>CM056595.1:47700975-49058259 GCA_029721355.1 Tegillarca granosa
ACCATAATGTGTGTTGTTTGAACTGGTTTTGACAATTCCATGTTTGTGTTTTTTTTCATGGTTTCTGGCACTAATATTAAATATGCATGAAAATAAGCAGCGTCCAGTCATGATATCATCTACGCTTGAAGGTGCAGTGCAATTTAAATTTCTTTTTTTTCTTTACGTTTAGACATGGCCTATAGAGATAAACCCGGTAATATGTTTTAACAAGCCTTTTATTCTTAAGTTTACTTTAGGCATACGGTATATTACATATATTTAAATTTAGTTTTATCTATGATAGTCATGGCTTTATGTTTTTATCATAAGTAAATTTATTGACAAAAAGGTTTTGTTATGATATAAAAAACATAGCGGAGATCTTATGGGAACGCTTTATTTTGTTTTAATTACTTTTCTTATAAAGAAAGAAGTGTAAGAATAATGGACCGGTGAAAACAGTCACGTACGCACAGTCACGGTATAGAAATTTCTGTCGGGACTAGAGATTAAAGTTCAAATGCATGCATAAGAATCTGCAATAACAGCAACGTGTTTACAAATGTGAGTACCGTGATGTATGAAGATGAACACGAGGTTAACCCTTTCGTGGTTTAAAACCATATATTAAACCAACATATTGAAATTAATTTTAGATCCTGTTTATAAATACAAGTTCCACGTCCAACAAGGTGATCAAACATTTCAAGCATGTAATATAGTACTTGGCTACCGGAAGCGGTCACTTTAGTATCACGGTAGTAAGGATAAATAAAATATATGTGTATTGTAATTTTGAGTAGGCTGTATATTTTAAACTGAAAAGAAATATATCCTGTTAACTTGACTTAAAAAAAATAACACCATTACACTCCTAGTCAGTGAGAAAAAGCATGAGCATCAACGCCGAATCTGAATTCCGACTGGTGTTTTTCTGTGTAACACCAGGATTTTTTGAATTTGTAGTTTTCCTAAGTTTTCATTGTCTTTAGATATTTTATCCGTTTTTTTATTTTTTTTATTGTTTGTCAGGTTTTTAAAGGAACCAGAATATCTAAAATTCAGTAAATACAGCAGTTTTCTGAGCTATCCCAAGGACGGTCTTAAAATTGGTTTCAAATACATGTTTGTTGTTGAAATGAAGATGCAGTATCCCTATTGTTATAGCTGTTCATAAAGACTTAAGAGGAAAGTGGAAAGTATAGCATATTATACTTAATTTGATGCCTTAGTTTTCCTACGTATGATAAACTTTTTGCAATATGTAAATTTTTTGTTTATCTTTTGAAGTATGCTGGGACTCTAATCCAAAACGTTCAGCTACATCCCCGTAATATGTACTTTATCTATTCTTCTTTCTAAATTTTTATAAGGTTCATATTTAAGATTCAATCATAATTTAGATGTTATAAGACAAGCCTTAATAAAAGTCATTGGAACCTATACAACCTTCAACTTTAGTAACATCTTTCCATTCACACTGACCGATAACGTTGCAGAAACACAAGCTTTTCGAAGGTTGTCTAAATACAATCCTTTATAACTACACAAACAGTTAAATTCAAGATTTGAATGAAGAAGACAGTATGATTATTATTTTTATTTTATTTTTTTAAAGGCATTTTTAAATTAAAGTTTTTTTTCTAGATATGCATTGACCTTATCTATCGATTCTTTATAATTTCGAAAATTTTGGTTAAATGCTGTTTTAATGAGTGTATATCTATTTTTTGTTCATTAAATGTAAAAAATGATCGATAGCTTTTAATAAATTTAAATGTTTTTGTTACAGTAACTGTACATTTGATATATGCCATTGTATGAGCATTCAAACTTTAATGAAAATAAATTGATAAATTATCTATGATATAAAATCTAACACTCATAAACAATGTCCCTGATTATTTGATAACTTGTTTATTAAATATGTTACAAATGATAGATTGCGTGAGGGTACTCCCATTACAATAGCTGCACTCGCTGTAGGTCATTATATGAGCTTTTAAATTTGAAAAAAGAATATACTTATGGCGCATAATCAATGATTAATTTGTTGTTTAAACTGAAAAGTTCATTCACCTTTATACCTTATTTCACTTTCCTTAACATAACGAAACAAATTTTAAATCGGAATAATTTTGTAAATCGGAATTTAAAGTACTACAACTATATAGTGAAACAAATTGTAACATCAAGATCTTGTAAAATAATCCAACGACTAACTAAAATATTGGCAAGAGATGAGAAGGTAATGATTGTTCTCAAAGCGTTTTGGTTTCACTCCTGTCACTGAAACGTATTATGACCCCATTTGTTTTCGCTTCGTCTACTGCGAAGTTTATTCCTCAGTTTCGACTGCAACGTTAAGAGTAGAAACAAATTATATAAAACAAGTTGCTTTCTTTCCAAAAAGCAATACCTTGACCAGCTTGCTCTCTAATTATATGATACAAAAATGCAGAACTTATAACATTTTATCTGTAATAATATGGATAAAAGAGGAAAAAAAGTTTCGTTTTAAAAAATAAATGTCTTTTCATATTAAACTTTAAATGAACCCCTTTAATATTACCTCAAACTTTTGTGCAGTCGGTGATTTGGGGTAAATGTCTACAGTGTGAAATATCGGTCATACATGACACATATATAAACATGTATACAGAAATGGTCACTCCGATTATGATGTTTTAGTATTAACATTCTACAGAATCTAATCCAGTTTCTGATTTTAGAGGAGATTTGCAATATAATGATAAATTTGATTAGTGCAGATAATATTTTTGTAGCAGACGATATTTTTGTAACTGCAACAGTAAGTTAACTGTTTTATTTTCAATCATTTTTGTAGATGTAACAGACGGAAAACAGCAAGTAGATAATGTCATGCGCACTGCATTATTTTCTCCATAGCATCCGGTTATCAAGTTTCCAAACTTTCCAATATACTTCTGCCTCGACCTAATGGTCGAAGCAACAAGAAGCTCATCATATCCGGTTTGATTGGAGATGTTCATCTTGTTGGTGATCATGATATCTCCAGAGTACTCTAAACAAACGATTTAACACCTTCTAGCATTGTATACTGAACAAAACGGTAAACCTCAAATGTAATACAACAGAACAGACTTATAGTTGTTATATGAAGCAGTAAAAATTTGTTAATAGGTCTAATTATAGCTTATGTAACTATCTCTAATTGTTTTAAGTCTTGTATATACAGTATGTACTATGTATGTTATATGGTGAACACTGTAATCCAGTATACCAATAAAAGCTTTATTATTATTATTCACATCGTGTATCTGTCGTTAAGATCTAAGAAAATAAGTACATTTTTTAGCTTAGTTTATCTTTGGTCTTTAGTTCTTAGAGTGCAACTATGATATTTAAGGCTTTGTTGATATTAAAAAAAAAGCATTTGTGGGGAAAATTGATGCACCAAAAAACCCAAATAACAAATACATATAGTATACGTTTTAAACATAGGTAAGTGAAATTTTAAATTTTATTTTGCAACAGTTTAGATGGCTATTGTTGTACTTGATTAGAGATTGTCACAGCTGTCCCGGATTTAAATAAATCACAAGCACCGAAGCTGAAATAGGATACACAAAATTAATGGACAAATAAAAATGACACAACATGTTTAATTACAACATTTTAGAAAAAGATTGATGGAAAAAGCTATGTCATTTCTATCAGAATTTAATGACTTCATTTTGGGTTGGCTTTTCCTAGAATGTAAAACGCATAGTATATAAGCACAAGCTTTGTCTGTCATTTCACTATATTTGTTAAAAAGATCAAGTTACCAGACAAGGTCTCCTTCATAAACTTCGTCGAGATGGAGAAGTGCTTTCTTCTTATTTTGGCAATAGCTGGTAAGTGTAAATTTTGCTTAAGTATATTTATAACTCACGAGTACTTTTTATTTCATATGGGTTTAAACAGTTACATACAATTTTGTTCAATAAGAATTTTTTAAATACTGTCATAGGTTAGGTTACCTTTAAGATGCTTACTTTGCTTTTAAGTGTATTGAGGTTTGCAATATAATCTACATGTTGAACATGTACATTGAGTTGTGATGGTAAGCTTTATGATAAACATTATAAGTTATGGCTGTACCCCATTAAACATTTTTCAAAACCTTATCATAATATTTTTGTACTTTTTATTTCAAGTTGATTAGGTATTACAATTAGATTCCATTTTTGCGAGAAATCAAAATTTTTCCATCTATACACGGTTTTTTAATGCATGATTTTTAATTGAAACTTAATTTCCAAATCTGTGTCAAAAGTACCGTAATATTTTCTTACATTATTTCTATAACGCAACGTTAGACAGATAGGATTTATTTATGGATCTATTCAAAGATTAATGGACCCACTAAGTGTCATTTAATATTGTCTTTATTTATTTAACTTTCTTTGTTTATTTATCATTCTGTCTTTTTTATTTTCCTTTCCATTTTTTATATTTAAAATTTATGTCTTTTTAAAAATTTACAAGTTTAACAAAATGTCAAAATTAATGTAAACATTTGCGGAATATTATGCAAAAAAAATGTATTGTGAATTTAATGTATGAAATTTACAGCACATAAAGAGCTTTATTCACTCGATTTTTTCAAATAAAGCAATTTGTAGGTGAAAATGTGTAGTAAAATAAGCTGCAACGAAAGGCACATAACAAACACCTAAAATATAAAAAACAGACCTGGATCATAATCATTTTGACTTTTGACTTTACTTTTAAAGTAACAAAAACGGTATGTGGTTTTAAGCATAGTCGATGGCATATGACTAAGCCACGAATTTTACAATCATTGATGTAGTTTTTTTTTAAATAAAATGAGATGTGTTATTTATCAATATTTTTTAAAATTCTTGTACTGTATTCTTCGAGGAAATCGAGATAACAGCAATGACGCTGTAAAATCCAAAGCTAAAAGAAAAAGGACGTTACGTTCCTTAAGCAAGCTCCTTTGCATCATGTTTTAGTGCGTGATACTGAAAACAAAAAATCAAAGAGACAAAAAGACCCAGAATCATTTTAAAAGTACTTCTTTTGCTTTCCAGTTATTGGTTGTGTTAATGCGAAGTGGCTTAACAGACTTGATAAACCCCTACATTTTTCGTGTCCGCATGGACAATCAATTTATCAAATAAGAAGTAAACACCATAACCACGAAGAGGACAGGTATTGGGATCTCAGATGTCGAAAGAATAATGCAAATGGAAACTGTTATTGGACAGGTAAATATTGTTTTAAGCAATTCTTAGCTTTGCATTTAGGAATATTTAAAAATAATTTTTTGTAGTCATCATTTTGTTCCGTTCTTTAAATGGGATTAAATTCACGAACTACACATGACAAATGTTAAACCCGTGTATTTCAATTTATTTCGTCCACCATCTACTAGCTTTCAAACTGTACTTGACTTTTTGTATATTTAAATTTTCAATTTTTTCAATAAATGGAAATACTGCTTTTAAAATATTTTAAATTAAAGCAATTTCGGCATTTACAGACAGTAGTAACATGACAACACAATGCTTCTACTTATACTGTACATGTAACGTTACAAAGGTTAACGCTCGGGAACAATAAAGCTATATGATCACTGCAGTAGCTCAGTTGGTAGAGTGCTCGCTCCGTAAGTGGAAGGTCGTGGGTTCGAACCCCGGCCGGGTCTGACCCAAGACTTGAAAGTGGATAGTGACTGTTCTTTCGCCAAGCACTCGACATTACGAAATGAAAGTCACGGTTCTTTCGGATTGGAATTTAAAATAAACGAAGTCCCGTGTCACGACAGGCGTGGCACGATAAAGAACCCTGCTTTATAATGCCATCAGCGCAACGCACAGGCGAAATTTCTGCACTTTCGCCTAAAGCTAACGACGTCTCGATATAAGTCAGATATCTTGACTGGGACGTTAAACACCATTACTCAGCTCAACTCAATAAATCTTTATGAAAGGGTATTACACCATGTTCAAATATTTCAAAGAAATTTGCATACATTTGCATGTAAAATAACATGGACATTTCAAAATAAAAACAATTAATGAACCTTACAAAGGTTATTGCCACTTGTCTACACATATAATCGTTAAAAAGCGTAAAGTTATTTGAGGAAGTGTTTCAGGTTGGTTTGTTGTGATGATGTTTTTGCGAAGAGAGTTTGTTTATTAATCTAAAACAAGCTTGAATGTGCGAGTATGTGTTTTGTGGTCTACAATGTATGGACTCGACTCGGGGCGACTTTTCAACATTGTAGCCAATCGAGTCTGTATGCGGTAGCCAAATGCTACATATATATATATATATATATATATATATATATATATATATATATATATAACTGTAATTCTCGTCTTAAGATAGGTTATATTTATTCAGGTATTATTATTTTCCACACACATGATAAGTTATATCATTTTCAATTGAGTTATATATATATTTCAATATATATTTTAGGATTTTTAAATCGGTATGATGCTATTATATCATTCAATTGCCAGAGCAATGAAGTCATCAGCGGAATGTATTCCATACACAGCAACCATCATGAAGATAGAATGTTTAAGGTTAAATGTTGCAAAGTAACAGGTGAATTTGTTATTTTTGAATAGTTTTTCATTAGTCTGAAATATATTCTATGGAAGTGTTGATAACAATTAAATGACACCTAAACACACACACACACACACACACACACACACACACACACACACACTCTCTCTCTCTCACTAAAGTCATGCAGAAATAGTTATACAAATTTTGTTTAATTTCTCAACTAATAAATAATAATAATAATAATAATAATAATAATAATAATAATAAAAAAATAATTGGTGGTTTGCAAGAATTTGACAAAGATTCAAGAAATATTATATTTTAGACAACTCATATTTACATTTATGTAGTACTTTTTTTCATTTTTTCTTATAGGTCGTACGTTGAAAAACTGCTATCAAACACCATTTGTTAACAATTATGATGGCTACTTTAATTACGTCCTAAGTACTGGTCAGTATCTACACGGATTAGCAAGTGAACACAATAACCATTATGAGTAAGTTTAGTATTGTCAAAATCTAAAATTTTATTTAATAAACTGATAATCAAGTAAAATATACTTAGCATAGAATTCTAAGAAAAATACATTATTAACATTGTAATGGCGTCATTTTATTCTTATTGATACATAATGATGTTATGTATGTGGAGGTTTTTTGAGTAATGTACATGCTAAATAGTTAAAAATGTTTTCGTTTTGAATAACTTGGGTAACTCAATGGAAATTCATCTAAATCTCTCGGCTTTAATGCCTTTCTGTCATAAAGTGGATGTTGGCATGAAATTATGAGACACACTTTGTCTTCTTGAGCATGTCGGTTTTGTTGCATTTCTTTAAGGTTAAAGCTTTCAGCTTACCTTTGCTCATTGAAATTGATCATATGGTGACTTAAAAAACAAAAGATTGACACAAATTTTAAAAAATTTATAATTCCAATAAACTTTACTTGTTTGTATTTTATTGGAGGTATAGTTTTTGATAAATCTAAATGAGATAAGCAAAGTGCTTTAATGTTTAATTTTGTGTATTTTTGCGTGTACTTTTCTGAAAATTTGACAAATGAGATGAGCAAAGTGCTTTAATGTTTAATTTTGTATATTTTGCGTTTACATTTCTGACTTTTTAACTCTTAGTTATGGCATGCTTATATCATTCCGAATAATAAAAAACGTTGTTGAGATATAATATATAACAAATACCTGCTAAATTTTGATGTGTCAGATGTGCACATTTCAGAAATTCATTCCTCATCAGTGACACTAGGGGCCGAAAAGTTTGATAGATTAAAAAATATATATATTATTTTCAATATGTCGTATTTTTATTATTTTCTTTAAAAAGAAGTTTTTTAAATAACATAACAGTTTCAGTGTTATAACATTTTAAGAAATATTAACATCAAGAAATTGTTTGTTTTGCTCTTCTTTTGTTGCACTAACCATTTTCTTTTTTTTTCAGGGACAGACGATTTAAATTCACTATTTGCAGAGCGTAATATAGAAAACCACAGTAAACGATAAGATGAAAAATATTATGTATTTAACATAATATTGTCATATTGATACACAAAATAAATTAGCGTTTATTGCATTTTTCATCATTATATTTTTTTGCTGAAAAATATGTACATTGAAAAACCGAAGTAAGAATATGCCAATAACTGAAATTTAACATCAGCACTGATACGAAACTTAACACCTAAGGAACTGAATAGTATAAGAAAACGTTTTGCAATGGTATGGTGCAAAAACGTCTTTAAGGCCCAAACAGCCCACTTTATTTACAAACAGTGGTCTAATAAAACTTACCAAGGACCTAAAGAAAAGTTGACCGTCATCAAAATGTTGTTGATAACAATAAAATTGCTGTATCCAAACTAACTTATCCTGGATAAATTTGATGTTTTATAGATATAAGCCTTTTTATTCTGAATTTGATTTCACACGGAGGCAAAACTATCTAAACAACAGGCCCCTTCTGGAGCACCCAGCCTCACTTCACTTATCGAAGAGCGCGTGTTTAACTGAATTGCTTTTTGTGATTCAGACATTGACCGGTGTGTTTCGGTTTTAATGATAAACTAAAATGATAATGGAAAAATTGTAATCAGCAATATGTAAATGCAAACAGAACAAAAAAAAACCAGTTGCGCAAGGATCATAGCTGGCAAAACTTTTGGAAGAGAAAACAAATTTGAAAACATCCTTCGACTTTAAAGTCTAATTTGATGTTTTCCGAATTATCGAGGTATTTTAGTAACATATTTGAAATGTGTAAATTCGAAAATGGAAGAATGTCGTTTTTGCCGTTTCCTTAAAGCAATTGAAAAGGGCTTAAGCCAAAGAACCCGGTATTTATTGCTAATATGGGCATTCTAGACTCACAAATAAGAAATCTTTAAACGCCAACTAATTTGAGAGCATTTGGACACCTTGTACTTAGCAGTATGTTAATGCAAGTGTAACATAAATCAATTTGCCCAAGCATATTGACCGACAAAACGTTTTTAAGAAAAAAGGATTCTGAATAAATTCCTTGACATAAAGGTCTAAACGTAATATTCGATATACTTTAATGAAATCTGTAATATTGAAAATAAAGAAAAACAGTGTCGCTGTTGGAACTGAAACAAAAATTTAAAGCAAAAGGAAAAAAACTATGTCCCTAAACACAGATAAAACAAAAACATAAAAAAATATTTCGGCATCAAAATGTCTCCTTCATGCAAGTAATATATATAATTTATTATTTAAACTTTCATGACTTTACCCCCACCTACTTGCTCTTCCTCACCGTTATCATATATTTATAAACCAGCTGGGTTGTAGCTGGTTATGTAGTAACAGGTGATCTCAGTATAAATGAGAACACTAAATTAAGATGTCTTCTTTCAAAAGGCCCTAAATACAGGGATGCTCAACCTTTTACTTCGGGACAGAATTTCAGAATTATAATGGATTCTGCTGAACAGTATGCTAGACGTTGGGCTTAATTAGAAGACGTAGAGCTTTTTACTTTATCCGACTGGATAAGGACAATAAGAAATTTTATAAAGTCAAGGATTGCCAAACTTTAGGGTCTATGGGTACTAAACCTTTTTTAGTGCTCAGGGACCCTGGGATTTCTGCAATCCTTACGGACATACATAACAGGTATGTTGTTTTCCCAGCTGATAAAGCTTCTAACAACATTATTTTCGTTTGTAAGAAATTCTATGTTGAATGTCTTATTAAGGAGAATGGTTAAGATAGTATATCGGAGAATCCTACTTATACCAAAACTAAATATACCAAAGATGAAGTTATTTCCATCATAATGTAGTCCTTGAGTTTTTCGGTATCAGTTTAAAACAGGAAGAACTTGACCTGCCTTACTTCTATTGGATTTCAAAACTTCACAAAAATCCATACAAGGAAAGATATATAGCAGGTTTCTCTAAATGTACTGCTTTATCATTATCAGTAATTCTAACATAAATTTTGACAGTCGTCAAAGATGGCCCTCAGACTTATAAAAAAAGTTTATTCTACATCTGGCATCAACCAAATGTTGATTCTCAAAAATTCTTCGGTAACAGGTATAAAAACTTTTGATTTTTCTACACTTTACACCACCATCCCTCATTCTAAATTGAAAGACAGAACGTCTAAAGCAAATCATTCACTTTTCATTCTTTTACAAAAACTGTAAACCAAGATATAATATCTAGTGCTCAACAGGGATTCTGGTTATTTTGTAAAACACCATACAAACTGTAAACAAAAATATACTGAAGATACCATCAACAAAGAAAAAAAAACAAAAAAAAACAAAAAAAAAACAGAGTTTTTGACAGACAGCATATTGGTTGTGTTTGGCAGTAAAATTTTACAACAAACAATCGGTACACCAATGGGCACAAACTGTGCACCATTACTTGCTGATTTGTTTCTTTATTCATATGAATCAGAATTTTTACAGAACCTTGTCAAATCTGGAGATAAGACTGTCGTTAAATCATTCAACTACACAATCAGATATATAGATGACGTTCTATCTCTAAATAATCCCAAATTTGGAGAACATGTGAATGCCATGTATCCAAATGAGCTTGAAATAAAAGACACGACAGAATCTCCATGTTCTGCTTCATATTTGGACTTATACCTCAATTATGACACCAACGAAAGGTTACATCTGAAGCTATACGACAAACGTAACGACTTCAATTTTTCTATTGTCAACTTTCCGATTCTTTGCAGTAATATTCCTGCTTCTCGTGCGTATGGTGTATATGTTTCACAGTTAATACGTTATGGTAGAGCTTGTTGCCACTATGGGGAATTTCTACAACGAAGTAAACTGCTTACAATTAAATTTTTGACGCAAGAATATTGCAAGCCTAGGCTAATCAAGGCCCTTAAAAAGTTTCATGGCCGCCATCACAATATTGTTGATAAGTATGTAGTCACTGTATCCAAACTCTTACTAGATATATATGACCTACCATAGTTCTTTGTTCCTTTCATTCTCAAAATTGACTTGCACGTGACGGTGTAGCTAGATAGACAGAAGGTTCTTACCCTCTTGGAGCACCCGGCCTCACTTCTTTGATAGAAGTTCACGTGTATTTTGCCATCTTTCAAAGCTTTTACTTTGTTTTTTTGGATTGTGGTTTGGACAAGGACTGGTATTTTGTTTTACTAGTCTTGTCCACAATTTAAAGTTTAAATATTCTATAACCAATCATTGTTAACTCAAAATTTAACTCATGGCAAATAAAAGGCACTCTTGTCCTAACGGTGATGTAACGGTCAATAATTTTTGCTTTTATGCTCAATCTTTTAATGTAAATAGATAATGAGACAAACATAACTTTTATACATCTAAGTATAAACTTTATTGAATTTTACTTTGTAATTTTGTCAAAAATGAGAGAAGTTGGTTGGAACATGAACTTTGATCAGTTAAAGATCTTTAAAAATTTAACAACACAGAACGTGTTTTATTTAAACAATTGACAGAGTAAAAACACGATATAGCAGGTTCTTGTTGCAACTGATATTTAGTGGTGTATTTTAAGTCCCACTTAAGAATTTGTTTGATAATCTGAACATTATTTCAATTTTCCAAACATTGCCAATTTTTTTTTTATAAATTTACAAAATGGCTACGTTTCACAAGCTTACATCTTCATTGGATAATGTTTCCTAAAATTTCAATATTATTTTCGTAAAAACATATGATTTTAAAATAACTGAATTTTGTTAATATACAAAAAACCTGTATTCACTAATCGTGCACCATAAAAGTAAAAAATAAATAAATAAATAAATAAAAAAAATCCATTTTAAAAACGGAGAAAATTTCCAGGAAGTTATTTTTATTTTAGTTTTAAATCTTTTGGCTAGAGAAATGTTTTAGGGTTTTATGAAAAGTCAATTATTTATATGGCATTCTTTTTTGTTAATTAACGTTATAACAAAATTGCCTTATTTTTTAAAGTGATTTTCAAAAAAAAATCTCTTTGTATTAACTTTTTTTTTATCTTTTTTAAAATCTTCATATTACTTGCTTTTGGTCTCAAAAACGAATTTCTTCTTTAGTGGCCAAATTTCTATGCTTTGTCTAGCATTTTTAATGGAAAAGCTGGATGTGTATAGTGAGCGAGCCAAGAGGCAATGTCATTACAACTATAAAAAAATAACTATGGGAGAACTGGACCCGAGGTAAAAGTCTTTGACAAATTTTTTTGACAAATTTTAGATCGATTTTGTTTGTTCCGAGATATTCAGAAATAAAGATTTTTTTCATCCATTTATTTAATCGGATTTAACATAAAGTTGTTTTAAAACAACAAATTGCTAATAAATAAAATCATTGTGTCAAAAAATTAATAATTGTTCCCAAAGGCTTTTATTGTTGCGTGATCTTTGGTTGCGAATGAGACATTTATGTTTAATTTTATGAATGCAATACCAGATTTATAACAGCTTAATTCATAATGTACACCGGGTAGCCTTCTATCTCGAATTAGTTTTGTTTGTGAAAATGAATTTCTATAACGACTACATGCATACAAGCCTTGCAAATTTATAAAAATGAGAGCCGAAAAAGAAAAGAAATTGTTGTATATGTCAACTTTGTGTAACACTACAGTAAAATTTTAAAAAGAAATACATTAATTTGTTTTTCTGTTGATAAACAGTTGGGTTTTTGTTTCTTCAACAGCTAATATGATATTTAAGCTTGCGTTTTTACGCGTTTTTGTGAATTTTAGTGAATTCAAACACATGTGATAAATACATGCATTTTTGAAAAACAAATATGTATGTGGAATTTAAAATTTGCAATAGTATTAAGTATTATTGTTGCACTTGGTTAGTGTTAATTTTTACAGATAAACGTTATTGTTAATGATGTACTGAATTTTAAATTAATCGCCATAGGCCATTTAAAACAACATGACAACTAAATTTAAAAGAGATTTTATAACATGAACAAATGACACAATTTGTGCATACACAAACATATATAAAAATAAAAGAGAAAAGAAAAGGTCATTTTTAATCTTATAAGGGTTTACTGTCAACAATTTCAAATGTTTACTTTTTTCCGGAATTTTATTTATGTGTATATTTGAGAGCTGTATCAGTTATTTTATTATAATTGTTTAAAGGATCAAGCTACTATAGAAGGTCTACTAAATGGAGAAGTGTTGCCTATTTATTTTTGCAATAGCTGGTGAGTTTTGTTTTTGTCAATTTTTTTTTTAGCTCGTGAGCCTTTTCGTCTGCTCTACTGTCTTTTGTAAAAAGGATTTCAACACTTTTAACATATGAAAATTATTCATTTCAACGTTGCTAGGTAGCTTGTGGCTTCATCTGTAAAATTTTACTGTAATCACAAAATTAAAATTTCATTTCTTAAAGTCGTTCCTTAATATTTTCTTTAAAAACAATACTGCAAACCATTACAGTCTGCGTAGCACCTGGCGTAAAATTTCCGATATTTTGTTACAATGTAAACGTCTTTCAGTTTGAGACTTTATTTTTAGATTAGATTTTTTGGCTCATTTGATAGTCCAAATAACTGATGGTTCTTCTGGCAGTTCCGCTGTTAACTTGCTACACGTTCTTTTAACAAAGTACTGCTCTTGTCAATTCACTGGTTTTTTATTATCATTTATGTTTTTCAATATTTTCATATTGAACTGATTATTTGCGATACGTTATGCTGAAAGTTTAGAAAAGTAACAAATTTTGACACAATACTAAAAAAAGAAATGTTTCAAATTATATTGTATACCTTTATACCTCAGGGCATAGTATCAGGAAAAGAAGCAAAATGAAGCTAAAAACATGTACTTAGCAATAGCAAGTGAAGCGACAAACGCGTAACAACACGGTCGATATAAGACAAAACAAGATGAAGGCATTTTCATGCCATCGATAGTAAACTATCTGACTTCGGACAATGATTGGAACTAACAAAATTGCATCCAGTGACTCGGTTTAAAGTATTGCTTCTGGCTCATAGCGATTAAAAAGTTTTACATTAAGTAACCCCTAAACACTTGAAAAATAAGATAGATAAGCGACATTTAATAACTTTTTAATACTTTATTTCATCAAATTCATCTTGTAAAAATCCGAAGATTGCTTGAAACGGTGCATTCTGTCTCAATATAGATAGTGAAACAAAAAATGGTGGGAATCGAGGCACACGAGAGATCTCTCATGATGAAAATGAACAATTACTCTGTAGAGTTTATGTACAAAAACAATAGACGTAGTAATACAGAATAATCCAGTAAAAAGAAAAAACAAAATTTTTTAAAAAGTAAGTCTTTTGTTTTTCAGTAGTTGGTTGTGTAAATGCGAGATGGCTAAACAGGCTTAACCAAAGGCTGTATTTTTCATGTCCGCGAGGACAATCAATTTACCAAATAAGAAGTAAACATAGTAACCGTGCAGAGGACAGATATTGGGACCTCAGGTGCAGAAACAGTGATGCAAATGGAAACTGTTATTGGACAAGTAAATTAAAAAAACATAATATATTTGGACAATTTTTAAACCTTTTGATTTTGTTTCGTATATTAATAAATAACAAAAAATCATGTTCAATATTGATGTACCGTATGTGCACATTTCGGAAGATCCTTCCTCATCAGTGACACCTTTGCCCGAAAAGTTTGATAAATAAAAAACAAGCCAAACAGTTGAAAATGAATGGAATCAAAGTTCCAAAATTAAATGAATCCAAATATAGCTAAGGAATGCTTTGCATAAGGAAACAAACCTAAATTTTTCATAAATTTAAGAAATAAAGTCGGCTGAAAAAACTTCAACATTTTATTTTAAATTTTAATATTCTATTGTGTTGCAATACTCTTTTTAAGACTTTTTCAAACAGGTATGGCATCTTAAGCCGAATAGCATGACTCTTTTGAACATTATCTGGTACTCTATCAATGACGTAACACGGTTATTGCCTTGTGGTTGATTTAAGAATCTGACATGAAGTAGTAATCTAAGAACATTTAGGCTCATCGCTCACTAAAATAACCTGGATATTTTAGAAATAAAACAAGTTTACTCGCTATTTTTAAAAAATTATATAATGTCTATACATTTAATATGAACAAAATCTCCAATAATTTTAGGAGATTACGAGGCAGTAAATCAACTTTCAAAGAAATGAAACAAACAAAAAACTGTGATAACATGAAGATAGGCAATAAAACATCAAACAAAGCGAAATTTCATTTGACACGAGATAAAACTGGTGTGATAAGAATTTTGAATATAAAGTAGACCAAAGAAAGGGGTCTATTTTTGTTCATTTCTCAACATGTATAATTTTCATGTATTTGTACCAATCTACCTTATTATTAGACATTATTCAATTTATAAATTGTTGAAGAAACTTAACGACTTTTAGGTTTACCTTTTTTACACTTGAAAAAATGCCTTAAGGAATCAATGACGGATCAACCCAAAACTTTTACTATGGTGAATTAGTTCTCATAAAATATGACAAAGTCGATTCATCGGTAGAATACAAGTTTACCCGTATTAGAAAATATCGTTCTAAAAAGTTATAAATTAAATAAATAAAATAAAATAAATGAATAATAATAATAATGATAATAATAATAATAATGTATTCATTCGTCTATACGTAATACAATTCATTGCTTTGTGTTGTGGTTTTTTTTTTTTTTTTTTTTTTTTTTTTTTTTGTAGTTGTAGTTTGCAATTATATATTTATATATTACAGAAGACAAACATCACTTGATTGATTATATACGAAAACAAAAATGATTGATTATATAAAACCAAAGAATTAACACAATAACTAAACTTTCGTGTACTATGTTTTTTAAAAGGTTTGTAATGCTTTTTTATATGATAATAACTTTATAAATTTCAGGATTCTTAAATCGATTTGACGCTATTGTGTCATTCAATTGCAAAAGTAACGAAGTGATCAGCGGCATGTTTTCAATTCACAACAACCGTCGTGAAGATAGGATGTTTAAGGTCAAATGCTGTAAAGTAACAGGTGAATTTGTTGTTTAAAGTTTCTATCTTGTGTAAAATATATTTCTTTTAGGAGCCTTTTATAAACAGCTTGATTGAATATACGATCTTTTTTTTTTTAAAGTTAGAGGGTATTGCTTCTTATTCGAAATACACTTGGATGCATTAAAGGTTTTTTGCAAAATAAAATTTTCATGTTACCATTTTGAGTTGAAATCTTTTAAAATATTGAACGTGTTTAAATTATTTTGCCAGTTTTCAAAGTTTTGTTATTTGAATATGGAACGGTACATTTGCGCTTGATTTGTAAAATCATAAATTGTTCCCTAACCAAACTTTATTTTTTATTTATTTTTTAAACAAAGGACTTTATTTGTGTACATTTTTTTTATCCTAACAATTCTTTGTCGGCATGTAAGGTAACAACTGAAAGTGTAATCTCTATAAAAATTATAGCTGTACATTGTTATTTTAACTTGTTATCGACCCTAACCTTATAATAAAATGATAAATGTTAATTAATGAAGAAACACAAATATAAAACACAACACGTGGATTTGTTAAGACTAGGTGTAGATTTTTTTATCATTTATATGTAACAATTATTTTCTATTTTCTATTTTTTCATTTAGGTCGTTCCCTGAGAAAATGCTATCAAACACCATATATTAACGATTATGATGGCTACTTTAATTACATCATAAGTACAGGCCAGTTTCTGCACGGATTCGCAAGCAAATATAATTACTATTATAAGTAGGTACAGATTGTTTAAATTCACAATGTTGATAATTTGACTGACATGAAAGCAAACAATACAGGGTGATATGAATTATAAAAAAGTCGTAAAAATATGTATTGTAGTCTTAAAACTATTTTTGATATAAATGAAGTTTTTTCAGGTAAGTTATATGATTACTAGTTAAAAATTTTTTCTATTGAATATGTTTGGAAAACATAATTATTTTTAGGTTTTTTTGGCGTTTAGCTTGGCCTTCTTGATCAAATATATCAAAAGATGTAGTAAAAACTCAAGAAGGTGACTAATAAGAAAATTATTTGTTGAATTTATTACCCCGATCCACTGTGTTTTCTTCTTATCTTACCTTATATACTTTATGAAGTAAAAAAGTTATTAAATTAAATGGACAAAGTGTTTAAAACCTTTAAAACTGTCAATTGTGTTATATTGTCCTAATTTTTTACCCTAATGGCTGCCGAAGTCATAAGAATAAAACATTTCGTGTTATCAGTTACATTAATTCAAGTATAAAAAGTGTTAAAGTCTGTTCTGTTTCAGAATACAATGTATAGCTGTTAAACATTTTTCGTTAAAACTAAGAATAACCCTTCCTTAAGTATACAGACTATCTTTTTAGATTCTCATATAGATATCTTGTTAAAGCAGATAACTTCAATATTTGTTAAACTACTTCTGTGATGTGTGCGATATATAAATTATAAAAAGAGGCACATGATCCTTAACGCTTACATAGGGATAGGTCCAAAATTATTTGCAATATTGGCCATATTGGCAATGTAATAATTACAGCCACTTTCAAAGTTTTCTCAGTTTAGAACTGCCAAAATACTCAATCAGAAATATCTAGTCACATTTCATTTATAAGTATCTTATATGCATGTAGTAACTAAAATGCAATGAATAATTTCTAAAACAATTAACTATTTCAGTAGACTTATGCAGCTATGACCTTGACCTTTAAACCTATGGCATTAAAGCATAAATTCAACTTAGTGCCATATCAATATCTACAATATTCTAATATACATGCATTTACAACAAGCTAATAGTTTTCAAGATATTAAACATTTTCAGTCTTTTTTATACTGCAATGACCTTGACCTTAGAACGTATGACATTGAAGCACATATCAAAATGATCATCATATTAATACCTGCAATATTCTTATATACATGCCTATATAAAAATTATTACTTTGAAAGAAAAATGTCAATTTAAGTACTCCTTCTTTTATTGAAGCCATGACCTTGTCCCTTTAACCCATAAAATTGAACCATATATCAAAATAATTGTTATATCAATACTTACAATATTCTTATACACATGCCTATACAAAAAGTCTATAATTTTCATGTTAATTACCCGTTTTAGTTTTCTTTTGCAGCTGTGACCTTGACCTTTAAATTTATTACCTTTACCCATATAACAAAACGATAACTCTATTCATGCCTACGATATTGTAATATACATGCCTATGCAAAAAGTTAATAGTTTTTAAGATATATTAACAAAAATATCATTATTAGCAATTTTCCTAGTTAGTGCCTAGCTATTTCCCAATTTTTAGATACATGTCTGCCGTTTGTGCAAATCTGAAACTAAATGACCTAAGAATATTTAAAATAAAATAACTAAGGTTTTTTCTTGTACATTCAGAGAAGATTTTTGCAATTTTTTTCACTATTCCCCACCTTATAGGGCGCCAAGGGTACATAACTCCTTCAAAAAATCTAAAAGGACTTCCCCATGACGCACGATGCTCGTCGCAAAAGATGTTTTAAACATTATCATTATAAAGACATTTAAAAATCATAAGTTTAAAAAAACATTAAATTTCATCTTACCATTATTAAGAAATGTCTTATTTTCAATTAGGCAATGAATAAAATTAAATATGTCACGGACAATATTATAAACCATTCATGTTATCTGTCAATGGCGCTGAAAGTGTTCTTTAGATTTCAATTATGGATAGGGACAGCGCTGAAAATGACTGAAAAACAGGAAGGTTTTGTAAAATCCTACCTTTTCAAAATACGGTTTTAAAACTGCTTCGCTGTAAAACTCATATTTTAAGCTTCACATTTTAAAAGACACTGGCAACAGTTTTTTTTAATTCTTCGAAAACATTAAGTTATGATTGTACATGTTTTTCTGAACATTTACTATAAATCACGAGATAATGTTATTTGTTGTACAAAATGACAACATCGTTCCCAGTTTTAAAATCAACAAATGTGTTAAATAATGTTATTTTTTGTACAAAATGACAAAATCATAACCCAGTTTTAAAATTGACAATTGATAAAAATAAAATTTAAAAAAAATAATAAAAGTATCTTATTTTCCTGAATAACAGGAAATTTTTGTAAAATCTTACCTTTTCAAAATAAGATTTAAACTGCTTCACTTTTAGACTCATATTTTAAGCTTCACATTTTAAAGACACTGGTAACGGGTTTTTTTAATTCTCCGAAAACATTAAGTTATGTTTGTACATGTTTTTCTGAACATTTACTATAAATCACGAGATAATGATATTTTTTGTACAAAATGACAACATCGTTCCCAGTTTTAAAATTAACAAATGTGTTAAATAAATTTTAAAAAAAAAAGAGTCAGAAAAGATGTTTTAAATATATTAGTTATAAAGACATTTATTTATCTTATGAAAATGTAATTTTAAAAAGTCTTTAAGTTTTATTGCATTTTTGTGAAGGAATGTCTTATTTTAAATTTGACAATGAATAAGAAAGATATAAAAACAAATTTTTATTGCATCATTAAAAACCTCCTCCCCGTAGGTAATAATAAAACAAACATACCAGTCCTTGTCCATATCTAATTAGTAAATTCGCGAGCTACGTAACTCTGACGCTTATACTTCACTTTCTTAATAAATGATTGTTTTTACTTTATTTATTTATTTATTTATTTATTTATTTATTTATTTATTTATTTATGTATTTATTTTTGTATTTATTTATTTAATTAGTCTGAATGCATTACTTGATAGATTTAAGTCATTCTCATTCAGAAACCATTTTTGCGACTTTTTCCTTGTAAGTTTGACGTTTGCTGCATTCCATATTGAGGTAAAATAAACTCGTTAAAACAGGTGATTTTTACATACTTTGAGTTACGAAGGGGCAAGTATTTTGCCTCGCTATAAGCGATATTTCTTTGTTACCGATCTCGCTATATGCAAAAAGAAATAAACAAAAAATATAGACACCACGGACGGGGAAATTAAATAACCTCGTTAAAAGCGATATCTCGTAGTAACCGATCTCGTAATAGCCGGAGTTGACTGTACTTGAAAAATATATTATTAAAAAATTATAAAATTTGGAAAATCGTTGAAAACAAAAGAAAAATAACAAATAAGTCAACATACTCTTTATTATTATTATTTATTACTTTAACCATGTCCAAAGTGTTCTTTTTTTCAGAGACAGACGTTTCAAATTCACTATTTGCAGAGAATAATAGAGAATAGGAAAACCAACAGTGTACGATGACGATGCAAGGCCTGTTCTTTTACTTATCTTCTGATGTCAATACAACAAAATAAAAATCATTTCATTTTTATTTTTATCATATCTTATTTTTATTCTATGCGCACACGCTGTCGGATACCAATTCAAATATATAACAAATACTTGCTAAATTTTAATGTGCCAGATGTGCACGTTTCGGAAAATCATTCCTCATCAGTGACACTAGGAGCCGAAAAGTTTGATAAATTAAAAAACATACTCCAAACAGTTGAAAATCAATGAATCTAAAGTTCCAAAAACATGTGAATCTAAATCCAGCTAAGGAATGTTTTGCACGGGGGAACAGACATTAGTTTTAAATAAATTTCAAAAATTAAGACGACTGAAAAGTTTGCTAAATGGTATATTTTCTGACAGCACAAAGTACTGCCTACTGAGTTATGGATACCCTCGGGGAGATTTACTTCATCAGCAGCGGTACCCGCTCATGGGTAGTACATATATATCAAATACCTGCTAAATTTTAATGTGCCAGATGTGCAGATGTGTACATGTGCACAAACTTTTAATTCAAATGATACATTAACAAGGTATCTAGTATCACTGATAAGGAATACATTTCCGAAATGTGCAAATATGGCACATCAAAATCAATCAGGTGCTTTTATATTATATTTTATACCACGAGGCGGATACCGCTGCTAGCGGAGTAAATCTGCCCGAGGAGTCCTTAACTCAGAAGACAATAGTTTGTGGTGACAGAAAAAGTACTATGTAGCATAATTTTTAGTCGTCTCAACTTTTAAACATGTTTAAAATATATAATACAAATACCAGTTAAATTTTGATGTGCCAGATGTGCGCATTTCGGAAATTAATTCCTCATCAGTGTCACTAAGACCGAAAAGTTTGATACATAAGAAATATATAAGCCAAACAATTGAAAATAATGAATCTAAAGTTTCAAAATTATATAAATCCAAATCCAGCTAAGGAATGCTTTGCATGAGGGAACAAACCTTAGTTTTAAATAAATTTCAAATTTTAAACGACTGAAAATTTTGCTAAATGGTACATTTTCTGACAGCACAAAGTACTGCCTACTGAGTTATGGATACCCTCGGGGAGTTTTACTCCACCAGCAGCGGTACCCGCTCAGGGGTAGTAAATATATAATACAAATACCAGTTAAATTTTGATGTGCCAGATGTGCACATTTCGGAAATTAATTCCTCATCAGTGTCACTAAGACCGAAAAGTTTGATACATAAGAAATATATAAGCCAAACAATTGAAAATAATGAATCTAAAGTTTCAAAATTATATAAATCCAAATCCAGCTAAGGAATGCTTTGCATGAGGGAACAAACCTTAGTTTTAAATAAATTTCAAATTTTAAACGACTGAAAATTTTGCTAAATGGTACATTTTCTGACAGCACAAAGTACTGCCTACTGAGTTATGGATACCCTCGGGGAGTTTTACTCCACCAGCAGCGGTACCCGCTCAGGGGTAGTAAATATATAATACAAATACCAGTTAAATTTTGATGTGCCAGATGTGCACATTTCGGAAATTAATTCCTCATCAGTGACACTAAGACCGAAAAGTTTGATACATAAGAAATATATAAGCCAAACAATTGAAAATAATGAATCTAAAGTTTCAAAATTATATAAATCCAAATCCAGCTAAGGAATGCTAAGGTTTATTTTCTTATACAAAGCATTCCTTAGTTTGATTTAGATTCATATTATTTTGGAATTTTGGATTCATTAATTTTCAACTGTTTGGCTTCTGTTTTTTGTATCTGTCAACTTTTTCGAATCCCAGTGTCACTGATGAGGAATGGCTTTTCGACATGTGCACATATGGCACAATAAAATTAGAAGAACTTTTGTTAGATATAAACATTTGAATTTTAAGCGAACGTCTGCATTCTACTTATAGTCTACTGTTAAGTGCTATTTTAGTTTACTTTCTTTAGAAAAATAGAATATAAATAGAATATAACAATGAGCTTATACTTGACAAAAACCGGGGAAAGATTCTGCTGGTAAAAACAACGGATATTGAACACAGGCAATGAATATAAAACTTTCATCACTTCGGATACTTTGACTAAATTTATCATGTTGTTAGAGTGAATCAATAACTTTTGTTGGAACCAAAACTTCGCTTTATTCACCACAAGAAGTATAATCATGGGATAAAGTTATATTGTTATGGTGCTGACTCAATGAAAACAGGATTAGAAGACAAAAGCATATAATGTTTTGTGAGTAGGTTCTAAAATTAATATTTCTTGTTTCAAAACTCTAAATCTCATTAAACTTATATACAATTATCACATTTAACTATAAAATTTTAATAAAAGAATACACAATAAAATCATGATATTTGAGAGTAAAGTAAAAAGAAACAATTAAAAAAGAAAAACTATTTTCTAATACATATAGAGCATTTATATTCCGGGCCATCCCAGATATGTAACAGCTTTTAAAAATCATTATGCAATTAAGCTGTTCTGATATCATTTAAAAGACTAATCTTATTTTGGCCGTCTGAGAACGGAATGATTTTATCCTATACCTGGTTGTATGACTAGCAGCTTTTGCACTAAGTTGTCCTTCCTAAAAGAATACTAAATCCTGTATATCAGAAGGTAATAAGTTGTTAAAAACTTTAAAGATCTCTTTTGCTATCTTTTTCTTGTGTAAAAAATTTAATTAATTATGGATTAAAAGTTTATGAATTAGAAACTTATTCTTGTATTCTTTGCTTTTCGTTGGTACCACGCTGAATACAAAAATGCCACCCAACAAGAATTGGATGATAAAAGAATATAATAATAAGCTTGCCCTGTACGAAATATTCAATGTTAACATATTTCTTTGCATTCGGGCTTTTTCACACTTATAATTGAAAGTTCTAAATCCGATTATATTGTACTGCATTACAAAATAATCGTAAACTCACGAGATCGTTTTTCAGGATATATTCCAATAAACTTCGCTTCTATAGCTTCGCACGTTATGAAAAAATGTGTATACGGTTTTTCAGGTATTGACTCAATAAACTTATTAAAACACTAATTAAAGATTAAGCAACATTAAAAACAGATATATTATGTCTAGAATCAGATGTAAGTCGATTACAAAGTTGACAGCGGCAAATTGCCACTGAAAAATGATCTTATGTAACAGCCATTGCAACGAAGTATGAAATTAAAACACATATATAAAACCTTTGACTTTGGGCGGTCCCTTGATTTAAGAAAAAAAAATAATATGTTTAGTCTTTGTTAGAATAAAAATTAAGACAGTCTGTTCATTAAATGTCAACAATGATCGATTGCTTTTAATAAATTTTAATGTTTCGTTACAGTAACTGTACATTTGATGTATGCCACTATATAAGCATTCAATTTTTAATCAAAATAATTAATAATTTATCTTTGACATGAAAGCTAACACTCATAAAGGATGCCCCTGTGTGATTATTTGAAATGTGTTGCAAATGATGAATTGCGTGAGAGTACTTCACTACGAAAGTTGCACGTGTCGGAGGCCATTATCTTGAAAATTATCTTTATGACGAATAATCAATGATTAACCTGTTGATTAAACTGAAAAGTTAATTCGTTTTCAAGAATTATTTCACTTTCCTTAGTTTAATGAAAAAACCTAAAATGTAATACATGGTGTATCTGTCGTTAAAATAAGTACATTTATTAGCTAATTATATCTTTAGTCTTTGGTTCTAATAGTGCTATTTATAATATTGAAGGCTTTGTTATAATTAAAACATTAGCATTTGTTGGGAAAATGATGCACCAAAACCCAAATATCACATACAAATAGTTTACGTTTTAAACAAAGGTAAGTAAAATATAATTTTTTTTTTTTGCAATTGTTTAAACGACTATTGTTGTACTTGATGAAAGAGATTGTCACAGATGTCCCGGATTTTAATAACTCAGGGAATCTAAAGCTGAAATAGGATATACAAAATTTATGGACAAATAAAAATGACACAATATGTTTAATTATCAAATTTAAAAAAGATCGATGAAAAAAGCTATGTGATTTCTACCAGAATTTAATGTGATTTTTTTGGGTTGGCCAATACTAGAATACAAAATGCATAGTATATAAGCACAATTCTGTCATTTCACTATATTTGTTAAAATATCAAGCTACCAGACAAAGTCGCTTAACAAACTCCGTCCAGATGGAAAACTGCTTTCTCCTTATTTTGTCAATAGCTGGTGAGTTAAAATTTTGCTAAAATACAATTGCAACTCTTGAGGCATTTAACATTTTTATTAAGTTGGACGGTAGGTTTATGATAAATGTTATAAGATATATTTGTACCCCATTAAAATTATCTTTAAACCTTATTTTAAAAAGTTCATTCACTCTTTTTTTAAAAAAAGTATTACCAATCGATTACTTTTTGCAAGAAATTAAAATTTGCCATCCGTTCACGGATTTAATTTTTTAATGGATGACTTTTAATTGAAACCTTATTTTCAAGTCTATGTCAAAAGTAACGTTATATTTCTTATATTATTCCAATATTGCAGTGTTAGACAGCTAAAATAATTAATTGATCTATTTAAAGATAAACGTAGCCTTTATGTGTTAATTTATATCATCTTTATTTTTTATTTAATTCTTATTTTTTCTTTCCAGTTTTTACATTTAAAATTTTTGTCTTTTTAAAAATTTACAAGTTTAACAAAATTTTAAAATTTGTGTAAATATTTGAGGAATATTATGCAAACAAAACGGAATAAAAATAAAAAAGTACAAGAGCAAAAGGGCGCAATCTTGCGTTTAAAAATCTCTTTTGCGCACGCCGTTCAGGGTTCTTTGATATAACTACATGCAACATTTTTGGTGTTTCATAATAAAAATAAAATAATAAAGGAGAAAAAATGGCACAGCACAATTCTTAAAGTATTTTTATTGTTTTCCACTTATTTGTTAATTCGAAGTGACTTGAAAGACGTGATAGACCTCTACGTTTTTCATGTCCAAAAGGACAATCGATTTATAGAATAATAAGTAAACACCATAACAGCGAGCAGGACAGATATTGGCAACTCAAATGTCGAAACAGTAATGCAACTGGAAACTGTTATTGGTCAGGTAAATACTAATTTTAACAATTCATAGGTTTTTATTTAGAAATATTTAAAAATGAATAAAGTTTCCATCTTGTCATTTTACTGTTTATACTGTTCCGTTCATTAAATGCATTTGTTTTAAATCCACGAACTGCACGTGAAAATGTAAAGCGTGTGCATTTAGATTTAATTCATCCCCGTGTGCTAGTATTCAAACTGTAACTAAATATTTGTATACTTAAATTTCCAATTTTCTGTAGAATGGAAATGACGTAAAAACGTAATTCGACTTAAAACTAATTTGCCTGACATTTTTTCTATCGCAAAAAATGTCGGACAAAAACATAGACCGACTTGATATTGATTTGTATGATGTTTTTTTCTATCGAAAAATGTGTCGGACAAAAACGTATAGCGACTTGATATCGAATTTCCTGGTATTTTTCCAATGTGGATTGGATTGGACCCTTGGACTTCACTCATGGATAGTTCTTTTGGACTTCTGAATCATAAACTGCTCTCTTGAATTAACTTCGTATCTACGTTTTAACTCAAAAACTGGTTTGTGTAATTTGTTCAATACAAGTATTTAATCCGAAATACAGAGTTGATATTTTGCGTCAGTTACACGCCTATTTTAAACTAAATAATATCTGGTATTAGGTTGTTATATCTATATGTAAATTTATTATATTAACATTAACTGCTATAAACAAATGTACACTCTTTTATCAGCAAAGACTTATGTGCAGATTAAGAACATTTAAATATATTATAGAATGAGTGTATTCCCGGACTTATTTGCGCACTTATGAGAAATATTGAATAATTGTACTATGGAATTATTGTCTTGTATACTTATATAAATAAACACACACACACACACACACACACACACACACACACACACATATATATATATATATATATATATATATATATATATATATATATATATATATACAGAGGTGATGTGATAAATAAACAAAAACATACCAGTCCTTGTCAAATTAAGTTTCACACCTGAACTTCCATCAAGGAAGTGAGGCCGGATGTCTTGAAAGGATAAGCACCTCCTGTCTAGCTAGCTACATCCATCACGTGCAAGTCAATTCTGAGAATGAAAGGAACAAAGAACTATGGTAAGGCAATAATATCCATTATAAGTTTGGATACAGTGACTATATACTTATCAACAATATTGTGAGACGGCCATAAAACTTTTGAAGGCCTTTATTAACCTAGGCTTTCAATATTCTTGCGTCAACAATTTAATTGTAAGCAATTTGCTTCGTT
Organism: Tegillarca granosa; assembly: GCA_029721355.1. Classification (NCBI taxonomy): domain Eukaryota; kingdom Metazoa; phylum Mollusca; class Bivalvia; order Arcoida; family Arcidae; genus Tegillarca; species Tegillarca granosa. The sequence continues at coordinate 47,727,767 of CM056595.1, forward strand.
ATAGAAAGTCCCAATAGTGGGAACACGCTCTACTGTAACGTATTAACAGTGAAACATATCCACCATACGCATGAGAAGCAGGGATATTACCATAAAGAATCGGAAAGTTGACATTAGAAAAACTGAAGTATTCATTGTCGTATAGCTTCAAATGGAACCTTTCGTGGGTGTCATTATTGAGGTATAAGTACAAATAAGAATCAGAACTTGGAGAATCTGTCGTGTCTTTAATTTCAAGCTCACTCGGATAGATGACATTCACATATTCTCCAAATTTCGGATTATTAAGAGATAGAACATCAACTACATATCTGTATGTGTACTTGATTGATTTAGCGACAGTCTTTTCTCCATAATTGATAAGGTTCTTAAAAAATTCTGATTTATATGAAAAAAAATCAACAAGCAAAGGTGCACAGTTTAAGCCCACATTGCAAAACACAACAAAAATGTTGTCTATCGAAAACTCTAACATTTTGTTGATGGTATCTTCAGTTTATTTTTGTTTTCATAAGATTTACTACAGAATATTAACCGTATCTTTATTATAATATATTTATTATTATAATTTAACTTTTCTGTAAAGGGATCCGTTATCAGTTGTAGTTTATCAAGTAAATGTTTGTGACTCATTTTCTGAAAACATGTTCTGACATTTGGCAAGTTACAGATTTAAGTTTAAAAGTTGAAAGTAATGATAGACTATGCCTTTGTTGCATTTTTCCTTTAAACTATAGAGATAATATCAGATTATATCAGGAGTTAATGTAAACAACAGTTGTAGACACCTTTTTCTACTAAGTTTTAACGAGAAAAATATACAACCTTTGACAACATTTCATATGTTCCAGATTAAACAAGCAATATAGGATTACCATATCTGTATTTTGTCTTTGTTTTATAAGAGGAATAAGATTAGTTATATGTAAAAGGTATGTAGTATTTGATATTATTAAGTTTATTTTAAAACTAGGAGTCTAGTCAAATAGTCCTTCCCGGTCCACATTTTACATTTTGCCAGTAAAGAAAAATTGTCCGATGATAAAATGTCCGAAAAGTTGATATCAACTGTTATGTGTTTTTGTCCGACATATTTTGCATAGCAAAAATGTCAGGTAAATCAGTCTTAAGCCATTATACGTTTTTGCCGGCCCATATCGGCCATCGTAGGAAAAACTGCCTTTTTATATATATAAATGGCATTTACCGACAGTAACATGCCGAAATAACGCTTACTTGTATTGTTAGTTTAACGTTACGAAGGTTGACGCTCGTGAACAATGAGGCTACATGAAAGAGTTTTAAACTATATCAAAATATTCCAAGAAAATTTGTCAACATTTGCATATAAAATAATTTTGACATTTCAAAACTAAAACAATTTACGAATATAACTCATCATTTAAGAGAGGTTATTATCACTTGTCTTAAAATGTAATTTTTAAAATGTTATTTGAGGAAGCTTTTCGGGTGGGTTTGTTGTAAGAATGTTTCCGCAAGGAATGTACGTTTATTAGTTCCAAATTATCTTAAAACAAGAATGTGTATGCGTAAAGAGGGTGTGATTTAATAAAATGTATGAAAGAGAACTTGGGTTTTTTTCACGTGCTGGCCAATCGAGTCCGTATGCGGTAGCCAAGTGATACCCAAGTCAAATAATCCAAGAAACGACCCAAACACTCCGTGTTATACCAAACCGAAGGCAAAAACTCAAGCATTATGTATGAGCAATGTTAGTGATATCTATAAATAGATGGATAGATAGATTGATATTGATATCACAAATTCTAATCCTCGTCTCAAAATAGGTCGAAATAATTTTTTTTTTAAATCAGGTATTAGTGTTTTCCACACAATAATGATAATGATAACTTGATATTATTATGAACTGAGTTTTAAATTTCAGGATATTTGAATCGGTTTGACCCTATTCTGTCATTCAATTGCCAGAGTAATGAAGTCATCAGTGGCATGTTTTCAATTCACAGCAACCGTCATGAAGATAGGAGGTTTAAGGTCAAATGTTGCAAAGTAACAGGTGACATTGTAATTTTTGACAAGGTTTTCTTAAGTTTTCAATTTATTATATGGGTGAAAGTGTTCGTCACAGCTAAATGACCCCTCTCTCTCTCTCTCTCTCTCTCTCTCTCTCTCTCTCTCTCTCTCTCTCTCTCTCTCTCTCTCTCTATTACCGCTGCTTACTATTAAAACTAGTAAAAATAATGTTTTGTTAATCTCTTGAATCAAATCGGATGGTATGATCTCAAAGAACATTAATCATCGTGTAAAGGTCTTCTTTGTTAAACATTTTATACACATTATGTACACCTTTATTAGTCAATTAATATCCTTGCAAATGTTTAAAAGGTTTTTTTCATACTGAAGTACTCAAAAATTGACAGACTTATCGTCAGTTAATTGTTAATTCATTCTGAAAATTACCAATAGGCATCTCAAAAAACTTACATGATTTGATTGTAAAAAACAAAGAAATTTAATTATATATATATATATATATGACTATACTCATAATTTTAACGTTTGTGTAAAAATTATAAAATAACAAACCGTATAATGGTTAAAGTCATGCAGAAATATTTTTACATATTCTGATTAATTTCCCAACCAAAAAGTGATTAACTTATAATAATAAATCAAATGAAAAATTTGGCGTTTTACAAGGATTTTTCAAAGACTCCAGATATATAATATTTTAGACAACTCACAATCACATTTATATCGTACAATTTCTTTTTAATTTTTTAATATAGGTCGCACGTTGAAATACTGCTATCAAACACCATTTGTAAACAATTATGATGGATATTTGGATTACTTCGTATGGCCTAATCATTATCTACACGGACTTGCAAGCCAACATAATAACCATCGTGAGTAAGTTCATTACTGTTAAAATCTATAATATTATTTAATAAACTGATAACTAAGAACAAAAAAATTCTGAGAAAAATGCAATTTCATATCGTAATGGCGTCGTTTTATTCATGATGTTAAAGCGTTTAACTGTATTTGCTCATAAAACTGATCATACGGTGGCGTAGAAAAAGCAAACATAGGACTAAACTTACTAAATCTATTAATCCAATATTTTATTGAAGATAAATTTCATGATAAACCTAAAGAAATGACAATGTTTAAAATGAGATAGACAAAGGGCTTTAACGTTGAATTGTGTACATTTTTGCGTTTTAATGGGAGTATAGTTGTTGTGAAAACCTAAAAAATTGACTGGTAAAAATGAGATAGACAAAGGGCTTTAACTTTTAATTTTGTACATTTTGCGTTTACTTCCTGGCATTTTAACTGTTTGTTATGGCACACTTTTTGTAGTCAGAATTATCAAAAATAAAACTTTGTTGAAAAATAATATTATTTTCAACATGTCTTATTTGTATTAATTATTTTTAAAAGCAATTTAAATAATGTTCATTTCCAGTATTATAACGCCTAAAGTAATAGGTATTTTTGAGAAATTATTTGCATTAAATTTTTTTTTTGCAATAACAATTTTTATTGTCTTTTTTCAGAGACAGGCGATTCAAATTTACTATTTGCAGAGCATAGTATCGAAAGCAGTGGACGATATGATAATATTTCAAAATAATATTCTGATATCGATACACAAATTAAATTAGCGTTTTATTGCATTATTTTTATTTTTCTAATAGCAAACTTTCACGATGAAAATTAGTTTTTACCTTGAATCCATTTCAGACCAATTATTGCCAATAATTGTGAAGGGTTAATTTACAAGGAATAGATTGTCTACCTAAAATTTCTTCATATTATAAATTGTTTTTAAAAAATCAGGCTTAAGATTTTTTTTCTTAAAACAAACAACATAATTATATATCAGAAAGATATGTTCTTTGCAAAAACGAAGTAAGAATAGGCAAACAATTGAATTTAACATGGGTAATAATTACGAAACCTAACACCTCAAGAACTGGATATTATAGATATAATAAGAAATTCATAAGTTATCCATTGTTATAGTTCAAGAATTTTTTAGGCCATCACAATATTTATAATATTTATAAAATTGCTGTATTGAAACTAACTATTCTTAAATATACAGATGATGAAAAGGCATCTTTAAGGATCCTTATAGCCTCCTTAAAGCTGCCTTAAATGTCTCTTTTAGGAACTGTGAGGAGGCTTTAAGGATCCTTAAATATGCCTTTTAGGAGTCTTTAAGGACACATCAAAGAACCTTAATGGAACTGAAATTTAAAAAAAATCTTTAAGGGGGCTTTAAGAATCTCTAAGGAAAACTTGATATTTTTTCCTTTTTTAAAAAACCGAAGAAACATTATTTTTATTAAAATCTTTTTTAAAATTTTATTTGAAAAAATATATTTATTTATTTATTTATTTTTTTTTTTTTGAAAAATAAAGAAATAATAATAAAAATTTTCTTTTTATACTTTTATATACTTTTTTTACTTTTTTATACCCCTAGGGTATCCATAACTCAGTAGGCAGTACTTTGTGCTGTCAGAAAATATACCATTTAGCAAAATTTTCAGCCGCCTTCATTTTTGAAATTTATTTAAAACTAAGGTCTGTTCCCTCATACAAAGCATTCCTTAGCTGGATTTGGATTCATATGATTTTGGAACTTTAGATTAAATATTTTTCAACTTTTTAAATTATGTTGTTTATCTATCAAACTTTTCGGCCCTTAGTGTCACTGATGAGGAATGATTTTCCGAAATGTGCACATAAGGCACATCAAAATTTAGCAGGTATTAGTTATATATTTACAATCTCAAATTTTTAATTTTAATTGGATGATAATTTATTAAATAGAAATAAGAAGCAATTTTATTATTTTAATTTTCATTACTTATTCGCGCTCTCTAGGAATCGAACCCTGGTCCTTCAAGTTAGGAGTCCAACATCTTACCTATGTTGCTATGGAAAATATGATGCTGATGTTGATAATTATAAAATATGACACTTATAATATGCAAATGAGTTCAAGTGACTGAAAGTAACAAGTCGACATTATTCATTAATTTGTGAAAAATTTTCTTTTATTTCTTTTGAAATATCTCTTTCAACAAGACGTTCAAATTAATTTTTATTTATTTTTATAAAAAAAACATTCACAAATAATTTGCTCCAGTCATCATTTTTATCTATATAGATATCAAAATTAGATGCATTACCTGTAATATACTGGTATATCTATCACGAGTCACAAAGATGGTGTTTGATGATCAGCTCATGCATATTAATCAATTAATTATGTTGATGACATCTGTTCTTTCTAAGTCCTTTTACTTGAAAATCTGTGTGTGTGTGTGTGTGTGTGTGTGTGTGTGTGTGTGTGTGTGTGTGTGTGTGTGAAAAACTTATTTCCTTTTTTCACGGTAAAGTTGCGAAGATATAGTGGTCAGAAATTGAATATATAGACAGAGAGACTTTTTAAGAATTATTTTAGAGGCAACTCAAGAATGTACCAGAGTGTGTGTGTGTGTGTGTGTGTGTGTGTGTGTGTGTGTGTGTGTGTGTGTGTGTGTGAGAGAGAGAGAGAGAGAGAGAGAAAGAGAGAGGGGGGAGGGGGGTCAGCGGAAACTAGGTATATTAAAAAAAGAGAGAGTGAGTTATTTGTGTTTGGTGAGAGAGAGAGAGAGAGAGAGAGAGAGAGAGAGCATACATTGTAAGGGAGAGAGGGCGGTCAAGCAGAAACTGATATTTCAGAGATAGAGAGAGAGATAGATAGACAGAGAGAGGTTTATGTGATTGTAAATATTCAAAGAGAGAGAAAGAGAGAGAGAGAGGGTTATCACTATGATTCACTGCACTCCATTCTAACTGCAGAAATTCACATCCAACTCCGATTGATCAAAGTTAGATAACGTTTGTCAGTTAATGGTTATCGTCTGTGACTGGTTTCTTATTTCAATATGTTCACTTCTTTATTTGTTCATGTTCAGGTTTGAAAAGTATAACATTTACCATAATATTCTCTTTTTAATTAGGAATTGAAATTATTCAAATTCGGATATCATCATGTGTCAGTTCCACATATGTCAATTTCAAATACACTTAAACATGCTTGCTCTCTCTCTTTCTCTCTCTCTCTCTCTCTCTCTCTCTCTCTCTCTCTCTCTCTCTCTCTCTCTCTCTCTCTCTCTCTCTCTCTCTCTCTCGCACGAGTGCGCGCTCTTTGTCTCTGTATTATTTGAATCTATGCATAACACTACCCACCGCAAAAAATAAAACAACATGAATTAATTTGATATATGTCATGCGTAGAACATTATTCTGCAATAACTTATATTTCTTCAGTTGACGTATGTTTTAATATTTTAATATTTTTATTATTAATAACTTCGAAAAAACACACTTATATTTCCAACATCGAGAGTTCATAGTTATTTCCTACATAGATAAGAAACTGTACATCAAAGTCAAAGGACGCAGGTGAAATCACCTGGGATCTATAATCAAATAAGTACTGCTTAAACAATAAACAAATACCGTTAATTACTTTATACTTACTGCCGATTTGATTAAAACACAGGTTGTTTCCTGTACTGTAAAAACTGCAAATTCGTTATGTAATTCATTCATGAATTAAGAAACATGTATTATTCTGAAACTACATACGGCTCCTCTACACAAACTTTATGTGATAATTAGTTTATACCTTATATTTAGGCAGGCATTATCTATGTCCCCTTTGTCGTATAAACTATAAACATAGAAACTTTACCAGAAGACAAATCATACCATAAACTAATTTCATGTAATTGTCATCGTTCCATTAATGATTATAATTTTTTTTAGAGTTTTTATGAAACACTTTTAAGGATCTTTATGGACATCCTTATAAATCCTTTAAATTTAAGTTCCATTAAGGATCTTTAAGGATTCCTTTAATATCCTTTAGCTGTCCTTAAAGAGTCCTTAAAGGTCCGATAAAGACCTTTAAAAATGGAATGGCTTTAAGGAGGCTTTAAGGTACTTTTTACGGCCATTTAAGAACATATTAAAGGAAACATAATAAAGGATCTTTAATGATCCTTAAAGGAGAGGTTGGTCTTGACGTTTTATAGCTTCATGTCCCGTTAATTCCCATTTTGACTTCACGTGAGAGGTGTAGCTATTTAGACAAGGGGCGCATGAACTTCCGGAGCACCCTACTTTATTTCATTGTTGGAAGTGCACGTGTTTAACTGAATTTTCCCCTATTTTAAACTAATTTGTTTTGTGGATTGTCATTTTGAAGTGGGCCGGTATGTAAATAGAAAAATCGTAATCAGCAATATATAAATGCAAGCAGAACACAAAACTAATTGTGCAAGCATCATAGAGGGCAAACCTGTTGAAAAAGAAAACATCTTTTGACTTCAAAGTTTGATTTAATGTTTACCGAATTATCAAGGTATTTTTGTAACATATTTAAATGTGTAAAATCGAAAAAAGAATGTCGCTTAATTTGTCAATTTCCTAATAGTATTGTGAAAAAGCTGAAGCGCCAGAACTAAGTGTTTATGGGGTATATGGGCATTCTAGACTTACAAACGAGAAATCCTTTTATTTTAACTAAATATTCCAACTTATTTAAGAGCATTCTAAAACTTGTACTTAACAATATGTTAAGGCCAGCAGAACATATAACCATTAGTACAATCATCATCGCTGATACAACTTTTAAAAGGAAATTATGAAAAACCCTTTGACACAAAAATCTTAGTTAAATACTCAAGAAAGCTAAGAAAAATATGTAAAAACGAAAAAAAATGTCGTTATATCAACTGGACCTATTCCTAAATCAAAAGGAGAAAGTTGAAGCTCTATTTACAAGTAAAACAAAAACATAAAAATGTTTTGACAATGGAATGTCTCCTATATGCAAGTTCTGTATATTTTTTATTGGTCAGCAATTTAAAGTTTCGATTTTCTATAACCAGTCATTATTTACTCAAAATTCGGCTCATAGTACTTAACTTTGTAGTTTCGTTGTGATATGCATGGTGGATGATATGCTATCTTGTCCTTAATAATAATAGCGGTGAATCACGCGGTTAAGCACTTTTAAGAAAACCTAGGCCTCGGGTACGCGAACGCTAGCTTTTAAACTTTATCTAAAGTTTTAAATTTGTCTTAAAGCCGAGACTAATGACAAATCTTGCAAATAAATAATGCAACAAACTTAACTTTTGTCTCAGTATGCTTTGTACTCCATAGTTTTGTCAAAATTGGGTGAAGCGGATTGAAAGTTTACCAAAACCAGTTTAATATCTTCAGGCATTTAACAAAGATACGTTCAAAGACCAAAAACTTGGGATTTAAAAAATGAACGAGTTGTTATCAAGGTAAACTTGCAAAGAAACTGTTGCGAACGTTAAGATAATTTTGTAACATTATAAATGTTTAACAAAAATAACAGTGTTGATTTTTTTGTGCCATATATGCACATTACGGAAATTCATTCCTCATTAGTAAAACTATGTGCCCAAAATTTTGATAGATATGCCAAAAATATGCCAAACATTTAAAAATCAATGAATCCAAAGCTCCAAAATCAAGTAAATTCATATTAAGCTAAAATGCTTTGCGTTAGGGAACGAACCTTAATTTTAAATGTTTAAAATATTTACGCCCAAAAATTTTGCTATGTGGTACATTTTCTAAAAAGTAGAGGTGTTGCTCGTTTTTAGCTTTATAAATATAGCCCTTTCTGACATGATGCTTAATGGATAAAATAAAACAGAAAATTATTTGGGTTTTTTTCAGTCCATAAGTGTAGTTCCGAATTTCAAGACATGTTTGTGTGTGAATTCTTACAAGTCGAACGTTGTAAATAAATCAAGTTTTTTGGCTAGAGATATGTTTTTGTGTTTTATGTGTTTTGTTAAAGTCAATTATGTAGATGGAATACTTTCTCATTAATTAATGTTATTACAAAAGTAAAAAACTGACTTAGTTTTCAAAGTCATTTTTGGTATGAAAAATAAATTGTAATTCTTTTAAATCTTTACATCACTTGATTTAGGCCTTCAAAAACGAAAGGATTTGTCAATGACTTCATTTTAATGCTTTATTTACGTTAAATTCACGGGGAAACCTACTGTTAGTTTCATTTACTAAAAATCTTATTTAAGAACACTTATCACGTGATTTTTTACGAAAACGATACGTCAATACACACAGCAAAAATCATGAGTTCAAAAGTTGTTCCAGTTGGCCCTTGTTCTTTTTTTTTTTTTTTCTTTTCTTTTCTTTTCTTTTTTTTTTTTTTTTTTTTTTTTTTTTGTTTTTTTTGCACAATCTTTGTCGTTCTGTTACAATCATGTTTTCTTTCTGTCGAAGCAATTGTATACATACATGTACAACTTCCGCGCATGCTCCAAGCTCATTCACATTGCATCGGTTGCCGCAAGCTTTTAGAATTTCCATTTTTATGAGCTTATACAAAACGACCTAAAAAAAATTAATCGCACAGAGCGCAACAATAGTCAATTCATATTGATAAAAATTTTTTAGTCAATTAGTTTTTTTTTCAATAATTGCTACTCTTAATGCGTTATTAGTTTATTTGTTTTTTATTTTTTTTGGTTGATCGAAAACGGGAACATGTATCTATTATGGACCTTTCTACTAAAATGTTGTCACTATAACTCTCCAAACAACACTTTAGAAGAACTATCTCAAAGGTTTAGGTCCATAATAGATTCAGCACATCACATGTCTTTGTTTTCCAATCTGAACACGAACTGATTTTCAAATAAACTATTTATTTCATTTAACGTCATAAATTTTCAATTACAATAAACAGTAAAAAAAATTAAAAAGCGCACAGTATTGTTTGTTTGATCGATCTATAGATAATTTAAAATAAACATACCAGTCCATGTCCCAATGAGAATAAAAACTTGCGATTTTGTTATATACGTGAACTTCAATCAAGGAAGTAAGGCTGGGTGCTCCGGAAGGGTAAGCACCTCTTGTCTAGTTAGCTACACCCGTCACGTGTAAAGTCAATTTTGAAAATGAAAGGAACAAGGAACTATTGTAATTCAAATGTATCTAGTAAAGGCTGGATACAATGACTCCATACTCATCAACATTATTGTGATTACGGCCATAAAACTGTTTAAGGGCCTTGATTAGGCTAAGCTTGCAATGTCCTTGAGTCAACAATTTAATTGTAAGTAGTTTACTTCCTTGTAAAGAGTCCTGATAGTGGGAACAATGTCTACTATACCGTAGTAACTGTGAAACAAATACACCATACGCAGGAAAAGCAGGAATATTACTTCAAAGAAGTCATCAAGTTTGTCTTATAGCATCAGATGTTACCTTTCGTTGGTGTCATAATTTAGGTGCAAATCCAAATATGAAGCAGTACATGAAGAATCCGCAGTGTTTTTTTTTTAATTTCAAGCTCATTTGGATAGATGGCATTCACAAATTCTTTGAATTTGGTGATATTCAGATAGAACGTCATCTATATATTTATGTATAGTTTAGTGATTTAGCGACAGTCTTCTCTCCAGATTTGACAAGGTTCTGTAAAATTCTGATTCATATGAATAAAGAAACAAATAAAGGTGCACAGTTTTGCTAACTGGTATACCGATTGTTTGTAGGAAAATTATATTGTCTTTCAAAAACTAACATTTTGCTGAAGGTATCTTCAGTTTATTTGTGCTTGCAGTCTGTATAGTGTCTTACAAAATAACTAGAACCCTTATTAAAAATAGATATTTATATTTTGGTTTACCTTTTTTGTAAAAAGAATGACAAGCGAATGATTTGTTTTAGACGTTCATTTTAGAATGAAGGATATTGATGTAAAGGGTAGCAATTAAAATCTAAAGTCTTTATACTTTTTACCAAAGTTTCATAAGAAACAAGATGGCCAAGTAGTTCTTTAGAATTTTTGAGAATCAACATTTGGTTGATGCGAGATGTAAAATAGACTTTTTAAAAATAAGTCTGAAGGCTATCTTTGACGACTGTCAAAATTTCTGTTAGAATTACCGATTATTATTTAGTAGTACATTTAGAGGAACCTGCTATATATCTTTCCTTGTATGGACTTGTGTAAAGTTTTGGAATATAATAAACGTTAGAAAGGTCCAGTTTTTCCTGTTTTAAATTGACACCGAAATACTCAAGGATTCCCCTGTGATGGAAAGAACTTTATCTTTGTTAAAATTACTTTTGGTATAAGAAAGATCCTCCCATATACTATCTAAACCAAGCTCAATAATAAGACATTTAACAAAGAAGTTCTACAAACGAAAATAATGTTGTTAGAACCTTAATCTGCTGGGACAACAATATATCTGTTATAAATGTCCGCAAGGATTACAGAAATCTCAGGGTCCCTGAGCACTAAAGAAGGCTAAGTACTCATAAACCCTGTAAGTTTAAAAATCCTCGATTTCATTAAATTTCTAATTGCTCTTATCCAGTCGGATCAAGTATCAAGCTCAACGTGTTTTAATTTAGCCCCACCTCTAGAATATCTTTAACAGAATCCATAACAATTTTGAAGTGCTGTCCCGAAGTCATTGATTTATTCTTTAATTTCATATAATTTACTACAGAATATTAACCGTATCTTTATTATAAATATATAAAACAAATACCAGTTAAATTTTGATATGCCAGATGTGCACATTTCGGAAATTTATTCCTCATCAGAGACACTAAGACCTAAAAGTTTGATAGATAAAAAACACAAGCCAACGTTTGGAAATTAATGAATCTAAAGTTTCAAAATTATATAAATCCAAATCCTGCTAAGGAATGCTTTTGCATGAGGGACCAGACCTTAGTTTCAAATAATTTCAAAATTGAAAACGGGTGAAAATTTTGCTAAATGGTACATTTTCCGACAGCACAAAGTTCTGCCAACTGAGTTATAGATACCCTCGGGGAGTTTTACTCCACCAGCAGCGGTACCCGCTCAGAGGTAGTAAATATATAAAACAAATACCATTAAAATTTTGATGTGCCAGATGTGCACATTTCGGAAATTTATTCCTCATCAGTGAGACTAAGACCTAAAAGTTTGATAGATAAAAAACATAAACCAAACATTTGGAAATTAATGAATCTAAAGTTCCAAAATTATAAAAATCCAAATCCTGCTAAGGAATGCTTTTGCATGAGGGAACAGACCTTAGTTTTAAATAAATTTCAAAATTGAAAACGGTTGAAAATTATATGTTTATTATTATAATTTACCTTTTTTTTTAAAGAGATCCGTTATCAGTTTTTTTATCAAGTATTGCCCTTATCCAGTCAGATAAGGTATCAAGCTCAATGTCTTCTTATTTAGTCCAACGCATACACTTTAAAAAAATCCATAATAATTCTGAAATTCTCTCCAAGTAAAAGGTTGAGCCTCCCTGTATTTTGGACCTTTTAGTGTTCTAAATTATATTGAGATTACAGGTTACCACATGCCCAGCTGGCTGGTTTATAATTATATAGGGACGTTGAGAAAGAGCAGGTAGATGTGGTAAAGTTTCAAAAGTTTAGGCACTGAAAAAAAGTTTGGATGCAATTGGTTTATTGTAGAAGTAGGCAACTAGAGGTTGTGAGTTTTATTTGCAATACGTAAGGACTTAAGATTGTACTCGTTTATTAAATAGTATATTAAAATATAGCATCTATGCCCTTCATTAAATAATGTAATTTAAGAAATTGGCTACGGACGTCGTTCTGTATATTGTGTTCCTTAACAGGTTTAAATAACCTCTTAAACCTTTCTTTTTGACAAAATGAAATCGAAACACTTATGTTTGTTTCAAGGTATGCAGCAAATAAAGATTTCTCATCCATGTATTCAATCGACTTGTAACATAAAGTGTTTTTGAAAGCAACAAATGGCTATGTATTATATTATATTTCGAAAAGGTTATGATATCCCCAAAGTTTCTATAGCGACAACACGCTATAAGCCGAAAAAAGAAAATTAATGTATATGTCAATTTGTTTTGCAAACTACAGTAAAAATTTAAAAAAAATAATTAGATTTTCTGTTGATATACAATTAGGTTGTTATTTACTCAACAGCTGTTATTATATTTAACCTTGCATTTCCGTAAATTTGTGGATTTGAAAGAATTCAAACACATGTAATATATTTGCATTTCAAAAAAAATGTATGTGGATTTTTCTTTGCAATTGTTTAAACTATTATTGCTGCACCTGCTGAGTGTAAATTTTTTCAGATGAACGTGATTGTCACAGATGTACTGAATGAAACTTATCGTCAAATGCAATTTAGAATAACACGGCAACCACATTTTAAAGCAAATATAAAAATATTATGAAGATTTGCCACATTTTGTGCAAACACTTACACAAACATATTGATAGAAATTCTTTTTTATTCCTACGAGGATTTACTTTCACCATTTTTAAGGTTTAACTTATTCCCGAAATATTATTTATGTACATATTTTGAAGATTTTTCTTTCTTTTTAATTATATTTGTTGAAAAGATCAAGTTACTATAGAAGGTCTACTAATGTGGAACTGTTGCTTTTTTTCTTTTTGCTATAGCTAGTGAGTTTTACATTTGTCAAAATGTATTTCCAGCTCGTGAAGCATTTACGTCTGCTCTGTTGTCTTTTTATAGGGGTTTTCAAAATTCTTTTTTCATATACGTAAATTATTCTTTTCAATGTTACCAGTTGGCCTTATGCTTTAAATGTATAATTTCATTGTAATCGCAAAATTTAAATATCATTATTCAAAGTCGTTCTTTGTTTTTTTTTATATTGCAAATCAATACAGTCAGCGTTAACATGCTTTAGTGAGAAAAAGAATTTTCATCTAATTGTTAATGTCATTTTTTCTTTTTATAAAACAATGTTTAGCACCTTGCCAAATTTTTTCAAGTTCCGAGATTTTGGAATAATATAAACGTCTTTCGGATTCATACGTAGATTTTTTTAGTCATTTGATGGTATATGTAATTGATGTTTCTCCTGTCATTTTCGCTTTTTATTTGCAACGTTTTCCTCATTGTCACTGCTCTTGTAAACTAATTGTTTTCTTTTGATTACAATTTGTGTACTTGTCAATATTTACAAATTGCGATACGTTATTCTGAATCATAAAACAATATGAATTTTCATAAAAAGGAACAAATTTTGACACAATACTGAAAAAAGGAACTGATTTCAAATCTTGTATACAGATGAATCCCAGGTCATAATATCAAGAAGAGAAGCAATACGTAGCTGAAGATATACATTTGCAGATGACCGAAAAAAAATTGACTTTGGACTATCATTGAAACTTACAGAATTGTATCCAGTGACTTGGGTTTTAGTTCTGCTTGAGTTACATAACCATTTAAAAGTTTTACATTTAGTGACCCTTTAACAATTAAAAATTAGATAAGCGTCATTTTATAACTTTTTAAAAGTTTATTTTAACAAAGCAATCCCATAGAAATCGGACATTTTGTTGAAACAATGCATTCCATCTCAACATACATAGTGAAACAAGGAAATGAAAGGAATCGTACTACAAAAGAAATCTCTCATGATGAAAACGAACGTTGTATTCTCAAAGAGGCGCTTTTGAAAACTTGACTGCAGATATATTTTATACTACCGTTGGACGATAATAAATACAAAATAATCCAGCAAATAGATTAGGACATCACATTTTTAAGAAGCATGTCTTGTTTTCCAGTATTTGATTGTGTAAATGTGAGAATGTGCGCATGAACAATCAATTTACCAAATAAGAAGTAAACATAGTAACCGTGCAAAGAAACAGATACTGGGATCAAAAGTGCAGAAACAGTGATGGAAATGGAAACTGTTTTTTTGACAATTAAATAAAAATATGTATGTTTTATTTGTATATCAATATTTTTAAACTTTTTGTTTTTGTTTCTTATCAAATCAATTTGATTCGCTGTCTTTGCGCCAATATTCAGTTTATACAATTATCATCAGTAAGAACATTACTTTCTTTAAAACTCACGTGGTATTTTTTTCACAATTTGAACATTTTATTTTAAATTTCAATATTCTAATTTGTGGTCATACTTTTGCCAGCAGTTCTGGCATCTAAAGGCAGATAGCATGACGATAGAACTCTGTCAATGACTCTACAAGGTTAAACCTTGTGGACGATTTAAGAATAAGATATGAAGTAACAATCTAAGATAATATAGGCTCATAGTTCACTTTAATAACTTGGATATTTTAGAAATAAAATAATATATCAAATATTATTTATAGTTTACTGGCCATTTTTAAAATGTTCAAAAGCCAAATATCACTTCATTAATCCCATACAAAAACAAAACTGATTCGTTATATAAAACCACAGAATTTATTTTTGATACTGATAACATATTATCAAAGTTTTTTATGCACTTTTATTACTCAACCTTTATAATGACTTTTTACATGAAAATAACTTTATTAATAAAACAAGCATACCAGTCCTTGTCCATATCACAATCCCAAAAACAATTTAAAAACTTTGGAAACTGGCAAAATATGTTATACACGTGAACTTCCATCAAGGAAGTGAGGCCGGGTGCTCCGGAAGGATAAGCACCTCCGTTCTAGCTAGCTACACTCGTCACGTGCAAGCCAATTTTGAGAATGAAATGAACAAAGAACTATGGTAAGTCAAAAATATCCAGTATAAGATTGGAAACAGTGACTACATACTTATCAACAATATTGTGAATTTAAGGACTTTTAAACCGATTTGTCATTTAAATGCAAGAGTCATCAGCGACATGTTTCCAATTCACAACAACCGCCCTAAGATAGAATGTTTAGGGTCAAATGCTGCAAATATTTAACTGTAACGGGTGGATTTGTTGTTTTAACAAGTTTCTATCTTTCATAAACGACTTTACTAAATATACGAACATTTTCCTTTTGCTTAGTCAGAAGCGTTGCTTATTAAACAACAAAGACGAAAATACATTTAATGTTTTTTTTTTTTTTTTGCAAAAATTTCAGTATAGAGTTTTAAAACATTTCATTTCTATGCATAACAATTTGCTTCTTTTTCCTTGCAAATTTAAGGTTTGCTGCACGAAATATACTGATAATAAGTTAACAATTCGTTTTTTAAATTTCTTTTTTAATATTTATTAACCATTTTCTAGATGTTCTTTTTTCAGAGATAGATGGTTAATATTTACTATTTGCAGAAAAATGGAGAAAACAGTTTACGATGACGATGCAAGATTTTAATCACACATAATAAAATAAATTATCATCTTATCGTTCTATCTTTTTATCAGGTTTAATTTTTTATTCTTTTTGCACACACTTCCGGTTACCGATTCCAACTTTGAATTCAAACAGTAAATTAACAAGGACTTTAGTGTCACTGATGAGGAATGAATGTCCGAAATGTTTACAAGTAATTGTAAGAGTTCTTGCTCTTTAATCATTTTGTAAGTTTTTGTATAATAATCATTGCTCAAGAAACCTAAAAATAGTCATTAATAAAATGTATATATATACAACAATTTTTTTTAATGTACCACTAAATCATTATTAGTAATTTTGACAGTCGTCAACGATGGCCTTCAGACTTATTCTGACATCAACCAAATTTGAAGGAATCTAAAGAACTACTTGGCCATCTTGTTTCTAATACTTAATCTTCCGTAAAAAGAATAAAAAAAGTTTTAATTTTTCTACACTTGACACAACTATCCCTCATTTTGAAATTGACAGGTCGTCTAAAATAGATCATTCACTTGTCATTCTTTTACAAAAACGAGAAACTAAGATATAAATATCTAGTGCTCAACAGGGATTCTGGTTATTTTGAAAAACAAAACAGACTGCAAACGAATATGTAGTAAACATACCATCAACAAAAATTTTTTTTGATAGACATTTCCGTTTCATTAAGATAATGTTCTTGCTTCTCCTCTCTCTCTCTCTCTCTCTCTCTCTCTCTCTCTCTCTCTCTCTCTCTCTCTCTCTCTGTGCGCGCGGTGGGGATTGTTCCTGCAAGGACTTTCTGCGGTGAGTCAGGCTCTTGCGAATTATGTTGTTTGCTCAGGGATATTGCAAGCCTAGTATAATCAAGGTCTTTTGTAAATTATGCGGTCGTCATCGCAGTATTGTTAAGTATGTAGTCACTGTTGCCGTCATCACAATATTGTTGATAAGTATGTAGTCATTATGCTCAAGCATATACTGGATATTTGACTTCCCATAGTTCCATTGTCCTGCGACGAGTGCAGCTACCTAGACAGAAGGTGCTTACCCTTTCTGAGCACCCTGCTTTATTTCCTTGATGGAGGTTCACAGTTCACTTTTCAAATGTTTTATTTATCTATTTATTGGTTGTGATATGGACATGTACTTGTATGCTTGTCTTCTATTTTGCAGCTGTGAAAAGTATTGGGTAAGAGGCGGAAACGCCACTAACAGACATTGGACATGCACTGACTACTGTTTTTAACATAATGTCCGTGTAGTTCAAGAACCGCCTTAGCCGTTCTAATTATTTTAAACCAGATCGAAAGTGATTCATTCCTAAAAAGAACGTGTGGAACGTTTTGAAAAACTTTTACTTTGCAAATTGCCGAAAAGATAGTTATTTTCAAGGATTAACAATAACTATATCCCAATTATTCAATTCGTATAGCCTTTATGCAGATCACGTGGTTCACTGGCAAATCAAAATGTACAGTTAATTTTTCTCAGTTAATAAAACCACTGAAACTGAAACAGAAAAGTTTTTGATTGGCCGATATATCAGTTAATTTTACAGAAATGATTAAAATGTTGAGAAAAAAAAACTATTATTAAAAGCAAACTGTCGTGATGGCGCTATCCGCAATTCTATAGTACTAAGAAAAATAAAGAAGCAGTGTGGACGACTGAAAAAATTATTAAATATTTAAAACGATTTATGTCACAATCTTTGCCTACCAAATCAAACTTAATTATGCATAAATGTTATCGGTCATTTAAAAAAGAATAGTGTCAAGAATGACAGAAAGCAGTCCTAGATAAAACATATGCACGTGCAAAAGCACGAAACGACGTAAACAAACAAACAAAGAAAACTGGTTATAGATTTTTCTACTTTTGGATTACAATCGACACATTTAAACAACGTGCGGTTAATAATATATTTCCTTTTAGAGACTAATCAACTTATTTTAAGCAATGATCCAAAAATTTAGTTTCATTTCAGACATTAGCAGGTACTACTACTTGATCTCATTATCTGATATGTTGTCAATATATATTCTCGCTTGTATTTACTGTTGATTTTCTAATTGTACACATTATCAAAAATATTTGTTCACTTTTCTATTTCTCTCGTTCGATAAAATGGATCTTTTTAATAAGATCCGTTTACCCTTCAACAAGGGAGCGGTAGGTTAATCAGATAGAATAATGTTATAAATATTTAACACAAATACCGCAATAAATAACGTATTTTACATCGATTTACCACTAATAACACCAATTGTATCATCTCTATCTGTATAACAATGACAAGAACATGTGGGTAAATTAAAGAAAAAGCGGGTGTAATAAAAAGTGAAGTTTTAAATATTATAGGTCGTTAGTAATTAGAGAAGTTTTCATCAATACTGTTTTGATGATAGAATATATATGAAGGAGAAATCTGTCCTCTTTAGCAAGAAGACAGTTAACATGCTTATTGTCTAGGTAAGTTTTTTCCTATCATATTTGTGACTTATCCGATTTGTTGGCTATATTCCTGTTACTCAATTTGTTGTGTTCAAAATTTCAAATTACAGTCAGCCTTGTTTTTTAATTATAACAAAGCAAGGATATATGATAAGGGGTTATCGATTTAATTTGGTAAATAACAATATTGAAATTATAACTGAGAAACTTGATTTTTACTAAACATGTTTTAGCTAGCGGATTCAATGGCACATCAACGCCTGTATGTTAAATAGTTAAAGCACGGACGAAAGCATCAGAGATGTTCACCCCAGACCGAAACAGGTACAGAATTAAAAAGGTGAATACTAATTTTACATGTACTATTTTAAATCATTTTAAGGGTTTTATTTCGATAATTTAAGTTTTCACTTGCTTTAAATTATAATCATTTTCTTAAGTTCACTCTTATAAGCCCATAATAAATGGAAATCCTATAAGCTTGGGCAAACTCTATAAAATGTCAGCTTGGAGCATGCACAGAAGTTTCACATATATGTAAACAATGGCGTCGATAGAAAGAAAAGACTCTGCTAAAAGAAAAAAAGAAAAGAAAAAAGAAAAAAAACAAGGGTCAGCTGGAACAAACTGACTCTAAGGATTCGAATCGAACAGATTCCGATGAAAAAATGACGGTTAATTAAACACCGTTTGTCTTGAATCCGCACGTCAAGGCGAACGCATTTCTCTTGAACACATGTGTTTTTGTTGTGTTTGTAGACGTTGTCTCATTTTTTTGATAAAGAATCACGTGATCAGTGTTCTAAAATAAGATCTTTGGTAGCTCAAACTAGCAGAAAGTTTCTCTGTAATTTTAACGTAAGTAAAGATTTTATCAAGGAACCAAGTATCGAAACCCTAATCCTGGCTATGTCATACATTAGACTTAATAAAATTAAAACTTTAACATTTTACAAGTGAGCCAAGGTGTTTCAGTTTGAATGATTTCAAGAAATACCCTTAACATAGTCCTAGAAATTAGTGTTACGTATAATAATGTTCTTTTATATAAGATTTTACAGCAGACGTAAATAAATCATAATAAATTATCTTAACAAATGACTTTATATTTCTTGATTGAGAAAACTTTAATAAAAAGTACTTGACCTTAAAGCCATCATTGTGTATATTTTCAAGAAAGTGGAATCACATGTCTTTCCATGTTCAACAAACATCTATGATATTTAAGAACTGAATTTCACTTTTTACGTTGTTATCGGGGTGTAACAACGTGAATATTATTACAAATTGTGTAAAACTGCGTAGCGTAGCGAAGCGGTTTCACGCATAATTCGTAATAATTTTCACGTTGTTACACCCCGATAACAACGTAAAAAGTGAAATTCAATTCTTATAATTACAAACCCGAAATTAAACAGTTTTTAAGCTGACCTACATTTCTAAACTGATTTCCCGAAAATCGATGTTACAAAGTCGCGGCGTAATAATACATTAAATGTCACCTTTTAAAGACGATAAAATGTCTTGTAAAAAACTAAAAAGGTTTTAAATTGATATTTTTTATTCATTTTCTTGTTAATTTCAGTCAACATATAAATGATATTACAATTAAATCCTTTGAGAAAAAGGGTACTATATTATGTCTCGTGACAACACATTTACCAACAACAACGTACGACTATCATACGTTTGTAGGACACGCGTGTCAACTTACAGATTGACGTTTCCCATAACAAAAGAAAATTGAATGAACAGTGTTTAAAAAAACGCGGAACCCACAAATGAAATGGAATTAATGTTTTCTTGGTTGAAACCGATTTTTTATTTTTTTGGCAACTATGGGCTGGGAGTGAGACAAAAGGATTTCGTTTTTATATGACACCAGTGGTAGCTGGATAATGGCTGATCGGAGACATGTGGAGGTAAAACAAGTGGTATGGGTGCATTAGACTGGACGTTTCCTGAGAAGGTATATCTGATATGTTTCTTCTGTGAACAGAGCAGTCCCTACTATAACTGTAAACTGAGGCCTTGTTTCTGTGGCCAGACATAAGCATGATGTGGCGTAACTGAAATTCATCATCACTTGGCATAGATGTTGCTGTGGTTCTCAGACGATGTGCAGTGTATACCTGACTTCAATTATAATTTTGTGATATTTTTTGCATGAATTCGGAAAACACGCGTTTAGAAATTGGTTGAGGTGTGTAACAAAATTTATTTTGTCTTTGGATTTTTAAGGGTGTACAAAAGGGATTCTCCGTGACTGGATTACAAAGAGATAAAAATATTTTATAAATAAATATTTAATAGTCTTGAATATTTCGGTGAACAAATATCAGAACATGTCAAGTCGAATACTTATTTGCAAAATTTTAATCTAAAAAAATTGAAGTATTTTAATGTTTCTAGGTGGAATATTTGCCGATCTCGAAGACATTCCCATTTGTTTACAATTTAAAAATAACTTCTATTAATAGAACTGAAAGATGGGTAATCATCGAAACTGGTCGAAAGTAGTTCCTGTAGAAAACGTTGTTATTGGAAAATAACAACGTCATTTGACAGGAAAACGACCAATGAAATTGCTCTAAACCGTGTAACAACGTGAAGTTTGTAATGGAACTCGCCAGTGTACCACGTGATCAATACCTCTTAACGTTTGTGCGGAATGAAATGGATTACGATTACGTCAAATTTTCCCGAAAAACGTCGTTAGTACGGGAAAACGTCACTTTATGCAGTTCTATTGCCAATAGAAATAATTGTCCCGCACAAACGCTATGAGGTATCACGTGGTACACTGGCGAATTCCTTTATATCCTGTTGACAGCACTGGCAATTCGTATATTTTTTACTTTAAGTCATGTAGAGTAAGAACACAGATTAAATGACAAAATAGGATATTTATTACATACTTCAGCGTGTGTTGAAATCCGAATTAAGAGATGTAAGAAGACGTTATTATACGCAACATATGGTAAAGTAACTTATTAAATGCATATTATATTCAATATAGTTCTATCTCATAACGTTAAAGATTCCACACAAAGAAATTGTCAGTTTGTGCCAAAATTTCATTGTCGTAAGGGTGTAATTAGTATTGACTTAACCTTGGCCTAATTAGTTTGTGACAAAATTTTCATTGTCGTAGGGGTGTCATGATTATTGATAAACCTTGAACAAATAAGTTTGTGACAAAATTTTCATTGTCGTAAGGGTGTAATAGTTATTGATAAACCTTGACCAAATTAGTTTGTGACAAAATTTTCATAGTCGTAAGGGTGTAATGACTACTGAATAACTTGGCCAAATTAGTTTGTGACAAAATTTTCATTGTCGTAAGCGTGTAATAAATACTGAATAAACCTTGGCTAAATGAATTTGTGACAAAATCTTCAGTGTCGTAAAGATGTAATGATTATTGAATAAACCTTGGCCAAATTAGTTTGTGTCAAAATTTTCATTGTCGTTAGGGTGTAATGATTATTGAATCATCCTTGGTAAAATTAGTTTGTGACAAAATTTTCATTGACGTAAGGGTGTAATGAATACTGAATAAACCTTGGCCAAATTAGTTTGTGACAAAATTTTTATCGCGTAAGGTTGTAATGATTATTGAAAAAACCTTGGCGAGATTAGTTTGTGACAAAATTTTGAGTGTCATAAGGATGTAATGATTAATTTTAAAACCTGGCAAAATTGTCAGTGTCGTTAGGGCGTTATAGTTATTGAATAAGCCTTGACCAAATTAAAACGGGTTATCGAATAACAGAATGTTTTGTTTCAGCATGGTAAAATAATAATAACCCTTATATGTGGACATCCAGGATTGTCGGCATTCAAAGTGTTGTCAACATAGATGATATCATATACTGTTTAATGTTAAAATTTGATCCTAATTTTTTAGGTTTATAAATATATGATATTTGTCAAACAATTAAAATGAAGTTTTCTACAATTTTGTTGAATAGTAACTTTTATCAGATCTAAACATGCAACTCTGGCATTTCCATCGAAACATAATATATTGCGTTAAGTGACTTCGGTGGTGCATCAACAAAGTACGCAATGCTTTTTTGTAGTTTCACAGCTTGTAGATATTAAATATCAGGGGAAGAATTTGCTACTGACTATAAATTTATTGAATACTCGCTCGAGCTATAAAAACAAACATATGTATTTAGTTTTCTGTTTTTAGGTTATTAATTTGAGCGGTTTACCTTTTCAAATTAAAATTAGACTTTTAATATTTTAACCTTGTTGTTGTTGATTATTATGCGATGATCTACGGTTTTTTACTTTAGTGTTTTGAAATCACAAAGTACGATAGAAACACTTATACAAATATACGAGATATCTAAGTTCGAAATAATTGGATTTATTTTGTTTTATTAAAGAATAAGTCATTCCAGATTTTTTAAAACGGTTTGAAATGTACGAAATTTCTAGATTTTGTACTTGAATAACGAAATTCAACTGTATCAAGCAATCCTAGCAAATGTTTTTTTTTTAAATTAACATCGCCTGTCCAAAAAAGAGACATTAATATCATTGTCGCAAATATTTGTATATTTTGATATGTTGTGTCTTTTGTTGTTTCTGCCATTGGATTGTATTGTGTCGTTTCTTTAGTTATGCTGCCAATTGCCAGGTTTTTTAGACATAAATTTTTATTTTCTATTTTTGTAAAATTTCATTAGAACGTATTACACACGCTCAACAATGACGGCTTTCCTCAAATCATTTTAACCTTATTGACGGTAAAATAATGTATTTGTTTCTGAAGTAATAAATTCTGTTTCAGCTCGAGTTATTTGCCAAGTCGAGGGGTTACTAATTTGATAACGGAGTAATCATCACTGTTTATAGAGTCTGATTACTTCCCGAGGGGATATTTGTTCAGCAATCTATAGTTCTTTAGTATTTACAGATATTGTGATACAGACATTATTAACGTTTGTAACGTTTATCGTTTTTCAGTGTTTCACAAGGTGTAGCATTTTAATTGTTCTTTTAAGTTTAGCTCTGTACAGATATTGTGATACAGACATTATTAACGTTTGTAACGTTAATCGTTTTCCAGTGTTTCACAAGGTGGAGCATTTTAATTGTTCTTTTAAGTTTAGCTCTGTACAGATATTGTGATACAGACATTATTAACGTTTGTAACGTTTATCGTTTTTAAGTGTTTCACAACTTGTAGCATTTTAATTGTTCTTTTAAGTTTAGCTCTGTACAGATATTGTGATACATACATTATTAACGTTTGTAACGTTAATCGTTTTCCAGTGTTTCACAACGTGTATCATTTTAATTGTTCTTGAAAGTTTAGCTCCGTACATTTTAAAATATGTTTCAACACTATTTATAATTTATAGCAAAAGCCTAACCTACAATGTTGACCTTGTTATAACACAACTCGCCATTAAAGTCTTTTCAATATTCATCTCTTTTTATTCCCTTCTGTTATTAAACGTGCTTTTAGACTCGCTTTATTACATCTTGTTCTTTCGTTACTCTAGGTACTGCCAAGTGCATATTATTTTACTTAAATTTTTTAAATCTTTTAATGAAAATGCAAAATTTTCCACACCAAGATGTAAATAATTTTGAATTGAAAAAGACAACTAAAACCTAAAGTTGTAATCGACCGAATTAATTTTTCATGGGTTAAGAGCCATGGTGTAACAATATTGAGACTTAATATTGTATTGTACTTGGAGATTGAACCAATAATGTTTTACGTTCCAGTTTAGGGTGTTTCGCTATTGTTAAGTTTGTCGGTTCCATGTATCCATAGAAAATCACCGACATTAAAATAGCCAACTGACAAAATGTCTTACACTTTTAGACCATTAATGCCATCTTGAACTCTCGGCATTAACAAGTCAAAGATAGAAAAATTGTAATATTGTAATTGAGAATTATGTTCCAGCCAAAAATACTAAGGGCGTAAACAAAAATGTTTTCAACAAAAGAAAAACAAGCAACCAGGACAAAAAAGATAATCACTAATTAAAACCAATAATTACAAAGTTGTGCATGCCTTGTAGCTTCTCTAAATATTTTGAATAATATATAATAAATAAATAAGTGCAATATCACTTGGTGTACAAGTGATTGGTTAAAGAATGATGTTTAACGTCGCATCAGAAGTTTAAGGCTATTCGGCAATTTTTTCTTGTTCATCTCAAAGATTACTCTATACTATAGTCTATTTGGTAAGGTAAGTTCTTTTTAGTATATTTGGTCTGCTTAGTACAAGTGTGAGGATATGATGACTTTAAGAGTGCATTAGAGTTCTAGTTTACGGGCTGGCAATATCGCAGATAAACACTGAAGACCACCTATTTATTTCATACCAAACAGAGTTAACAAGGTAAAATCCTTTCTTACCTGCTGAAGACAGAGGTCGAAACCACAGCGAGTTTTGTAGAATGGGAACAATTGAAATAACCCAATAATTTAATAAAATTGAAATTCCAGTCTTTTGAAACTACAATGTGTATTTTGTTATTGCCAAAGTAACCAACAGTAAAAGAAAATAATACACATTCAAATTTTAGATAGAAGTAAAAAAGTTAAAAATAAAAACACAAAAAGTGGCTCAACTGATTGTAAAATTCCGACTCTGCTCTTGCATTTAGTGACAAAATAATATAATATCTCGTTGTGAAAAGACGTGTTTACCAAACATATGATATACTACACAGACGTGTCAACCTAACATTTACATATTACACAGATGTGTACTCCAAACATTAGCACACTACATAGAGGTGTCCTCCAAACATTAACACTTTACACAGACGTGTCAACCGAACAATTAACAATTTACACAGACGTGTCAACCGAACAATTAACAATTTACACAGACGTGTCAACCGAACAATTAACACTTTACACAGACGTGTCAACCGAACAATTAACAATTTACACAGACGTGTCAACCGAACAATTAACACTTTACACAGACGTGTCAACCGAACAATTAACAATTTACACAGACGTGTCAACCTAACATTTACATATTACACAGATGTGTCCTCCAAACATTAGCACACTACACAGAGGTATCCTCCAAACATTAACACTTTACACAGACGTGTCAACCAAACATTTACATACACAGACGACGTGTCAACCAAACATTTACATACACAGACGACGTGTCAACCAAACATTTACATACACAGACGACGTGTCAACCAAACATTTACATACACAGACGACGTGTCAACCAAACATTAATACACTACACAGAGGTATCTACCAAACATAAACACACCACACATTAAACAAATGACCAGTTAATTGACATGATGCCAGCAAGATAACACTCACCATTGATTTTGCTTTGGTTACGACAGATTGTCTTATATAAGACGTATTATTGCATCTAATATTTCACGCTATGAAAAATATACACCTCTGTTAGAAAGCAATATTCTAAACACGTTATCATATCCTGTTTCCAGAACAAATTGATTTTTAACTATTTGATTACACTCTTGCGAGTATTCATAATACAGAACGTTATTAATTTTGTGATATATATTTGTACCTAGACTAGTAAATGTATTTTGATATGAATTTCGTCAGAAGTACTTATTAAAGAAATCATCAGCTTCTATCATTTCAGAATTTGAGTATATTTTCTAATTATCTGAAAACATAAGTTCTAACATGCATTCAGACGTTAAGTCTTATAAGTTTTGAATACACAATCATTTTAATCTGAGGAGATATATTTCAAAACGCAATATTTGTCTCAAATGTGCCCACATCAAACTATTCAATAAATAAATCTTCATAGATATTGATATTGACGGTTCAATTAATATAATTACACTCTTATCGTGATCGTAAGTTATGAAATAACAGAGATAGCCGTGATACCCGAAAAAAAAAATTTGGCAATACAAACATTTATATTAAAAATTTAAAATATCTTTGCTAGTCAATTTTGAGGTTATCATTGGTGAAAGGGACGTGGGAAGTGCATATATAACGTTAGTTTAGCTAACACAGCTTTTAATTAGGATAGGAATGGTAAACTAAAAGTTGATAACGAACTTTAGCTTTTAATGGCTTAATTAATGGTAATGTGTATGTTTATTCAAATAAAATGATTATTCACGCTAAGACTTAAACAACGCTCGCTTGTATTTTAATTTAGCTTTATTTGTCTTGAATATGGCAATGAATATAAGCGATTAGTTAGGATAACCGGTATTTTTTGTAGAATATTTCACCACCAAGCCAGCCAGTAAGATAATGTGATTTCTTACAATATTGAAAACACTTCCAACAGAGATATTTACATTGATTTATCCCATGAGACAACATAAAAACAATCAACTGTCAAATACAGATATTATGGCTAAATCCTTTGCTCTACCGTAAGGCTTGATTTAACATTGTATTTGTACAATAACCGAACTTTAGGACTATCATGTACCCCATTTCCTTAAAAACGAAAATTGCATCATTTATTGCCTTGACAACGAACTTATAGGAGTTTCTTCAATGGTTCTCTAAAAATTTCAAATACCAGACAATTAAAGGTGTAACACCTGTAACAGTAAAGGGAAAAATACAGCAGCAAAACGGCAACTATAGAACCTAGAACGTTCTCAATACTAGCTTTAACTTCCGGTACACCTACAACCTTTCGAGTTAGGCTTGCCTTCATTTCTCTTTTCCTTTTTTGTTTTACTCCCTTAAAAACAGCAGATTCAAACCCTACGAGCAACTACCTACCTTCCAGGGTAGATTGAGGCCCAAAATGAAACAGAAAAGGAAAATGGAGCGGTTAAACCGGAACTTGGTTTTTGGACTTTCTATTTATCCGCCAATAAATCCTCTTTGCATAAATTTACCAGACATTGATGACATAATGGCTTTGTGAAGACATCAATATTGTCCCCATAAAACTTTGGACCTGAAATGTTAACGTTTCCCAATAGAATTTATTTCTTAATGTAGTGTCAAATACAAATTGTCTGCTAAGTGTATATGAGGCCAAGGAGGCTTATATAACTGAAGGCATATAAAATAATACTTTTCTTCAGAAAAGAAAACCATTCATTGACATTCTTTTTTTATTTTGTTTATTATTATTATTATTATTTTGTACTTAGGTTAAATATAAAGGTTACCAATAATGTATATAATTATGGGAAAACAGATAATTTTATTTTAAACATAAATTACGTTTGAGCTTTAAGTTGGTTATTTTGTTGAAATGCTAGTTAGAGTTCGTTTGAATTTGGTTATTTCCGGGTCACTTTTAGTATGAAAAATTCATGAAATAGATATAGTTTCGGTTTAGAGTTGTTAATGAAACTACTGTTTGATTCACGTCTGCCGTAGCACTAGTTTTTCAAGGTTTTAGAAGAGATATATAAAAATTTTGTAGCATGTCACATACTGTTATGACGTATGCATTTTGTCGTTATTAACTGACACCAAAATACATGCCATCTTAGCTGGAGTATAAAATGCAGAGCTTTTTAAATTCTTTACGGGGATTTAATATGGTAAAACACACAAACACCCATTCCAGAAGTACGACAAAATGCATACGATATGTGACATGCTGCAAAATATTTAGATATCTCTTCTTAAACTTTGAAAAACTAGTGCTACGGCAGACGTGAATCAGACAATAGACACTGTTTAGGATCCTATCTACATGTTTTCGTATTGATCATTTTAGATAAAGTTATGGTGTTAATGCTTGTTACCTGGAATGCACAATTGGTCTAACATTTATTCTAACTTTAGAGGTTAAAATAATTTGTTTTCGTGATTGTCATATTATTTATAGATCCCACACTCATCTCAGTATATCAAATTACCGTCATGTTGAAGCTGGTTTCAATCATGAATTGTGTTTCTGGTTAAATAAACTTATTAAAACTTATATATTCAAATATTTATGAATAGCCAACCATAATTTGTATTGTTTCTAAAATAGGCCCATAATAAATTGAATTTGTGAAAAACTGCATTTGAAATTGTATTTGATTTTATGGCGTATTAAGTAATTTGATAAAAGAAAAGATAGGAAGTAATTTAATATAAGCATTGAGAACTATTTGTTTTTGAGAAAAACGTCACACACAAAGTGCAACGAAGACAATCGAAGAGCCATGAAGACATCAACGTAACAAATTGATAATAATACATTCGTTTTTCTTTGTAAAGTGTCTGTCATTAGTCTTAGGAATTAAGGTTCAAAATGGTTACTGGTTATAGACAGTTCCATCATCATTTACCGTTTATTTAGTTTGAAGATATAATACTGTAATATGAAAGTTTTGAGATAAATACAATAATCAAAAGGCAAAGAAAGCATCTACAAATAGATGGGGGTAATGACCAAATCTAATACGTCAAATTTGTTCTTGCTTCAGTTAATATTTGCTGTCAACAAAATATTAAATCATATCAAAGGTAGAAAACTAATGAATTGCAGTTAAGTGTAAAATGATTTAGAAGCCTTCTGGGTCTTTTACGGAGCGAAACTAACACTTTCTTACAATGCCCAAGCGAGATTTGAACTTACGCGGTAAGAGGTCAAGCGGACGCTCTAGACCACTTGGTTATCGAGGCCCCCATTCAGACCCAAAGATTTCATTATCTGTTTGCTTTTATTTACATTCAAAATGAAGCCTTGGCAAAAGAAAAGGTTTTTGTCCATATTAATGATAATTAAGTATTTGAGTTTTTAACATCTGCATTTAGACGTAATTATAATATTTTGAAAATCATTTTAATCATTTTTATGAGGACAAGATTGTGATTGTGGTAGCTTACTTATTTGACAATAATTTATCAAATCTGTTTATAATTAAATACCAAACAATTTTAAAGTCGATAGAAAAACGTTTTAAAGGCATGAGATGAGTTCAATCTTAAAAAACAAAAAAAAAAAAACGTATAGGTTTCAGAGATCAACAAAACCGATCACCCAAGTCAGACTAAGCTTGTTAGTTCAATTTAACCAAAAAAAAAAAATCTTAGAAAAATTCTAGTTTTTTTTATAAACAGTTTCATGTACATTGTCTAAATATTCATAGAGTGCTAAAGTTAATCTCTTTTATAACCATTCAGTAACATTTTGAGTGTGCCTGATTTTATAAAACGTGATTCCTACATCATGTTTATTTTGAAATCTATTGTATAACAGGAGGTATTTGTTATTTCAAAATAGTGATAGTATAAATTTTTTTTTTTTTTTTTAAAAAAAAGTGTAGTGTAACATTGCGTTTTATGTCTATTTAATAACAAAAGTCAAGCAAATAGAAAATTTGCTTCTTTTATTGTCCTTTTTATTTCATTTCTAAAAATGTTACGGCCCAAGCGAATTAAAAATCAAGGCTTTCTTAACATTTAAAAACGGTCGATAAAAATTGGCGTTTCCATCATATACGGAGCAGTTTTAATTTAAAATTGTATATAATGTAGCAGGCATGTAACTCTCTTATTCGATTTTAAAGACATACACACAAACACACACACACACACACACACACACACACACACACACACGTATATATATATATATATATATATATATATATATATATATATATATATATATATATATATATATATATATATATATTCAGAACATTTAAAGAAGTGATAATAAGACGGAGAAGAAAGTGTGTTATTTTTTATAATTATATCTAAGGTTCCTCTGTTTTCATTTGACACAAATGTTTGCAATTTTTTCGGATAAATTTAAATCCTGCTATTCGATTTTCAACAGAAATTGAATTTTACAAATATGGCCTCAGTTACACAATCGTGTTAAAGTAAGTCAAGAGAAAAATGTTATTTTATTATTCGTGTTTAAACAACTATCAGTTTCAATTTTGTTTTAATATCGTATTATTTCCTCCTTACTCAAATAACTTATAGTCTCCACGTAGTAAATCAGGAAATAAACATGCTGAATTTTTTATTTCATCCTTTTTTCATGACCGGTTTGATTTCAGCGACAAATCGCGTATTTTGTTAAAGCAAATGTAACCAGAAACAAAAAACAATTAAGGAAAGAAGCAAGCAAAAGACAGGGGACGAGCGACACGTCTGCCTATAAACTCCAGGTGTTGAAGCTGCGCTTGTTCAAAATAATAGATGAATGAAAATGTGTCTAGTGGAGAGAGTCTATGTACTAAAAGAGCTCGAGAAGTATAAGAATTAATCATACATTAGCAAATCTAAAACACTTGTTTAAAATCTTGTTAAGATCGCTTTAATGTTATAAATGCATAGCATTGTTACAACGCATTTGGTTACAAAAACGCATTTGGTAACAAAAATTTTAAAAGTTTCCAGAAAAAGAATACAGTGAATAAAATGTCAGTTGGAGTTGTTGATATCACAAATAGTTGATATCTGATGAGATATCATCAAAAACAAAGATATCCAACTTTTCCCGAAAACGCATTTGGTAACAAAAGTATGTCCGACATGAGACGCATTTGGTAACAAAAATTTTAAAAGTTTAAAGAAATAGAATACAGTGTATTAAAATGTCAGTTGGAGTTGTTGATATCACAAATAGTTGATATCTGATGAGATATCATCAAAAACAAAGAGATATCCAACTTTTCCCGAAAACGCATTTGGTAACAAAAGTATGTCCGACATGAAACGCATTTGGTAACAAAAATTTTAAAAGTTTCCAGAAAAAGAATACAGTGTATTAAAATGTCAGTTGGAGTTGTTGATATCACAAATAGTTGATATCTGATGAGATATCATCAAAAACAAAGAGATATCCAACTTTTCCAAATAACGAGGTTCACACAAAGACATGTTTCCGATTTTTCGACCGTATATTTCGAAAGGGTAAAAACTTCAGAGGTTAATGCAACATCATATTTCCCATTATCGGTTACGGAGAGAAAATGCATTTGCTCCTTAGATCGCCTTGTCCTAGTTATGGTATCTGTGGCAACATCACGAATAAATCGGAACTACACCAACCTATATATACTTAAGAACAAATACATTGATATCTGTTCAGTTGTTTCAAAAGAGAAGTCAAAATAGGGTGTCAAAGATGTTATTCCGAATAAATGATTAACGAAAACTTATTGAAGTCATTTTAACATTTTATTTGTATTTTGCACAAAATGCGCTTTTTCTGTATTTCCCTGTTGTACTGCCAAAACATTCTCTGAATCGAAAGTTTAAGAAAAAGAGATTTCAATTTTGTTTAAGTACGGTCCTGGTTAATGGGT
Source organism: Tegillarca granosa (assembly GCA_029721355.1). Lineage (NCBI taxonomy): Eukaryota > Metazoa > Mollusca > Bivalvia > Arcoida > Arcidae > Tegillarca > Tegillarca granosa. The sequence continues at coordinate 47,759,718 of CM056595.1, forward strand.
TATTGACATCACAGTCATTCTTTAAGCTTTTAAAATGTATTTAGATTAAGCTTAATGAAATGTTTAATCATTAATGGGGTCCGTTAAAACATTTTTTCAGTCATAACCGATGCAGACTGAAATTAAACAATTTAACCAGTTTTCTGTTAGTGCGAAGCCCGCCAACCACGTCAAGGTCGAAAACCGTCTGGCAGGTTTTTTTTTTTTTTTTTCTTTTTTTTTTAATTTTTTTTTTTTTTTTTTTTTTTTTTTTTAATTTTTTTTTTATTTATTTTTTATATATTTTTTTTTATTTTTTAGTTACATATATGCAAAATATACACGATACACTCGCCTACCAGGTGAGCAGAACAATTCTAGTGTCAAAATCACATTTGTTTGGAAGTTATATAAATTTTCTAAATTTATCTATAGACATACATTGATGCACATTACCGATATCAAATAACTAAGTACAGGCTGTAATTTTGAACAAATCGAGTGGTATGGATACATTGGAATGACTGTAACTTGTATATCACAGTATTAATTGTATGAACTTTTCCTTTATACGTAATTACCCCGAAAAGAGTAAAATTGTGAACAAATTAATGCTTAAATACTTTCGACAGCTGAAAAGAGTGAATCTAAAAACAAACTTATATTCTCTTAGTATTGCTGATTTTTTAAATAAAGTCTGAAGGTAACATTAGTTAGTATAACTGATATAGAGAATATATAATTACTATATGTAACTATGATAACGGTTTCATTTCATTGCAGTACAAGAAAATATCGCCTACTTTCTATTTCTATGTTTTTACACAAGCAAGAACTAAAATTTTCAGTAAGCAGTGAGTGGGGGTTTATTGCACAATTAGATGCACCAGACACTAACTGTAGCTCGTACTGCAGAAACAGCATAAAGAGTTCAAAGAATCATTAAGCAGTTTGGAGGTTTATTTGACTCTTAAAACAATGTGCTTAACGGGCTATTTCTGGATATTGTGGCAAACCACTTTGGGATTGATAATAAAAATGAGAGAGAAACATCTCCGCAATCAATACACGAATTCGCGTGACAAACTTTCTTAACATTGCAAATGAAATTTATAACATGGTGTGGGTTTGATTAAGATGTAATATTATTATTATTATGATTCCCCACCCAAAGGTGGGGAATCATATTGTTTTCGTTCTGTTTCTTCTTCTTCTTATTATTATTATTATTATTTTTATAATTTTTTTTCTTCCTTAAAATTGTCCGGTGCAGAACTCGGAAACGGTATGATGGGTTTCGATGAAATTTGGTACCAACAATCTGCTATCTTGGTAGATATGGTTAAATGATCAAATTTTTTTCTATCTCGACGGCTCAGCGGTCGGTGCGTGTAAATTGCGTAATTTAATTCCAAACATCTTTCTGTCCAATACGTACAAAGAGAGATAACTCTTATAGAATCTTCTTCTTTCTTATTCAGTTTCTCAGATATATGAGCGCCCAAAAAAATGGGTAATCTGAATTAATGTATACAGTTAAGTACTAAACAAAAATGATTGAATGTTAATGTTAATTAAGTGACTAACCTCTTTCTCACATACATAATTTGTTCTTAATAAATTCTCAGTTACTATGTATTAAATTGTTAAAAATATATCAAATTTTTATCAGCACTGCCAAACAAGTTAAACGCATCATTCATTCTCGTTCAAAATTTTAGGAAAGGTTCCTGCACCATTAAAGTTTTACATCCATGGGTATTTATTGGGTGAGGGACAGGAAGATGGGGTCTTAAAAACAAAAATCACCAATTTTTCCTTAAACACTTTGCGGTGTGCTATAAAACCATATATAGGGCTTTGTCATAACTCATAAACTAATGAGATCCCCATCCCTAAAGTATATATTTTCTGGTTCCTAATGATAAAATAAAAAGAATGACACTAATCAAAGACACCTAAGGTCCTTTCCCACTGAAGGGTAGAGCTGGGTGGTGCTAAGTTAATTTTAAACTATTGAAATCCCCACACCTAATTTATGTATTTTCTGGTTCCTTATGAAAAGTTAAATAGAGTGATACTAATAAAGGGCACCTAAGGTCATTTCCCACTGTGGGTGGTGCTATGTACATGTATAGCTTTTAAATAGTTAAAATCCTTTCCACTCATCTGTATATTTTCTTGTTCATTATGGACTTTTGAAAAGAGTGATAAAAACCTCCAGGAAATCATTTTCAAGAGAGGGTAGGGGTGGGAAGCCAGAATTCTTAACACCCACCCTCAGTCAAGAAACACTATCTTATGGCATACTTGATTTCATTTCTTAAGGCAAGTTTACAGGATTAAATTCCTATTCAAAGAACTGTAAACAAATTCAATAGCATTATTACATGTTTTGATATGGATAATTGCTTTAATCTCTTTGTCAATTATCCATTAATATGTAGGTTATGGCTACTTCACAGTCATGACACATGTCAATCAAATTTGTTGGTTAAACACCTCACAGTTCGTGAAATAGATTTGCTATCAATCAAAGTTGAATACCTGTCCAATCAAAATACACCAGCTAATAGAATCGCCAATTTAATGGATAGGACCTATGTCAGAAGACAGAACGCATGATTCTGATCTATTAAACTTGTATAATTTACATACATTTCGAATTATAAATTTATACATGCAGATTCGGACTCCCGTGATCAATTGGTTTCTTTTCACAAAAAACATTGTTGCAACAATGGGGTATGAGGGAATGAAAATATATATTAAAATGAATACTACTCGAATTATAATTGTACAATTCGATGTTAACTTTAAATTTACTTGTCTTCCGCCCTTTCTCTTAGTCAGCTTTCGATTACTAGTAATGGATACTATCAATCCATCTCGAGATCAGTCCATCAGCAGGTGTATATTTTAGACAATATATAGATTATGGATGGTGGGGAATCATATGTAACTGGTATCCCAGTTACAATCTCTAGTTATTATTATTATTATTAAATTTATTAAAATTGTGATGAGAAAAAATGTGTAAGCCCTAACTAGTTCAAGATATTATATACACGTTATGATTATGTTATCTAACAGGTTATAACATAAATGATCTTATAAAATTATAATTTGTACTAAATTGCATTAAGTACACGATGTATAATTTTAATCTTGAAAGAATGTAAACACACACACACACACACACACAAACACACACACACACCCACACACACACACACCCCGCACAACTTTATTATTATTCATTTTCAAATGTTAAATGTCAGTTCTTATTTATATATCAATTTATAACGTTACTTATTTTTTTATTATTTATGTACAGACATATATGTCAAAATTAGTTTGCCGTAAATCAAAATAGTATCACATGCACCTTCCTAATATTATCTACAAACTAAAATCAAACCCTAAAAATACTGGACAATTATAATTTTTATAGCAAATGACACCAAATCGCTTAAATTATACATGGAACATTAAAAAAAAAACTCGAAAAGATGGCACGAATAATCGTCAAATGAGAAAAACACTAAAAAGCAACAAAACCGAGTGGAATTTACGAACTTGTAATGTACACTTATACTAAAAACAAGGTTTGAAAAAAAAAAAAAATTCATGATAACATGTTATCGGCGCCAACCAATATTTCGGATTTCGAACCAGTTATTTGCCGTTTCACGTAATCGCAACCATGCGAAATCCCATCGCCGTTCTGACCCTGACAAAACTTGTTTCACTTCGATCAATACTCCACTATGTGACCCAAACGTCCTACGCAAGCGACGTACACTTACAACCCAAGGGACAATGGGCATGATATTTGGGCTTAAATGAATGATTGGAAACCCAATTGAGAGAACGATCTCTCGAAAACGTCGACAAACGTACTGCAGTCGATACCGCGTGAGAGGGAACATTTCAATGCTAACACGAACAATATTCTCCAAAATCATATCGGGCAGATACGGCAGAGAAACAGCATTTGAACCAAGATGCGACACTACGGCATCGTGCACAAGCGTATCAGTAATATTTGCAACATCAGATGGAAGTGCATCAGCCGCATTGTCGTCATTACCATGTAATAACTCATCAGTCGCATTGTCGTTATTACCATGTAATAACTCATCAGCCGCACTGTCGTCATTACCATGTAATAACTCATCAGTCGCATTGTCGCCATTACCATGTAATAACTCATCAGTCGCATTGTCGTCATTACCATGTAATAACTCATCAGTCGCATTGTCGTCATTACCATGTAATAACTCATCAGTCGCATTGTCGCCATTACCATGTAATAACTCATCAGTCGCATTGTCGTCATTACCATGTAATAACTCATCAGTCGCATTGTCGTCATTACCATGTAATAACTCATCAGTCGCATTGACATCATCCTGTGGTAGCGCATCATTTGCATTAGTGTTAGTAACATCCGGTTGGAGAATATTATTTATACTAGTCACTCCAGTTGCAAATGCACCAGACATATTATCAGCATTAACTGGAGGTGTATCAGTTACATCAATTGGATGTATATCAGTGGTACTGACAACATCTAGTTGGGTTGCACTACCCACATTTGGTTGGATGCAACTTTCCATGGATACGATCTGGGCAATTATACTCTGAAGATATGTTGTTTCCACTTCCACAGAAACATAATGATCTCCCCTGTCCTCTGGATAGTAACCAAGTGTTAGAAGTGGCAATGAGCTGTTAAAAGTACTCATATTTGAGACAATTCGGTGATATGTGCCACCAAGGGAGTTAAAAACTAAAAATTGACAATTAAACTCCCTTGCCAGAGCCTGAAGAGTCAAATTGTCTCCATATGCATACGGTCTACGCATTTCTTCAACATAGGACTCAAAATTCCTGTCATCACACAAAAAGTTTCTGTAGTGGTCGCTGTTTGATTCAAGGTGTTGGACAGCGATAGTTCGCAAGTGTTCAGGTGTTTCATGTATGCCAAGTTTTCGAATTTGTGGAACAATTGCTCCAAATTGGCAGCTACCGTCTCCTATCGGATCATCACTAATAATCACTTTATTATTGCCACAAAAGTACCTCGTCCTGTTGTTTTGTTCATTTTGTTCACCTATGTCGACCCCAGACTCATTGCAATGGTCTTCAGAATCTATTTCCATTTGTTTACGCGTGTCTTTGCAAATGTTTTCCTCAGAAGATTCTAGAGGTATATAATATTTGCATCTATGAATCCTCTTTTGCTCAAGTATTTCAAACATTTCTTTCGCTCGAGCCCTTCTATCGAGCTCTTCCTTTTTTGTTCTACTCGTTATATTTTCAACTCTCACCCACTTTTTTTTATCTGTTTGTTGTTTTTTTCTTTAAATACTATGAAATATTTATCAAAATTACGAGCCCTTTTCAAAATTTTCGCTTTTAAGACGCATCGTTTATAGGGAACACGGCTACGTCCGAAAGGGTATTTCAGAAGAACTCTGTCCCCTCTCTTGTAAATTTAACAACCGTTTTTTTTTTGTTTTGGGCCAAAACAGTACGCTTTTGACATCTTTCTGATGCTATTTTAGCTTTCTTGCGAATAACATCCGCAGAGATATTTTGACCCCGCCCGAAATAGCACTGAAACGGTGTTTGATATGCAAGTACTTATTTTGGTTGGTTATTTATGGCTTCTGCTACATCAGGGAGTCGTTTCACCCAATTCGAACCAGAACTACTGCTTCTCAAAGAATCGAAACGGATTTTATCTCGAATTATTCTGTTCTGTCTTTCTACTTTCCCTTGAGACTCAGGATGGTATGGCCGGCCCCTTATAATTTTTACGTTATTTTTACAAAGCAATTTCTGTACGTCACCGAAAAATTCCGGTCCATTGTCACATTGAATAATTTCCGGGTAACCATGTTCTCCAAAAATTTGCCTAAGAGCGATTGCCACATTTTTGGCAGTTTTATTAGTCAGAGCTCTAACAAATATGAATCTTGAGAAGACATCCACAGCTGTCAAAATATAATTAAAGGTCTTGTTATCATATATCACAGATTGGTCTCTCATGCTTAGAAGGTCAATCTGGACCCTTTGAAATACCCTTGAAGCACTGATCGGTCTTATTGGGGCCTTGTTATTGAATTGTGCATGAATGTATCCATGCTGTTGATTTTTTTTTAAAAGACCCATTACCTTCCTTTCGCTGCAGCCCGTATACGTTTTTTTCATGGTATGGCTCAATGCTCGGGCATTTCCACCTTTACTTTTAATGACATGTTTACTGACTTTTTTTTAAAAATTTTTCTTTGTAAGGACCCGTCTACCTTCATACATTAAAATGTCAATGCCGTTGTGTTTTTCAATATAAAGACCTTCTTTTCTCCGCCAATATAAGACGCGAGCATTGTTTTCCAGTCGAGTTCGCAAATTTACTGGTTTTTTAAATTCACCTTTGACAAGTTTCAGAAGAGTGTCGTACGTTTCTGACTCTAGTTCCCGCAGCCCCATTATAACGCATTCACCCACGACAGGGGACTACGCCTTTTTTCTTCAGCACTTTGATCAAAAGTTGTATTCACAAAAGAAAGTGTGTAAAAATCAAATCCAGATAAGGAATGTATCATTAACGTAAGCAACGACAGATTGAGACAATAATCGTACTAGTACTGTCATCCATTCTCAATAAATTTTCCATTTTACAAATTCCATCATGTGGTTATTGAAAACAAATTATTAACATGTCAACTCGTCCTAATTTTTCATTTGGAAACAGTTTATTCGATATGACCGTCTTCTTGTAAAATTGTTATCAATGTGTTAAAATTGTAAAATTATACATTTTAAAAGGCACGGATAGTTTTGTTGAAAACAGTGTTTAATAAATTCGAAGATATGGTGCCTTAATGCTTAATCGAAAAAAATATAATGAAAAAATTAAAAGTAATTCGGCTAAACTTTCAGTGCTCCAAACAAAACATTATAGATTGTTAAAGCATCCATCTTTTCCAAGTATGTTTTAAAAACATAATACAAGCATGTGGATTGTTTGGAGGTTTTGGTGAATGTTGTATCTTGCATATAACAAAAGTGTGGGAAACCGTTTGTAGAAAACCTCTTTTCCTTTTTTTAATTTATTTTTTATTTTTTCATTATATTTTGTTTGTTATATAGGCATTGAATCCCGAATTTCGAATACATTAATTTATGTAAGGTCTTAAGACCAAAAGCATTTAAATACGTAGGAAATATCAGAGTTTATAAACGAAGCAAAATAATTTCCTTTTTCATAAAATGCCAAAAGTTGAAAAACCTTAATTGGCTTAATATGCAAATTTGTGTTTTAGCTTACGGCTTACTTTTGAAAAGAACGTCAAAATGGCTCAAAGCAAAGTAAAAAAAAATTAGAACTGACACCGACAAGTCAGGTTAGACATTTTAATTTTTACCAGAGAAGTGAGGTCAGGTGCTTTGGAAGGGTATATATAAGCACCTCCTGATTAGCTAGCAACATCCGCTACTTGTGTATACAAAATTGTGAGGGATCATGGAACTATAAGCCGTAAAATGTGATGACGTCATAAAACTTTTTGAGGGCCATCATAAGCCTAAGCTTGCAAGAGATATACCCAAGAAGATATACCTAAGAGCAAAGGTCAATGCCATGACCGACTTTGCCATTTAAGCCTTAATTGCTATGCCTTGTCTATATGTAAAGATTTTGACATGTTTTTTTTTTAATTTTGATGTTTGCTATATGGAGTCAGGATCAAAGGTTAAAGTCGGAAATTTTTGTGTGTCATATAGGCTGTTTTGCGTGGTGTTGTTGTTGTCTATTCGAGTGCTCTGTATAGCCCAACACCTCTGTCTTCAGCACTCTAGGTTTTCTGAACAAAAGTTCTAATCCTGGAAGTACAGGAAGGAATTTACAGGTTCCTGGTTCTGGATTTTCCTCGAGGTTGTCTCCTAAAGCCTTTCCCTGTGAAAGGGTGTAGCGGCAAGGCAGCAGATGTTTTAGAACAGAGTTTTCCTTTTCCTTCTCCTAGATGGGCTACCCTCAAAGGTTAAGGGCCCCATCTACCTAAGCCTATCTGGTTTTAAGGCGCCAGTGACTCGCATTTGCTCCTTCTGCAGTCAGCCAGAACGGCCGGACCAGGTCCACCAGTTGGTAAACTCATCGTGAATGTTGGAGTTGGACTGAAGTTGTCAGAGGATGTTTGAGACGCACGCCGAGAGGAGCATTTAAAATGATATAGAGAGTCCATTCTCAACACCGCCCCTTCAACAACCTTCCGCGGCTTAAAATTTTTGTTACCAAATGCGTTTCATGTCGGACATACTTTTGTTACCAATTGCGTTTTCGGGAAAAGTTGGATATCTCTTTGTTTTTGATGATATCTCATCAGATATCAACTATTTGTGATATCAACAACTCCAACTGACATTTTAATACACTGTATTCTATTTCTTTAAACTTTTAAAATTTTTGTTACCAAATGCGTTTCATGTCGGACATACTTTTGTTACCAATGCGTTTTCGGGAAAAGTTGGATATCTCTTTGTTTTTGATGATATCTCATCAGATATCAACTATTTGTGATATCAACAACTCCAACTGACATTTTAATACACTGTATTCTTTTTCTGGAAACTTTTAAAATTTTTGTTACCAAATGCGTTTCATGTCGGACATACTTTTGTTACCAAATGCGTTTTCGGGAAAAGTCGGATATCTCTTTGTTTTTGATGATATCTCATCAGATATCAACTACTTATGATATCAACATTTCCAACTGACATTTTAATACACTGTATTCTATTTCTTTAAACTTTTAAAATTTTTGTTACCAAATGCGTTTCATGTCGGACATACTTTTGTTACCAAATGCGTTTTCGGGAAAAGTCGGATATCTCTTTGTTTTTGATGATATTTCATCAGATATCAACTATTTGTGATATCAACAACTCCAACTGACATTTTAATACACTGTATTCTTTTTCTGGAAACTTTTAAAATTTTTGTTACCAAATGCGTTTCATGTCGGACATACTTTTGTTACCAAATGCGTTTTCGGGAAAAGTCGGATATCTCTTTGTTTTTGATGATATCTCATCAGATATCAACTACTTATGATATCAACATTTCCAACTGACATTTTAATACACTGTATTCTATTTCTTTAAACTTTTAAAATTTTTGTTACCAAATGCGTTTCATGTCGGACATACTTTTGTTACCAAATGCGTTTTCGGGAAAAGTCGGATATCTCTTTGTTTTTGATGATATCTCATCAGATATCAACTAATTGTGATATCAACAACTCCAACTGACATTTTAATACACTGTATTCTATTTCTTTAAACTTTTAAAATTTTTGTTACCAAATGCGTTTCATGTCGGACATACTTTTGTTACCAAATGCGTTTTCGGGAAAAGTTGGATATCTCTTTGTTTTTGATGATATCTCATCAGATATCAACTATTTGTGATATCAACAACTCCAACTGACATTTTAATACACTGTATTCTATTTCTTTAAACTTTTAAAATTTTTGTTACCAAATGCGTTTCATGTCGGACATACTTTTGTTACCAAATGCGTTTTCGGGAAAAGTTGGATATCTCTTTGTTTTTGATGATATCTCATCAGATATCAACTATTTGTGATATCAACAACTCCAACTGACATTTTAATACACTGTATTCTATTTCTTTAAACTTTTAAAATTTTTGTTACCAAATGCGTTTCATGTCGGACATACTTTTGTTACCAAATGCGTTTTCGGGAAAAGTCGGATATCTCTTTGTTTTTGATGATATCTCATCAGATATCAACTATTTGTGATATCAACAACTCCAACTGACATTTTAATACACTGTATTCTATTTCTTTAAACTTTTAAAATTTTTGTTACCAAATGCGTTTCATGTCGGACATACTTTTGTTACCAAATGCGTTTTCGGGAAAAGTTGGATATCTCTTTGTTTTTGATGATATCTCATCAGATATCAACTATTTGTGATATCAACAACTCCAACTGACATTTTAATACACTGTATTCTATTTCTTTAAACTTTTAAAATTTTTGTTACCAAATGCGTTTCATGTCGGACATACTTTTGTTACCAAATGCGTTTTCGGGAAAAGTTGGATATCTCTTTGTTTTTGATGATATCTCATCAGATATCAACTATTTGTGATATCAACAACTCCAACTGACATTTTAATACACTGTATTCTATTTCTTTAAACTTTTAAAATTTTTGTTACCAAATGCGTTTCATGTCGGACATACTTTTGTTACCAAATGCGTTTTCGGGAAAAGTTGGATATCTCTTTGTTTTTGATGATATCTCATCAGATATCAACTATTTGTGATATCAACAACTCCAACTGACATTTTTATTCACTGTATTCCTTTTCTGGATCCTAGGTTCAAGGTAGATACTGGGGAGAACGTGATTTATCGATTTACAAACTGCGTTGCAATTCTTCCTTATGGTCCTACTAAGTACTCTACAGGAACAATAACAAAAGGTCGTGATGGCCGGGTAGTTAAGGTGTACGCCTTCACACTTAATGAATCTCTTCACCTCGGGGAACTTAATTTAAAACTAGTTTTTTTTTATTTTCGTATGCTGCTTGTATATCAATGATATTCGTAAGCTACTTGTTAGGTTGGGAATGTAATTGACGAGAAGTCTTCATTGTTTATAATCGAAGCTCGGGAAAGTGTAGTAGATAACGTTAGTGGTGCACACTGATAAAACGACAGTCACAAATACTTTCACAAAATGAATAATAATGAAGAATCCTTCATATGATAAAAGTAGTTTCTGGTGAAAAGTTAAAAATTGCTGCTGCGACGTTAAACAACATTCAACCAACCCATTGGATATTTACGTTGTCACATTAACACTTATGGTCTGAAACAAATCCTTTTTTCTCACAAAATGATCTTTAAAAAAAAAATAAGAAAAACCCGAAACAAGTAATCTGATTTTTAAATTAAAAAAAGATGATATTTAAAAAACGATTTTTTTTCTAATCCGAAAGAAAAGCCAAGAAATTATTTGGCTATGTAGCCCATCTTTCCTTTCCAAATTTATTAGTTAAAACCTATCTCACGTTATACATTTCAGGAATTTTAAATCTTTATAGAACAGCGATGGTTTTCAAATTTTCACAAAGTATTTTTTATTATTTCCTTAGAGACAACTTTCTATTAGCTATAAATAAAAAGGATACACAGACAACATTCATTCTTTGTCATTTCTTAACAGAGAACGTTTCTATGATTTATTGGTGTTGTGTATGATTTAAATTATATAAATTGACAAAGCACATGTTTTTGACACTTTACATTAACAGAAAGAAATAACAAATCTGAAAATGAATATGCTCCAGGTAAACAATATCATTTCCGGATTAGAAATTGTTAGTCTGTCAAAACTGAAAAGACGTCATGTCCTCAACTTGATAGCATTTCCTTAGTTGTTTTGATTAATATTTAATGTCAATGTTTGTGCCTGAGAATGCAGTGTGCATATAAATTAATCAATTTTCCTCGTAACCGTTTGATTAATGTCTGTGTTAAATGTATAGATTTTCCTAACGCCAGAAATAGAAAAATGTAAGAAGGTTCAAGGTAAGTTTTTAACAGCATGCATCTGTTTTATAAATTAAAATACAAAATATAAAAAAAACTTAATAAAACAAAACAAACACGCTAAAAAAATTTTAGAAAAAAAAAAACAACAATCGGGTTGTGATTTATATTCAATCAAAATAGTGTGGGCATGTCTACAATGTGCCATATGTGAACAATTTGGAAAATCATTCCTTATCAGTGACCCTAGGGGCCGAAAATGAATAGAAAAAACATAAACAAAACAGTTGAGCCATAAAAACTCTTACAGGATTTTTTTGTTCGGATTCAATACCATAGGTTTATTGTTTCTTTATAGCATTTATATTTATTCTTCGCGGTTTATTTCAACTACATCACAAACTGTGAAATGTATTATTCCTTATAAATACATTTTCTGATACATCCTCCTCCCGTAATTTCTATTTTAAATACGTATCGGCAAAATACTGAAAACAAGGGGAAACGGGAGATTATTGTTTGGACATTTCCTCCTTAGTCCCTCAGGTTTTGTGTTATTATTTTAATGTCTTGAGTTGTTTTATAGTCACTGTCATTTATTTAAATTTTGTCTTCTTCTTTGTTGTGTAATCTGTTTTTGCAGTTCCAAATTCATTTCTTGGATTTTGAATTCAGTATCATGAATCTGGCGTATAAAACACTTTTGGAACTTATTTCATATTTTTATCACATAATGTGATACAGTTATTCGATCAATTCGATTTTTTTCGATAATCATTTCTCCTTTTTACACATCTAAACTAACGTTTCTTTACCATTGAATTTTAAAAAAATATATTGAACTAAATGGTTTTAAATAACATTATTTTATTATGATATCACACTCAACATCATTTTTTTTTTTACGCTTACAGTTTTGTTTAAATTGTCTAATTGCTCACTATGAAATGCAATAAGCGAATTAAATACTTTGATTGTCGAATGAATTTTACCAAAATGTTGATAATAATAATTTTCCGTTAATTAGCGGTTAATGCCTATCATATATTGTTCGATTTTGTAATAATTATTGACTTCAATCAAACCGCTTTATTTCATTGTTAACATATTTAAAACGCAAATGTAACCCAAAAATGTGCAATCAACAAAAGGCACATTGAATTTTTATTAAGTGTTTTCTAAACCATGTTTTCTGTACCATTATTGATCTCTTACAACTTGAGAATAAACATTCCTTGATCAAGGTTGTAAAAGTAAATAATATTTAGAATAATGTTCTCTCATTTATTATATTAATACCGTATCTTAAATTTGCAACACAAAATAACAATTTAACTAATAACGTTTTATTGATTTTTCCGTTTTTCCAGATACATATCAATCTATTTTACGTAAACTGTTGGCTAGAATTATCAAGATAATAACTTAAATAAGTTATTTTCACATTCATTCTTAAAAAACGAATATAATCGAAATCTTTAATAGAATTACTTAAAAATAATCTTTTATTTATCGGGAAGTATAAAATCAAATTATAATTGAAAATCTGTAATCTTTACCGACGTGACTTCTTACATGTAACCTTGCAGCGCGTTTTGCGCTGCAACCAACCTGTTCTTTACTAAAAAAAAATTCATTATTTCAATAAAAGGGTAAAAAAAAAAAGAAGACCTTTTATGACATAATGGCGTATCGGAAAAACTTAACGATTGAAAATACAAAAATATAGACACTTATAGTTAGTAGATACACCGAACAAATTTCCTTAATTTGTATCGAGTATTGAAACAGCATCTGATAATTTAAATACGAAACATTTTTTATACATCGTTTTTCCTTCCTGTCTGATGGGTGTGGTATATTTTCCACAAATTGTGTCTTCCATAGTTAAAAATATATATGTACAGTCTGATTCATGTCTGCCGTAGCACAAGTTTTTCAAGATTAGAAAAGAAATTTAAAAAAAAGTTTGTATCATGTCTGGAATGAGTGTCTCTGTGTTTTACCATATTAAATCCCCGTAGGAATTTTAAATCGCTCTGCATTTTATACTCCAGATGAGATGGCATGTATTTTGGTATCAGTTAGTTACGACAAAATGCATACCTCGTGACGGTATATGACATGATACAAACAGATTTCTCTCCTAAAACCTTTAAAAACTAGTGCTACAGCAGACGTAAATCAGACAGTAAGTATCCGTATCTAATGGTCGGTAAAGATGGGATATTTGGTATTAATTTATGACTTTATGGTAAATAGTTATCTTTGAAGTCAGTGATGTTATCGTTTCTTCATTATTCGAGTTGGGTTTTTATTATTATCATCATTTTAATTATTATTATTAGTAGTAGTAGAAGTAGCAGTAGTAGTAGTAGTAGTAGTAGTAGTAGTAGTAGAGTAGTAGTAGTAGTAGTAGTATCATTATTATTATAAGGGTGGAGTGGGTGGGTGGGGGTTAGTGTCAAAAGTATCTATATGTGAGGAGGTATCGCGCATCATGTCATATTAATCTAACACCCTACAGAGTGAATTAGTAATTAAAGTATTTTTATGGAAAATGTCTAATAAAGTACTATATGAAGACCTCATCTTCATGATTACCGGTTATAAACTGTGTAAAATAACTCGATTTTTTTAATACTTAATAAGTCAATTTGATATTTGGTAATGACCTAAATGTGATTAAACCTGAAAGTAATCGATGCGAATTCTAGGTGCCGAATTAAGTCTCTGTCCAATTTTGTTAAACAATTTTCTAAAACATACATTTAATATTATTTGTTACACCAATATATGAAGCTGAATGTATCAAATTATTAAACGAACATGTAATATTATTGGTATACAAAAATTATGTTGATCAATAAATTAAATTAAAACTCCTAAATAGAACTGAAAGGTTCATCTCCACATTGTAGGATTCCCTTTGTGATACACTGTCATCGTTCAATCAAGATTTGTCCGTTATAAATAACAATTCTTCAGGGAATATATATATATATATATATATATATATATATATATATATATATATATATATATATATATATATATATATATATATATATAAATATTCATTAAGGAAATGTACAATAATTATGTTTGTCGTATCCTGGCCTGGTCCTGTTTAAGTGAACTGTACTGATTTATAACTTTTTTTTAATCTTTTAATTGTCTATTTCATATTTCAATTTTTCAAATATGGTGTAAAGAATTCTGTACTTTTATTTTTTTTTTAATTATGAGCCATGAAGATCGATTTTAGAATATTTTCATGTATTTGACAAGGTTTTTTGAGACTTCGTAAATTTTATGTTAATTTTGTATTTTAAGGTAATTATGTCAACCGCTGCACAATTAACAACAATTAGATGTTTGCAAATGAACTAAATAGTAGTCTTTTGGCTAAAATGCGTTAATTGAAAAAAGTACCACATTCACTTATGGGTAATCAAGGCCCTTAAAAAGTTTTATGGCCGTCATCACAATATTGTTGATAGGTAAGTAGTCACTGTATCCAAACTTATACTGGATATATTTGACTTACCATAGTTCTTTTTTTCTTTCATTCTCAAAATTGACATGCACGTGACGGGTATAGCTACCTAGACAGGAGGTGCTTACCCTTCCGGAGCACCCGGCCTCACTTCCTTGATGGAAGTTCACGTGTATAACCTATTTTGCCAGTTTGCAAGGTTTTACTTTGTTTTGGGGATTGTGATATGGACAAGGACTGGTATAATTGTTTTATGTAATCTCAAATCATCACTGCTTACATAATGTGTTAGGTTCTCCAACCTTTTGTATATATTGGCAGCTTTGTTGTGAAACCTGCTTTTGAAATTCTATATTGTCAATAATTAAACTGAAAATTTGTTCTTTGTTTACAATACCGACATTTTAGAAATCGTTCTTGCCAAAACTTTCGTCTGTTTGAAAATCGGGAAGTATAATGGTATTATATGGTCCGTCTGTCAGCGCATTCATCTCGGAACACTTGTATTCTGAACACTAAAGACCCCTAATTTCCATAAGTTCTTTGAAATGTAATATAAAAATCAATTAGAAACTGTTCCGCGATTTCTGGTCATTACTTTTGGAAAGAATGAATCTCTCTATTTAAGACTTATGATTCGAAGAAAACTCTAATCTGATATTTAAAGTCTCTACGATTTTTTGCTTTATTAAAACGGTAACGTGTTGATTTTTTAATCTTACAATAGCTATTAAACAATAATCTGAATTTTTTTTTGTAGATACTGTCAAGGAATTTTTATGTATTTTTTCCTATAATGCTTAATTTCTTGAACGTGATGATTAGAATCAGATCAAGGTCGTGAAATTGTTTTTTTTTTACTTTTGTGTTTTGCCCTTAAAGGTTAAAAACCAGGACATTTTGTTTTTTCTAACCGTTCACTGTAAAATTCCAATACACATTTGAGTTTGTTTCTAGACCGTAAGTTACGAAATTTTGTGAACGAAAAATAAATATGATTCATTTCGTCCACAATTAAAATTCTTTAAGAAGGACACGTAATAGCATTATCAAGAAATAACAAATCAACCTAAAAAACTAGGTCTCCTAGTTTACGAGAAAACTCGGTGTTAATAAGCAAAAACAGTAATCTTCAAGTGCACAATTACTGAAAGAAATCGAATCACGATTTAATACTATGCGTTCCTTCTTGTCATGTCACTAATTGTTCAGTTGAAGATGCAAAACTAAAACTCTCAAGAAATTATTCTGAAGGTTTTAACTGCAGACGAGAGATTTAATTTGAAATTCGAAACTAAATTAAGAAATACATGTTATTTTTTTAATGATCTCTAAGACCCGGAAGCCGATAAAAAAATAATTTGCCGGAAACTAAATTAATGTCGTGATTGATTACAAGCGGTCTGGTACATCAATATATGTACTAAAAGAACCTAAATCAATTAATCTATCACATATATTTGGAAAAGAAATTATAGTTATATTGCAACTTTGTTCTATGATATGACCGTTATATTATCAAGATTTTCTATAAAAATTATATAGTCTTTACTGTTCAGTATTTTAACAGTATATTTAAATACACATCATTCCGAGGATTAAACTCGATTTCTTAAATATAAATGTTAAGAGGCGTTGTACGACCATGTCCAAGACTACAGTACCAGTCACAGAACCACAGCCCTTTAGCAAATGAACCGACAAACTATTTTATATTTAGCAAAATTTTCAGCCGTCTAAAATTTTGAAATTTATTCAAAACTAAGTTTTGTTCCCTCATACAAAGCATTCCTTCGCTGGATTTGGATTTTATAATCTTGAAACTTTAGATTTATTTTTCTAAACGGTTTGGCTTATGTTTTTTATCTATCAAACTTTTCGGTCTTCTGCACATCTGGCACATCAAAATTTAACTAGTATTTGTGTTATATATTTACATAAGAGTTTTATTTGTTATTATTCGGACCAATGGGGTTAGACACTGTTATTTGAAGACGGTGCATTGATCGAAGTCTTCCTTCTAGCTTTCTTCGGAAAATTGAAACACTTGAAAATAAACTGGGGTTAGAATGATCATTGATATTAGCTAACAAAACTGTTTAACTTAACTTACATGGCTAGGGTCATCCAGTCACGAGTTATTGTTCCAATATTGTTAATATGCGTGAATAAATAACCAGCTCCATATAAAACCTAAAATCATTCTATGCGTAAAGTTATCGTTCATTTAAGATTTATTTTTATCCTTCTTAATTGAATATAAGTACATGCATTACCTCCTTGAAATTTTATTTGGCTAACCTGCTTACCTGTTATATAAACAGAGACCATGTCATGATGTTTTGAAAATACATTGGTATGGTATAAAATACGTGTAATTATACAAACGCAATTATTTCCGGGTTGTATGCAATTTTTCTAAACCGAAATACAGCTTCATTTTATGACGTAAAATAATGGTACTTTTTATGGCTCTTATAGTTTGAAATAGAGTTTTATTGTTGTTTTATACCAGTGGTTGCAGGTTTCGTCTGATTCTTCAAAGTTTATTGCTTTCCTTTAATCAAGTGTATGACGTCATGTTCATAACATGATATTATTGCTGTAAAAGTAAGTAATAACTAAATGTTTTGTATTTTTACCAGACTGCTCTCTTTAGATTGGAGATTTTCTTAAGCATACTAACGCTACTTGCATTAATTCCAGCAAGGGATATGAACAAATTAAACAATAAAATACACCACGTTTTGGGGGCGATACATGTGGTGAAGATCTGTAATTAAAAATAAACAAGAAAACTAACACATTCTAATTTTAAAAAATAAATAATAATAACCCAGGGAAGTCATTTTTAACATAGAATCTTGTTTTAAACAAAAATTAGTCTTGTGTTCTATTGTTTCGTGTTATTCTTGTTTAAATGAATACTTTGTAAATGATAAATTTAAAAAACCCTTTATCAACCATCATATGGTTTAACATTTGATCACACTTTAGATTGATACATAGATTTTTTAATATTTTTTCATTTTTTTCCATTCATTTCAAGATAAATACCTCAGCTACTCGGAGAGTGGAACATGAGGGCATGTTACAATTATGAAATAGCGATCTGGTAAGATACAATACATCTATATACAAGATAGTATCTATAATACACAATATAATATCTATAATACATTAATCTATATCTACAACACCTATATAATGCAATTAAATTACTTAAACTGTTCTTGCATAAAAGATATAAAAGTGGTTACATTAGACAGAACTTTTTGGTTAACAGTATTAAATAATCCATGCCTTTTTTCATATGCATATGGAATTCATCCCCAAATAATTAAAAACTTCACGTTGTTACACGATTTAGGGCAATTTTATCGGTCGTTTTTCTGTTAATATCGTTGTTATTTTCCAATAACAACGTTTTCTACCGGAACTACTTTCGACCAGTTTCGGGGATTACCCATCTTTAAGTTCTATTAAAATAAGTTATTTTTGAATTGTAAACAAAAAGGAATGTCTTCGAGATCAGCAATTATTCCACCTAGAAACATTAAAATACTTCAATTTTTAAGATTAAATTTTTTTCCAAAAATTATTCAACTTGACATGTTCTGATATTTTTTAACCAAAATATTCAAGACTATTAAATTTTTATTTATGGAATGTTTTTATCTCTTTGTAATCCAGTCGCGGAAAATTCTTTTTGAACAACCCTTAAAAAGTCAAAATTAATTTTGTTACAACCTCAACCAATTTCTAAACGCGGGTTTTCCGAATTCATGCAAAAAATATCAAAAAATTATAATTAAAGTCAGGTATACCCTGCACATCGCCCGAGAGCCACAGCCATATCTATGCTGAGTGATGCTGAATTTCAGTTACGCCGCGTCATGATATGCTTATGTCAGGCTACAGAAACGAGGCCTCCGTTTACAGCTATAGTAGGGACTGTTCTGTTCACTGAAGAAACATATCAGTGATAACTTCTCGGGTAACGTCCAGTTTAATGCTGGTTTTACCTCCATATGTCTCTGATCAGCCATTACAGCGACCACCGGTGTCATCATTAAACGAAATCCCTTTGTCTCACTCCCAGCCCATAGTTGGCAAAAAAAAAATCGGTTTCAACCAAGAAAACATTAATTTCATTCCATTAGTTGGTTCCACGGTTTTTAAACTCTGTTCATTCAGTTTTCTTTTGTTATGGGAAACGTCAACCTGTAAGTTGACACGCGTTTTCTACAAACGTATGATAGTTGTACGTTGTTGTTTGAAAATGTGTTGTCACGAGACATAAATAGTACTTTTTTCTCAAAGGATTTAATTGTATTATCATTCATATGTTGACTAAATTAACAAGAAAATCAATAAAAAGATATCAATTTAAAACTTTTTCCAATTTTTTACAAGACATTTTATCGTCTTTTAAAAGTGACCTTTAATGTATAATTACGCCGCGACGTTGTAACATCGATTTTCGGAAAATCAGCTCATCAGTTCAGAAATGTAGGTCAGCTTAAAAAACTATTAATTTTCGGATTTGTAATTATAAGAATTGAATTTCCACTTTTACGTTGTTATCGGGGTGTAACAACGTGAAAACTATTACAAATTGTGTAAAACTGCGTAGCGTAGCGAAGCGGTTTTACGCGTAGTTTGTTATAAAATTCTCAATTCTTAATTGTTTCTGGGCAATAAAGGCAAATTCTATCATCTTTTGTTACATTATTCAATCTTCCTGTTTCTATTGGGAACCTGTTGTTTGAGGTACGAAATTTACTAAAAGTTATTGCTTTATTTAATTCTAGCCTTAAACAGATATTCTTCAAGTTTCAAAAACATTTTTGAAAGAAAAATAAAAATTACATCTTGAAGAGTTACTATTACAATTACTATACCATTCCTGTATATACATATCTTAGAGTACATTTTTAAAAATAAGTTTGTATAAAGACAAGTCGTGATAAAACTTATTATACCAAAGAAATCCTAAACCAGCATTACCTAACATATGTTTGATATGATCTAACCATTTTGATTTTAAATAACCACCAATATACAATTCAACCATTAATTTATACAACTTTGAAGATAATTTGTCACCCTGAACAATACTACACCAAAAATTATACATTCTTAATTTTATCTGAATTATAAGCGGAAATCAACCAAGTTCACCATAGACCACATAATTTGGAGTGCCTTTCTTCAATTTCAATATACGTTTACAAAAATCTGAGCGTACACTTTCTACAATATTAACGTTTTAATAACCCCATATTTAACATGAATATAACAAAACTGATGAAAATTAACTATCAAAAAGTTGTAATTGCAAATCAATAGGTATTTGTAAATAAGTGATTTTACCTAACATGGAATGCATAGCCTTTTAAGCTTTACAAGCCAATATTTTTTTCATATCTACCAATGTTTTGTTATATTTAAACACATACCAAGATAAACAAAAGAGTCAACAACATCAAGTTTTTTACCACTTAAAATAAAATTCAGAAGCTTTTGGTTTTTCCTTTTTCTAAAAACTTGAACCTTTGTTTTATCTGTATTAATCTCAAGTTTCCATAACTTGCAATTGTCTAAATAAAAATCAAGACATTTCTGTAAACCACACTCGCTATCAGAAAAAAGTACAGTATCATCAGCATATAATAGAAAAAATAACTTAAAATATACATGGAATTTATTATACAATATTTAACACATAAATTCTGTGCCCAATACACTATTGATATATTCTGTTCTAAAAATATCTTGCAAGTCATTAGGATATAAAAAAAATAAAAACGGCAAGAGATTTTCTCTCTGTCTAACCCCAATTTTTGACATGAAAAAATATGATAATTCATTATTTACTTGAACACATGACTTAATTGACTTGTACATGTTACATATTACAGTAAAACTTTTGCCAATTATACCTGATTTGGACCCGATCTCCAAACTTTGTCAAAGGCACATTTGAGATCTATAAAAGCGCAAAACAGTTTTTTACCATAATTTAAATATAATGTGACCAGAAAAAAATAAAATAAAAATATTATCCAAAGTAGAATAACCTTTTCTGAAACCAGACTATGCTTTGTTAATTAATTCATTTCTGATCGGCATATTTATTCAACCGACTATTAAGTATAGTAGTAAATAATTTACATAAACAGCTAAGTAAAGTGATACCTCTATAGTTTTCAGGTTGTGTTTTGACCTTTTATTTTTGAAAATACGTTTAATAATTCCTGTCAGCCACACATCAGGGACTTTACCACTATCTAATATAATATTAAATAATTTTACATATACTGGTAACAAAATATCATTAGTAGCTACAATATACTTTTTAATCATATGGTCAGCGCCTGGCGCTTTGTTACTTTTTTAACAATTTAACAGCACACAATACTTCATTTGCAGTTATACCATCATTCAAAATACTATTAGACTCTGTATTATTTAATATATTTTCAGTTACAAGCTACAAGCATTAAGATCTTTAAAATGATTATACATATCTCCAAGAGAAACATCAATATTATTAGATTCATTGTCAATACTCTGATTTAACCTATTTAAAATTGTCCAAAAAGTTCTACTGTTTTGTTTTCTTAAACTACGAACCTTTATACCTACAGTAAATTTATATTTTTGAAAATGGCGACTCAAAGTCTAATTATGTAACTTACATTTTTCTTTAAAATGTTCCTAATTGGCAGTTGTTTGGTTTCTGTGATATAATGTCTTTGCACGGTGAAATTTCTCTCGCGCTGCATAGCATTCCTTTCCAAACCACGGTCGCGAATTAATTCTCTTCCTTGTCACATGACTGTTATGTTTATACCCAAACACGTGTTTGGCACTGTTAGTTAACAAATCATTTATATGTTCAGTCACACTCTTTATCACAATATCGCCCGATAAGTCTGCACTATCAAGTACAGATATCACTTGATCTAAAGAGTGTGATGCAAAATGTTTCGTGTGTTCGTTTTTCAGACTACTGTTTCACTTACTGTAGTCTTTAGATGCGTTTTCACTAAGATTACTATCAGTCATTGTTAATCCTAAAGATTTCTAAAAACTAAAGCTAATTTTGTTGATAAGTATGTAGTCACTGTATCCAAACTTATACTGGATATATTTGACCTACCATAGTTATTTGTTCCTTTCATTCTCAAAATTGACTTGCACTTGACGGGTAAAGCTAGCTAGACAGGAGGTGCTTACCCTTCCGGAGCACCCGGCCTCACTTCCTTGATGGAAGATCACGAGTAGAACTTATTTTGCCAGTTTGCAAAGTTTTTTACTTTGTTTTGGGGATTGTGATAAGGACAAGGACTGGTATAATTGTTTTATGTAATCCCAAATCATCACTGCTTAAATAATGTGTTAGGTTCTCCAACCTTTTGTATAAATTGGCAGTTTTGATGCGAAACCTGCGATTCGAGGAAAACTCTAATCTGATATTTGAATTCTCTACGATTTTTATGCTATAATTAAAACGGTAACGTGTTCTCACTAAGATTACTATCAGTCATTGTTAATCCTAAAGATTTCTGAAAACTAAAGCTAATAACAGAATGTGCGTCTGAGAATAAGTGGTTAAAATCGTGAACTTCAAAATGACACAATTTCGAAAATAAAAAAGAAGAAATATAATAAAATCTACAACACTTCTATCTCTACACGTAGTTTTATCAATTTTATAATCCTTATCTATCCTGCCATTGACAATAAAAATATCATTATTTTTTCAAAACTCTATAAGGGAGTATTCAAATAAATTAGGTTTGCTTACTTCCATGCTATATCTCACATTAAAATCGTAACGAACCAGAAATGTATCATTTTCACATAACAAATCACTTGAAAATTCATTTATATACACATGGTCAGATAACGTGTTGGTATGTGCATTAAAATCGCCAATGAAAGTCAAATAGTTATTTCGGTTAAGCTGCACTAGCTCATCCTGTATTTCCGAGAACGAATCTTCTGACGAATATTTTGCACCATACGGGGGATATACACACAACCTACAAGCAAATCCTTATCTTCATCCATTAGTTGTTTTGATAAAAGCATCCACATTATATATTCACCATCGCTTTTAAAGAATTTTAGATATTTTTCCAATTGTTTTTGTATATCACCGCTATGCCACAAGATTTAGAAAGACATTTTGATCAATTTTTCATTTTAATTTTATACCCATATGGAAGGTCAAATATATCATCATCACCATCACCAGCTTTAGTTTCCGTTAAAAATATCAAATCGTACTTACAAAAAAGGTCTTGAAATTCTGGAATAATAAGGCGACTGCGAAGTCCACATACATTCAAACTGATACAAGAAATAGTAGAAAATCCACTAGATCCATGCCATCCAGCGCATCACTATCTGTGTCCATTGCCATCACTCCCCTTCTATGAATCAAATCTACTGTCAAAATCCTTCTCATATTCTATTTCATTGTCTCGATGATTACCTTCCCTATCAGGATTAAATAATATGCCATCAATATAAAGTTTATCAACAACTAGTTTTGCATTTTGTTTGTTTCGTTTGGCCTCTCTAATTTTCGTATCAACTTCTTACTTTTTTCTTCTTTTTCTTTGGGGAATTGTTCGAATACACTAAACTTATCTTTTCCTCTCAATACATCAGGTGCTTTCTTTCTAACTTCTCGTTTTTGTTGGCTGCTAAACTTTACTACTATGTACGGAGGTCTACCGTTTTTACCTCTACCCATTCTATGCACTCTTTCAAATATAAACACGTAAAAGGCAATGAAATATATAATACAAATACCAGTTAAATTTTGATGACACTAATTATAGCTTCTGCGTGGCTTGAACTATTTTTAATAAAAAATCTAACGCTTTAGATAATTTATTACTACTCGATAATGAGTTTATAAACCCGGCATACGTGTATTTTTATTTCCTTCTTTGATAAATTCCATAGTGGAAATAGTCACAATATCAATTTATAATCATTAGCGTAATTATTACTTAACTTTTATTTTTTTATTATTATTATTATTTTATTGAATTTTATTTTATTTATTTATTTTTTTTGAGCCATGAATAATCTAAGCAGTAGAATATACGTAAAAGATATAAAACAAAGACAGTTGGAATCGATTCAGTGTGTCTCACAAGATCAACACAATTGTTTCTTTTCAAGATCGTTTTTACTCAAAATATGATTTCTTTTTCTTACTTTTATATGTGCGAGCAATGTATGTCTTTTGTGCTAGGAAACAGATTTTCTTTAAATTATAAAAAACAAATAATAACAAGACTAAATCATCCACTTTCTATTTGTTTTTTGATGCACCAGTCACTGGTTTTTTTTATTCAATATGTCCAATTGATTTACTTGCGTAACAACTGCAGCATATTTACCTCATCAGAAACTCAAAAACCACTTAAGCACAAGAACATTGGGAGATATAAAACTTATAACATATGCTCATCGTCTGTTAAAACTGTCAAACGTATATATCGCCTAAAAAGGTAAAGAAAGATTAAAGCGATATATTGCCATTGTATGCTTTTTCGAAAAAAGATACATATCCCATATTAAAACCATGTATATTATATAAAATTGTTGTAAGCGGACTTTTCTTCTAGGTGTCTTAATAAAATACTTATCTAGCTTGTTATATTTATTCATGTTGTATATATAAACACAAACATACCAGTCCTTGTACATATATATTTTAAAAACTGAATTATGAAATTTAGCCACCGCCATTAAATAATCTATATATGCAAAAACTCTTCTAAAATTACTTATATACTAAACATAATTGCAAATTAAAAACGTTAACTTAGAGTTACAGAAGAAAGTTGTTCATCCTATAACGACCGAACCCAAAAGTGGAATTTTTTAAAACTTTTCAATATGAAATTTGAAAATACTTTACTTATAGTCACGAAATTTATCTATTTTTTCGTCATAATTTACAATATCTGCAATACAGTCCTGGTACACAAAGCCACCCAACAACATTGACGACTATTTGGCTGCTATAACCCCTTTTTTTGTGCGAAAAAATAATTATCAGTATAACAACTAGGGAGTTGCGTTTCTTACAAATTAATGTGCAAAAGATTGTACACGATGTGATGTGCATATGTGTCGCATTCTATACATGATTACATTTTGTGCAAGATTTTAATTATCATTAAAACTTTATCCAAATCGATTATCAACTCCATTTAATTAATCCGATGAAAAAAATAATGCATTTTTTAAATAAAACACCTAATGTAAATGTGAAAGAGTCAGTGTCATTAAGTTAACAGTAAATGAAATCAATATTTAATAATACGTAGGAAAATGATTCGCTTTGAAACCATTTGTCAACAAATGACTGAATAAAAATTTGTATTTCAAACAAAATAGAAGTAACATATTCTATACTTATGTTTCCTGAGAATGGTTCACTACAAATAGTAAAGAAACATTCTTTTCTTTAAATAATGTAACCTCTTTTGTATTTTTGGCCCTTGGTGACTAAGTATTCTAAAGCGCGGTAACTAGTTTAGTGCCTCTTAACGCCTAGGTTTGAATCCCAATCAATCAGATCCTAGTTTGCCAAAGATTGACGGTTCGCTTGCCAATTTTATTTTTTCGGACACTTCGGTTTCCTCTACCATTCCGGATCTCACCACTAGATTTAGTAAACAAAAATCTAGATTGATTTGTATAAAACCATTACTCTACTTCACTCTTTCTTTATTTGAAGTCATTAAGAGGTAAATGTTCGATTCAATTCTACGACATGGTCAAGTATACATCTGACTTGTTGACAAGTCATTATGGTTTCCAAACAAAAATTGTTCATGAAATCAACAAAACCAAAACTAATATAGTAATCTGTAACCGTTTACGATGTCTGATTTAATTGGAGGTCATTGTTTCATTTTTGGTAAATTAAGACTTATGTATCTAATACTGTTAATTTTTTAAAATAGATTAAGTGGTTAAGGGACTAATAACAAAACTTCAACACCACCAATCAAGTACTCCTGTTTGGATTTTGGTGGCTTGTCCTACTTCTATCTCTATCTCTGTATCCTTCAGACTGATTCAAACGCTATTCTTTATTAAGTATTCGAGGAGCATTGTACTTCTATTTATAGTATTTAATTCAATATAAATTTTTCTAGAAATAGTAAAAGTAATTATTTATTTTCATTTTACTACTTTGATTTTTACTTAAGGGTTTTTGGTCAATAGTGATTGGTAAAACAGAGTTTCTCTTTTTCCAATTTAAACACGCATTGTTATGGACATAAGGCTGTAAAGAAAGAGAGGTGGTTTGAGCTATTAAAAGTGCTACAACCAGGACACCGGTCATTTCCTTCAGGTTTGCTCAGTTTTAAAAAGAATGCCAATTGTATATTAACAGATGATGTTGCAGATCATTAGCAATAATATGGTTGGGTGCGATTATTGAATCTCTTAAAGGTAAAAGGAGAATGGCATTATAACTTTTGTTATTACAGTAATTAAAACACTTGTTTTATGAAATCGCTAGTGGAATAAAAAAAAAGTATGCAAAGACATATCAACTCTGATGTATATTGCATATATATATATATATATATATATATATATATATATATATATATATACCGACTTTTGGAGACGGAATCAAAAGTCGATTTTTCAATTTCGACCAGTGAAACCAATCAAGTTCAATTTTCTGATTTGTATATTCGTTTTTCTATGTTTTGTTAATAAGAAAAATAATCACGATGTGTCTAGTCTAAAAATCTTTTAATCCTTAAAAACTACTTCTGAATAACTATATTCACAGAAACAGAATTATCTCCGATATATTAATGGATCAGACGAGTTCGATCAATATACAATGTCTGCTTAAGAACATTATATTTACATAATTTTCTTGGGAAAGTCTTATATAATTACCAAATCTTAACTATCAAAAGATTATGGATTGTAGTTTATTTTAACTTTGCTCAACAATTTGGCGTGTTTTATCAATAACCACTGCAGATTAGTTCGATTCCAGGCGTCGTATGTGAGATGGTATGGAATCAATATTTCATCCATCTTGTTGTTGTTGTTGTTGTTGTTATGTTGTTTAACGTCGCTTCAGCAATTTTTCAGGCATGCACTACAAGAGCATGATTTTTAATATCTTTAGTTAAATAGGTGGATGAGATGCAAAAGCTTGTATTACGGTCTGCTGTGTACTAGCGCGTACCGGGGGGACTTTTTGACAAGGAACTAGCTCATCAAGTAAATATGCCATAGGCAAGCAAACCACTCCCAAAGTCACTACATAATACCAGGTAAACCAGTCAATACCCTTTCGTTTTAATGCCGAACGCCAGGCGAAGAAGCATTATCTAACATTATAAACTATTACGTATGACTTGGTCGAAGTGCGAACCAATGACCTGCTGCTCTCGAGGTGGATGCACTATGACTTGGCCATCCATCAACCACCAGCATTTTATATTCCATTTTCACAACAGGTTTGTTTATATCAAGTTCAGAAAGTGCCAGATAATTTACAAGATGTTCCGAATAGAATATATAATATAATATCATATGACAATGATAAAACCTTGCGTATGATTATTATTTCACATTCAAGTCCCTGAGGGTATCCAAAACTCAGTAGGCAATACTTTGTGCTGTCAGAAAATGTACCAATTAGCAAAATTTTCAGCCGTCTTTAATTTTAAAATTAATTTAAAACTAAGGTTTGTTCCATTATGCAAAGCATTCCTTAGCTGGATTTGGATTTATATAATTTTGGAACTTTCGGTCTAATTGTCACTGATGAGGAATGAATCTCCGAAATGTGCACATCTGGCACAACAAAATGTAACTGGTATTTTTGTTATATATTCATTACATAACACTTTAGTAGTTCTTAATAGAGATATGCTGATGTAAAGTTGTTAAGCTTAGTCCTTGATTAAAATTTTTTGGAATATATTGACGCAACGAAATACAGTATTCATATGCACGAATTTCAGAAAATAGCATATGCTTTCATTATTGCACTTTTACCAAAAAAGAAGTTACGGGTAAAAGCATATCATATGAACAACAGTTTGTGCTTTTGGTTCTTAAGGTGGAAAACTTAAAAATCCATCCTCTTCAATACTATTCCCCTAAAATCAATCAAATCTCTAAATCTTACATGTACTGTTGGTTGGATCAAGGTATTTTGTTTTTTACATCCGAAACTGACTAACCCGATATGTGACAGTTAAAAAACCTTTATTTTAATCCAGGTTACTCTATCTTTCGGTTTAACATAAATAATTCAAGGTAGAGATTGAAACAACTGTTTATGATAGATGCGTGTGTGTGTAAAACATATCTAAGTAAAAGTTACCTTAAAAAACTAGACTGATGACTTTAATCTTTATGGTTAAATTAATTATTTATAGTTTGATAGAAAATCCATGCTATCAATAACAACAAAGAGCATACCTTTTCATTTTCAATTTTGGTCAATACCACATTTAAAATTGAAATATTAATAAAATCCTGCAAAGTAATATGAAAGTGGGGCAGTGATTAATTAGGATAGTTCTGTTTTTTAATTGTTTGTTAAATTTTGTCGAAAATCTTTTTCCCCCTCCATTTTCGTCTTTATTGAAATTACTTATACCTTATGCTTATTTATAGTTATAAAACATGGTAATTCTAGATTAGCCTACAATCTACAATGATGCAACTTGTCGGTCCTATTTCTTGTAGTTATACATCTTGTTTCAAGATGTTTACTGTTTATTAATTGCCAGTTTTAGCACTTGTAAGTTCTAGTACAGCCTCGTCTTGGGTTATAACACTTGTCAGTTCTATTACAACTCTGACAAGATTTATTACCCTGTAAGTTCTGGTATAGTCCAATTTAAGTGCTGTAACAATACATATACTTTACCTTTTTATTTTAAGCCTTGTTTGTTACAAAATTAAATTAAAAGCTGATTCATCTGAATAATCGATACATTTTTAGACAAGAACTCTTCATCAAACAGGCAAGAACGAAACGTTAACAAGGAATTCAGAAGCGATAATGATCGTCTGATTTATCAATCTTTTTAGTAGTTTTAATTTATTTTAAACAATTAGAAATGAATTTTTAGATTAAATAATGTTAAAAAGAGTATTATTGTTTCAAAAACTATAACCGAGAGGACAAGGACATGTATTTCCGACAAAGATATTGCTTAATACATCAAGGCAGATTTGTTTTGACAGATATATTCGAACAACATTCTAAATTTTTTGTAAATTTTAGATGTGAATACGATCGAATGGTCCCAAACAATTTTCTTTGGCTTTCAGACATATTTAACATTCAATCTCAACCGATTATCACTGTCATAATGATCCTCTAATGCTCAAGACAATTCTTCTAGTACTTTTAACAACAGGAAAATAAGCAGATATTTCAAATTTAATCTTTGTCAATCTTGAAATTAAGATAATTAGAATAATTGAATCTGGAGCGAATTTTTCCAACAATTTCGATTTAAATGAAAAACAATCGTATTTATAACGGATTTTTGTCATACGTAAACTTTGACTGAATGATACATTTATAATTATTTGAAAGCGTTTGTTGTTCAAATATCGAAGCTTTCAGGTTTTTTCTATCATTTAAACATTTCAACTTTAGATTAAATGTAGCTTTTTTGGCATGCTTAATGCTTAGCTACTGCGTTAACCACTTTCACAACTTCACAGTTAAAAATCAAACAGAAACTTAAAGCTCAATATACAATAAAAAGTTTACTTAAACATGCTAAAATCATAACGAGCGATTTTTTATTTCAATATATAATAGTTGCATGTACAAATTTTCCTGAGCATGCATCGCTATCACATTATTTAACAAGGAATGAAGGTCTGATGTCATTCTTTACATCGCTCAATTTAAAGATGCCTGCATGTATAAAAAAAACTTCAAATCATCAACGGTAAGAGTTGTTTTTTCATTCTTGTGTTATACAAAAAAATAAAATCAACAAATATACAATTACTGTATTAAGTAAGGGAAGAGGAATTGTAACACATGATACATTTTATTTGAAACGCATTATTGTTTGCTTGAACCAGATTTATCGCTTTTCAAGCATTCTCTTATAAACATGGCCTGGAAAAGGTTTCCCGCTAAAACTTTTCTCAAAAGATAGGGTTAATGACTTCATTTTCAGGAAAATGTAGAGTTAATGTTGATTATTATTTGTCGTTATGACGAGTACTAGGAATGTCGATTTTGAAGGTTCATGAAAAAAATATTGGAATAAGTTAATTTTATAGTAATGAATGAGAGTACACGCACTGAATGATCCTGTAAATGTTTCTTGTTTTCCTCTAACTTTGTATTCAGTGGACGGCTGTGAACTATAAAAAGCCAAAGTTTTGTACCAACTGACATACTGACTTAGATATAATCAAGATTATAACGTTTTGTTAGTATTCTGTTTCACTTTTATTACTTTTTATAAACAAAATGCTTACAGTGGGAACTTTAACAAATGCAATATGAATGTAAAATCTTTAAAATGTTTATTATCATTTTAAACCTAATAGCAAAAAAAAGCATAGAACGCCCAAAGTTATCATAAAAACTTCTATTTTTCTAAAATTATTGCAACTAAAATTATTTCCCTTTTAAATAATTTATGAGGTTTAAATTGCATTTCTACAACGTTCCAACTACAATAGAATTAATAAATCTTTCATTTTTATCTTGGGTACATGCCAACATTAAATTAAAATCATAAATTTTTAACTAAAACTACCAAAATGTCAATATATTGAGCCGAGATTTATTAAAATTGTATAATAATTGCATTTAAAGTTGATTATTATTGTCCGTTGAGACTAATGCACCAATATTTATTGTTATGTAATTTTTTTTAATGAAATGAAATTTAAAAAAGCTTAGCAGAACGTGCCAAAAATATTCATCGAAACTTTTATTAAATCTCTCGATTTGATACGTTCATGTAGCCAGTCATTATGAAGTCTGCAGTGTAATACAAAATCTCCTTCACTGCAAGTGTCCAGACTACGTTATTACTACAGTTAAGCCATATTGTAAAGATAATTATATTATATAAAACGTTTACAAGGCTTAACTTTTTTCAATAACATATATAATAAATTGATGTTAAAACAGTAACCATTTCGGTTGATCCATACCTTACAAAACTCTTGAAAACATAGCTTGAAGTTTTGATATATAACACAAATACCAGTTAAAATTTTGATGTGCCAGATGTGCACATTTCGGAAATTCATTCCTCATCAGTGACACTAAGACCGAAAAGTTTGATAGACATAAAACACAAGCCAAACAGTTGAAAACAACGGATCAAAAGTTCCAAAATTATATAAATCCAAATCCAGCTAAGGAATGCTTTGCATGAGGGAACAAACCTTAGTTTAAATAAATTTCAAATTTGAGACTGCTGAAAAGTTTTCTAAATGGAACATTTTCTGACAGTACTGCCTACCGAGTTATGAATACCCTCGGGGAGTTTTACTCCACCAGCAGCGATACCCGCTCAGGAGTAGTAAATATATAATAAAAATACCAGTTAAATTTTTATATGCCAGATGTTCACATTTCAAAAATTCATTGCTCATCAGTGACACTAAGACCGAAAAGTCTGATAGACAAAAAACACAAGTCAAACAGTTGAAAACAACGAATCAAAAGTTCCAAAATTATATAAATCCAAATCCAGCTAAGGAATGCTTTGCATGAGAAACAAATCTTAGTTTTAAATAAATTTCAAATTTTAGACGGCTGAAAATTTAACTAAATGGTACATTTTCTGACAGCACAAAGTACTGCCTACCGAGTTATGGATACTCTCGGGTAGTTTTACTCCACTAGTATATGTTATACAAAATCTTTGACTGTACATCAAACCAGTGTCGATCTTTATCTTGCTCCATTATGAACGGCATTTGGTGTCCATTTCCGTTGCTTGTTTATTTAATTATACTGATAAAATATCATACAATCTATTTTAGGCATTATACCGCAAATTTTAAATGAACATCTTAAATGTCTCAAATTTTAAAACCACTTAAACTCTAAACAATGAATAGTGTTAGAGCAGAATCTCAGTGGTCTAAAATAAAATTATAACATTTTAACTCTCTCTCTCTCTCTCTCTCTGTGTTTTGTGTTGTTATTTCTTGTTATTTATGCTTTCTGAAACAAAAATAAAGATGACACAGTAATATAGAAACAAAAACATACCGGTTCAAAATTC
Organism: Tegillarca granosa; assembly: GCA_029721355.1. Classification (NCBI taxonomy): domain Eukaryota; kingdom Metazoa; phylum Mollusca; class Bivalvia; order Arcoida; family Arcidae; genus Tegillarca; species Tegillarca granosa. Next base: position 47,792,124 of record CM056595.1, read on the forward strand.
AAAATCCCAAAATTTGTTTACTTTTGATACCTTGCTTGATTCGGACATGTACTGGTATGTTTGTATTTTATTTTTTATGATTTGTTGTAAATATTTGCTTTTAAAAGTATTTCAAGGAGAAGGGTTGATGGAGGGTTTGATTTTAACAAAGAATTAATATATTTCAGACGACAGAATATTTTTTGACTTGAGATGATTTTTTTTATTTAATTGCGCCTTGTACGTTTTTTCAGATTCTTTAAATTTATTAAATTTTCGTTAAAAAGAAAATAGAAAAAATTTGTTATTTAGAAAAATTAATAACGTTTTCACGAAAAAAGTAAAAGAAGAAGACCTTTGATTTACGAAACTCATCTTTTAATCTGAGACACATTATTTAAACGATGTATTGTGGCCAGACAAAACAAGTATATTGTTTCGATTTACTGACTAATGAAACCAATAAACATCCTTGTTTTGTCTTTGTTTGTTTCTTTTTTGCTTAAGTGATATTAACGAAATGTCAACAGTTTAAAAAGTATTAACAAAATGTCCGCAATCTCACATTCTTTTATCCGATGTTAGCCCCCGTGAAGCGGGTATTAATGAAATCTTCATTATCAATATAACTTGTCATTAAACAAAGTTAACTAGTCTATATGTGACGTATTTTTCAAAAACATACGTGTTGTGCATACTAGTTATACTACCGATCAAATTGTAAGCTGGTCATTATAGTTATAAAACATGGTAATTCTTGAATAGTCTTAACTGAAATGATGTAACTTGTCTTTTAGTTATACATCTTGTAAGAAATCTTGATCTCCTACGCTATTAACCTGTCAGTTCTAGTATAGTCCTATGTAAGTGCTGATACAAAACATATACTTAACCTTTTTAGCTTTAAAATTAAAAGCTGGTTCGTCCGAATGATCGGTACATTGTTAATATATAACACAAATACCAGTTGAATTTTGATGTGCCAGAAGTGCACATTTCGGAAACAACAACTTCTAATTAAACAAGCTAGAACAAAATGTTAGTAAGAAATTTAGAAGCGATAATGACCGTCGGAATAATCCATCTTTTCATTAGTTTTAATTCATTTTTAACCATCTGAAATGAATTTTTAGATGTAAATATTGTTTAAAAAGAAAATCATTGTTACAAAAACTATATCCGCGAGAACATGGAAATTCATTGCGGACAAAGACCTTGCTTAATACATCAAAGCAAATTTGTTTCAACAAATATACTCAAACAACATACTAATTTTTTTTGTAATTTTGAGATGTAAATACGATCGAATGGTCACAAACAATTTTTTCAACCTTGTCTAGAGTTATATCAATTGTCAGTTCTAGCACTGACACTTGTCAGTTCTAGTACATTTTCGTCCTGAGTGAAAACACTTGTCAGTTCTAGTACAACCTTGTCTTGAGTTATAAATTGTCAGTTCTAGTGAAGCCTTGTCTTGAGTTAATTAGGGCAAAATGAAGATATGTTAACCTTTATTGTCAATGTCAATGTAAACTTGCATAAACGCATGACGTTATAGAATAAAAGTAGAAAATTTGAAAAATTTTACTTACAACAGATAGTTTTTCTTCTTGTCTTTGTTTTAATAAACGTTGACGAGCTAATTGAAACTAAACAACATTTACAAAACCATGATTTTGAAAGTGATTGAAAAGGTACTTTGCAACAATATATATATTTTACTCCACCAGCAGTGGTACCCGCTCAGGGGTAGTAAATATATAATACACATACCAGTTAAATTTTGATGTGCCAGATGTGCACATTTCGTAAATTCATTCCTCAACAGTGACACTAAGAACGAAAAGTTTGATAGATTAAAAAAAAAATAAGCCAAACAGTTGAAAATCAATGAATCTAAAGTTCCAAAATAATGTAAACCCAAATCCAGGTAAGGAATGACAATATTCATCAGTAAAAAAAACAAGGAGGTTAGATATATTTTTGCATGTTCGTTCAAATATAGCAAATTAACATTTTCACTACTTCCATCTTGTTGTACTTATCACTTGGTTTTATACTATTAATTTTAGCATCTCTATATATCTATATATAACCATCTTTTGTACAGAGTTTTCATATAAAGCTTTGAAAAGATGAAAGCAATTTCGAAATAAAAACACGAACATGACAATTGCTAATGCAAACAAAAAGATTAATCTTCCATAAAGGAACAAAAGGTCAAAGAACAAATACTTGTTGTGACTGTCATCCGGACTGAATTGGATTAAATGATCAAATAAAATTTAAAAATATTTAATTTGCTTAATTTATCTAAAAATAAACCAACAACGCGGCATGTGGCTTTCTACTTAAATTTGTGTCTGATTGTTTTGTTGAAATATTGAATTTAACTAACTTTTAACATGACTAACGTGGTCTTAAAACTTTTTAATTCTGTGCAAGATTTAATATTAAATCAGTATTCAAGATATACATTACCACTATTCTTTGATAATATAATTGTCAGTTTTATAAAACAAAGGTTTTCGGTTTGCTATTATTCTTTTAAAAGTTCGTAAAGAATTATAGGTATCTATTCATTTAATCAACAACCACTGCATTGTGCTTATCTCATTTTTCTGTTTTTGATCTAACGTCTAGCTAACATTTCGGAAACCTGACTTAACATTTCATTAAATGGTTAGATTAAATAATAATCTTTGTAGTACAGAGTTACTTATGTGCTATGATGGTCAACAAATAGTGAACAGACAAAAACATAGGAAACAGGGTCATATAATTTTAATTTTTAAGTGATTTCTACACTTTAAATCATATAGTGTTTAAGATATGAAGTGTGAATGCTTTTAAAATATTGTCTTTTTATCACAGTTACTAAAATCTCTTGTAATAAAATACCAAAACCCTGGGATTTTAGTCAGATGATTGACTGTCATTGCTCTCGTTTCACTGGCGTGTTTTTCATCTGTATATGTGACATATAATGATCGGATTTCTGTTGTTCTATATTCGTTGATGATCCATGCATATAAATAAAGATAAATCATAATTAGGGTTTCAAGATTCATAAATAATGAAGACAATTTTACTAATTATATTATCATTTTTGTAAATTATATTGATATATTACAATGAATTGTCATCAATACTTACCACTTTACTTGTAATTTAAACACAAATATACCAGTCCGTGTCCAAATCACAATCTCAAAAGCAAATTAAAAACTTTGAAAACTATCTAAATTAGTTAGAACAATTGTTAAATGTTTACCAGTGCAGCGAGGCCAGGGGCTCTGGAATGAGTAGACAATGCCTGTCTAGTTAGCTACACATGTCACGTGCAAATACAAATTTAAGAATAAAAATGATATAAAACTTCAGTAGACATTAGTACCTAGAATAAATTTGGATACAGCGATTTATAAACAATATTGTGATGACGGACATTTTGAGTTATCAATTTTATGTTAGCAGATTACTTCGTTGCAGAGAGGTTGCAGAGAGTTTCCTTTGTAGAAAAAAATCTCTACCATGCAGTATTATCTGTGAAGGCAAATACACCAGACACAGAAGAAACAAGAATATTGCTTTATAAAAACGAGGAAGAGTATCTGCTGAGGCATAGTTTTGACATAATTATCCGAAATTTAAACGCAGAACGCCAGTTGAGCTATACGGGGAGGACATATTGGATGTATTGTTTAATTTAAACAAGCTTGATATACGAACGATCATTTGTCTATGCAATAGAGAGACACTAAAAGTTAAAATATAACATAAAAAGTATAATAAAGTAACGTAACTTTTTCAATACCAAAAATCAATTAATGTTGCCGATTGTGGAAATATAAAAGATAAAATTGGAAATGACATGTTTTCATAAAGAGTTTAGATGTAATGGTGATTTAAAGCTTAAGGTTTTAAAGTTTGATTGAATCAAAGATATCGCTCTTATAATAGGGTTTGTATTGGTAGACAATTAGATTAAGATCTGCAGAAAGAGCAAGTTAGCAAAATGTTTTAACTAATGTGAACTGTCTAAGAATGCGTTACATAACTAAATACTTCAAGGAAATTTGACAAGGAAATGATATTCTCAATCACTTTAATTTTGTTATTGTGCTTTCTTTCTTTAGATTACGTAATGTTTTAAAAACTGAAAGATATTGAATAACTGCTTTAGGAATAATTCCACTCCTCTTTCAATTAAATTTTTCACACTTGAGTTTTCCAATAATGGCTTCGCTTATCGAATCTATGCAATCGAACTGTTGCAGTTTCTTATGTTATATAGATGAATGTTAAAATCAAAGCTGAAAGCAAAACTCTACGCGCTCTTTGAAACTTAATCCTTACTAATTACCTATTTCCTTATACCTTTTGAGAAAACACGTTTTGAAGGGTACCTGTAACCATTTTTTTTATCATAAATGTTATATATATTATTTAAATATCACAATATTGAAAATGGCATCAAAATTGGTGACAAAAAAAGTAAAAGCGGTTTGAAATCCACATTTTTAAACAATCCCTTGATCGCAAAGTGAAACACATCGTTTTGAGTTATAAATGTGTGACGTCATTGCAGTATTAGAAGTAGTATCTAACATGATAGACAGTAGTTACAATTATGATATATCGACGTATGTAGTAGACAGTAACGACTTTGTACTGTACCAAATGATGTCAAATAGTTCGTTATTATCGGGGAAGCAGTGGGCAATCTTATAAGTGATGAATTTGGAGTATAGCCGTATTTATTGGAACCTAGAAACCGACGAAAATACTTGAGTCAAGTCCCGACCTACTCGAGAATTGTAATGGAAGTTGGTTGCATGGCTGTTGAAAAATACGTGACGAGTGTTAACTTGTCACTTACACGAAAATGGATTACATCGTTGACTTTTTTCGAATGAATTACTTTATCAAGTCGGAGAACAGACTCGAGAATTGCGATTGTTTGCATAGCTATAACAAAAAATTGCGATTATTTTTAACATGTCAAATACACGAAAATTAATTTATAAGTCGACATTTTAAAAAGAAACAAAAATCGAGTCGGCAATGAACAGACTACCTGATGGATATATGTAATTTACCGTGGCACCGACTAAAAACCAATACATCAAAAGTTTAATTCCCTATGCTTTTTGTGCAATGTTTATTAACAGTTAAAATTAAATGACCGTGATGTAGAAAACTTTTAAGTAATCTGGCGGCATTACATTTCCTCGATAATTGAGAGATGTTCATACAATTAAAATTTTTAATAAATTCTTTTTAACTGTCCGATGGCTTATTAAAGCTGCATTTAGTTTTCCCAAAAAAAAAATAAAACGGTGCTAATCTAATAAATCTAATGTTCCAAATAAACAATGTTACATTTGGTTCAAAGATAAAAGCTCGAAAAAATACAGAAATTACAGTATTTACCCAGCGAGATGTAGCATTTGGGATCTAATATTAGAACATGGTTACGTCATCAAAACACGGGTCATTTAAAAACAACTTTCAAAATGTTGAAATACGATAAATTAAACACAGAACTTCTTAAATTTGTCATTTGTGACTTAGTAAGGGAAAAATAACACCATTTCAAATACATCTGGATATTTATGAAGGACAATTAATGCAATCTGTCATGTTCACTTTCGATTCTAGGCTTTTCCGTTTCATCCGTGCGCATGCTCCAAGCTTATAATTACCACCGTAGAACACTGACCAACCGGTTAGAGGATTCCGTTTATTTACAGCTAAAAGAAATGAAATTTTAGAAAATGAATGTCACGGATCATGGTTAGAAGATATCTACTTTTTAAAAAATATATTTTCAGAAAATCAAAAAAAATCAGAAATTTGGTAAACTTAATGCAGCTTTAATGCTGGAGTTATTAAAAAGGAAAAAAAACAAGATATTCCATCTCAATTTTTTTACGCAAAAAATATTATAATTAATTTAATTGAAATGACACGGATATTAGAATGAGACCACATTTAAAAACGAGATAATAATAATAATAATAATAATAATAATAATTTTATGACTTTATATATATAGAATAAAGAATTTAAAATATCACAGCTAAATGTATGCCCAAGGAAAAGTGAAAACTAAGATCTAATGAAATCAGATCAATAAACATGTTTCAAATAGACAACTCGATCTGGTCATCAATTTTTAATTTTGATTAAAAGTTGCATTTTATTATTATTATTATTATTATTATCATTATTATATTATTATTATTATTATTATTATTATTATTATTATTATTATTATTGGCATGAAAACTAAGAAAAAAAATTCTTACTATTTATAATTTAAAAAGAAATATCCATTTTTCCTAGGAAAAATCTTTTTACTGTAGATGACAAATAACGTTTACCAAATAAATGGATATGGAATTTTTCGCTCAAGCCATATTTAAGTACGACGAATAAAATACTTTTATGTCAAAACTTAAAATCGTTACACGTACCCGGAAAGTTACAGGAAGTTAACAGAACTTCTTAGTGCCTCGAATTTTTACATGAAATTAACCCAAAGTATAAAAGAAGTACTTATACAAGTCGAAAAAATAAATAAAAAAATAAATAAAACCGGTTTCGTAATTGTTCTTCCTTGGTCTTAATATTAAGTCATATTATGATTTGGATAAAGGCCGATATATATGCATTGATGAAATTATTAAATCTTTTTTTAATTATGTATATTCTTTAACTCGTAGTGTTGTTTCAATAAAATAAAACAAAATATGTAAAATAAAATAAAAACGCATGTAAAAGAAATATAAATGGAGAATCTGCTTATGATTAAAGGAAACGTTTTGAATATATTTTAAACTACCAATCTAAGTAGCCTCTTTCATCGCACTCTGGCTAGGTGCGCTGAAATAAAATAAATAAGATTATCCTTCAGGTCTTAGCGTATTTGGTTTGGTTACAATTTAAATGTATATATTTGTCTTACATTTTTAACCACTTTATATTAATATTTTTATTCATAAAGCTAAGGAAAATATTTATAAATAATTTTAAGGTGTATTTGAAGAGTAGCTAGTTGTTAATATTGCATTGAAAGTAACCATCAAATATGAATTAAACAACATCACTTGACATAGATTTGTCATATTGTCCTTTGCCTACTTATCTGCCGGAAGAGTTTTATAATCATTAATTGTCATAAAAGCTCGTTTTTTTTTTTTTTTTTTTTTTTTTTTTTTTTTTTTGTTTTTTTTTTTTTTTTTTTTTTTTTTTTTTTTTTTTTTTTTTTTTTTTTTTTTTTTTTTTCCTTTAAATATTCACAAATGACAAACAAAAAAACATGAACAAATGCGTCGCTATTTGATAGCATCTTCTCACTGAACCTAAAGCTGTCGTATAGATTTCCCTGGCATTTTTTATACAAGTACAATAACAAATTGTTTTATCGCCACCATTAGTTCAGTGACGTTTTTGGTTTTTTCAATCACACTTCTGTACTTTATAAAATTTAATATGATGACAATATAGGCATATATAGGGAAGAATCAAGTTGCATACACGACCTTACTATAAGTGAATATGTTAGATAATGCAGAGTTAGTACACTGGCTTAATCATTTACAACGTTTATGACAAATTGCTGTTAAATTTACAAATTCTAGCGGAAAAAGTTCAATTCTAGAACAATAGACACACTTTAAACCATATTTCAATAAATAATTTCACTATTCGTTTAGTGAATGTACACACCAGTATAAAAACTTTTTTTAAATATTGTTTATAAAACCGGAGTGGTACGCTATAATTATAATCGATCAAACTTTTTATAGAATTCTATTCTAGAACTATTAATTAAAAATAGTTTTTAACCTTTTTCAGTCTTTGTTAGCTAGTTAAAAATTAAATGTGGTGTTGCAGCTCAAAAGTATTAAAACTATCAATTTATAATTTACTGAAAACGGATGCATTGTTACAACCATTAAAACATTTATTTTTGGATCATTATTTACTGAAGAGAACTACCGGTTACACTGTAGACAAAACTTAAATAAGAAATAAAAGATAAAAATTTTAAACGAATTTATATTACTTATTTTTATATTCTGTAAAATATTGCCAAAATGTGAATACGATTCTAAAACTCTTCTTTTTAGGACTGGTTTATTGCCTCCTGCTAAAAGATATTGTGAAGCTTTATATCATTCATGATCAATAAAACAGCAATAAAACAACGCAAGTAGAAAACAAAATTGTCAATAAATTGAAAAATATTTTGTGAGTGAACACAATGAATGAAGGGATTACGTTTTTCAGGCATTTAACAGAAAAAAAATGAATCAAATACCTTCTCTGAAACCATTTATGATTTTTCTTAAATTGTTTTAGTTGTTTTACAGTAATGCATTTATATTATCTAGTGTTTGTTTAAATTTAAAAGGGTCAATCAAAATATGGAAAAATACAATCGTAATATACATTTGTAACGCAATATTTTACCGCTCGTATAACCTATATCAATTCAAAATTACCGACCTTTAATATGGTTATCAACATTAAAAAATATGTTTTAAAAAATAAAATATCATCAACTAAGATGGTTATATTTTTATTTTTATAGAAGGCACTGTAAAATCTAAACATAGATTTTAACCTTTCTGGATATAAAAGAATTTATGTTTCTCACATAAGTCATAATTTTTTTAGATAAAATGTTTAAGGTTCGGGAACTTTTCAGGTTGTAAATAAGTTTAAAAAAACAAATTATGGTGTGATGTTTTTATTGCATGGAATACACCAAAACTAAGAAATGATAAATTCTGTGCGTTTTGTAAACAGCACGACGAAACAATTGCTCATTTTTTGGGGACTGTGAAGTTGTACAAAATATAAATAGATGAATGATTCCTTAATAACAATTTATTTATAACTTTTAATTTAAAAAATACTTATTCAAGGGGAATTTGTTTTTAGAAATAATGTTAAAAATTTGATTATTTCAAACACCAAACGCTTCATTTTAAAATCAAGAGGCTTAAATAAAATACTGTCTCTTAGTGCCTATCAAAACATTATTAAAGATAAAATAAATGTTCAGAAAACTATAGTATCGAGAAAAGGGTATTTTGAACATTTTTCAAGGCTATAGGAACAATTTCTGGCAATTTTGTAAACTGGAAATAAAAAATAATATGCTCTCTCTCTCTCTCTCTCTCTCTCTCTCTCTCTCTCTCTCTCTCTCTCTCATTTAACATTCAACATAACATTGGTGTAAATAATATACTGAAAGATTGATTTAAAACAAGTGTTTTGCAATTATGATTTTAGCGATAACATAAATGTTTGTGTTATATATATATATATATATATATATATATATATATATATATATATATATATATATATATATATATATATATATATATATATATTTATATATTGAATGCCAAAATAACAATAATAAATAAATAATTAAAATATTCATAAGAAACTATCAACAAAATGTTAGTGGTTTTCATAAACGCATTTGTCTGTCAATTTTATTTTCCAAAAATGTATACCAATGGGCACATTTTATGTACCTTTGTTTGTTGATTTTTTTATTATTTAGATTATTCAGAATGTTTGCTGAATATTGTCAGATCTGGAGAAAAGACTGAAGCATTCAACTCCAAATACAGTTTCAAATGACATTCCGTCCCTAATTTAGAAAATATGTGAATGACATATATCCTAGTGAACTTAAAAGATACGACTGATCTTTTATGTTGTGCTTTATATTTGGACTTATATCTCGAATATGACACTCAAGAAATGTTACATTTTAAGCGATACTACAAACGTGATGACTTCAACTTTTCTATTGTCAAATTTCCGTTTCCTTGCAGTAATATTCCTGCTTAACCTTTGTATGCTGTAGATGTTTCACAGTTTACGTGTATGATTCCAAATACAGGGACTTTCTACAACGAAGAAAATTGCTTAGCTTGATTTGGATTTATATAATTTTGGAACTTTAGATTCATTAATGAATTTCCGAAATGTGCATATCTGACACATCAAAATTCAACTGGTATTTGTGTTATATATATTACTACTCCTGAGCGCTGCTGGTGGAGTAAAACTCTCCGAGAGTATCCATAACTCAGTAGGCAGTACTTTGTACTGTCAGAAAATGTAACATTTAGCAAAATTTTCAGCTGCCTTAAATTGTAAAATTTGTTTAAAACTAAGGTAAGTTCCCTCATGCAAAGCATTCCTTAGCTGGATTTGGATTTATATAATTTTGGAACTTTAGATTCATTAATTTTCAACTGTTTGGCTTACGTTTTTTATTATCAAACTTTTTGGTCTTAGTGTCACTGATGAGGAATGAATTTCCGAAATGTGCACATCTGGCACATCAAAATTCAACTGGTATTTGTGTTATATATTTACAATAAAATTGTTGACTCAAGGATATAGCAAGCGTAGGCTAATCAAGCCTTCAAAAAGTTTTATGGCATTTGTCACAATATTGTCCCTGTATTTATAGATTATACCGAATCTATTCGACTTGCCATAGCTCCATGTTCCTTTCATTTTTAAATTTAATTTTGCACGTAACGGATGTAGCTAGCAACAGAATGTGCTTACCTTTCCGGGGCACCAGGCCTCACTCCCTTGATGAACGTTCACGTGTATGACTGATTTGGCTAGTTTTTAAAGTTTTTCAGAAATTAAGGTTATCCAAATAAATTCGAACAGAACAGTAAAAGGCACGTAAATATACAATAGAATATATAACAGCAAAAGGTGTTACGGTATTACTTGAACGAATACTTTAAGTAAAAGATCTATTCACTAGCTACCAGGGGCCAGTAATCTCAAAGCTCTCTTAAGACTTACGAATACGTAACGTGTACTTACGATGATCTTAAAACATTCAATTGTATCTCAAAGCATTCGTAAGTAGGACCATAACCGGAACCGGACCTCCCTTAACTCTTACTTACGATCTGTAACCACGTGGTAGAAGAAAGAAAACATTGTTCAAACTTTCCATCTCTGAGAAGAAGTGTAATAATTTACTCTCTCTTCCATTTCTGAGAAAAAGTTTAAAAACTCTCTCTCTCTCTCTCTCTCTCTCTCTCTGAAAAAAAAATGTAGCAATACACACACTCTCTCTCATTGAAAAAATGTAAACTATCTTTGAGGAAAAGTTATCTCTCTCTCTCTCTCTCTCTCTCTCTCTCTCTCTCTCTCTCCCTCTCTCTCTCTTTGATGACAAGTGTAACAACTCTCTCTCTCTCTCTCTCTCTCTCTCTCTCTCTCTCTCTCTCTCTCTCTCTCTCTCTCTCTCTCTACACACACACACACACATACACACACACGTGCGCGCAAGCGAATAGAAAACCATTAATTGTATTACAATAAATTCACATTTGATTTTTTTCAAAGTCACGATTATTATGCTTGTACCCATGTGTTAGCTCATTTAGTTGTGTAGAATGTTGCGTTCCATCCACCAGTTTTCATTTTTCATTGCAATTTAGCAGTTTTGTTTTTGACCAATCCTACCACTTTTTCTATATCTCTTTACCAGTTCGCTTTCCTCAGGAAACAGCATTTTTAATTTTGATAATTAACCTCCATTTTGTTTTTTCAATTTGTTTTAAAAAATATTTATTATTATTATTATTATTATTATATAAGTGTCGGGTTTTGTTAATTGGTATAGTAAGCGGGAGTTACAAAAAATACCCGCTGACCATTTCATGTACTCGTTCAGCAACTAATGCAGATGTGATTGTAATAAAAGAAATTGACACCATGGTTTTTTTAATTGATAGAAGGTCTGTAAAACTAATCCTTCTATTCATCAATTTTTTTTATTAACTATAGTAATTTAGCATAAACTGTTTAATAAATTGATAATTCAGTCATTTTCTTCTTCTTCTACTTCTTTTTTTTTTTTTTTTTTTTTTTTTTTTTTTTTTTACAATTCAATTCCATTTTTTTTTTAAAATTCAATTCCATTACTTGTCGAACAAATAATGTTTAGGCGTTTTTTACGGTCAAATTCCACACGCGCTAATTATCAGGTAATTACAGCACCAATATCATTAGGCTGTTGTATAAATCCATAAAAGATACTGGGTTTTTAATTTTACAACATATAACGCTTTAAGAATTATTGATCAAGAAGCGATTTACTTTTTTTTTTTTTTTTTGAATTTTCACCTTGAAATTCCCGCTTTAACATAATTGACCAATCAATCTAACTGTTATTTATAAAATATTACAGATTTTAAGATTTTGTCAACGAAACGAACAACATGACGTTCCGGACGCAAGGTCTTCGTAACTTCTATCTTAAGACAGGTTTAAGTATGTTTCGAGATACCCATGTACACCTACCGTAACTTGCACTTAAAATACACGTATAATTTACTTAAATATAGGATTTACGAGAGCTTCGAGATACTCACCCCAGTTTCATAACCACTACCGATGATATGATATTCGTTATCTTTTAAATAGAATCGGAATCTTGGCGCGAGATATTTTTGGTCCTCTTTCTATATTTTGTTATTTCATCTTCCCCAATAGTTCTGGGGTGAGTATCTCGAAGCTCTCTTAATCCTATACTTAAGTAAATTATACGTGTATCTTAAGTGTAAGTTACGATAGATGTATACGGGTATCTCGAAACATATTTAAACCTCTCTTAAGATAGGAGTTACGAAGACCTTGCGTCCGGAACGTCATGCTGTTCGTTTCGTTGACAAAATCTTAAAATGTGTAATATTTTATAAATAACAGTTAGATTGATTGGTCAATTATGTTAAAGCGGGACTTTCAAGGTGAAAATTCAAAAATAAAAAGTAAATCGCTTCTTGATCACTAATTCTTAAAACGTTATATGTTGTAAAATTAAAAACCCAGTGTCTTTTATGGGTTTATACAACAGCCTAAAGATATTGGTGCTTGGTGCTGTAATTACCGATAATTAGCGCATGTGTGGAATTTTACAGTAAAACACCTAGAAACATTATTTGTTCGACAAGTAATGGAATTGAGTTGTAAAAATTTAAAAAAAAAAAAAAAAAAAAAAAAAAAAAAAAAAAAATAGAAATGACTTAATTATCAATTTATTATACAGTTTATTCTAAAATTACTATAGTTAATAGAAAAATTGATGAATAGAAGAATTAGATTTGCAGACCTTCTATCATTAAAAAAACCACGGTGTCAATTTCTTTTATTACAATCACATCTGCATTAGTTGCTGAACGAGTACATGAAATGGTCAGCGGGTATTTTTTGTATCTCCCGCTTACTATACCAATTAACTAAACCCGACACTAATAATAATAATAATAATAATAATAATAATAATTATAATAATAAATATTTTTTAAAACAAATTGAAAAAAAAAAACGAAATGGAGGTTAATTATCAAAAATAAAAATGTTGTTTCGAGAGGTAAGCGAACTGGTAAAGTGATACAGAAAAAGTGATAGGATCGGTCAAAAACAAAACTGCTAAATTGCAATGAAAAATGAAAACTGGTGAAGGGAAGGCAACATTCTACCCAACTAAATTAGCTAACACATGGGTATAAGCATAATAAACGTGACTTTGAAAAAAAATCAAATGTGAATTTATTGTAATACAATTAATGTTTTTTATGCGCTCGCATGTGTGTGTGTGTGTGTGTGTGTGTGTGTGTGTGTGTGTGTGTGAGAGAGAGAGAGAGAGAGAGATATTACACTTTTCCTCAAAGGTAGCTTACATTTTTTCGAAGAGAGAGAGAGAGAAGAGAGAGAGAGAGAGAGAGAGAGAGAGAGAGAGAGAGAGAGAGAAGTAAAGTTTGGACAATGTTTTCTTTCTTATACTACGTGAATACGGATCGTAAGTAAGAGTTAAGGGAGGTCCATTCCTCTCTTAAAGTTAAGAGAACTTTCCGGTTACAGTCCTACTTACGAATGCTTCGAGATACAGGTGAATTTTTAAGATCATCGTAAGTACACGTTACGTATACGTAAGTCTTAAGAGAGCTTCGAGATACTGGCCCCTGGCCTATAATGCCTTGATTTTGGTGATATGTTTTTAAGTATTCGTAAAGAATCGACTTAAACAACTTTCCTTTTATTTAAGACAACCACTATGTTATCTTAAAATCATATATATACATTTACACATTATATAGCAAAGACAAAAACTGTAAATGACTCTGATATAGTCAGAGGAAGCCCTTCGTGTAATCCATTCAGAATTTCTGAGGGTTTCAATCATTCTAAAGTATACCTAACAAGCACATTAAGAAAATAGAAGACATAATGTCAACTAAGGCTTAGATTTCTACTGCATTTCAGCAAATATTTTGTATCCTAATAAAAGCGCACGCTATCATCTTTACAATTATTATCTGAAATGATTACTTTATCAAACAATTTATGATCAGTGTTACATCTTCCTTTGCATGTTTAAACATTTAAATCTTGTCTGCTTAATATAAAAAGAATAATTAAATCAGTCACAAAATTCGTTTCAACGTCTCTATGATTTTTAAGGCATTTGAGGATTTTATGATTATTGCAGTTTTGGTAATAAAATTACATTTTATTCAGGAACTAGTGTACTTCTTGACTAATTGAGTTGAAATGTACAAAATAAGAAAAACTAATTTTTAGTGTATATTCATTTTATAGTATAATGTTAACATCAATTTGAGGTAGAGAAATGTTTTTAAAAATGGTTTTTAATCGAGGAACTATGTCAGTCACTTGTTAGAATAAAGTATAGAAGCTCTACATCTCGAGGGGCAAGAATTTTACCATAAGAGAGAATTAAATAATCCGTAGGTGAAACACTTTAACGTAGCTATAGTCAATAAAATCTATAAATCATTCTAAAACAAAACGTATATAGTAACCAAGTTGTGTTATGACAGTTCTTAATTGTGTTATTTTACTTCAACCATTTTACAAATTCCACAAACACTTTTTACAAACCCTTTTTTGAAACACTGTACCGATTATCTTCTAGGTATAATAGTATTGGTAAATTTATAAATTATTAACTCCAAATACAGTTTATTCTGTTTATAACTTGTATGTTATGACAATTTCTATTATCAAAGACGATTTAGAATGCTGATTCAGGAATATTGTTTTAAAAAACTGAGCAATTAACTGAGGGGACAAATAATCATAATCTAGCCTTCTACAAACAGCTTCAAATTCGAAATAAATTTTCAAACTGCATTTAACAGGAAGCTAAAAAAAAAACAGCGCAATTTAAGATATGTCAATGATTAAACAAAATCAATCCAAAAATATAGTTCATAATATGAATTACAAATAGATCAGTTCGATAATTTAGTTTAATCGAAAAGTATGTCCTTACATAAAAATAACATAAAACACTCTAAGAAAATTATTTAGATTGTACTCAAGATAGTACCTGGGCCTTAAAACATGCTATGACCGAATAGTTAATCTTTCTTATAAATGATGCTTAATGCGTATGATCGGTGCTGGATAAACTAAAGTGTGATTCAGCTTTTATGGTTTTATTACTATATTGACACCTTCATTCCGATCAGAAACATGGGCTATTTGACTTGGATAGTTCTGATTCAAATACATGTAACAATTTCCCACTACCTTTCCTAATAAATTATATAAAATGTGCAACAATTCCATGTAAAACTTTTTCAACAAAATTATTTTTAAAAAAAGTGACAGTGAAATATATATGTAGAGGTGATAAAGATTTTTTTAAAACTCAGAAAAAAAATCATTAAATACATTACCTTTTCAAATTCGGGAAATTTATTATCAATGGTTTCAAAATGTCATTAATTTATTTTTTATCTCTTATTGATTTTAAGTTCTTGTTTGCATTTACTCTGTGTGTGTGTGTGTGTGTGTGTGTGTGTGTGTGTGTGTGCTCTAAGTTGAATTATGGGACACGTTTAACAGCAAAGAGGTAAGATCACATTTCATAGAATAATGATTATTACTTTATCAATTATCAATTAATCATTTAATCTTTAAGCGCGGATGAATTATGAAAGTATATTAAATGGAAAACGTTATAATATCTGTAAGTAACGTTACACAGTTTTAACTATATCTTCAATAACAAATCATTGTCAAATTTTAACGATATTGTATTCCCTTATTTAATAATTTTCTAATATGCAAGATAGATAAGTTGTAGGTAAAAAATTAAACATCAATTCATAAAAGCTAGGAAAATTGTTTAAGGTTTTTATTCCATCGAAAAGTTATTTATCAATGAACTGAACGTGTATTTTGATTTCGGTTTCAGATATTTGTATCTTTGGCATTGTTACTTTTATCAAGTAAGTTTTTCAACTACAAATAAAGTAGTTTAAATCATTATTTTGAAACAATAATAATATATTTTTTAAAGCTACATCATAATTTTTTTAATGATCAGATATCATAGGAAGAATGTAATTTATTATCCCTTTAGCTTTAAGCACCGACGACAGATAGTATGAATTTCAAACGTTGCTTATTAATTAACATTACAGAAAACATCGTCAGCTGAAGATCAAAATCGAGAGATTTTTTTTTTCATGTTTTATTTTAATTTTAATATTTTACTTAAGCTTCTGTGTGAGTTTTCACAAAGTATTTCCAAAACAAATACATTCTGCACAAAAACATTTAATATCTAACTATATGTTCATTACAAAA
The DNA here is from genome assembly GCA_029721355.1 of Tegillarca granosa. Taxonomy (NCBI): domain Eukaryota; kingdom Metazoa; phylum Mollusca; class Bivalvia; order Arcoida; family Arcidae; genus Tegillarca; species Tegillarca granosa. The sequence continues at coordinate 47,808,807 of CM056595.1, forward strand.
CCAAATTTTAAAAATCACAAAACATGCAACATTATACAAGACGTAATACCTTGTTTATGAACAAATACCAAAATTTAATCAAAGTCCTTTAGTTATATATAACACACAGTCCATGGATGGCTTTATAAGTTTCACCAGAAGTCCATAATTAATGGACTTCTGGTTTCACACAGTTCATCGGTGACACTTATAATACCTACACAGTCCATCGGCAGTTTTTAGTTAACAAGTTCATATTAAATCTGTTCCTTGGAACACAAATTATTCCCAAATATTCAATATAACAGCCTGACCTCGGGATTTCTTTTGAAAGCTGTTACTATCGTGATCTTGTCCATACAACATATTAAAACATTGTCTGAGTTTTTTTTTTTTTTTTTTGGTTTTTTTTTAGAAATTAAAAACATCATCTCACGAAAATATCTCAACTAGTATGAATAGCAACATCCGTTTAATGCATTTATACCAAGTGTACAAACTTTTAGAATATCTACGGTAATTCCAATAATAACCTGGAAATAAATCATTTTAAAATTTCAGAGCAAATTCATTACTAAGTACAGAATGATTGTTGAATTATTCATAGCACAACAATTTTGCGATGTGATTCAATATTCCGTCAAAACAAAGTTTATTATGCACATACACGTTATGAAACACACAGTTTATAAAAAAGTGTACTCACCCTCGAAATATTTATAGATCATTGAAAACACCAAAATAATTATAACCAAAATATCAAGCTTACACACATTTAACACCCTGAATAACATCGGGTCATAACAACCAATGAAAACACACGATATATTAGTATATTCAAACTACGCACAACCACCGAAAAGATTATGAAAAACTACCCACATTATATAAAAATAAAACAATTTCACTGGTATTCACAGTTTTCACCTAAAATGTTCTTTATTTCTTGGTTTTCACATTCAACTTTTAGTCGGAATTATTAATGAGTCTCTAAATTGAAATCTTACTCATAAAATATGAGGTCGCTATTTAAGGACTTTATATTTTTGTGAAATCAATTTTCACAGAAATGCAAATGGGATGTTTAAAGTAGCAGATTCTTTAAACATCGATACTAAAAACGCTTTACAGTGTAGCTAAATCTTTTTAGAGAAACAACCGTTGTTTTAACTGTTGAAACAAGATAGACACGCCTTGTCAGTGATTACGACACCATATGTCAGAATCTGTACACCATGCACATAAAACTTGTCGTTTCTTAAAGTGTGTTACTTTTATTTCAGAAATTTTGAGAATAAATACTTATTTAGAACAACAATTAAATAAATACCTTATTTAGAACAACAATTAAATAAATACCTTATTTAGAACCACCATTAAATAAATACCTTATTTAGAACCACCATGAAATAAATACCTTATTTAGAACAACAATTAAATAAATACCTTATTTAGAACCACCATGAAATAAATACCTTATTTAGAACCACCATTAAATAAATACCTTATTTAGAACAACAATTAAATAAATACCTTATTTAGAACCACCATTAAATAAATACCTTATTTAGAACCACCATTAAATAAATACCTTATTTAGAACCACCATTAAATAAATACCTTATAACTGTGTTCATAATTAAATTTTATTGATATTTTTTTCAATATTCCTTAAATAAAGATTTTGTTTTAGCAATAGACTTATTTAAAATTAATAACACAAATACCTGCTAAATATGTACACATTGCGGAAAATCACTCCCAATCAGTGTCACTAGGGGACGGAAAGTTTGATAGATAAAAAATATTCGTTTATGAAAAAACAGCCATGCAAAGAAAAAATAAACACAGATTAATAACAACGATTTATGAGCCTGATTTAGACGGATGCTGGATTTAAAGGTTACAGGTCACCATTTTCAAGTTTGTAATGCCTTATGAGCAAAATTGTCAATATTGATGTGTCTTATAGTTTTACACACACACACACACACACACACACACACACACACACACACACACATATAAGTATTGCACAAAAAGCATTTCGGTTTATACTCGTTCATTTCCGACACCGCTAAGAACTTTCCGGCGACCTAATTGATAATTCTATATATAAAAGCCGATATGCTACAGATGAATCTTAAAACATGTGAATTTCTGGTGCCTTTAAAATTGAAACTAACGTAAATGGTACACTGCTCAATCAAACAATATGAAAATAAACAAAAAATGTTAGTTTTTACCAATTTATAATTAAATCGATTAAAAAGAAAACGATATGACTACTGGATTGGATACTCAGCCAGAGATAAAACATGGGTTTTACAATGTAATACAACTAAGAATTTTTAACAAAATTTTGTTACCTAAGAAGGTGAAAGATGTTTACAAAAAGACCAGACAGGTTCCGATAGTTTGGATATAGATAGACAGTACCTTATATTAGAATTATAATTGGTATTAAATGGTTTTATCATGGACTGTCAACTTTTTTCTGTCTCTGATCGCGTTTTTTTAACTAACAATAATATTGATGAGTCACAAATGCATTGCATGTACTGTTCAGCTTAAATTTAGAAATTATTAACATGTTTTAATGATAAATGAACATGGATATATATAGAATTATTCTAAATATGTAACTGACTGTAAACAAACCAAAATATTGTTCATGACAATTGTGGAAGGCAATTGGCAGTAAATATTACTCAAAAGAATCATGTTTTAAAACAAAAGATCAATTATTAACTAGTTAGAATTTCATTTCAGTAATGTAGAAACAGAAAGGCAATAAAAATATTGATGTGTTGTTGCTTACATTTGAATTACATTATAATCGATTTGTTATAGCTTTCAATGTGTTTAACTGAAACAAAGCAACTAGTGATGTCTTTTTTAAAATGTCTACAAAATCACTTACACATATATTGTATCTAACATCTTTGACACTGTAAACATGTATAACGTGTTTATGACCTAGATCAAGATCATTAAACATAAATTTCGATGTAACATTATAAACTTTAATATACGGAAGTCAATTTAGTAACTTAGTTATCTATGTGTCTGTATGAAATCTATAATCAAATATTGATTTTGTTGATTAAAACAATCCTTATACAAAATGCAATTTTAAGTGCAAGTTTTCGCATTTAATGTAGAATAAAACATTTTTTAAAAAACAAATTACTGGTAGAGCTATAGTTATGTCTGCGTTACGAATATTTTTTCCTGTTTGTCTACATGATATGTTGAAATAATATGTGATTCCGTCAATACTAACGGTTAAAACAGTTCATACTGTATGTGTATTGCACTCTTATTACTACAGATTATACAATATTCTGAATTATGTCTGCTGTTTAACAGAGAAGAGAAAATTAGAAGTTCTTAATGGCGTCATTTGCAAACTAATTCTGTTTAAGTATTTAAATGGCGTATATTTTGAAATGGCTAACGTGCAAAGTAGTTATTTGAATGGTTGAATCATCCATCAACTGCGTGTTTTGCTGAATATTAAAGTTACTTTTGTCTGAGGTTGTGTTTTGAATCATTAAATTCATCCAATAAAATTTTATTCCTATCAACTCAAGACTAAAAACAGTTATCAATAATGTTGCGTCGATAATTATATTTATATAATTTTATTTTTCATTCATTGAGATAGATAGTTCCTTAATGTTTCTATAAATGAATCCTAAAGCTATTTGTGTAAGTTACATTACATTTGACAAACAAAATAATAGGCTTTGTCTCAAATTTTTAACTAAGAAAAATCTGATAATGTTTCATGCAATACCACAGCTTGTAAGGTTAATTACAAAGCTTATGACCTCGGTTTAATTGGCGGCGAAAGTTACGTAAAACAATTTATGCAGTTGGTGTTTTATAATTAACTTAATAAAGCTGTTTTGACAGCAACAGAATTTGTTCTGTTTGATAATGTGTTTGGTTTTTAGTCATAACAAAAACCTTACATACAAATATTCGGATGCTAAATAAATTTTAAGCGCTTACATGAAATATACCAAAAGTATCAGGACAACCAGTAATGTATTGTCTATTTTGGCATTTGTCTTACATTAAAATGTTGTACTGTTGCAAATACTGTTGCAAATACTGGAAATACTGTTGCAAGCTTTTTATTCGTAGCGTAGATCAGCTGCTATTTTATTGATGCTATATTTAGCAATAATGCACTTGCGCTAGCTTTATCTGTTGCATATTTATCCTGAGGCATACATATTGATATACAGATATTGATATACATGTAACACGAAGTAACATCAACTTATATATTTTTTATTTACCAGAGTAAGAGATAATGACAGTTTTATTACATGATAGATAACAGATGTCTACCAAAGTTTTGGAAAGTTTATTTTGGATAACATAACGAGAAATTTAACCATCAGTTAAAACAGTTGTATTTTATTTATACATTGATATAATAGATAATCATGATATTTATCATTTATGTAATATTGCATAAATTGTAGAACATGGAATACTGAGAAAACAGAAAGGGACAATTGAATTTTTTCTGTCACATAAAGGTCATAGGAATCCGAGTTCTGGGATCTTTCTCTTTCCATATATATGTAAGTATGTATACAGAAAAAGAACAAAAACACTATGCTTATTTATATTCCGTTGACATTTTGTTATTTTTAACAGCTGTTTCATCTGAATTCAGTGTTTTGTATTGTATTTCTCATTACACACTATAATGCGAGATCGGTTTTTAAATAAGAAAAATATTTCATAGCGGTGTGCTAAATTTAGAAAATATGTTTTTCACAAGAAGTAAGAATAGTACACAAACATGTCCAAATCACGATCCAAGAAAAGTAACAACTTTGAAAACTGGCCAATTAGTTACACTCTTTCTTTTAAGGAAGTAAGGCAGGGTTCTACGAAGGGTAAGCACCTCGACTAGCTAGCTAACAAAGCTAAGTAAATTATTTTAAAGACCAAACGGAATCAGTAGACAAATAAAGTATTTTCTCTAAATTTTAACCCGAAAAACGGCTCTCAATGAAGAATTATTAAAAAAAAACTTACTTGTAATTACAGGATATTTTTCACTTTGTTTTGTTGAGAAATTACTGGCATGTAATCAAAATTAAAGACTTTACTTTTTTTTCTTTTGTGCTTCTTTAGATACTCGATTTGTTTTTGCAATGGCATATGTGCGTTTTGACATGTATGAATCCACATGCATACCTTGACAAATCCATGACGCAATTGTGTCAAATAAACAATATTTTGGAAATGTTTATTATAGGTTTTATTATTATAAAACAGTCACAATATTATTTAATTTAGCAGTTAATTGTAGTTTATACAAAAGCTTTTGGTGCAATTCTTTTGTAATTGTAATTTTGCCAAAAGAACAATAGCAATTAATGTCAGAAAGAGAGTCAATTATAATAACTTTCCTCATTTACAATATCAAACTGCTCAAACTCATAAGCTAAAATGTTTTAGTAAAACTAAGATCAACATCAATAAGCTTTTGGCTTATGTTTCCATTTGAAACATAAAAAGCCACGAATACGAAGCGTATCAACTATTAGACTGTGATCAAATCGATTACATTCAAGATGTAAAAAACACCTTTAAAGCCTTATACAACTATAAAGGTAAAATGTATAACATTTTATATAGGAGGGCTGATCGATATGTAATATATATTGTGCCAAAGTGCCGTAATGCTTTGCACAATTTCGTTGATAATGATACGAGTACAAACCGTTAAGCAATTGCTCCAAATGTTTCCCAAATTTATTCAAAGACAATTTGCAAACATTGATACTGTTGACGAAACATGGGTTCACTATTTCGAACCAGAAAGAAAAATTGGAAACAAAATACGGTTAACTTGACACAGTAGAAGGAAAAAGAAGCATAAGCACAAAGAAGGATCTTTGCTGCATATTCACCTCACTTGATGGTATAGCTGTACAAAGTCCTATGTCGAAGGTCAAAAGTGTTACAGGTCGTTATTACCGAGATGTTGTACTAAAAAGTTCAAGAAATATAATCTTAAACAACTCCGTGTAAGGATTATAAGTTACATGGTTTGTAAGGGTCCGGTACGGAATGATACAGGGTCAGTAGAAAAGATACTGGGTGAGGCGTGAGCTCGGAACGTAACTCTAACCCACCCGGTATCAGCCTTGCTGACCCAGTATTTTTGCGCGTGCGGCTATGTACGGAATGATACTGGGTTGGTCATTTGATTCAATTTTGCCAATCAGTATCATAGAATTTAGTCAGAGGTAGAGTAATAAGGAATATCCGTCTACTTCATGAAAATTCTCTATCACATAACTCTGTACTTGAGAAGCAATTTTTTAAGTCCGAGATGGTTACCGTCTTGCTATTCCTAACATTTTTTCCAGCCCCATGCGAATTTTTTTTCCAAAACTCAAAAAGTTCTTATCTGGTCGTTACAAGTCCCAACAAGCTCTTGGCTCAGTCATCAGTCAGTGCCTTAGAGGTCTACCTAAATCAGCGTACGTCACACATTTCAGAAATGGATTCAGAGATTGAAATTATGTATTTCAAACCGCGGAGAATACTTTTAAGGGGTACTTTTGAAAAAGTACACAATACAAATTACATATCGAACAACCCTCGTATTTTCTTTGTGATACAAACATTCACCTTTTCTTAAAATTCTGTACAATTTGATAGTTTTTACGCTGTCACATTACAGATGAGATTAATTACTGATACTTATTCAGATTATAAAACCCAATAGCACAGGTTATTATTATTATTATTATTATTATTATTATTATTATTATTATTATTATTATTATTATTATTATTATTATATTATATTGTATTGACAATGCTGATATGTTGAAACATATTTCACTGATATATCAAGATGTTAAGCTAGATATTAAGATTTCCTTTTATTTAAATTAAAATTTAGTTCTGTAGTTCATATATATATTTTCGTTGGAATAATATTGTGCATCGGCCCTGCTTTTTTTTAAATAAATATGACACAATATAATATTATCATCCTCACAAATTTCACTATTTTTTGCTAGTTTCTTAGATATCTCTGCCTAGGCCAGAGCGTATAGAAAACTTAAATATACGCTGTTAGGTTCGACATTAAAAGGGCCTTTTTTGCGATAGAATGTTGAATAGCTTTTAGGTAAACATCGTTACGGGTTTGAAAAGTACAAAAATATCAATTCTCTCTTAATTTAAGACTGACTGTCTCCTATACACTTTCCTTTATTTGTGTTTATTAATTCCAACGAAATGTCTTAGTGGTAAAGCATAAATTTGTAAACACATATTAATTTTATTTGGATATACACACGACGTTTCTACTTTGTTGTTTAAAAATAATATCAATAAGTTTAAAGCTTTGGTTTGACAGAAAGAAGGGATGCATAGAATTATATTTTTCAGACTTTTTACTTTGTTTCTTGCTTACCAAATGTTTTCTGACATAAAGATTTAATGTTCGAGGGAAAACTGTTGAATATAAACTTGATCATTTACAAATAGTTTAAATCGTTTACTTTTTCCGATTGTTTGAAAGATGAATTGGAGATACAAAGGGCGAGTTGAGTGAGTAGTGGTGTTTAACGTCCCAGTCAAGAATATTTCCCTTATATCGAGACGTCGCAAGCTATGGGCGAAAGTGCAGAAATTTTGCCTGTGCGTTGCGCTGATGGCATTATACCGCAGGGTTATTTATCGTTCCACGCCATGACACGGGGCCTCGTTTATTTTAAGTTCCCATCCGAAAGAACCGTGACTTTCATTTCGTAATGCCGAGTGCTTGGCGAAAGAACAGTCATTACCTACTTTCAAGTCTTGAGTCAGACCCGGCCGGGGTTCGAACCCACGACCTTCCACTTGCGGAGCGAGCACTCTACCAATTGAGCGAACGCAGTGGCAGTGATACAAAGCGCTTTGTCCAGGAAAACATAAAATAAATATTAATATATTAATGCAAATATTCTGTTACGAAGCAACCTTTGATATGTTATTTTGTTGAATTGTCATTAGTTACATGTAACACGTTAGTAATCAGTTTTTTCAACAACTTTCATAAAGTTGCTGATAAAAAGTTATGAAAATTTAATTTAAATTTGTGCAGAATCTATAAGGAATTATCCAATTGACGTTGAGAAGGACTTTTATTAATCTGAGATCGTGATTGAACATGTGGAATGTATAAAAGTTTTTAAGGACGCCATATGTTATCAAATGATTGCATCTATACTTCAACAATTTATTGAAATTGAATTTATTACTTTAATAAAATCATTGCACGAACTAAGGATTTAATAGGGTTATCTTTCAGATTCAGATAACCAGATAACCCGGTTTGATTAAATCAAGGAGACTTTTTTACTTAAATTATTACCGAAAACAACTTATAAAATGCATAAACATCAATGGCTTCATTGGCCAAAATCATATTATTATAATTGATAGGTCTGTTGCTGGTGACGTTGCTATGTCCTTGATTGTGACTTTTTAATCAAATTTTTTATTTTTATTTATTTTTTTCTTTTTAAATTTTATTTATTTTTCGAAAATGTAATGTTTTAAACTAAAACTAACAACATTAAGAGTTTGTATTACATTAATTAAAATAAGGTCTTCTCCAAAATCAAATGTAAAATACAAAAACTGACCAATTTTTCACTTCTTCAGAGTCTTAAAGCTGCATTAAGTTTTTTAATTTTCTGATTTTTTTTTATTTTCTAAAAATATATTTTTTTTAAAAATAGATATCTTCTAACCACGATCCGTGACATTCATTTTCTAAAATTTCATTTCCTTTAGCTGTAAATAAACGGAATCCTCTGACGGTTGGTCAGTGTTTTACGATGGTAACAATGAGCTTGGAGCATGCGCACGGATGTACGGAAAACCTTAGAATCGAAGGTGAAACATGACAGATTGCAAAAATTGTCGTTCATTAATATCCAGATGTATTTGAAATGGTGTTATGTATCCCTTACTTAATCACAAATGACAAATTCAACGAAGTTCTGTGTTTGATTTATTGTATTTCACCGTTTTGAAAGTTGTGTTTAAATGACCCGGGTTTTAATGACGTAACCATGTTCTAATATTAGATCCCAAATGCTGCATCTTGCTGGGTAATACTGTAATTTTTGTATTTATTCGAGCTTTTATCGTTGAACCAAATGTAACATTGTTCATTAGGAACATCATTAATTAGATTAGCACCGTTTTAGTTTTTTCTTTGGAAAACTTAATGCAGTTTTAAGTATGTAGTTGGTTCAAATCGTAAAAATACGGACGAAAAATTCGCTATGCATTTTATGCGTTAAATGCTACAATAATTTCATTTTGACCTAGTAACGTTTTTTTATTTAGTCGACTTTCTTAAAAAAAATATAATTTCATTTGCTTGTCGGTCAGTTTGTTTGAAAAAATAAAAAAAACATTTTTGTTTATTTCAGTATTGTTACATCCACCATCGTCTTATTTTGACTTAAACCAAACTTTCAAGACGCTGTAAAGGACACATATTTGTCACACCCAATCTGCAGATGACAAATTTGCGCGGGATTTACTAGCGTCCATACCCTCATATACGTTACCAAACACAAAGTCAATTCTTCAATACATTCAAATTCTTTATTTATTATGCATAAGTACACCGCGTTCTCGCGATATTTTGAAAAGTTTATGTATAAACATTGATATGTGCTTTGACATTTGTTTTTATAAATAGCTTAGGAAATTCCCCGACATCTGTTTACAAATGTTTTACAAATTTATTCTTACGCCCTTAGTTGTTACGTTCTATACTGAAGTTATGAAGCTATGAACTAGGGAGTCTAACAATAGTTCACATAGTACATATTATAAGCTATTGTAAATGTTAGCATATAAATACGATATACGCAATCAATTAGGACACCGGAAAGTAACGAACGGTATCAGAAATGACAGAGTAATAAGAAGGTTCCTTTAGGTTCTTTTTAGTTTGTGCACTGCCAGTTTATACACAGCGTACAGTGGGACATATTTACATTGAAAGCTTAACTAATGAGCCTTATAAAATGAAAGACGAATGGTGACTGGTGACGTTTTGAAAAACAATTTTTTTACATCACTGCATAATTTATTATCTCGAAGATCAGATGAACGAATTATTCTACATATAATTTTAAGTGCAAATAATGTTTTGCAATGTGTATGAAATCCACTTACAAGTCCTAACAAACGCAAATGTAATTTCTTCTATATAATATAAATTGTTATTCTGCTGTTACATCAAATAATAACTTAAGTCCATTGAGATTTTTGTTGAAGCCAATTGACTATAATTTCCCTTTCTTTCCTTGGCGAATTCTTTCCTTAACTTAGACATATGATTTATGCCATGTTTCATGACACATCAAACAAAACATTTAAGCAACAAATTTCACTTGCATAACACGAACTTCAGATTAATACCTCAAATCCTTTAATAATCCAAATACCTTGAAGATCAGATTTCATATTTGCTTTCGGAAAATGTTAGTTAAGAAATGATATTGATGCTTAGTGCAGTTCTCTCTTCTTTAATTGTTACTTTGCCTAAACATACAAACGAAGTAAAAGTTGTTTCTTTATGCGTTTCTGGTTCTTGTTACTAGTCTGGTGTTTAATGTCAAATCGATAAATTTTAAGTGACTGTTTTTTTATCAAGCAAAGCAATAATCACTCAAACTATTATTCCATTGTATTCTTCTTGATTGAGCAATAACATTATATAAGCTAGAACAAACAAAAACCATGCATTCTTTAATTTTGTAAAATTGGTCATATGGGAGCATTAAAAATCAATTATCTTCTAGAATTCTTGTGAAATGCCAAGATATAATGATGAATTATTCTAAATTTGTGAAAAGTTGCAAATAATCAGAGTTATTCATTTTATAATTATCTTTTTTTCTTTCGCTACTGCCATGGTGAAATATTGAATCCAGAAAATTGTGTTTATTATTATTATTCTTACAAAATATATAGAATAAAATGAATTTCTTTCCTATGTTTTTTCTATTTTTCCAATTTCTTTTTGTTTTTGTTTTCGTCAACCAAAAGGAGATTAGATCCTGTGCAATTGATATTGGAATTTTTGAGATGAAGACAAGAAAATTTGGACAATCTAATCAAAATTAAACAGATATTTTTTAGATATATTATGTTAAAGCATATTCTTGATTTATGAGTTTGTTCATGTTTTCTGGTTTGTATTAAAGAACACTTGGTTTATTTTCTAAGTTAATATTGCCAAAAAGGATATTGAATATTTGGTTTTCACATTTTAAATGCCTTGTTAATATTTTTTCCATCGAGCCAAACGTTTGATTATGGGATTTCTAGTTGTTTTTGAAATTTATAGTGTTCTTTTATTTACAATTAATCATCAATTAGGTTCACAGCAAAACTTTACAATTTTAACTGCATTTTATTTAAAAAAAAACATGGTTGCAATATTAACTAAATTGCTTTTCTCAATTCATTTTCAAGTACAAGACTGTTGAAGCGTTTAAAGCCTCCATTTTATTTAATTACAGTAACCCATTAACAAACAAAAAATAAAAAATTATTTTAATAAATTAAAAGCAAACAACATTAAAACAAAACCGCCTTTGATACATATTACCTCGTAGAAGTACTTGTTTATTTCATGAAATGACAATGCTGCCAATCAAGATTAATGTTAAAATATTTGGTATATTTTTCAGAGTGTTGTTTTTAAAACAATTTTTATTTTTATGTTTTCATTTTCTTTATTGACCATTACGATTGCTTACCTATATAAAAGAAGGTATTCTCTATTTTATCGCCTAACACTTAGAAATTAAGAAATCGCTGGCCTTTTCTGCTAAGACTTTATAAAGTGTTAATAAAAGCTCTTATGAACTTTTAAAACGATTTCCGTGCTATGGTTGGCATGACGCGCTAAAGAACCTTCACAAAATATTGCCTCAGGGCGCATAACAAAGATCAAACTTTTTTCCGCTTTCCTCTAGCAGGTGACTCCGCAATATAAGTGATCAATCAGTGTAATAACTAATTTTTGATCAGTCAACATTTCCATAGGTAATTTTAAAATTCATTATTCCTCAGAGTTTTATCTTATACATTTATTTAATGCAACTCACAAAATGATTTCGCGGGAATAACAATGCCGTACAAATAAACAAATGTATATTTTCCCTACAGATATTAAATTGTCGGTATATCGTGATATAATGAAATCAATATTCATTTACAGATTCTGATTTAATTTAAATATAACAACTTTTAAAATAAAATGTACGTAACAAAGCATAATCTGTCCTCACTGGAATTTTAGCAAGGCAACTGCGACTGAATAATAATGTGACATAAACAGTAGATCCTGTTACCATCTTCCTTTATTACTTAGCTCGTACCTTTGTATGAAAATGTAATACATCATACATCGTTGATTTATATCATGATATAACCCAATCTTCCAGGTTCATGTTTTTCTTTATACTGCACCTAGGGTAAAACTTTGTAGCAGTAACTGACGCTGAACAAACAATTATACGATTTAAACGAAATGACATAGGCAACCGTCTGTCGTTTACAACGTGTAATTGATTCTATTAGAACTCAAAAACAATTAAATAATACTTTATAAATTAACTCAAAAATAAAACTTCTGAAAAAGGCTTTTGGAAATACCTTAAAAAATTATCAACAATGATATGCAAGGGTTTTCCTGCCGGTTTTAGAAAAGGTAAAATATGGTGCCACTCAAGTTGTTCTTATGTTTGTTTGAATGTTGTCCGGTATTAGATATTTAAAAAAAGTTGTAAAAAGTAACTGGTTGGTAGAGTCTGTATATAAGTTTGAATACCTAAAGAAAATAGCTTATTCCGTTTTAAGTTATTATATAAACTTTTTTCTATCTAAAGCTTGTTGTTAGTGTACATCTAGACAATCTAAGTTACTTTCAAAATAAACGGGCGAATTTAGATTAAAATGAAATAATATATATGTATGTATTTATCTTATCTTATATAATTTTGGCCGTTTGGAAAAAGTTTTGATAAACAAACATTTATAGAAAACTGAATAATTTCTTTTTTCACACCTATACATGGGTAAAAACAGAAAGAACAGTTGCTATATCATTAAAAAAAACTTTTAAATAACATTCAGAAGGTGTTTTAAAATATTTTCTCGCACATGTGATAGATTTATCTCACTGAATGGATGATACGATATTTTTTTTCCGTATCGCATCCCGCGTGCGCACGTGTAGCCTATCTCAGTTGAACGGGGACTACATTTTTTTCAATTGGCAAGGGTCATAATTTTATGGGAAAAAATTATATGAAAACTACAAAAAAGATTTTTTTTTACGATGAATGATATCATTTTTACTAATATATATATATATATATATATATATATATATATATATATATATATATATATATATATATATATATATATATTTATATATAAAGAGAAAAATCGTTGTTTTGTTTTGCCGCGTAGGTTCACAATCTGCTGTGAGTGAAAAGTTATTTGTTTTTGTTGCGTATTTTGTATTTCATCTGCTTGCAAAATCCTGCAACGTTATAGAAGGGATTCGGAAAATTCCAATCTCGTGGTCAGATTTTTTTCATCACAAACTCGGCAGAGCCTCGTTTCAGATGACAAATCTGACCACTCGATCGGATTTTCCCCATCTCGACCTCAAACTCGTAATAGATTCTTTTTATCTTGTATTGGTTTTAAGAAAATATATAAAGTCGGGCTTGATGGATGTAAATGGGAATGGAATTTTGATAAAAGCAATCATTTGGAATTTTTGCTTTTAATTCAATAAGGATGATTTTTAAAGTGTGATGAACTTAACCATAATATAAGGTTATTATACAATTTACTGTACAATATGGGTTTTTATTGGACAAGTCCATGTTGTGTAGAAAAAAAAACCGTATTGGACGAGACGCCGTAGTATGCTAAATTACTTGTACATTGAAATGTAAAGACTGTTGCTATGAAATTAACTGGAATTTCAACCTTTATAGAAGTAATATTGACAGCTTTGCAATTATTCTTCGTGTCCAAAAAAAAAAAAAAAAAAAAAAAAAAAAAACCATAAATCGATCATTCCCCTTTTAATCGTGGCTTTAGAACATAAATATGTACACTTAACTTGGTCAATCGGGTTATTATGAACTGATCGCATAGTATTCGCGCGCCAAATTGCACGCAAAATATGGATTTTATGTACGGTCGCGACCGTCCAATATGGTTTTTGGCACGTGAAATATGGGTTTTTCTGTACGGTTGTACAATATGGCTTTTTCTTGTATGAACACGTGATAGTAATAGTGATTTATTATTGGGTTACAATTATAAGATGTATAATAAATCATTTTATTATATAATCTACTTAATAATTCATGTAATACGGTCATATAATAAAAATCGTATTGAATGAGTGTGACGTCATAAAAGCGTGTGAATTAGGTTATATCCTTACGCACTGCGCACGGGTATTTACACGGCGGATTCCAAATCATTTTTGCAGGAACAGTCACCGGAGGAAACATTCAAATACATATTTATCAAAACAAATCACCAGTTCCTAAAAAAACTGACCACAATAATCATGGATAGCAATTACGAGTAACATGTGTCTGTAAATTCTTGTCCAGCTTGTTGACATTCCAGAGTGCGCGCGCTTTGACGTCACACGATTCACCTAGTTCACAGTGAATGATAATGGAAAACGTCAAATAATGAATTCCGTATTCAACTGAAAACAGTGCATTGTGCAAAAGCGCAATTAAAGGAAATAATTTTCTTTATAAGTTTTTTTCAATGACACTGGCGTCAGTTGTAAGGTCTTATCTGAGCTATTCAAAAGATTTACTGGAAAATAAAAATATAAGTCGTATGAAAATAATTACTTTAAACAATCGAAGCTAGATTCTTATATCAACTAAGTGTGACTTGACATTCGGTGTCTTATAACCTTTAAAAGAAAACACGGCGTTTCGATCCATCAATTAACCAAATTGTAGCATTAACAGCATATCACAAAATCACTTTTACATTTGAAGAGATATTGGAGTGTTATTTATACATGTATTTCGAAGGAATTATACATAATTCTAAAGCAAACCCATAAAGAATTGTTCGCGTTTATAACCTTGCAGTGACAAATGTAGCATACTAAACGAAAATACCAATTTCTTCACAAAGGATAATTGACAAATACTTAAGCGTTAAGCGAAATCTGTTTACTGTAAATTCACTATGATCATGCAAAGAATATAAATCATTCTTTATGTAAAGCTGAAAGTTGTGTAAAAGCTGCTGGAGTTCGAAAATCCTCAGAATATTGTTGCGTGCCGTGCCGTTGGTTTAGGAGGATATAGGAAAATGTTTTATCTTTTTGTTGCAACAAGTAACTTAAAACCAGTTTTCAAAGCACATGAATGTCGTTATCGGTTGGAAGTTATACAAATCCAAGTGTAATTCGTGCATACTTATTACTTACATAAAAGTCATGCTGTATTAAAATGAAGCATGATTACATCTAAGAGCGTGACATAACATATCAAGTGTGAATGTGTTCAAGAACAGCACATATTACCTCATGAATATACTTTATAACATAAAATGCAGTGTAATGATTCCTGTTGTTTTTCAACCTTTTGATTCTCAATATTGACATGATTTATCTTGCAAGAAAATTTAAACATGCGACTTAATACTTCTTCATGTGTTACCGTCACTTCTTCATTCACATTTTAGTAAATTCTGAAAACTGACTTATCTGTTGTAAGTAAATATTAACAATTGTGTATAAGATTTATCAGCATGTTGGAGACACACAAAAGTCGAAAGCATTTTCGGCATGCTTTTTCGAGATCATGTTATGACGTTTTTTTTTTTATCATGGATTTAGATTTATCTGTCTCAACTGTAATATGAAGAGCGATTCTTCCAAAAAGGGATAAAAAAAACACAATAAAGCCTCTACCAGATATTTCTTTTGGATAACTCGATCTACCTGTAATACTTATGTTATACTTTATTATATGTAATAAGAGATTATCTCTTATAAGAAATTGCTAACGAATAAGACTGTGTAATCAAAAAACAAATAAATGAATAAATAAATGAAAAGACGTTATATAACAATGTTAATTTTTATAAAGATTAGTAAATAGGTAACCTAGCCTTTGAAAGGCTAAATATGCCTTGTTATAGAGTCCATTATCTAGCTCCTAGTTGTTCGCAATGAATTTTTATTATTATTTATTATTATTATTTTTATTTTTATTATTATTATTATTATTATTATTTTATTTAAAAAACAGGAGGGTTCGGATATATCAGTCGTAATAGCTGGTATGAGAAATAAGCAGAACAAGTTTTAACACAAACGCATGATAAAATTAGTTTGAACAATTTTTTTTTAATCTGAAATTGTATAACGCTCTAATATGCACTGATCTCCAGCATTCAAAAGAATATTTAATGTATATTACTCAAATGAACCAAATGCAATGACTTCTTTTTTTAAATTGAGTTTTGTTCAGTTAATGTTATATAAGAGAACTTTCGTTGAATGTTTTGATCTCATGATAATGAGTAAATTTTAAAGCTAGGAAGACATTTGATTGTAGAGTAACTAACTTCTGAGCACTGACAGATGACGATAGTCTGTGATCTGGTTTGTAATCAAGTAACTTTAATGAAGTGTTATTGAAATTCAAATGTAATTCGTTCCGAATTTCGTAAAGGAAATGTAGTATATCGCAGAGTGATTACTTCCGAGAATCTGACAGAATATGCTAAATTAAAATGAGAAACGTTACATTTTGGTATGAATCTACTGTGAAATCAAATTTAAATTAATCAATCTTATTAATTTCGGTTTTCACACACAAACTTACTCACACACGCACACACATACACATACACACACACACACACACACACGCTTCGTCTTTAACCTTGATAGTGGTTTTTTTTTGCTTTGATACTGTCTTAAAATTAAAAAAATAATAATAAGTTCTGAAAATAATTATGAAAAAAATTGAACAAATTTTCTTTATCCTCCCTCGTTTGTTTGGAGATTTTCATCAAGCCATTGATGATGGAATGATTTTAAAACGTGTGTTTTACCACCTGTAACGAGCCGCCGCTAGAACAGAAATTTATACTATAACATCAAAGATAAAATAAAACGTTTGTTGGCCTTTAATGATATTTTAAACACCTGCTAACATGTCAATTACAATTAAAGAAATCAATGTACAGTCATAAGCCGTATATGATCTAATTAAGCTTAGAATTTGTCTAAAAATTACCAGTAAAAGGAAAGAAATGGAGGCTAATTAGAGGCTTGGTATTTAAAACAATTGCTATAAAGCAGTAACATAAACCTTACACATCTGCTCGGGAAATACTTATACTTAATCCGCATTGTTTTACAGAAATAGAGATGGATATAAAATGAATGAAAATTTCTAACCCTAACCCTAATTTAACCAGGACACGAGTTTACATACTATCATCTAGTTAGTCTTTAAAAAGTCTTTAATATGATGTTAATTTATCTTTACCACAAAAATGAAATAAAAAGATTTTGGCAAGAACTTCAAAATGTGTAACTACCACATAACATAGGTGCTATTTATGTTACATAATTAGGCAGCTAACTCTTGCTATACTAAATAATCCTAGATAAAAATTTGTTACACTTTAATTATATTATTTTCATTTTCATTATCCCTGTTGAGATTTGGTCATTTGTGGACATACGGCTAAAAGTATTAACCATTATCGTTGTGCATAGTTTCAAAAAATGATTCGTTTTAATATTTATGTTCTATTTATTATGATTTAAGAGAACAAATTAGCAATAAAATGTTATGCCATAGACGAAACCTATCAAGATCAAACGGTTATCAACATTATAGAAAATAATATACAATCCAAAACCTATTTTAAAATTAAGAAAACTAAATGAAAATAAACAAAGATAAAATAAACATAAAAGAAAGCAGTTTTTAAAAAATGTACCATGCAACAGAAAAATGACTAAAAATAGCTGCTGTTGGCTTACCATCTCCAGTGGTTTGGTTTGAAATGTTTGTTTAGTCACTTTTATTATTTTTATTTATAATTTATTTATTTATCATTTAATTAGTTTATTTATTTATTTATTTATTTATTTATTTATTTATTTATTTTTTACATATTTTACGTGAGTTCCATAGCGATCGAATATACACTTTCTGGCCTTACAAGATAAGCTGTGTTGTTAGTTGTAACATTAACCATTATATACTTCTCTGTTTAACATAAAAGATAAAAAAGAATCAAGAAGTAATAAGACTATTACACTGGATGAAGTTTGTATCTGGACTTCATACTTAAAAACAAACAATGAAATAATTTGGGGATCCATTAAAGTGATAAAAAATCGATAACTAAGACAACATAATTATTAGTTTTAACATCTGCATCTGAAATAATACATACACGATATCTTCCCAAAGGCACAGTTCTTTATCAAAGTGACAAAAATTCTACCATTACAATTTCTTACTGCCAATTACCATTGTCTCACTGTCATTGTAATAGTCTTACTGATATTAAAAAAAACGAACTGTTGCGATAACTGGGTATATATAACTACGAACAACACCACATCAAGTTTATTTTAAAAAAGCAATAGTTCTTATGGCGAATCACTTTAATATAACTGCAGCCACAACTTTTATATAAGCTGCTCTCTCTCTCTCTCTCTCTCTCTCTCTCTCTCTCTCTCTCTCTCAGGGTTGATTTCATTTTTATAAACCTAGATAATATCATGTTAAATCTGCAAGCTTAAATTGTTATTTTTGTGTATTGCATCTTAGAATTTAACTCTTTCCCTATTCTAAAATATGAACAAAATATAAAACTTATGTATATAGAACATACGAACTGTTCCCGACCCTGAACAGATTGTTACAAATGCAGCATACTTACGTAGCAAACATTAAACGGCAACATAATTAAATCAATATTTTTCTGACAATATCAGAATTTTAAGGATCTTTTTCTTTTTAAATCACAGCCTTTATGCATATTTTGTGTGTAAATCAAGATAAGGATAAATATAATTATAAGTTTAACGTAAAACTCATAAAGCCTGGTCATCAGATATGATGTTGTGTGCTGTCTGATTTTAACAGCTCTTGTAGCTAATGGTCAAATCTAACGGGGATTTTAATCTTTTTTAACAAAGTTGACGATTTGATGTTATGTAATTTAAGCCAAAATTTTTTTTTCGCAAACGACACATGATAGACATAAGGAATTGATTGCTTCTAAGATTATGATATTTTACATGTCAATTCTCCTCAAAGGTGACATATGCCGTTAACGCATGGATACATTTTCTAAAAATAAATGGATTTTAATCAATCCGTAGTTTTATCCAATATTTCCTCTGCAATTCACTGAAACTAGTTTTAAAGACGATTTATAAATTTTTATATATAATAAGAAGGTTCTAAAATAATTAGTTAAACGAGCAGATTTATAAGAAAAACAACTTCCTGTGTTATTGTAGATGGTGAATTATTAATATTATAAATTTGTTGTTAACTACAGAATATTTCCTTAGCAACGTTAATAATATGCTTAGATATAGAGTATTCGCCACTTTGTTCTGGCTTTGGGTAATTTATTCAGCCTTCATCATGCCGATTTATAATTCTCAGGCAATATGGCTTAGATTTGTCTAAATTAAGATTCTATAAATTACCTGGTTGCGGTCATATCAAGAAGGTTGGTGGAAATAGACGTAAAGAAAAACAGAATGTTCTCTGGCATGCAAACTCAAACATTTTTTACACCAAGATCTTCTGATGTTTAACGTAGGAATGTATTTTGACCTTAAAGATATGTGCAGACTCTACTTATATTTTAAAGTTTAGTTTAAAGTTAAGAAAAAGTTGGTTATCAATTAGAAACTATTGCAATATATTTACCAAATACAAGAAACCAATAGATTTCGATCTTTTGGCAAATTAGAGCAAAAAGTGGACTTGCAAAAAGGCTTATACATCAATGTCAGTGCCAAAATCTTTAAAACATCAAAATCGTGTACCGGGTAATTATTTAATGAGATTGTGATAGAATTTTGTTCTGATAAGGTATTTATGATTTAATAGAGCATAATTACCATATCACGTTAGGCACCATTACTCAACTCAACTCATAATTGCCATATCTTAACAGTTTAAATTTTTTAGATTTTAAACATTTTTAGTTGATTTTCTGGTTTTTAATCATTTCAATTATTTTAAGTTTTCTCAATAAGTTGGGTCTAAGAGGAATTATTCTAAGTCTAGAATGAACAAAAGAGTTAAGTGATTGTTTGTATTTAACCTATTAACATTATTAATCTAATGTACACGAGATACTACATTTAGTTAATTTACTAATGTATCGGAATTGCTTTTGAATACAACACAGCAAGGAATCCTTGCGTAAGCGTTTAGTAGATCGATACATATTGAAGCTTTTCAATGCACAATGTAATATAGCCATTGCTGTAAACAGACTATCTGTGTTTTATACTGCTTTACAAAGCTAACGATTTTATTTAACTTAATATCAAAAATACTCAACTTGTTTCTTATTGATATATTTTAAGGATGCTTAATTCATACAAGTTTTAAGAGATTACCGTATTCATGTAGACTTGATAGATGGGAGTATAGTGTTTGGTTCACAGGACTTACCACAAGATCTTTTTGTATTTGTAAGTATTAAATTCTTTATTTTATAGATATCTTCAACAGTTTGTGTTTGCATGTTCATTTTGAAAAAAAAAACAAAACAAAACAAAAAACAAAAAACAAAACAAAAACAAAAACAAAGTTACATTCTATTTGCTGTTATTCGAGTCATTGTGTAATAAAGAATGAAAGTTTTAACTGAACGTGTACCGATCGGAACAACAAAAACAATTTGCCGTAATTAGTTTCCATATACTTTAATACATCTTCGCTATTCAAGAAATATTTTTACGAAATACCAATTACTGGAAATTTAAAAAAAATCATTGTTTGGGAAATGAAGACTTACACTTGTTGATTTGCTCATTTATTGTTAGTAAGATTAGGTTTTTACAAGTAAGTTGAATTTACTTTTAGTTGTACAAATAAAGCGATGTTCTGGGTTTTTCTCATAATAACATGATAACACCACAGACACATTTTGATTTGATCCAGAGCCCGCCGAAATTTGGGAATTTAAAATTGGAGGCCAAAATGTTTGTTTGTCTGTTATTATGGTGATATTTTTATGTTTTATATTTGTTGTTGTATTTTAGACAAATTATACAAAAACATAACTTTAAATGATTAGTTATCTAAACTTCTGTTGATGACTTTAAAAGTTCAAAATTATTCAACATTAATTGTATTGAGTTACATGCAATTAATTATCATTAAATACATACCCTTTTCTCTGAAATCTACAAACAGAATATCGGGTTATAAACGTTAAAAGACAAATCTAATCAAATATCTAATTTACATAAATAACTGATTTACACTATGAAATTAAAGGTTAAACAACTTATTTGTAAATTCAAAATAAGTAGTAACTTAATGAGTATCGAGGTGAATATGAATCATGCCCATAAATCAGGATTATTCCAAATTTTTCATGCTATTTTTTTCATTTACAATACCCCAGACAAAATTGCAGACATTTTTTTTTTCAATTGTTAGTTTCGAATTATTATCATGTTATATTGCATACTTGAAGTAATAATTTCTTTCAATGATGTTTAAAAGATGGCTCAAATTACAAGTCATAAATATGCATTTGACATGTTTAGTTTATCTGTGAGACCTGTAAGACCATGCAATATCTGTCTGGAAATATATCTTTTAGCAAAATTATCAGATATCTCATTTTTAAATTTTATTTTAAACTAAACTAGATTTGGACTCATACAAACTTGTTTCTTTGGATTTATTAAATTTTAACTGTTTGGCTTGTGATTTTTGTATGAAACTTTTCGATTCCTAGTGTTACTTATGAGAAATGATATTCCGAAATGTGCACATATGGCGCAAAAAATTTTACATTTATTTTTGTTATATGTTATAAATAAACCCAACTGTGCCTTTTAGGGGTAAGGTTTCTTCAGTTCTTGTGACTTGGACTGTCATTTTGATTCTGTGGTTGTTTAATTTCAGTGCTATTTTATACAATAATGAAAATTGGTATATAAACAAAATTACAATAGCTATATTTAACAAAACTTCCAGTTTAATTCTGATGTGCCATATATGTGCAAGTCAAAAATTCACTCCTATGCAGGGAATATAGAATTACCTTACTTTTCAAATATTTTTAAAGAGGCCAATTTTACTATCAGATAGCAAAGAATTAATCACGGTATCAATAAATGTTTTTACATGAAAAAAGCAATACTTAAAATGAAAATTAAAAGCTATATTATCAAGACGCAATATCGTAAACTTCTATCTATTGTCCTTAAAAGACACGTTGATAACTGATACACTAGATGACATCACAAACTACCTAACCAAAACCCAAGAGATAAAATTAGTGAAATACACTTATATCCTTTAGTACTGTCCATTACAAGGAGATAAGCTTGTCTTGCCTGATAACATTTACATATCTTTAAAATGAAAATAAAAAATTGTTAAAAAATTTGTTTGATCGAAATTGTAATGTTTTCTAAAATAATAGCTAAATCTTCTCCATAACTCAGTAGGCAGTAATTTGTGCTGTCAGAAAATGTGCCATTTAGAAAAATTTTCAGCCGTCTAAAATTTTAAATTTATTTAAAACTAAGGTTTGTTCCCTCTTGCAAAGCATTTCTTAGCTAGATTTGGATTTGTATTATTTTGGAAATTTAGATTCAACATTTTCAACTGTTTGGTTGATGTTTTTTTATGTATCAAACTTTTCGGTCTTAGTATCACTGATGAGGAATGAATTTCCGAAATGTGCACATCTTGCACATCAAAATTAAACTGGTACTGGTATCTGTGTTTTATATATATATATATATATATATATATATATATATATATATATATATCCCATTCATTTGAAGTGTGTGTGTGTGTGTGTGTGTGTGTGTGTGTGTGTGTGTGTGAAAATGCATTAAATTCTGATACATGCTTCATACTTTGAAGGTAATACATGCACTCTAGTTATCAAAACGGCATAATTCGTTACAATCGTGATCTTATTGATACAAAAAAATTGATCAGGAGGCATGTAGAAGGGTTTGTTACTTTTGCTTAAAAACTGACATAGTAGAAATTTTTAAGAGATTATTTACGGGATCTGTAGTTAGTAAAAATATATTGGAAAGAAAAATGTATATTTTGGTGCGAATATGTAATAAGTCATTCAAATTTTTGGTGGTTAAATACTAGTTAATTGGGATAAACTCCATGTAAACTTTATGTAATACAAAGAGTATTGTTAGTTAATAGTGTAATAAAATTGTGATAATTATTTTGCTTATTGTCTAATTTTGTATCTTTATGATGAACGAATACCTTTTTTCCGTCAAAATCCCGAGTTTCCAGTGCTGTCCCGATTATTATTTAGGTTGATAAATCTTAATGTGTCCCTCATCAAAGTTCGTAAGTGAATTTCATTCTATTTCATTCCTTCAACAGTACGTTTTTCACTATAATTTTTGAAAAGTTACTTAATTAATTTTTGAAGTAGATTGAAGCAGCAATGACTGTAGTAATATAATGCCTTTACCATTGATTGAAAATTTTAAACATCACATATTCTTGTTTAGTTTCGTAAGGGCTCCTTTTGGTGGTATGTGTTTTTAATCAAATGTTTATTTTTTTATTATTCAATACAAGGCCTGTTGGTTTAATTAAAGTATATATAATATCGAAATTGAATTACTTATTTAACATTAAGTCAATTACTAGACACAATATACGAAATGAATAAAACTTCTCCTGTAAATAAAACCTTTTGTGTGCTCAGATGTAGTTTTTTATTACCTTTCTTATTCAATTAGTATAACTCTGGAGCTCAGTTTGGAAATATTCAGTTTCCAGGAAGAAATCGATATACATTTTGTGCATTTTTATACTAAACTCTTCACTCAATTCGTTTTTGGCATACCTTTACTACACGTTACACAGGGAAAAAGGTTTTACCTTTGGGGAAAAAGTTACTAATAATACCACCTAAGATTTATATTATTTTCATGTGTCAAATATATTGTGCAAAACTCGCATTGTAATATCAAAACGTTGGTGATGCTAGAGTATTTATCAAAAATATAACACAAAGAAATAATTATAATCGCTTAACTTTATTTTAGACTCTGTCTCTCAGTAACCCAGACAAAGCAGTCAACATTTATAATAATTTTATTGAATAATTTCACCTTTGATTATTCTAAGCCGTGATAGACAAAATAATTCGATTTACATCAAAATACATGATATACAATATATACTATTAAGGCAGTTGATTGGTAAAATCTATCATTAATATCATTAACGAAAGGACAAGTTCGGCATAATCAATTCAACTCTTTTTATATGAGAATTTACAGGAAATTGAATAAATGAGAGGGTTCCCTTTTAACGAATGATCAATCTTACTTATCCTACTGCTCTAATAGAATAGTGGTCAAAAAGATCTTTCAAGTGTTTGGTTAAATGATCAATGTTGAATGTAGACTCAAAAATCAAAACTTCTTTGTGTAGAAAAAAAGGGTTGCTTAATCCTGAGGCAAAAAAAAAATTAATAAGTATCTCAAATTAAGAATTATAAAAAAAACTCTAGTATTAAAATTGACACGCAACAATATTGTCCAAACCCAATTTTGTAGGAATTTACTTTTCTTTTTGACTTTTTTATTCGGCTGATTGTTTTAGCGTTTATTTGAAAAATCTAAAAGTGTGTGTGTGTGTGTGTGTGTGTGTGTTTTAACAATGTCTTTTTTAGCTAATGATTAATGGTAATGAGACCCAAGAGACATACAATTAGATTTACTACTAGTATAGAATAATGAAAAGGGTTTTAATGAAACCACAGCTAATAATGTAAACATGATATGTCCAGTTTGATCACAGATGTTTTTTTAAATGGTCATCTATAATACACCTTAGCCTCTCTGGCTAGAGAAGATCGCCAAGTTTTGCAATTTGCAACATTCTTAGAATTCTGATTCTAAGTTAAACATTCTGTAAGAAAATCATTGCTGCAGTGAATCGGAAATCATAATAAAATCCAACACAATGTTTCAAAAATTAGATTTCATTTTATAAACATTCAGATAGCAATAAAGTTTGTGTGAATCGAATCTTGTGTCTTAGAACTCAATTTATCTTTATCTATACAACATATCAAAATATTGATAGAAATTAAATTATAAAAAATAGGTACAAATTTTTATAACTTGAACTCGACGTTTTTGATGCAAAAATACACAATAACACACAAGATACAATGCGTTTAGAAAGTAAAGAATATATTATCCTAAATGTATAACGACAGCAAATTCAAATTACATTACGCTTATCTCATTATGAAACACTTATAACAGAGAAACATTGCATGTTATATTTATTTTAGCTACATTCTACACGCACAACATTAAACAGAATATACATTGCATGTTATATATTTTTGTTGCATTCTACACGCACTTCATTGAAACAAAATATACATTGAAATGTATATATATCATTCTTCTCGCACTACATTGAAACAGAATATATATTTTTGCAACATTCAAAACGCAATACATAGAAACAGAATACACATTGCAGGATATATACTTTGTTGCATTCTACATGCACTACATAGAAACAGATTAATGTGCATTGCAGGATATATATTTTTGCTACATTCAATATGCACTACTTAGAAACATAATATATATTGCAAAATATATATTTTGTTGCATTCTACACGCACTACATTGAAACAGAATATACATTGCACAATATATATTTTTGTTGCATTCTACACGCACTCCTTGTAAAAGAGAGACATTGTAGGATATGTATATATATTTGCATTCTACATGCACTACATTGTAACACAGAGAGTACATTGTAGGATATACATTTTGCTACATTGCACTATATTTATTTTTGCTACATTCAACACCCACTACATTCACAAATATTGTTAGAAATATAAACAACACTGGTAATCAAATTGAATTTATTGTGGTTATCTTATCTATTTATCTATGTTTTAAAAATAAACATACAAATATAGTGAATAAATATACCGATTTCATGAAATAGATTGGAACGTATGTTCCTACCACTAAAAGTGTTTTTACTTACCTACCACTAAAAGTGTTTTTTTTTTTTTTTTTTTTTTTTTTTTTTTTTTTTGTTTTTTGTTTTTTTTTTTTGCTTTGCTTGTCCTTTTTTGTGTTAGTTTACCTTTTCTTGGTTTTTCTTTTTCTTTTTTTTTTAATTTTTAAATTTTCTTTACTTAGTGCTGTACAGAATAACGTTATATATATTGATAGTCCTGTTTCTATCTTTTTATTCCCTTTTATTTGTGCAGAAATAACAGGCTACCATTTCTAAGATTACACTCAAAATAGATTATAGATAATTTCTGTATCGTATTCTACAGAGTCAGTGTCAGAAGTTATATATTTTTTTTTATTTTGACCACAGATAAGATATTATTGGCAAGATTGAATTATATTAAACAATGACGTCTCTTATTTGTTCTGATTTCTGTATAAATCGATGTCTTTCTTTAATTATAATAACCTTGTATATTCTTTGATGACATTAGAATGTATTTGCATTCGAATGACTACTTAGATATACATTGTATGTAGAAATCTTACACCTTATTTCTATTACGGCTTATAAAAATTTGACTTAAATGCATATGAAAAGCCTATTTTTGCTATAAATGTGGAAGAAAAGATTATGATAGATCAAAACCATAGCGAAAAATTAAAAAATCGCTTTCCAACTCTTATTCTTCTTTAGTCTAGTCGATTGTAATACAATTTTAGTACACATATTGTTCTAACAACAAGTTCTTACATACTTAAATTCATAATTATCTTTTTCGGCATGTCTATATTCTAAATGTTTTGCCACATCAGATCATCCTAAAAAAATATTTTTTTATTTTTAAAAAAGTTGATTAACAAATTATTCTTAATTTTCACTACCTGACATTATTAGGTTAAAGATTAATAGCTTCTCATATGCAAATGTTCAGAGGAGTATAATGTCACCTGACATACTGATATACAAATCTAACTTATGCAACTCTCTGCATGTAATTTCCATTGATGGGTTTGTTATGATGAAAAATATAACTATGGATTTTAGTAGGCACGAAGTTGTTGGGACAATATATACTATTTATGTTGAAAAAAGTATAGTAGAATAAATCACTTCTTGCAAAAGTTTCAGTTCGCTTGCCGAAGGTCGGTGGTTTTCTCCGCCAATTGTAAGCCAGTCTGATTTGTGGTCATTAATGTTTTTAGTTCTTTTCAAAATTAATAATTCAATGATTAAAAAAGGAAGTTAATAAATGCAAGCGTCTAGAAAAAATTTAAAAACACTATTATTTTTAAAAAATTTCTGATTCAGAGCCTCATAATCTTTATCGGTGTTAAGATAAACGTCAAGAAACTATTATTTTTAGAAAGTCTTCTTAGTCCAAGACCCATTATTTCACCAAACTTGATTTTTAATTTATGGTCAAAGACTTGTTTTTACTATCTGTAAGAGTAAAGAAAAAACAACCTGAAATTAAAGTACAATCATGACATTGCTAGACGTGGTGGTCAAAAGTAACGCAAAAATAGTGATCTTACCTAGCATCATCTTATTTAAATTTGTTTATAGATAGTATCTTGCAATATTTTTTAGGTTTTTAGGTTTGCACAAAATTGGAATGAATTGGTTGACCCTTGTACTATATATACGGAGTGAGGGCGTAAGGACTAACATCGTAAAACTTCTTTCTCTGCCAGAACTACATTTTGAATTGCACTCTTACATGTTTTTTTTATCATGAATAACATGCAAACCAATATTCTCGAATAATAAAGCACAAAGATATTGATTTTTCTAAAATTTTGAAAGTTGATTTTTGAATATTCAGAAAATATATGGGCTTTTGAACGAATCGTTAGCATATAGACTCCCTGATATGTGAGATCATAAGTGCAATATTTTTTATGTTTCTCTAAACTGAAACAAACAAGTGCATGACACCTTAGATTTTGTACAAAATCAATTTTATTTGTCAATCCACAACTGGGTACTTCTACTCAGTAAACTGTTAAGTAAAGGAATTCGCCTTTTTGAAGACGAATAATTTCGTCAAAAATCATTTTTCTGAAACGAAACTATAATTTGATCTGTAACTCATAATGATAGACCCATGCACAATATATTACTTTAACATGTACAAAGTATTTGAAAGATTTTGACGCACTGAAGATTAAACCAACTGACATGTGGTTTTATTTTATTTTTATTTTAAACTAAAGTCTACGCCATCAAAACCGACTGAAAACTTAAAAACACTATAAACCCAAAGTTATTTCAGAGATTGCTAGCATCATTACAAAACAAGTATGCCAAACACGTTTGATTTAATAAAGTACAGAATGAAGGCGCTGATATCAATGTCTTGTTGAAAACCGAATATCTCTATAATAAGCTTCAGAGGTTTACTAATTGAAAAAGGAATTGAAAAAGCTACAGCTGAGCCCAATAAATGATTTATCTTCTTATAGAAATATACATTCGACATAGAATGTGTACAAAAAGGAATTAAAGTAAAGCGACTCAAAATTAAAGGCACAGGATAATAGATACAAATATTTAGCTCATGTTAACAATCATATTTGTAGGGTCAAAATAAAACATAAAATGTATGAAATGTAAAGTCATACTAAAGACGTTCTAGATATAGAAATGCAGAATAAGCATAATTGTAAAATAAAATAGAATGATTAGACTGTTTTATTGTTCTTTATAAAAAAAAACTATGTTTTGTCTTGTCAAGAAATATTTCATATGACATGTATTTTATAATCTAACATGAAAGGGACCATGACAACAGTGGCCTTCTAAGAGTTTAGAGTTTCGATAAATTATCAATCTAGGAAGATTTATTGCTTTGACGCTCGCAGGTTATCAATTCTCTGTTTTATGTTATTGATGAAAACAAAAATGATGGATCTAAATATGGAAAAGCAAAAGAAATTATTTGTATTGAGTATTTTTGGAATTTCAGAAGAACTTCAAAAACTGCAATAACTAATTCAACGAAAAATATTGATGCACATTAAAATCCGATTTTCTAATCCGGTCCATAGAGTTGACTTGCTATTTCCATTTTATCTATACTTGTTAACTAATATATTTATTGTGTCCTTAAAACAGAGGGGGGGGGAAATAGATTTTGCTATGTTTTTCTATTATTGTTTTTCACTTAAACTCATGCACAAAATGTACTTATATCAAAACCATTGCCTGATAATTTAAATATAAGTATACGTTCTCATGTTGTTTCTAAGATTTTATAACCTGCACTACTAGGTTTGTCTGGAATTGTTAAAATGACCAGTTTAATGAACATTTCCGATGTATATCTGGTTTTTGGTTCCAACAAACATTTTACAACACCTTTCTTCAATATTCAATGAAACACAATTGGTATGTAGCAAGAATTTGTCAACGTCAGTTTTTGCTATGAGCTTTGTTTACTGCAAACTTTTATAAACAATTGTGCCCATATTTAACCTAAACACGTGTGTTCAACATCATGACTTGCTAAGAGTTATTTTGGTTTCAGTATACTCAGTATAGATTGTAGCAGCATAAATAACTTATAGCATGATGGATTAGAATTTCAAAAGTTATATTCAGTGTTTTACAAACATTTTGATGTTATTAATATTTTAAACGTGTTTTAATCAATGCTTCTTTCCTTGATGTTTTGCAATGCGTGTTTTATATTGTTGATAACAGCACATGTAATTTCCATCTACAATACTTTGATAAGCAGACACCATGTACATAAATACATCTGTTCTTTAAACAAAATATCATGTTGTTGACTCGAATATAATCATTTTAAATTAATTAAAATTTGAAGTCCATTATGACGATTTTCAATTTCCATTAAGAAAGCAATGTGATTATGTAACAGCTTTCTTTACATACTTATTTTACGATAAAGAGGGACTTAATTAAGGGTTTATGTTTCCTTTTAACATTGTTTTTGTTGTTGCGCACTTAGAGCGACTATTTGATAAGGTGCTAGTTCACCGAATCATTATGCCACAGACAAGCATACACTCCCCTAGTACATTAACTTAACACCGATTGAACCAGCCGATACTCTGTCCACTTAATACTAAACGTCAGGCGAGTAAGACATATCTTAAATATTACAGTCTTGTGTATGTCTCCGGCGGCCCGAGAGCTGGACCCCTCCTTACAATGACAACGATTAAAAACTCTCTCTCTCTCTCTCTCTCTCTCTCTCTCTCTCTCTCTCTCTCTCTCTCTCTCTCTCTCTCTCTCTTTTTCTTAGTTGGAGACTTTTAAAAATGGAATTGGAAGGTCCAATATTTTAAGGAGTGGAGAGCATGCATAGAGGTATTTAGTTTAATTTCGATGTGCCATATGTGCACATTTTGGAAATTTATTTCACATCAGTGACACTAAGAGACGAAAAAGTTTGTAGATAAAACAGAAAAATCCGAATGTTTGAAAATTAATTAATTCAAATCCAGCTTAGAAATGTTTTGCATGAGGAAACAAACCTTAGTTTTAAATAAATTTCAAAAATTAAGACGACTGAAAAAATTTGTCAAAGTTCTAATTCGTTAGACCCGAAATACTTTTTTGCAGCTGAAGACTGAACGTGGAGGTTTATTAGCACAATAAAAAAATAAATGGCAATAGTATTTAATGAATGTTTTAGAAATCTGGCACGAGTACAAAACGTTGAGATTCTAAAATGCATTTAGTGATAATTATTTTGACTTTTTATAATTAATGCAATGTGCAGTTAAACAACAAAATATCGCAATAATGACGCAAAAGTCTGTTATGTAAACTACATTCAATTTATTTATCGTAACAAGGAAATCACTGAACATAATTCACGATCCATGACTTTTGTCTTTCATCATCAGTAGGGATTCAAAAAGTAAAACTTTCCAAACAACGAATTTTTTATTTCGAAAGAATTTATTTGTTTTTGCACTATTATTCGACCTAGCCAGATTACAGTACGATATTCATTTGAATGACCACTTATCGTAGAATTTATCACTTTCAGCTTTTTACGGTCAAGTGAAAAAAATCATTATTGTAAACTTGTTATAACACATTTTGAATATTTTATAACATTTTAAACCGAGATACAAATTCGTAATTCGCAATTTAACCATTTCAAAAATACGTTATAACACATTTTAAACGTTTACATGTCTTCATTCAAAACTCGTTATAATTCAAATACGTGATGACTCATTTTAACACAATATTACGCTTTTAAATTTGTAATATTATTTTCAAAACCCGTATAAACTTTTTCGAAGACGTAATAAGGTATTGCAAATACGCATTAACACAATTAAAACACATTATTATGGTTTTAAAATATGTAAAAACTCTTAATTTAGATTTAACTAAACTGATACTATACAGTTAGATCACATCGAACACTTTAAATACACAATGATCAATGCTACGCAGATCTACTGCGCACCTGCAATAATAGTAATCTAGCAAGTGTCCTGTTGTGACCTGACAGTCTAGTGTATGTTGTTAATTATAGAAGCTGTTCTTATTTAAAAGAAAGGTTAGACAGCTAAAAGGTTATTAATGTGATCTACCTGTAAAGCAGTTGTCCAGTGAGATCTTAAAATGTAGCAGGTACCACTATTAATTTTAATCAAGCACATGATAATCGAATTCAAATACGTAATAACGCTTTATAATTACGTGGTTATGTATTTCAAACACGTGGTTATGCATTTCAAACACGTGATAACGCATTACAATCACGTGGTTATGTATTTCAAACACGTGATAATGCGTGATAACGTAAGTTAAATGTGTAATATTATTTTTCACATTTCGTAATTTAAACGTATTTCAACACGGTTAAAATCCCGTATCAACCTAAAGTTACTACGTAATTACGTATTTGAAATTATAAAAATATTTTATTGCAAAGCAAAAACAATGCTATAGCATTACAAAGTAATATAAATTACGTAACAAAATGACAATTAACCGTCAGAAAACAATCAGATGTTTAGTAGTTGTGATCTGAGTAACCAGGCTTTGGATAGATCAATACACAGTTTTCTTGTCAGAGATTTAGAGCCCGCTTTTAAAAGTGTTCGAAATTTATGGATATTTGGCCAGACACAATAAAATTTTGATAAGTATTGACAACGTATGGAACGGTATGCAGGACATATAAGGAGAATGTGATACTCGGTCTCTGTACAGTTCGAGGCACAACATAAACAAATCCTCATTACCCTTGGAATGTTAGTATAGCGGCCAGATTCAATATTTAATCGCTATGTACCACTGCAATATTTGGTCAAAAGTGATACATTGAAATTAAATGCTAAATAATCCGCCAAACTTAATTCTTTTTTAAGAGTCACATAATATGATAATTTTTCAGACGAACCGAAATACCTTTTTTACGTAATAACTGCGTTATTATAGACTTTGAAATGGATAATAACATGTTTAAAATTGCTTTTCATCAAAATTAATAAGAAGAGCTTATAAACTTGTTTAAACTGTGTTATGCATTTGAAATGTGTTACTACAAGTTTTTTTTATATACTTACGTTTTTAGGGGTATTTTAAATTTTCTTCATATGACCCTAAAAGGTTTAAGTAAAGGTCTTACAACGAATGAATAAGGTAAACTTGTATTAAAAATGAGGGATTTTAGGAACGTTTTACAGATCGCATTTATCTGTTTTCATTTTAGAATATTGCTTTGGTTAAGACAATATATTTATGCACTTTTGTAATAGAATTTGCAATACACTCCTGTTCGATTTCTCACATAATGACCATGTCTTTTTCCTCCGTTAGAATAAACATGTCGATATGTCAAATGTAAAGGCCACTAGATTTTGATATCTTCTATAAATATATACTACATTTAAAGATTAACATGTACTGAAGAATTTAAAGATATCATCTACAACAATAAAACAATAAGAGAATCCGGCATGTCGTTACTGCTGCAAACAACGACTTCCTTCTTCAAGGTTACCGTAGATACATACCTTCCTCAAGGTAACCACATGCCACATAATTACACTCCAAAATATATTGTTTCAATCTAGATAGACAGTGTGTTAAAAGTACAAGCTATACATTTAAAAGATGCTCGGATTAGAAAATCGGAAATTGCATTAAATTACACGGTTGACAAAATGGTTTCTAAACTAGAGGGAACATATTGCCTAAAGTACATAGCACTCTTTAATGAGATAATTAATTTGAATTACATTCATGGAAGATGCTTGATTACTTTTTCTCGAAGGCTAAATAAAGCGTGATATTCTAGAACATGTGAAGAATTTAAATGATGGAATCTCTTTTTCTTGATGTTCTGTTTTAGGTAAGGTGTGTCATAGAATATGTCAAATAGTGTTTTTTAAAATTTTATTTCATAAAGTTATACCCACACGCATCTTAGCTAACATCTGAATTGACTAAAGAAATGCTGACATATTGACAATTTTTTATCGTAAACCTGTTTCTGAATTTGATCATGCGTGGTGTCTGTAAACGTGGTATGTCATGTTACCTGGTAGGGTTGTTTGATTTAGTTTATTTGCAGACAATCGAGCCTTGTAATTAAAAAAATCTGAAGTAGCAGCCGAATCATCAATATTGCATGCGTTTTTATTACAATAACATAAGTATAGTGTTTTATAAATGTCTTGTGATTGCTCATACACTCACTCAGTGCTTTACATCATAACAAAAAAGTTTAAAGAATTATGCTGACATTTCCGATACACTAATTGACAAGTCAACAGAAAAGCAAAAAGTTCAACGCTGAACTCATAAAATATAATCATCAACGAAAAAGTAAACAATATTATTTCATCTGGGAAAATTATCGCAACATAATAAATATACCGCGTTTTGTCACCTTATATGAAATAGAAAGTAATTGCTGGTTCGACGATTTAGTAACATTTTTTAATATATTTGTGACTAAGTGAAAGAGTGTGATGGTTAAAACAAATGTATTTTAACTTTTTCCATTTTTGTTATCAAATGTGACATGTGACTATTGTTAATTATTGTGTAAAGTACAAAGAGAGCCAATAAAAAATACTTGAGGTTGGAATCTCAGATATTATGTGGGAGTTTACTCGCATTCAAATCAAATTACGTGTAAAAAGGAGAGAAACTTTCACCCAAGACTGAAGAATTTTTGCGATAGAAATGATTGTAATATTAAATGCATGTATCAAAATAATTCTATTTTTTTCACATAAAGTTATAAAATAAAATCTCTATATGTACAACAAACAAACAAACAAAAACAAAATTGAATAGAAGCTTATATATTTGATGCACTGGATTATTTTCATAAATAAGCAATGCACCTCGACTCAATTTTCTACTTTTTTTATGTCGTAAATAGCATTTTTCAGCTATTTCAATATAAGCAAACATGGGAAAGATTAGAACAGTTTTAGTTGCATTTAAATCAACAAAACCCTAAATGACCTTTGGAATTTCGTTGATAGGTATCTCCAGATTGCTTGCTTTTATAATTATAATGAGTTTAAATTTTATGAATCGATGTTTCATCACTACCACAGTCGCTTACCTGAACTAAAAGAGCTTTACCAAAAAGCCCCAAAATTTACTTAAGTCTTTGAAAGCGATTCAGCAAATTGAGTGAGTGAGTGAGTGAGTTTCTGTTTATAGCCGCATCAGCATTATTGCAGCTATTCGCGGCTAGAAAATGTTAAAAATCAAAATATATAAATATTGAACGGAAGTTAATTAAATAAGATTTTAAAAATAATAAGCTGATAAAAGCCAGTTATATCACAGATAAGTTGTTGATAAGAGACTGGATAATATATTATAAAAATTATATTTTATTAAACAAATTGATTCCCCGTAGGAAGTTTAAAATTTTATGTCCATGGACATTTTTAAAAAAATCTTGCATCGATGATACTGAAAAAAATTACCCTTGTAGAGGCAAAGTCAACACAATCCAGAAAAATGTGCTGAAAAGATTGTTGAACTGACAAGGGAGAAGGTTGTTCTCTCTTCAAAATAATTCAAAGGTTAAAATAACTATGGCCGATTCTACAGCGTCTGAGGATAACACCTTCACGTCTACTATACTGAGACAAAGGTGTAAATCCTAGACAAGGCTGTACAGAATGTAACTTGTTATGTTCCTGATTGTTCCATTGATTTAATCGATGATCACTGACATAATTATAAATCAATGGCTTAAAATTAGTATGAGGAATTAAACAAGTAGTCATTGGTTTGGATAATGCTGCTATAGCAGCTAAATCGGCTTGAGTGTTACCTTTTAAACCAAAATGGCTAGGCAACCAACAATAATTATTAATTTTACTATAATCTGAAACAGCATACGTAATAGACGTATCCAGTTCCAGAATTTCACGAATTAGGGGGTGATCTAATTTTCTGCTCTTTATTGCTCGAAGGACTGATAAAGAGTCAGAACATATTAAAAAATTATTATGAGGCGATTTTGAAATATATTGTAAAGCAAGGAAAATTGCTTTAGGCTCAGCTGTAAATATAGAACTTTCATTTGGAAAACGCATGTTTATTGTTTCGTCTCCAACGATGGCAGCAGCAGCTACTGATTCAGCAAATTGAGGTTTTTGGAGACCAATCTTGTGGATACCTCTTTATATTCGTGTTCACGGATGATAGTGCAACACTTCCATGTACAAAGTCCAACTTTCTTAATAAGTTATCAGTCATAATTCAGCGATCCTTCATCATAAGGAACTTATCCTGCGTGATCATTTCCTTTTACATGACATAAGCCGATTACGTGATAGTGGACAATCCTTCAGGGAGCTGTACCCAATGTTTAAATTAAGGTTATATTTTGTTACTGTTTACAGGAAAGGCAACTATCATCGTAAACTCTCTCTCTCGCGCGCGCGCGCGCGCGCGTGTGTGTGTGTCTTTACTAAGTACATTGTTGCAAATTAATTAAAGTATCTGGTATCATATTCTGTACAAACTTGACTATTTACGGCAATATACAAATTGATATATTTACAGTTCAAGGATAAATCTAAACACAGATTTTAGTGTTATATCTGCTTTCAATCAGTGAATGTCTCTCAAATTGATGATGGAAATATAGACAAACCCATATATCACAACATCAAGACACTTGTAAAGGAGACATACTTTTTAAAATCCCCTCGACGGATTCATTAAACCTCACCAATAAGACTTCCTACGTTTAAATTGACAAATCTTGACATTCTTATCCTATTTTGTCAAGGAATTATCAGCTGCCTTTCTTAAGTGACTGACATTCTGAGCTAAAGAAGAACTATTAAAACATATTTAAGAGCTCTGTTTTTGAGAAAAATGAAGGTCATTCGCATATTTTTTCGGATTTTGGTGACATCTACGATTACACGTATATACTGCTACTGGTAATTACGTATTTTATGATAATAGGGGTATCTACATGTATTTGTCTTCTATTCTGTTTCTTATTAGGTTTGTTGGCTTCTTCGATCTTTCTTCTGTTTGTTCTTATTTGTATCATATTCATCTTCTCATGTATTTTCATAAAGGATGATTCCCAAAAAGCCGAGCCATCCGCCTATAGGAATAAATACGCAAGAAACCATGTTAAACCCTTTCCAGGCCTCTGTACGCGTCACTACCTCGAGGCCAAATATAAATAAATTTCTGTGTAAATATATATACACTAGTATATAACATTTTACTTTTTTATAAGGACGTGTGTAGAAGCTTACTTTACTGATTGGTTCGCTGTATAGATTAGCCGTATGCACAAAATCAAAAACGCACGTGCCACAATGACTTGTTTTGTTTCGCGCCGTAATGCGTATACATTGTCTATTGACAGCATGTCAGTGTTATTTCATAGCAGAATACATTCGGTTTAGGTCGTCATTCTTGTATTTAGATGGAATCAGTGATAAAAGACATTCAAGGAAAGTGGATTTGTTTTACACGGACACAAGAGAAACAAAAATTGGTACTTTAAGATACATTTAGATCTTCGTTATTTACAGTTTAACTGAAATGTAAAGTATTTTGATTTAGACAGAATGTTACTTTCAACAAAGTTACATTTTATTCGATGTTTTGGATAAGAATTTTGTACAGTTATAGAATTCGTAAAATCAAAGAGGCAAATACAAGTGTTCATTAACATTTATTTATACAATTTTATACAAATCCAGCTGCATCAACGAGGTTATTTGGCTTACAATGAACAAGAGTATGAGGCATATAACGTGCATATCCCACATACCACAAAATAGCGGCAACATGTGCACAACAACCAACAGTTCTGGCGCCGCATTTGCACTCACAATACCACCCGGAAATGGGATCATCGTTGTTTTGTATTCAATCCAGCAGTTGTATTGTTTACTAGACGTGTGACGGGATTGAATTTTAGCATGTAATAGGTCATTTGAGTGTTCAGAGACATTAACTATATATTGACCATCGTCATTCAAATGCTCAAATGCTTATAGCCTGTTTTAACTGGTATACTCCAAATGTCAGTGTACGTAGGTACTCCTCAGTAAGATGTGGAAAACTAGGTAAAGCTTCACTAGCATCCATCGGCATCCAGGTAGAACTTATAGTAACTCGTATCCGAGATACCCTTTGCTGTACATGATTAACTTCATGTACCAGATGCAGCATCGAAGTAGCCAATTTTTCGTCATATGTAGAGTTTGTGGCAAGAGGCGGTCGATACTCGTTGCAAAATGCAGCAACTATCTTTACATTATCGCCAATAAATGAAACTTGCGCGTTCGACACAACATTTGCGAAAAACCTCCAACGTTTAAGACGACTGTTTGCAGATTCAATAACCCACCTTATTTTTGTAACGAGACGGGATAAGTTCGCTTCAGCAGAAGAGTGTTGTTTTTGAGACTTGTTGAGAAATTCTGGAGATTTTATTTGGAATCCACATTCCGAAAGAAATCTGGAGGCGTCCCGAAATCCTCTATCAAGAATGAAAACGTCATTAGGTTTTAACCAGGCCATCATGTTTTCAGAATAAGACGTTATCATATTTTGCAAGATACTGGCATCATTATTTTTGCCGTCGGCATAGAAAGGTCAATGACACTTAAAATGTAACCATCTGTTTTTTTTTTTTTTTTATTAATAATTTTATTGGCATAGAAAAAACTTCATAACAAAAATTATATTAAAGTACAATATTGATAATGATGCATTACATTCAAATTCTTCAATCATCTTAATACTTACATACACATACGCACACACTTAGTATATATACTTGTCTGTATTTGTAGAAATTCGAAGTATAGTTATCGTTGTAACATTATGACATTAAGTGTTGCAGAGGGTTACAGAATGGCATAGAAAAAATCCCAGTATTTATGAAATTCTTCTCTACTATTATTTTTAATGGAAACCATTCGTTCTATTTCTAAATTGTATTTGAATACTTTTAAGAAATTATTTAAAACAAGACTTTTTTCATTACATTTTTGTTTATATATATAATTCCTGAAAGTAATGTATAAATAATTGATAGGTTTGAATTTTTTGTCTAGTTTAAGAATCCCAAATAATGCTTCTTTTCCATTCATTTCTGTATTTTGTATATTTTCATTTAAGAAATCCAAAAGTTCCGTTCCAAAAATTGTTGACTATCTGACATTCCCAAAACAGGTGGTATATTGTTTCAGTGAAGGTTTTGCAAAAGGTACATTTATCATTTTGTTTAATTTTCATTTGTGTTAGTAATTTATTTGTAGGTAAAATATTCTGATTTATTCTGTATTGGAACCATTGTAAATAGGAATTTTTGGTTGTAAAAAAGGGAAGCGTGTTTACTGTTTTCCATTCTTTTTCATTCATACTAAATTTTTCTGACCATTTGGGTTGTGACGAATTATTTTTATGTTTAATAAAAACGTTATACATGTCTCTACTTCCTTTATCGGATTTAAAAAATATTCTAAACTCAAAAGGTAAAAAAGGATTTTCGACTTTCTTTTTTTCTTTTACATGTTTAACCGCTGTATTCAAAATATTTATGACTTTATAGAATTCTAAAAAGTTAGTGTTAAACTGGTATTTTTGTTTGAATTCCTCAAAATTATAAAATTCGTTTTCGTCAGTTTATTAAGTCTTGCACAAAAAATATTTGATTATCTATCCATTTTTTTAAATACACTGTTTTAGTTTCATTTACAAAAGAGGGATTGTTCCAAATACAGCTTGTTTCAAACTGTATCCAATTATTTGGTTTAATAATTTCTGTTAATTCGGCATAAGCATCAATTACATTTTTCCAAAAACTATTGCTTAATTTAATGTTACATATTTCTTTCGTTAAAATGGATCGAGTATTTATACCCATTGTCTCACATAACTTTGTAAAAACGGAGTTTTGCTTGATAAGCCTTCGAATCCATGTTAACTTTAAACTTTTTAAAAAACTAAATATATCTATCATTTTCAAACCTCCATTTACATAATTTTGTATTATTAAATCTCTTTTTATCCGGTCTGGTTTAGAGTTCCAAATAAAATCATAAAATAATCTATTTAACAGTGTTAACAAATTCTTTTCAGGATCCGGAATTGTTAAGAATAAATAATTAAGTTTAGATATCACTAATGTTTTAACTACTGTTATTCTTCCTAAGGTAGTTATGTTTCTAGTTGACCATTGTTTCAAAAGCATTTTTATTTCTTCTATTCTTTTATTATAGTTTAAACGAATCATTTCTTCTAATATCTGTTGAAAAAGTTATACCTAACATAGTAAAATGTTTTGTTTTAACGTCAAATTTATATCTATGATTAAATGTTTCTCCACTGAATTTTTTACAACCTATCCATACGGTTTTACATTTATTTTCATTTATTTCTAAACCTGAAATTTTTGCAAAATATTTAAGTATTTCAAGAGCTTCATTTAAAGATGATTTTTTTGCCATTAAGAATTAGAGTTGTGTCGTCAGCAAATTGAGAAATTTTATATTCTTTGTTACCTATAACTATTCCTTCGAGGGATTTATTATTTTCTATTAAAATATTTAAAATTTCAGCACATAGTAGGAAAATATAACTAGAAATCGGATCACCTTGTCTTACTCCTCTATTGACAGAAAAGAAATCAGATAAGAAGTTATTCTGAATACTGCAGATTTTATATTTGTATAAAAAACTTTAATCCACTTTTTAAAAGAATTTCCAAAGTTAAAAAATTTTAGTACTTCGAATAGAAACTGCCATGATACGCTATCGTAAGCTTTCTGGAAATCGATCAAAAATAACATGCCTGGGATATCATTTATTTCAGTGTATTCCATAATATCGTAGATTAATCTTATATTTTCTCCAATATATCTTCCTTTGATAAAGCCAGTTTGATTTTTTGAGATTAGTTTATCAAGACAATGTTTTATCCTATTTGCGATACTACCGGATGCTATTTTATATACAACATTTAATAGCGTTATTGGCCTCCAATTATTTAAAAGATTTCTTGGTTTATCGCCTTTTGGTATACATGTAATAATTCCTGTTTTTTGTGTATTAGATAATTCTCCTATATTAAAAGCCATAGTTTATTGACCTTACAACAAAATGACCTAATTGGCACCAAAAGAATTTGAAAAATTCAGAGGTATAACCATCTGATCCTGGGCTCTTATTATTTTTCATATTTTTTAATGTTTTAGTTGCTTCTTCATATGTAATTTCTCCTTCTAAACTTTGGGCTTCTTTTGCTGATAATTTTGGTACATTAAATTTTTTTAATTCAAGATTTAAGTCAGTATTAGTACATTCTTTTACATTGTAAATATTGTAGTAAAATTCTTTGATTTCATTTAATATTTCTTTCTGATCTAAAATATTTTCCCCATTTTCTTTTGTAATTTTTGTTATTGTTTTTGAAGTGAAATTTTTATTTTCTAAATTGCAAAACATTTTTGTCGGTTTTTCCCCTTCTAAAACCCATTGTGCTCTAGACCTTATTAAGTAACCATTTATTTTGTCATTTCTTATTTGTTCAAGTTTGTTATTTTTCTTTTCTATAGTATCTAGGTTTTGAGAAATATTACTCACATCATTTTCTAGTTGTTTTATTTCTGAGATAAGTTTTTTTTCTAATTTATCGGTTTGTTTTTTCTTATAGCAACTATATGAAATGGTTTTCCCCCTAATTTCCATTAACAGTGTTTCTAAAAATAATTGGTCATTAATTGTAAATGTAATTGCTTCGTTACTGATGGATTCAATATTATCTAAATGATAAACAGGTATGCTGTATTGTATTTTTGTATCTAGTATGGTTTTATTGACAAGGGAAACATAATCTTTATCTGTAAGTAAACTATTGTTGAACTTCCATAACCCTCGACCGACTTTAAATTCATTTATTTTTAAAATTAGCATAACTATAGAATGATCTGATCGATATCCTGGCTCACATTTTAAATTTATTACTTGATCTATGTAAGAGCAACTTAATAAGAAAAAATCTAATCGGGCTTGTTTTATTGGGTTTTTTCTTCGCCAAGTAAATTTTTTTTCTTCAGGGTATATATGTCTAAAAGGGTCTATTAAACTAAAATTTTCAATTATATTTAGCAGTTTTTCTCTGGCCTTTGGATTATTTTCACATTTATAATTGTATGTGTCCATGTTTTGGTCTATAACTAAATTAAAATCCCCACATATTATAATATTTCTACATTTAAAATCATTAATTATTTGCTCTAGTTGTTCAAAGAAAACAACAGAATCAGTATTCGGTCCGTATAATGAAATAAGAGTAAACGTATTGTTATCGGTTGTAATATTAACAGCAGCAAGATTTCCATCATCTTTATAATAACAAGAATTAATCTTATATTCAAAATTATTATTAAATAAAATACATACCCCCCTAGCATTGCTAGTATACGGACAACAAAAAATTTCACCTCCCCACTGTGTTTTAATTTCGTTTTCTTCCCCCGAAGTAAAATGTACATCTTGAAGGCATATGATATTAGCATTCTTAGTTTTAAGATATTGAAATACATCAATTCGTTTTTTTATTTCATGAAGTCCTCTGCAATTATATGATATTATATTTAATTCGGTATTTTTATCCATTTTCTATTGATCCAAAAACTGATTTAACTTCTAGGTTTATGTTGCGTAGTGTTAATTTTTGAAAACTGTTTATTTTTTCTATGCCAGTTTTATTATTTAATATATGAAAAAAAGAAAGAAGAAAAATAAATAAATAAATAATAATAAGATAGAGAACATACTAAAAAAAGGCTAGGTAAGTTTTCTGGTAGCATTTTCCCAACCTAGTGGCTATATAGT
This sequence comes from Tegillarca granosa, assembly GCA_029721355.1. Taxonomy (NCBI): domain Eukaryota; kingdom Metazoa; phylum Mollusca; class Bivalvia; order Arcoida; family Arcidae; genus Tegillarca; species Tegillarca granosa. The sequence continues at coordinate 47,851,562 of CM056595.1, forward strand.
TTTAAATAAATGATTCAGCGATACAGTTACTGACATTAGTTTAACAATTTTGATTTAAATACATACACACACACACATGCACACATATAAATACAGGTTATTACTTCACATATGTCAAAATGCTATATACGTACATTCCATCTTCAACTGAGAAGTACTTATAGAAAATAAATAAAATATAAATACTCAGGGTGTTTAAACAAAAACACTTATCTGAGATGTACCGTTTATTAATTTGTACAAAACAACTAATTCTTCTTTAATAGAATGTTTCATCTTGATGATTAATTACTCATTATGAATATATCGTATTTGTTATTTGTAGAACCGTAACACAGCTATATATAAACTCATACTGAAATATACTTATAAATAGAAAAAAATAATAAATCCAAGGTGTTTAAACAAAAAACACTGTGGTCAGAGATGTACAGTATATTATTTTGTATAAAACAACTTTCTGTAGTATCAAACTCTTTTTTTATAATAAAAAATAAATTTACAATTTGACATTGAGCTTTATTGTGAGCTTGTGATATTATTATTTTTTTTTAAATATAAATAAACCAATTTAAAGGGAAGTAATTATTCTTATACATGTGTTTCACATAAGTCTGGCATTAATAATATAAATCGGTGTGTAATGTAATGTTCATTTCATTGCAAAATAAAAAAGCGTACATTTATATTTGGGCTTCACTATAATTATAATCTAAGAAGTCGTAATTCAATAATATGTTTTCTTGAAAAATATATTACACCACAACTGAAAAAAAATAACAGCGGAAAGTGGAAAATAAAGTCAAAAATATTTTGTCATTTGTTAAATTGAGTAACCCTTTGGTCACTGATGAATAACTTTTTTATTCCGGAATAAGCACACTGTTTAAAGGTTTCAAAGCGTTTAAAGCCTAATTTTTCCCCGGTTGGGTTCCATCGAGACACAACAACAAGAGTATTGGCTATTTCTTTATCGTGCATCATCCCTAATATTTTACGGGCTGCGCCATACTCGCGGTTGTCGTCTACTGAATCTCGCAAGTTTCCATCTTTGTCCAAATATGTACAGACCAGTACATTATGATCGGCTGTTAATAATTTTGGGTCTTTCATAATTTGTACGGCTGCTGCGCGTGCTTCCATATGATTGTTAATACGGACAGCGTGCGACTGAAATGAATTTTTGCCAACGTTTATGACATCACTATGATGAATTTCGAATGTTTTTTTTGGAGTTGGTTCCGTTAATATTGCAGTTGCGTTTGGAATACACACCGCCTCTTTATGTAGTGTACCTCCTGGTAGGATGACTCTGTCACCACTTAATTTAACTTTAATCCCATCATCCTGTAGCTGTTTACTGACATCAATGGAGCGTTTGCGTTTTTCGCGATGGGCTTCTGGAAAATGGGCATAAATTCTAACATTATTTTTCAGTTTGCGGGTATTTTCGAGAACTGCTACTTTTTCAGTATAATCGAAGCACTTGCCCACTACTGTTCTAGGATTTGGCGAGTTTGTATTTTTCGGCCCGATTCTATGGATCCGATCAAAACGTACGGCTGGCAAGTTGAGGTCAGATTTTATAACGTCGTTTACTTTCTCTCTTAAATTCTCTGAATCTGATTCCGGTAATCCTGTGATGATTATGTTATTTCGCATTCCTCTTTCGGTTAAATTCAGAATGTCCGACTGATTCGTGTGTACCTGTTGTTCTAAGCGAACTATATATGATTTGAGTATTTCGACTTCATGTTTCAACTTTTTGTTGTCTGATTTTAATTGCGAAATTTCGTATGTTTGGTCGTCTGTTTCATGTGTAACTAGCTGGAGTCTTGCGTCAATTCCGTCATCACTGTTTAAATCTTTCTGTATTTCTGCAACTGTCATGCTCAAATTGGATACGCTTCCTATTAAGCTATCTAATTTTGATTGTACAGAAGTGACGATGTCTAATGTTTTTTGTTTTAATTTACTGTCTTTATTTTTTCTGTCATCACGTGTAACATCTGTTTCTTTTGATGTAACTAGGTGTTCAATACTGTCTAATTGTTTACAAATATTGCCGTCAGAACAAAGTTCAATCGGTTCACCTTCCATTCTTAGTATATTTGTATTATATTTGTATTACACGAGAGATTACCCAGTGAACTGTTGTCAGAAATCAGTCATATATAGTACAATATAGAAGTTAAATAAATTATTCAAAAATGTAACTTATCTTGTAAGATTTGACTCCAATGTGTCCTGTATCACTTCTATCGAATTATGTAAATTGAAATCTTTCTACATTTTAGTCCTACTGTTAATTTCTTCAGGGAAATTGGCTAGTTTTTGCTCTAATGGAAAACACGTCCAGCCATATTTCGAGCATGCGCAAAAAAATGTAACCATCTGTTGTTGTCACCATCATGGGTTGACAAGTGGTCTGTTTTTGTGCATTGAATAACAACGCCTTTGGAATTTAAATCCAGCGCTTTTTTCTATAAACACATACGTTCCATCAATAAGACAGTATCATCAATCCAATCGGAGAATAGCTCCTTTGCAAATGTGGTAGTGTGATCGTTTATAACACAATGTCTACTAATATGACCAAAGCCAAGTCTTAGAGGCACAAAGTCTGTTATTAGAACAATCCTTGCTGCAGAGACAATTTTTGACACCTGTGAAGCATTTTTCATACCACATAATGTTGCTAAGAGTTTGTAGGAAAGACTAGTTCGAAGTTTTGTCAAGAACAGTCCTAATGCAAACTTTTCAGACCTAAGTGCTTTGAACTTTAATGATATAACCTTTGTAATAAGATCATCAAATTGCTGAGTGCTAAGTCCAGTCAATCTATAATAGTCATCTTTAGAGAGGCCATTTGGATCATCGAAATCAATTTTTCTACTTTTACTGTCAAGAATTCTTATTCGGAGAGTGTTCAATAATTCGGTGATTTCCGTTGTATGTAGACTTGATGATACTTTTTTCATCTTCGAAGCGTAAACGACCACTGAAGGTTTTATATTTTGTCCAGATAAATGATTACAACATATGCGAACACCAGATGGTACAAGGATACCTTGTTTTGCGAAAATGTCAATTCTTGCCTGAATTGGTTCAAGTTTCATGGGGAAACTTTTCTTTGCAAATAAAACAAATGGCATTTGATTTGCCGCAGCACAAAATGGGTAGATCTATACATTCAGTTTTCAAGTCTATCCGAGCAACCGCAGGCTTATGATTTTTCTTGCCCAGCCAGTGACATTTATCACATATGAAACCTACCCCGACTTTTCGTCTATGGTCTGCTTTTGTTCGGCGATTGCACTAAGAACAGTTGTAATGTTTTGGCATTTTGTTTACTAGAACGTGTTTAACGTACACGAAACACACGGGAAATGACAAGTGGCCTTAAAGTGGACTGTAATGTCGTTATATTCATTATATGTATAAAACAAATATGTGTGCATGTCTATCTCTATTATTTAATTTTTGGCAGAAATAAATAATACTTTATTTAAATTCTAACACAAAGTAAGATAAGAAAGAAAGAAAGAAAGCCGTAAAATATTCGTTTTATTAAAATAAATTAAGATGAAAAATAAAATGTTCATTTGGGGATTCGAACCCACAACGTAAGACATTATAGTTCTTACGTATATCGACTACACCACGCAGGCAATTGTTGACAACCTTCGAGTATTATTATCAAGTATGAGTATAATACGGTATAGTAAGAGGTTATATTGGGGTAACTCTCTAAACATTGATTTTTGCAAAATTCAGTATGAGCGCATATCTCTCCATTGACTAAAATTTGCATATCTCACAATAAAATAAGGTAGTTTTTGTATTCAAAATATTTTTAATGGAGAGACATGCGCTTTATGTGCATTTATTATAAAACGTGTTGATTTTCACCGACTTGTCCCATGTTAAAATAGAGTTATACGGAGACAATCCTAATGGATTAAATGTGTTAAACATATAAAGCAATGTTTTACTGAGATTTTAACCATATAAACTATAAATATGTATATAACATACTTTTAAATTTTAAAATACCCTATAGGCGAATCCCTCGTCTTGTTGAAAATCATTCTTTGGGTAAACCATTATAAAGGAGGCAATTTGAACTTGCTACAAATTCTCGTGCTTAAAAACGTGGTATTCTGAGTTTAACATAGCAGTTCAATCGGAATATATGTTATATTGAGATTTTGAAGCTTGTAAGAAGTCGGTGTTATTTTCGGATAGATGTCTCTATAGCTACACGAACCAGTTTTTCGTAACTACAAAACTAATATATATAGCCGAAAGTGAAGCCCGTAACTGAAATTATTAAATCAATAACGCCATTGTGCCAAGTTTTAACTTTAAATGACACAACATGCTCATTTTCGATATTGATGATTAAAATCAAATATTTACATTTGCTTTGAATTTTACTATATAAAAAGTTTGAGACATGTGGCAAATGTGGGGCAATAACTGACATTGATCACATGATCATTACACTATGCCTATGAATATTTCACTATCTGGACTACTTTTCTAAAAAGTTTCATAGCAAAACAACAACACCTGTAAAAAAATATTAATTTAAAAATATACATTGAATTGAAATTTCCAATAATCTTAAGAGTACCCGAATTTCTCCCATAATACTGAAACAGTGTGTATGGTACCATCTGTTCTATAAATTTTATTTCTCAAGCTATGTAATTTCACCACCAGTTAAAACCACAGTCGTAACTGAGTTTCACAATGACGAGTCTGGAGAATATGTCTCTTTAAAACATGAAATACAACCAAAAATTTTTCAGATGGGGGATATCTTATACAGAAGAAAATGGCAGATGTTAAAAAAAATATATATATGCAACTGAGACGGTCGACTGTCCTGTAAAAATGTTAAACCGCTGCTTCAGTGCTTTGATAAAACTGACAAAAAATCCCAAAGTTTGTTCAGTCAATTTAGTAAAAAGCCATGTCTGGTTCTGAAGAGTCTGATATATAGTTCATGTTCAAGCCACTTTCAAAACGCACATTTGCCCGTTTTTATCCGACATATGTCATGCTGCAAAAGTTGAAACTAAAAACACTCCTCCCTGTTTGCGGGTGACGGCCATTCAGCATCTCAATGACCTGGGGTACGAAGCTCAGCACATAATGTTTATGTTGGACCATAAATGAGAAGATTCTCTCAATTTTAACTGTCTCAACACAACAGAAAAAACGTCACAGTAACTCACTGTTAGAATTTACTCACCCTGCAAAAAAAATTAAACACTGGATCAGCTGTTGTTGAACCGCGCCTAAATGGGTCACAATCTGACTGATATCAAAGTGATCAGTTCTGGGATGGCGAAAGAAATCAGAAATGGCAAGCGAAGAATTCTAACACTAGATCTGTCCTAAGAGATTGCAATCCTGGCTTTGGGGGCAATGTATAATTATATAAACAGATATTATAAGTAATGGATGACAACTTTGTCGCTCTAGTATGTTTGCCTCAGTAACTAATTGTCATCACGGGCACACTCTTAATTTGTCAAATAAACTCCAAAGAGAATAAAATCATGCTGGAGGCTTTTTATGGAGTCCTAATATATAGAAACCATAGCATTATGTTTAGTTTTTAATCACGGTGAATACGAACCTATTAATTCAGCAATAAATGTAGAATATAATATCTGGTCTTTAAGTAAACATTTATCAGCATGCCAATAGATAATATTTCAAAACATTTTCATTAGAAAAGTTATTGCCATAGAAACACTGTCTTAAATGTCCATTTATATATTTCTATATATAAATTCCTAATTCGAATCTATTTAGTTATATGAATAATTTGCTATATTAATTTAAATATGTATGTATGTATGTATGTAACACATTTTTAGACGTTCAAATAAAATATAAATTTTAAATTGGCTCTTACATATAGATAAAACATTTCCTTACTTTATATTCTCATCTTTAAAATAGTCAATAATGTTTCTGTTCAGAGTCAGGACCGGGAGATCCATTAACAATCAGACGTGATTGAAGTCAAATGACAGCGATCAGACGCGATTTAGATTCAAAGACATGAATAATAGTTTGAGTTGTCCTTCATTTGAATTCTGAATTAAGGGCGGTTTGATTTTTTTTTCTTTTCTACATATATATATATATATATATATATATATATATATATATATATATATATATATATATATATATATATATATATATATCATAACAAGAATATTTCCATATCTGTCAAATTTCTATTTTTAATCCATAAAGTCTGACTGAATAAAATGTTTTGCTTTCCTTAGCAGCATTTAACAGTCGTAAAGTTGAGACAAACAAATCATGTTTTACGTCTTACAGCTGCAAATTACGCGATTATTCTGTTTACGTTCAATAAATGCCCATACAGTGCTGGTTTAAAAATGTAATGTAGCATTCTAAAAGGAATATTTGTAGACTGTTTTGACAATGTTGTTATAAATTGCTGTTTAAAGGTGTATCATCTTTTACGGCAACTTTCTTTACCGTTTGGGTGTTAGATCAAAACAATGTTGTTTTTTCACAATGAGGTTTTTTTTTTCATTTGACCAGTAAAGTCCGTAACGTTGTTGTGACTGATATAGACCATTTATGTAATGGGATGAAATTCCTGGAGCTTAATTGTTGACAGAAAAATGTTCTCTTGTCCTTAGAGAATTTGATAGTTGTCTGCAAATTTTACATATCGGTGTGTTATCGTTGTGGCAATTCAATTGTCAATTCCCCCTGTCGGGAAACAGTAAGTGGTATTTTACTAAAATTCTATCTGACATTTCTATAGATTTGTTACAATTTTATATAATCGAATTTTGAAATTTCAACCAAAATCCATTATTTATGGCAGAGAACACATTTCATAGCAACACAAATTGTCACCAAAGATTTATTAATTCAATAAAAATAGTAAAAATTGTACTTTGTTAACTTAATTGTTATTGATGAAAGTTATAAAAATCGGCTCATTAAACTTGCTCTCATGACAAATTTGTGTAATCATAATCTATTATAAGACTGTAAAATTGAAGCTTTGATAACATATCCAGTTGACAGTTGTACGTAATTCCGTCTTCCGTCTTATAAACTGAAACTTCATTTGTTACAGTCTGATACAAGGGTGTTCTATAACCTATACATAATGGAATTATATCAGTACAAATTCTCTTAATTTGATTTACATGTATTTTATATATTAGTAATCCAAAAGCGTCAGCTAAAATTATTAGGCATTTATTACAGAATTAAAACCTTGGACTCTTTTGGAAAATGGTTCGTTTAAGCTTCTTTAAATGCAACGTTGATTTCTCCATCTTTCGTGTTTCGTGACATTTTCAAGATAACGTCAAAAATTCAATTTCCTGAGACATTAGGAACAGATATTGTTGACCTGAATAATTAATTTTGTTTGCTAAATGGTTGGTTGATTGGAACCTTTATTTATTTATTTATTTGTTTGTTTGTTTATTTGTTTATTTTGAGATATGATTTAATATTTAAATCTATATAGGTTTTATGTTCTCTCACTGTTACATGGTTTTTATGGATTTATGAGTTAAGAGATAATATTTTAAACTTCTAGTCGTGGGAAGGGAGACTCGTTTCTAAAGCCAAACCTTTAAATTTGTCCTTATGTCTATAGTGATTTCTCTTTAGAAGAGTAGACATGTCTGTTGAATTAAAGTCTAATGACTCAATAGGTCGGTATCGTAGTTTAAGTGAAATTAAATAAAAATGGACGTAAATCTACCGCAATGTAAAACATAGAGTATTTGGCGGTACACAATCACTGACATCTCAATGGAGTGGATCAAGGTGGAAGTAGATATCTTGTTCAGGGATGTGACACACGGGTAACTGGTCCTTAATTTTATGAGCCTTGAAATTTAAGTGGCTTTAATTATTCGTTGACGTGTCTGATGCTTATCTCCTTTTGCGTGTCCAAATGGTTTAAAACACAATCAATGATCACAGCCTTGTGTTACTGAACCCACTAATTAAGAACAATCGGTACTTATACATGCTTGTAATACATGGAGTTACACATTATCTAACCATCCACTTATAGATCTAGGCTTTTTATATCATATTCGTTATGAAAAAATACCAGAGACGAAAACTATTTTAAGATGTCTTATTGATAAAAAGAATTTCAAATGTAACGAGGGGCCATAACTCACACTTCTATTTACAGTGACTGATGGAAACAGTATTTTTATGATGAACGCGTTTCTGTTCACTGTAGGGCAATTAACAATCTAACGTAGAAGCAATGTTTTTGTAAAATGGAATTATGATGAACAATTTGGCAATGCACAATCTAACATGAATTCTTTTTTTTTTTTTTTTTTTTTTTTTTTTTTTTTTTTTTTTTTTTTTTTTTTGAAAGAATTATGATGAATGCATTTTGTTCAATGTAGAGCTATTTACAATCTATAATGAAATGAGTTTTGTTGTTTGAACGAAATTATGATAAAGGTATGTCTGCTCATTGTAGGACAATGGAATCTTACATGAAAACAGTATTTTGGTTAAATGAAATTATGAAAACGCTTTTCTGTTTATTTAAGGACAATTCACAATCTAACATGGAAATAATGATTTGTTTGAATGGACCTAGGGCCATTCACAATCTAACATGGAAATAATGATTTGTTTGAATGGACCTAGGGCCATTCACAATCTAACATGGAAATAATGATTTGTTTGAATGGACCTAGGGCCATTCACAATCTAACATGGAAATAATGATTTGTTTGAATGGACCTAGGGCCATTCACAATCTAACATGGAAATAATGATTTGTTTCAATGGACGTAGGGCCATTCACAATCTAACATGGAAATAATGATTTGTTTCAATGGACGTAGGGCCATTCACAATCTTTCTGAGAGAAACAGTATTTTGTATAAATCGATATATAATGAACGCATTTCTGCTCATTCTAGGGCAATTCACAATCTTATTCAGAAACCTATTTTGTTATATATCTTTTTATTATTTTTATTTATTTATTTATTTATTTATTTATTTATTTATTTATTATTTTAATGGAATCATGATAAACGCTTTTCTGCTCACAGAAGTGCATTTCACAACGCGTTTCTGTTACAGCTGCATTAAGTTTTCCAAAGAAAAAAAATAAAACGGTGCTAATCTAATAAATGATGTTCCTAATGAACAATGTTACATTTGTTTCAACGATAAAAGCTCGAATAAATACAGAAATTACAGTATTTTCCCAGCGAGATGCAGCATTTGGGATCTAATATTAGAACATGGTTACGTCATCAAAACCCGGGTCATTTAAACACAACTTTCAAAATGTTGAAATACGAGAACTTAGTTGAATTTGTCATTTGTAACTTAGTAAGGGGAAAATAACACCATTTCAAATACATCTGGATATTAATGAAGGACAATTAATGCAATCTGTCATGTTTCACTTTCGATTCTAGGCTTTTCCGTACATCCGTGCGCATGCTCCAAGCTCATAATTACCATCGTAGAACACTGACCAACCGGTCAGAGGATTCCGTTTATTTACAGCTAAAAGAAATGAAATTTTAGAAAATGAATGTCACGGATCGTGGTTAGAAGATATCTACTTTAAAAATATATATATATTTAGAAAATCAAAAACAAATTCAGAAATTTGGTAAACTTAATGCAGCTTTAAGAACATGACAATACGTGTTTTTCTTTTATATGAAAACTTTACAAGAAATACTTTATGTCTTTGAGAACATAATCAATTATGTAATTTTTATATTTCATATCCTAGTCATAATTTGTATAACAATTTCTTATTCGCAAACACAGCTTTTAGAAATATTGAATATTCAGCGTTTTAAGACTCTTAGCGTTGATATTTTAATATGAGACAAAAGTAATTTCGGTTAAAAAGAAAATAAATTCCAATAAATATTCAATAGTAGAACTAGCACAACGGAATTCCTGAATATTAATAAGATATCATTGTTAATAGATCACAAGGGAGAATGCTTTATCTAAAGAACTGCAGTTGGTCTACTGAGAGGATAGCAATAATTATAAAATATTTTTTAAATTATTCATGATCACAATACTTTATTTAATCAGTTAACACAAGTTTTTATATCTTTTTCAGACTTGCTCATTGCTGGATAAAAAAGACATGGGAAATTTTTACACATCACAAGATATTGTTGTTATAGTAACCATCGTTGGTGTTATGGTATTTATTGTTGCCATGGTTTCACTGATCAGTATTTTAGCTTCAAGATGGCGGCATGTGCTACATGATGAAGTCGACCTTACAGATGAAGCACATCAAGAAATTCCTGACTCAGCGGATATGTCTATTTGGTCTGTACAGGGAGATTATAGACCCATATCAACCTGAGATTGTTATTGTAAAGTGATTTTTAGATATAAATACCATGTAGTACTTTTATATACACAATGAGTACTTAAATAATCCTGTTATAATCTTGTTTGGTGAGAAATGAGTTCAACAACGAGTGTAATATGTCGGCTTCCATTGATATAATTGATCAGTATTATAAGATTTGTAAATATATCTGTTTCAAATTTCATCTTAGAAAATTGGATTATACAAAGCTATCGACCCCTGTTTAGTTTTGTGTTAATAATAACTTTTATGTCATATTAGGTATAATTACGTTATAGTATGAGTCAGTTTTTAAAGAGAAAAATCATGTACTCCCATTCTTCAATGCCGGACAACATTCAGTAAACTTCATTCGAGTTTAATCCGTAACAATAAACCAGACGCCAGACCAAGAAACCTAGCGCTAAAACAAGTAATACTACTCCAAAACAAGCAACCAAACGCCAACAAAATTAACCAGACGCCAAAACAAGTTACCCGATGCCAATACAAGTAACCAGACTCCAAAACAAGTAACCCTACGCCAATACAAGTAAACTGACGCCAACAAATGAAGCGTATATTTTTACTAAACAAAAGTACATGTATAAAACAAACTATTTCAGCTTTCGTGAAGCACAAGGTACTAGGGACTGCAATATGATCCAAATAAAATGTCTAAATATTACATAAAGTAAATTGTATTTATAATAGTGCTTTGGTTATTGTTATATAGAAATGGCTGATTTGGCATTAACTACAACCATAACAATACAAAAATAATTCATAATAATATCAGTACTGGGACGGGCATAAAATAGCATTATACATGTTAATTATTGTTTACAGCAGAGAATCAATAATGATTAATTTTACAACTTACAATTCACTTCGATCAGCGTGTTAATAGTTTTTATCTTGAGATCGGTTCTGGATTGTGATGAAACCACCGAACTACGTCAAGTGGCGGCAAATATTTTCACTAGGTTCTAAAAATGTAATGTTCGAACTTGGTAACAAAGAAGCTTCAATTGTAATTCACGCATTGGACTACAACTAGATGATACCCCTTTACACGTTACGAAATGGGATTTAATTGATGGTTTAACATAAAATATTACTTAATAACCATTATCGGCAGAGACTCTTGGGTCCGGACATAACCAATAGGCAATGTGAATGTGGGCCAATAACAAATATATCGCAATTGGAAGGCACTGTCTATGCCGGGCAAAACTTCTTAATTTTCTAGGAAAGAGAGCTTTATTATTTAGTCAACATCAATAAAATTAATAAATCACGTGTGCATATTCGCCTTTTAAGGCGATTACATAAGTGATATGAACGTAACACGAACGTCATTCTATGAACTGACGTTACATCATGCTTATGGACGTGCTAAAAAGCGCGGTAAATCGATGCTGTTTGTTCGCGATAATTTTCAAGAGCTTTGTCTGTCATAAACACATAAACATTGCCTAACAATCGAATTAATAAGGTTAAGAAGTATTCAAGATGACTCAGTGAAAATGTAATACTAAGCATCTTGACTTATGATAAATAATACTACTCATTAATTTGAAATGCAAACATTGAAATTGCAATGTTAACTTTTCTATGTACTTACAAATACAGTTGCCTACTTTTACTACCAAATCTAATAAATGATAAGTCATTTTGCCAAAGATTATGCTTCCCAGTTTAAGTATAATGATATTTTCTTCATATGAAGTTAAGTTCATGTATAACCTTGGATTGCTATAGGTATAACTTACGTTTATCAATAACATATAATAATTTCTAAATGTCAAAATGTCACTGATAAGAGATCTTTGCTACAAATGGCTTAATAAAGAAAACATAGTGAAATTTGTTGTTTTCTTAAAATCTTTTTCAATTATTTTTTATTTAGAAAACTCTAGTTACACTGCCTTAATATCAACAACAGATTTCACTTTCTGAATCAAGATTTTTTAAGAATTGAATTTCACATTTTACGTTGTTATCGGGGTGTAACAACGTGAAAATTATTACAAATTGTGTAAAACTGCGTAGCGTAGCGATAACAACGTAAAAAGTGAAATTCAATTCTTATAATTACAAACCCGAAATTAAACAGTTTTTAAGCTGACCTACATCTCTGAACTGATTTTCCGAAAATCGATGTTACAACGTCGCGGCGTAATAATACATTAAATGTCACCTTTAAAAGAGGATAAAATGTCTTGTAAAAAACTGAAAAAGGTTTTAAATTGATATCTTTTTATTCATTTTCTTGTTAATTTCAGTCAACATATAAATGATATTACAATTAAATCCTTAGAGGAAAAGGGTACTATATCTCGTAACAACACATTTACCAACAACAACGTCCGACTATCATACGTTTACAAGTAGGACACGTATGTGAACTTACAGGTTGACGTTTCCCATAACAAAAGAAAACTGAATGAACAGTGTTTAAAAATCCGTGGAACCAACTTATGAAATGGAATTTATGTTTTCTTGGTTGAAACCGATTTTTTGCCAACTATGGGCTTGGAGTGAGACGAAGGGATTTCGTTTAATGATGACACCGGTGGTCGCTTAATAATGCCTGATAAGAGACATGTGGAGGTAAAACAAGTGGTAGGGGGTGCATTAAACAGGACGTTTCCCGAGAAGGTATCACTGATATGTTTCTCCTGTGAACTGAAGTCCCTACTATAGCTTTAAACTAAGACCTCGTTTCTGTTGCCTGACATAAGCATGATGTGGCGTAACTGGAATTCAGCATCACTTAGCATCGATATGGCTGTGGCTCTCGGACGATGTGCAGTGTATACCTGACTTCAATTATAATTTTTTGATATTTTTTGCATGAATTCGGAAAACACGCGTTTAGAAATTCGTTGAGGTGTGTAACAAAATTTATTTTGTCTTTGGATTTTTAAGGGGTGTACAAAAGGGATTCTCCGCGACTGGATTACAAAGCGACAAAAATATTTTATAAATAAATATTTAATAGTCTTGAATATTTTGTTGAACAAATATCAGAACATGTCAAGTCGAATAATTTTTTGCAAATTTTTAATCTAAAAAAATTGAAGTATTTTAATGTTTCTATGTGGAATATTTGCCGATCTCGAAGACATTCCCATTTGTTTACAATTTAAAAATAACTTCTATTAATAGAGCTGAAAGATGGGTAATCACCGAAACTGGTCGAAAGTAGTTCCGGTAGAAAACGTCATTTGACAGGAAAACAACCAATGAAATTGCTCTAAATCGTGTAACAACGTGAAGTTTGTAATTATTCTAGATTGAAACCCACTCCCTAAAGCCATTGCTCCAAAGACTTTCATTAATACAAATGATTTTAGTTAAATAATCACATTTTTAGCTCACTTGAGCTAAAAGCTCAGATGAGCTATTGCTATCCATCTCTGTCCGCGTCGTGCGTCGTCCGTCGTGCGTAAACTTTTTACATTTTAATCTTCTCCTCCAAAACCACCGGGCCAAATTTAATGAAACTTTGTAACCATCATGCCTGGGTGAATTCCTTTCAGATTTGCACAAATGAAGGAGTTATGTCCCCTTGGGGCCCCATAAAGGGGGGAATAGTGAAAAAATTTAAAAATCTTCTCCTCTGAATCTACACGAGATATACCTTAGTTATTTCATTTATAACATCCTGAGGTAATCTATTTTTAAATTTGCACAAATGGTAGCCATGAGGCTCAAAATTGGTAAATTGTAAGGCACTGAGTGGGGAAATTGCTAAAAATTATATATTTGTCACTTTATCTTGAAAACTATCAACTTTTTGTATAGACATGCATATTAGAATATTGTAGGTATTGACATGACAATCATTTTGATATATGGTTCAAGGTCATATGTTGAAAGGTCAAGGTCACAGCTGCAAAAGAAGACTTAAATTGCTAATTATCTTGAAAACTATTAACTTTTTGTATAGGCATGTATATTAGAATATTGTAGGTATTGTGACAATGATCATTTTGATATATGGTTCAAGGTCATATGTTGAAAGGTCAAGGTCACAGCTACAGAAGAATACTTAAATTGCTAATTATCTTGAAAACTTTTAACTTTTTGTATAGGCATGTATATTAGGCTATTGTAGGTATTGACATGACGATCATTTTGATATATGGTTCAAAGTCATATGTTGAAAGGTTAAGGTCACAACTGCAGAAGAAGACTTAAATTGCTTATTATCTTGAAAACTATTAAATTTGTATAGGCATGTATATTAGAATATTGTAGGTATTGTGACAATGATCATTTTGATATATGGTTCAAGGTCATATATTGAAAGGTCAAGGTCACAGCTGCAAAAGAAGACTTACAATTGCTAATTATCTTGAAAACTATTATTTTTTGTATAGGCATGTATATTAGAATATTGTAGGTTTTGCAACAACGATCATTTTGTATATTGTTCAAGGTCATATATTGAAAGGTCAAGGTCACAGCTGCAGAAGAATACTTAAATTGCTTATTATCTTGAAAACTATTAACTTTTTGTATAGGCATGTATATTAGAATATTATAGGTGTTGACATGACGGTCATTTTGATATAGGGTTCAAGGTTATATGTTCAAAGGTCAAGGTCATATCAACATAGGAATACTAAAAATATTAATTATCTTGAAAGCTATTAATTTCATGCATAGGCATGTGTATTAGAATATTGTAGGTATTGACATGACAATCATATATGATTTGAAGTCATATATGTTCAAAGGTCAATGACATAGCTGCATAATTATACTGAAATGGATTAATGATTGCACTACAGTTACTTTATGCATATTTTATAAGCTACTTATAAATGAAAATTGAGTGGATATATTTCTGATTAAGTTTTGTGGGAGTTCTTAACTTGAGAAAACTTTTTAAAGTTTCTGTACTTAATATATTGTCTATTGCACTTTGCAAACAATATTGGACATATCTTCAGGTGAGCGTTAAGGCCCATGGACCTCTTGTTTATGAAATAGAATTAATTAATTCGTGTACTTACTCTAAACCATAAATTATTGATGACTGCAAAATATGTTAATTTAACTAAATATCATTTTAAAGCATTTATTAATAAACTGACACACCTCGTAATTTTATAAACTGTTATGGTGAAACAGCGCATGGGCATCTGCCACAGTTAAAGGAAATCCCTGCTCTTTTATATGGACAGAGAAATCTAAATCTGAGGGGCAGGATTTTTTATTTTTTGTCACACCTGTCATGATCTAGAGAACTTATCTAGGTTGAGATTCAGCTGTTTATAACGTTAATAGAAAGTGAAAATAATGTTCTATTTTCAAAAAGCTTATTAAATAAAGCAAGTTTTGAAGTCAGCTTGCTTTTATCCGTCTTTACGGCAGACTAAAAACGGCGATATCAGACTTGGTGTACTCTGTCAATATTTTTTATCATTACAAGTTAAAAAAAAAGATCGAAAAACTCATAAAATGTACAATGCACTCATACGAGATATCCCTATCTAAAAATAATCTGTGTTTGCAAAATAGCGCTAGAACCTCTTAAATTCATCCTAAACTTACGTGACGCCATTATTGAAGGATAATCATATAAAGTAATCCTGTGGACGCCATTTTGTAGAAAAATGACAGAGTACCAAAATGAATCAAATTTTAATGCTTTTTTTAAAAAAATTAATACATAGATTTTAGAACGAATAACTTTATTTTTACGTAAGGTGTTGAAAGATAAAGAAGGGATGATGGTTCTATAAAACAACGGTTCAAGATAAAAATGACATTAAAATGAGAGATAAACAATCCATTATAAGTTTTTCTAAGTAGAATAGGGGAATCTTATTCTCGGGGTTTGATATTTCTGTCAGAGACTAGAAGAACATTGTTTCTTCCTAAAGTATTCACCACATCAGATAAGATCTCCCTATTCTACATGAATACTCATAATGGATTTTTATATTCTACGGGTTACATTTTTTTTCCCATATCAACCAGAATTGACAAAAAAAAGTGTTTATGTAGGTATCAGATGCACTAAGAAAAAATTGCTACTTTGAAAATTAAAAATTGAGCATCAGAAGAAACTAATGAAATAACTACATGTATGTACAAAGTGAAATTATCAAACTCCAAAATACATATATATCCAAAACCATTACAACGGAATAAATATTTGATGGAAACACACAATAAATGTCGCAGCAGATTTTAACATTTGTCTATCTGTAGTATTGTAGCCATATATCACAAGCATGCCGAATGACGCAAGTTAAAGAAACCATTATGGAATATTGAATAGAATCTTATATTGTCTATACGAATTACTTTTAGGTCATTATATTTGTATGTAAATCGTTGTCTCCTATTTCCTACCAATCGATTTCAATTTTTTCAAAGCGAAATAAAAGACATCAACCAAAACAATTGTCTCAACAAAGTTACATGCACGCCACAATAATAAAATAACTTTATAGAAAAAATGAAAACAGGTGACCAAGCGGAAGTAAGCGCCCAGAAATAGCACGAAACTTCGTGTGGATTTGGACTCTCTAGATCCCTTAAAACCTTTTGAAGTGCCGATTACTTTAAAATAAAGAAAACTGCTTGAAATATCTTTGTGGTGAAATTATGCATCTGCAACAGACAACATCATATAGTTTTAAAGTATGTTAAAATTAGGACACCCTTTTGTTGCTGATTTGCACTATTTTTAAAACAGTTTAAATTACGACTTTAAAATAAGACATTATACACTTATTCTAACCAATTCTTTTACTGACTCATTGATGATGAATGCATTCAACAACTGTAAAATAAATCGTCGATATATAATAAAATTTATGTGCAACTGTTACAATGAAAATACTGTTTTTCTCCTTTGATTCTATCATTGTCTTTTGTTAAAAACATTTGCCAAATAATTCTGATTTTGAAAACCTTATTGATGTTTTAGTGACACGGAATGATCAGACAGTTATTTTGTATATTTCAATCATATCCACTGTATGTTGTGTGTTTCGATAGCCCTGGTGTTTATAAATGAGTGTCACCCATCAAGTGATTTACATGTGCGTATGTAGGGACCACTGTTTACATTATGTGGCTGAGTTCGAACTTTTTTACGAGTGCTTGAATCACACTTGACATTATGTTTTCATTTTGTATTGTGTCTGGTGTATTTTTAATAAAGTCAAAAATAAAGTGGGGACCTCCATTAAACCATCTGTATGTCTGAAGTTAAGAGAATTTTTATTAGTGGCCCCAATATTTTTTTTTACCGTGTTTTAATTGCTTGCTTATTTCGATTCCTATTCTCTTTTGTAAATTTCGATAGCCAAAACGAAATATTTCTTATACTTAATTACAGGATTTGTTTTGTTATAATCTTTTGTGCTATAACTAGCATTCTCTTAGTCATCCGAGTATTCATCATTATTTATACATTTATTAAACATAAAATCTCTTTACTATATAGTATTTGATAGATTACGATCAAACTGTTTTGGACATTTAGTCTTTTTACTTTCTAGCAATCAGTTACACTTAAATCATTGATCATTTAAATATTCCAATCTAAAACATGCTTCAGTATAAACATCATTTAATACAAAGCCTGGAATTGTTATACGACCGTGTTAGATTTTTCAATAAATTTGTGAAGATCATTGATTTTATATGCTATATGTTATTTTTGTAATAATAATAATAATAATAATAATAATGTGTCACTCTGGCCTTGAATAAAATTCTTACTACTTTGGCCTCTGTTATGGCGTCTCTTAATTTATAAATATTTATTATTCAGATCTAGCTGCTCAGTAACGTGTATGGTTTCATAAACATTTTAAGATCTGTAACTTGTTGCCTTTCTTGATTGCTGCTAGATCACAAGGATGCGTGTAAGTTCAAATATAACTCTTTAATGCTCACCGTTATAAAACAAGGCTTTTTAACGGTGAGCACTATCTATGGTTTCTTCTTCTATGATTTGACAATACAACCTACTTTTATGCTGAATTAAGGGTCACGACTTCTATTAACGCCTAGGTTACAATCGTATTCGGTCAGATCCTACTTCCAATAAATTTGACCAGTTTGCTTCTCGCAGAAGATTTCCTGGTCTTTTTTTCGGTTTAAAACTAATTACCTTTATTTAAGTAAAAAGAATATGCAATCAGACTTAAAAACCACTGCTTTACTCTATCCCTTGTGCATACTTAATAAGTTCCAATTTTCTGGTTTTGCAGCGCGTGATTTAATCGGCGTCTGATAACAACGAGAATGCAGCAGATGAGTGTAATTCACAACATTCAGTAATAAATCAAGTTCGTTATTATTTTTCTTTAGTAATATCATGTATGGGAACTGAGACAGCTTTTTTTTTCTTTTAAAATTGATAGAGAATAACAAATCTAGAAGATTCAAGAATAAAATAAAATTATATATTTATTTTGTGCTTCTCTATAATTTATTTTTAAGAAACATATTCTACAATATCGGAATAACTTTGTGTATTTCAAAACTGAGCATAAAAGAAAACACTATTGAAAAGTCTTGTACACAGATACAAGCGTCCATGTTACATTATTTAAAAAAAGAATGCAAATATTTTATTCTTTTCATAAATTGTGGTTGTAAAAAGTCAAGTTTTCTGACTTTTTGTTTCAAGTTTTCCAATTGTTTAACACTACGGCTGATGCGATGTTCGGTTCCTTCCATCTAAACCTAAAGCTGCACCTTATATGCATCTTCCCAATAGAAACTTTCGATATTTTTAGAGAATTATTTTCAAATACTTATAGATTAAATGCATGTGTCCTTTTCAAACTTTTATACATGTGCAAAAGATTTTTACAAAATTTGAAACACTATCGGCGTCTGAAAACAACTCAGCAACTTGCGAGTTTTACTGATCTTCTTTTACAAGTCGTTTCTACGGTGGCACAGAGGTGACATGAAATATATTTTTCATATTACGTGCGCACGTATTAACCTATTACGTGCGCACGTATTAGCTATTACGTGCGCACGTAGTAACCAATACGTGCGCACGTATTACCTAAAAGTAATACGTGCGCACGTAATAGGTTAACCAATACGTGCGCACGTATTACCTATTAGTTATACGTGCGCACGTAAAAGTTAATACATGCGCACGTATTGGTTAACCTATTACGTGCGCACGTATTACTTTTAGGTAATACGTGCGCACGTATTGGTTACTACGTGCGCACGTAATAGCTAATACGTGCGCACGTAATAGGAAAAATATATTTCATGTCACCTCTGTGCCACCATACGTTTCCATGGGTGTGGGGGAGGATTTGTTCAGAGTTATTTAACACATTAGATTGATCGAATGAATGTGTTTTACTTAACAGTCAAGAATATTTCACTTCTTTTGCGGTCACCAGCTATAGGTGAAGTGGTAGAAATTTTTACCTTTTGCACTGCGTTTAAGGGAAGGGTTTTTTAGCGTGTTATGCCTGCCATGACACAGAGCATTGGCTTTTAAGGTTTCCGAAGGACTCCGTGAAATTTGATAAAAATGTTTACTAGTAACCCTCGATATCGTCCCCAGAAAAATTCGTATTTAAATAACATGTGGTTTCATACAATGTGTATCTTACTAAACCATATTCATTCCGTTTTTCAAGGTTTGTAGCCACACGGAACATAATTTTACAATTTATTCCATCGACAATGTTTTATTTGGAGGTGACCTAATATACAATGTCAGTCTCTGCTCAAAATCTTATTTTAAAATGTCTGCACACTCCATAAAATTTAAAATTTTACTTCAAACTGAAATTTTTCTATGTCCAATAACTCCACCTTGTTATCCTTATAAGGTTTGATTGATAACTAGTAATGCAGATGACATCACAAATGACATAACTGAATTATAATAACAATAGAAAATAGAATTGAACACTTACGGACCATGAACATGTTACCATTCCAAGCCATGTTTACTGGCATTACCTGAGGGACATTTTCAAAACATTTTAGAAAGTAATAAAATAAGAAATAGTTTTTCTTTCCAATTTCAATTGCTTGCTTGAAAATTCAGTTAATGTTGAAAAATTATATCCTTATTTAAGTTGTTAAAACTTGGTAAAGATTTTTTACAACTAAATTTTTTTTTTATTTCCTTGTCAAATCATAATTTAAGACAACCCCTCGGAAGACAGAAAATTTTACAGGAATGATATTCGTTTAAGAACACACAGAATGCACTCCAAAATTTAAAAAAAAATGAAACTAAAGCAATACTTATCTACAAATGTTAATCAAGCCATTTAATTATGCAAATTTTACTGACCTCTCACTATGATTAATGAATAATTTAACAGGTCACGCCTTATAAGGATAAAAAGGTGGAGTTGTTGGACATAGAAAATTTTCAGTTTGAGGTAAAATTGAAAATTTTATGGAGTGTTCAGACTTTTTAAATTAAGATTTTGAGCAGAGACTGACATTGTACATTAGGTCACCTCTAAGTAAAATAATGCCGCTAGAATAAATTGTAAAATTACATACAGTGTGGCTACAAAGCTTGAATCAAAGTACTGAAATTCGACAAATGAATGTTTGATTGAATGTGAATTTTGTGCCCTGTTCAAGATTATGTCATGGAAAGTTGTCAGCCTTTGTAGGTGACGTGGTAGATATGGTGTCTTCCTCTTACTTCCACTTTTTGAAAATGCATATTCCTGCTACTCCCACTTACTGAGAACAATACCTGTTGTTTTACTTAATGATGTTGTCTTAAGATGGGATTAACTGATTTTTCACCTGGAAAGTGGAAGTTGATTTTAAATGATTTAATCCATTATTCTATTAACATAAATATAATAATTTTTACATGATTTTAAACTTTTTCAAACCAATAATTTTTTACATGATTTTACTTTTTCAAATCAATAATTTTTACATGATTTTTATTATTTCAAATCATTAAGTATTTTTTAAATTACCTTTTAATTTTTACATAATTTTAATAAATTATATTATAAACTTTTTCAAATCAATAATTTTTACATGATTTTAATGATTTCAAATCATTAAAGTTTTTTTTAAATTATTCTTTCATTTACTTAAATAAATTTGAAAACTTATTGATAAAAAGAACTTGATAATTTTTATAATAAATTTTAAACCAAAATTTTAAATTAAAAAAGAAAGTAATAAAATACTAGTAAATAATCAAAATAAGAACAATCATGTCGGCAAAATAAAGAAACGAGGACAACTGAAAATCCATACTTCGGTAAAATGGATAATTGTCTAATTACTGAATTACTCATTATTATCCTTCAGCACTAAGACTGCCTGTGAGGCAGCTTCGAACATGACAAGCTCTTTAGGTAAAATATCAAGATGACGTAACCCTGATTAAACCAATCTAACTGAACACTTTTCAACTTCGAATACTCCAAGCTCCAAATGCCATTATAAGGGTCTGCAGTTTTGAATCCGTCGTAGAATCAAATCGTGGCCAATGCACAGTTAGATATCCAGTTTTCGAAAAACAGATTGGGAAACCAGAACCTCTTGCACATTGGTTACAGATTTATGGTGAAAAACAGAAAAGGCGAAAGATGCTATTGGAAATGTGCTACAGCTAATTATCCAGCTACCATAAATACGAGAAATAACCTTCCCTCTGAGAGGGATTCCTTTGAATTTTTAGTAACAATTGTGGTGTGGTCAGTTTGTTTATATAGTAATAAAATTTATATTAATCTGGACATTGTTGTTGCCTCAAGCTGTTTAATGTATTAGGTATTTAAATTAAACTACACCTGTGAAAATACCTTGTGTCTATTGTCAAATAAAGAAAACATCCTCTCTCCTGTGTATCATCAACATTGTCTTTAAAAGTCTTAAAGTTAAAACTTATGAAATCGTTGTAAATGATAATATATAAATTAATTAACATTAATATATTAATATCCAAATTATTGTAAGTAAACGAGAGTATTTTACGGAAAATTGTTGCAGAAAAAGGTACGAAAGATGTAAATCAAAGTTATTTTAACGGTAAGTAAGAATAATTGTTATTTATTAATCAAAATTTAAGTCATTAAGCTCTTATTTCTTCATATTTAAAAAAAATGAAATATTGATTATAAATGTAAACTGGGATTTTAAAGGAAACCAGAGTACCTGCAGAAAATCTAACGCGTAACAGTCTTAACAAGCCAACTGAAACTTTTTTACAATAGGTACTCAAAAGAATAGTGTATGTGAATATAGGGTATCAATTTTTTTGTCATAACTTACAAAGCAATATGTAGTTGGAAAACTACATATTGTACGTAACAATAAAGTAACAATAACATGTTATCTGATTGACAACAGAATAGAAGGTGATATAAAGATAAGAACTGATAAAATTCAAGAGGAAGTGCTAAGACAGAGTATTCAAAACATCCTCATGAAAGATGGCAAGAAGTTGATATCTTATGAGGCTGTCATTTTGTATACAGTCAGCCATGCAAAAATATACAGGTATGTGATCTCCTGCTAAAGGACATAACATCTTGTTTACTTGGTAAACAAAAAAGAAACTCAATGTGACAGCGTTAAAAATTTGTACAGAGAAATCGCTTCATTGCTTAGTGATGAAACAGGAGTTTAGCCTGGGTTTGGTTTTCCTTACTGATGCTTGCTTCAGTTTATTTCCAGAAACGTTATATCATAACTATAAAGATGATTTTTCTACCGAAGAATGGAATTTTATATGCATTTTTGAACAAAATTTTTCACTTCATTGTAAGACAAGCCAAAGTTTTGATGAACAATTGGCATCTAAAAGGGAAATTCCTTCATTACCTAAAGGAAACAATTAAGCTTGGCAGTTCCCTCAACAAAAAATGTCTTAGTTTAATATCCATGTACCACAAACGTCAAATTACATCAGAATTCCTCTACGAAAAGCCACACTTACAAGCAAAAAGTGAAAATGGAGTAGTGCATTTATTTGAAAAGCTGGAAGTAGAAGCTAAGTTGGGAATCAAGAGGACATTTCATTCGGAGTGTCAGGTAGTTTCTGTTGACTGCTGTCAAAGTCTATGTTCTCATTTAAATGCTGTTCATGTTTTTGTACATATTGCAAGTGAAACTGTTTTGAAACATGTGAATGACATTGCATTTATTGTAAGATCTGTTTTAGAAACCAAGCATGGTTTATACACACCTGAAGTCATTTTTATTAATTTAGCAATACGTTTCATTTGAGAGATGATTTCTACACAAAGAAATTGTCAGACTATGTTTTCTGTATCTAAATCTGAAGATGAAGACATTTTACAACCACCCCCATCTACACTTCAATCTGATGGAAAATCTCTTTGTTGCTTTGAAGCTGTTGCATCTTACATCAATAAACCACTGAGTTGGCAAAATTTTGATATCATACAATAGTTGAATGAAATTCTTCTTGAAATTCAGTGTCTTCTGTCATCTATCTTTATCAACAGAAGTACCTTAAAAAGATCTAATGAGCCAAAATATATATTTTAGGGAAAAATTGTTCGATTATACAGCTGTCTGGAAGATTGTCTTAGCACACTAAACTTCAAATTTACTGGAGTTTTGCAACAAATGAACATGGAAGAATTAATGGTAGGTTATCATGCTGTATCTACAGTTTTTAATGTGACATCACAGTGTGGAAAATCTGAGAGTCTGAGATCTGCAGACACATGGTTACAAAAAGCTGCAGATATAGAGCTATCCCACTATGAGCCCTATCTTAAAAAGCACCCCTTGTTTTATGAAAAGAAGGGAGACTGGGACTTTAGATGGCATTCTGTTGCATTGCAAAAATGTTTTGTCATTCTGTTTTTAGATAATCTTGTTCGGTTGACTGTACATCAATTGACAATATATACTAGCGGAAAAAAGTAACTGTGCATCAATAAAATTTATAATTTCGCTATTATTACTGAATGTATAAATCTTAAAATTTGCACAAATGGTAAGTGGATACACCTCTATCATATCGCTCGGTCATTGCATCAATTGCCCGTGATTTTTACGCTTCATGCCCATGGGTCGGTTTTCACGCAATTGTCGCCCAGCATTTCAGTGTGACAATATTTTGGGAATAATTTACTGTTGTTTGTTTGTTTGGACACCAGAAAACCAGAAAAGCAAGTTATTCGGTTGAAAGCTTCCATAGTGTAATGCCTAGGCTAAATGAAAATGATCGCCTGTGCAATTGGTATGCTTGAGGCTGGTATGACCCAAAGCTTTGTCACTAGATATTTTGATGTCCACAGAAACACTGTTTATGCTTCATGGAGACGATACCAACAGTTTGGCACCACTAGAGACCGCCCTCGTTCAGGACGTCCACGCGTAACGACACGTCAGCAAGACAACCATATCCGGCTTGTGCACCTCCGGAACCGTTTCCAAACTGCCAGTACTACTGCCGGGAGCATTCCTGGACTACGCCCAATCAGCCCCAGAACAGTACGGAATCGTTTACGAGAAAGACATATTCGGCCACGACGTCCGGCAATCCGTCCAATTCTACGACGTCATCGCAAAGCTCGTCTTGCATGGTGCAGAACACATTTACACTTCAATCGACGAGACTGGGCACAAATTATATTTACCGATGAGTCCAGATTTCACTTGAACAGCAGTGACGGACGCTCCAGAGTGTATCGTCGCATTGGAGAACGTTTCCATGAAGCGTGTGTGGTGAAACGACGTTCGTTCGGGGCAGTGTAATGGTTTGGGGTGGCATCACAGCGAATGGCAGAACTCCTCTGGTAGTCATCGACGGGAATTTGACCGGTGTAAGGTACCGTGATGAAATCCTACAGACCAATGTCATCTCATTCATTCAAGGACAGCAACGTAACGTCACTTTTCAGCATGATAATGCAAGACCACACGTCGCACGGGTTGCAATGAATTTTCTGGCACAGCATAACGTCAATGTGTTACCGTGGCCAGTCGTTTCACCCGACCTTTCTCCAATTGAACACTTATTGGATGAAATGGAACGCCGATTACATCATCAGCCCAATCAGCCTGTTACATTGCAAGGGTTGGCCAAAGCGTTAGGCCAGATATTGGAACATCCCTCAAGCATTCTTTAGGCATTTAATCAACGCTATGAGGTGTCGCTGTCAGTCCTGTGTCAATGCTAATGGTGGTCACACAAGATACTGATCTTGTGAGCTGACTTTTACTATCTGCTATGTTTCTAGTCCCCTGCGTATGAAATAACAGTATCTGTAACCTTTTAAATGACATGAATTTGTAAAGAAATATTTAATAAACAAATACGAAATTATTCATTGCTTTGCATTTTCAAATAATTTTATAATCTCGCATTTCAGTCATGCACAGTTACTTTTTTCCGTTAGTATACAAAACATTTTATCAATACCAATTGATGATTTGAAATCTTCTGTCAGTGGTGCAAAAAAGTCTAAAAGAAAGAGAAAGTACGACAGTTAACAATTCAGCAACCAAAAACAAACACACAAGCAAAACACCTTACACAGTGGATGCCACCAAAATCAGCCTTGTTGCAAGTTATTAAACTTATTAACTGCCCGATAGTGTGAAATCCAAATAGCAAGCTTCCAGACTTTTTAAACATAGGTCCATTCAAAAAAGATGTTGACGGGATATCATATAAACTAGGTCCTGGTGTGAAGATTGAAGATTTACAATATACAAAACATTTTATCAATACCAATTGATTATTTGAAATCTTCTGTCAGTGGTGCAAAAAAGTCTAAAAGAAAGAGAAAATTGTCTACTCCAAGTACACCCCAAAGCAAAACAATATCTCGTCCTCTAGTTTAAACACCTAAAACATCTTCCAATTCATGATAATTTACAACACCCTTCTGCTACAAATCATCTAGAACTTGATATAAATACTTTCCCTAATTTGTCTCCTAACAATGAACAAGAGGCCCATGGGCCTTAACTCTCACCTAAGGATATGGCCAACCTGAGGATATATCCAAAATCATTTGCAAAAATGCATAAAATATTCTAATATACATGCCTATAAAAAAGTTAATAGTTAACAATTTGAGTCTTTTTATGCATCTATGACCTTGACCTTTCAACGTAAGACCTTGAATCTTAAATCAGAATAATCATATTAATTCCTACAATATTCTAATATACATGAAAATACAAAAAGTTAATAGTTTCCAAAATAATAAACAATATCAGTCTTTTTATGCACCCATGACCTTGACCTTTGATTGTATGACCTTGAGCCACATATCAAAATAATCGTCATATCAATACCTACAATATTCTAATATATATGCCTATGCAAAAAGTTAATGGTTTTCAAGATAATTAACAATTTGAGTCTTCTTATGCATCTATGACCTTGACCTTTAAATGTTAGACCTTGAATCTCATATCAGAATGATTACATATCAATTCCTACAATATTCTAATATACATGAAAATACAAAAAGTTAATCGTTTCCAAGATAATTAACAATTTCAGTCTTTTTATGCACCTATGACTTTGAACGCATGACCTTGAGCCATATATCAAAATGTTTCTCATGTCAATACCTACAATATTCTAAAATACATGTCTATACAAAAAGTTTATAGTTTTCAAGCTAATGCACAGTTTGTTTTCATTGGCAGAAAAATAACATTTCAGGGGCAACAACTCCTACATGTATTATCATACAGTTACGAAACTTTGTACCTTTTTACATTTTGTCATGCTGAACATTTTAACAATGTTTTAATATTATGTAACTCTTAAAATTTTGAAGAAAATAGCCTCAAACTGCACAAATTACAAACTAGGTCATGACCTTGAACTTTGACCTTGACCCCATTTTGAAGGTTATTTCAAGAAAAAGTCAAAACTGAAAACCACATGTCAATATCTATTCATATAGTCAAGTTATAACAATTTGAAGCCATTTTACGAAATTTTTAAAATTAAATGCAAAAACATGTAACCTAATTTTTTACCAAATTTCACAAAATGAACAATTTATAAGCTTAAGTCCCTAGAGAAGCCAAATATCAGATCAGATTTTTTCTACCATCTTTTTTTTGGAGAAGATTTTTTAAGTTTTTGTGGAACCATAGGTCACCTTGACCTAGTTTTGGGAGCCAGGACAACGTCACGAACAAATTTGAATTGCACTGGCCCATATATGCATCTGACCAAGTTTCATTGAAATCCACCAAGTAGTTTCAGAAAAGAAGTTGAAAATGTAAAATTTTACGCCGTAGACGACAGACAAATTTTGATCAGAAAAGCTCACTTAATCTAAAAAAGATTATGAATAAATTTGATAGAAACTGAATGTACTTGGTAGGTCTCAAGGCAATCAAATGGCTGGGCTTTGGGCATTGAATCAGGTGTCTGCCAGTGTATGCATTCAAGCTTATTGTAAATATATATTTTTAAATATCAATGAGGTTATTTTAAACTACTGTTTATATTAAGAATTAAGGTATAGAGATATTGCAACCCAAGGCTTATTACAGTCCTTATTAAGGTCCTTAAAATATTTTATTGCTGTCATCAAAATATTGTTGTTAATTACTTAGTCGCTGTATTCAAACTTATCTTGGATATAGGTGTCCGTCCCATAATTCCATTTTTTAATATCCTTAATTTGATTTCGCACATGGTTGGTCAGTAGCTACCCAAGAGAGCATCTGGCCTCACTACCCTTGTGGAAATTTCAATTGTTTACAGAATTGCCGACATTCCTAAGTTTTTACTTTGGTTTTGGTTTCTAATACCCTATTTTATAACATGACTTTTAATTAAGACTATTAATTTATCATCCAGTTTTATGCAAGAAAATTTTATTATAGCACATGTATTATATGCAAACGAAATAAAGGTACTTAATACAACATATGTTTTGTACTTTCTGATAATGCAGTGGACTGGTATGTTTGTGTTTTATTTCAGATTTCTCCCCCCCCCCCCTTTCTCTCAGTACCCAGTAACTTGGGAGAAATTGTCTTATATTATCCACGTAGAATTCAGATTAAAAAGTTAGCTAGATGGGAAGTTTAAATCCTATAACAATAGTCTTGTTGACTTGAAGTGATACTTTGTATTGACTTTAAAAATTAAATCTAATGTAGCATGAACTAAGGACACACCTACAAAAATTTTTGCTCTGGGTTAGTTAATAGTCGTAGAAATGTATTTAGGTTTAAATGCATGTTAAAATATATAACATCATTTTGAAAAACAGGAAATAAAGAGAAAATTTGTTCATCATCATCATCAAGAGACAATTGTTGGTTGAAAAATTCCACATGCAATTAATGAAAACAAAAAAAAAAAAAAAAAAAAAAAAAAAAAAAAATACGTGACAATGCAATAATTACTATTATATATCACTTATTTTGCTCACTTAATGATATTCATTACAAGTATGTTCCACTGTATAAAATCATCAAGAGCAAGTTTTCATAATCATCATCAGCATCATCATTAAGAAAATTCAACATTTTCCCTGGCATAATTTCAACATCATCAGCAGCGTATATCATCATTGTCATCAGCAGCAGTAGCATTATAATCATCATCCTTTTTTTAAAAAATATATTTGAATAAAATAGAATATCAGAAAAATAAAATCCTACAACAAAATGTCTACCAAATATAAAGAACTCCACAACAGTAAATTGATAATAGCCACAAAAAAGAATTTTCTCAAAATCAGTGTTTTCTTTTTAAAATTGACATATTTATCCCAAAAATACTGAACCACTCAAAAAACCATGTATATATGTTAAACTTCTTTTAATAATTATATGGTATCTAGAGTTTCTACAGAAAATCCTATAAAGTAAAAAGCAAGTTCATTTTCTCATAATGTACATTTTTCATATAAAATATGCATTTTTACTAAGAAATACTAAAATTGCAGGTATTAAAATGTTGCAGAGAAATATGTAAACACTTTTAAAGTAATAGCACTATTTCTTCTTGGTATGAATTTATTATAATTACCTTGCTATTCTTAAATCATAATATAAAACATGTAGCAAATTTCAATGCAAAAGGTAAACATGTGGGTCCAAATTATTCAGCTTAAAAAGTGTGTAGAATCTAGTTGAGTAATGGTTGTATGCCCATTCCAGAATTTTTTAATTAAATCAAAGTTGTTACTTCTAGAATGGTGGAGGATACTATAGTTCCCAGAAAAATCCACTAACCTTTGGCAAACAATTTGACAAATTTTCTAATACTAGGATCTGTACAAGTGTGATTGGTACCTAGGCATAGAGAAGAACTTTCCTGACCCATTAGCATGTGCATCAGATCACTATTATGTAGTATGTGCAAAGTTTTAAGTTTACCGTGACCTTAAAAGAGGGTCAAGGTCAACCAGCTTTGCAAAATGAAAGGGTTTTGGTCTTCTAGTATCCCTGCTAAGTTTCATTGTCATAACTTTATTGTTATTGAAGTTGTTTAAAGATGATAATGAAAGAAGACATACAAGAGCATTTGTTATGGAGAGCAAAAATTGGGTCAATTTTTTCTCCATTTTTTCTTTATTGGTCTTTTTCTTTGCATGTTTACTTCACATATAATGCTATTACAATTTTGTCACTTGTGGTAATATCATTTTTAATTCTTATGCAACAATTTACATCCTTGATTTAACTTTTCAAGGAGAAGATGTTTTATTAAGAAAACTACCAAAAAAAGTCCTAAAATTCACTTGTAAAACCTAAATGTTAAAATCAATCAAATTTAACAATTTCAATCATTAGAAATCTTTTTTTATAAACTTCTTCTTTTACAACTGTCCACAATTTGCAATAACAATTTTTTTTGAGGTTTTTCCTGATTCTGAACCAAATTTTTCAATTTTTTTCACCACATCCATTCCCTCTTCTACCTTACCAAATACTACATGTTTTCCATCAAGCCAAGAAGTCTTCACAGTACACAAAAAAAACTGTGATCCATTGGTGTTTGGTCCACAATTGGCCATAGAAAGTACTCCTGGACCGGTATGTTTCAGCTGGAAGTTTTCATCAGCAAATTTTTCTCCATAGATACTTTTACCACCGGTTCCATTGTGATTGGTAAAGTCACCGCCCTGACACATAAAATCATTGATAACTCGATGGAATGTAGAGCCTTTGTAACCATATCCTTTTTCCCCAGTACAGAGAGCACGGAAGTTTTCTGCTGTTTTGGGAACTACATCTGCCCTTAGTTCCATAACAATTCGTCCTAAAGGCTCCCCATCAGCAGTGATGTCAAAAAAACACTTTGGATTAGACATTTTAAGTATCTCAACTCTACTATTTATGTCTTGATACCTGAAATATATATTTAAAACAAAGGATAAAATAATGCATGTATTTGTCTTCTGCATAAATTAATATTAGTCCATAATTGTTTGTCACATGGTTTATTCTAAATATTTTTTTATTTAAAACTTTTCTCATAAAAATAACCGTAAAATTAAACTAAAAACATTGACCTAACTATATTCCATTTTTAAATGAAAAAAACTTCTCTATGTACTTCTGTTGAAATTTAATTACATCAATGATCAAATTTGGCCTCACCTAAGATTACATCAGGGTTTCAAGGTTAATAAAGGTCAAATGAATTATATGCATATCACTTTTCCTTACTACATGGTGTTGAATTAAAATTATATGTGATAGAAGAAATTGATTACCAAAGATGCAATAGATATACATGTAGTTAAATCAGTTTTGAATTTTTTCTGGTTTTTTCAACCAGAAAATGTAGGAAAAAATTGGGTGTTCATTATTGTTCGGATTTTTCAAGGAGTGATCATAATAAATATTCAAATCATGACATGATATACTATATTGTAAACTAGGAAGCTGCATAAGGGATATTTTTGACAATAAATTTGTTATGTTGTTGAAAATATTGAAAAAATTTACATGCACAGAATTAAAGAAACTTTTTGAGTTAAGTCTAATTATTTTTACCCACTAGGTCTGTAAGTTTTACATGGATTTTTGATATTTTTAAATTATTTTGTTTAAATATGGAATTTCGTTCTCAAAATATGTATATAACAATTATGGACAGATAGTAGGTTGGTTGTTGTTTAATTAATGTCAAATCTACATTTTTCACCTATTCTTGAAGACAAATTCATGTATGTGCGAGAGGTGAAAGTGTGTTTTATGATCTGCTTTGCCAAGCATACACTCTGAGCAATTTTAATATGATAGCTTGCAGTCAGTATGCCACAGCAGGGTTCGACATTAGTCACATTAACCCATGTCCAACTGACAATGTCTAGTAAAATTGTGGTCCGGACATGTGAAAATTCTGATCAATAGCCCTACTGGTCGTGTTACAGTCTGGGATGAATTCATTTCACATCAATTTTTTTTTTATTTCTAAATAAAAATTGTGTCGTCTTTACCTTAAAATACCTAAGTCGATAAGATAAACAAATCGGAGTCCTTTAGGCACTTTACTCAAATCTTAATTTAGTCAAGCGCCAATATAATTAAGATGCATAGACATGCTTTCCGGCATTTACGTTAGCAATGACAACAGCGATAACTAGTATGTCTCTCTTCAAGTTTGGTTTTCCAGGGCCAGGTAAAGATAATAAAGATAGTCCACAAGGGAAGTGAGGCTGGGTGCCCCTGAAGAGGAAGCTTCTCTTTTATAGCTGGCTGAATCGTCCACTGATTAAGTGAAGTGTGAAAAATGAGATAAATACATTCATCTACCGGTAATTTTTTCGGGCTAGTAGAATTTAGTTCAGGGTTAGTAAAAATTTCCAAAACTAGTCCGACTGGTCTAGTGTTAAAAAAAATTGTGTTGGCCCCTGCACAGACCAACAGTCCCATTACCCCCATCAATGGGTAAACAAGTCAATATTCTTGTCCTCTAAAAGCTGAGAACCAGGCAAGAAAGCAATATCATAGCTTTGAACTTCAAGCTATTAGCTTTGAAGGTTTAATGCATGACTTGGCTTGGGTTCAAACCCACATCTTCCTATAGAGGCTGATGCTCTTGATGGCATGATGCGATTACATTTTTCAAGTTGTTTATACATACCATAGTTTAATGGTCATTTTTTGCATAACAGAATACTGTAAATCAGGAAATTAATGCGAGCAAGAAATTAATGCGAAAAAACGCGAGGGTCGTTTAAAGCTGCATTAAGGTTATCAATTTTCTGAATTTTTTTTGATTTTCTAAAAATATATTTTTATAAAAATAGATATCTTCTAACTACGATCCGTGACATTCATTTTCTAAAATTTCATTTCTTTTAGCTGTAAATAAACGGAATCCTCTGACCGGTTGGTCAGAGTTTTACGATGGTAATTACGTGCTCGGAGCATGCGCACAGATCATGTCGGATGTACGGAAAAACTCTAGAACCGAAAGTGAAACATAACAGATTACATTAATTGTCCTTCATTTATATCCGGATGTATTTGAAATGGTGTTTTGTATCCCTTACTAAGTCACGAATGACAAATTCAACGAAGTTCTGTGTTTAATTTATCGTATTTCACCGTTTTAAAAGTTGTGTTTAAATTACCCGGGTTTTTGATGACGTAACCATGTTCTAATATTAGATCCTAAATGCTGCATCTCGCTGGGTAAATACTGTAATTTCTGTATTTATTCGAGCTTTTATCGTTCAACCAAATGTAACATTGTTCATTAGGAACATCATAAGTAAGATTAGTACCGTTTTAATTTTTTCTTTGGAAAACTTAATGCAGCTTTAATCGCATTAATTTCTTGTTGCATTTATTTTCCGATGTCTGTATTCTGTATATTTATTGTAAATTGAGTTACCTCCCTTAACTGAAGTTGTTATCGTAACTGATTAATTAGAGCACATTCTCATTTAGCGGTAATTTTTTGCTGTTTCTTTCCTACTGGGAATTTTTCTACGGGTGGAATCGTGACTGATACATCATTTTGAACCTTGACTGGAAAGATTGAAAGAACTGTGATTATAAGTAATCTTACATTCTAAACTTGTGAGATGAAGGCGAACATCAGTTGTACACATGCCAATTATTTTAATAATGTGTTTTTAAATTAAGGAAGACATAATATTATGATTTCTGAGTCCATAATTTAATGTTTATAATTGTAAGATAAAAATTAATTTCAATACGCATTTTATTTCAAAATCGGCAATTCGCATTAATTTCATGACGCATTAATTTCCTGATTTACAGTATATAATTTTAATTAAAAAAATTTATGGATTAGCCCAATAACCACTAGCAACAAGAAACCAATGATTTTACTGAGCTATTGGCTTCTA
This sequence comes from Tegillarca granosa, assembly GCA_029721355.1. NCBI lineage: Eukaryota > Metazoa > Mollusca > Bivalvia > Arcoida > Arcidae > Tegillarca > Tegillarca granosa. The sequence continues at coordinate 47,885,309 of CM056595.1, forward strand.
CAAAAAAAAAGAAAAAAGAAAAAAAGAAACTTCTAAATTACTTATACTTCGGACACTTGAGAAGCTGAAAATCATGCAATATTTAAGAAACTAGAGAAGCTGAAAATCATGTCATACTTAAGAACTGGAGAAGCTGAAAATCATGTCAAATAAGACACTAAAGCTGAAAATCATGTCATACTTAAGACACTAAAGCTGAAAATCATGTCATACTTAAGAACTGGAGAAGCTGAAAATCATGTCAAATATGACACTAAAGCTGAAAATCATGTCATACTTAAGACACTAAAGCTGAAAATCATGTCATACTTAAGACACTAGAGAAGCTGAAAACCATGTCATACTTAAGACACTGGAATGGTGTGCCGGATGACGAAAAACATTGGGTGTGTTAACCGAGAGAGGAAATAAACATTAAATGAACATAAAATCTCTTGATATTTTTAAGAATAAAAGTAGCCGACTATGTTTGCCTTAATTCGTCAGAGTAGCCAACGGGATTTGTCGGACGCCGGCTACGGGTCTCACTAATTGGCAACGGATCACTAAGGAACATAAAATATACCGAATAAAGCGTTGGAATGTAAACTATAGTCCAAATTATGTCCACTTATTAATAATTTGTTATTAGAAAAATTCGAATTTGGTGTACTTTTATCAATAATGTAAATTTAAACCTAACGGCAGCCATTTGTCAAGGGAGATAATTCAACAAGATAAATTCATATGTTACTTCCTTCTGGAGGAACACTCCTGAGTTAAATAGCTAGTGATTGCGTTAATTATTTATAATATTTGTGTAATACTGATGTTGATGTTGATTTTTGAGACATGCATTTCTTTAAATATAATAATTACAAAAATTAACCACACACATCTGATTAGTAAATTTATTAGTACATATTTTTATTTAGTTTTTATTTCAATAAAATTAAAATATACTAGATTATCATAAGAATAAACTGTTTATTGTTACTTATTATTTCGTGTTTGTTAGGAAGTAGATAAGCTCAAGTTTCTTGTTCTTCCGAGGGAGAGTTATTTCCCTTGCTGGTAAATAAAACATGGCCGCCATGACCTGTCGATAAAGGTTAACAAGGCAATAGATACCATTTATCCCCCGTAGTTCCGTTTCCTAGAAGTTCCAAGTAATTATTAATACGATATTCATAAATATCATCAATTCTGACTATTCTTTATACATATAAATACCATTTGAGTGATTATTTGTGATCCGTTGCCAATTAGGGACACCGATCGGCTTCTATTGAAAACGCTGCTTGCTATATATACGGATCAAATGCATAATACCCAAGCATCATAACTGAAATGAAGTACGAGAAAAATGTGAATTAATTTTTAAATCAGAAAATTCTAAATGTTTGAAGTAATTATTTATCCTGCGAACCCACTGTCGTACAAACCGGAAATTAAAAAATATTTAATCTTTTTCAGGTTGAATAAATTATAATAATTTATATCATTAATATCTTTATAGTTACAAATGTTTTGTGAAACCTATTTCATTTCTTAGGTGACATAACAAATCACAGAAATTAATTGATTTTACCTGTTTCTGTCTTCTCGTGTCGGCGGCTTCGTTTCGTGTGTGGACCACGTGGTCTAACAAAGAAATGGCCGAAGTTACATTGACCTCATGACTTTCCCGCTTTCTAACCCAATGGGGTTCCATTAAGGAACGGTCACGATAAAAACCAATATTATACATTTTAAGGCAAAGAACCCAACGATGCGTCTAAAAAATCTTTAGTACAATATTTAAAATCTACGGTGGAACAGAGGTGACATGAAATATATTTTTCATATTACGTGCGCACGTATTACCTATTAGTAATACGTGCGCACCAATTCGAAAACATGACAGGGGAAGTAACTCTTACGATTGAAAACGAGGCTGGGGGGGGCAAATCGAAATCCAATCTCATTAAGCCTATGTACTTGTTGGCTTTGAGTCGGGGTTTTTATTATTATTTTTTTTAATTTTAATTATTATAATTATTATTTATTATTATTTATTATTATTATTATTTTTTGTGACCAGTTGTGTATCTTGTAGAGTTTGAAATGTAAATACAACTTCTTCATTCCACGTGGAAAAATATACGTTAATCGGCTGAAAAAACTGGACATTCTTTTTATTATCTAAAATCGGAAAAAAGACTTGAAATTGCCGACTAGAAGGAATTAAATTCCCACTGTGGTCCACCGCAAAGAACATTTCTGCCGCGGTGGAATATAAAATCGTCTACCGCGATGTTTATTGAAAACCAAATACATTTAAAACTGGATGTGTACTTGACCATTTGAAGATGTATCAAGATCAATTAAAAATAAAATGTAAATCCCGGTTTTAAGAAGAATCGTATTGATCGAATATTATCTTTACTAATTCAAAAAAAAAAAATTATATTTTTCTGTTAGTTGTTATTTAATACACGATGTATTTCTCTTGCATTTCAATATACCACACATCACAGTAATGATAAATAAGCGTATAGCTTAAAATTACATTTTTGCGAATCTTTCCAACTTAATCAGTGAAGAGTTATAATTAAGTGAATCGAGCCATAATTCTTTTTTTATTTTGTTAATTTTTTTCATACTGGATTTACCACCGTAGGCAAATATGTTAATTAACTTCTCCATATTTTCTCCCTTTTACTCCTGTCTAACATGTATTGGTGAACAGTATCGTACATATGCATAAATATTTTCGCCGTAAACTCATTAAAAATCATCCTAGAGTCATATTTTTTTAATTTGTTCATTTTTAAACTGCGTATACTGAACCTACTGTAGGCAAAATATGTTAATCAACTTGTCTTTTATTTCTCTCGTTTACTCCCGTTTACTCTTCATACCTACCGAAATTGTAGTGTTCCAGGCTGTTCACATCAAAAAGGCATTTCAATTTGTATTAATAAAGATTGACAATCTTCATACTTAAATTTGATGTTATTCATGTGTGATCATATTTAAAGTTTTCCACTGAAAGGATAATTTATAAAATAATTTCCCACGGAAAGGATAATTTATAAACATCATGTTGTAAATTTTATTTCTGAAACATCTATTGTTTTCTTTCAAAATTTCGAATGTATCTCAAACAAATTTAGAAAAATATGGATTTAATTGCAAATGTATACAGTGTAGCTATAAGCTTGATATATTCTTTATTCATCTTTCTAGAAAATTTGACTGTTTTTTTTTTATTTTTAAGACTGTCTTTTTACATCTGATACCCATAAGAACAGTGTCTCACAAATTAAGATAGTTTGTTTCAGAATATAAAATTTAGAGGCTGCAGTGGCCACGTGGTTAAGATGCAAGTCTACAAACCTAAGGTCTTTCACACACAAAAATAATAATTATAATTATAAAAAGTGCTCATAATAGAAATCGCTTTGATTAGAACATTTTGATAGGTGAAATAATGATATCTTCAAAATCTATGCAACAACTCGTCGAAAAAAATTCTCATTAGAAAGTTTAATTTTGATATTTTCTTTATTTTGAATGTATTTACATAATAATCTAACATGCGACTAATTAAAAGATTATCAATAATCTAAGTCGGTGGACATCCTGTTTATTGGGCACATTCCATCACCTGTAATTATCAGGATCTTACCTTGCAATTTGCTAAAGGTATACATACAGCGATAAACTAGTAAATGCTGTTTGTAAATATTTTGAGATGTTGACAAAATGTGTGGGAAGAACGACTGTAAATTATATTATGTTATTTAAATAAATTAATTTGAGATTAATTTGAAATAATTAATCGAAAAACCGACTGGTTGGCGGAATAAAATTAATTTTGGTAAATTCAAATTGTTTTAGATCTACATTTCCTTATCTAGCAATATAATTATAAAATCATTTAAATTATTTAATAAATTTAATTTCCTTGACATCTCTAGTGCCATTTATACAACTGAAAAAGTTTTAACTAATATTGAACGCTTGCGGACCGACATGTCTTTTTTAAATATAAATTAATTTTTCATTTAAATGATTTTTTATTATTAATTTCAGTCATATTTAACAATTTTTAAAAAAAGACATTACTATAAATTTCATTAAAACTGACGAAAAACTAACGATATCGCACTATACTAGATAAACAAAATTGCAATCGTAAACTTCGCTTTGCCCCCCCACGAGACTTAAACGAGATTTCAGACAAAGCGAGATTTCATGTTTTCGAATTCGTGAATACGTGCGCACATATTGGTTACTACGTGCGCACGTAATAAGTATTAAGTGCGCACGTAATATGAAAAATATATTTCATCATCACCTCTGTGCCACAGTGCCACCAAAAAAATCCGTCTGGAATGACTTAGAAATCGTTTGTACAATTTATTTATACATCCTTTATACGATTTAAAATAGTTACTTTTTTATTTTAAAACTGACCAAATTGCACTAGCTAACAAGCTTTCAAATGAAACCGCGTGTGTGCATGCGTGCGCGCGCGTGTGTGTATGTTTCAATATTCATGATTTATTTAATATAGTGACAGCTATGCGAGTTTCTGTTTGAAGCTAAACTTTTAATTGAATAAGCGGAGTTTTTAATAATAAATAAATAAATAATAAATCTTTATTTATTGACGGTCGAGAAAATTTTACTGTGAACAAATAACATTAGCTCTATTGAGCTTCTTATCGACTTAAAACATGCATACATATATACAAAAAGACAAGTGACATACAAATATTTCAATTGCATGCATAAAGACATTTTTAAAAGTGTTAAAAGCATAACATAAAACTTTAAGCATGCATAGGCATTAGCATAATCACACTGAAATATTGAAAGCATAATAAATAAATAAATTTGAAAAGTCCAATGAACATCTATAAGTTTGTTCGGTCACTTGGCTACTTATGTCTGTCGATATGCACCACTATATTATATATATATATGTGTGTGTGTGTGTGTGTGTGTGTGTGTGCAATTATCTACCTTATTATGATGATTAACAATCTGTAAAAAAAAAAAAAAAAAAAAAAAAACTACTATTTTATATATATATATATATATATATATATATATATATATATATATATATATATATATATATATATATATATATATATATATATATATATGTATATATATATTCTCAACAAAGTTGGTAGAGTTGAGTTGTTAGCCTTAATCGGATGAAATACTGCAGCCGAAAAAAAATGGGACAAATTGACAAATGAAAAAAAAAAAAATACACCGAATAAATAATAATTTTTATGGGGATGCTTTATACAAGTTGTCATATTATATAAATTTTTAATACTAGTATTTCATTCAGAAAACAATATGACAACTACTTTGATAGATTGTGGAGTTGTTGCACATTAAATGAAGTTGAAGATGAATTACATTTTTTATTTCACTGCCCCCTATATTCAGAAGGTAGATCACTATTACTTAAAACTTAATAATTTTTACCCTAATTTCTTTATTCTGCCTTCACATAATAAAATCAAACTTCTGTTTGATAACAATACAGAAAATATTTTGAAAATTACTGCTAACAACATTAGAAATTGTATAGTAATAAGAAATCATTAGAATAAACAATTTCCTTATTGTTATCGCCTTGCAGGTTACAGACTCGCTACACTTTTTGTGTATATTGTTTGAAGAGATTGTATATTTTTGTAGTTTTCTCATCTTTCCTTGTAAATATTGTGATTTTATGTTTAATTGGATTGACATTTTATGTTTAATTAGATTGTCGTTTTATGTTTAATTAAATTGCCTTGATCAATTATTGTAATTGTATCCGTGCAATAAATAAATAATAATATACAATCAAAAGCGTGTCATGTAAATTGCGTTTTTCAATTACAAATAATTATATTTAATATAATGATAACATAAAACAAATTAGACATCATTCTTAAAGTTGTTTAACCTTTTTTATTAATAGATTCAAAAACCTCTCTTGGACCCTCTTAAATGTTTTATCCTGTTATGATTTGTTTACGGTTCCCCATGCATGCACCTCATTAGTTTCTGTAGGAACGACCTTTGTCATGTGACCCATTTTCGTCCAATCAGGCGGTTATTTATAGTTTCAATATGGCAGACACCACATGAAGTTTAATGTCTGAAAAGATGTCAATGTTAGTCAGCCGACTTGCATTTTGAAATGTGATTGCTTTTGAGGTATTGTTTTTGTTTTTTAATTGCTACTGCAAAATCCAAGTTAAATTCAAATTATATAGGTCACAAATAATCTGAATATAATGAATAATATGATTGTAGGCACAGCCTATGTAGAGAGCGCAGCAAATTGTTTTAAGCACATTTTCCATTTATGATGGTTTATTATATTGTTTATAATTTAAGATTTTATTATTATTATTTCATTTCACTAATTTAATTAGACAACGTAAATATGTTATTTGCTAATAAAAGACAGTCACAATGTTGATATGTTTAGCTTATTGAAATGGTAAGATTCAAACCTAGCGTGTTCACGAGAGGAACTGTAATCTATAAATTGGCGTACTCAGCAACCGATAGTCTCAAAAAGATAAGAAAATCCAAAGAAATAAAAATTGAATAAAATCTGTTATAATAAAAATGGATATATTAGATAGAGAATGTTTATGGTTATTGGAAGCATATTCATCATAGTCCTTAGCAGTGTCTGATGATAAATTGCTCCTCTTGTGACAGGTCCTTGGGGAAAATTAAACTTGGATGGTTTTCTTCTATCATGGATATTTCTGGTACCTTTTTCTCTAGCCATCAGGTAGGTTTAGCTAGGGAGGCAACTATGGCTACTTATTGATAGATGGTGCTTCAATCTTGGACTGTTTTTCATTCCAGATTTTATGTATTGTTTGTGACACTTACAGTGGTTTCGTCTCAAGCAAACGACCTGTTCTAAGGTTAAAGTCCAAAAGATGTGATTTTATGATATAAGGATGTCTCATACAGAAGAAGCATACTGTATCACATGTATAAGCAAGACGATTGTCAGTAAATACAGAAAAAACACATGGTGGTCTGTGTTTCTTTGAAGAACTGAAACAAATCGCTGATCCCTTGTCGAGCATTTTAATACAAAATCGAAACATACATCTAATTCAGTTTAGTTAAAATTGTTTAAAACAGGTAACAGATAAATCACATGCTTCGGTTATAGGTTACAGAAGTTGCAACTATTTTCAATATAATGATCAATCGTGCCACTGGGTAGTGTTACAATATCATCAAATTACTATGCGACTGTTTAAATACCCTGTTTCTTGTGCAATGAAATAAGCTTATTTTCGAAACCATGTTGTTTCAGAAAATTAGTTTTATGTATCAATGCATAGTTGAACAACAAAGAAATATACTTTGAAATCTAAGCACTTTTTTTATTTTCCCAAATAGTTGGGGAAAAGATTTTATTCCGTGTTAATTGCAGTAAGTCATATTGCTAACTTGATGAAAGTTATGTTCACCAATATCCATGAGAACATGAGGCATACTGCTAAACATAATATTATGCTATATCATATACTTAATTATATTTTTGGTAATAAATGAGATATTTCGGTACATAATACTTTAGTAGAAACAAAAATTAAATAAAAGTAATAATTATTTCAACAACTCGAAATCCCACGAAAAAAATGCTCACTGGATTTATGCCATGTGACTCTATGATGTAATGATGACGTCACATTCCCGCCATAATCAAAACAATCTTACTGGAGCTAGACCTACACGCAATTTCTATTGTTTGGAAATACTTTTTGGATCTCTAATAACAATTTGTTCAGGTAAGTCAATCATGAGTGGCTATCTCTTTCTAATATAAACACTTTAAATTTTCGGCAATATCTTAGACACTGTAGATTTACAGATCGGAAACATTGATTCATCTCGATACAGTAACAGTGAGTGATAATCTGCTCATTTTTATGCCAAATTCAGACATTATCTTGTGTAAAAGTTAGAGCTGATGCGGTTGATTATATGTTTTAAGTGTTCATTTGGATTTTTAATTATTTTTGTCATCTCTGAAGTTTTAAAACACGACCATTAGCAGATTTATCGTCCACTGTTCTGTAGAATTCATGACGGTCCAATTTTTAACCTTTGACCTTCATCATCCCTGACGTCATATTGGGTATCTGCCAAGTTCTTTTGTCAACAAGATTGACACTCGCCATAAATCGCTTGTTACCGTAACATTGTCATAAACAAGTTGACATTGTAAGTTTTTGTAAGTCTCATGATGAAACTAATTTTTTATGGACAATTATGTTGTCGTTAATAACTTTGTAAATTATTTTAAATAAGCGATTATGAAAAAAATATTTTTCACTTCCGTTTTTTCCCACACGACCTTGGAAGTGACGTAATTCACTGGAGTCAAAAAACAAAACTTGAAGGATTACTACTAATTCTCAACTGGTCTCCATACACGATATCTATAGAGCTCACTTTGCGCTCTCTATAATCTGATGGTGTAAAAGAACGATCAAAATATTCAAGTACAAGAATTATAATGTAACGAGATTGATTTTCTTTATAAACTTTCAAGTAACGATTAAATTAAGCAACAGACTGTTAACTTACTGGATAACTTACTGGATACATGGTCTATTGTAAGTGTTATCACTTGTATTGACCGGATTTTAAATTTCTTTTTCTTAAATTTTTTAAATATCTCTTGCTGGATTGCGCTATGTTTATATCTTTCTTATTATGATTGTAGGCACACCAGCCTATGTAGAGAGCGCAGCAAATTGTTTAATGCACATTTTTGCCACTTATGATGGTTTATTATTTTGTGTATAATTTAAAATTACATGATCATTTCATTTTACTAATTTAATTAAACTTTATGTACGTAAAGATTCCAATATTGCAAATAAAAGACAAAGTCGCAAATGTAGAAATTATGATTTAGCTTATTGAAATCCCAAATCAAATAGATTTGACTGACAATTTCCTGAAAAACTTTACCGGTAAGATTCAAACCTCAGTAGCTTGCCACGTTCTCAAGAGAAACTAATCTGTAAATTGGCATCCTCAGCAACTGATAGTTTCATAAAGATATGAAAATCCAAAGAAATAAAATTAAATGAATTCTGTTATAATGAAAATAGATATATTAGATAGAGAATGTTTATGGTTATTGGAAGCATATTCATCATTTTCCTTAGGTCCTTAGCAGTGTCTGATGATAAATTGCTCCTCTTGCGACAGGTCCTTGGATGGTTTTCTTCTATCATGGACATTTCTGGTACGTTTTTCTCTTATAGGTGTTAGCTAGGGAGGCAACTATGGCTGCTTATCGATAGATGGTGCTCTAATCTTGGAATGTTTTTTATCCCAGATTTTATGTATTGTTTGTGACATTGTCAGTGGTTTCGTCTTTTAAAAGCAAAAGACCTGTTGTATTGTAAAAGTCTAAAAGATGTGATTTTATGATATAAAGGATGTCTCATACACAAGAGGCATACTGTATTATAAGCAAGACGATTGTCAGTAAATGCTGTTAACAAAGACAGAAAAAAACACATGGTGGTCTGTTTCTTTGAAGAACTGAAACAAATCGCTGATCCCTTGTCAAGTATTTTAATACAAAATTGGAGCAACATTATACACCTAATTCAGCTTAATTAAAATTGCTTAAACATAAATCACATGCTTCGGTTATAGGTTACAGAAGTTGCAACTGTTTTCAATTTAATGATCAATCGTGCCACTGGGTAGTGTTACAATATCATCAAATAACTATCAATATCATCATGCGACTGTTTAAATACATTGCATCTTGTGATCTTGTGCAACGAAATAAGCCATGTGATGTAATGATGACGTCAAATTCCTGCCATTATCAAAACAATCTTACTGGAGCTAGACCTACACAATTTCTATTGATTGTTTGGAAATACTTTTTGGATCTCTAATAACAATTTGTTCAGGTAAGTCAGTCATGAAAGGCTATCTCTTTCTAATATTAACACCTTAAATTTTCAGTAATTTCTTTGACACAGTAGATTTACAGATCGGAAACGTTGATTTATCTCAACTCTTTTTTGGGCAGTTTGTCAATTTGATGTATTATTCTATAAGTCTGGATCATGTCAGATCTTTTGTGTCTGTATTTTAGTGTTGGGAGTCCCAAAATTAGAAGTCTTTGATTATATGAAAGATGTTTCAATCTAGTAACTAGGCGAGTCGCTCTTCTCTGTACATTTTCTATAGTGATGGTATCTTTTTTATGTACAGAATTCCATATAGCACTTGCATACTCTAGGTGGGGTCTTATAAGGGATTTGTACAGTGGTAAAAACATATCAATATCCATGTACTCAAATGATCTTTTAATAATTCCAATAGTTCTATTCGTTTTGTTTACACAAGATGCCACATGTTTAGTAAACTTCATTGTTTCATCCATAATAACACCCAGGTCCCTCTCTTGGGTTGTTGGTTTGATATTAGCCACTCCCCCTACAGTTTGTAGGGTATAATCAATCATGTTTGAGGTTGCTGTGACCTAGATGTAAAACACTACATTTATTTTGATTGAATTCTAGCTGCCATTTGTGAGACCAGTCTTCCAACTTGTTGATGTCTTTCTGTATTAAATCCACATGGTTTCAATCATTAGCTGGTCCATATAACTTTTATATCATCAGCAAATAGTTTAACGACTGAATTGAGATGATTAGGCATGTCATTGATATACTTGTAGATCAAGAATAATGTTGGTCTGAGTACACTACCTTGGGGGACGCCACTTTTCACTGTTGTATATTCCAAAAAAATTTCCATTGACTGACACTCTCTGCATCCTATTGTTCAAATATTACCCTATTCATTTCAATATATTGCCCTCTATACCATATTTTTGCAGTTTAAATAAAAGTTAGTATGTACCATAAACTCAGCAACGTGAAGTGACCATATACCAAGGGTATTTTTCTCTCTTGTGGCAAGTAGTGGTGCAACATTGGTTAAAAATCAAAGTCAATCATCAATTGAAATTGTTTGGTGTTCATTATTCAATCAGTTTTACTAATCAGCTGAGACTGTTTTGCATGTTTTGGTATCCTAACTTTATGCTAGTACAAAGTTTTTTTTGGCATTTTATTTGTACTAGATATCACTTATGTGAAGAGTGTCACTTCACAAGGGCTGACACAAATACTCAAATACTCAAATATCTATTATGGTAATGGCTGCACCAAAGCACAAAACCATCACCCATAACTCTAGGGTAACTTCCTTTTTATATTTAGTAATTATTTGCTATATGTTTTACCAAGAATAATTTGCTTTTTATATTGATCACAACAAGATGTTTATTTCTAGTACATGTAATTCTATGAAGTTCATGTTGTCCATATACAAGGCTGATCACACATTTTTTTTATAATTTGTGGTACATGTAGCAGGTGAAACACTGCTTAGTGATTGTCAGGCATGCAACACTGAAATATAGCTCTTTCAGACAGAACTGTAGTGGCAGGAATACAGGAACCTGGTTTCTACACTTCCCTATCTCTACACTTCACATACTATAAGGGTTAATCTTTCCATTCTTAGAAAAATATGTTTAAATCTGGTAAAATATATCAAAACATTGGACTTTTAATATTTGAGAGATCTCACTATTTTTTTCATCACATGTAAAAGTAAATGAATTAAAACTTTTTTGTCCTCAAATAGAGTCTCTGACATATTAACCTGATCCTAATTTGAAACTACATGTATTTGTTTCAGTGATTAAATCTAGTTTTGGATGTAATCAAAACTGTTTGTCTTTTAAAGGTGAATTTAGTAAAGTTCATAAATTTCTTACTTACTAAATACCAGTTATATGATGTAATTAGAAGTGAATTCTTCATATCAAACCAAAAAATGTACAATACTTTTTTTCTTGTAATTGATTTGTTTAAATAAATTTGGTTTAAAATCTACATTAGACATGTCATTTTTATATATAACAGCATTTGTCTTGAAGGTATTGTTTATAAATGATGTTTTCTGTTTTATATAAAAACATATTTTTTTCTGATTTATGTAGAGAAGTTTAAAAAATGTAACATGAAATTTGAATGACAATTGTCTACTTATGAATGTCTTTTGAATTTTTCACATTCAAACTTTGGCAACACAAAGATATATATTGTTGTTAACTTATCAATTGGATGTAGACTAACAACTTCACAAGTACATAATAAACTTGGTGTAAGGAAACTCACTAGAACTACTTAGTACTGTACCAGTAAATATTTCTTTTGCCAAGATAAACAAACACAAATTATTTTTCTTATTTTTATTGTTGCTTTGTTATTTTAGTTAGCACAAGACATTGTAAAACACAAATTTTATATCCCCCTATATTGGTTAATATTATTTTGCTGTTTTTGGCTCAACTGGCTATATCCAGCTGACCTTATGGCATGGTGAAGCGTTTGTGCATAGACTTTAATCTTCTCCTCTGAAACAACAGGACCTATTTAAACCAAATTTGATGATTTGAACCAAATTTGATGTGGGAGGTCCCTAGGTGGTGCAGATTAAAATTTGCACAAATCAACTTCCTGTGGCATCCAGGATGGCTGCTGTTACTATAAATAGCAAAAAGTGTTAAATTGCTGATATATGTTTATTTTTCAACCAATTTAGATCAAAATTAAGATGTAGAAATCAGATATATAGCCATTTAACATATGCAACAAGATTTTTCCTCACCTTTGTAGATTAGCTTATAATTAGCTGAATATGCAAATTAGCTGCTATCAATGGCTGATTCTTTGAAAATCTACTACTCTGAAACATCAAAGGTCGCTAGGTGGAGTAGTTTAAGTTAATAAAAAAACAGCTTCTTATGGCATCAAATATGGCCATTGTTGTTATGAAATTAGATGCAACTTCTCTGCCAGCTGAGCAATACTGGTCCAATTGGGCCTCTTGTTAAAAAATTGTGAATAAGCAATGTAAACTAAATTATATATATATAATTATTATTATATATATATAATTTAGTTGTTTTTTTTCCCCCTATGATATACATGTATATTTGTATATTTCAACAATTTGATATAAAAGCTGTGTGTGGTTGTAATAACTTTGTTCTGAAAAATTTTGGTGAATGATTTATTTGAGTTTTACATTTAATGAAGTTAAAAGATTCCTTTTGCTTTTTGAAGTACCATACAGTGTCATATATTACAGGTTTAGAATTGTCTTAGTCAGTTAATGTAGGAATTTACAGTTTGTTAATTTGAAGATCTATATAAATCTCTTCACACAGATCTTTTAAAGATAGATCTATTGAATGAGAATTTACATAAAAAAGAACTATAATACATGATATGTTTGTTCTTTAAAAGTTATTTGGGGCATCATTGTTCTGTAGTAAACACAGAGTATTATGACAGTTATTGCACTTTTGTAATTTAATATGTATTTAAAACTACTGTGCTAAAATACTTATTAGGCTAATATAAACATATTAAAAATAAGTAAATATTGTAACATTAAATATTGAACATTTATATTCCATTTGTACCAGCCAGTCAGCATTAATGTGACACCAGTAGACCAGTCAGTTAGCATTAATGTGCCACCAGTAGACCAGCCAGTCAGCATTAATGTGACACCAGTAGACCAGCCAGTCAGCATTAATGTGACACCAGCAGACCAGCCAGTCAGCATTAATATGCCACCAGTAGACTGGATTTGTTATTTGCATGATGTTGATTTAAGTTTTTCAACAAATTAAAGATTTTTGATTTCCAAAATTTTGTAACATATAATTTGAATTTTCAACAACTTGATTTTTAGCTGATGGAACTTTAATTTTGACAAAATATTTTGGAGTGTTTTGGATGTTGAGATGCAAGGCCAAATCAAATATGTACATTTGGATCAGGTTATGACTTCCAGTTCTCTATGTTATTGTTAATATGCAAGATATTGACATTCTAGTTAAATTAAGTTTCACTGTACTTAGTATATACTGAGTATATAGCTCAGAATCATTTTTGGACACTTTGTGCATCTGGTATCCTTCTAAAAATTGTCCATTGGAAATAAGACTGGTTCAGATGATTCTAGAGAAATTATATAGTTGTATTGGTTCAGCTATTTTGATTGACAATTATTGTCCAAAGAAAGTGATTGACAATTATTTTCAAAGAAACCTAACAATTTTAAGATGTCATCACAGTTAATTGGAACTCATTGCCATATTTGTTACCACCATCACAAATTCTTAAGTTATTAAAAGTTTATGTTCAATAATTCAAATTTGACAAGGAATTTTACACTTTGTGGTGTGTGGAGCAAGTTTACCCAGCAAAGATGTCAAGGAGTGACAAAAATTGTATTTTGAGTTTTGGTATCATTTATATGATAATGTTTGTTTGAAATACATTAATTTTTAAGATTTTTAAACTGCCTTATGCCAAGTGTTTACAGTAAAATACATATACCTCAGACAGAGAATACATTTTCACAGACAAAATTATTATGATGTCTAACACATTAGTAGATTACGACACCTGAGGATTTGTTGCAAACTGAAGACACCGCATCTTAAACATCCTTTTTTTTTTCTTAATAGTTATTTCCCCTGGTACATTCTAAAATTGGTGAGAAAAATATTTTATTTACATTTTGACTAAATGTTTAAACATTAAAATTTTATCGAGTATGAATCCATTAATGGTAACAGTCTAGACAAAATCATCCATCCAAGATTACTGTATAGTAAATAAAGAACTTGTTGGTATAAACTTGTCAATAAACTCATGACAAACAACACCAATGAAAAGTTAAAACATATTTTAAAATAAACCTAAAAATATTGATAACCATTGTTTTAGAGTATTGATTTCCACGATATATATACAACATATAAATATATCTACCATGGTTCTATTAAAACTGGAATAGTGCAGTACATGTATGTATATAATTTAGACTTTATTTCCCACCTCAACTCCTTTGAAAAAAAAAAAAAAACACACACACACACACACACAAAAATAGAAACTGAAAATTTAAATTGCATTTCGATTTGAAGTTTAAAGTTGAGTCATGACTCCGGTACTTCATCACAAGCTCAAGGAAATCCGTATTGAGATCTGTGAATAAGTTACAATAGCATGTTATCATTGTGCAACTTAACACAATTTAGAGAATGCACTATATTGCTTGATCTCTGTGTGTGTGTGTGTGTGTGTGTGTGTGTGTGTGTGTGTGTGTGTGTGTGTGTGTGTGTGTGAATTTAATTTTATTTTGTATACATCATAATAAAATCTATAATCTTTATAATAGATTGGATGAAAGTTTGTGTTTATCATAGATATCATATGTCTTTTGATGATCAAAGGGTTTTAGAATAATAACATCTCTAAGTATGTAGAAAATATAGTAGATAAATTCATAAAGAGATTGATAACTCTGTGTATTAAACAAAAATAGTTGAGATGTTAAGCAGATATTGCTATCAATTTTAAGCAAGTTGTTTTACTGATATGTTTTGTTAAAAGTCTATTCTCAATACTGTAAATTCTATCATTTTGTGTTATCTAGTATTCACACATATTATTCCTTTGTGTGTTTATTTTAAATTACGATAAATGATAAAATCTAGAAATTTAACAAGACAAAAAATATTTCTTTTCAGTAAGAATTCATGATTTCAATCAAATCTTCATTCCGTTAGTCTTTATATCTATAAATGTAAAATTGATTAGTAACACAGGCCTACTTTCAAATACATATTTATTAATTAAATTCAATACAATCTTTACCGGCACAAACCAATTATTAAATTCAATTTTTTTTTTTTTTTCTGTACACGTTAAACTTGAAGTAAGATTTGTCCTGCCCATAAATGCTTAAATTGTTGCTTATAAAGTTTGTTTTGACAAAGTGGTTAGTTAAATCTATGTATGCTTTTTATATCTCATTTGTGTTTACACTCACCAGCTCTAAGGGTAAAGTAGCAAGTACACAAGTACGATATTAGCATTCTTTTGATAGACTGATTAAATGAGAGTTTTTTTGATGAAGGTGGATTTGCAAGCTAGCAATGCTGTTTTGTTTTCTGATGAACAGCTTAATCCGTTACCATGAGATGTTTATGAGCTGGTATTATTCATTAGAGAAGTTTGGCAGTCATAAGTCACTGATTTTCACAAAGGTGCAAATTTCTTGGTTAAAAGTGTTTTAATATCAATAAAACTGAATTTCATTTATCTTAAGACTATTGTCATATATTTATTTATATTTATACCACTTTTGTATTGAAGTACATGTACACCTTCCAACATCCATTGTTTTAGTAAGAATTATATTGGAATTATTTACATATACATGTGTATAATGCATGGATTATAGGTATTCATGTTGGTTTATATAATCAGGCTAAATAAAGACTTGAATTTAAATCCCCACTCTTAATTATAAATCACTTGTTACCCAAACTAATTGTTCAGAAATTAAAGAATCTATTCATGCATATATCAATTTTTTTCTATATGGTTTAAACTTTTATTAGTATTTAAATTGTTTATACATGTAATTTATTACGAACAAAGTATTATGTGTTTTAAATGGATTCTCTCAAAAATAAAACACTGGAGTAAAAGTAGGTAAATCTTGTCATGTCAGATATTGGACATTTTGAAACATATTGAAATACACAATCAGGTGTACAATTTAATTTTCTCCCAAGGCATAATTCAGATTTTAACAATATAGATCATATATATATATATATATATATAGACATTTTTGGAACAGATCCATATTTTTTTTATACTCACCTATTTCTAAATCCTTATTAACTGATTAAATACCGCATGAATTTCAAGGTAAATTGATTATATTACCTGTAAATTTAACAGTACATAAATATTACACAGGTTTAATAGAAATGAATGTTTATTGTTACAATACAATATATGTGCATATAGGAGCTTAATAAGGTAAAAGGTAAGGGCTATGTAATTTGCAACTTATAAGTGTGTTTGATTAAATATTTTTCTTTTTTTCTCTCTTTAGGTTTGGTACATGTATTTCAGAATGGGAAATGATGTAAAATGTACTAAATAAAAGCCTGTTGGTCCTTGATTTTATTCCCTTTTATTAAAGAACATATTAGTTAGAGTTCCTCACACCTGTTTACAGGTATATGACTTTACTTTGTAGTTCTGTTTTAATTATTAATGCTTCATATTTTATATTTCAGATATGAAATTTTAGACTTCAGTATTCTGTTAAATGATACAAGTTCATCAAGGTTAATGTTTAATCATGTAAAGTGGAATTGTAGTTTGTATCATAAGCAACATGTAAACACTTCTGAAGGATAGATATGTGGATAAAGTATGTTTATATTGAGAGGTAGATTGTAAGACACAAGTAAGATGTCGGGATCATCTACCCCAGCACAGTCTGTGTCCAGTATAGGTGGACAATTATCACCTGGTCTTGGTGAACCAGGTAGTATAATTACACCTGATACCAAACCTAAATCTCCTAAAGAAGAAGAGGAGGATGCTATTAAAGAATTGGTGAGTATAATATTACAGCTGTAGAGGTGTAATGATATGCCAGTAAATCTGGTTCAGTGGGTTTTTGATTGTAATCTGCAATACAAGTTTCAAATATTTTAATGTAAACCACACAGAAAACATGTATAAATACTAAATAGAATCTGATTTCACAGTTAGGTTATAGGATAACTGTAAAGTATGAACTACATTTACCATATCTGGTTTACTTCATATTATACAAAATTTCTAGTATGTTGCAAGATTTAGCAGATAATCTTAAAAACTGTGCATTCTATAAATTTCTTCATTGTTAAATATTATAAAATTTATAACACTATTCTGAAATATTGAAAATTAAATGCTCTCATGAGTAAAAAGTCCATATAAGGTTCTGTTTTCAAATTTGAGTTTACTTAGTGTATGCACATGAATTACATACCTCTACAAATGTAATTGCCTTAAAATATTCTGGACTTCATTTGTTAATCAATCAATTGGTCATTTAAAATCACACGAACATAGGGTTTTTTAAAGGGTTATTTTTATATCATACAATGTATTTGTTTGTGTTACTTTAAACTGCACCTGTTATGCCTATAAATGATGAAGAATCAGTTTTGATGCTGTTGGTACATACCTGTTTACGCAGGGTGATTAATCTATCATTAACAAAATTGATAGTCTTAAAAAAATTATCATGCTTTTCTCCAATATTCTCACCTAACACAAGAATTTTAATCACTTTATTAGGTACAATACCTGTCATAGATCTGATTTGGTAATGACAGTGGCACTTGCCAATCCATCACTGGCTTCAGTATGTGTAACCACTCGATAATTAAAAGTTAAAGATATCAAAAAAAAAAAAAAAAAAAAAAAAAAAAAAAAAAAAAAAAAAAAAACTAAAAACAAAAAAACAAAAAAAAAACACTCAGTTTATCAAGCGAGTTTCCATGGCAACAAAAAGTCGCCTATATGCTTTTCAAACCAGTTCATTGCAAGCTAGATTAGAACCTGTTAAATTTAAAATATAAATATGCATTTAATATATTTACTGGTACCCTCTTTAAAGTAAGATAAGTTGTAACTCATTAAAATTCTGCTTTGAAAAAAAATAAACTTTTATTATTTATATTTACTTTTTTTATTTTCAGGCAACAAGTAATGGTTTAAATCACAATAAACTTTTAAATGGTGAGACTTGCAATGTAGAATTTTTGGAAATGTTTTTTTCTGGATTTCCTCGGATTGTTGGAATGCATTTATTTCCCTGTTTGACTACACTTGTGTTAATGAGTCAAACTATAGACAAGATAGATGGACTTAAGACTTTGACAAAACTGACAGAATTGTGGATTAGTGAATGTGAAATAAAAGTAAGTTTTTCTTCTTCTAATTCCTTTTTAGCTCACCTGAGCCAAAAGCCTTTTGTTTTATTTCTACTGAAATATTGGCAAGGGGACATAGTAATATGTTACAACTGTCTGTCAGTCTGTCTATCACACTTTTTGTCCAAACCAATTCTCCTACACCATCAACTTTCCAGGTATGATTATTAGGAATTAGGTAATGCATATTGTCCTCCTTTTACATGGGGATGATTTTTCTAGGAGATATGACCTTTTGAACTTATTTCAATGATTTTTTCAGACTGGATCTACATTATTCCTGTTTATAATTAATGAGATTTGTACATTGTTTTCCTGTTGTAATTAATTGGCTTTTATAGAAGTTATGGCCATTTGAATTTTTTAAATAACTGTTATTGTTACCCTTCAAATAAATTTCTCGCTTAGTGATTAGTAATTTGCCAGTAGGGGTGTAAGGATACAGCAATATCATATCGCGATATATTGTGATGCAGGATGTGTGAAATATGTATCACAATATATTGTCTTTACACTTCTGACATAAGGTCAAAACAATAATCTTCAATACAGTTATGGTTCTTGTACTTGGCTTTTGTTGATAATAAATATAAAACACATGAATTGTAAGTACTAAATAAAGTCGCTGTTCTTAGTAGACATTTCCTTTTAAAAGTTGTTCTTGTTCACTGACTGTATAAGTTGAATAATTTAAAAATGAAAATTATGTAACAGTGTATAAGATTTCTAAAAGTAACTAGATTACAATGCTTTTTCAACGATTTTTTTTTTTTGTTAACCATGAGGTCCTAATTCTTGGAGATTAATGTTAATCTCTCTCAGTTACACACTTGTAATATCTAGAGCTCTCGTATGATATATTACAAACATCCTAATGACTAAAACTTTATCACATGTGTGCTTGTCAAAAACACCCATTTTCCCGTCCTTTTCAAAGTGTCCGCTTAACATTCTACAGTTTAACACATTCAGTCCATTGCGAAATACCAATTTTCTTTAGTGCATCAGGATACAAACTGATCTTGTGTGCACATCACGGTTTACTGATATACCAGTATATCATTACACCCCTACTTGCCAGGGTACATGTCCAACTATGTTCGGAAATCTCTTGAGTACATAAACTCCTGCGACATTTGTTTAAAACAAAACAATGTTGTGTTCCTTTAAAGATTTGATTTATGTTGTTTGTTGAAATAGTTGCAGGTATTGAGCATGTGTTTATATTTTGTTTTAACATTGCGATTAATGAAATAGTTATTTCAGATATTCAAGACTATATATATACCAGTATTTTTTTCTTATGTAAATATATTTCTCATAAATTTATATGTTCTTATGTGGGTTATACATGTGTATGTTTATGGAAATAGATATGTTACAAATACCTTGACAGGGATTATTTTTGCCGTTAAATTCTTTTGGACTTTACTTAGTAGCAGAATAAATTAACTTGACCAAGGAAAATCTGATGATCTTTGACCTAGCACCAGTTTCATTTTTCATGACTAAACACTTAAAAGGTTTTGCAATAGCCATTTTTCATTTTGATTTCTGATCTAAATAATGTTTTCAAATTCTAAGGTTTCATTTTACCGTAACATATTTACAAAGGTCAATATTGTATATTTGGTCATCACCTTTATAACCTCCCATAATGACCATTATTAAAATACATGTAAAAGACTAAGAATAATCTGTTCTTGTCCATTATATACCTAAATTTATTTCATGGCATGAAATTTTCATGTTATTTTTCCATGATACATTAACTAACACCATTTGCCATTAATTGCACTTATTACACAAGCACTTTATGTTAAATATTACAATATATATGCAAAAAAGGTAATAATGTCACAAGTAAATAAATTAATTACCATCTCCTTAAATATCTAGTCACTAACATCTCCTGATATATACATGTATATATATATATATATATGCAAAACCACACATATGTGGTTTTCTGAAGTAGCTGATCGCACAATTTTATTGTGCGGACGGATACATTATACAAGTGTGCAGAGCGTATGTATGTGTCTGCACAATAAACGAGTGCAATCAGCTACATTTGAAAACCACATATTTGGTATGTGGTTTTGTATTTATCACATGCCCTACCAAACTGAATGCAAAGCTTTCTTTCTTACTTAATTGCTAATAAAATCACAATCAGCTTTTTTTATATTAATTTTTAATCTGATTGGAAAAACTGATATCTGACTGTAAAAACGTAAAAAAAAAACTGCTACAAGTAATCAAAAACAACAGATTATTGTTTGTTTAAATGTCATTTGTTAACATTTTAATACTAATATTGTAAACTAGGGCTGTCACGGTTAGTGATTTTCGTAACCGGGTACCCAACATGCATTACCCGAACCATAACTGGTTAACCGATATTTGGAAAAGGTGATGTGAAATACAATAATACTATTCATAAATGGATTGAACAAACGTTTATAGTTTATAAAAAAACTTACCATAAAATTAAATCTATATGTTTACCATTCTGTTTCAGTTTTACTTCCCTATTCCATATATGTTTGTTCGCGCGTTTTCATTTCTAAATTTTAATGTTTAAAAATAAAACCCAATAGATCGTATTAATTTCACACTCACCTGTATTACAGATATTTCTGACCAGGCCTTCACAAACGCCGATTTTTACCAAAAATGCAGATTCAAACTTAAAAAGGCCGATTGAAAAATATCCGAATCGGCTTTTTCCCCCATAATAGTAAGACAAAATCTGATAAAAAAATTCTTTAATGCCGGCTTGTTAACAATTAAAATTACTCAGGACAGTGTCACGATTCACTGAACTTCCCTATTCACAGGTAATTACCTAATTCCTTACAAGTTAATTGATTTCTAGTGGCTTCACCTGTTCACATTGTTTCTATTATAGTATACAAACATACACGTGCCTGATCGACCCAGTTTATATAGTTAATAACCTCCCCTGAATATACAAGAGCTGACTAGATTGATAACGACAGTTTTTCGGGTTACCAACAACAAGATCACGGCATTACACGTGGTTTTTGTATCTGTTATATTATGTCGATCAGTGATGGGACTGTTATAAGATATTAATAAGCGGTATTTATAAATATTTATCTATATATGTGACAATGTCACACATCCACTTATAATTTATAATTAAAACGACAGATATCCTGATGTACCAAACAGAATTCAGTTTAACTGTTTATTGACGTTTTGTTGCATTGCCAACAACTGGACAGTTATGGAAAGATAAAAAGCAGTATGTTAACACCATATTTTCAAATAAAAATTTTAATTTTCAATTCTTTACGTATCTGATGTGTGATAATTAAAATAAAAAACAGAAAATTGTTCTGGGGGGGTAGATGTACCCTTTGCCTACCGCTTGACCTTACCGGCGTTTGTGGAGCCCAGAAATTCTGACATAGATTACATATCGTTTCCTTTTGTCTTCTGACAGTTTGAAGAATTTCCAAATTGTCGCAGGCATGGTTTTCCGAATCCCAGAATGACAGCATACGCGATCCGTTTAGAAATTAGAATTTTCGGAACCAATACATTTGAACAAATGAAAGTATACTTTGTTTTTATTTGTTTATTTTCATTGTAAAAACTCGCTGAACTTACAGTCGTGTCCCTGTTGATCCTAAATTTACCAAGATACATTGAATGTGCATTGATAGCAGTATATCGTCGGTTACCCGGTTAATGATTTTGTTACTGGTTACAGCATCTTACCTACCCGTATATCGGGTACCCGGGTAATCGTGACAGCCCTATTGTAAACACAGGTTAAAACTTCGAAAAAACGTTGATATATCATAATTTGTTAACATCGTTGAGGATTCTTCCAATTTGACAAAATTCTCCCAACTGAATGATGATGTCACATAGGAAAAGGTCTTACGTATTCATGACATTTTTTGTTGTTGTCGGAAAAGGGAATTCCCCTAAAAGTAGTTCCCGGCTACTATGGTGACATGGATGTTGTATCGCACATGTGCAATACAGATCATTTTTTCACATACTAGCCAGAAAATGTAATGTATCTTTATTGTAAGATTCAATAGGTGTGTGATCAAATCTGGTCACTTGCTTTGAATTCAATTTAGATGTATTAAAGATTTCATAACAACAGACTAAATGGATATCTCCAATAAAACCAGAGATGTTAAGCTCTTTTGTTTACATTGTTACACAATATAAAAGGATTCCAATAACCTATGTTGCATTAAAAAGCAGATATTTTAACACTCAAAATCAGTTAGAATGGATTTTGTATACCTATTATGTGACTGTTTTTATGCTGTAATTATTGCCATCAAGCCTATCTGTAAAGCTGACTTAGGCTACAGTAGCAAGTTAAACAGCTTTTTATAAAGCTGAATTCTTTGTATGTGTTCAAAAACTTTTTTTTTTTTTAGAATTATTTGCTGGCTTTCTTAAGTGCAGTAAGTTTTTATAGATTGTTTGAATGTATATTTTATGTCAGCTCAATATGATAAACTGTCATATTTTTTTTTTCTTCAGAAAATAGAAAATCTAGGGTCATGTAAACTACTGCGCAAACTGTTTCTTTACGGAAACCAAATCACTAAGATAGAAAATCTAGACCACCTTTCTCTCTTGGAAGTTTTATGGTTAAACAATAACCAGATTCAGTATTTGGAGGTAGGTAGATTATCAGGTACATGTATTAAAACATTTAATGTGCTAAAAGATTATTTTTAGATTGTGTTTACTGGTGTTAGAGTATTATTAGTAGTTTGTGTAGCAGTGAGAGATAAGTCAATGAAAGTATAGTAACCAGGAAGTGTTTTGAGACATTGACAGATTAAAAAAAAAAGTCTTCTTAATTAATGTTTTATTCTTTAAACTCAAGATCAAATGTGAAAAGATAAATCACAAGGGTTCTCCAGGGGGAGGGGATGTTATTGTTGGTCTTAAATTTACCAATTAAATTTTTAAACTCCATAGGATAATTGTAGCAGTTTAACTTATTCAAAGTTGTATCAAGACGAACACAATTTAAAACAATGTTCTTGGAAGTAAATGATTTTAATTGTCGGTACCAGTTTATGTATTCTGCATTTAAAAAAACTCAAGTAAACAATTTTTTGCAAACTTTTCAAATAACAAGTATAACTACTGGGTACGTATGGCACAGTTACAATTTTTTCAAAAAGGTATGTTTTCATTAATTTCCTGGCATAGCAAAATTCTTTTTAAAAAAGTATTAAATATTAAAATTTAAAAAAAAATTAGTTTTTCAACTTTCAAGGCTGTCAGTCACTTGATGATGTGAAAGCAAAAGTATTGGAAAAACATACACATTGTTTCTCTTAGAAATTGTTTGATAAAAACATTCACAAAATATTATGTAAGAATGCATGTAAAATGTAAAATGATACCAAATACTCTTCAGTATTTTCTGTTTGCTGTTGTACTGATGAAATCTCTCTCTTTCTTTTTTTTACAGAATTTGTCAAGTTTATCTCATTTGAGAGTACTAAATGTTGCAGATAATAAAATTGATAAAATTGGTAAGTGTGTATTAGCAAAAATAAAACAAAATTATTTAGTATTGTAAACAATATTATTGTATATTTATTTACTGAACAGAATAAAAACAAAAGAAAACTTCACATTTTACAGTTTTGTAGCCCAATTATGTCAATGAATTACTGCAGTTGTTAACAGAAATCAAACTGTTTATTAGGGGTGTGAATTGTTACAAAAGTTTTCATCCAGCTACTTGCATTGTTTTGTCTTTCTAGATAAATAAGAGAGATAATTTTCTTCATTGCATGACTTTACTGGATAACTTTGATGGCTATTGTTAGGTATGTGGCATCTAGTCTATATGTTGAATCAAATCATTCATTCAGTCTGTTCATTGGTAAGTTGTTTGGTTAGGCAATACTTACCCTTCAAGTTAAATTTACTGATTTGCTGTGTTAGGCAACTAGTAATTGACTATATATAAAAGATTTTAAAAAAAAACCTGGAATGTTAAATATGATATCAGTCTGTTATTTAATGTTTCTTTTATCAAATTTATAATTGTTTTATGTTGTGCATTTTTTATATAATTTATTTACAATATTTAAGACAGTGGGCTGTCGTTCATAACGCATGAACACTGACAAAAAGAATGTCATTTTTTATATTTACAATTTCTTTAACCATTTCAGTTCAATTTCAGATGATATATCCTAAAAATCACCTTTTTAATATGTCAGTTTACTGCCAACCTCCACATCAAAATGAAATATCCCAACATCATGACGTCAGAAAGTTCAAAAAGGTCATCAGCATTCATAGCATATGACTGCAAAGATAAGTAATAGAGTCATGAAAAGAAAGATAATAGCAATTGTAAATATTTATATATGTTTGTATTATTTTGACAGGTCATACTCTTGATGCTAATGGAAAACTTGAAGAGTTAAATTTATCTGGAAACAACATTGCTTCATTAAGGGTAAATTTTTATTATAATTATTATTATTATTATTATTTTTTTTTTTATGTAAGAGGGGAATGACAATGAAAAGTGGTATTTTCATTAGATGAAATGGAAGGAGGAATTTGGGTTCATACTTCTGAGATAGTTTCTGAAGCTTTTAGATGCTTCATATCTGAATAGTGCTTTGGATAAGTCTTCTTGCCTTGTGAGGTGAAACACTCCGGTGTGAAGTTTGAAAGAGAAAAACCCAGCTCTTGACTCTCTCTTTTGTTTGATTGTTTGTTTATGCAAGGGATGAAATTATCAGTTTGTGGAGGCCTTGAATTTTTTTTTTGTTTAGTTAAAATTAATGCAGTTAAGATACAACATATCAAAACATGTTCTGTAGTTCATCAAATCCATAAAATCAAAACATTTTAGTTTAAGTTGACTACAAATATTGTTCAAGTTAAAAAACATTATTTTCATTGATGTTTCATTCACCAGGCTTATGAAAATCAATCAAATAACAGAACTTATTTTGGTTAATAAACAGTAAAGACTTAAAAGTTTAAATGATCAAGGAGTTCAATAAGGTTGTGATAATGAGATTTAACTTAAATCTAAACAAGGGGCCTAAAAATTCCAAATATGTAAACCAGATGCGTTTGATGATGAATTTTTCCTAAAAATACTTAATACAGTGAACTCTCTTTACAACGACACTCTTTGTAATGGCATATTCAGTTAACAGCAAAAAATTGTTGGAAACAAATCTGTTGTAGTGTTTTTATTACACTTTATAACGGCATATTCTGTTACTGGCTCCGGGAACAAATGAACAAAATTACATAAATGATCTGTTTGAATATTTTCATTTTCAAATACTATCAATAAAATGTGATGAATTTTTCAAAAATACTCAATAATTTATTTACCATAGCATGTTTAATCAATTATTTTCAGGAGCTGACACATTTAATGAGGATTCCATTATTAAAAAATTTAAGTTTAAAAGATCCAGAGTATTCTCCTGCGCCAGTTAGCTTATTGTGCAATTATTCAACCCATGTGTTGTTTCACTTACCTCATCTGACTAAACTAGACACATATGATGTCAGTAAGCCTGTTAGTGACATGGCAGAGGTTTGTATCACTTTTTTTTCTATTTGGATGTAACAAATCATGCATTTATACCCATACTTGATTTCTCTAAAGAGTTGAAAAAAAATCAGATTACCTTTTTTTTTTTTGGCTATACATTAGAATTTGGTGCCTCAAAAAATATCTTTTTCTTGAAAACTATGTCACATGAAGTCATTATTTCCTTTCAATTTTTATTTATTTTTATTTCTATTATTTATTTATTTATTTATTTGTTGTTGTTCAAACACTCAAAATTCAAAAACTTAAATCAAAATCTTCTAAGTTTAATTCTGTCAGATAAGTATTAAAAGAAACACTCAGCAGAAAATACTTACGGTGTTGCTTAATTACTGCAGATCACCTTTATTTTTGTGTAAAATTGTGAATTGTGAATGAATCAATCATGAATTTAAATTTACTGGAATATTTCCATCAATAAAGTGTTGCACAAACAATTTTTTCTGATATAACGGACATGGTTATGTGTACAAAGTAAAACTGAAAATGTTACTTACAGTTGGTTATTGTTTACCTTTGAATAGAACAGAAATAATCATTCATATTGCATACTGTATATGTTTTTATATGCTTCTTCTGATCTATAATGATCATGGGTGATTGGTAAAAAGTTTTGGTCATCTTGTGAGCCTTTTTAAAATGTATGTACTGGTATATTTATAAAACCAAAATTCTGACATTAGAAATTTAAATATGTAATATATAAATACTTGGATATATTTTATCTAGTTGAAGTTTGCAAATTCAGAGATCAATTCTATTTGTAAATAAGGTCTCAATGATTTTGGTCACAATTTTTACTCACAAATATAATTTGACCTACAATTTTCAAAACTACTGTAACCAAAAATAAAAAAAGACACCAACATTTACACAAATGATCCTTTTTCTGCCATTCAGAGGAGACAAAACGACTACATAAATAGGATGCTAAAGGATATTTATACTTTATACATGATTTTTACCAACCTTGTAGTTAAATAAGTGTTAAAATTAAATGACCTAACTTCCATAAAGAATAAGATTAAACAGGCATTCATGCATCTATAACAGTTAAGCACTTCAAAGCATACGTCATAACTATGTTTTACATGTACTTAATATACAGAACAGTCTTGACCAACAACGTGACAAATAAGATATTTTGACTCACCTTATCATGCTGGAAATGACTTAAAATAAATTTATCGTTTGATCCATTTCAGTAGATTTATACAAATTTAAGACAAGCTTAATGTGAATTGTAATTTCTGTCTATTGTCTTCAGACAACTGTGGTAAAGAAGAAAATGTACTATAATATGAGAGAAAAAACTGTGAAAAGAAACATGGCTGATATCCTATCAAAAATGGAAATATATGCACAGCGCTTGAAAGCTTTTCCTTTGGAACGAATTAAACATCTGATGTGTACAATGAAAGAGGTAAAACAATAATATTATACATTAATTTTTTAAAGTTGTTGTAAATAAGAAATGAGCTTTTGAGAAGCTATTGTATTTCTTTATGTTTTACTGCTTTAGTTTAGATTTTTGAAAATAATTAACAGAAAAATAATTAAACTAAAGTATTTTAGAGTTAATGTGACTATAGTAACAAAATTACAGCTAATAGTTACTTGCATTTTTGTGTAATTAGTTTTGAAATATTTAACCAATTCATTTCTACATTGAGATGTAAAATAACAGGATATGCATCACTTGTGTATCGGTCATTTTGTAGTTTTCATATTTTATCTTATTTCATGAAATCAGACTTTCAAAAATAGGCATTTAATAACACACATGCATTTTTTTTTCAATATTTTCAGCTTAAAAAGGTATATTTAAGTTTAGAAATCATATCAAATAACTTGTTTCAGTTTTGAATTTTAGATCATGTAATATTATATAGTAATCTTTTAACTCAAAATTGAAAGATATACCCTAGCATTTGAGTATAATAAGAAAATTATTTAAGAAAAAAAATGAAACAATTGAAACAAGTTATGACTAATTTCTTCTTCATAGCAGAGTTATATTGGACGAGTGTGTTAGTTGTATAGATTACTTGTAGTTTGAATTTGAATTGCTTGTCTTTTTGAGGTAAACAATTGTCTGTGTTTGATATTTGGTCAATACATGAATATTATAATGAAGTTTAAAATAAATGTAGTCTAAAATCTAATGAATTGGAAATAAATGTAGTACGGTATATTTAATGTAAAGAATTTGAATATAAACGAAACCCTATTTAACCCTGTTTTAAATTAGATATGAATATCTCCAGTGATCTAACTAAAGGAAGAAAAACATTCAGTAAAACTTATTTGAGAAAAAAATCAAAACAGGAAAAAAATAATTTAACAAACTCAAATAAAGATTTTAAAAAAAGGTTTAAACTTAAATGTTGAAGTAACATAAAATATATTTCAATTTATATAGATATATTTATATGGTGATGGGGTAAGCTACTTTTAATTTTTTTATGATGGTCATGTGTTTGATTTATTTTAACACACCCATACATTTTTGCCAGATTAGGACAGAGAAGAATATTTTTAGTATTTATAAATTATATAATTATATAAATTCAGATTTTGTTATTTGTTATATACAAGTGAAAGAAATATTTAAATGTGTCCCAACTTCAGAAGTTTAGACTTATGCAAAGCTATAATGCAAAGCTATAATTTTTCTGCCACAAGATAATGCAAGACTAGTCATTTTAGAGTTTTATGTATTTGCAAAAGCTAAAGGGAAAAAAGAAGAAAAAAGCCTTGCTCTTTATGTGAAATTGAAATTTAAGCTGTTGTTGGCTAAAATTACAGAAACTATTCCCATTGTGATTTTTAGGTTACCAAAAAGGTATATAAAAAAATTAAAATCAAATTGTACCTTTTTAATATGAATTAAAAAATTTAACGAGTACAGTATAATATAACAGAAATATAAAATAATATTGACAATGTATATTGAACACATAATACGAGAAGTATGCTTTAGTGACATTTAAAGGGTGTCAGAATACTTTACGTTGGTGTATGGGTTAAAATCAAAATTAAGATGACTAGGGCTTTTGGAGGAATGAGGATTTTAAGTTTATTTAATAGTTTTAAATTTGCAGGTAATTCATAACAACATTAAGCTGCTGCTACATATACTATAAAAAGTATTTTTGTTTTAACAGATTAGATGTCAAGTATTTCTTTTAATACATATGTACACATGAACCTAGATTAGTAACAAAATAAAATGAAAGAACCATACATTTACACATAAGCACAAAATATTTGTGTGGATGAAAAAAAAAAAAAAACAAATTTCAAAAAATAATAAAATAAATAAATAATAAAAAAAAAAACTTTAAGAATTTTTACTTTTGCTCATATCTTTATGTGTACAAGATACTTGACATTTGAAATCATATATATATAGGATTTATTTGATCAGAAATAATGAATTTGTTTTTACATATATGATGTTTGTACATGTATTGTTTTACTGTTATATACATATATGTATTGTATTTAGATATATTCTGTTTTAGTAACATGGCTACAGAAATGTGTGTTGCTTTGTATCTGATTTCTATATAATTCATTAATTCATTTGCTTAAAACCAACAACTTACAGATGTATTGTGAAAAAGAGGAATTACGTGAGATGAACAGAAGTGATCTATCTGAGGAGGAAATGTCAGAACTTTTTATGTGTGAAGCAGAGAGTCAGGTGAACAATTGGTCGTTATTCCTCTCTCACCAAATATCCTTCCAACACTCTATATAAACATATATATTCTGAAGTAAACCACACATTTGTAAAGGACTATTTAATACAAAATTTATACAATGTCTGTTTAAAGAGGATTCAACCAATATTTTAAAAATTAAAAATTCCTGAAGTACTGTTAGTATTATTTATATGTAAAATTCAATATCAGTATTTATTTGTTAAAACAAAGTCAATTATTGTTGCTGATTTTCTCTCAAACTTCACATTTAAGCTCGAAGTTTCTGGTTTGTTAATTGTGATGAAGCTTCATACAGTACAATCAGATGACATGTTTAAATGATACTCTTTTGTAGTTTCTGGTTTGTTAATTGTGATGAAGCTTCATACAGTACAATCAGATGACATGTTTAAATGTGATACTCTTTTGTAGTTTCTGGTTTGTTAATTGTGATGAAGCTTCATACAGTACAATCAGATGACATGTTTAAATGATACTCTTTTGTATCAGCTGATCTGTTCTTCTTTATTTGATATGCATGGTCCTTCATAGATATGTGTATTACTCTCCCGATATATACATGCTGTATATATATTCTGTGATGTACATATATATATTACTATCACCACATTTATAGATTTATTAAACAGTAGAAATTTGCTAACTCTAATGCCGATTTCTCATTAATTTTGTTATTTTGTCACAACATATTTTGTTATTATTGTTAAGAAATAAAAAAAAAATTGATTCCCATATGACTTAAAGTCAAAATTGAAATCACATATACTCTGAAGAGTTATCAAATTTTAACTGTATTTCCTATCACAATTACTAATTGATATTTCCTACAGATAATTATTTGCTTTGTAGAATATTATACATATGTATATTTAGTTACACTTACTTTTTATTTATAAATACATGTAAAAAGGACTTCAATTGTTAAAATAACACTATTTTTTAGAAAAAATATAAATTTTCATTACTGAAAACTTTTTTTCACATATTAACAAAAATTATTGCAAGAATAGCACTCTATTTACAGGTACACCATATTTATACTTATACAATTACTTACATAATATATAATCATAAGTTTATATCTTGTGTATGCTCATCTTTATCTTCTTGAAACAAACAACTTTACAGTTATAAATGTTAGCAAGGTACAGATACTACATTTGATTTTGCGAAGGTTTTATTTCATATAACTTTTGTTTGAGAGTAATTATGTTTCAATGAACTATAAATACCATTGGTACATGTGACTTACTTATTACTACTATACATGTGTCATCATTTATCTTGGATGTTCCAATGATGGGCAGATATGCAGAAAATTACCAATGTTTCAAAAAGTCACAGATTGTAAATGTAATTGTTGAACCAACTAGAAATTAATGTTTAAAGTGCAATAACTTTTACTGCTATGCAAAGCAAACTAAACACAATGCAATAACTGAGTGGAAGTTACAACCTTTCTTGACAGTTTAGTACTAGAAGTTCTATATTAACAGTTAGCCTATTCATCATTAAATAGCCTTGATGATCATATAGTGTAATGCACCTTCTACTGGATCAAGGTGTCTCTTAATGACTAAGTTTTACTCACATTTTAGATAATCATGTGAGACAGTTTGTTGGTTTGCTTGCCCGAGGTGATTGATCTTCTCCGGGACTATGGTTTCCTCCACTACCCAGAAATTACTGCTTTAAAAAAATGATTTAAACCATTACTTGATTGTTTAACTCCATCACTCCACTCATTTTTTGTACTGAATTTTTTTATTGTCAGATTATTTGACAACCCAACGTTTACAGAATGTTTTAACCAAAAACAAGGAATACATTGACAAGTTTTAGGTTTGTTATGACAAGAACAAGTTAAATGACACATATTTTGACACATAATGTCACTGGTTGTGTTATCTATTGATTCAGTATTTCATTTTAATGAAAATTTTCAAATGCTCATAAAACATAAGAATTATTTGTTTCATACAATAAAATCAAATCAGATTTTTATCTATAGTCAACATTTATCCATGTATTTTCATGCATGTTTTTAAAATAAAGTTATGAATTTACACTGAAATGTTTTGTCAAAATGACGGTTTATCATATTATTGTTATACCTAATCGTTGCTGCACTTGTTGAAGTAATTTCACTTTTAATTCTTTAAATGTCTTATATTGTAAATATATTGATTCAGTCATTCAGTGGTGTTGTATAATCTGTAAAATATATTTCATGTCTATTCTTAGGTTCATTTGCTTTATTCTGTGTTTATTATGTGTGATTTTACTTCACACATGTGCAATGAAGAAAACAAAGATCTTGAATGGTTGGGGGGTGGGGGGTGGGGGCACAGGGTTATACAGTTACTAGTATATTTTGTCTATTTAATATCACTGGTATATAACAGTTCTTACTACTATTATAACAATACATGTAGTAATAACATATTAATGTTTCTGAGATATTCCTACAACTTCTTTCATGGTATAGCTCTGATTATATAAATGTTTCTAACATGATTTTAAGTCTTTAATATTAAGATATTTAATTTCCATTAAATTTTTCAGAATGAATATCCAAATTTAATTGCTCCTACCATTAAGTGTTAATTACCTGTTTTATATTTTTATGTTATGTAGTTGTTAAAAATCAATTTTTCATTTAACCATTTGATTATATATTTTCATGCTTTTTAGTGAAAATTTCTCACAGATAAAGAAGTATGCTTTATTACAAAGATTTATATCATTAATATTTTGTAAAAATGATGTTTGGGAGCTTTTCTTGTGTTTTTGTTCATTTACAGAATTTCCAAACTTAGCAGGTATTGCAGTGACTAAATTTTTACATTTTTTATTCGTAGGCAAAATTACAAAAGTTAGATTCCACAGATGAATACTCAACAAAACTAAATGCCCTCAGAGACAGGATTAAAAAATGGGAAAGAAAGTGCACAGAGTAAGTAATGACCACATAGGTACACATAACAGATTTGTATCATGATTTTCAACAAAAGAAATATTAGACCTAGGATACAAAGAAATTTTAAAAACAGATACAAATAAAAGCAAAAAAAGGGTTCTGAAAATTGAGGTTAGCAAAATGACCACCAAAAAACCAAACCGGTTTGATTGTAGATGTTTGTCTTGTTAGACATGGTGGAATGCAAAATGCAATGGTACAGACTTTTTGAACAGTGAACAGTGATTATATTTGCACCACTTGGAATCTGGTCCAAGTGTTTTATAGCTGATTATAAACCATCGGCGCTATAACTACTATACACATTTCATTACATTTATATTCCCTTATTTCATGTCACCAAATGTCAGTGCAATTTGCAATAAGTAAATTTGAAAATATTTGCAGTTGCTCTGTTTTTGCATCTAGTTAACTTGCACATTTATTCATATGCTAAATTAATGTGAAAACTTCCTAACTTGCAGTATAAAAAATATTCATGCCTACACAGTGTATGAGGTTTAAAAAAGCATTTGTTAAGTGAGACTTTCTGGATATTGTTGGCAGAGAATAAAGTGCTATTTGACTCAGCTTATCTGAAGTAAACCGTACCTTAATACAAATGTACTGGTACATGTACTTATACAAATATTTAAATGTTCTACTTTATTTTGAAACAGAATTGATGGATATCATCAGGAAGCTGTCTCACATGTAAAAAATAATGGTGACAGATTAATGAAAAGAATGGTGTTAGAACTGGAATCTGGGGGTAATGTCAGATTTGAGGAAGGTTCTACTAATGACATATGGTGAGTATATCTGTGATTTGGTAGTGATACCCACCAGTTCTGCTGATGACATATGTTGAATATTCCTTTGATGCATATACTTTAAATTTGTAGTAATTTCAAATTTTAGGAAGGTTTTAATGCATATGATAAAATACCTTTGACTAGGTGGTAATGTCAGATTTTAAGTGGGTTTTACTCTGGTATATGGTGATTTTTCCAAGGTTTTGTTTGATAATGTAAAATTTGAGGACGGATCTATCAGGCATATTGTGATTATTCCTTCATTTTAGTGGCTATGTTTGATTAAAGGAGGGGTCTACTTCTACTAACACACATGGTTAGTATTCTTTGATTAATGCAGATGAATGACAGGTTTGAGGAAGCCTTGACTAATGATTAATGGTTGATAGGGTAGTATACCTTTGTTTTGAGATGTTGGTGGGGAGATACTTTAAAGTTTAAATCAAACCACATGTATAAACATTCTGTTTCATTGTTTTATTGAAGCTAATGTATATTTAAACAATATTTGAATATTAACCTGTGTATTTAAATGTTTTATATTATTTCCAGGTTTTCTTCATGTCATGATTTGGTTCTGTCTAGATTTTGTGCCATAGATTATAAAGACCATGGTATAGCTGGAATAAAAATCCATAAAATTATCCGTGTTCACAATAGAATGTTACGTGCACGTTTTAATGAGAAACTCTATTCCATAGTTGATGATGCTGATGGAGAATATTATCCAGGAAATAGGTAAGAAAAGGGCAATATGAAATACTTCATTTAAAATAAGGATTATTTAGTTACTTATCTAATGTGTGTTAGAGAAATTATTGGGGGGAGGTACCCTTTGCTGTTCATCATGGGGGTAGAGGGGGGGGGGGAGGCGGCATTAGATTTACCCTTTGTCTACTGCCGATTGACCTTACCAGTGTTTGTGGAGCCCTGATTGTTTAGTGTAGGTTTGTTGAACAAAACAAAACATTGTCTAATAAAACTTAAAATTTTCAAAATATTCATGAAAAATGGGAATATTAAAATATTGATGGGAAAAATGGAAATATTTTAGTTGAGTACTGTCAGCTAAGTAAATGATTGTGAAACTGGGGTCAGAACAGAATTCAGCTTAATCATATCCTTACTTGTACTTTATAGGAACACAGCATATAAGAAGCTTTTAGAATATTTATTTTGGATGTGGGATCCCCAGTTATCTAGAGGTGCTCAAGAACCTACAAGAGTATTGGAGGAAGGATTTTTAGATGCAGACTCATATCAGGTAAATATATCATTAACATTTAAGTATTTTAGAGTGTTAAAACACTTTTAGAATTCTTCAAACAATAACACCAAGAAAACAATCTTGTGATGATTTTGATGATATAGAGAATATGCTTTTACATTTGCTTGGTCATGTTTTGTATTGTGATTACATTCAGGAGTTGCCAAGAACACATTTATGTAAGTAACCTGTCTATGCTTTAATTAAACTCAAGTTGTTTGAACACTGTTTTTTAATTTACATTACAGGGCCTGTCTAGAGATGGCGCTGTACCACTAAGTAACAGTTTAAGTTTAGCAGATAGACATAGAATAAATTATATAACCAGACACAATAAAAACAAAGAAAATATTGATTCTTGTCCATTTAAATATGGTATGTATGTTGTTAATATTAGTTATTTCTCTATAAATTGAATTTTTGATGAAAAATTAATATGTTTAGATTACTTCACAAAGTGTAAACAATTCCGATTCCATGGTGTAACATTATAGTCCTCCATGATAGGTTTAAACTTATCACTATGAAGTATGGAAGGGTTATTAGAAGTGAATAAGTAATAAGATTGATAAACCCTTGACTTCTTAACTTGCATGAGAGAACATCCAAAAAATATAAAACTTTAGACTACTTTTACAGGTAAACAATTATTTCTTTTTGTTAAAAGTTATTTACATTTTTCACATGACATGTTTAAGGTAAGAAAAAATGTAATTAAAGTTACTTTATATGTTCATTTTTTACAGGTCAGATAGTCATCTCAAAGGTGTATCTTGGGAAAAGTGTGAAAGCGATAGATGATAGATCGTAAGTAATATAGTCTGCAAAAAAAAAACTATTGGTCATTTTAGCAGATATGGGTATCACTGCCACAAAGTTCCCTGTGCTCCCCAGCCAATCACTCATGTTTTATATGCACTGCATTAGTATCTGTCACTTGTTGGTTTTCTACAATTTTCTTTATTACTTGAATAGCTGAAAATTCAAAATCATAGTCCAGTGTAATTCAAGTTAGAAGTATTTGTATAGAGGTATCTGTATATTACAGCAGCAGCCTGCTGTTTTTATTCTGAATTTGTTTCCATGGTGAGTTAATGATGTATATTTGTAGTTGAAGGTTTCTGAGGTTTTCAGTAATTTTAATTATTAATTCATTTATCAAGTGAAATAACATTGTTGTAATGTCTTCACATTTTCAGTAATGTAATTATGTACTTTGAAAAAAAAAATTTTAACTACCCCCTTCCCAAACAAGCATTTGATTTAATAAAATGTAAACTGAAAATTCCACTGTAGTTGTAAACTTTTTATGTGAATTTTGTTAATTCTGTATTTCAGAATAACAAGGAATGCATATCCAAAAATAAATTCAGTATTTAAACCAAAGAAAATGTGTTCATTAAATGGTAAGTAAAACTAATTCATTTTTTCTTAAAGTTATTATTTTAAACAGAAGTTTTACAGCTATCATTACTGATCATGAAAGTAAAACGTCCAATTGTACATGCTGTAATTGAAACACAAGATTCTGTTTAGTAATTTTAGCTGTTTTAAGAAATTCTAGATAAACCCTACAAAAAAATTTTTTGGCCCAAAATATATTACTTATTCTGTCATTTTATCCTGTCATATTATATTGTACGGTAATTCATTTAAAGATTTAATAATTACTGTTAAAAGAAAAGAAAAACCCACTGATATTCTGTCTTTTCAGACACAAATGTTTTTTTTTATATATTGATACAGGAACTACAGATGGACAGGGTTGTGAATGTAGTTCCAGACAATGTGAATGGTATATTTTTGACCATGAATTAGTTCTTCCAGAATATATAGTGGAGTTTGAATATGTGACCAAAGTGAGTAACAGGAAATTATACATGCATAAACATTTACACTGTTAAGCCATTTTATCTAGGAATTTATGCTGCTGAGTTTAGAAGAAAGCTTGTGTTTTAAATGTGATGTTTTAGATAGATCCTCAGCAAGGTCTTGTCTAGGTTTGAAATTACAAAACTGGCTGCCTCTGTATAAGTAAAAGAATCTTGACTGGGACATAATACACCTTGACTTCACTCTAGATTTGAAAGCAGCTATTGACTGTTCTTTTTTTAAACACGCGTTTTTAGAAGTTAAGTTTACCCTCTTTCAAATGAGACCCTAGTGGTATTCCCTATCCTTGGTATGTGTGTGTGTGTGTGTGTGTGTGTGTGTGTGTGTGTGTGTGTGTGTGTGTGTGATACTTCATTAAACTTTAATTGCTGATTGTCCAAACAGAGCCTTTGTATTATGATTACAGTAGATGGATTGAATCAGTATTATCATAGGGATGAAATATAATTATCAAATACAATTTATATTAACAAAAAGACTGTTTGTAACTGTTTAAGACATAATTGTAGATATTATAGGAAATATGTGTTTTACAACATGAATAAAATGCTAAGATAAAGTCATTACTAAATTCATAGACATTTAAAGAAATAATCAAGTTTTTTGAATTGTTACTACAATAAAAAAAATTGTATAACTTAGAGAATCACACTTTGGGTAAAATAATGTTTTAATTCTAATTCTATTCAATTCTTTTCAGTTGAGAAGCAAGTCGTTATTTTCACATTTTAGTGATGTATTACTAGACAATCGAGAATGTAAAGTTCCTGCTGTGTCAAAAGCTGAAGAAGATGTGACTGTGGATGATGATGTCATCAATATGCAACCTCAGTCTAAAGCTAGACCTAGGTAAATTATCAGATAGAAACTCAAGCTGATTTGATTTTTACTTTATTTTTTGACAATTGCAAGAAAAATCTAATAATATCACCTACATTCTAAAGTCATTTGATTGTCTATACAAATAACACTTCTCTTCTGACAGGTCTTGATTGAATTTGTGATCACAAACATTCAGTTATATGAAACTAGATATTAAAGTTATAAATTAAAGAAAAAATATTTTTGAACTAAGAACATCAATAGGAAATAGTGCATCAAAGACAATGTGTTGTGACAAATTGTTTTCTTTAATATTTGTTCAAGTTCTGTTTGTGTTTCAATAACATGTTTATATAAAGTAATTTAGATATTGCCTGTATGAAGTGCTGAAGTGCATATATCATACCCAAACATGAGGAGTAGTAAACATGAAGTTTTTATAGACTAGATGTGAAAAAAAAAATTTGTTCTTCTCCTGACAGCAGCTCTTGTTTGATATTTAAAGAGATTTTGAGTATAAGAGATTTGTTTTTTCATTGGATCTTTCTATTTTGTTGAACATCTATTTAAAAAGCGTTTTTAATGTTTTTGATTTATTTTACTATAGGTTGATAGCATTGACAGACGAGCTTATACTGAAATCTGCTAATGCTGATACTCTTGAAAAAATCTCTGTTCTAAATCTCCATGGCAACGGGTTAACAAAACTAAAACCTTTACAATCACTGACACATCTGAAGAGGTTAACTGTTAGCTTTAATGATGTGACCAAGCTGGATGAATTAAGCCACAGTGTAAGTAGAGTTAATTTAATTATCTGTACCATTAATAAACATCTTTTATATTGCAATAACCATAGTGTTCTGGACTTAAATTAGAAAGGATATCAAAGAAAAGTCATTGGGTCTGTGTAATGTCACACACTTTATGATTTTTTAGAAATGTTTGTGTTGACTACTATAATTTTCATTTGAATTTATACAGTTATTTGGTGATTAATTACAATAACATACATTTATATCAAAATGTAAATTACATACTGTAAATAGTCATTTTATAGATGAAACTATTTCATTTAAATTGTAATATACAAGAACACAAGCTTTTTTTGTTTTCTTTTCCTTGTATTGTACCATGGACTAATGCATTTCTTGTTATGAAGATAATCAATATAAATATGTAAATTATACATGTATGATGTAATTCCTATATATTTTTGTTATTTTCAGAATCTGGAATATTTAGATGCTAGTTTTAATAAAATTGTCACCTTAGATGGATTTAAGGTAAATATATATTGATTACAATTTTATGACATGATGTGTATGTACTATGCAATCCTAGCCATGTTAACCTATGTTGATACTAAGTAATGTCAATCCTTTATACAGTTAATGTAACATTTGACAATTAAAAAAAAAAGTTTTACCTTACCAACCTCATACTTCGACTCATTAACAGTAATTTAATATTAAATAATTACTAACCTGTCACTTAAAAAAGGTACTTAAATATAGGCCCATTATGATTCAGACTGTTTTTTCAAATTGGATTTGTTCAATACAAGAGATTTATTGTTTTCTGTTTTTAAGAATGTACATCATTTAAAGTTTCTGGATCTGAGTTGGAATCAGTTAACACACACACGAGATGAACTTTCAATGATGAGAAAATATACACCAAATCTTGTTACGTTAGATCTACGACACAATAGCTTTCAGAAGGTAGGTTACACTATTTTATGACAAAGAATAAGT
Organism: Tegillarca granosa; assembly: GCA_029721355.1. Lineage (NCBI taxonomy): Eukaryota > Metazoa > Mollusca > Bivalvia > Arcoida > Arcidae > Tegillarca > Tegillarca granosa. Next base: position 47,925,141 of record CM056595.1, read on the forward strand.
TGAGAGAGATAATTCATGTCTATATGTGGTCTGTATTTTGATTGAAAGACATCCCAAGTTGGATGGAGCATATTTAGTAATATATGTGGAACATTTCCGTATCATGCTTTGATTTTAATACATGTATGATGTGCTTTAAATTTCCTTGACTAATATGACTATTTTTACTCTTTATTATGTGAAGTTATAAAAATCATGATAAACTGCATTAATTTTCAAGTTCTTGTGTTCAATGATGATTAACTGCTTCAAGAAAAATGTGTCATGCTTGATTGATTACAATATGGTTTTGGTAATTTTCAGCCTGAGAATTTACGATTGAGAGTTATTGGTCGATTAAAGTCCTTGACCTTGCTAGATGGAAGTGCTGTTACAGAAATTGAAGCAACGGCAGCGTTAAGAGTGGCAGCAGGATCAAGGATATCACAGTTATCTTTATTATCTCACGCCAGGACAAATCCAGAGAAAGCTAGATCACTTAGTTTAATGCCAACACCACAAATATTGGAGAAATTAAGTCGTAATAAACCTGAAAAGATTGGTGATCATGATAACCAGTGGTTCCTAAAGGTAAGTAATAATTAGATTGATGTGTATTGTGTAAACTGATAAAAGATCTTAATTCAAAAGAAGTGATTTTTTGGCATATATTTATTACTAAAATCACCCACCAAAACAAAGTTATAACTGAAACTCAAGCATATAATTTGTATAGTTCTTGATATTTTTTAACTTACAGTATTAACCATATATATTCCTAGTTCAAATTGATTATAATAATTTTCTTTATTTGGTAAAAGTTGCAGTTAATAACTTGACAATATATCTTGCAGTTGTGAACATTAAATAAACTGTGTTCAGAGAATGTATAAAAAAATTTACTATTTCATTGAATATTTCTTTGTACTATTTAGTCTGTGTCTATGCTTTATAGAGATTTAAATTCAGTTGTTTTATTTTTTCAGGTAACATCTTTGAATTTGGATGGTCAGCACATTACAAAGATTTCAGGATTAGAGAAGTTGGAGAATCTTAAGTGGGCATCATTCAATAATAATGATCTCACAAAGATAGAGGTACAGTGATATACTAATTACTGAATCAAACCATGCACTTAAATATGGTTGATTGACAGTTTTACTTTAACTGTGTTTTAACTAAAAACTTGTAAAACCTGAACTTTTTAATAAGAATGAGATATGTTTTGTAAACTTAACACTTAAAACAAAACCATCGTCTCATCTAATGCATAAGATGTTTAGTTAAGGTAGATTATACTCAGTTTTTTCATTGATCAGAAGTGATTTAACCTAAACCTTCTGTTAATTTCAAATACTGTAAATGTACTTAATTTCACAGGGTCAAATTTTCGCAGTTTTTAAATTTTCGACCTTTTCACAGGGTGTAATATTTGCGGATTTATGAAACTGAATATAAGATCAAAGATCCCGAAACGGACTTTAAGTCTTTAACACATTTGACAACATATACAATTATGAAACTGACTATAGATTGTAGTATATCGGCGATTGTATATAGTGTTTTACTTACTAGTGAACAGTTGATTGATCTCTATGAATTGATAAAATTAATTAATTAACAGGTAAATACTACTCAGAAATTATTTAAAAAAAAGCTCATGCCAGGTTAAATCAGTAAACAGTTAGGTATACAGTTGCAAAAAAGTTGAAAAGTAGCTTCAACAGGGTACAAAAATCTACCACCGGCAGATTTTCTGCCCAATCCTGGAAATTCCACAACTCCAGAAACGCTAAACAAAATGTTCTTGATTCAAAATAATTCTGCGTTCATTAAGTTTGCTAATATTGTACCAGTAACAGGTTTATTGTAAATAATTGGATTAAATATTAATAATTGAATTGATAGGATTTTGATTAAATATGCAGCAGAAGCAAGTTTATTTTATTTTATTTACTTTCATCTGGTTCAGTGTCATATGAACATGGTCTACATTATTAGAGACAGTATCGATGTTGACTATTATTTTTCGCTTGGTACAAATTTTTGCGGAAATTTTTTGACTGCAAAATAAGTGAAAATAAGTACACTGCGAAGAAATCTACACTTACAGTAGATAATGTCTGTAATACAAATGTGTGCCTATCTTAGTGAGATAAAATGTAAGAAAATTTTGTTTAACTACATCATGTGTACATATAAGTACAATACTTATTGTCATTATACATGAAAGAAGTATATTGTTCTCTCACATAGTTGCAATAAAGTTACAAAAAAATTATAATTATTATCATTATTATTATTACATTCAGCATGAAAAAGAATTGTTTTATAAAGTTTACTTTGTCTTTTTACAGGGTTTGGAACATTGTGTCAAGTTAGAAGAATTGTGTTTAGAAAATAACTGTATATCTAAAGTAGAAGGAATTTCTAAGCTGACAATGTTACGGAAGCTTAGTCTGGGATATAATTATATAACTAACTTGGATAATTGTGGACTACATTATTTAGTGTATTTACATTATCTTTCAATAGAGAACAATGAAATCAATTCATTAGCTGGCTTACAAAAAGTCAACTCTATCGTAGAACTTTATGTGGGCAACAATGCAATATCTAATGTTAGAGAAATTTTCAATTTAAAGGTAAGGTTTCATTTTTGTTACTTTGTTAAAAAAGTTTCTGTTATTTTCTAGTTAAAGAAAACTCCTTTTTCACTCAATTAAACAAGTTTTAATTAGTTTTACAGTGCAGAGGTACATGTAATAATATGTCCCGGGTTGAGTGCTGTTGGTGTCTCTGTTAAGCATTGTAATAAGTATTGGTATTCAATGTTCAGATTATTTGAGTAAAGAATTTTAATGGACTAGATGTGCATTAAACTACAATCTTTAGCAGATAACATTGGTTTTTGCTTGCTACATTATTAAAAACATAAGTTTTGACTGAATGTTAAGTCAAAGGTTTATTATGCACTTTTTATTTTGAAAAGAATTTTTTTTTTACTATTTTCAAATGAACTTATGTTTTAATTGTATTCATTTATTTCCAGGTGCTATCTAATCTAGTAATCTTGGATCTGTTTGGTAACCCTGTGTGTTTTGATACAGACAATTATAGGTTGTTTATTATTTACCATTTAAAGAATCTCAAAGCATTAGATGGTTCAGCTATAGTAAGTATTGACCAAGTCTTTTTTACATTTGTATTTTATTTGCAAAGTATTCAGAACAAGAAAGAATTATGAATGAGTTAGCTTGCAAACTTATATTTCATTTTGGGAAAATACACTTTCTATATTTGAAAAAAAAAGTTACTAAGTTTAAACTTTATTTGATTTTTTTGTTTTTAGGAAGCTTCAGAAGGAAATATGGCTAAAGATACATTTGGTGGCCGTCTTACTCCTGATTTTGTTGCAGAAAAGTTAGGACATGCAACATTCCATGATGTGAGAGAGTTAGATCTTCCTAACTGTGCAGTGAGAATAGTTGATCTGGGTATGGGGGATGCATTTATAAACCTCAGAAGGTATGAATAATGAATAAAATAAAAAAAATTAATTGTTGTATATATTGGACACACATTTAAATTTAACAGTTAAATCTATGCGATTCACATCTTTGTGAAGGATATCTCAGAACACTAAGTAACCTGTGTTTTCCTGGGGCCTTGATTGGTGAGTGATTTAAATTGCAAATGGACCAAATCCTACCATGAGAAAGTTTATCAGTTCACTTGTATATGGACAGTAGTTTTCACTGGGTACCATCCCTGAACTAGCTGCTTCATTATAAAACTCAATTTATTGATTCTCTTCTACACATGTATGTTACAGTGGGTATGCCAATTTGCAGTCAACTTTTATAGATATTTATTACCACTCAAGTTTGCAATGGTATTTTATTAAGTTGCAATTTTCATTCCTTCATATATGAGTAAACTTTTGTCTCATTTTAATTATATATGCTTTGCTGGAGAATGTAATCTACAAAGTCCATGTAAGAATCTATTGTTAATTACTAAAAAAAAACTGTTCTTTGTATTGAATCAATAGATGTTGATAATCATTTTATCACTATCAAATTTGATACTTCTTGTATCAATCTGTTCTCTTTTCTATTTCAGTGTTAATTTAGAACACAATAATATGACTTCATTCAGTGGATTAGTTTATTTGCCAAATCTCAGGGTAAGTTATTGAAATTAATTAAGAATACTCTGTTTATGTAGTAACCTGGCTATGGTCAGCCCTTCAGGTTAGCTATTTCTTTTAAAATCGTCTATGCTATTTTGATATAATTATTTGTACATGTTTATATATTATTAATGTACTGTGTAGTGTAATACATGTACAATAAATGTGAAATAACTAAAATACATTACTATAATAAATTTACAGTATATTAAGTTATCTGTAATTGAGGTTTCAAATAGGTTTTTTACTGTTATTGTTCACCTGAAATCAATTATTGAGCTTATAAAAAAGCAAATTTTATGGAATCTGTCACACGATTTTGAGTTTTTGAACAGTTTTAGAAACTAAACTCTTACAAATATTTATAAGGAAACAATTTTTCTACTCATTGTTTTTGAAGTGTTGAAAGATTTTCACAAATTTGGAGAGAATTTATTTGTAGTAACTTTTTAATTTTATTATCTTATCATATGTGCAAAAATCATCCCACAATTTAACATGTTTATATACGAACAGGTGCTGTGTTTAAACCACAATCATATTGAATGTATTTTGCCAAAATCTAAACCTCCGAGAAAACCTGTGGTGAATGCTTCAACAATCAGATCTATGGACTTTTACCAGTCATCAGATAATATGTCTCCATTACTGGAGAATTTAGAGGTGCTACATTTAGGGTAAGTGTAGATGACAAATGTAAAACACTGTTATTTGTTGATGGATTATGTCTCTGTATCCATGTCTCAGGAGTTTTAAAAATAATGACAAATAAACAAGATGCAAATTTCTGTTAATCAACTGTTTAAGCTGACAGAGCTTTGGGCACCTGGGTTCTGAATGGGGGAGACGGATGGGGTTTATGTATTAAAAATACTTGTGTTGTTTGATTCTTTGTTAAGATTTTCAATGCATTATCTCATTGATATAGAATATTAAAAATTTATGGATAATTATTTAAAGGTTATTTTCTGAAAACATTAACTAATTTTTTTCAACTTTATGGTATATAAATTTTTAAGATTTTCCATTGAATTTAGAATCTACCTATCACACCTCTGTGTTATTACATGTACATATTAACTGACTTTATTTATAAATTCATTTTCTTTTATATAGGTACAATGGAATAAAAGATATTCCAACTTTACAGTTAAGTCGACTGACTTCACTTAAAGCTTTGTTTCTACAAGGTAAGCAAACTGTAGCTGTTTGTTGTTTGAATTAATTTATAAGGTTTTAGAATAATTAATTATGAAAAAAAATAGGAATCATTTATCCTATATTTATTGATAAAAACTTGTAATTTATTTATAAATCACAGTTGTAACTTGTATTCATAAGAACCTGGTCTAACATATTAAGACCAAGAGTGTACCAGTAATCGGGAAAACATCCTGAAATGGACGTTACATTAAAGTCAACTGAAATGAATCAGATCATAGGGCAATTTATATGCTTTTATACATGTACATATGTATTTTTAAAAAGAATTGACAACAGTATATTTTATAAAAACTGTTTACATTGGAAAAGACATATGGTTTAATAATAAATTATTGTCATACTTGGCATCCATTGTGTAATTCAGGAATAAACGTGTACAGGACATGAAATCATTGACTTGTTCAATTTGAAGTGAATCTAGTTTGATTATATTTTTACATGCAAAAGAAAATAAAGAATAAATTGAGGTGAATTTATTTTCACTTTGTTTTGCTTTACTTAATAGGAAATGAAATACAGAAAGTTGAAGGATTAGATGGATTACATGATTTACGAGAGCTGGTACTAGATAGAAACAGGATTAAAAATGTTACAGAACTATCGTTTGCCAATCAGTGGAACTTACAGGAACTTCATATGGAAGAGAATAGGATCAGAGACTTGGCTAATATTAGCTGTCTAGATCAACTACAGAGACTGTACCTAGGATCAAATAGAATTCAGGTATAGTAAAACTGGTGATCATTGTAAAACCATTTTATTGCCACCATTTCTTTGATATAATTTTGAGGTGAGGAAGCCTTATAGAGAAAAAATAGATGAAATTGAATTAGTGTGGTGAAAAGCCAGGTGCAAAGTTATTGGGAACAGTAAAACAAGATTTTACTTTTCTTGTACAAAAATGTTGTTACCCCCCCCCCCCCCCCCCCCCACACACACACACACACACACACACACACAGAGAACTTTTTTCTGAGAGATTTTTTCTATTGTAATGAATTTTACTGTATAATCTATTCTTAAATCTGCTATAAATCCATGTAATTAAAATCATAATACACTGGTGTAATATCACTGTTTTCTTTGGTTACTTCTTGTAACATGGAAATGGCGTCATCTGTCCTCTGGTGAGTATTGTTGAATTTTAATTGATTTTCTGTAGTGAAGAATAACTTTCTGCAATGAATTTTCTTGTAATTTACAATTAGATTTAACTTTACATTCAGGTTTATAAATTATTGTATTTATGATTCTAGTTACATAAATGGTTTTGCAACTCATAGAAGACTTATTACATATATTTATTCAACTCAGTTAATGATTTCATTACAACATAAATGTGAATGTACAATCCTCTGTGTATTCCTTACTGTTATTGGGGTTTGCTAAAAAATCATTACGACAATTTTTTGATACAAATGGAAATAATTACTTCATGTTTTTTTACTGTTTATATTTTTAGGAAATATCAGAACTTGATAGAGTTGAAGGTTTAAATTCTTTACTTGAAATTTCATTGGTAAACAATCCTGTAAGTATGATAGTTTAAGAATAATTGTATATTATCTATGTTTAATAAAATATACCTGTGTATTGAATGTTTTATAATTGATTTATGTCATGTTTACATGTGTAGTTTGTAGTTTAATTTCATAAGTTACAATGGTAATGATAGTTTGAATTATTTTAACCTATAATACATGTATGTACATGTATTTAAAAAAATTGTCAGCATTGATTTTTATGTTAGTGATTCGTATATCCACATGTAGATATGTCAACTGTTGGTGTTAAAAATCTCTTAGAAAAACATAAAAGAAAACTAGAAATATGGGTGTCCTTAGACAGGGAATCTCTATTAAGATGTTCAGTGTAAAAGTCAATAGTACATGTATTCTTATCACTACTTATGTATACTTGTAGCATGTAGTTATATATACCAGTATAGAGAATAACATAAAAAGGTTGAACTGCACTTACATTAATACAAGGGTTATGTTTTGTATTGAAGTTATATTTGATTTTTGTGACTCAAAATAAATATTGAGTATGATTTGAATTTTTTTGCTAGGTTGCAAGACGTCATGTTCATCGCCCAGTTCTAGTGTTCAAGTTAAAACAGTTAATGGTAATAGATGGTATACCTGTAACGGATGAGGAAAGAGCCAAAGCAGAGTTATATTTCATGGATCAACAGGTAGCTGCCAATGTATGTTTATATATTATATATATATATCATTCGTTTACCCTCCCTACAAAACTAGTATCTCCTTGTTAAAAAATTAAATAGCGAAAAAAAATTAAAGTGACATGCTAATTTTGTGAGGATGGATTTTCATTTTATTTCAATTTCATTTAGCACAGCATATCTTTAGCTTTATTTTCTTCTCAAGGATTTATTCTTCTGATATCCCAGTCTCTGAAATTTTATTCAAAATTACATGTATTTTCAAAATGTACATGTATGTATGTAACTCTAGTAGAAATTTCTAATGAGTTTTACATTTACATGTATAATGATCCCACTCATAATGAAACTGTCGGGGACATATATATATAATTAAATTTGACAAATTTCTAACAATTTCATTGATTGAAAAACGAAATTACATTCAGGTCATTTCACAATGACTCCAACTCACGTACCAAAGTGTTTCTAATGTAATCTAGAACGAACTACCTTTAGTGCACATCATTTTACCTTGACTAAAATGATTCAAAGCAAAAATTAAATAAAGTTTTTCCCTTCTAAATTGATCAAGTTGTTTTTAAATTTTAATTATAAGCATTGAATCTGATTTTCATTTAGGGTCATTGAGAAATAATCTGAATAAATGCTGTACACAATTTTCACGAATTACACACAAGTGTGCACAACGTCCATTCAGGTTATTTCTCAATGATTCGAATGAAAATCAGATTCAATACTTAAACAAACAAGAAGTAGTTCTTGAGTTCTTCATGTTCTTTTACTAAAAAGATCTTTGAAGTTATTCAGAAGAATACATCCTTAACTTAGATATTATAAAAGTTCAAACATCCACATTGCTCTTATCGTCAGCATCTCTATAGCAACATCAACATTTGATATAAATATTTTCAATATAATAAATGATGCATATTACTATATCTTTGCATAATTATTGATTTTTGATAAAATCAGATAACATTTTTGCTTACTATTTATACCCTTAGTATTAATGTATATTAAGAAAATTAGGATATCAAACTATATATGTGATTAATCATGAAAATTAAGTTGGTGTTAATCCAGACTTAAAGAGTAAAAGATTGTTTGTCTTGAGTAAAAATGACTACCAGTAAACTAGGGATAAATGATGCTTGGTTAATACACAGATAGTCAATGATAAGCAAGTTTAGTATGAAAAAAAAAAAGTAATTAACAACAAAGGATTTATTGCATTTTAATTAATCCTTTATAATCTGATAGGAAAATTAAGTTTAATACTATAAATGGGAAAATCTTGAAAGTTTTTCTAAAACAATTTTAAGTCTACTTTGAATTTATTTTTTATTTTTTTTATTATTTTTTATTTATTTATTTATTTTTTTTGGTCGTCATATGAGTTTACAAATGACATCCATCAACTTTAGTACAGATCCGGTGATGGGATAGATGCATGTACCTTAGAGTTTTGAAATGGATATATGATAGCATTCACAATATATCCAGTATCACTTCAGTGTTATTACATTTGACCATCTGTATATTACTTGTACATAGTGGAAACAATATAACAATTTTTTCATGGAAACCTATTAATATTTCTGCTAAAACCATCAATTATCTTTTTTGAAATTTTTAGGAATTTGCTATTCCTCAGGTAATAAATGTAGAGATTTTGCTTATCTTAATAGATAGATGTAGAAGAAGTAAAATTACATTTTGTTTTTATTTTTGGGCACTGTAATGATATCTTGTAGTTTTTTCAGTATATTTCTTCTATAAATGTACTTGTTGTAGCTTTTGTTATTCCTCCTCAGATAATAGTTCATAGTAATGCTAGTCATATTTCACAAACCTACGTACAACATATCCTTTAGATGTAGCTGCATGTGTATGAAATATTTGTATTATTAGTCTGTAACTTTTTTAATTGAGCTTGCCATTGAAAGGTAGTAAGTGTAAGCATAATGCATTTTCATTTCAAATATACACCAATATATTGCATTTTCACCAAAAAAGTTTACACCAGAAACATTATTTTTACCAAGTTTGTGAACAGACTAATAACAAATATTAGTCTTTGTTTCATTTAGTGAAAACTATCCTTACAAACAAATTCACTGTTTTACTGGGCAATAGGTTGTTGAAATTTATGAACCCTTTTTGTAAGGGAATTGTTTACTTTATTTATCATCCATATTTTGTTTCCTGATTAGGGTAATTTATTTTGTTGAACTTTGCAAATTTTGATATGTGTACATCTTAATCTGTCAAATTGTCTTGTTTTGAAAGTATTGACCATTATACATCCATCCTGTTATATTATAAGTCAAGTACAACATAATACTGTTAACTTTTTTTCTTTAACATGTATATTTTGTTAAAGAGGTTTCACTTTTCTGTGTACCATTAGTCATTATCAGAATATAAGTCATGGTCATTATTTCTTGCAGTACCTGTACCAGACCCCTGCCTTTAGTTTTTCTTCCATTCATGTACAATCTAAATATTCTTCATTCATCTGATTTAATCTTGATTTAAATGTTCAGTTGGTTGTGGTAGGCATTTGATTGTTTGTTACACATTTTAGTACATAAAAGTATTTATTAGTAGAAATGGTAATGGTTTTAAAGCATGAGTTTATTTGTTAAGGGTACATACAATTCTAAATGATAACTTTATTTTTTTTTTAAAAGATACATAATTTTTTAATTTTGCAAGACTGATTTAGTTTTTTTGACCACTGTCATCTTTGATCATTTTACTTTTTCTCATACTTATTTTTTGGACTCACTTTACTTATTGTTTAAGTCTTTTCTGTTAGTTTATTTTCTGAAATATTTTACTGTACATATACCCTTTCTCATACATTTATTCCATTATCTACATTTTAGATTAACCATTATCAATTTGCACATAAAATGATTTTAGGAGTTGTGAATTTAATATCCTGGCTTTATTTGAAAGTAATAATTACTGGACATAAATATATTTTGTTGTTTAAAATCTGAAAGCTTTGTTGGGTAAAAAATGTGTGAAATTTTTTTTTACATGTTTTTGAAATATGATCAGTGAATATTTATAAAATGTACACAATTAAAAAAATCTATTGTTTAAGTTAAATCCTGAAACAAATCTAATGTATAGTAATTTAACATGATTTACAGGTATCATTTACTGCTGCAGACTTCCATGTTTCGAGTGGTGTGGCTGGTCAATATTTATCCAATCAAAATAATCGATGGTCTAATGTAAATAAGTAATTCAGAATCTCTAGAATGTTTGGTTCTAATTGCTAATAATGTGTGATTTAGTTTACAGTAAACTGAAATGGTGCAATGTTTAGTTTTATAGAAATTAGTATTGTGACAGCACATACAGGATTTTGGGTGTTAGTCTTAGAAGTAGAATAAATATTTAAAATCACAAAATGAGTGACATAGTAATTACTGCATCAAAATATAAAAACATTTATTTAAAAAAAAGAAGACCAATTTGATATGACATAATGCTACTGTTGAATATAATTTATTTATTACTGTGATATGTATAGGGAATCTACATTCAATGACCAGAAGTCATATAAGAAATATTGACTTTAGCAGTAGCATTGCAAAAAAAATTTAAGCACCACCTTAGTTTTAAGCCCAAGACATATTTCATTAAAATAATAAGTGCTCATTATATACTGCTCATTCCAATTTTTTTTTTTTTTTAGCATCTTTTAAAATTGAAATAAAAAATTTTTTTATGAGATTATCTGGCCTATTACAACAATGCAGAATTTACCATTTTTCATGTATTTAATGGAACAAATCTGAAATAAAACAAAATATTTTTACTTTTTATCCTTAAAGAACAGTCCACAGAGCTACCATCTTGTTATATCCAGACAGAAGGTGAAAATAAAATTATATATTGGTTATCATTATATAAGTGTTAAAATATTAACTTCCCCAGAATACGTACCATGTTACTGTATATAACTCTCTAATGTATGAAAATTAATACCTGAACACAATTGTAACCGTTCACCTCAAGTTAAAAACTGTAATTATATAGTATCATATTAATATTATATCTGCAGTGTTCTGCAGACTCTGGTCTTTTATGATTCATCTCTCTCTCTCTCTCTCTCTCTCTCTCTCTCTCTCTCTCTCTCTCTCTCTCTCTCTCTCTCTATATATATATATATATATATATATATATATATTTTTTTTTTTTTTGTTCATATATTCATTCTTAACCATACCCTCTGCTCACAAGCAGTGGCCACAAGTTTCCAGTGCAAGCTCTGTAATGAGTCTATTTGATTTCACATGTATTGGTGTTCATTGATTTTTTCCCCCCATTTTTAACCCGTTTTCATTTTAGTTTTTGCTGTTCAATACACATAGTTATAGAGTAAAGTCTAAGACAGTTGAAATATCAAGTTTTAAAACTAGCCTGACAATTCAAGGGAAACTTAACTATATTCCATTGACCGTCATAAATCTTTTTTCATATGATATAATTTAAAACCTATTTTTTGGCCTTTTATCTCTGCCACATTTTTCTGCTTTAGTTTTCATTTCCTTGGGTTTTCAGTGAAGTTTAGGAAAACTTTAAATGTTTGGATTGGCATTAATGCTGATGTTTTGCCATTAAATTGTATTTTTCTAGTTCTGAATGCCTGCTTCTTTGTGTCTTCTGTCTACTTTCTAATTAGATTTCTGCATGTGTATGTATTATGCATGTTCTGGAATGTTTAATATTGAACAGTGAATTGCAGTGGATTTAGTAATCATGATGTACCTGTAGTTTTAATTATAGCAATACCTGCAAGCTGTCTTGCTTTCTTTAATGCAGTTGATGCCGTGTATTTTACTGTATTTTAATTTAAAACATTCAAATCTGTCAGTTAAAAAAATAACTTTTTCTGTTGGTTTAACAATAATAATAACTGTTACCTCCACACTGCATTATATGATGTTTATTTTATCACAAGACTGTATATTGTGGTAATAATTTTATTATTATTTATGTATTGTCAAAAACCAGAAGTCATAGCATTATTTGAAATTCATTTGTAAATTTATTTCTTTAATTAATCCCCTGGTCAAGATTTAATTGAAATACAAGTACCAGCAGTTAAAATCAAAGTAATGAAAGGGTAATTATGTAAGACGAGAAGAAAAAAAAGAAAAAAGAAAAGAAAAGAAGAAAGAAAATGATGGTAACTTTAAATGTTATGTAATTTATAGGTCATTTCCAGACTAAGAATTAGCAAAGATAGTGTTCCCAATATGCCCTATATACCTAGTAGTGCAAGGGAGGTAATTCATGTTTTATGTTTTGATGGAAGGCTAATGTGAGCTAGTAGCTTCCTGGTTGTGGGATAAAACAGTCATTTCATTGATGGTTAAAAACATGCTTTTGTTAATGTCTTTTTTAAATAGATATATACCCGGACATGTGATTTAAATATTGTTCTGTTATTAATGTACACATATAAAATTTTATTGTAAATCCAATACTTTAAACAAGGCTAAAAAAAATAATAAAACATGATACATGTATATATTATATCAAATTTGTATGAACATGTATTGCACTTAAGTATTGAGGCTACTTAATTTGTTATGGATAGCAAGATTAGGAAAATAATATTTTAAACATCAATTTAAGAAACACTAAATTCGACAAGCTTGAAAATGTCCCTTTTAAAAATTTGTAGCAGAGGTTTAACTTGATAGTTCCCCCAAAAAATGTGTCATCTGAATGAAGATAATTTTTTTTAATTTCAAAAAGATATAAAAATATCATTATTTATATTACACTTTGATACACAGAACCCATTTGTTAAAGAAATTTGAAACACATTTCAGTAATAATAAGTAATAACTGAACACAAAATCACTGATCAATAAAATCAATGTGCAAAATCAATGTGCTTTTCTGTTCATTAATTAAATAAACTGTATTTCAAAGACTTTAAAAGTCAACCTAGACTTTTTATTTTACCAGTTTTAAGATTAATTGTTGAGATTTAAAATTGAATGGTCCCTGGCAACCTGGACCCCTAATTACACACCCAAAATTTGACTCAACTAATTTAAGTTCAGATGCACTCTTTATATTAGTAAGGTAATAAGGTTTCAACCTACATTGCATGGATCAAAGACATAATTATTTCAGAAATTTTACAATAGCAGTGTTAGATAATCAGTTTAAAGAAAAAATACTCTGAATGAATTAAGTATAGTAACCATCTGTAGAATGACTTATAATGTAGTAGCTAATTTGTCCGGAAGTAGAAGGTTTTGGTGGCAATCTTGCTTTTAATGGCAGAGGGATTAAATAATACAGTGCTTCATAATCTCTTCTATGTCATTGTACAGCATTTACTGATTTAGGGTGTAGAGATGATATTAATGATAGATAAGGATTTTCTCTTTCTTTGGTGATATAGGTCTTCATCTTATGATATATCACAGATACAAAAGATGTATTGAATACATATAATGAACATTAGACTGCACATATCCATTCTTCACTTCCAGATTTTGTTTTTCCTTGGGTGTTTCACTACAGCTTGGTTCACTTGCATGCAATAGATATCCTTTTTTTAGATGAATTTGGCAGTGTTACACAAGTACTTTCATTTTCATTTTTCATTTGTTTTATCAAAATGATATGATACATGAACATTTTACATAATGAATGAGAATTTTACATTATTGATGAGCATTTCACAGTGTTGATGTGAATTTTACATTGTTGACAAGGGAACAACAACAGTAAATAATATCAGTATATATAGTGTTAATGCATAGTCGCAAGTCATTTTTAATGTCATTTATTCCATGTCGCTGTTTTTAAATCATTCTAATAAGAATAGAATCTTATTTTTGTGGTATATTATGACATTGTTTATGGTCTTAGACTTATTACATAAACAAACCAGTAGAGTTTTTTTAAACTACATTAAGAATGAAAGGTATTGACGGTTTAAATCATGATTTCACTCATATCAAGAAAAAATAGTTTTAGAATGGTAGAGAAAACTGGAGTATCCTGTAAAAAATGTGGGCCTTTGGCAAGCCAACTGACACTATTTAGCTGTAAATGTCCTGTTTTTATCAATCTTGAACAGAAAAAAATAATGTCAAATGATTTGATTACCATGGTATTTCATGATATTTGTTACCAGAAATTTCATTTATTATGCTGGTATATATTTTGTGTAAAATATATTCTTTGTATTATAATGTGGTTTCAGCAAACAAAGGTTCTGGATGGCAGGAAATTGCTAATAATTTTGAGTTTTTAAACCAATCAGAAAATAGTTTAACTACAGAAAATCTTTGATAACCTTTCTTTTGTTTTTGTTTTTGTGAATACCCATTAATAAATACAAGTATGTATTTGGTCCCTGTGGTTCTTATTCATCTTCCTTTTAAATAAAATAACTGAAACTTAGGCTATATGCATTAATTTGAATTTCCTATTTCACTTCATGTTATCAAAGTCTCACTGAAGTTGATTATGTTGAGATTTTTTGAGCATTTTCCTGGAAGTAATCAATTCTGTAACACACATGTAATTTCATTTAACCTTATTATAATTGTTATGAATCTTTTCTTTACAGCCAATCTTAAACAATCAGGGATCAGTTGTAGATGGTAGTCTACCTGGTATTGGTCAGTACAAAGCTCAAATCCCAGTCAAAGTAACTACAATGCATCTAGGTTCCACTCCAGTCTGGAATGGTGGTGTTGTTTATGATGAATCAGCTCAGGAATTACAAAGAGGTTTGTTTACTATCAGTGAAGTGACACTAGTCCATATGTCCAAACTAGAAACAAGTTAACAGGTTTTAATCCTTTGTAAATGAGACTCTACTTTGATATATGTTTTTTAAAACAATGTGCTTTAAATATGCTTTTATAAGGAACAGTCACTTATATTCATGAAGGGTGCAAACTTTTCTTATCAAAAAAACATAAAATACTGCAGATTGATTGTAATTAGTAGTTTATTTACTTATTTATTTATTTTTTATGAAATCACTTTTATTAAAGGAGGTGGAAGAAGACGGGGAGCAAAAGAGAATGGAGGAACAGGTCTGAATCGTGCTAATACTATGGTGTATAACAACATGCAGGGTCAGGCTTATGCTGGTCTATCATACAGCACAAACACTGGCAACAGACCACAGTTTTATCTCAATCAAATTCCATATGTCAATCCACCCTCACAGACAGAGTATGTAGAGTGGTTTTCCAGGTATATAGATAGCGCTTCACTTCATGTCTTCTGAGGGCATTAAATTAACATTCATATTACATGTTGATAAGAAATACAACTTTGAATATTAAAAAGAAAATTATAAGAAATATCTTTCAAATGTTTGTTATATACTGTAGATTAATGCAATATCTGATAGATAAATAGAAAATAATTGCCATTAAACTTTTCATCCTGATTGCACATGACTACCAAGTAAATAGATAAGAAACTATACTGTATCATTCTCAGTTATCAACAGCTTTTTAAAAAATATAATAAATTAGAAGGTAATGATATACCGGTACCCTTTATCTGTTGTGTATGTCTTTCGATGACGATGCACTAGCAAAGATTATGCAGTAACTTTACCAAGTTCTTAAATTTTGTTCAAGTTTAAATACATTACATTACATTACTGTCCTACAATTGCACATATATTGAATATTTATGTAAAACCACTTATTGGTCTAACTCAGTTACTACAATGGTTTTCTGTTTCCAAACAACTGCAGCTGAGAACATATTTGTTTGCTGAAGTTCCAAAGTCATTTTCTCAGATGACATTACAAAGTTTACAGCAGTTGATAGATTTTATAGGTCATAAAATATTAATCTTAATTTATTCTTAATATTCATAAAAGAAATATTTAGATGATTAATACATTTTTGGTAGTCTTTTATTATTACTATGAATATGACCCTCGGAAGACTGCTTAGTTTAGATAATGGTAGTATTACACTTATGTTGCACTTACAATTATTGGTAGTAGTTATTAGTTATATATATATATACATGTATGTATATGTATATATATAATTCTGCAAGACAGGAGGTTAACAATCTTAGCTAATTTGTCTTCATAAATTAGGAAAAAGCTGGTATCTTCGATGTGCGCATGTTAGGATAGACCTTTTTATGGATAAATATTTCAGTCTAAAATTAAATTAAAATTTTTATGGACTAGATTGCAGGCAAACTATGACCATTTGTTTTAAATATTATTTCCATAATTAATCTTTTCATTTAAGTAAGTTTAGATGGAGTCTTATTGACTTGATAAAATTAATTTGATAGATTTAGTCACCTTATATGTGTAAATATAGTCTATCAATGTACAGAATTTAATATATTCAAGTTACTGTTATCATTTTACTGTAAATTAAGCAATACCTTGTCTTGCAGAATTAGATATAAAATGCATGTAGATGTTTGCTATTAGCATGTTATAGCATGGTTTTTATTTCATTTAGTATCCACTTTAGTTTCAACCAGTCTTATAAACTAATTTAAAATTTGTAAAGCATAACATTGAGGGGTCCTTTTATTTAAAAGAAATCTTTGGTTTTTTAGCATCAAATTTTTTCATAAAGAAGTTAAATTTTAAGAGTTAAATGAAGTAATGGTGGTTAATGTCCCAGTCAAGAATCTTTCATGTATTTTGAGACATTCAGTTCTGAGTGGAGAAAACTGTAGTACAGAAAAATACAAAACAAAAATTACCGACCTTTGGCTAGTGAACTGACAAACTTTTTCACACTGGGATCTACCTAGGCATTGGTGAAAGGCACTTTGATCAGTAAGAATGTAAGATTAAATTGTAGAGATTGAAATATATGGACAAATTTTCACAGTAAGTTACCATCTTTTATATAAACACTAATGTATATTAGCATAACAATTGAATATTTCCAGTCTATTTAGAGGAAATACAGACATTTTGGTCTTATTAGAAATGACTGAATGTAAACCTTCAAACTTTTAACACACTGCAGTTGTGTAGGGTATGGTTAAATTAGTTATTGTATTTACTGCTACTCATATGTTATTGCATGCTACTTACTTTGTGACAGGGTATTGTAGATAGCATTATTAATATAATTGCACTTGTTTATTTATCCAAATAGTTTGATTTTTAAGTTCAATAAAAGTAGACATATCATCAGCTGATACAAATTTCAGAAATTTTATTTTTTACCAATTAAATGTACTTATTTGCCTGAGATTTTTTTGACAGAACCTTAATTTTAAATGCAAAAAATGAAGATAATAATGGTAGGCTTGAAAATAAAAAAAACCCCTCTAATTGTTGAATATCTATCCTTAGCAGATATACATGTATGTAAGTGAATAGTCAGACCAAATTTAACTTAACTTTAATAAAATCATATTAAATAGGCCAAAATTGTGTAAAATCTTATTTGTTTATCATTGTAACAGTTGTATATGACATATACAAAGAATGAGACATTGACCATCTTGATTACTAAGTGTTCATAAAATATGCAAAAAATATGTTTTTAATGATTATGATGCATGGCATGATTTACTTATGTATTAGATTCTTTTCGATAGCTATTGTAACAAATTGACTATGTATGCATTTTAATACATAAGAGTTAATTCAGAAATATTTTTTTGAGAATTTTTTTTTATTAGATACTTATACCTAGAAATAGAATAATTATTTTAGATGTAATCAATATATAAAACTTACATATTTTCATTTGTTTATTTTCTTTTTCAAGGTATTTATAGTTTTATTCTATGTTTTTTTTTCAGGATAAATCAGGCAAAGAACAATCGAAGGTAGCAATAGCTTTACTGAAATGTGACAAGTTTGTTACATCTGTTCTTGAGACAGCACACGGAGTACTACTAGAGGTTAAAAAATGTGTACACCTGTCCTTCAGGTAGCATACTGACAAGTTAATAGGAACTGATACCATGTAAAAATAATGACTTGTTTCCAGATACACCTTAAACTTGAAAAAATTTTATGGGAAAAACATCATAACTTTTTAACACCAGTAAATGAGGCAGCAAACTGAGCCAAAAAAAACAAAAAACAATGCACTGTAGCTTTTTGTTTAGTAAAGATAAATGCTAGACAGTACCGGTATATCTGTCCCTGAGGCAGCATACTGATATGTCAAAACAGAATTTGAATTGTTTTGTAATATGAAAATATTGTTAACAAATGCACCTTACAGGAAAATTTTATTTTGTGATAAAATCCTTTCTGTTGACAAAAGTTGAATTTTGTATATCAAATAAATTAGGATTGTTATAATGGTGAAAAATATTGTTAATTGAGGTGATTTAATGACATACAATGCAAGAATCCCATAATTAAAGATAGCAACATATTAGTACTATAACTGTGATATTAACAGGTTCATCAAGGAACCTATACCTCATGTTTACTATTTTATTGTTTACAATTGTGTATATATTTCAATATGATTTTATTGTACATGGGTGTTGTTATGAAAATAATGTTTCATAATGCTAATAGTAAATTTAATTTTGTTTTTAATTTTCAAATTTATCAAAAAAGTTTTATGTAAATATCAGTACCTACTGTTAAGTGATACAAAATATCCCTGTGTCGATAGAAACAACATGCTAAAAAAAGAAGGAGCAAAATGTATACAATTGATCCAAACAAAGAATAAAATCATCTGAAAAAAAATGAAAATGTTAGAAAAAAATAATAACAGTGGTTACGACAATGGTATACTGAAAATTCCAATTACATAGTATATAAAATTGGCCCCTTTTTCTCACTAATATCATTACATGGAGTTCGTTCAGTCTCTTGCCACCTAAGTTTAATTCAGGCCATTTCCTAGTGATAGAATCTTTGTTTTCCTGGGATAGGTTATTTACTCTAATTACTCTGGTAGAATCTTTGTTTACTCTAATTACTCTGGTAGAATCGTTGTTTCCTGGATGGGGTTATTTACTCTATTACTCTGGTAGAATCTTGTTTTCCTGGGATGGGTTATTTACTCTAATTACTCTGGTAGAATCTTTTGTTTTCCTGGGATGGTTTATTTACACTGTAATTACTCTGGTAGAATCTTTGTTTTCCTGGGATGGGTTATTTACTCTAATTACTCTGGTTTCCTCAACCATTCTTATAAACTTGATATGTGATATGATCTTGAATTAGTCTTAAAAGACCATTTGATCCACCCAACCAATAGTTAAGTTAAACATAATGGATTTAAAGTAAATATTGTATTACATTTGAACCATTGTGTCATTACCATTTTTGTCTTACAATATTACTGTTATCATAGTATATATTCCTTTTTTATTCAAGGTCAGTAAACAGTTTTCTTTGTTGTCAAAATAATGATTTTTGGCAGAACTTAAAAAAATTGAAATATCTTTCTAAAAGACTGTAGTATCAAAATTTCTGTATCATATGTTTTGTTGAATTAACTAAGTTTTATGTGATTCCTGTAATTTGTGTATATAGATATGACACACTAGATTTAATCATGAAAAAAGCATAATTAACACCATTTATGTGTGTGTGCATTTTTTTCTTAATACATATAATTAAGATATTTATTATTTATGTTTATTGTCTGATACATTAATCTTTCCTTTTTTTTCAAATCTAAAGTTTATCTATACATGTATCACATACGCATTATCACAATAAAAGTATTATATGTTTGTTGTAGAACACAATGTATTATAATATGAAGGTGATTGGGCTATGTAGCAACGGTGATTTAATGAACTAATAGTTAGGAATGACACTGCTTTGACATCTAGTCTTACTATTATTGTAGTTCATTAGCTTTGTTCATCACTGTAACTGAATGAACTGTTAAATATAAATGTATAGCTATGGACATCGGCTGATATCGCAATTGTCCATCTTTTCTGTAACTGACCTGTCTATTGACTAATTTTGACAAAAAACAACTTTATTATATAAATGTATTTGAAAATTAAGTGTCAGTTATCAGTATAATATTATTTATATATATATTTATATATTGTTAATAGAATTTCAAAAAAGCAACTTGTATATTTATGTGTGTGTGTGTGTATCCATCCATCCATGTGCATGTGTGTGTATTGGTTTCCATCCTGTATAATGTGCATGTATGTGGTATTTCCGTCCAATATGAGGTTGACTTTTATATCCTGATGAGAATTTATATATATTAAAGGTCCTATCTCATAGTAACACCACATTTTTCCATGCAAATACTCCATTTCCTCCTTGCAAATACTCCAGTTAGCTGATTGAAAATTACCAAGATAATTTTCTTTCTAAGTTATTAAAAATAAATCTTATAGCAGTATAAATACTTATTTAGTTTTATCTGAATGGCAGATGTATGTTATTAGTTAATAAATAATTTTGGAATCAAATTCCAAGTACCATTTTGTTGCATAATCATGCAAGAAATTTTTGTTTTTTGATTATGCACTTTGCATGTTTTCTTAAAAGTTTGGTGCAATTGTTGAGTTGGGACCCAAGTTTTTGTATGTCAGGGTATGTTGTATACAACTTGTTCATCCATTGCGTTATTAATTTGTGATCAAATTTTATTTTTAACAATAAAATATTTTTAAACAATGATCTTCTAGGATTGTTCAGTTTTATTAGATTTTTTTTTTTTTTTTTATATATATTTAAGATAAACTTGTATTTACGTTTATAAAGGGCTTTGGATGCTTACTTGTATCCTTGCCTGTTTTAAATAACTTTTTTGTTCTTTGATGCATTAGTTGCACTTTAAAATTTTGGCACCTGACAAATCATCAGTTTGCTTTTTTAAATACAGAATCATGACACCACATTTTAGTAATTCCTGAACATGTGAGGAAAGTTTGTTTGCTTGTCAAAGGTCAGTGTTTTTCTCTTGGTACTGTGGGTGGTTCCTTCACCACTCCAAAAACTGACCACCTTAATATGTGAAAAAAATTTGATTGGGGCAATAAATACTATTGCTTCACTTCATTTTTGAAAATAAATTGAGCTTATTTAGATTTTTCATGTTTAATTTGAATCCACAAATAATATCAGATTGTTCTCGGGATTAAAAGCAAAACTTCAGTATGTAATGGTTTGTCTTGAAAACAATAAACTCTGGACTTAATGTCACTTGTTTAAGTTGGCTAAGTACAATAACAAGTTGAAGTATTCTCTTGTGGCACAGTATTGGATTAACAAGAAGCTTAAAATCATCCACCTGCGATCTCTTGAAAATGGAATAACCTTATCTTAAAAAACTGGTAGTCAAGGTCTACCATTTTCTCATACGGATATTTCATGTATTAATGCTATGTATGGAGTTTACAATGCAAACTTGTAGTTTTATGCACCAATACTATGTATGTCATCTAAAGCTTCTTGGCCTTTTTCTTCTAGATGATATTTATAACTATCACTTCTAGTCAGTCTTACCTAGAATGCAGGTCAAAGTTAATCAGCAACTGGCAGATCATTATTGGCCAATATTATAACATTTCAAGCCTCAGGGGTTTCAATGAATGAGGTCAAGGTCAACAATTTACACAACTTTGATAGAGCTTTATGCCCAGCTATTTAAATATTTACCATATATTTAACTTTCAAGCTTGACCTTTGACCATGACAAGATGTTTAAAGGTTCTCTTACCTTAGTATGACTTTGAACCTGGGTCAAGGTCAACCTGAGAGTGCTTAATGTGCTGATGCTTTATATGAAGATTCAAACTTGAAGGCCCTTTAGTCATGACTAGAAGAGGTATAAAGTTATCATTCCTTCAGGTTACTGTGAATATGGGCCAAGGTCAACAAGTTTTGAAAACTTGGCAGATTATTATGCCCTGAAGCTATAAGTTAGGTTTTATAAGTTTATAATTGCCATATCTTTCAAGTTTTATTTAGATATTATTGTTGTTGTGTTTCAATTAGGCTGTAAATTGTAGTTTAATACATGATTGGGTCAGACTTGTTATTTAAAATGGTCTGTAACCATTTGTTTACCATGCACTCGTGTAAAGTCACAATACCTTTAAGTGTGATTGAAAAAATAATTGTGATGGTTAAATTGGTTAGTCTGAACCTATCTGTTTCACACACACTCAGGGAAACATGTAATTATTTCCTACAGGTTTGATCTATATTACAGTAGTCATGGCAAAATATACTTCTTGCTGCTTAATTCCACAAGCATAATAACAAAGGTTAAAAATTGTAACTTTAACTGAAACTGGTGAAATCTCAATATAACTGAAATAATCTTAGTTTGGACATTAAACCCTATTTCAGTCACTTTTCCGCAATTCACAAAATTGACATGGGATACAATATTTATAGCTCACTTTTCTTGAATATTAATTACATGTATATAAAAATGTTACTCAGAGAAAGACATGTTTACAGACACAATAATTATGAACAATAATACTTTAATATACATATCTATGTTTTTATTTTGCATGAGTACATAAAGTTGGAAATACATGTACATTTTGTATTGTATTCCTTAATCTATCTACATAATGTAAGAGAACATCTAGCTATACGTTTTACTAATACACATGTATGTCTTTATCATAATTTTTGATTCTTCATTTATATCATTCAATTTTTACATTCTGTCAGCATAAAAATACATACATGTATACCTACATTTTAAACAATTTTATTAAAGAAAACAAAATTTGACCTACATAAAAAAATATAATTTTTACATATTCATAATCCACAAATACACATTCAGTAACAAACATTCTAATTTCACTTTACATGCACTGGCAGGCAAGATAAAAATCTTATATGTTAAAACTTTAACAAAACTTCATCTTCCAAAGGTAATTTTTTAAATAATTTGTTTTCATTTCATTTTCAAGCTATATGATTATTATACTGATAGTTCTTACGTAAGATGTAGATGTCAAAGCTATTAAAGTTAAGAATAAAACAATTTGCTACATTTTGAAAAATAAATGTTTTGTGACAAAATAAATGATGTTTTTATCCAGATATCTTTATAATATACATTTTTCAAAATTTAGAAATCCATTCTAAAACATGATTTTTTTTCCTTCAAAATTCCATCCAAAAGCCTTGAAAAATTATAGACGTTTGTTGAACTGTTCGGAGACAAGTCCTCAATCAAAAATTGATTTTTTGTAACTCTGTATAGCACTTATTAGAGTAATTTGATACACTTTATATTTACAAAATAAAAATTTTGGGAACATATCTTGTTGCATTAATTGCCTAATAAAACAAGAGTAACCCAAAAGCTGTCTCAATTCCAACTAACAAATTTCTTTAAGCACATCATCATTAAGTACATTGTGATTACTTGATCAATCATACTGAATCATGCCTAATAATTACCATTATGTTAATATGTAATTATTTATTAAGAAATCACTAGCCTTATTAAGTGTTTTTTCCAATCAAGCTTTGCATTAGACAAAATGAGTTAAAAGCTAAGAGGGGAAAAAAAAACAACCTTATCATAAATTGTTTTAAAATAATTATAATGATAAAGATAAACATCAATAACAAGGTTGAATGACTTAACTAAAACCAAAAAATTTGATAAAGCACATGATAACAAATGCTGTTAAAAAGCGGCATTGTTTAGCCTTAATATGCTTCTACTACATATGATCAAGCCTCTAAGCCTTTTGGTGGATAACAAGATGTTAAAAGGCCAGGCATCACTGACACTGAAGGTCAAGGTCAGACAGCTTTGCAAACTAAGTAGAGCATCATGCCCTTATACAAAATGTGAAGTTTCGATCTTCCAGGCTTTTCAGTCCAAGGTAATGTTTTAAGTTGCTACTGAAGGTCAGTGTCAACCGGTCATGCTAGCTTGAAAGAGTTTTTGCTAAAGAATGTCTGAATAAAGTTTCATTATTATTATTGGTTCACTAGTTCTAGAGAAGAAGTTGAAAATGCATAAAAGTTAAGGATGCATTTTGACAGACAAAAGACAATCAAACCCTTAACCTTTAAAAATAAAAGGTTACAATTAACTGTAGTTGTATAGGCCCTAGTAAAATGAACAACCTGATATAAATAATGATATGTGATTTAAGAATTTTCATTTCTTAACACAATGATAATGCCTCATGTATCTTGACATTAACTTTTTTGATTACACTACAAGGGAACCCTGACTTGACTTTGACCAGCAATATGCATCCATCTTAATCTGATGAACTAAAATCAATCAAAATATACACATTAACCTGCTATGTCTATGCAGTATCTGACACCACCACATTTAAATGCTGGATTCCCTTTTTATCAAACGATTTGAGTAAACATGAAGACAAAGTTGAAACAGTATCTGAGGAATTAACAGCTGTTTTGTCTGATAAATCGTTGTTCTTGTTTTCAAGAGATATATTAACATACTGAGCAGACTGAAAGTCAGAATCTGTGAGATCTTTTCCTCCAAAGTCTAGAATCAGACAACGATAGGTATCACCTGATGGGGATAATTCAGCTCCATTTACACCATTAACTTTTGACCTATCTAAGCTGTTGTCATGTAAAATGATAACATCTTCCTCAGTTTTTAGCTTTCTAGATTCAAATCTATCTTGTTCTTGTTCAGATGTGGCCACATGGGTAATGTTGTCATTGGCATCAAGAATAACCACAGAGTCACTCATGTCCCTTGCCAAAGCTGAAGTATCAGATACTGACACTACAGATGAATCTACATCACTTTTAATTTTAATACTATTTGGACTTCTGGAACATGTATCTTCAATACTTGTATTAACACCATTTTTATTCTTTTTTGGTGAGGTATACAGCACTTCAACTGGAAAATTAATCAAAGATGATATATTTGTTTTTTGATTTGATACGGCCTTTCTAGTTGGATAAAATTTACTAGGTGATGGAGTTGAACTCAAGTCTTTAGAGGTATCATTTTTCTTTCTATTGACAGAGCTGTTACAATCACTCTTTGATTGAGTAATTTTACCCCCATTCTTTTGAGGGCTTTCCTGCTGTATTTTTTTTGTGGTACTTCTCAACTGTTTTGTAGGTGTTGTACAATCTTTACCCTGTTCAACAGACACTTTTGGAAAGATTCGCAGCTCCCTTGAACTGGTTGACTTGACAGGTTGGTTAGAACCAAGTTTTTCCCTCGTTAATGGTTTGACTCGGAGTTTTTCAGGGAGATTTCCCATCAATTTCCAAGGTTTTCCTGATAGTTATATTGTCCTTAATTGTTCTCCTAACAATAAATCTTTTTCCTTTCCATTTGATTACTAATGTTTTCCTCTGTTCACCACCAGGAAACACTAATGATTTCTCTTTATTTACCATATTTCCCTTCATCCAATGACTTGACATTAGCAGTACATGTATTTGTTTTCTCTTCATTCTCTTTTGGTGAACCATGCAGCCAAAGTTTAATTGACATCTGATTTGAATCCTTCTTTAACTTATTATATTTTCTTTTAGTTTTTCCTTTCTCCTTTCCTGCCTGATCCAATATTAACTTTTTTGCAGTTTTTATTTTCATCACTACTTGTTTCCAATGAAATTTTTGACTTGTTTTCCATTTTAACTGTATCCTCACCGCTTGAATCAGCAGAACATCTTGTGTCATTAAAATTTTTAACTGGAGATAAGGCACTGATAGAAAAAGACTTTAAATTCTGACCAGACAGCTTTGAAGGAGAACTGCGTAGTGATAATTTTCTTTCCAATGCCCCTGAAGATTTGGGTGTTGATACAGATGGATAAACATTACTTTTACCTTTAACAAGTAGAGAATGGTTCTTCTTGTATTTGCACTGAGATGAAAAGCTAGCATCCATTTCACTTTCAGATGCAAATATGTTAGATTCAGAGTCCCCAAACTGTGAATCGTCAGTACCACAGCATTGTTCAAGTGTCACAACTGACTGAAGATGTGTCTTGTGATGTAATAGAGGAAACACTATTATGAAATCTATTCCTAGATTTTCTTTTGTTTTTTCGTGATGAAAATCGAAATGGATCATATTTTCTTATATACTTTAATTTTCTTTTTTTCTTTCTCAAATCTTCAATTGATTGTTGTTCTGTTTGTGTTGACAAACTTCTAGCTTTTCTAGCAACATCCATGCTTTCTGTTTCCTTGGTAACTGTGGCTGAAACAACAGACACAGTCTTTCTCCTGTGAGAAGTTGGACTGTGAAATCTATTCCCCAAATTAAAACTAAAATCACTTTCAGTCTTGTCAAGTGAACATTCACTACACTGATCAGATCTTGAATTTTTTAGCTTTTTAGCATATTTCTTATACCTAAACGTTTTCTTTCTTTTTCTGTCTGTTTGACCACCCTGATCCTTTTTTGTCAGCTCAGATAACACCATATCATCATCCGACTCGTCACCGTCAACAACAACATTGTCATCAGTCTCTTCATAAGACAAACGTAAAACAGTTCCAGGTGAAACTTTTTTCTTTGCAGCATATTTTCTTTTTAGTGGAGGTGTTGCTTTTCTAAGTAGCCCACTAGAACCAGGGTATTCACTTTTAGCCTTATTTTCATCAAGATTGCTTTCATTGTCTGTCTTCTTTGGAGTATGTTTACCCCCTTTTCCTTTCTTCCTCTTGGGTAGACCAGTCTCTTTCCTAGCTGTAATAAGACATGACTCAATAAATAACAGATACACATTACACCTCTTAAATTGTTAATAAAGTGTATTATACTAAAAACATTACAATGCTAACAATCAGATGTAACATTACTCTCCTAAGACCACTCATTTTAATGGCCTCAATATGTTCATATTGTTTGTTATTGTTTTATTTCTTTTTATAAAGTGTAGTCTTGGTAACTCTTGTCTGTTGTCAAGTACAAGTTATTTACCTGCACCTTTCTATATTCAGAAATATTCACCTTTGTGTCATCAAATACTTATCAACACGAATTGTAACATTGTTTTAGCATTATCACAATCTTTTCATGAACAAATCAATCCCAATAGTTCATACTGAATTAATTTTAAATCATTTTTTCAACGATCCTGATCCATCAATAAATGTACAGTCAATACCTGGGAAGAATCTTCTCTGTCTCATTAAAGACCAGAATTAACATCATTATTGTTGAGGTGAATGTACATGGTCTGAGAAAATTTAATTTTTATCAGTACAATAATAACACTTGTTTACAAATTGATCTAAGCTATTACAATTTAACTGAGACAAAATAATAGGCTATCAAAGGCTAATTTTGAATCCTTTGTCTGCAGTAGGCTACAAAAAGTTCTGTCATGATGGCATACTCTTCCTACAAAACTAGTCTAAAACAGCTAGGTTTGAATCTCATCAATGTGAAAAGTAGATTGTGCAATTCACAAATATAAAGATAACAAAAGGAAGAATATAAGAACTGTAAAATAATTATTACCTGATGCTATACAAAGACTGTAAGTAATTGCAGAATTAAGAAAACATATAAGTTATGTATACATGTATACTATTAGATATTCCAGATTTTCCAGGAGTATATGGGATAGTATGACAGTCCTTTGTTTTGTATTTCCTGAGGTGCAGCCAGGACGGTCATATCATCCTGTATACCCTGGGAAAATCCAAAATAACGAATTTATTACCTCTTTGGCATCATTAAATCAACATGATTTTGTCATCAGTGTGGATTGCAAACCTATTCACCATTTTGCAGATGTTTCTATGAAAGTTTGTTACTCTTTAACTGTAGATATGAAGTTATTACTCTTGGAATTTTGTATTTTATTTTTTAACAACAGTCATTAAATTTAAATTTCAAAATATTCCCTAATTATTAAAATAAACAAGAGGCCCATGGACCTTAACGCTCACCTGAGAAAATATCCAAAAACTTACAAAGAACTTAATTACAAAAAGTTCATAAAATTACTCAAGTTTGGAAAAGCCTGCAATAATTAATCAGAAATGTCTAGTCACATTTCATTTATAATAGCTCATATGCACGATTTAACTATAGTACAATGAATAATTTCCAAATCATTAACCATATGGTTATGCAGCCATAACTTTGATCTTTGAACATATGAACTTGAACCTTATATCAAAATGTTTGTAATATCAACACCTACAATATTCTAATATACATGCTTGTACAAAATGTTAATGGTATTCAAGATAATTTACAATTTCAGTCTTCTTCTACAGCTATGACCTTGACCTTTGAACATGTGAACTTGAACCATATATCAAAATGATCATCATATCAATACTTACAATATTCTAATATATATGCCTATACAAAAAGTTCATAGTTTTCAAGATAATTAACAATTTCAGTACAGTTATGCAGCTATGACCTTGACCTTTGAACATATGACCTTGAACCATATATCAAAATGATTGTCATATCAATACCTTCAATATTCTAATATACATGCTTATACAAAAAGTTAATAGTTTTCAAGATAATTCACAGTTTCAGTACACCTATGCAGCTATGACCTTGACCTTTCAACATATGACCTTGAACCACATATCACAATGACTGTCATATCAATACTTAAAATATTCTTATATACATGCCTATACAAAAAGCTTATAGTTTTCAAGCTAATGCACAATTTTAGTATTTATAAGCCAAAAATAACATTTCAGGGGCAACAACTCCTACATGGATTATCATTTAGTTACGAAACTTACTACCTTTTTAAATTATGTCATGGGGAACATTTTAACAATGGTTTGAATTCATATATCTCTAATATTTGCAAGAAAATTGCCTAAAACTGCAAAAATCACTAATTAGGTCATGACCTTGATTTGTAACCTTGACCCTATTTTAAGGGTTATTTCAAGAAAAAGTCAAAACTGAAAACCCCATGTCATTATCTGTTCAAATAGTCAAGTTATAACAATTTGAAGCCATTTTACGAAATTTTTTTAATTAAACGCAAAAACACGTAACCTATTTTTTGACCAAATTTCACGAATTGAACAAACTAAGGCTTAAGACCCTAGAGAATCCAAATATCACATCAGATTTTTTCTCCCATCATCAGTTTCAGAGAAGATTTTTAAAGATTTTTGAACCCCTAGGTCACCTTGACCTAGTTTTGGTAGCCATGGCAACGCCATGAAAAAATCTGAATTGCACCTGCCCATATATGCTTCTGACCAAGTATCATTGAAATCTGTCCAGCAGTTTTGGAGGAAAAGTCGAAAACAGGTGTTAAAGACGCATGCACATACACGCCGCGCTATGCCATAAGCTCACATGACCTTTTGGTCAAGTGAGCTAAAAATCGCTTATTACTTTTGTCGCTTTTTTGAAGACAAGCAGGTTAAAATTATACTGCAATGCCTGAAGCAAGACAAGGAGGTGGCCATTAGGTTAGACCCTCTGTATTACCTGTTTAGGCGACCATATTACCTGGGAAAATCAAAGGTACGAGATGGTATGACTGTGTTTAACCAATCAAATTCCTAGTATTTTGCCAAAGTGGTAATCAATGTATATACCGGTATACTAGTGTTATAACATTTTAATGTTATTATATTAACATGTAAATACAACAAGAGGCCCAATAGGCTTGTATTGCTCACCTGGTACACCCTTATTTTGTTCTTTGCTTTTTTTTTTTTTTAAAAAAATATATCCAATCAGTAAAATGTAAACACTAGCAATATCCTTATTTTCTATTATTTCAAGCAATATTTATCATAAATTTCCTTTCAATTGGCCAATTACTTTCAGAGAAAAAGATTTAGGCTAAACACAGACCTTATTTGCATGTTACATAATTATTGCAAAAACAAAAACTGTACAGAAAAAACCTTTTACATATGTTTTATCCCCAACATCTATTTTTTTTTTTAAATTGCAACAAAATCATTAAAAAAATAAACCCGTAATGGCAATTTTTAGGTTTTTGCTATTTATAGTAACAGCAACCATCTTGGATTTAGGTCGGATATGTTGGATACAATTTTGAATCTTTACCACCCAAGGACCTTCCAAACTCAATATCCTTTCAATTGACATGTACTTTCAGAGAAGATGATTTTAAAAGATTTCAGCTAAAAATAGATCTTATTTGCATATTACACAATTATGGCAAAAATGAAAAAATTGTACAGAAAAACATGTTATATATATGTTTAATCCCCCAACATCTATTTTCTACATTTCAAATTTCAACAAAATCGGTACATAAAATAAACCCATAATGACCATTTTTAGGTTTTTGCTAATTATAGTAATGGCAGACATCTTGGATTTCTGACAGACATGTTGCCGTGTTGGGTGAAATTTTTAATCTGTACCACCCAAGGACCTTCAATACTCAATATCCTTCCAATTTGACATGCACTTTCAGAGAAGAAGATTTTCAAAGATTTCGGCTAATTTTAAAAATAGACCATATTTGCATATTATGTATAACTGCAAAAACAAAGAATTGTACAGAAAACCTGTTACATATGTTTAATCCCTCAACATCTATTTTCTACAATTCAAATTTTAACAAAATCGGTACATAAATGAACCTGTAATGGCCATTTATAGGTTTTTGCTATTTATAGTAACAGCAGCCATCTTGGATTTAGGACGGACATGTCGGATATAATTTTTAATCTATAGCAACTAAGGACCTTTCATACCAAATTGGCCTATTGATTTAAGAGAGGAAGATTAAAGTTTACGTACGCACGCATGCTTTACCATGCCATAAGCTCACCCTAGCTTTGCCAGGTGACCTAAAAATGATCTATTATTTGTCAGGTTTAACATGTGCATTACAAGTTATTAAGATTGAATGGCAGAAGTAGAAATTTAGATTCAAATGCAAAAACGTTATTTTTTTTTTTTCTCAAACGCAATGTTTTTTTCATCCTCCTTCAAAGCTAATAATGTACCTACATGCAAGTTCTAAAGAAATATTTACTTATCAGTTACAAGTAATAATATAAGTATCAAGTAAAATATCATAACAAAAGCCGTTGTATGTTTTAAAATTTGTGATTTATTATGAAAAAAAAAAAGGTAAAGAATTTGTTTTTTAAAAAACAATGAAGAAAACAAATTTTAAAATATTATCTTTGGATAAACATGCACATGTGACATAAAAGCAATAAAACTTGGCATTCAAGACAATAACACAGAAATATTATATTAAATTAATTCATTATTTAGTTAATATAAATCTACAACATGCTTGATATGGAAGTTTTCTGTAAAAAAAAGTTTTGTAATTATCTTTATAAAGTAAAGTTTTAAAATGTGAATAAAAATATTTTTTATATCATTTTACAAAAATCTTTTGCACCAACTTGTTTTCATTCCAGCATTAAAACAAACCATCCCATGGTGATTCAACTTTACAAAAAAGTTGATAATAGATTTATATTTATTCTATGGAATTATATTAGCAAGTGTACCAATACCTTTTAAAAGCTTAAGCTGAACTAAAGCTTAAGCTGAACTAAAAGGAACACATATACATGTATATGTTTGTCACTAGTCCAAATTTCCTCCAATCCTTACATCTGACAGCTGTGTTAGAATCAGAAAAAATTCTATATCATAAACCCAGGATTTTCTGATACCAAATGGATGGGGTGCCACCTCATTTTGCTTCATACTTAGAATATCAGTTGAACTGTAGAAAAGTTACTGTCCTCAATGGAAATGTTGATTTGTCTTCAAAAATATTTGAATGTGGATTTTTGTGAGGTCACAGTCTTGTTTTGAAAATAGGAGAGGTCAGCAATCATCAACACCAAACATATTGATCCAAATCTCAAACCAGCTACAATGACATCTTGAAATATATAAATATTTTGGATGACAAATCATTCTCTTATCAAATGAGGTTAGTAATTTTTCTACACTTCCACTGATATTTTCAGTCTGAAACAAGATGAGGCAGTGCTCTTATGACATCAGTTGGTATCTGAAAATCCCAGTTTTTGATACAAAATTTTCTGACCCCACACACAGTCATCAAGCATAAAATCTGTTAAAGTCAGAAAAATTTGAAACCAGTATGTCACATGTTTTTAGAATAATTTTTCCTCGCGTGATTCCATATCCATTAGAGACAAACATTAAAAGGCATCATGTGGCGACATGACTTTGTGAACATTTTAATGATGTAAGTCTTTAATGATATCAACACATATTGAAATAAAAAATCTCATAAAAAGTTTACAACAGGGTCTATGTCATGACTTGGTATAAAATGATCAAGCTATAGCTTTAGTGATTATAAATATTTTGTGATAGTTACTAAGGGCTGTTCCATTAAAACATATGAGGTACCCAGGGAAGGCACATTTGATTTTGGGTAACCACCCATAGAAGAGATTTACAAATTCTATGACCACACATCTATGCAATTTTCTGCAATTTACAGCCCCCCATAGAATTTATTTATTTATTTTTTAATCACAAGATTTTATTTATCCCAAAACTCTTACATCCTGATATGGCATAAATGGATATATTAACTTGAAACTTCGTCTGTCGACATTCGCAGCCATCATTATGCAAGTTACTTGGATGTTTTCTTTCGCTACAGCTTAATATCCGAATGTTTTTGCACAAAATACCATTAGTCGTTATTGGTGTCAGTCACGAATGCAGAACAAAACTGAAAACAAGGGCAGCTACTCGTACTTTCGATTATCAGGTCTATTCATCCTAAAATATACTTTGCCCCTGTTCACTGTTTCGTCCTGGATTCATTCGCCCTACTTTTAATATGGATTTATTTCGTTATCAATAAGTTGATTTTTTTCAGGAAGTATCTTATTTTAAAAATGCAGAGATGACTTCAAACTATTATCCTTTACAATCAGTTATTTTCTGATGGAAAATCTCTTGGGTTGAACAGACCTTAGGATGAATGGATCTAGGATGAACATACTTGGGGTCGGCGAAAGTGTATCCAGGGCAAATTGACACGGATTTCGTCCATTCGGAAATGACTGTGGAACACTAGAAATTACCAAAATTTTAACGATAAAAACTACCAGCGAACCCATACTTATATTTAACGCTTTTGGAGATTACGTTAGACCAACCACCCATAGATGTGTTTTATGTCCAACACAACATACGATAGATTTGTTTTCCATTCTGACAAGCCTGGCATATATTTTTATTAAATTGCCGCCCCGGGTGCCTTATATGTTTTAATGGAACAGCCCTAAAAAAGTTTCACTCATTCATTCATAACACAATGTTTTCCAAGACCAATGCACATGTAAATATCTCCAGCATTCAATATTGTCTTACAGAAGAATAATGTCCAATATGCAAATTGCTTTTGCATTCACATGGATTTTATTTACAGAATCAAGCAAAAAAATCTAAAAATTTACAAATTAATAATCTACATGTACGGGGATATATAGAAAGTTAAAAGAGAGGCATAGATGAATAACTATTTAAAGCTTGGTTAAAGTTAGTAAGATTCTAAAATTTTGCAATGTACATGTATGTGTATATAAAGCTGAATAAAAACGAAAGTAGTTAAACATGTAAGTAAATAATAATCTTACTTTAGGGTCAGGAAGTTAAAAGCTCTTGAAGATTAACCAGTAGGTAGTGCCTTTAAAA
Organism: Tegillarca granosa; assembly: GCA_029721355.1. Classification (NCBI taxonomy): domain Eukaryota; kingdom Metazoa; phylum Mollusca; class Bivalvia; order Arcoida; family Arcidae; genus Tegillarca; species Tegillarca granosa. Next base: position 47,959,371 of record CM056595.1, read on the forward strand.
TCTTTGTTGAAATAATAATGTATATTGCTATTACAATCACGTAAAAGTGACTTACATGTATGTTTGTATTTTTTTTATCTACACTACATTGTGTTGAAATATATTTACTAATGAAACTGGTTAATGTAACAAGAGGTTGAACAACTGGGCCCACATCCGTGCAAAACCAGAAATATTCATATAAAAAAGACATTCAATTTTACTTCTTTTTCGACTTTCAGTATTTTTTTTTTTTTTGTAACTTTCTTAACGTATTTTTTCTGAGGCATATATTTTAACTGGCAGTTTTAATTTCTGTGGACATAAATTAAGCATGAAAAACATTAAAAGCAGTAATACACACTACTGAGAATAGTTCTGGTTATACAACATACAGTTAAACCTGGATTAAAATGGCCAGTTGGTAAATGTCCCTGATGATCAATTTAATGACCTTCTTAGCTGTGATAAATGTTACCTAATCACAGTTATCTATTTTACAGGTTTTTTTAGAGGTGGCATTTTAAGATAGGTTTGACTGTACACCTGAGTATATTTTAAGCAGTAAAGTTTATATATAAGATGTTATTTGTGTGATGCTTTATATTTAGGTATGATCTTCTATGTTTTCCTTACATTTTTCATCAATAACTTTACAATCAGCACACACATCGTTACTACCAATCTTATGTAGACTGTGACAACCAACATGTGTACCTGTAGACCCACACCAATCACACACAATTATCTCCCATTTCCTGAAATAAACCAAATTGACAATCAGCTACATAGATGGAAAACAAAGACTAATAGAATGTGTCACCTGTTTGTGACTGAAAAAGTTGATCTCAGTCGAGAGTGATGTGATGTAACATATCCCAATCGAAGCTGTGACGAGATTGGGATATGTTACATCACATCACCCGAGACTGAGATCAACCTTTATCGGTCACAAACAGGTGACAGATTCTATTTCTCGTACCATTAAAATGTTTATAACTGCGATACGTACAAAACAAAACACCCATATGGGACCCCTTGCATTCCTTTGGACAATTTATGCATTGTAAAAATCTGCCCTTTGAAAATAATTCCATCGACAACACTTCAAAAGTTTAAGATATCAAAGATTTGTATTCAATGCAAACATAAAACAACTTTGACAATAGAATATTTTGACAAGAAACAATAAAAACACATATTTGAAAAATAAATAGATAAACCTATTGTTTTGATGATTTCAAGCACAATGATCGGATACATCATCCTGAGATCATCAACACCATCAATTGTCCCTTGAGGCTGTACCAGACAAACTGGACAAGACAGAAAAATCTAGCACCGGTATGCGCCTGAGATTTTTCTGTTCGAGGTACGAAAAATATTAATATATCATCAACTTTATTAACATGATCAAACTTAGTATGGGTAGAATCTATAAACGTTTGATGACATAGTGCAGATCACTTGGGCAATAATTCTTCAGTTACTGTATTTTAAGTGGAAGGTATAATCAGATTCAAAACTTTTATCATTCTTTTCTCTGATTAAGATTTTTAAGTATCAATTTCATAATATACATGTACAATGACAAAATGAAATTAAAAACTACCTATATATTTCTGACGCTGACATTTGAATTTATGTCAAATGAGTATACTCTACATTTATACCACTAATCACTACATATAATTCTTCCTCTAGTTCAAATTTCCTCTGGTCCTAATTAACACACTTTATGACTGGCGGCTGTGTGTAGGGTCAGAACAATTTCTATATCAAAAACTGGATTTTCCAATACCAACTCATGTTGGAAGGGGTGCCACCTCATTTCACTTCAGACTGAATATTAGTGGAACTGAAGTTACTAACCTCAATCCACAGATGATTGATTTGGCTTTCAAAATATGATATACACACAAATTTCTTCAGTGTTGATGTTTGCCGACCTCTTCCTCCATTTTCAAAACAAGACTATATGACCTTGCAAAACTCTTACATTAAATATATTTTATCACCAGAAGAGGTGACTTTTTGAAATACATAAATATTTTGGAAAAAAATCATTCACAGTTAAGTGGCATAAAGTGTGTTAGCGTCAGAGGAAATTCAAATTGATCCTACCCAATCTATATTTTGTGAATTCTCAAAAGGCAAAATTAAAATTAACCAGATGTATCAACAGTATAATATTAATTACCCGCCATCTTTGTTGTAATCTCTTCCATGGACACATTTACATCTTGCAGCATCACAATGTGTATAACGTTCTAGAAGTTCATTGAAAGCATTTGGTTCCCGTTCCCATGCAGCATCTCTATAAAAATAGTTATAATATTGTATATGTATCAATTTACTGAGAAAATTCAGAGGAAGAGGTTTACATGTATATCAAAGAGTAGTATATAGATAAGAACTTGTAAAAGTAAACAATGTTACATTGTTGATTAAAAAAGTACCAGTAAAATAGTCTTTTTTTCACTTACCAGTCAGGTACAAATGTGACCTGAAGAATGTATTCAATTTTGGGGCATTACAAAAAGATTTAACACTTACTGATCAGGCAAGTATATTCCAAATTTAAGCATTTCTGCTTGAAACATTTCTTTGTTGTTGCATAAAGGACACTTGAAAAAGTGAAGACCTGCTGCAGTTGAATGTCTCTAAAAAGAAAAAAGTTGTAGATAAATTTAAATCTACATGTATATAATGCATAGATAAAATTACTGCAATGATAGGTAACTCACTAAACTGCCCGAAAATTAGAAAGGAGTGGGTTAATGGTGTTTTACATCTCGGTCAAGATTCTATCACTTATATTGAGGTGGTCAGTTTTTGGTTGGTATAAAATGAAATTTAGTACCCAAGAAAAACTAACAACTTTTGGCAAGCCAACTGACAAACTTTCTCATACTAGCCTAGGATATGCCCATGGTTTGAACTTAGGTGCTGAGAGGCACCATGATCTGTAGGTGTGCATTTATCACCACTGGGGCACTGAAGCCTACATGAAAATTAGAACTGCAACTTAATTTTCACAGAATGCAAGTTTTTTTTTTTTCTTTTTTAAAAATTCCAATACCCTAAATAGTTGATCAATTAATATTGGATATAATGACTAAAGTTTTATTTTGTAAACATTATTTATCGTTGCCATCACTAAATGTAAATACAGAAGTAAATCTTCAGTTATTTGAAGTTATAGGGACCTTTAAATGTGAAAATTGGCAGTTCAAATAAAGTGAAATGTGAAACTTTTATCTGACATTAGTTGTTAGGACACGATGATACACTAACACTTCCAAAGTTTTTTAGCAATGGCAATTTTTAATAATCAGGGCTCGCGCTGTCGATCGCAAAAATCGCAATTTGCGATACTTTTTTTACATCTGTGACAAAAAAATTCTTTTTGCGACGCTCAAATTTTATATAAATAAATCTAATGACAGTTTATCGTAGCACAGAGTTTTTTTTTTTTTTTGACTGGGTCCGCCATCTTAAATACCTTGATATCAGGTCAATTTTATTGATCTGGTTGACTGAGCACATGTGTATGTGAAGGTAATCTTACTCAATGATTGCTAGATACTGATAATTAGACTGATAATTAGATTATGGAAACAACAAGGAGACAATTTATTGCTAATGAGAAGATATTATCCGGTTAATCAAACATTTAAGAGTGTGACAGTGATATGACTACATAGCGTACCAAGTGTGTTTGTTTACGTTTTTATCGGTCCAACATAGCAAGCCTTGGGGACTTAAACTGTTAAACAAAACTGTGTTTATTTTTTAATTAAACAATTTTGTTTATTAATTTGTCGTCACATTTTAATCAAAAATCTCTATTGATCGCCGCCGACGTTTCTGAATAAAATGAGAGCGTGCAGGACCAAACACCACCACTTGTAATTCCATACAGTGATACTGTAAACCATGGGGAAACGGAAGATTGGTAGCTCTATCAATAATCGCAACAAAATTCCAAAATTAACTTCTTTTGGCATAACTACATCTAAAACCATTGAATCTGAAGTAGAAACTTTTAATGACGATAAAGAAAATACTCACGTTGCCAAAAAAGGCAAATTTCTTGAATCATGGAAATTCAATAGATCATGGCTAACGTATGACTCCGAGAAGCATCGTATGTTTTGCAACATTTGTATTAGAGTGCAAGTAGTAAATGTTTTCACAACTGGGTGTAGCATGATGAAAAGAGAAGCTGTTACGAAACATGAAAACAGAAAACGTAGCTGTTAAACAGATCTGCAGTTATCCATCACTTGGTTTGTTAGCAAAAAGGTTGCTGGTTCTTCCTGTATCAACGGTTGATTGTGAGAGGGGTTTTTCCAAGCAGAACCACATCAAGACAGACTTGAGAAACAGCATAAAACCTGCATCATTAGACAATCTGATGAGAATTTCTATTGAGTGACCTCCATGCTCAGAATTTAACTATGATAAAGCATATGATGTTTGGGCCAGTATGAAACCAAGGAAAATTCTTCAGTGATGTGTACTGAAATGTGTTTGACCTCAATTTTTGTACATATAATTAGTACTATGACGTAGTGACTTAAGACTCAGTGCTGCATAAATAAAATTTGAAATTTAGCAGATAGTGACTTAGTGCTTCAAAAAAGTAGAACTTTCATAATGATGCCATAATTTTTTGACACAATGTTGATTTTTTGTGATTTTTTTGTAGGTATAAGGGTTTCATGTGTTTTTATAATGGTTTGTGTGTGTGTGTGTGTCTGTCTATGTGTGCTGGGGGAGGAGTTAAAGTTAGAAGGTAATTGTGTCAGTATGAAAGTTGGAATGTTTTTTGTGGTATTGTTACATTTTCAGTTTTATTTGTAATAAATTTTCAATCACAACCAGTTAGTCTTTTCTTACTTGAATTTTGAAAATGGCATGACAAGTATTTATATTCTAAGTATGATCAGGATAAGCCTTGTCTGGTAAAAGTGAAAAAAAGCAATTATGTCATTTGATTAATGGCTTACTCTTACCACACTTAGAATTATCAGACTTTTAACAACCACAATATTAGAACTTGAGCTGCTTATCTAGTCATAAGTAAACATCAGAAATGAATCCTCAGAAGGTAAAAAACATGAATAAAGAATTCAGATTGCTGGAAAATTCATTATTTAACATCAATATTTTGAAAATTTTCTGGGGGAGCATGCCCCCAGACCCTCCTAGGTGGTTACCTTGCTTTGCTCGGTCACATTTGCGACAGAAATTTTTGAGCCAGTGTGAGCCCTGATAATAATAATATCATAACATATGGCCCTAATTTGCTCACCTGAGTTTCAATGTAACTGGTATGTCTTGATAATACATGTACCTGGTTAAGTCATAACATGTTGCCTCAATAGAAGTGGTTTCAGATAACATTATTTTTATTGTTTTGGTTTTTAGCCAAAGTGACCAGAAACAAAAATGAGAATGGCAATGGTTTAAAGGTGCTATTGACTAATATGAATGAAATGTGACCAGTAGTGCCTGAGAAGAAGTCTTTTGATGGATGTATGGATGGATGGCAGAGTTCCTATCCATAACAAAAGCTCACATGAGCAATTTTCAGATCCGGATTTAAGACTTTACAGATTTGACACATTAATTAAAATATTTTTTAAAAAATTGTAAAATTCGACTGCAAATTATTTTTAAAAAATTGTTCAATTAATTTAAATAGTCACATAACAATGATTTTGTAAAAAAAAAAAAAAAAAAAAAAAAAAAAAAAAAAAAAAAAAAAAAAAAATTCAAGGTTTTAGCTAAATCTACATATCAGTATCACATGTATTTCAAAGATAATAGTTCATTAAAAAGTAAAAATTCATAACATCTCTTCAATGCACCATTGTAAGTCATAAAATTCAGACATTAAAGGAAAAAAAAAAAAAAAAAAAAAAAAGTGGCCTCACTGGTATTTGAACCCTCGACCCTTGGGTTGCTAGAATTGAAAAAGAAAAAGGCCGAAAAAGCGACTTGTATTTTACAGAATTTCATGAAAATTGTCAAACATATGTTTCTACACACAAGAAAATGATGTTTGGAAAAAGAATTCACCTAAATTTATTCATTATAGTAATTTTTTGTAAAAAAGTACTATTTACCATATACAAAAATTAAACGCATAAACGTGTAACCTAATTTTTCACCAAAATTCTTGAAATTCACAAACTTGGTAAATAAGATGCTGTAGATGCCAAATATAAAGCTAAAAATTAGACATTTTAATTTTATTTAAATAAAGAAATATAAAGAACATGCATATGAAGTGAAATGTTAAAAGGTACAAAATTAAAATACACATAGTAACACATCTGATTCAACATACATATACACATGCATTTAAAACAAACAGAACTAAATTATACAATGTCTAGAATTGTAATTGTTTGTTGCAAATATAGTGCATTTCATGGAGATTTTGTGCTGCAATTTTAAAAAAAATCAAATAAATTATTAAACACTGGTCTTATATTCTTATTATTATAATTTTATTATGATTATTTTCTCATTATGGACAAAAATGGTGTCAGCATGTCTGGATTAACTGTTAGGTATGCTTGGATAATGTCATAAAGATATAGGTGAAAAATGGTTTGTTTAGCATTGAACAGGTGCTTTTAGTATTTCATTATACATAAAATTTTGGACCTTAAATTCTTTGGGATATTTTTTTAAAAGTAAAACTAGGGACTCAAAATTAGGTTCAAATAATTGCCATTATGCGAATTACAAAATCTGAATAAAGATCATGATCATTTCTTAAGAAAATTTTTCTTCACTTGAATCTGCCAGATCTGAAATCTGAATAATTATGTTAAATTTTCAAGATATTTGTGTATTTAAGGTGTCATTTTGAAGATCAATCTAGGCTTATTACATTTTTACAATTTTCTTGATTTTTTTAATGTAGAATACAATAAAGCCAAAAGTTGAAAAATTTAAGTTCAGAAAAACCTTAGTTAAGCAATTATTATGAAACTGGAGCCACACTACAACTTCAATTGATTTTTTAGAAATATATTTAATTCAGTGATAAAAATGGACTGTCAAAATTTCTTTTATAGAAACAAGTATATTTTTTTTACTGGATGATAACTTTAAAGATGTAAGAATATTAACTCACCTGTATGCAGGTTCTGTGAAACCAGGAGTTCCTACAACATGGTGCCCGCAATGTCTCATTGCTTGCCCTAGCTTCTACAGACATCATACATATAGCACACAGCGTATTGGCTGTTCCATAAAAAGATAACCTATCACTGACAGAATTGTTTTGTCTTGGCCGGTGCTCCTCACAATAAGATCTGGAAAAAAACAAACAAACAAAAACGAAAAAATTTAAAATCTAAGCAAAATTAAAAATCCAAACATTTAAAATTGTCTGATTGAAAAAATAATTTACGATCTTCTCATATTTCTTTTCAGTTATGATGCTTGGGTATTATGCATTCCATGCAAATCACTACCGACTTTTTCAACTTGTCATTAAACGTCTTTAACGCAATACAGAGATGTTTTGTGGATGACCTCATTATTTACCAATACAAAATCATAGTTGCTGACATGCTTTTGACAACTGGGTTTAAAAAAATGACTTATTAAAACAAAAGGACAATGTTAGTTGTTTCAAAGGTACATGTATATCTTGATTCTACATTAAAGTTTTTATGAGATGCTTATTTTAACGTCTTTATAATCACAGCTTTACACATCTTGGTGATTTACCTCATCTGAATATCCTTTCATATTGTGTAATTCTAAACTTAATTAAAATTGCATTTTATTGCAAATTAGGCCTTGATCTAGTTATTATTTTATTACATACAATTTATGAATTAAATGACAAAAACTTGCAGTTGAAAATGTACTTGGACAAAAGCAAGAACCAACCAGAACACTTACCGGTAAGTATAAACACGAAATAGTGTACAACCTTCCTCCCGGGTAAAGAAATGAACACCATACCATAAGAAATGTAAGTATATATACATTTTTATCTTACAATAAAAACGTATTTTTTTTTATATTAAATTTCAATTTTTCTGACTCGTATCAGGATGCCTTATATTTTCCGTATCATCCATATGCACAATACAATAATGGCGCGAATAATCACGCACATGTCAGTTGGAACTACTTTCAATTCGGAGATTCTGTGACGTCATCAGAATGGAAAATAGGTCTATGAATTTTGAGATTTTGTGTATAAACACTTCATTTTAATGAATGGATTTTGTTTGTTTTCTATAAAATAATAAATTGTAAGATAAAAATATCATTAGTATGTTATGTATGTACAATTTTGTGTATCAGTTGCTCGTTGTAGTTTCCATTGTGCCATCACGATGGAAACTACAACTTGCATCTGATACACAAAATTGTACATAGATAAGATACTAATAATATGTATGTACATGTATTGAGTTATCTACCTGCTAAAAGGCACTATATGGAACTCAGAAATCTCTTCCTAGCAGGCAAAACTAATATCATTAGTTTTTAACAACTATTCCCAATTTACACAAAGCATTAATAAACAGTGCTTCAGATTGTTTTGAAAAACCAGGGGCCCAAGGGGCCCATTCTGTGCGGAAATGAGGGGCCCTATTTGAAAGTTAGGGGACAATAATTTTTTCGTTCCCAAAGAATATAGAATTTAATTTTGATGCCGTGTTAAATGTTTTACCTTTGGTCTATAAATAGAATTGAAATTACAGCATCTCCATGCCAGTGTTTTCTCCACCTTATTAAAACAGGGGTCATCAATGACCCCCTTACATGAAAAGAAGGGGTCATTTTTCAAAATGAAGGGGTCATGAAATTTTTAGAATAAAATTATTTGATATTTTACAATAAAGGGGATATTTTGTTAGAGGATCTGTACTAATCTGTCTGTCAATGTTTAATGTTTTATTCCAAATGCTACTTACATCTGTAATATTTGAAACAGTAAAATTGAGACAGTATCCCAAAACAGAAATTACTGAATGTTCTACCATCAACCCAAGGCAACGGATCATTAGCATTCATTATTATTATCCATCCCTTCCAAAATGCCTGGTTTACATTTAATTTTATTATTTTCATAAATCATCAAAGGAAATTTGTTTAACCAAATTTTATTAAAATCTAAATTAACATCAGCTTTTTTAAGTTGACTGTGAGTCCTCGGCAAGTAAGTTACTACCAGATGCCGCCTGGTTATGTTCAGAGCTCCATGCAGGACTCTGACACAAGTCATTTAGAGATTGTTTCGACTCTTATAATGAATTTATAAATTAAGCCTTCAATACAAACATTTCAAAGATTAAGAATATAGACAGGTTCCTATATCAATATTCAGCTTCCTGTAATACGGTACGATAGTCATGTGGTACAACAATACGGAATTTCTGCTCAGTACTTTTGTTTTCAGTCGTGTCACCTTTTATAATTTACAGTAGTTGATTTCAATCTACTTAAAAATGGTTGCGTCAAAAATAACGCAACAGCAAAACCAAGTTGCGCCATTCATAAAACTAGATATGTTTCTTTGAAACTGATGTGTTGCCTGACACTGCATAAAAATCAATCAAAGGGAAATAATTCAAAAACGGAACAAGATAGAGTTGTGGTTCTTGTGCACTGCACTTCGAGTCATTGCCAGAAACATGTACACCAAGTCTGGAGTCATTTGAACATACTACACCAAAGTTATGCTCCGGACAAGAAATGCTCCATAAAAATCAATCAAAGGGAAATAATTCAAAAACAGAAAAAGATAGAGTTGCGGTTCTTGTGCACTGCACTTCGAGTCATTGCCAGAAACATGCACACCAAGTTTGGAGTCATTTGAACGTACAACACCAATGTTATGCTCCGGACAAGGAAATCCGTCTGAAGCTGAGCAGCCATGCGACAGCCCTAACAAATGTTTACAATAAATAAACAATGGCTTTAGTGGGTATTTTAATTCTTTTTACTATGTCTTGACTTAAATCTTGTTTAATATTTACCGCTTTCTTCATCAACTCAGGTCTTTATGGGCAAAAACGAGAGCATGCTACTCCGCTTCCTTTTTGACATTTTCGTTTTTGTTTTACGACTACCGTAAATCAGAGGTATTCCAAATTACGGAAATTTTTACAGACTTTTTCTGTTTATTTTTAGGATGATTGGAAGAACGTGTGTTTTAGATCTAAAATCGTTCATATTTTAGTGTGCCCAAAGGGGCGCACTAAGTACAATTTTGACACATCATTTTTAAAAATTATGCGGGATTAACGTTGACGCACTGACAATCTGAAGCACTGAATAAATAATCATAGCCTGAAATTAATCACTGGTCATTTGTGAACTGAAGTCACACCAACTGTATTGCCTTTGCTTTGTCGTAAAATTAGTTGCAATGCTGTTATTTATACCTATTCGGAACCAGTAAATGAATGATAAAGGCCATAATAGTTTTAGGGCTTACTTTTATGATTTTTTAAAATTACAAAATTTATGATATTCATATTTTATTATCCCATTTTGTCAAATATTTTAATATAAATTGCAATCAAGAACAAATGTTAATCTTTCACTTTCCCAGTTCTGTCATAATCAAATCATCTTTCAATTCAATTTATATTTTATACAAGGGGACCAAGATTTTTTCTTTATATTTCCAAAGAAAAATCTCTAGGTTAGCTACATTCATAGCCAAAATTATTTTATACTTTTACATATTGAAATTGAATACACATCTCAGTTACTGATATTTCGTTTTCTATTTTTCTCTATTGTTTATTTATTTTATTTTATTCTTTAAATTTTTTTTCTACAATTGTAAATTCCATTTAGACCTGTGAAAGCATATCAGTTTTCCAGTTTCATGTTGAAAATATCAAAACATGCCAGTTTTAATGTTACACAGCTCACTGTCATTGAGGTTGTTCTTAATCAGAATTAATTTGGTTAGCCAACAATGTTAACATCAATCAGAACTAACTTGGATATAGAATACTATCTTTAACATTGACCATATAAACAAACCTGTATGAATCATAAAATTGATGAAGTGTCCCACTCTCTCTTCCACAGTTAAAATGGAACACTCTTCTACAAGACCCAACAACACATCCAACTGTAGCACCTTTTTGTTTACAATATGTACATCGCTGAAATAATAAAATAATAAGACTAGCTGCAGTAATTGTTTACATAAACAGAGTTGTTCTATATGTAATGTGTGTTGTACAATATCTCAAAAGGATTCAACTCACATAGTGAAATGAACATTATATCCCTTCAAGTATTCTCCATGGTTTGAAATACTTAATTTCAATCTCTGAATCTATTTCTGAAATGTATGACGGTGCGTCGGTAGACCTCTGAGGCAGTGACTGATGGCTGAGCCAAGGCTTGTCGGGACTTGTAACAATGAGCAGATAACTTTTTAAGTTTTGGAAATGGGGCTAGATCTGGAGAGTATGGTGGGTGTTACAAGACAGTAACCTTCTCTGACTTCAGAAAATTGCTTTACAAGCTCAGAGTTATGTAAAAGAGCATTATCATGAAGTAGAAGAATATGCCTAAATCCTTACAATTCACATTACATATCTACAGCCACTGTAGTTTCTAATCAGAAGAAAAGCTGCTTATCAAGCAAGTGAATTTTCTGTGCAACCACTTTATTTAAATAATAAATTAAATATTTTGAATCACAATAAAAGATGATGCTTTTCAAATTGTTTTGATATTTTTGTTTATCTTAGTATCTCTCAAAGAAATAGATTGAGGGTTGGCAACAATTTAAACAAACGGTCACATCACTGTTAAGTGACCATTTAAGCCCTTGTGGCTAGATTATGTAATACCGATGTCAGTAAGTGTCTGAGGGATATTTACAGTAGAATCCACAAAAATGGAAAAAGTAAATTTCGCATGTGCCTGGATCAATCACCATCAGACCGCATCTTGATGAACAGGTGTATTGGAATGTTATGTCAAATGCAGTTGCGACTTTGGTAAATGGTTATAGTCAGTTTCTTAAATTAAAATAGCCTACACAATTTCATTCCGTTGTTGGCTTCGTGTTCAGTATTAAAATTTTTATTCAACAAATAATTTAACTTTACACGTGTCTTAATTTTTATGCCATGTATAAAACTGAATAATGTAAGAATTAGAAGTTGACTGTGACAGTTTTTCCTGAAACCGACTATAAAATCCTAATCAATGACCCAATTGGCTGTTACATTGCAGGGCTTTTTCTACCTTACATTTATGGCCGAAATTCGGCCTCATTCCCAATGCAAAATATGGCTATTTTTTCCCAATTTAGGCTTATATTTTCTCCCAATTTTGATATGTCAAAAATACTAGGTTTTTTGGATGTAAAATTATTTCTAAATAACTTGATTTAATCGATGTTCACTTAATTGTTTCTGGAAGGATGTAAAGGCAGCATCAAGTTCCCGGAAGTGCATTCGAAATTCCTTGGTCAACTTCGTATAGGCCTATAACTGTATAATCAATACTGTCACATGTACAATATGAATGGCTACGGCGGATTACAAACATGTCACACAACGGCAGATATTATGTTTAGAAATTAAGCAAATAAGATGCCTCAAAATGCCAAAAACTTTCCCAATTTCGGGTGTTTACGCACTAAATTTCCCAAAGTCATGGGACCCGGACATTTTTCCAGAAAAGTAGAAAAAGCCCTGCATTGTAACAATGGTGGTTTTTACACCTGGCGATGTTTAAAAGATACTTGGTAATTAAAAATATCTAGAAAATAATGACAGCAATTAAATCTACAATAGATTTGCACAATTTGTTTTGCGGCTTTTCAAAGAATGTACAGACAATATAGTTTACTGGCTTCGAGAGACAAAATTCTTGTCGAGATTTAACCACATTTTTCGTTCAATCCAAGACCATGGCGAGTAAATTTTTGTTGTACCCGCGGATAAGCTGCATCCCCTTTCTCAAATTTTTATTTTTGGTAAAAAAACCTGTGGCTTATACACCGAGTAAGTACGGTAATTTATTTTCTACTCGATCAAAAACTTAACCATTTGAGACATTTAAATCTGTGGAATTCTTGTTTTATATTAATTTTACTCACCAATCTTCTACCTCTACTGACTTCTTTTATGATATCCTGAGGTAAAAATCCAAAAACACCATCATCTTCAGTTTTACCACCTTGTCCCAAACCACTTGAAAATAACTGTATTAGGAATGGTGTAAACTTTAAATTCACTGTTTGACAAGTAATCAAAATAAACCCACAATCATGTGAAAATTGTACTAGGCCTTAGGAAAAAAAAGTCAAAACTTGACTGAACCACACTGATTGTGAATGATAGGTGCATCCTTTAAAAATGACCAGTCACTACTGTTCTAAGCTCTCATTGATCCAATTAAGTGGATCTCAGAAAATGAACAATACAGTAGCTGTACTCACAAAATTTCTGAATATTAGCCAAAAGGAGAAAAACAGCATTAGACACTTTAAGATGAATAGTGCAGTAGATATGTTATGTCCCAGTTAAGATTCCTTTTTATTTGATCAAGTTTGTCAGATCTCTGATGGGGAAGGAAAACAGACTAAACTAACCTTCAGCAAAGCAAATTTACAAAATTTCTCTTACCTAGGATCTAATCAAGTGGTATTCAATTTCGTATTAAAAGATTAAATTATATTGTCATTATTAGATTTTATTAAATTTGACACTGACAGTACTACTTTTGCTTGCATAAAGAAGGAAATTCATTATCTGCTTGTAAAATATTAATGACATTAAAAGTAAATATATTAAATCAGCAAATCTTATAATATTCAAATACTTTTCATATTAACTCTGCAAAGAATATCATTTTCTGTGTGTTTCATTTTATAAATGAAAAATTTAAATCTTTATCAATATCTTACCATGCAAAAATAATGTACTGTTAAATCACATTTCCGTATCAATTTTCCAAAAAAATCTTCATTGTCTTCTTGCTTCTTACAGAACACACAAACATTTGGATCTAAACTGTCTATAAAATACACATTAAAATTTCAACATGTAAAATCTTTATAGATGAGATATATATTAATATAATTTTTCCAAAATCTACAGAAGGTAGTTATTAAAAATGTAACAAAATCAGTATGATATGTAATATTAATATGTTATTAAAACTTATTAAATACCCTCCCTTTAGTTTTAACTTTTGCTTTTTGGCTAGCTGTTTTACTTTCAAAATTTCTTATAGCACAAGGCTTAAAGTAAATGTTGTTTTATCCACTTAAATTATAATATCCTTGTCAAGTCACAGACATCAAATTAAAAAAAAAAACAGAAAAAAAAAACTAAATCAAAAAACAAAAACAAAAAATAGCAACAAAAACAAAACAAAAGTAAAAACAGTAGTTATGTCAATACTTATCCATACCTATCATGCTCTTGGCGTCTTGTTTCTTGTATTTTCTCTTTGCTTTGGAAGCCATTAAACCAGTTATATGGCCCTTAAAGATAAAAAACACACAATTTTTAACAATTTCAAAACTACATTTCAGTAATCAGTAGCCCTAATACTTTTCTATTGTTTAACTTCTTGTTTTGTTTGCCTGTCCATTATTGACCTGTATGTTATGTCATGTTCCAAGTCCAAGCCATTTTTTTTATTGCATTTGCAGGGATAGCCATTGTAAAGTATGTTTTTCAGTGAATTTACAGATTATTCATTTATTTATTTACTTATTTATTCATATATTTTTATTGATTTATTTACTTATTTATTCATTTATTTTTTTTGATTTATTTACTTATTTATTCATTTATTTTTTTGATTTATTTACTTATTTATTCATTTATTTTTATTGATTTATTTACTTATTTATTCATATATTTTTATTGATTTATTTATTTATTTATTCATATATGTGTTTTACCATATCAAATTCTTATAAGGATTTTACAACACTGCTTTTATACTCCAGTTAAAGCTGTATTAAGTTTTCCACAGAAAAAATTAAAACTGTGCTGATTTAATTAATGATGTTCCTAATGAACAATGTTACATTTGGTTCAACAATAAAAGCTCGAATAAGTACAGAAATTACAGTATTTACCCAGCGAGATGCAGCATTTGGGATCATTTGGGATGTAATATTAGAACATGGTTACGTCATCAAACCCGGGTCATTTAAACACAACTTTTAAAACGGTGAAATACAATATTTAAACACAGAACTTCGTTGAATTTGTAGTTTGTGACTTAGTTAGGGATACATAACACCATTTCAAATACATCTGGATATTAATGAAGGAAAATTACTGCAATCTGTCATGTTTCACCTTTGAATTTTTCATACATCTGTGTGCATGCTCCAAGCTCATCATTACCATCGTAAACACTGACCAACCGGTCAGAGGATTCCGTTTATTTACAGCTAAAAGAAATGAAATTTTAGAAAATGCATGTCACGGATCGTGGTTAGAAGATATCTATTTTCTAAAAAAATATATTTTTAGAAAATAAAAAAAATTCAGAAAATTGAAAAACTTAATGCAGCTTTAAGATGGCATGTATTTCATTGGTGTCATTTAATTATGACAAAATGCTGCCATCAAAAAAAAATCTCAGAATGGGAGAACCCTGACAAGGGATGCAACTCGTGAATGAAGAGTTCTTGGAAATTCTGTATTGCTGCAATGGTAATTCCAAGTGGGATTTACAAAAACAACAAGAAGAATGCTGAATTTGTCTGGAAGTTGTCCTGTTTTGTGTTTGGTGGAAAAATTCAAATAGTTATCTATTGTTTTGAAGAAAACAGAGATAAGAATGTAAAGAATAGGCTTTAAAAAGTTGAAACGGACAAAAATTATTTGAATATAGGGATTGGTTCCAACTAGATTTTTAAATGGCGACTTATGTCCCTTGTGTTTTTTAGTATTATTTTTGTATGTTGTATCAACCTCACTCGTAATAATAAAAAAATCTTTCAAACAACAACACAAAAATCCTGACACCAAGCCTCTGTGACATAGCCTGCATATTGCATGCATGTACAAATTAGTTCATAGATTATCCTTAGATTAAAAACTTGCTAATGTGATATTAAACATCATCATACTTGCCAACCTATTTTAAAAGAAAATAGTGACAGGCACGATGCACAAAACTGCAAGCTAGTAAGCTGGGGAGTCTGTGGGAGGGATGTCCCTCCCACTGGTGGTTGTCTTGAAAATAATTGCAAAATGGTGCAATTTCCTTTATTTTTTTGTGATTTTAATAATGCTTCGCAGTACGCAAAATGAAATCTCCTTCTACCTATGCATGGTTGATAGGTATCAGGTCAACATTGCCCTACGGTAAATTCGCCCCCACTTCTTGAAAATTCACCCCAACTTTTAATGAAATTAAATTAAAAATTTAAAAACTTTTTTTTATTATTATTAATTTTATTTTACCTTGAATATGCCAAATTAACACTGTTAACATATTATGTGTAAATATGCATTGTGTGTGTGTTGCAATTTATGCCGAGTATTCATAATGCATTGACTGAATTCAAACATAAGGTGTGTTGTGATTACTGTAATAATTTATATTGCAATGGTGATTATCAAAAGTCCTTTGTACGATTGTTGCTATTTACCTCTAACTACCAACTGTCCACAGTTTCAACTTGGACAAATATATGGAACTATTAGACGGTACTTGACGATAGCTGTTGATTGTATGTTTAATATCTTTAATTAATCAATAAAAACTTTTCTTAAGTGAAATATTGCTACTGTCCACTATCGTCAAATAACCTCCAGTATTTAAAGTTGAGTTGAGTAATGCCAATGGTGTTTTACTCCCAAGTCAAAAATATTTCACTTATAGTTATAATGAGATGTCACCAGCTATCATAATGCTGAGTGTTTTGCAGTCTAGGACCATACCTTGTCTGGATTTGAACTCACGACCTCCCACTTACAGTGCGATTACTCTGCCAACCTGAGCTTCCGGATTTAGACCTACTACCTTTGTCGCTGATGGAGAGCACAGGTACCAGGGGGAATTTACTTTAGCATGTCGTCATAATTCAACTCATAAATCATTACTACAAAATGAAGTTTAGAAAAAAAATGGGGGCGATTTTGTACGTGGGGGCGAATTTGTTGAAAGTGGGGGCGATTTTGACATGGGGCGACTTTGTTAAAAGTGGGGGCGAATTTACCGTGGGGCGAATGGACTTGAATTCGGTTGATATCGCCAACCTGGCGGCTCAGTACCAGCATGTATTAATGTTTCAAGACATTTTTCATGTAAATTGGGAACACAATTTTGATGAGGTAGTTATTCCCATTATATATATATATATATATATGTAAATATTAACTGATTTCTGACTTTTGCTGCTACGACCCATCACCCCCTCACGAAACCTGGAAACCGGGAAAATTTTTATTTTTAAGCGAACACGAATATATATGTCTTGCATGCGTTTGATTTGAAGCATTCTCCGTCGTAAGCTCTAATGAGTGTTTCTTCATATGCATCATGATCTGATTATTCTTACCTTGATGTTGCAATGCAAAAAGTTTTTATCTTTTATGTGCACATTCAAATGCCGAAAGCGGGTAACAAATAATGTTTATCACGTGACAACTTTCACACGTTTTGATGACGTATAGAACATGGCGGCTTCTACAAAGGTGAGAATTTAGAATGCATCCAACAAACCTGTGCAAATAGAACGACTCCGTCGCTGTTTAATATGATGTTAACATTTTTATGTCCAGTATTTACACAAATAATATTTATTTGTAAATAAACCAAACTTTCTTTCTTTTCTTTATTTTATCGGAGCATTCCAGAAACAGTCGATAAGCGTAACCACTTAATTTTTGACCTGCATAATTTTCACCAGTTTTGGTCAACATAAAGGTTATAGAAAGGGAAGAAAACGTGCAGAAAAGGATAGTACAACTAAAAACCTCATATTTATTTATATTTTAATTTATAAGTTTGAATTTACATAAAATGCAGCAATAGTCAAATTTTTAATAATATATTTATAAATAAAAAAAATACTGTCACTGTGTTTGTGACAGTAAATTTTTTGAAGCAATTAATTTGAATTAAGTTTGGTATCATTCACCTACTTGAGTCCAGTTGTAACAGGAAATTGCTATGCATATCTAAAAAATATTTTTGTAGGAAGGAAACTTGCTGCTGCTGCTTCTTCTTCCTAATACTCAGTAAGATCCTTCATAGGATGTCATGACTCAGGCGATTTTACATGTCAAATTGGTTTATGACAGAAGTGAGTTTTTGATGATACTTTACATTGTATATACAAATGAATCTGACATTTACCTTGTTTTTCACAGGCAAAATCCATGTAGCAGCAAAAAAATTTCTTATACAGAAATATTGTTATAGGGGATGTGCAGAGTGATTTTCATTTATGACTAGACCCATTAAGTAAAAATACCAAATTTAATTCAAGTTTATCTATAATTCGTGAACCTTTATATAAATCTTGAAAATATATGATAAAACAGTATGCTAGTCCTTTTTTGGAATGATATTGTTTCATTTTTTTTACCACAGGTAGAGTTTGCTGTTCAGATGACATGTAATGGTTGTGTTAATGCAGTGAAAAAATCATTACAAGGTGTTGATGGTAATTATTTATATTCAATTTTCAAAAACCTTTTTAGCTCATATTTTATGGTAACAATCAAGATATGACACAGGAAAGAGCTTAGGTACAATATTTCATGGTGCAATTGAGCTACATTGTATGCTGTTCCTCTGAACTGAAAACTGTTAGCTCTTCTACCTGTCTACAAAGGTGTTTTTGTTGAGCCTGGCATTCCCATGAGGCGAGACTTAGGTCTTACTTTTCAGGTGTCATCATAGGCAGGAGTGTCAAGTTTATGTTAAAGTAATTATATATTTTCTACTCCATCAAAAACTAAACAGACGAGACATTTAAATCCCTGGAATTCTTGTTATCCATTTTCCAGACATATTTGCAAAATGTACTATTGTTAAAAATTATATTGTCAATTTATTAATTACAATGAATTACAATTGTGTCTTACAGAGAGAAGTTTTAGCTGTACTTTTTCACTGTTCTAATTACATTATGTTTTCAAATTTATCATTCCGTACTTCTGGCACCAAGATGTGGAAATTAAGTTCAGAAACATGATGAAGAAAAAGTTATATTATCTTCAGAATTAACACTTGATTAATGCCCCATATGTTTAAATCAATTATTTTGGAAATTATTACATGTACCTAATTTTCATGTTGATGTCAATTATAAGAGAAAAATGTTGACTTGTTACATTACTTAATATAAATGGAAATACATTGTACTTGTAATAGTTCAGCAAAAATGTTATATGATATAGTATTATGTGGTTACTGGTGAATCTAATTTTATCAATTTAATATCCTTAAAATAACTCCCAAATATTTATAGTACAACATTTCTTTAATATTGTTTTTATATGTGTGAATTATAAACTAGTAGATGGATTTTTAAGACTTATAAAATATACAAGCAGCTTTTTGTTGTTTAGGGGTAAAGTCTGTTGATGTCAATCTCGAGAAGGAACAGGTTATTGTCGAGACTACACTACCTTCTGATACTATAAAGAATCTTATTGAGTCTACAGGGAAAAGAGCAGTAATAAAGGGTTATGGAGGAACTTCAGGTATTTTGAAAGGGACAACTGATTGTAGTAAAAAAATTGTAGGGAAAGTTGGTACTCTGAAATGAACAGCTAATGGTAATAAAGGGTTATGATTTATGAAGTGAAATTTGAGACATGTCTATTAGAATGGGGGCTTTCCACTGAGCTTGTGCTAACATTTTTTATGGCTATTGAATGGACATAAACATAAACATTGAATCTAAGTCATCATAATCATTCAGATGCCTTATTAATAATCTCCCTTAGATTTGGACACAGACACTGACTGGAGAAAATAAAATTGGGAATCTGAACTGAGTTTTATCTAATTCTACCATTTAAATTCCTTCTATAAATACAATACACTAGACTGAAATATAATTGATATAAATTTATATTCATGTAATGTAAATGCTTGTTGGTTTCATTATTTATTTAAAGATTTTTTATAAACTTTGTCCATGGGACGCCATCTTGACTTAAGTCAAACAACCTTATGATAGTGACAGTAGTCACTTTTGTGTGTTTTTGCAAACACTCGCTGTTGAACAGCATGCTCACAAAAGTTAAAGCGTACGCACTTACTGTTGAAGTCAAGCCTTAGTATTGTGAAATGAACATGTAAAAGGGTTATGTATTTAATTGTAACAAAGGGTTATGAAGCAAAGTCAGTCATTTGAAATACATTTAATTGTAAGAAGGGTTATTGAGAAAGGTTTGATATTATAAGGCTAATGCAAATTTCAAAACTCATAATTTTACTTTATTTTCCGACAGAAGACAATATTACGAATCAAACGCTATGCAACACTATGCTGGTATTTGCAAAAATTGTCAAAATTGGCTACAATCAATTCATAGGCATGCATTCCATAATGTGGCCAATTTACACTCATTTGGGCTAATTTTTGCAATTTTTGCCAAACTGATTATGTACATTTGAGTTAAAATGCTGTTGACAAATAGTTTAAAGCTTAAAAGTAAATGAAAAGATGCATTCCTGGTTATCCTATGTTAAATGTACATAGCAAACTTTGGCAATAAAAAACTAATTATTTGCCAAATTGATGGCAATTTTGCAAACTCGCACAAAATGAGCATTAAAATGAGTAAAAAGTATAGAACAGACTGAACTAAATCAATTAGAATTTGCAATGGATGAATTAACTATGAAATATTTCATAAAATTTTGAAATTTTATAACATTATCTACTAAAATTCTCTTGTTTTTCATTAAAAATCCAAAAAAATTAACAGCATAATAGAAATAAAGGGAGATAACTCTCGATATCCATTATTTAGACACTTAAAATTGTGCTTTTTGCATGATTATGGCAAAGTAAGATGTCACTGGTTTTATGATATATCAAAATTTGAATTTTATAAAGAATTATGTAGTTAAAAGTGATAATTATTAAATGTATAAATTAGATTTATGCAGTTGGCAAAAGTTTTAGCAATGGTTTTGCTTCTTGTGATGATACATAATATCAAACAGAGCACAAACTGAAATTCATTCAGATGGAAAAACTGGTAGGTTTGTTCATGCTGATACAGTTTCCATGGAGTTTTGATGTTTTAACATATAAAACAATTGTATTCTCACAAATTTTTCAGGAAAATTACATAAAATAACAGAAAAATTGTTCAAAACATCTCATTTTAAGCCTTACATACATAAATTAGGCAATTTGACCTTTTTGCACTTAAACTGACCTTTGACCTCATACATTGAAAAACATTGCAAATGAGTTCATTCTGCATTTTTCTAAACCCACTGTAATTCAACAACATAAAACAAGTTGAAAGCAGACATTTTTCATTAAATTAGTGATTTTACATGTTTTTGTCTCTTTTCTTATGGTAGCAGACCTCAGTCATGAAATGACAGCCAAAATTGCCCAATTTTGGTCATACCACCTTTAGTGTTATGCACCCATATTTCAATAATTTTTAAAGTAACACCAGAAATGTTGATACTTTTTAAAATCAGAAGAATTCAAGCACTATTTCTATTCTGAATTTATGACCCAAATGCAAATTTTAACAAGTTTAGCAAACATTTTGTTACCATGGCAACCACACAGAAAATTGTAAAATTTTACCTCAAAATAGACCATTTTCATAGAATCTAATGGTCAACAAACCCTGAACTACATATATTGGCACATATTGTCCCTGAATCCTCAAATATTACTTTTTTTCTTTTTCAAAAAAAATCAATACCTTGTCTGATTCATTTTTTCAGAAATTTGGAAAATGTGTCAATCATGCTAAAAGCACATGGCAGTGTTTACATGCAAAATGTGGTCCAGGCATAGGAAGTGCATTGTGCGGCTCGAGTCCTTACGCTGGAAATATAGTGCGATAGTCATCCAACTCAGCTTAATTCTTTAGCAAACCTCAGAAGCTCTCACCCTGGCAAAATTGCAAAGTGCTATCTATTAACAAATTTAAATGAGCAGGGTCTAAGTAAAGACCCCTGAGTTTTTTATATGCACTACTTTTGACCATCCCCCATCCGGCCTTATCACGACTGAGGTCTACTACCATTTAGAAATGAATATTTGATTGTAATAAAGTGTCATGGAGGAAAGTCAGATATTTTGAAATGGATATCTAATTGTAAATGGATATCTAATTGTAAATGGATATCTGATTGCAATAAAGTCTTGTGGAGAAAATTAAGATATTTTGAAACAGGCACCTTGTTGTTATACTTTGTAAATGGTATAGAGAGGAAACTTCGCATGTAAAACATTGTTACCTTGTATTTTTCTAGCTTATTTGTAAATAAGTCAGGGAAACACCATTACTCCTTTAACTGCTCTTTCTTTCTTACATTGTTTTATATATATATAATTTAGCCTGAGTGAACACTTCACAGACATCAATACAGCACTGTTGCAAATATAAGAAAACTTTTTTCAGAGGGTAGAAATAATTCATGCTAAAATCAGTAAATTTTATAATTTAAATAAGCATAAACAAAAACTTTAAAAATTTCATCCTGTACCATATAGAAGATATGTTTACATGGATTTTTTATTTGATTGTCTTGTCAACTGGTAGTCATAAGGAAAGTGAAAATGCATGCCATCCATCTGCTGTGAAATTGTTAGACTCTACATACACTTTTGTTCTTTTCCTGTTATATCCTATATTTCTTATGTTTAAAAGAATAAACTTTCTTTCTTTTAATTAAAGCATCACATTTAGGTGCAGCAGTGGCAATTATGGAAGCAGGAAGTAATTTGATCAAGGGAGTAGTGAGAATGGTCCAATCAGATGAATCCAGTCTTGTGATTGATGGCACATTAGATGGTTTACCTCCAGGAAGACATGCAATATGTGTTCATGAGTGTGGTGATATTTCAGATGGATGTAAAAGGTAACACTTCTGTAATAATATCATGACAAAAATATTAATTTATACATTGATAATGAAGCAAATCTTGTCTTGATCATGTGAATGTTTCCTAATGTCTTCTTGATCATGTGAATGTTTCCTAATGTCTTCTTGATCATGTGAATGTTTCCTAATGTCTTCTTGACCATGTGAATGTTTCCTAAAGATATCATAATGAAATTTTTTTTCTAAAGTCTTAGAATTTTTATTGATAGATACATACATAACTTCGTGGTTTTTATAAAATATTTACCTTTATAAACTACACTGCCTTAGAAGAAAAAAGATTGAAAAATGAATTAAGTCAGTTCATTTGTCCGTCTGTAAGAATTTAAGTGCACCAGTTATATATACATTAAATGCTTTTGGACTTTTAAAATTTTCATAACTTGAACATTTTTTAAACCAAAATCATTCAGGGAAGGTAGATAAGTTTAAAATTATGCATTTTGAACATATTGAAGATACATATTTATATATATATTTTAATTTTGAATTTAATTTTAAAAAATGTTCATACATGTACATGTATTTTGAAGTTAAATATTTCACCAAGACACACTTGTTACATCTTAATTAGTTTTTATTTCAAAGACACATTAAAATTTTATCTTTTTTAAGAACAGTATGAAAATTTTCTTGTTTATTTATAATATTTGATCACTGATGTTTATTAATTCTTTAGCTGTGGAGATGTATTGAAGCAGTTTGGAAATGGACAGTTAACTGAAAAGGTAAGCCTTATATTCAGATGTGATAATGGTAGTGATGAAATCTAATATAATTGATGTTTTCTACATTTTAAAAGCATGGAAGTTTTGTTTCTATATGTATAAAAATTTAAAAAAAAATAAAGTCAAAGCAAATTTAGCTCAAAAGGACACGCTTTCTGTCTTTCTACACTTTCCTAACTAGTATTATATAAGGGGTTTAAAACTGATTTTACATTTGAAAAGTATTTAAACAATATAGATGATATGAAGTTACAAATTACAGTGACAAATTTTTGAATAAAACTCACACATATTTGTTGAAACTGGTAGATTTTACAATACTGAAAGAGAGGATAGATCTTGTAAATGTTGCAACATGGATGGTTTTGGAAGACTTGTTTGCCCAGCATATAGTGATTTAAGATTTTTCAAGAAATATTTTTGTCACTGGCCAAATATTTATAAATTCATTCAATTGTTAAATTCCAAAAATGCCTCAACTCAGATTAAAGTTGCAAAATTTATTTTTTATGCTATGTCACATGAAGAAGTCATATGTAACAGGAGGGAGAAAAAATGCAGGGTCGGACAGAGGATCGAACCCGGGACCTCCCGCACTATAGGCGAGTGCTCTACCACTGAGCTACCCAGACCGCTGCATTCCTCCCCTGTTATTCTTGAGTTTCCCATGATCCTATGGGAAATCTCACCCCAAATTCCTTTGGATGGACTTTATACGGCCGAATAGTATGTCAGTCCATCACTTCCGAGGGCCACACTGGCCACCAAACTGTAACAGGAGGGAGAAAAAATGCAGGTTCGGATCGGGGATCGAACCCGGGACCTCCTGCACTATAGGCGAGTGCTCTACCACTGAGCTACCCAGACCGCTACACATATTACAACATGTTTAGTCTTTCAGTGCTTACTATCTGTTCCTCCATAAAATAAAAAAATGAAAATAATAGAATGTAATTAATTTTTAGCCATATTGTATAATTTGTATTTATTTTTGTACTTGCTATAAGTTTTTGTAAACTTTATTTCATAAAGTTTTGTTGTACAAACGTATTTGTATTTATTTATACCTTTATGAACATATAGAAATAAGAAATACTGATTTTTTTTTCTTTGTTAACAATATTTTGGGTATTACATGCAAATCTGTGATTTTGTATTGTACCAGGTGATTGGTGAGTTAGGTGATATCACAGCTGGTGAAAATGGACGAGCAGAATTTAGAATGGTCAATCCTAACCTTAAAATATGGGAAATGATTGGCCGATCAATTATGATACACACTGATGAAACACCAAAGGCACATCAAAAATTTAATCTACAAAACAGGTTTGTCTAATTTCGTTGTGTTGATAAAGTTGACTACATGAGATATCTAGGGTTTACTGGTTGACTTGATGACCCATGTTGTTTTAGATCTTATTGATATCTGTTAACTAATTTTACATGTTTTGTTTTAACATATAATTTGCCTCAATATCCACTTTATCTATGTTTTGAATGACATCATGTTTTGTATATTGTCCGTCTTTTGTCAGTCTTTACGTAGGAACAAATTTTCTATTCCTGTACTAAAAAATTAAAAGAAAAAATCTTGCTTTTATTTTCATTTATAATAAATGTTATATGGAATTTATTTACTGTAACTCATAGTACATAAACATATAAAATTCTTTCTCTGTAACAGTATAATCATCTAAAGAACTTTGTTCAATTAGACAGATCATGTGTACAAAAAATTGTTTTGTGGAAAATTAATCTGAACTGTCATTCAAGTATTACATGCACAAAGATTCACTAAAACCTGAATATGCTCTACTGATAACTTATAATAATGTGTCATCTAAAAACAAATATCACTTCTCAATATTTCATCCCACTCAAGCAGATCCTAGTGTGAGAAAGTTTGTCAGTTCACTTGCCACAGGATGGTGGTGTTTTCTGGGCACTCAAGTTTTCTCCACCTTTCCAGAACTGACTGTCTTAGTATAAATGAAAGAATCTTGATTAGGGCATAACAACCATTACTGCACTTAATATATCATGTTTTCACAAAAATATACATAAGTTATAATAAGATTTACAGATAAAAATATGTGTATTTCTGTTTCAGGCTTGTTTGCGGAATCATTGCCAGATCAGCTGGACTGTTTGAAAACACAAAGAAAATCTGTGCCTGTGATGGCGTTACCCAGTGGGATGAGAGAGATGTTCCTATAGCTGGCAGTGAAAGACAACAAAACAAGTCAAAAATGTAGCAAAAACAAACAAAAAAAAACAACTATTATAAAATAAATAAATGAATGAAAAATTATATATAATTTGATCCAAAATGATTATCTGTGATAAAGACATTTTATGAGATATAATTGTGTAAACACCTGTCATTAGTTTTGTTGTATGTACGTATACATGTATTTTTACTTAAGAAAGTGCAATGCCAATTGTTTTGGTACAATTTTTCATTTATTGTTATATGTTGATAAAAGTATGTATCATACTTAATTGTACATGTATATCTATTTTCACACTTGAATACAGTTCATTTACATATTATTCGTATTCTTCAGCTTCTATATTAGATTAAGCATGATCCATAAACAGTGTGTATAGTACTTGAATAATTGAATTTAATTATGTATTGATAAATGATCACAAAATTTATTTGTTCATGAGTGTATGTACATGTATGAATATTATTCAACAGAATGATTATCAACTGAATTAGATTAAAAAACTATTGATGTATATAAATGAACAGAAAATTATAAACTTACTGTTTTGATTTTTGATCTGGCTATACATAATTTTAAAATTGTAAATTTAGGTTTTTTGTTAAAAAAAAATATATATATATATATTGTGAAGATTTAGTTAGTTTAAAAATAACACATTTTTAATAATAACTAATAAATCATGATCAGTATTGGAAAATTATACATGTGAAACACGTACTTGGTGGCATTGACAAAAATTGTGTTGTTACATTGAATGTTAAGTTTTAAATTTGCATTGCATAATACCATTGTTGTATTGAAAAATTAATGAAATAAAAAAATTATAAAGAAATAAAAAAATAACTATAATAATACATGGAAATAAATACAAATTAAATAAGTTTATATATGTTTTTTTTTTATCGTTTATATGTAAGTGTATCTAGATAAATGGGTTTTAAAAGGTCTGGAGTTATCTCAAAATCCTTTATCTTATAGATAACCAATTTTTATTTATCTTGTTGATTAAAGTGCAAAAAAGTCCATCCTCTCCTGATAATTGTTTTAGTCTTTGGTTAAATTTTGTGATAAACACATGTTTAAGATAGAATATTGTTAGATGTTCAGTCTGGTTACATTCAATATTATAAATAGCATATCAACTTTATTCTGACTGTAATTGATGCAGGTAGCTGAGAACAGAACATAAAAGATATACATTGTGTAGTTAAAGATCTGACATGATCTTCAATCAGATTTCAGTCTATGTTTTGACTGTTAAAAGTTTACCCTAAGTATTAATTAAATAAAATGGTTCTGAAAAAATGATTACCATCGAATTTGATAGAGATGTTTGTCTGGTCAGTCATAGTGAAATCATTATATGAAGCAGTTTCATAACTGGTGAATGAAACACAGATTTACAAGAAACAGCATACATAGTATGAATAAGATTATGTAGTAGAAAAGATTTAATGTTAACGAAAACAATAACATATACCAGTAAATGTATTGAAAATTTTATAGTTAACGTTTATAGAATGGTTATCTGCTAGAAAATCATAGGATATGCTGGCACCAATGATACCTCATAGTGTTTGTGCCAAAAAATATGTATAGTGTTTATAAGGCAAATTTGCGAATTTCCATGTTACAGAAAAGGTCAACTGGTTTAATTTCTTATACAATGGAAATGATTGTTCCTACTATTGGCTGCCCATGGTACAGTAATGGATGACATTATGTGTATGGTACTGTTTCAAATGTTGCAAAAGTATATAAACAATTGCTTGTATAAAAATTTTGACTTAGATAATTTTGGCATTTAATTTAAAGTGATGTGGGACATCCTAAATTTTATTTACTCCCTGTTATGTCTGCTTTTTTATGCACACACATAGGCCTATGACTACTTCTTAAACTGGCGATAAATTTATGGAGTCTCTAGACATGTTACATGCATAATTGTTTTTGGTATTTTTAGCATACAAGCCATCTTGCAAGGCAATGGCTGTTTAATTGCTTAATTTTGAATAAACTTACTGTAATTGTGCATTTAGGGTTAAATAGCTTGGGGAAAAAATTACCAAGCTTAAATATTTTCAACTATTTTAAATGTTTAGTTTACACTGTTAAAGTTATCCAATATTTCCATATCTAAATGCTCAATGAACGTTGTGTAGTTCAGTACACTGGTCTAAAATGTTCAGTGTTCAGAGGGTTAGTTAAACGTTGCTAGCAAGCTTGGGTAAGTAAGATATTGGATTGCATACTTTGATCCATCAAAATACATTTTCAGAGCCTTTTTAATGCAAGATTTATATGTAGACAGACAATACCTTTATTTGGTTTTAGAGACAGTCTTTATTATTTTGAACAATGCTATTTACCAGAAGTCCTTAACATTTAACATTTCAGCAACTCCTATTACCTATTTACTATTCAGTCAGTGTTGGTGTACTCAGCTTCTTGAAGACTTGCTGACTTGCTGTCTTACCTACAGTTTAACATATAGAGGTGTTAAGAAAATCTTCAAGACATTTATCTTTTTTTTTCCTTACAAAACTGCTCAATGCTAGGGTGAATAGTCTCTTACTATGTAATAATAATTTTAAAGTGCTATCAGGCCTTTCAAAAAGTTCTTAATTATTTTAATACTCTAGGGAGCTATAAGTGATATTTTGATGTTCATGTGTTTGATATTTCAACCAATTAGCTAAAAACAGGGTTGTTGAGTGAAAATGGTTTTGTTGATAAATGCACGTTGAAAGAAATTACATAATGAACAAACATACAAAATTACAAATGGAACATAGACACTATCAAAAGTGAAAGTAGAGTTATCTCCCTTTAGCAAAATCTTTTTATTTGGAGATTGATTTCATTTTACTTACTGTAAATCATTGTGATCAATAGGGAAATGCTACAAGTCCCCATCATCATATTTCTTGATGAGACTTTATATGACCTTGTACTTTGATTCATAATTACATTTTTGTTTTAAATTTTCTGGTTAAAATTCATATAGATCTAGATAATATGCAGCTGTCAGGCATGTTTATTTGTTGACTGGAGTCTGAACTGCACCATGCAGGCAAGTAATGTTTTATATAAAAAAGGCCCTTGCATCATTGGCCCAAAAATTATTATGCCACATTAAATTACTGCCTTTGGACAAACACTAACTATTATTTAAATCTTACAATGATCGAGTTTTGTATATTCCATTTTGTCTCAAGTTCCTTTTTTTTTTTTTATTTTTGACATAATGTTGCTCTTAAAATAAAATGCTATAAATTGTGTTACTATGTTGACCCAAATTTTTAAACGTGACTCTTGTTTTTTTAGGCTTGGCCAGCTAGGATGCCCCCATTAAATACATTTCTGTATTGACCACTGGGGCATGTTGTTTTTGAGTAATGATATATTTCAGTTGCAATAATAAATACATTTATTAGTTTAATGACTCTTTTTTACCATTATAAATGAGAAAAAAGCATACTATAGCTAGTAATAAAAAATGCAAAGTTATCCTAAAAGTTCATACTCCAATGGGTTTTTGTATTCTAAAGAAATCATATAATTGTGTGAATAATGTTTCTTAGTATTTTAACTATATTCAATGTATTTTAACTACATGTATATTCAATGTTAATTTTATTTTATTTTGTTTTTTCCTAGTATCAGTTATGAAAGTCATGGATGACTTAAGATGTGACTCAAATATAAAATTCCTGATGTTTAGTGAAATTTAACATGATTCCACAGACGAAATATGAGAGAATATCATTGGTGCTTCTGATTCCAGCAACTGTTCTGTACAGTCTCGCTGTGGTTACACATGCTTGGTTTGAACTGCCAGGTGTCTCTTATGGCTTGTTCTGGGCTGAATTTTGTAATGTTCTTCAATGTCAGATTATTCCAGCTTTCTTTACAGAAGAACCTGGTAAGATATTGTTATTGCAAAGCAATTTTAAGACTCGTCAGTATTATTAAAATTCAAGTAAGACAATTGTAATACATAAAGTTTGTTTTTAATTGTTGAATTAGAAAACTTAGTACAATGTAATAGCTAGAGAGCTATAAAGGCAAAACAAAAAATACTGAAACAAAAAAAAAAATATATATATATATATATATATTTATATATATACATATATATATATATATATATATATATATATATATATATATATATGTATATATATATATATATATATATATATATATATATGTATGTATATATATATATATATATATATATATATATATATATATATATATGTATATATATAAATATATATATATATATACTGACATTAAGATTACTGATCATAATAAATTCCTGACATTCAAAAACTATTATTTGGTGGTGTGATTTAAAAACTTTTGTAAAAAGTACATTTACAGACGTGGAGTGAAGTACCATAACCATGTTTTACAACCCAGTCCAGTTTCTTTCACTTATATCAAGACATTCAGTTCTGGGACAGTGGAGAAAAACAGAGAGCCCTAAGAAAACTACCCTACCTTACTTAAATGTAAGTAAAGATAGCAAGCTAACAGAAGAACATTTACTAACAAAATTGTCACAATACTGTCCATGTATTGGAAATGATGAGGCAAGAATTGTCACACTGAATTGTCATATATTGTTCCTTCATAATTACTCCAGTATTCCAGAAAAATGTCCTCTTGTGTGTCTCCATAACTCCAGTTTATTTAACCAGCTGAAAGACAAAATAATAATAATAATGATTTATTACAAGATTGTTTGCTTTGAAATTATTATGTATGTAAAATAATTGTTAACATGGGTTAAAATAAAAAGTTGTTTTTTTTTCAGTATGGTACCACATATTACAAGTTATAAGTTTATTAGCATGGGCAGGGATGTCAATTTCTCTGATATTACTGGTTTCAAACAGATGTGATTTCTGGATTCCAACTTCTTTCCGACGCCAGCAAGCAGCATCTGTTATATCTCTTGCCTCAGGTAATTCTACTTTAGAAGTGACGATATCCAGTAAAAACTTTATTTACTCAAATTACACAGTTATCAATTTTAACGTTAATTCTTCTTTATGATAAAATTCTCGACTGGTGGACATTGACAAAAAGTCAAAATTTGAAAATAAAGGGTGGTTTAGGTAATGTAGTAAATCTTAACCATTTTACTTATTTTCAATTAGTGCTTTGTACTTAAATACAAGAGTGTCAATTTTACTCACTATTTTACTTTTTATTTCAGTGTTTGCAATATCATTAACTTTGGTTTTGTTTTATGGTAAACTGGACGAGTCAAGTGAAAGGGACAAACCACAGATACATTGGTCTGCCATACTTGCTGGTACAGCTTGTCTATTAGAACTAGGGGCAGGATTATTACTGATGCAGGTGTAACTAGTTTAATATATCAATATTAGTTTAAAAAGACTTGAGAGTCCTGGCAAAACTTATATTTTTGCTTGTTTAGCATCACTATGTGCTTATCCTCAAATTTTAGATGCAAATGTCCTTCTTCATTTTGAACAAGGTATATATAACAAAGACAGAAGAGGATGGTGTTTTAGAACCTCTCAAGAATGTTTAAATGAAACAACCATTAACACTATTGAGGGATATTGAGTTGTTTACACAGTAGAGACTGATACATAATGTACAGTGTAGGCAATGTTATGTTTACATGTATGATATATACATGTACATTTTAGCTTATATAACTAGGTGAATTTTTTACATGTAAATATTAATTATTTAAAATTGTCACCATTATCTTCTCTTTACACATTTTTTATAAATGATCATATGCTAGTGTAAATATGGAAGTTTATAAACTAATTGTTACTATTGGTATGATAATTACCTATTTTTTTCAAAATATTGCAGTTTTATCAAAATATAACTTTATTTTAATACAGCTTTAAATATTTTTTTTAAACATAATTTGATGCAGCAACAGGATTACCTAACTATTAACTTAATAACTGTTAAATGGGACCAGTTATGATATTTCTTATGAAGGATTCAGTATAAAAAATCATTAAATAAAAATAAATCTCAAAAGCTTTGGCTCTGTTCTCATATATTTGTTGTGGAATATTGTTTCTTTTCAAGGTGTGATACAAAGTTTAATGAAAATTAAGAAATTAAGGAAATTCCTTGAAAAATCCAATAAAATTTAAATCTTGAAAATGTTTGTTATTCTTATTTTCTTTGTAAGCTTTTTGCATGTGCATTTTAATACATATCATATTAATTTTAATCATGTTAAATTTTATTTGCTGAAGATTTATGGATGTTTTTATTTTGACATTTTTTAACATAATTGATAAAAAGGTATTTTTTATGTAATTGGTGTAATGCACTCACTTGTATGAATGTTTTGAATCTCGGTGTATACAGGGATAGTTTCGAGGTGTTTTGATAAATATTGTAATTTTGATTGCTTTTATACATTCCTGTTAAAATAACATGAAAATTAAAAAAAGGAAAATATTTTTTGTGTGTAAAGTTGTGATATATTGACATCTAGTATGGAGTTTTGCTTGCTACGACTGCGAGTGAGAAAGGTTTTACCTTGTCGCAGGCCTTATAGATTGACTCATTACCAGAATAATGGATCGAGTAGTCTGCGGTGTTTATCAGAAACATTGTGAGTGTACTATCACTCTACAGATCACAGTAAGTACACACTAATACAGATTAGAACACTCGTGCACCACATGAACCTGTGTTTAAATCAATTTTTAAGATTTATAACAATGTGTCTCATCACAAATAGTTAGAAAAGTTGCTGACGTGGTGTTAAACAACATTCAACCAATGAACAAACCAAGTTGGTTTAACAAACCAACCCTTTTTTTAAGTAACTGATTTAATAGACTTCAATATTAAGTGTAAACATTTTGGTTAAATTTACATCTTTTAGTAATAATAGAAATCTCTTTTTACTTCTAGAGTAGTACTAGGCGATAAATCACTCTTTTGAGCACTTGTAACCTGGTAAGTCCATCTTAAGACGGTATCTAAGTGACAAGTCACTATAAGAATTATACACATGTGATTCATCACTCTAAAATAGTATCTAGATCTTGGAATAAGATTGTTGTAACTATACTGTGAAGAGTACTTAGTTGGTAATTACTTTTAGAAAAGTACTTGTGCGCAAAATCACTCCCGGAGTAGTGCTTAGGTAGTCTAAGTAAATCTTAATTAAAGTACTACCTAAGTGGTATTTTAAGTAACTTCTAAATGGTAAAGTAGTTTACATGTAATATTTGACTCCAATGTGTGAGTATAATCACCAAAGCACTGCTTGTTACATTGCAATCACATAGTAACGTGCAACATAATTACATAGATACCACTCCTAAATTCGACAATGGTTTGTCTTCAATGTAATAATGAAAGATCGGTAAAGTTAGCTACTAGTAGCTAGCTACTTGTAGAAGAAAAGTTAGCTACTAGTAGCCAGTTACTTGTGGAGGAAAAGTTAGCTACTAGTAACCAGTTACTTGAACGATTAAAGATAAATACTAGTAATTATTTCTGGTTAATTTTATTTACTTATTTACTGATAAAAACAAATAAATGTTTTCCGTGTGTAATTTCGTCTTAATCACAGCTTTCGCAGATATTCCTTCCGCATAAGTTTTCTTGTACCACGAATGTAGTACAAAGAGATTGAAAAAATAATTGTTTTACATAACAATTAAAAAATCTGCATCTAATGATACCAAATATTTAGACATTACAGCCTTCATACGCACGCATACGCTTTCGCAATCCGACTTGGGGGGTAGTTTTTGGTGTAGATTTCTACGATTTTTCACATTCAGCGCGAGTAGCTGGCTATTTATTTCAAAGATATTCAATATCAATTCACATCATCATCAAGGATATTCAATTTTGCATCTAATGATACCAAATATTTAGACATTACAGCCTTCATACGCACGCATACGCTTACGCAATCCGACTGGGGGGTAGTTTTTGGTGTAGATTTCTACGATTTTTCACATTCAGTGCGAGTAGCTGGCTATTTATTTCAAAGATATTCAATATTTATTCACATCATCATCAAGGATATTCAATTCTGCATCTAATGGTACCAAATATTTAGACATTTAAGTCTTGTTATGCACATGTACGCTTACACACTGCCGAGTTCCCGGTATGGATTTGTAATCAAAGTGCATATTGTACTTATAGCCGCGCTGGATAAATCTGGATGAATAAATAAGATTGAAATAGTAGCAATTGTTTTAAATTGCCACAAATATTTCAAATAATTGAAAACAATCCTTTTTTGTTGGTTATAGTACTTCTGTAATGCATATAAAACAAGAGATCCAATGGGCCTGATGCGTTCACCCGATTTGTAATCTCTAGTTAAAATCATTTATTTTCAAAAAAAAAAAAAAAATTCACATTATTTTTTAGCAAACGTTAGTGATCGAAGTCATAAAACAATAAAATTTTGTAGCAAAATATCTTTTAAAAAATCTTGGTTATTGCGACTTTAAATTAAGCCTAATCATCAAAAAGAAATTCTTCTAAACCAGAAAGATCAGCATCTTTGTTATAAAATTATAAAATATTGTAAAACAAATAATTTTCTTTAAATTGTATTAATAATTGGCAGAGAGAGAGAGAGAGAGAGAGAGAGAGAGAGAGGCTTAAGGTAATGACCTTGGCCTTGACCTAGAAGGGCATTGCAAGAAACGGGTTACTAAGTTTCGCAGAATAAACAAACTGTAAAATAAAGACACCTCTCTCTCTCTCTCTCTCTCTCTCTCTCTCTCTCTCTCTCTCTCTCTCTGTGTTTGTGTGTAAAAACAGAAGAGGAGAAAAAACGTTTCTTTTGTGAACACGGAAGAGAATTTTGGCTGCTGTTTCTGTACATCATAATCAGCTAGTAATGGCTTTGTTGTCATCCTGATTAATTTTGTGAATGAAATCAAGTTTATGAAATGCTTTAAAAGTCAGAAACAATTTTAATACTCATCAAACAAGGTTTTTCGAAATATATATTTTAAACTTTGGCCAGGAAAAGAGCTTTTTAAAATACCTGACAAAAGTAACTCCAGACTTACATATTCAGGAAATTTAGTAAAGAAGGAATTTAAAATTAAAAAATATGTACTAAATCGTACGAAAAATAATCTGTAATTGCCATTTATCTGTTGTTTTATTTAAAGTAACTGTGGCTATCTTAGCATCCGAGGATATTTCTCACTACTAGTAATTACTTACTTTTGCTTGGTTAATATCGGGATTTTTCAAATTGTAGCCTTTTAATAACACCAGAAAAATGGGTCAACATAATATTTATTTTAGAAAACAATGTTAAACAGCTAGACTTCTACTTACAATGTGAACCAAATCGATCCATTAATAAATCTGTAATATTTTTAATTGTTTTTGTATATACAGTAAGAATCTTCAGGTGTTCATGTCAAACACAATTTTTAATTTACAAAATGATGGTCAAAGAAAAAACAAATACAATAATATTAATAGTTAAAAATACATTGAAGCTAAAAAAATTGTACTCAAAATTGGAAACAGCCAAAGTCGCCGTGAGTACATCATAAAGACATTGAAAAGAAACAAAAGGCAGATAAAACATATAAGGTTCTCTTCTTCAAACGTTTGTAAATTTATACGCAAGCATTATCTATTTTTCGGATTCCTGTTTTTTCTGTGGTCAATGTCATTCACATTTATCGATTATCTGCATGGCAATTTAATCATCATCATAATATTTATGTTAACTACAATTCACTTTTGGTTACACAGACCGACAGTGGTGAATTATGGTTGTATCGCTACCTGCTGATTGTACTACTGTGAGCTCGCCCAAAGTTTTCGAGATCTTGCCTAATACTTTATTTTTTTTCAATGACAATTTTATTTTCTTAACAAATTAACATTAAATTATAAAAAAATAATTTTTTAATTTAATTGTTTTTCACAAAATGAAGGTAACATAACGTTCTACATTTTCCATGTAGATTTTTTTGGCGGTTAACCAGTAAATATACGACTGTTGCAAAATTACCAAACGGGACGACAAAAACATGCTAATTGCTATTACAACAATAAACCGAATAAAATGATAAAAATTTAATACAAAACGTACCCTCCTCTTTGATAGTGTAAGCATTTAAGTATGTTACTTCATGCACATTCATAAAACTCGCATCTCAGTACCGTCAGTACTTTCATCCACATTCAATCCCGATCCTTGGCACTGTGATGGTGTATACAAATATACTCATATATTCCAAACAGGTGGTATCATTAGATTAAGAATTGAATTACCTTGATGATGATGTGAATTAATATTAAATATCTTTGAAATAAATAGCCAGCTACTCGCACTGAATGTGAAAAATCGTAGAAATCTACACCAAAAACTACCCCCCCAGTCGGATTGCGTAAGCGTATGCGTGCGTTTGAAGGCTGTAATGTCTAAATATTTGGTATCATTAGATGCAGAATTGAATATCCTTGATGATGATGTGAATTAATATTGAATATCTTTGAAATAAATAGCCAGCTACTAGCGCTGAATGTGAAAAATCGTAGAAATCTACACCAAAAACTACCCCCCAGTCGGATTGCGAAAGCGTATGCGTGCGTATGAAGGCTGTAGTGTCTAAATATTTGGTATCATTAGATGCAGAATTGAATATCCTTGATGACGATGTGAATAAATATTGAATATCTTTGAAATAAATAGCCAGCTACTCGCACTGAATGTGAAAAATCGTAGAAATCTACACCAAAAACTACCCCCAGTCGGCCTGCGTAAGCGTATGCGTGCGTGTGAAGACTGTAATGTCTACATATTTGGTATCATTAGATGCAGAATTGAATATCCTTGATGATGATGTGAATAAATATTGAATATCTTTGAAATAAATAGCCAGCTACTCGCACTGAATGAGAAAAATCGTAGAAATCTACACCAAAAACTACCCCCCAGTCGGATTGCGTAAGCGTATGCGTGCGCTTGAAGGCTGTAATGTCTAAATATTTGGTATCATTAGATGCAGAATTGAATATCCTTGATGATGATGTGAATAAATATTGAATATCTTTGAAATAAATAGCCAGCTACTCGCGCTGAATGTGAAAAATCGTAGAAATCTACACCAAAAACTGCCCCCCAAGTCGGATTGCGAAAGCGTATGCGTGCGTATGAAGGCTGTAATGTCTAAATATTTGGTATCATTAGATGCAGATTTTTTAATTGTTATGTAAAACAATTATTTTTTCAATCTCTTTGTACTACATTCGTGGTACAAGAAAACTTATGCGGAAGGAATATCTGCGAAAGCTGTGATTAAGACGAAATTACACACGGAAAACATTTATTTGTTTTTATCAGTAAATAAGTAAATAAAATTAACCAGAAATAATTACTAGTATTTATCTTTAATCGTTCAAGTAACTGGTTACTAGTAGCTAACTTTTCCTCCACAAGTAACTGGCTACTAGTAGCTAACTTTTCTTCTACAAGTAGCTAGCTACTAGTAGCCAGTTACTAGTAGCTAACTTTACCGATCTAATAATGAATGACATTGTGGGTTATGTACTATGGGCTGTACAGTTTTGGCCATACACCAAAACACTTTTTTTAATGTTAGAATGTTAAAGATTTTCGCGAACGTGTATTTATTAATTTATTTTTAAATTTATTTATTCATTTATTAGTCAACACATTCAAATCTTCCAAAATTTTTGAATTTTTCCATTTGCTGACAGAAACGGTTTTTTTTTCTGGTACGTCAGATTTGAAATAAGCACATTTTTCTCTCTTTTCTGTTGAAAAAAAAATTGTGGAATTTTTATTTACATTATCAAAATGAATGCGACTAATATGCTGTTACGATAAAATAAATGTTGATTTAACACATTCTGAAAGTACGGCATATAGCTAGGATTGCTAAATTTTACAACAGGGGCTTGGTGTCAGGATTTCTGTGTTTTTTAATGTTATTTTTCGGAATTTTTTTAAGTTTGTTAAAATGGATTACAGGCAAAGTTATCGGCATGTATGAACTTGTATCAATCTCGCATGTAATAAAAACACCAATTTAAATAATCTTTAAAACAAAAACAAAATCCTGACACCAAGCCCCTGTGAATTTAACCGGGGGTTAAGTACACAGGCGCTTGTTTCGATATTTAAAAAAAAATCCCTTGATCCATAACATAAGACAAGGTGTTCTAACTTTCGCCTATCCTAATTTTTGACCTACCTCGGTTCGGTCGTTTTTTCCTATTTATTGGTGGACAATAAAAATAATAAATGAATATCCCTCAAACCTTCAGTACTATTCTACTGTAAATATCCAACATAACAACAACAGTCTGCATGACACTTATGAGCATAAACACATTTTAGAACATAAACAAAATATGGAAGAAAACATCAGAAACTCTACCTCTACCTTAAAGCTTAATGCCTCTGTAACTGACAAAGAAATATAGTGTGAAAGGTTTAAAAAACAATAAAAGCCCAGCTGCTGATAAAATTATTAATGAAATGATAAAATATGGAATTTCAAATCTACTAAAACCACTAAATAAACTTTTCAACTTGATATTGAATACTGGAACATTTCAATCTTCTTAGAATGAAAGTTTAATAACACTGATTCATAAAAAAGGTAGTAAGTCTGACCCTGCAAACTATAGGGGAATTTCTTTAACTAGCTGTATTAGCAAACTGTTCAATAAAATTTTATATTTCCGTTTATCAGACTATTGTTCTGTTAAAAAAATCATTACAGAAAGTCAGATAGGTTTTAGACAGAATTGTAGAACTTCAGATCATGTGTTTGTGCTAAAAGCCTTAATTGACATTCAAAAAAGCAAAAAACAAAAATTATACTCCGCATTTATTGATCTACACAAGGCATTTGATACAGTTTGGCGAGATGGTTTGATGTACAAATTAATGTTACAGGGAGTTAATGGAAAATTTTATAACATTATTAAAAGTATATAATAATGTACAGGGTCATTAAATACTATCTCATATCACAGAAAACAAAAACAGTCTATTATATGAAATATTTAGAGAAACAGAAGCCACAAATAAATGGACAATAAGAGTTAAAACCTTTTTAGACCAGTTGGGATTCTCTTATCTTTCCTCAAATCTTGAATTATTAAATAAAAAACTCCCACATGTGAAACAAAGAATACATGATGTTGTTAAACAAGATCAGTTGAATGTTATCAGGTCCTTCTCATAAATTAAAAATTTTGAATGAAATAATTCCTTCTACTGTTCAATCTAATTATACAAACATTTTATGTAATTACACTGATAGATCTACCATAGCTAAATTCAGGTCAAGTGCTCGTAATCTTTTTGTAGAAACAGGGAGATATAACAATACCAACTACTTTGATAGATTGTGCAGTTGTTGCACATTAAATGAAGTTGAAGATGAATTACATTTTTTATTTCACTGCCCCCTATATTCAGAAGGGAGATCACTATTTTACTTAAAACTTAATAATTTTTACCCTAATTTCTTTGTTCTACCTTTACATAATAAAATCAAACTTCTGTTTGATAACAATACAAAAAATATTTTGAAAATTACTGCTAACTACATTAGAAATTGTATAGTAATAAGAAATACCAAAATCTGTTCAATAGAATAAACAATTTCCTTATTATTACCGCCTTGAAGCTTACAGACTCACTACACTTTTTGTGTATATTGTTTGAAGAGTTTGCATATTTTTGTATTTTTCTCATCTTTCCTTGTAAATATTGTCATTTTATGTTTAATTAGATTGACATTTTATGTTTAATTAGATTGTCATTTTATGTTTAATTAGATTGCCTTGATCAATTATTGTAGTTGTATCCGTGCAATAAATAAATAAATAAATAAATGTTGCCTTGAAAAACTAGTATCACGAGTTTTGTTTAAATTGCCAATTTTCTATGTCAATGAAAGGCTTAATGATTAATTGAAGTAATTATCCATTATATACATAGGGCATTTTTATCCAGTTTTAATTGTCAATTATGATTTGTATGTCTATACGTATCAATATACATCTACTACCAGTCTAAGGGAGACAATTCTAAAAATGCAGATTCTTGTTCACTCCCCATAGTTATTCATAAGACCACAGAGGGCTACTATTTGTGTTGAAAACATAAGCACATGATTGAAAGAAACCTATTTTATGAACTCGTACGATCCAAATCATGCCATCTAACATTTGCTTTAAAACCGAAACTGCAGATGCTGTGCATGTATTATGGTGAGAATATGGTAAGTAGAGTTTGTTGGTAAATCGCACACTATTTTTAACTCTTCCGAGTTCGTCAACTCATGAAATGCAGTGCTGTGGACCTTAAACTTTCAAGTAAAAATAATTATTACAATTTAGCTTGTTAAGTGTGACAATATGTCTAATATGGTCTACGCCGAACTGCCTGCTTTACCGATAAGTTACGTTTTTTTTTTATTTTATTTTTTTTTTAATTTTTTTTTTAAAGATACAAAAGTTACATTGCAGTAACTTAAATGTAACCCGACATACGTGTAGATTGATTAAAGCGTCCAGTCTTGGAACGTCTTGACAATTTAAGTACGGATAAATCATGGTGATGAATTAAGACGTGATTAACATCACGTGACGGGCACTTGTTCTATCAATTGTTTAAGAATCGGAATAAAACTATTATATATACATTTTATGCATCAATGAGAAAGGATAAAATAAAGCAGCAAAATTGGGTGAAGGAAACTTGAGTACCCAGATAAAATGTTTGATCGTTTACAAGCCGACTGACAAACTTTCTCACTAGGAACTGCCCAAGTGGATATGAAACTAGGTGGTGAGAGGCATTGAGGCCTGCACTTCAGACCACTTGGCCACCAAGGTCCCATTTTAATAGGGTTTAGAAGCGAGAAATTTTTTTCATGCATTGTGTAACCCAGAAATCATTGATCAAAAGGACCAGACAGGTAAACAGGTAAAACTCATTTAATAGGAAATAAGGAAATATACATTTTGTAGAATACTGTTATAATAAAAAGTAATTACTTGATGTAATATAATCATGTACAAGGTTGTTCCTTTAAGTTATCTGATAACATAAGGAAACTTTAAATTAAAAAAGTCTTAAAATCAGTAAATATCGAATGAATTTTTCCATTGATAAGAAAAAACAAAAGCAATCTTATTCACTTTTTATATCCAAAACAATAATAATCCCCCATATGGTTCTTTGTATCACTGTGAATGACTTGTTAATTATTTATTGTTTCTTATCATATATGTTTCCTTTTATCATATTTGTTTTCTAAAGTAAACCTTAATCTTTTATTGGCACTTCCTAATCTTATCACTGCAATGTGCATGTTTGCATGTTAGATGAGCACATGACTGATAGTGTGTAATGCTTGTATCTTCATTTTACCAGCTTCGGTGCAAGTTCACCGAGACAACAGTTGCTGCCAATAACAGTATACTATGTCAAAACCAACCTGTTAATCTGCATGATAAAACCATTACATATTATATTGTAAAAACACATTGTAATTGGTAGCTGGTCAAACTTCCAAATCCACAGACCAGGGCTTTATTCATACAAGGAACACTTTTATATTGTTACCTTAGGCAATTCACTTCATTCCACACGGCTGTGGACTGACCTAGTGTCAGAATACTGTACTGACAGGCTTTTCATTTCACTACATCTTAGTTAAGGTATTGATTGATTGATTGAATGGGCTTTACTTCCCTGTCAAGAATATTTCAAATATGTCAAGATGTCACCAGCTTTAGGTGAAGTGTAAGAAATTTGACCTTCACTGTGTGCTCAGAGCATTGTGCAGGGAGGGTTTTTTAGTATGCCATGCCTGCCATGATACAAGGCATCAATTTTTAAGGTCTCTTCTGAAGGACCCTTTCATTTCTTAATGCAGAGTGCTTGGCAGAAGAACTGTCACTACCTAATTTCATGTCTTGGTCAGACACATAGGGTTTGAACTTTGAACCCCATCCTCCCATATATGAAGCAAACACTCTATTATTTAGTTAAAAAAAATTGAGATAATGTCACTGACTGATTTTCAGCAAATTCCACATTGTTAAATTGTGATATTTATAGTTGGCAATCATCATAATAGTCAGTATTTGTGCTTCACTGGTCAGCATACATACATTAAGTTAAAAAAAAATTCAATATAATTAACACCTTATGTCTCATCATCAGAAGTTTTTAAACTTGATATCAAGATAATCTGTAAAAAAATTCTATTCTTCAAAAAAGCAAAGCAAAATTTTGCTTTCAAGAAAGGTATTGTATCACTTTATTAGACTCCTTAATAATGTGCCTTGGTGGACTGGTGGTCTAAAGCAACAGTTTTGTTGTTTGCTTCCTGAAGGTTGTTGGTTTTCTCTGACCATCTTAATATATCATTAAGTGAAAACTGACAAGAATGTGAACCAACACCCTGGTATTTATTCCTGTTGTTAGAGTCTGTTGTTGGATCCTTTTTGGATTCAATAGTCTCTAAGTAAATAATAAATTATAAATAATATGAAAGAACTCAACAAACAACGAACTGCAAGTGGATGTTTTACTTTTATCGACTAGTTTCATCAGTGAGCTTTATTGATTTTCTACACTGACATTTTCTGACATTTTCTATTGTAAATAAATGGTTTTTTTTTTTTTTTTTTTTTTTTTTTTTTGAACACTGTCTAGTTAATCACAATTATACATGTCAATGTTGTAAACTAATATCAGGTTATTTATTTGTAGACCTATAATTTCATATTGAAGTTTTAAAGAAAGCATACATCATGGAGAGTGATGAAGATAGAAAACCATTACTGAAGAATCATATAGTTGGTGGTGAATCCAGACAAAATAGTTTCGCACCAGGGGAGATAACTTCAGAAAAATCTCTAAAATTAAGATGGATTCCACTAGAAGTTGTCATTACTCTATACTTTATGTCATTTATGTTAACAACTCCTGTTATGCAGTTCTACATTTATGGAAAGATAGCTGAATACTATGGAGTTGAGAATTTTCAAAAAGATGATAGTGGTGGGTGCTTGAAAACAAACCACACTGGCAATGATACAACAAGTCTTATTCAAAAGGAAGCTGCTGACCAGTTTATGTACCTGGCATTTGTAAGCAGTTTTCCTGCCATTATTCCAACATTATTTCTTGGTTCTATATCTGATAAATATGGTAGAAAAGTCTCCATGTTAATAACATTTTCTGGATTGTTGATACGACAAATCATATATGTGGTTGTCATAGTAACTAAATTACCATTTGAAATTTTTTATGTAGGTAATTTGATAGAGGGTTTAACTGGTTACTATGGTTCTGCCTTAATGGCTGCTTTTGGAATGTTGGCGGACATAACAAAACCTGGAAAAGAGAGAGCCTTCAGGATTACAATAATGGAAGGTGTTGTAGCAATATTAGTGGGACTTGTAATGCTAGCCGTGGGATACTGGATAAAATATGCTGGGTTTTTAACACCAATGATTGCTGCCACAAGTTTAAGCTTTGTAAATATTCTCATAGTTGTGATTTTTATACCTGAAACAAACCAGACTAAAAATTATCAAGGATCAATTTGTAGTATTAAGAATATCACAAGATGTTTTGTATTTTACTACAAAGATACAACTGACAAACGCAGAAGAATTATGATAATATGCTTTTCCATGGTTGGTTTAACTGTTGCCACTGTATTGGGAAAAAGTAATATTACAACATTATTTTTACTTAATAAACCACTTTGTTGGTCAGTTGTCCATACCCAGGTGTTTTCAGCTGTGGGCATAGCCATTAATTGGGGAGCAGGAATGCTTATACTTGGATTGATCCAGAAGTTTGTGAGTGACACTGGATTAATCACCATTGGTAACATGTTTGCTACAGGGTCATTTATAGTGTATGGATTTGCAGATAAAGATTGGTTAGTTTATCTTGGTAAGTAATTGTTAATCTGGTAAACTATTAAATCCAAATATACATGTATACAGAAATCTAAAGTAAAATCTCTATATACCAGATAGTCTAAAACTTTTATATGTTTGTATTATAATGTGGAGAAAATGGGCCCAATTTCATGTTAGATTAAAAAAAATTTAGCTCTACCTTCTTTCCCAATTTTGGTCTTTCAGACACAAAAACCAAATTGTGCTACAAGTGCAACAGATAATTTCATTCTGGATGGCTTGTGACCTCCCACAACTTTCTGTTATTATTTAATCTTGCATTATTCTTGTTTGGAGTTGAACAACATGATAAACTAAATGTAGTTGAGAGAGAGAGAGAGAGAGAGAGAGAGAGAGAGAATCATAAAAGATCAGTCTGCTGAGAGAAAGAGAGGGATTTAATCACACTCATAAGACTATCCCAAATTAGGAATGGATAGATTTCTAGCGGTTGAATTTTTTTCAAAAAGAAAATGTGCAGTAATTTACAAAATATTACATATTTGACTTTAAAACAACATATTTAAGTCCATTGAGTGGCCATGATTTTAAACCTTTTTTCAGTTCATTAGCAACATGAGTGCTAGTAGTGCAATAAAAGTGTTTTGGTTGTTCTGTATAAATATGGAAGTTATATGCTTCCTATGACAGATATTGTATTTACTTTCCATCCTTAGAAGTGAATAGTTTTGTTATGATATTGTTGAAGGAAGAACAAAAACAATATTTGTAGACCTATGTATTTGATTTATAAGCTTTATGTAGTTATTGGTGGTTTCTATCTTTTTCAGCACTTGTAGTAGCTACTTTGTCTGTTGTAATTGTTCCATTAGTTAGAGCAGTCATGTCCAGATTGGCTTCACCAGATGAGCAAGGTAA
The DNA here is from genome assembly GCA_029721355.1 of Tegillarca granosa. NCBI lineage: Eukaryota > Metazoa > Mollusca > Bivalvia > Arcoida > Arcidae > Tegillarca > Tegillarca granosa. The sequence continues at coordinate 48,004,324 of CM056595.1, forward strand.
GCTAGGGTTTCTTAGGCAAATTATGTGGTGAATTACTTTCTAAGTTTTTTTTAACAGTCTTTAGATAGGAGGAGATGGAAGTGAATGGGGGTAATTGTGATTTATGTCCCAGTCCAGATTCATGGGATGAAAATTAAAAAATCATTGACCTTCAGCAAATGAATTGACAAACTTCCTGACAATAAGGTCTGCTGAATGGTTCTGAAGCTAGATTGTGAAAGGCGCTTTGATAAAAATTTAGCCTACTCTGCCACAAAGACCATTCAGATGAAACTTAATTAGAACCTAAATAGGTGCATATGAAAACTTAAACATGGATACAGTCTGAGCCTTTAACAGAGAAAACTTATTTTGATTAAGATTGGTTCCAATAGGCATGACAAAAAAATATATATCAATATATGTGTGTAGTATTACATACACATTTGTATTTTATTTAAGAAACTACAATGTTTTGCTATATTGCACATTTTATAAAATTTTCTTGACTGAATTTTTTCATTATTGTTAATTTTAGGTGCTATATTTGGGAGTATATCCTTTATAGAGTTATTAGGTACTACTATAGCAGGTGTGCTATATAGCCGTGTTTATAAAGAAACAGAGAGTTACTTCCCAGGATTAATGTTTCTTGTTATGGCTGGTCTTATGTTTATAAGCCTTATGTTGTGCATGTAAGTATCTTTATATGAACATAGTAGAGATATGTTTCTGTAAGTATTGTCCTAAACACAACCAGAAACTGACAATAATCGTTGGTCATTGTTAAAACTGGGTAATTTCATTGAAAGAATTCATATAGGTAAGAATGCAGTTAAAATATTGAAGCCTCAAAGTCAACTATTGTTCCAAATTTCATAATGAAATTGGTAAAAACCTTTAATTTCCAAAGTTTAGAAGCTTTGTTTTATTTCTATGTCTCAGAACTTTGTGACTACTCGAGTAATGGTTCAGACTTGGGCCATTAAAGTTGAGCCTTACAATGGAAATAGGTTTTATTAAAAACACTTACACACCACATGTACATGTGTTTTCGATTGATCTTTCAATCAATTAAATTATATCATGTCAGAGAGGAGACAACTTAAAAATTTATTTTCACCCTGAAATACTGGAAAGAAATTGTTTGCTTAAGAGACTATCAGTTTTATCTGCTCTTGACTTCACTTTGATCAAAAATCATTTGACCAAAATTAAGAGTTTTTTCCTAAATTAATATGCTGTTTTTTCTCTCTTGAGTAAAGTTTAGTTTTGTTAATAAATGGACCTTCTGCAATGTAAAAATTTGTTATTATTTTCTAATTTTCTGATTTCAGTCCACTTAGCATTTGGTCACAGAAAAGAAGAGTTGATTTAGAAATAAAAGTCAGTGTGGATGAGTGAATAACTTTTCTTATATTTCTTGCCAACATCAGCACAGGGAAGAATGAAGATGATCTGAAAAAAGTATAAACTCAAACAAAATACTAAAACACATACAATATATATATATATATATATATATATATATACTGATAAGAGTTGCATTCAAAAATAATTATTTTTTTTATTTTTTTTTTTTGGTTTTTTTTTTTTTTTTTTTTTTTTTTTTGCTAAAGGATTTTAGCAGAAAAAAACACCATTAATTGAAGTCAGTAATGAGAGAAAATTTCAAAATAGAATTTTTTAAATTAACCTTTTTTTTAAATTAATTTATTTAAACATAAAGACACTCTTTAAACTTTAACCAGATTTAATATGATGTATACATATAATTGATTTTCATGTATATGATCAAAGAAAAAAATTATGCACCTGCCTACATACACAGAAATAGTTAGGATAAGTAATTTCGTATAAACATCGGGAAAGAAAATTTATAAAACAAAATTATTTGCACTCAGACTACATATCCTGCTCAAACTCCCTGCAATGATAAAGGTTGATTGTAATGTTGTAGTGCATCAGATTTTAAAGCGAGTTTAGTCAATCTCTAAGGATAAGTCTAGGAACAAGCCTTTTTGATGCATGAGATTTGTAAAGTATGTATTATGGTGTGTACTATGCACACTGAGGGTGACTTTTTGTTAAGGTGCTAGCTCACCAAGACAGTGTGTAGCATACAGACATACCACTCTCTCAGTCACATAATCCTGACAACTGATGAACTAGTCAATACTCTTGGTCCTCTTAATGCTGAGTGTCTGACAAGAATGTAGTATTTCAAATATTGAAGTCTATTGTGTGATCAAGCTTGGTTTTAAACCCATGATCTCCTACTCTTGAGGTGGATGCTATTTGAAGGTGGTGTAATAAGGAAGGGGTATGATAGCATAATTATATTGTATGTAAATGAATACTTGTTCTAATGCAATACATTTTAAAAATTGCTCTCTTTTTATATTTCCAGTCAGTTGCCCCATCAGTTTTGTTAATATATCAGAAAACTCTCTCACTTTTTTGTCAGTTTATATCTTTGTTGTTTTTAAATCAATAAATTGCATTCATGATATATATATATATATATATATATATATATATATACTAGTATATATTTTACAACAATACTTGTGAAATGTGTTAGGAAAGTTTTGTAAAGTGTCTTTACATGTTTCTTTAGAGTTTACCTGGATTCTGAAATGGTTAGATCTTATTATTGATCATTTGTTATATATATTGTTATGTTTTATGTACATAGTCAAAGATCTGGAATATATAATATCTACATACCCATTCTTGCCCTCTGCAGTATTTTGGGAAGAAATTAGCATTTATAGAGAAGGTAAACTGTTTAAGATAAAATGGAGAGAATAGGTAGCATGAGTTAAAAGATTATTGTCAGTTGTTATAGGTTTGTAATATTGACTTTTTTAACATCAGTTAAGTTGAATTTTAATATCATTTTTTATAAATTGAAATTCTTACAGTTGATCTGTAACAAGATCTTTTATTTGGTATACGAGGAAATGTGTAAGTAAGAATGAAAATCAGTTTAAGTTATTAAATGGTTTACTCCTCTGAAACCTTATAGATGTAGTGAAATTGAAATTTAAGTGACTGTTGTTAACTTGAAAGCTATATGGAAACAACAAAAATATGTTAACTTTGCCAGTGAATTAATTTAGTGATATATTTTTTATTATTGACAAGAATTTAATTAGATCTGAATTGTAAGTAGGTATTTTTTAAACCTGCATTGAAATTTTATGATTGATGTCATGTTTGTTGACAAGATGTAAATGGCATATTTCAGATGTAAATTGGATAAAAATCTGAATTTTTTTATTTGAAAAAAGAACTTCATTTGTACAATGTAATGATCTGAATTTTTTTCTGTTTAAAAGTTTAAGGATTGTTTTTTTTTTTTTTTTTTTTGGGGGGGGGGGGAGAGTTTTATAATGTTTATAAAAGTACACATCATTTTTAATCATTTAAAATAACTTTTTTTTACTGCATTTACAATATTTTAGCTCAGAATTAATTTAACAATAAACTGTAAATAAAAGAAAGCATTTTAGATAGAATATTATGTTATATGATTCTGTTTCTCAATGTTTAAAGCTAATCACCGAGTTCAAATGGTTAACACATATGGTTTTTATTATAAACTAGAAATATTTGAAAGCAAACTTTAATTTACATAACACATTTGTAATTTTAAAAACATTTTGAATTTGTTATTACCATTTTGTTAAGGTAATGGAGGTTTTAAAAGTATTTAGCTGGGTTATATGAAGCTTTTTTAGAATTTATGAATACTTAATGGCATTGTTAAGATTGCATAAAGGTACCAAGTCCTTGTCAGTTGTTGAAAACTTTTTAAATTTTTTTTAATGCATAATTTGTTGCTTTATTCATTGTTTCATTTTGCATTAGTATTTAAAAATGTTTTATTTTTAAATTTTAGCTAAACTTCTCTATATGAACTAAAAGTGCTTATTAATTAGCTTACCTACACAAAGTGAAAAGACCTATTGTCAAACTCTGGCATCTGAGTGCAAGCTTCCATTGTTTAATTATAGCCAACCTGTATAGTACCCATACAGACGAGGTATCTGATAATATTATCTACCTAATAATTTGTTTTGATTATGGGCATTATGATTATGCATGTTTACACCTACCATTTACATGTATGTCAAAATGACAATGCAATCGAGGCATTATATATATATATAGGGCTTATGAAAAAATGAATCAAATTTATATATGCATGTAATGTTTGATCTGATAATTTTTAAATTGTAAAGTCATGTAAATTGAAATTTTATTCTCTTTACAGTTGTTTATATAAGAAAACCATTTTTGAAATTTTCAGTTTCTTGGTATGAATTTTAATAATAAGACAGTTGAACACAGCATTGTTAAGCAGTTTTCATCTGTTTTATTGTTCAACTGTCTCATCTTGTTGTGTAACTCAAAACTTGTTGAAATAAAAGAACCAGACAATTTTTTTATTTCTTATATCTTCAACAAGTAAATACTTCATCTGACAAAATTTTGCTCAGTTTGATTATTTGATTAGTTTGAGAAATTTTGATAATTATCCTATTTTACTGTGAATTATTTATTTATTTATTAGTCAACCTTTTTTAAAAAAACATAAAATCTCATTTTCATGTATGTAGCATCGTGTCGGATTTAAGAAATTACAGGTATATATAGCAAAAATGTGTATTATCTGGATGTAGAATTTTAGAAATCAGGACAGTTCTGAGTAGTTTTTTAGTCAGATTTGCAATATTTTAAAAATTCTCCCATATGTTGTAATATTATGTATTTAGAATTTCTGTAAAACATCTGACCATGTTTAAAGAAAATTTAGCAAGGTGTATTTTAAAAACACTTGTCTGTGGTTGTTATTTAGATTTAAGTCGCTGTTATTTCAAATGTGTGACAAAATAAAGGTTATTGAAATAATGTAAAACTTGTTATGCAACTTAAAACTGCCATTTCCAGTATTGTTTGTTAAAGTTAATATATTTGTTTTGCTTCTTAAAAGTTGTACTGTTTTAATAATACCTGTCTACATATCTTTAATATACAACTTATGCTATATAACACATTTTTAAAAACCAGTAATGATTTCAGATTTGTATAAGGAGTTGTTTCAAACTTTTTAAAAGCAGAAAACAAAATATAGATTTTAAAACTTTATGGTAAGAGCATACATATATGCTTCGTATATATTCATACACATGCAGTACAATATTGTCTTTTGTTGATTACTGTTTATTAGTAATATCAGGCCATTCTTATTTAATTTTAATATTTATACTAAGGGACCACTGTTTATTAAACCATAAAATAAAACACCACAGTATTTTCATGTACATCAGTAGATATTGCTTTTTGTCCTTCCAGAGTCAGATGTTTTATATGTAACCATTACTTACCTACGTATTTATAATTTGTTTTGTTATTTCATTTGAGTTGTTTAAGTGCTTCCTTAGTTGCTAAGACTACTAAATTTCTTTTGGGCTTATATGACAGAAAAAAATAACTCAGAAGATGTGGATTAGGATGATGGTGTTTTACATCCCACTTAGATTTTTTCACTTATATTGATGCAGTTCTGGGTTGTTGGAGGGTAAAATGCAGCTGGAGGTAATCTCCAACCTTCAGCAAGCAAGGTGACAAATTGTTACTAGGATCTGCCAAACTGAAATTAAACCTAGGAAGTAAGGCCACCATGATCAATTTGTCGCTAGAATCAAGAAAACATAGGGCACATGACACAAACATTGTAAGAAAAGAGTATTTCCAATATATATAACATGCTAATGATATAATATTTGGAGAGTCTGTAAAGACTTTCTTTGGCAATTTAGCAAAACCAAACACTCCTATTGTTTTTATGTGAACTAATTGATGTACAAGAATACAAGTTATAATAAGATGTATATTTGGTGAAACAATGTAACAATTATACAGCTTGCCTTAATGCAATATACATGCATTTATCTGTATTTACAGATTTATGATTTTTATAAACTATTATACTTCCTTTTAAAATGTTTTATTTAAGATTTTTATTGCAAGGCATTAAATAGAAGGATATTGAAATAAATTTTTGATTATATAATGATTTCTTCTTATTTTACAGAAAACACAATAAACCTTTTTCACCTTTGTTAAAGAAAGCAAAAAGAATATTAAGAAGGGAATTGAACACACGGCAAAAAAAAGGGAGGGGGTTTAAGGCTAAATTTTCCAATATATCACAGAAAAATGAAACAAAATTTTAAAAAATGGTATGACATTGAGTCATAATAAAGTCATTTGATAGTAAAATTCTTTAATATTGGGTAAACAACACACACACACACACACACACACACACACCAATGATAAATGTTTTTTAGTTGTTATTGAAGTACGTATATAGAGCCCTTACCGTTCTGGTTGTATCTTAAAAAGGATTTAGTTAAAAGATACAATTGGTGTAAATGGTTGAAACGTCCAGTTGAGAAAGTACCCCTTTAATTGATGACAATTACATGCTCCGAATGCTTTTTAAAAAACATTTGAATGAATTATTAAGGATAACTTTTTGATTGATTGATTTAATGGTGTTTTGTGTCCCAGTCAAGACTATTTCACTTATATCCAGACGTCACCAGCTATAGGTGAAGTGTCAGAAAATCTAACCTTTGCATTGCGCTTAGGTCAATGTACAGGGAGGTTTCTTTAACGTGCCACGGCTGCCATGACACGGGACATCCGATTTTTAGGTCTCATCCGAAAGGACCTCCTTCTTTAATTTCTAAATTCCGAGTGCTTGGCGAAAAAAACCAGTCACTACCAATTCAAGTCTTGGTCAGATTTAGTTCAAACACTTGACCTCCCACATACAAAGCGAGCACTATACCAACTGAGAATAACTTTTTAGCAGCCAATTCCAATAATATTACCTAATACAAAAATTATCTGGCGCATTAGCTGACGTTATTGTACAAGAAATTTTTTCCCCTCTCCCAAAGGCACATGTGGGTATATGGGGTGTGTTTTGAACTAAACAATATAATACACATGGATGGATTGTTATGTTTCCATCTACATACAATGTGCTGAAAATGCTAAGAATTTTTTGCTTGTGAAAATTTGCTATTCTGTTTCGCGTTTTTTGAAATAATTAACTAACGATTTCGTTCGATGGAACAAACTAAACTGTTTGATAACGTTGTAAGATCTAACGTATTAACTAAATGTAATTTTCTCCAAGATTTCTATTAGATTATGTTGAGTTATCTCTCTTTGTGTGCAAACCCAATTTATCTCAACCCATCAAACCACCAAATCATAATTTACCATCACGGTTTAGATTTATATATTTAGTTTTAACAGCTTTCAAAGAACATGAAGAAATCCTCTAAAACCCTCTTAAGCATTTCGAATTCAGTATTGCATTACCTTAAAAAAAGAGATAACATAATTTTGAACTCATGAGAGGTGAGTAATTTACCTCACATAATTATTGAACTCATCAGAGGCGAATTATTTACGTTTAACAGGAATTTTAGTCTTTAACGACCATATAGTAAGAACTACACAGAAGATATAGAAATATTTTGAATATTTCCATTTTTAAAAAAATTAAAATAGTTACCGTTCTCATTTATACAGCCTAGATTTGTAACAGTTTTAATGTGAGGATTTGATATGAGAATAGTATAGGACTTTCATTCGGTTTAAAAAATGATTTGAAATGATTACAATTCAATATTTACAAAATTGTATAAATGTTGTAAATAATTATTAAGATATGTACACATGTGCTATTGTAGGTTTCGTGTTCTAAGGTACGTAGTTGGCGTTAAATATAAGCTTTTTTTTTTTTAAAGGGGCCACCATATTACTTCCACACGTCATAAATCCTTATGGGGAGTAAGGACATGTTTAGAAAAATCTATTTAATTCTCTTAATGAAAAATTAAGCTTCATACCAGTTATCAAGTGGTTCTTCGACGCCAACTGCATGATACAAAACAATTATGGAAATTATTTAGAGGAATAGAATTCTAAAACGGATAAATTTGAACAGAGTCAAAAGGTTTAACATAAGTTAACTTCTTAATTTAAAATAAAACACAGAAAACGGTTAACTTCACACGTACCTGTGTCTAAATTTATCACGTAAAAACCATCATAATTTAACAAAAATGACAGAAGCTATGAATAAGTTAAGATATCAATGTTTACGTTTCATTACTGAATGTTATATCGTTATAGGGACCAATTTTAATTAAGCCGAACCAAACAACAGTCTTTAATGAACCCACACGTTGGGTTTTTCAGGACCGTTGTTTGACCTAGAGCAGCAGGAGAAGAACTAATATTACATTAAGCAGACGACATCGTTGTTTATCTTCCTGTCTGCTGTAAGACTTCATTATGTTTATATTATACGCAAAATCTAGAAAATTACTTAACCAATTATCTTATTATAACTCCATTGATGAAAAATTGCAAATATTGTGATGCCAAATAATCATGTTTGTTGTCCCGCCAAAATATTTAGTTTTGTATGATTGGCGCCTTATGTAAAATAGTGCATTCTTTCATTTGATGGTCCCTACAGGCTTGAAATATTTCACAAAATTTAAGATCATGATTTTCTTTAAATTTTGGTTTATTATATATTGTTTTATGACACTAAGTCCACAATTATTAAACATTCACTAGAATCTACTCGTTCGTAATGATTACTACGAGTTTTCAAATATTGTGTCAGCAATGGTTTCTAGTTGTAGATTTGATTGCACGGTAACATTGTCAGGGTATAACTTCTCTACCGGAAAACATTTCTCCAGTGACCGATCCAAGTCAGTCAGAGGTTTAATCATTAATTTGGGGCTTTGCTTATCACGTAGCTTACTTTCCGATTAAACATTTTTATTGAATGTGGTTTGGTATTATAGAACTGGTTTTATTTACCTGAATCATTTATGTTCTATTTTATATGCACGTTTTAATTAGTCTTTATGTGCAGGGAATGGTTACTTAAATAAGCCAAAGTGTGAACCAGAAGCTTAAATTCATATAATGAAAAATGAAAAAGAACACATGATGAATAATATCAATTTGGCTAACTAAAGAACATTGATGACTTTCGAATATAACAGATTTCGTAAACGACGAAACGAGGAAGTTTAACTATGATGTATAATATTTTTGAAAGACTCTAGTTTTGGAGAGAGAGAGAGAGAGAGAGAGAGAGAGAGAGAGAGAGAGAGAGAGAGAGAGAGAACAAAAATGTTAAAGTAAAATAAACCAGAGAGCAAGATTAATTGATTAAAAAGCATGTTTAACATTATTATGCAATAAAACATTAAGTAATTGAGACACATTCGCATTAAACCATAATAAATGAACCTCTTTGTGGATAATCTCGATATAATACACTTAAGTCTGTCTTTAATCCTTTAAGCACATGGTACTCAGGACATACTTGAAAATTCATCTTGTCTCCATCTGTCTAAACAAACAAATCTTTTATCTAATTTTTCAATTTTGTCTGTCAAACCCGTGCAATATTTTTATATTTTGGTATGTAATGTAAAGCACCTTATGTCAGGTAGATATTGATTATATTTGCAATTAAGTGCTTCAATCAACTTACCTGTTCAGGTAGAAAACGAACTGGTGTTGACAAGTACTCTCATAACGCTTTTAGGTTTATAAGTGCCTGACAGACCATCAAAGACGATCACTTTAGCTTTATATACCGTAAAACAGAACCGTTACTGGAATGTCAAAGAAACAGCAGAATTTGATGGGTCAAATGTCATGTAAGGTAATTTGTCTTTAAACGTTTTCACCTGAGTTACGCCATCTTACGATTTTACCATGGTATTTTGAATTGTTATCCCCGTTGTTGTATTGTGGAAAAATGTTTCAACGTGAACAATACTCATTAATAATTACAAAATAAACACATTACACAAAACAATTATGGTCTTATTTAAGAGTTTTCTCAATCGTGGTATGAAAATTAGAAATGAGTTGCAAAAGTTACTATGCCTTGATTTCAATTTAAAAAAGGACAATCTAGCGTAGCAAAATACATTTCAGTAAGACAAATTGCTTACAGTAGAAACACCTTACCTACCCGGTGATGTGGTACTTTTAATTGTGATATATTCTTCTCACAAACCTTTCATTATCGATCGTCTTTGTACGGTGTACAATTCAACAGTATAACATTTATTTAATGTAAGTAATTTCTGGTAAGATTTGAAGTCCTTTCTATAGTTTCCGCTATAATTTTCTAATTTTCATTTTCTTAAAAAGCAAACTTAAAAAATAAAAAACCGTAAGGAAATTTTATGACTCGAGAATATGCACACAATTAAAAGACCATTTTCACTCTTCGTTTTAATTAATTACAGCAGTATGGTAGATTTTTGGACCTAGCAACAGATGCAGGATGTCACCTTAAGCGTTGTAAAATATACTTTAATGTACCTAAAGTACTAGTGGCATGTCATATCATTTTAGTAGCTCTGACTTCCTCTGAGTTAAAAAACTATATGACACTACCATGTGTCAATGTCGTCTAGGTTGAAATTACAAATAAAGAAGTTTACATTATTTATTTATCTATTGCAAACGCGTCGCCAAAAAATTCTCCATTTTTATAAGTTTTGTTGTTAACTTCAAAATTTCTAAGCAGAAGATAACAATTGATAAATCCCTATGATTTTAGTTAAGAAATCTAATCTGAAAATAAATACTTACTACAGATTTGTATATAGTAAATGTGAATTTTGATTTTGAACGGGACTGTTAACGATGTGAATAGGCTATGTAATAGTTAGCAGAAAAGTCGTGTTATTGAATACCAGTTAAATTTTGCTGTGCCAGATGTCACATTTCGGAAATTCATTTCTCATCAGTGACACTAAGATCGAAAAGTTTGATAGATAAAAAACATAAGCCAGACAGATGAAAATAAATGAATCGAAAGTTCCAAAATTATATAAACCCAAATCCAGCTAAGGAATGCTTTGCATGAGGGAACAAACCTTAGTTTTAAATAAATTTCAAAATTTAAGACGGCTGGAAATTTTGCTAAATGGTACATTTTCTGACAGCACAAAGTACTGCCTACTGAGTTATGAATACCCTTGGGGAGTTTTACTCCACCAGCAGCGGTAACCTCTTGGGGGTAATAAATATAAAACACAAATACCAGTTAAATTTTGCTGTGCCAGATGTGCACATTAATTAATTAATTGATCTTTTTGTTTGAGCAATAAATAAAATTGAAGTTAAATTGAAATTAACATATTACATAAATTGACAAGTTTTTTGAGTTGAAAGGAATACTAATAGTTTACGACCCAGTCGAGATCGTTTTACTTATATTGAGGCAGTAAGTCCATTGATAGAAAAAGATGGAATTGTCCGGAAAAAATCGCAACATTCGATAAGTGACTCGCATGTTTTCCCATACCAAGATATGGTCATATTGGGATTCAAACCTAGGCGATGATCGGCGTTGTAATCTGTACGCTCGCGCTTTTGACAACTCTGTTGAAGTATATTATGTACAGAGACTTAAGTATATAACTTTTTTTCAACATCAAACAGTTTTACATAAATTGAGTTCTGTATTGCGTTCTTGCATTTCTTGAACCAGTAGCTGGTACTGATTACAGTTAATTGATAATCAATACAAAATGTAACGCACTTCATATTTATCAAGAATATCTAAAGAACAAATTCGATCCACATATTTTACCAGCGATCGTTGCTTCGATATATAAATATTGTTCGTGAGACAAGTACAGGTAGCTGCACAAAGCACAGTATGGGGATGAAAAGGTAAACAATTTATCAGCAGACATTAAGAAATAAAAGTATGTCTTAATTATATGCCTGACAGAGAATGACAAAGCAAACAAATGTATTCTACTTAAAACATAATCTTTACTGTAATGCTATGATAATAAAATTGGCGTAAAAGGTAAACCCGCAAAATCTATTTCTAAGTACATCATTACGTACGTAATTTGGAACAACTTGTTGTAAAAGAGAGTGATGTTTGGTACCCCAAAAGAACTCAAACTGAATTAATTGGTTCCATTTTGTCATAAATCCAGCGCCCGTAAAGTATGTGATTTCACTATATATATATTTTCCTTGTCTTGCTTTTCTTTATTTTGTTCGGTTTTATTTATTTATTTATTTATTTATGTTATTATTTTTTGTTCTTGTTTTCCTCAGTTACTGGTTAGTACTCTTTTCTGGTCTGTCTTTATTTATAATTTATTATTCTTATGTCTTTAATATTAGAATTTGAACTGCATTCAGGAAAACAATCTACCATTTCAAAACAGAAAGCAACGATGGCTTAAGGTTTTCATAGTTTCACTCATATTAATATTTGTTAAAGAGAATTTAAGCATATTTCTGATCAAACTGAAGAATGGAAGGTTATTTGTCTTATTAGCTGCTACATCAAAAACTTTGCAGAACCAATTTCTAAATAACTTATTTAATAAAACAAACATACCAGTCATTGTCCATATCACAATCCCAAAAACAAAGTAAAAACTGGCAAAATTAGTTATACACGTGAATTTCCATCAAGGAAGTGAGGCCGGGTGCTCCGAAAGGGTAAGCACCTCCTGTCTAGCTAGCTACACCCGTCACGCGCAAGTCAATTCTGAGAATGAAAGGAACAAAGAACAATTGTCAAATATATCCAGTATAAGTTGGGATACAGTGACTACATACTATTTTGATGACGGCCATAAAACTTTTTAAGAGGAAAATTAATTAAATTATTTTATTCTGTGTAGAAGATATAAAACCATCTCCTGCGAAATTATTGTGTAATGATTCAATATCCTGAAATCTGTTTGATTAATCGACATTATAACATTCCAAAATAACTAGTAATTCATTTTCGTCTGAAGTCCATATTTACTCTTCATTTCAACCTTTCAAATCAGTGCTTGTGCACTACTTTTTCTTGCGGAATTTTCTGTAATGCTTGTAGTGTATCATACAGATGCGTTCAACCTCAAGGCATTTATATTTTTTGTTCTGTATTAATTTGTTACATAGCTTGCAAGGCTAGGGTGTGTATAGTCGCTTGCTTTGGTATTCACTTATGTGTATTTTTCATATTGACCAAACAAGTGATTGTTTCTTTAAAATTGGAGGTGGTAGTATATATGTTATGCATTATTTGCTGCGGTTTGCTTCTTTTAACATTTATCCAAATAATCTGTTTTCCTAATGGTTATCATGTGTTTCTCTTTTTGTTCTTTTGTCGTTCGCTTGTGGTGTGCATTCTTGGTTGCATCGGCTATAACATGAAACTCTATTCAGTCGCAATTTTTTATTCGATTATTGTTGATTATCATGATTAACGATATCTTTTACCCTTAGTGAGCTTTCACTCTTTTCTTTCTCTCTTCCAAAAAGAGAAATTTTCAACTGAAAAATTAAGTACATATACTTGGCTACAGCCAACGCAACCAAGAAGAGAACACAATACAAGCAATTGATTATATAGCCACACAAGACTACAAATAAAGAAGAAAAACACATAATTGACCAACTGATTATACAATTAGCGACTATGGACGGCTAACAGAGTAGTTGTCCGGTGGTTGATTTGCACATGCACTATACTTGACGGGTCTCAAACTTCCCACTTATTTTTCAAGTGGTCAATAATTACACTATTCAAAATTTAAAAATCAGCCTTTTCTTACCAAGCAATAAGCCAGTAACTTATTTATTTGAAGAAGATTGAAGATGATATGGTAGTTATTTTTGTACATTATTCATATATAATTGTTCATTTGACGATCTTTTTGTTATATGTACGTTGTAAGAATGCAGGGATATTAGAGTAAGAAAACATAAGATTTATATTAATGCTTAATGTATAATTGGTTAAAAAAAAGAATGATACAACACGGAAGAGAAGAAAGATTACAGGTGCCACACATCACAATTCTTAAAAGAGATGTTATGCCATTTCTTTATACTTGTTGTTAATCAAAGCCGTATGTTTGTGAAATAAGCTTACGGAAGAAATCCATTACTGAAAAACAGCTTCTTTTCAATAGCCAATGCGGTTAAGTTCACTAAAAAGTTTGAAAGAAAAATTTTATAAAAGAAACAAACAACAACCAAAAAAAAAAAAAAAAAAAAAAAAAAAACAACAATAGAAAAGAGAAATACATTTTAGGATCAATCTTGAATTTGGACAGACATTTGACATGATATCCAGTCAAGTAGTTATAGCGCAACTGTAGTCCCAATCATACCCACTAAAGATTTTATAGTTACCGATTAGATAAATATATAAATACGGAAACCAAGCTATTTGGTTGACATTGTTAGAATTCATTTGACCCATCATTCACATTTTAAATTACATGTATTTAATTTTCTTATTATTATTAATTTTTTTTTCGCTTATTTTAGAAAGCTACTTTTAATCTCAATTATTTATTTCCAAAGGTTATATTTTCAGAAGCTCAGAAGATTTTTTGAAAATATTTCAGATAGCCGAGATGGTGGCTTTTTGTTAAGTAAGTCCTATCTTTGCGTATGTATGACTACTCGTTGTTGTAAGAAGTGGGATGGTATCAAAAAGTGCTATAACCAAATTACATTACAAATGGACATTTTTAGAGTCTAAAGTTGGGATTTTTTATAATCAGTGGTCCAGATATGTTGTTATTATATGTTGTTATTGCCTTTTCTTGCCTTGTTTTATTTTTGCTGTTTTATCATTTGTATGCACCGTTGTCTAGTCCTTAGTGTGCTGGCTGTTGTCTTAAGTTATATTGTCTTGTTTGTTTTTGTTGTAGTCTTTTTGTTTCATGATGCTAGATGCTTTTGCCTACTATATATATATGTTTTTTAACTACAATTTTTTTTGCTTTCAATATTTTTATTTCAAAATTTAGCAGATATTTGTGTTATTTATTATTTTAATACATACTTTTGCTAGTGGTTCAGTAACAGAAAATTTTTTATGGTGTCAAATATCAAAGTAACCATTTAAAAATCATTAAGAAGAGAAAATATAAACAAAGACTTTTTATAAATGTTCAATACATTGATTCGTCGAACCAATCAACATTGTTGACAAAGCGTGATGTTTCATGTAACTATATTTTGAATAAGGTTTTCGATTTTTTTAAAAAGGTAAGTGTTTGGAGATGAAATAAAAGAACAGAAAATTTCACTTTAAATAAGAACGGTAAGTAGTACTTGAAATGGATATAAAGACTATTACTATGATTGTAGTTTCGACATTATCTATTAATAATCCCAATGTTTGAGAATATTTGAATACAATATATGTTAGTCAGCCTGAAATAAAAGAAACGATTGATTGATTCTTCATGTTCTTCTTTAGATTTATACTTCAATAATGATATTCACGAAGGGTTACATTTGAAGCTACATGCCAAACGTAAATATTTCAATTTTTCATCGTCAGTTTTCTGTTTCTATACAGCAGTATTCATGATTTTCCTTTTTTCTCCATTGATATGGTATGGAAGGGTTTTTTCCCACTACGGGAACTTTCTAAAACGAAGGAAGCCGCTTGCAAATAAATTGTTGACTTAGGAATATTGCAAGCCTAGGCTTATCAAGGACCTCAAACAATTTTACGGATGTAATCACAATATTGTTGAAAAGTATAAGGTCGCTGTATCCAAAATTATTTTGGATATATTGACTTCACATAGTTTCATGTTCCTTTAATTTTCAAAATTGTTTGACAATGGCGGGCGTAGCTAGCTAGGCAGGAGTAGCTTACTTTTACTGAACATCTGGTCTCACTCCCTAGTGGAAGTTCACATGTTCAACTGAATTAGCAAATTTGCAAATTATTCACTTTGCTATTAGATTGTGATTTGGACCGTTACGTTTGTGTTTGAATTCTAGTCAAATTATTATCTTTTAGAACAATTTATCAAATTCCATTATTTTTAGTTTTTCAGAGCTCTTATTCTCTTTTTCATTTTATTAAAACTAATATGTAAATTCTTGAAGTTGCAGTATTTAAAAAATAGTACATGTTGTTTTAGATACTGTCGTATTGTGTACTGTATATACATGTATATATTTTATGTGGCAATGCTAAGTGTAAGAGCAGCATATTTAAAGAGTTTAGAGATTTTTTAAAATCAAAATGTAATGCTTATAGATGAATAAAGAGGAAAGTGCTTCAATTTAAAAAAAAACAATTTAGTTTATTTTTGCGACAAGTATTAAATCGGGTTGGATGCATTATATTTTAGTCTAAAGCCTATGTTATGTCACAAAGATTTTCTAATTAAACATTTTAGATTTCAAAATATTAATACTGTGGGATTGGTCATTTGCAAATATGCTAATAAAGAATTATAATAGACTGTTTAATATGTAAAGAAAAGTTCTTTGTTCCTGTATATAACTGAAGCAACTAAGAAATCGTCTAAAAGGAACAAAGTCAACATGTTGACACAACAAATATGAATATCTCGATTTTGAACGAACAGTGAATGTGCAAATGATGATGAAGTTATAGAACTTTTGGAAAAGTCTTACCATACCAGTCATTGTTTAACAATTTTCTGTGAACAGTTACATTTTCTTCGTTAACACTTTGAAGATATATATTATATATTTTTTATATTCGGAAATTTATAATCAGTGGTTTGTCTAATTTATCTTTTATTTATAAACTTTTTCGGCCCCTAGTATCACTGATGAGGAATAAACTTCCGAAATGTGCATATATGGCACAACAAAATTAAACAGGTATTTTTGTTAAATATTTAGCTGATTTATTATTGGCTTGTGTTGTTTCACTCTCTTGGTGGCGTTGGTTGATGAAAAATGCACAAAATGCATGTTTTTTGTTCGTAACTTTCCCTCTGTTATTCAAAGCTAAAACGTTAGTTTAGACTTCGTACACTATTGTACTGCTACGCTGTTATGATAAATAAGAATACTTTAGTAAAAAAAAAAAACAAGATTAAGATGAAACACGTTGAACCACGTCATGTATACTCTCGTGTCATTTTGTTCACTTTTCTTTAAAATTGATGGTCTGTATCATCAATATTCTCGAAATATGAAACTATGCCATTTAGCAAAATTTCAGCCGTCTTAATTTTTTTAATTTATCTAAAACTAAGGTTTGCCCCTATCATGCAAAGCATTACTTAGCTGAACTTTGGATTCATATAATTTTGTAACTTTAGATTCAGTAACTGTTTGGTTATGTTTTTTATCTATCAAACTTTTCGGTTCCTAGTGTCACTGATGAGGAATGATTTTTCGAAATGTTCACATATGGCACATAAGAATTTAACTTGTAGTTGTGTTATATATTTGCTTGTTTGTTCTCTTTGCATTTTTGAGGTTGGTATTTGGTAGACTATACTATTTTATATCTTTTAATAGTAAAATTGGACTTGAGGATTGTTTTTTATGCAAATTAGTCGTCCTAAAACACATATAAAAGCTTAAATAAGGTTAATTTCCTCATTTTCTTGTAATTTATGTGAATATTTTTATTCGTCTCTTTGTGATAATAATTTATAAATCACAGAATGCTTCGAATTTGAGTAAAACAGTTATTTCAACAAATAATGTTTCTGCATTTGTGATGAATAATTATATAAGTATAAATATTTAACAAATATACTTGTTAAGTTCTGATGTAACTAAATGTGCAAATTTCATTAAATCTTTTTTTTTCTTCAGTGGCACTAGGGCCAAAAAATTTGATAGATATAAACACTTAAGAGAAAAAAGTTGAATATTAATGAATCTAAAGTTCCAAATTTAGATGAATCCAAATTCAGCTAAAATGCTTTGTATTAGGGAACAAATCTTATTTTTAAACATATTTTAAACATTAAGGCGGCTGAAAAATTTCCTACATGGTACATTTTATAAAATTCTTGATTTATAATAAAAGTTATATAAGTTGTATTTGTTATTTTTCATGTTTATTTTCCCAGGTTGGCATACACTATTTCGTCACACAGCTTAATATTTATTGCAAATCCTATGAGTGTATGCTGAAAAAAATGAATTAAGTTACAATGAACTTTTTTATTAATTGATTATAATATATAAATTGAAAAATTGGTAATACTATTTGTTTAACTGTACTGTTCATATTTTGTTGCGAAAGTCTTGGCACTATGATTATTGCTGAGTACATTTATTAACTTTATAAGTCTCTTAACAGAATTACATTGACCTTGAATATTTATCAAAACTCTACAGGTATTTTTTTTTAGTTACTAAATGATATTTTATCTATATTACTTGCGTTATCATATAAGTGTTAAACATATTAACCACTATTGATGTTTAGCTATCCTATTTAAACGAATTATTATTATATTTTTGTTACTTTATGATTAATATTTCGTGTCTTTGTTTTAAATTGCAAAATGTGAAATGAATATGTAGGTGTTTTATTTTAACTTAAAGCATCATATTGTATTATTCATGATATTTCAAGTAAAAGTTTAAAAGGTTTTCATTTAAGATAACTGATATTTAAATTGTTTATATATATACTTTATCATGATAATGTATTTGTTCTATAATAACTTCATGTAAATAATTTATGCAACAACCATTGAGTTTTACAGTTTCACAATATTTGTAATTTTAATCATTTTTAGGAAATTTGCGACTTATCTATGAGAGTTACGATTGTAATTACGGATTATTGGTGAGAATAGTATTTTTGTTTCTAAATTTTATGTTATACTTTAGACAAATGTCTAATTACATTTATTATAATCATTTGAAAAAATATTAGGCATATAATAAACAAAAATACCTGATTTATTTATTTATTTCTATGTCTTATTTTTTCTTAGTTCTGGAAAAAAACAACATTAATCTGTTAAAATCGATGATAAAATGTTTTACACTTTATAGAAACAAGAATTTTTGTTTGATTTTAAGACTTGTATGATATCGTTACCTTTAAAAGTTCAATCTTTTGAAAATTGTTTTCTTCAAACTCAGCCAACATTGTTAAACAAACATAAAAATATCACTTGGGACGTTTTTGCTGTTTCTGTTCTGGGATGCTAGTGTTTAACAGCATATGATTTTGTGGTATATCATTTTAAAGAATTATTACTCATTTTAAATTTTATTGAAATAAAATGTATGTTGCAATGCTTAAAATAGACAAATTGTAAATAAGAATTCTAATCAAAATTAATATTAATGTATTGTTAAATTATACCCTATATATTATTCTACTTTTAATTACGAAAAATAAAACACCCATTACCCACGTACATTAAACCTTTCATTTGCAACCTTTATATGGTAATATAATCTCATAACTGAATGTTAGAATATCCTATGCAACAGGACAGATACCAGAAGACACCACCACAGAAGTCTCCAGCTTATTTTGGAGAAGGTAAAAGTAGTTTTTGAGTCGGCGCTTTGCATTTGTGCACTTTGGACGTATATGTTGGGCAAATGTTTTCATCTTAATCAAACAAGATAATAATATGAATATTAATATTTGACTTTACATCCTATCAATTAACATCCCGAGACAGAAGTGTTAAATATTGGTATCACTTTATTTTGTACAAATTATGTTTTAACACCACATTTCAATTTCTTGTTTAAACTTTTAGAAATGTTTTATAAATCAAGGCAAATGTAAAACTAGCCAGCTGATGACAACAAATGCCATCAAATAGTTTGTCTAAATGTTTATCTGTTAGACATTTATTTTTTTCTACTTAATAAGTAGAACTTCAGCCAATATTTAAAAGCAAGACATCAAGGAAGCTTTAAAATACAACTGTTCTTGCCTAAATATGAAATTTAAAATGCAATAAACATTACTGTATTGTATTACAATGCCAATATTGCTTGAGATTAAAAAAAATCACTTTTTTCATTTTCTTAATGTTATTTATTGATCATTTTATTTTTTTTTAAATTCAAATATTGTTGTTTCTAATCCAACAACAAACAGGAATTCCTTTCAACCAAATAAAAAAAATTACTAAAATATACAAAATTTAAAAATGTTGGTCACGTGTAAACATTCTTTCAAAGACCAATCATTTGTCACCTTTTCTGGTTTGATTGTTTCATATTTCCAATCCCTATCCTCAATTGATCGACATGAATAATTTTTCAATACTTAAAGCTATTTCTATGAAATTTAACTTAATTAAGAATTTCATAGTAATGCACTCGTGAGATATCTCAAAATCTCAAACCAAAGTGAGTGTTGAAAACGTTTGTTTCAACAATAAGTTAAAGCTCTAGTTTATCATCAGTGTTCTTATAATAACGATAACAACAACAACAACAACAACAACAACAACAACAATAATAATAATAATCATAACAATTTGATATTGCAGTTTATCATTCTGTTAATGCAATAAAATACTTGTATTATATAATATTTATTTCATGTTTAGTTCAGACATATTTGTTAAGAACCATAATAACGTATTGTTTATCAGTGAAGGCAGAGAATCTTGAATTTATGAATTTATATCATTCTATATATGTTTGTATTACTGTGATAGATAACATTAGACATTTTAAAGTTTTTCAAATTTTGTGTTATTTGATATATCGATCTTTTAAATTTTAATTTTACAAAATAGCAAAAAATACTATATAATATATTTTCTTAATGACTCCATAATTATTTTTTTACTTTTTAATTTGCATTTGCATCATTGACTTTATAGTTTACAAAATAAAATAAAGATGGCATACTAAAAATTTAGAAAAGAAAGTTTGATATTTTAATGATCAATTTTTCAACCTTTTCACTTCCAATTAAATTTATATATATGTATAATTCAAAATAATTTTTTTGTTTAAAGTATGTGTGTTATTCATTATTTGTTTTTCCAATAACTTAGGGTTTTATGTAAAATATTTAAGTAAATAGATATGGATGTATCACTTATTGTGTTATAATAATAAAAATGATAATAATAATAATTATAATAATAATGATAATAATAATAATAATGATAATTTATACAAAGTTAATATAAATTATATTTACGTTTTGAAATAGATATTTAAAACGTGTATGAGAAGTATTTTATTAAATTATAAAACTGTATGCAAATGCAATTATTGAAGGAAAACATTTATTTTCTCAGGATGTGCGCATTAAAGAATTATTTATGATCCTCTTGAAAATGCTTAGACAATCTTTGTTATTTTTTGAAATTGATAAGATTCCAATAACTATATGCAAAGAATAAATTAGTTATCAAACTTCAGAAGTAACTTAGGTAGACTATGACGACGTACTGTTTTATATAATTTACAACTGAAATTGTAAGCAATTTTATAATCTTATGAAACATCTTAAGAAATAAAAACTACACAAAAGACTTTGAAGACAAATTTAGAACAAACTGCAGGAAAAGAAATTTATATTTTTTCAAAAGAATAATCTACAAAAATATAAGCCTGCCGTAAATGTCGTTAATTTTTTGGGTTCCCACAATCTTCGAAGATCATTCGACGTCTCTGGGGTTCAAAGGAAACACAAGATCAGCATCTTGAAAAATAGAAAAGTTTAGTGGAGGTGCACTGGTATGAACTGTAAACGATCCAGCTATTTCGCTGCATGTAAATGAAATAATGGATAAACCACATGTATTGAATAGCGTTTTGTACCCCCGTCCGTCTTTTTCTTGCTAATATAACACCGCTGTCTTCAGATATTGTAAGAAGTTAGAACGATTTTACTAGGTTTTCTTATACTTTATCTCAAATGGTTTTGGAAATTTAGTAAAAGAAAGTGATGAAAGAAACTTCTGTTTATTCCAAGTAAGATTGGCATTTGGTGGAAAATAGTTAATCTTAAAACACAAATGTTCTATACTTTTTTGACTACCAATTAAATTTTTGCTTTTGGTTTAATTACAGTATTACTTGGATAATGATTACTTTTTCATATTTGGTTTTGGCAACTCTTTTAAGATTAATTTTTGACAAAATCTTCAAAAGTTTTGTTTTTCAAACATTATGTGCTTTTATAAGTTAAATTAATAGTATACATTTGGTTCAACTAATTTTATCCTTTTTTTAAAATCTTTTTTCATGATTTCAATATTTTAAATTACTTACGAGGAATCATTATAGCTTTTCATATTCATTAAAACATATATAACTAGTATAATAATCTAAAATCAATAGAACTGTTAGTTAAATTAACTTTTCTAAAAAAATTAATTAAAAAATCAATATACTTATAGTTAATTTATCATAATTTTATTTGCACACGTGAGATCATGAAATGTGCTTATTATTAGTTAAATGACATAATAATAATAATAATAATAATAATAATAATATCTAATAAAATTACCTGTTAAATTTTATGTGTCATATGTGCACATTTCGTAAAATCATTCCTCATTAGTAACATTAAGGGCCGAAAAGGATGATTGATCAAAAATATAAGCTAAACATTTGAAACATTTGAAAATTCAAAAAATCCAAAAATAAAAAATAATAAGAATCGAAATCTAGCTATTGAATGCTTTGCATCAGGGAACAGACCCTATTTTAAACATGTCAAAAATGAATACAATAATTACAATTTTAGACATTTTAAAAAATAAAATATATTTTAAATTCTGTTAAGAGACAGTATCAGTTATTTTTTAAAACTTATTCATAATTAGTTTTATTATTTGTCTAAATTTTTACATTTTTTAAAAAAATGTAAATTTGCATGTATTTACATATAATTAGTTGTTATGGTATTTTGTGTTCTTAACTTACGACTTTGATGTCTTAAAAAAATTTTAAATTTGAATAAATAAAAATAATAACAAAAAGATAATTTTTTGTAAATATAACGTTACATACTTTTAAATTGTGCAAACATTATGTTTTAAATGGAATTGAAAACCAAATAGCTTGCAAGTTATCCAGTTTTATTTATATATAATCATTCTTTAATTTATTAACTGTACATATTTTTTTAATTCTTGAAACTTATACTCTAATCGAAAATGAAATTAAGAATTACTTATGTATTAGGATGAATGCAAATAATTATTGACATATAAATAAATATTTGTATAAGCATTTATTTTAGCTGCTAATTAATATCATACACTAATCTCAATATCAATTCTACATGAGGGTGGGTATAACTGACATTTTGGACAACTTGAACTTGCATATCTGAATGTAAGAAATGGAGGAATGATCTATACTTAAACGAACACATTAACTCCATAGGCTCTTCGACAAATTTCATTCAATTTAACAAGATAATGATATGATTGAATTATTTTAAATCTGAAAACAAGATATCCTTTAACGTGATTCTATGTTTGGATATCACACCTCTTATTTTATAAATACTACAATTTTCCATTATCTTAACAAAAAGTTGTGAAAAAACTTGTTGTTTTTGTAAAATAACAATTATATGATTTTTCAAGTATTGTGAACATTTGTCAATATTTTTTTTTATAATATTTTATTTAAAAAAAGCATAAATAACTAGGAGCATATTCATGCAAACACACATTCTCACGATAACTTTTGTTATCAAAATAACTTATATGTAACTATGCACCAACTCAAAGAAAACTTTATCTATACTTTTTAACAAGAAACAAGTCTTTGCATATAGTGTCTACTGATTTCTATAGTAATTATTTTTATCACGACATTAAAACAAGGTTAAAGGGTCAATTATATTTACATTTGATAACAAAGATTTATGTTTTATTTAGAAAATGAGGTACCAATTTATAGATTAAACTAAGATTTATTTTAAGTTTATTATATATTGAAGTTAAAATGAAATTACTTTACAAGATGTACTAATTATTGATTACAAATATCAAATACAGCAGTAGATGTTGTCTATAATTTTAAAACTATTTACAAAAAATTAATATCAGTTAACGTTAGTTGTTTCGTGTCTTTTTTCCTGTGATTTTACTTGTATTGTATCATGCTCTTGGTTGCGTTTAAGTTAGCCAAGAACTGGTAATTTCAGCTACAATTTTTTTTCTATGATTTTGTTTTTAGAGCAAAAAATATTTAGAATGAATAAACTTTTTCAAAGATTAAAATTGCGTAATTTTTACAATACATGTTAATCTTGTTTTAATTAGTGTCTTTAAAAGTTTAAAAATCGTTATTAATATCATAACACAAAAAACACGTTTACTCTTATTCAGAATAAAAAAATTATGTATATTGTTTTGATTGATACCTTGGCAATGTATAAAATGTTTAACGCTCAAAAGAATGAACTTTTTTAAAAAATCAAAATCCATTATAGCCATTTTGATTTCTCTTCTCATTCTCTTATTGTTATTATTTATTATATTATGTATTTCCAATTATTGTTTATATCTTTAAGTTGCTTAATTTAAAATTGATAAATGTAGTAATGTAGTTTTTACATAAATATTATTCTGCAATAAAATCTATTTTTAGCATTTTATTAAATATATTAATTTCTGATAAAAAGCCACAGTTGCTTTTGAAACATGTTAAATATTATTCGACTTGTAAAATTATGGAGAAAATTTAAATTAATATAACTCAAAATTATAAAACGCGAAAAAATGGATACAATGTTATGATTAACATTGTAAAACATAGTTTTGAAAAAAATAGATACTTTTAAATGCTTATAAAAAAACCACATTGTTTTGATTTAAACTAGTGATTGTCATTTATTAAATGATGCAGAATTAATCCCTAATATAATATGTTAACTTTTGATTATTATTGAGTATATTAAGTTGACTTCTTAAGAACAATGATATTATTTTAGTCAGAGCTATTGTTAAATAAAAACATAAATTAACGTCTTAATTGGTTTGAATAAGCTTTTAGCCAATTCCAGGTTCTTATATTTTAAATCTAATGCGTAAAATGTATTTAAAAATTATATTTGAATTTTATTTACTTATTTATTTATTTATTTATTTATTTATTTATTTATTTATTATTTTATTTTATTTTATTTTATTTTATTTTATTTTATTTTATTTTATTTTATTTTATTTTATTCGCTCGCTAAATATTTAGGAGAAAATATTTTTATAGATAGTAAAACTTATTTTTTAATGTATTATTCTAGGCATTAATTCAGCATTCGAACTAAGCACTGTCTACTCTAATTGTTATGTTAATTTAAAAGTAATTATAAATGAATAAATATAAAATAAAGAAATAAATGAATAAATACAAAAGCATCGATGCAATTGAAATATTAATAAAGATTTACTTATACTTTCAAGAAGGGGTTATTTATTTTCGAGAAAACAATATATAAATGACAGAATATATTTTGTTGTAAGATACAGCGTGCAGGATTTAACATGAGAAGTATAACTTTTCAGGTATTTGTATTCTGTATTTTTTTGAATTTTAGTAATTTAAGTTCAGATATAGACACAAGATTTCCTAAAATTCGTTGAAAACCGCCAAATGATTGTGTACAATATCGCAATTGAAACAATATTACATGTTTTTGTTTAAGGTATAAAGAGTAAAACGTTTTTGCTTAATCGATTTGAAAGCATTTTATAAAATTTGAGCAGTTTTTCTCCAAAAGAAAGTTAAATATTAAACTACTCGGTACCTTTTAAAACAACAAATAAAATTCTTGTCAAAACCCGCGTAAAAGAGAATGTTATTATGATTAATAATAAACCTAATTTACTTAAAATGTTCATTCTGTTTGATACTAAAAAACAGTTTCTCACAGAACAGAATGGAAATTGAGTTTGAAGTTTCGTTGATTTAAAAACAAATGTAAGTTTAAAATTTCAAATTAACTGACGGAAGCAACTACTTCCTTAAGTTAAGTTATATGCAGATTATATCTAATTATTTTTGGAATGCAAACTTAAGCTAACTGTGTTATTTCATAAATATTTTAAACTTTTTTACTCGTTTATACTGAAACCAAAAGAAAACAGAAAAAACTAAAAAATTCAAAAGCAATAACTACAAAAAGTCGCATCATTTAAGATGGAAATATTTAAAGCTTTCCTCTCGCAGTTTATGGACGTCAGCTTTATGTGAAAAATGGTTTTCTTTGACGTTCAAGACGAAAATTGTATAAAATAAAACATAAACAGACTAATATTTTGCTATAAATTATCAAAAACATCAGCGCCTCATTACTTCAAGTATTTTTATGTTTTCCAAGTGTAAATATATTTTACTAAACGAAAAACGAAAAAATCGCAAATTAAACCGTACATATAGTGAATAAACTTACCGTTAAAATTTTCAATATACTATGATTAATGAGAAGCTAATCTGACGCAATCATTACAGTCAGATAAGCTGGAAGTTTGACCTTACGTTCAGATCAAGATCTGGCAGCATTCCACCGAGCCCAATATCTCGAATTTCCCGCCATCCAGATGTATATAATACAATATGAATTATAAATTCTTCATAAAAATGTAACAATCCTTTTTGAAATGTTGAAACTAAAACTTTTTATTCCAGTATATTTTGTTGTCATGGAATACAAGTAACAATAGAAAAACGCCAATGTTTTTGTTTGTGTTTCATTTTTAGATACATGTCTTGTGTAATAGATGTTCCTGAAATAATAAAAAGCAAAAGAAATTAAGCATTTTATAAAATACCGAGGAAGTGAATGGCTTTCTCGTTGTCGTCACAGTTGTTCACGCTCCCATGCAAGTCCCAGGCAGCATTTGGTTTCCATGATTCCATTGAACGCAATTTTTAAATTACATGAATCGAGGTGTGCTCTGGCATGTCGTACGTGTGTAAATCACCGAAATAAACAAAAATGACGTAGTATCATTTATATTGGAAGCTTTTGCATACTGAATTTTGTATTACATGTTGTTATATCCTGTAAGAAATATTAAAGTGAATGAACTATCATATATAAGTGCTCTTAGTATCATCTTCAAAGGAGATTTTAGCAATGTCATATGTTATTTTCTGAAAAAAAAGATGCAAACATTTACGCACTCGAATAGCAAAGATCTGTGTGTTTTGGAAGCTTTCATTTTGCTTTAAAAGCCAAATACTCAATTTTAAATGAACCAAAAAAACAAGAAACTACGACATATCTCTTATGAAATACGAGGCACCTTTGTTTAAATTAAATAGATAACGTATTTTAGTCTTTATTAAAATAGTTTAAATTCGGTTTTAACCACAAACAACTTTGGTTTACGAATGTGCAGTTTTTAAAACAAAAAGTTATTAAATCTGAATAATTGATATTAAATACATGTAATAGGCAAATCAGGACGATTGATATCTAAATTCAGTAATCGAAATATTTTGATAGTAAGTTTTAGATTAGTAATAATCGCGATATGTAAATTAGTTGATAGTTTGGACTAGTGCATTTTCATTAGCTCGGAACCACTCTCAATGATCCGTAGGAGGTACTTGGAGCTTTGATGATTGACATATTACAACAATCTAACCAATCACAGTGTAGGTTTCATAGTTGCATTCGTGGAGGGTTTTCTTTGACGGCCCATTACCGAATGCCACTAGACCTAAAAGTCACACCAGCACAATATTGACACACATTTTGCAAGGCATTATGAGAGACCAAAAGTATGAAAAGTCAAGTAGACAAGTTATTTAGATTTACCTTGTCGCATTACCTCTTCAAAATCTGTTTAAACTGGGACATAAAAACGCTTTTAAATAAGCAGAAAAAGGGGATTTAATATCATTGTCGTATTTGTAAATTCATATCTATGGGTAAGTAAATATTCGTTGTTAACAAATAAATATTTTGTTTATTCAGTTTTGAAAATTAAAAAAGGTCGTCAAATTTCAAAAACAGCTGTCTAAAAAATAGAGCTATAGGCTATTTTATAAACTATTATACGTATCATAACCATATTCATCATTGTAGTTTTTTTTACTCAAAAGTCAACAAACACCACAAATTGACCCGAAGTCTGAAATTAATTTGTCCAAATTATTTCCTGATTTTTTAAATAACAGTGTATATAAAAATGCAAATAAGTAGAAACATCTAAACTATGAAATCAAATATTCTAAAAAATGTGCCGTACATTGACCTAAACTTAAACAGTAAAATATTACTTTAGTTTTTGCATTTATTCAGGAAAATATAAATTCAGAATCATATGTAATATTATTTCGATTTTTTAAGTTCCACATTTTTAAAATTTATTTTTATTTTTAAAAATATTGTTCAATTATTGAAGTTTATTATTATTATTATTTATTGGATTGATAATATTAACACAAACTCGCAATTTAAAAAAAAAAACAGATACATTGTACAGTAATTTAATATGTTAATTTATATTATTATTTATCGATTAAAAATACGTTTTTCCAGTATAAATAAAAAATTATCAAAGTGTAATAATGACGCGACATCATAAACCGATTGATGACATGACTTTCCGCATCAGGAAAAAGTGTAAATTTACCATGATAGTCAAAATACCCTAGTGTAAAATTAACAGTTTGTTATTGACGGCAACAAGTGAATCTTGTCTAGAAATCAAAAGTACCAATTAAATGACCAAAGGAGTACATAAACTTATGGGAACTGACCATTGACTCCCTTAGGAATGACATTTTTAAAGATATACCACATAGTTAATTGAACTGGAAGTAAATTAATATGTACTCACGTACAACTATGCGAAGGGTTATATCAATTTCTGGTGTTCTCTGGCAATATCAAACATATTATATATCACTTGACAAACTGAACAATTATAAACTGGATTCAGAGTTGAGATAATTGTAATATATTAGATAAGCATAAACAGCTTACACGGCTTCAGAGCCTAATACTGGACTTGTTATCAGTTAGTCTAAAGCCGTGTAGAATTATTGTCAATTAAGAGTCAACTTAGTGGTGTAAACTTTCCTATGTCAAAATGTCTTTCAAGATGTTCTAGAAATCCTTGACCACCTTGTGATGGTAATTTTTTAACTTGTTTTGGCGAGTTTTAATTGATAAAATCTGTCGTAACCACTTGAAACTAAAATGACTTGAATTGAAACAGCACAGAAAAAGTGTGTAAAAAAATTGATATTTCAAGTTGTATATAAAAATATATATTTTTATCACAAATCTTATACTCTGGTTTGCATCGTTCTTTATTTTTTGTTGAATATAAATTGATCTTGCAATTGCTAACCCCCAGTAATTATTTGAAAGCACCATTCTAAAAATAATCGTTGGGTTTTCAAAAATATGTTAATCTTTTTATTTTTAAAAAAAAAAAAAAAAAAGGATTGCGATGAAGTCGAGGTTTAAATCAAAATTCTACATGTCTGATTCCGAATGTGAAAGGAGCATTTTCATTTAAATAATACTTTTCCGAATATTTCATTGCACAAAACCTTTTCTTAATAAAATTTGTAAACATTTTTTTTTAGATTGTGAAGAAAAATAAAACTATAAATAACAAAATTTTCTTAGAATAATACCGTCATATTATATTTTTTTTGTATTTTCTAAATGAAATATTAAAAAAAATAATGACAACTTATTAAAATTTTTTGAATGTTTCATTCAGAAAATTAAAAAAAATTATAATATGACAATACCCTTATAAAAAATGAAACAACCTTCAAATAATTTTTAATAATTTTAAATTCACTTTGAAATAAAGAAATATAAAATTTAGTTTTTAAAAAATCACTTTTGAATAAGAACACATAAATTAACAAGAGAAAATCTGCATATTAATCAGCGTTTACATAAACAAATAAACAAAACATATGAATTAATTTGCTTGAAATAAATAGTAAAAAAAATGGTTTTTAATTTTGAGCAACCTTTGTAATTTTCATTTACTGTTAAATAAATTCTTCAAAAGTTTTTTAAAAATTGTTTTCACAGTAATCGCACATTATGCCCTGAAATCGGAAATTTCATTTTCGGATTTAGATAATTTCTGATTTAAATCTTCTCATCATTTTACTCCAGGATTAAATCATTCATTTTATTTATTTATTTATTTATTTATTTATTTATTTATTTATTTATTTATTTGTTTGTTTGTTTATTTTGGAGAATCATTTGTCTACATCTGACCATTTTTCTCGGTCTGGTTTATAGAAATAAATAAATATAGTACAACATACATGGCTATCATTTCAGATTTGTAAATGCCGTATAAATTCATTTTGTTTATTTCCACAGCTATTTTGCTGACTGAACTACTTGGTATATATACAAGAAATGTTGAAGATAAACACATATGCACGAAAACATGATAGTATCTTAATCAAAATTGATTTCAGGTTAATGCAGTAAATAAGCTAGTTACAGGTTAACATTGAAAGTTAAACTTAAATGTAAAAACTTTCCTCAGTACATGTACTTCTGTAGTTCGTGAACATACATGTAGTAAGCGAGTTTCAAAAACAATTTTTTTCATTAAGTAAATAAATAAATAAATAAATAAATAAAAACAAATAAAATCTTTGGCCACGTCCTGGTAAAACGTGATTCTATATATATATATATATATATATATATATATATATATATATATATATAATATTCAAATATTCATCAAATATTCTGACTTTCACATAAAATGAATAATGTTAATGACATTTTACTATTTATTGTTGTATTTGTATGTGTTCAATGTAATTACTTTCCACGCCAGTAACATTTAGAGGGAAAATAATAGAATTAAATAAAGATAACCAAGACTTAATAATTTTCCTGAAAATTTTATTATGTTTAAATCCAAACGTAAAATTTCAAGGGAAGTAGAATATCGCAATGAACCTAACATGCGGTTACATTCAGTGACCACAACTTGCACAAAAGACAGTCACTGATCTCACTTGAGCTGGGGAAGGTCGATCAATATCCAAACGTGTTCTTTAAAACATTTAATGATTACAATTTAATTTAATTTTATGTTTTAAAATTTTATTTTAGAACAATCGACATTTGGTGAAGTAAACCAACTTGGTGGTGTGTTCGTGAATGGAAGACCGTTACCAAATGCAATCAGATTAAGAATTGTTGAACTAGCTCAGTTAGGGGTTCGACCTTGTGATATAAGTAGACAATTAAGAGTGTCACATGGATGTGTTAGTAAGATACTAGCAAGATACAATGAGACAGGTTCTATACTTCCCGGAGCCATCGGTGGCAGCAAACCCAGGGTTACCACACCTAACGTTGTCAAACATATCAAAATGTACAAAGAACGAGATCCCGGGATATTTGCTTGGGAAATCAGAGACAAATTATTAGCAGACGGAGTGTGTGATAAGTATAACGTTCCATCTGTTAGTTCTATAAGTCGGATTTTACGTAATAAAATTGGAAACGGGGGAAACGGACAAGTACCACCACAGGCATACGAAAATAAAAACCAGATTATGCCACAAACAGCCGCACCAGCACCAATATACAATCAGTTCTATCCATATTCTTGTCCAGCACCATCAATGCCACCAGTGCCATCACCACAGATGCATCCCCAGGCTCATTTACCACAGTTTACCCCAAGTAAGCCACCACCTGTCAGTAGTTGTGTTACGCCCTGTATGATGCGGGCCTGGGCAGCGTCTTCACATTCCGTCAATGACATATTAGGATTTAGATCTCCCGTGCCACAATCAATGGCTCAACCAGCACCAATGCAACATGAAAATATGTCATCCATAGGACAAAATTATAACATGAACTATTATCATAGTATGAAGCCACCTATGTCGCCAATGTATTTACAAAGCTGAGATTACCCAATCATATAATTCGTTACACTAGTTATGTTGATCTCATATTGTAATTGCCCGGATGATAAAATAATTTACTCGTATGTGTGCTCGAATCTGAAGTACCAGTGTTTAATTGACTTCGAAAGATAGTGTACCAAAAAGACTTTACTAAAGAGGTATCAGTAAATTATATTTAGATATTTGACTATGTTAGACAAAATAGACACTTTTCATTCATTGATCTTCATTTACATTTAGCTCTAAAGTGTTTGCCCGGTCTCCTAGGCGAACTAATGTTTACGCTAGTGTACATATACTGGTATTTTTTCTTTAAGTATCTTTACGTTTTTTTTTTTTTACTGATTTGTAATTCAGTATTACCTTGTGTCTCTGTTTTGAACATGTAGATTCTATAATCAAGCAATTTTACCAGAGCACTCAAGTCTTTTGTGATACTCTACTTACTTAGCACATTAATTTGATATACATGTTTTAATTTCATGCTAGGCCAGTAACGATATATCATTTACGAATCTTCAATGTTTAAAAAAGTGTTTTTAACTTTGAGTATCAGACTTATAATTTCAGTTTGAATATTAATTTGTATAAGAAATATAAGTGCTAAATTGAAAGATTGTATAAGTTGTTTTAAATATGGTTTATGTATAAGTGCATAATACTTGTGTATCATTATAAAATAATTGTTGAGTTTACAAATGTTCATCGAATAAATTTTTATTGCACGATTTTTTTTGTTTAGTGCAATTCTATTTATTTTATGCTTTAGAGATGATGATGATGATGATGATGCATACCTTTATATTAGTTATCAAACTGAAAAATAAAACTGTAAATTGATTTTTAAAAATTAAAAATGACTTATATTTAAAAGAAAAGTACTGAACATAGTGACAGATTTCTAACTAAAACAAATGTGTATCTAAATTTTCGTACTTATTTGCTTTAATTAATGTCGTAAAACGAATGTATTAGTTATATATAAAAGGTACCATAAGGTCTACATTAGCCTATTGAAAGATTATGTTCGTCTGATTTCTGAACAAAATCCCGTCGTTAAGATGAGGATGCGAAGTTACACCCAAACCTCATGATCAACCCGAGATGAATTTCTATATTCAATTTTATATTTTGTAACCCTCTCTAAATATAATATTAGATGATACATGTGGAATCATATTAAGGTATGTTGAGTTGTTTTTCATACACATAGTATTAAATGTTTAAAAAAATCGCAAGTACCTGTTTATCTGGGAAATTAAATACATAGTATCTTTTTAAAATTGAAACATCTTGTAATTAAATGTATTTTGGCAGCTAGAGAACATTGCATTCATAAATCAACTGACAGACAATGATTTTATTAAAACATTATAACACGGTGTGGTGTGTATAAACGGGTTTCCAAACTGTCAATTTCAAATTGATAACTTCCGCGAATGGGCTTCATTTTCTACTCAGTCTGCAAAAGGGCTTATTAATACTTCCGGTTGTAAACTTGGTAATCGGAAACCAGTTGTAATACACATATCAACTTATGCTGTAGAAATTTAATTTGGCTTACTTTTTAATACTTCCTAGAATCTGCTTTTTGGTAGTATTTTTTCTTTCAACTGTATTGAAAATGGCTGCCACGTGCTACCTTTGTATCTTCAGTTATGAAAAGTAACGCATCACATGGCTGCCGATACGTTTGTTCTGGAATACAATGTTTCAATTGTATTTTTCTTGACTTGTTTTCTTTGATCTTTTGTTTATTTTGTTGTATTCCTGGTTGCTTTGGCAGTTGTTAAATACAACCTTTAAGCAACAAAATTCATTTTAAAATTACGTAACTGTTAATGATATAATGACACGACATCGCGTAACTTCATCTCTTGCCATTGTGCATACGTTAAACTATACCGTGTTTAGTGTATTGTTTATCAGAACATTTTCCACCTTTAAACCTTTCACGTATACATATGCGCAGTTATGTGATAAATCCTGCAAAATAAGATTAACTTACAACTTTTCTCACATTTTCTGATAAAATCAAACAATTCTGAAACGGACAATAATATATTACTTTAGAGTATACATGAATATTTCCTCAAATTTCCCAGCATAAACGTTAAATAAAAAACTTGTGATAATCTCTATGTAAAAATTAATTAAACTGTTTTTTTTTCTTTTAATTTCAAATAACGGAAACAAGAGTAAAATAAAAACCTACTGTTTAAAAGTTTTTTGCGCGTGAATGTTTATTGAAACAAACTTTAACGTTTGAGAGACTCCTCACTCCTGTAATAAATTTTAATCAAGATTATAATTTGCTTTAATTATTTATGACGAAGATTAACTAATTAGAATGTATTAATGCTGTCCGAGCGATACATATATACAGGTTAAATACTTAAACATTATAATTTCCTTGACTTGGATATTTCAGATTCCCTTTTTCTTAGTATATTCTTACTCTTACAAAAATATTCAAAATTCAAAAACCGGCAAATATGTTAATTTCATAAAGAACTGAGAATTAAATACAAGCTGATAAATCTTTTCAATTGAGTCCGTCTTGTATACAATGCTATAAGATTTTTCACACTTGAATTATTAAACTTAATAAATACAATTCTATGTATTAATTTCAATAAAAATTATAAATAAATAGTAATAGTATATTGACATTTTATGACTCTATATTTCTTAAAAATAATTGTAGAGTAGTTGAGTAAATTTTGACCATTTTGGAAACAATGATATTTTTTCAACATTATAAACCCTTCCCAATGTGGAGTTTTGCGGTATCTTTTTCTGAAAAATAAAAAAAAACGAATAAATCTTATTAGTAATTTAAGCTTACATCCTGAATAATTAATTTGAAATTCAAAACTTTTTCTGCAATTCTGTGAAATTACTTTATGTATTTCGTGTTTTTTTTTTTTTTTTTTTTTTTTTTTTTTTTTTTTTTTTAAATTTTAACATTCCACTACAGATATGATTCATTAACAGATGTGACTATCTTATCAATAACGGAGATACATATATACCATACTACTAAACACGATATCTGTTATAAAGGGGGAGCGTCATCATCATGAATCAACAATTACGATTATTTAATTAAATTCTAAATGTCACTTTATAATCTCCTTACTTTGTTCACACACACACACACACACACACACACACACACACACACACACACACACACTGCAGTCGATAAGAAGTTTAGCAGGAAATTAATTTGTTTGAAAAGCAGCGTGTTTTAATAATACTGTATGTAAGCAGAACTTCGTACGATCGCATCTAAAACAAACAATAGTATTGTTTTCATTTGTTCTAATTTTCTGACTGAAACTTTTAAAATTTTAAAACATAATTTAAAAAAAAATTATCCAGAAAAACGAAAAATTTAAAATATAGTATCATATCCATTTAGTTTTAAAAGTTATGTCAAAAGTCAAGAAATTTATAAATTCTCCGTTTGTTGTGTTTGATTTTGACATTTTAAATACTAAGTATATATTTTTATCAGTAAATACTTGTTTCTTTTCAAGTTAAAAACAAAAGATATCATATGTTTATTTTATTTCTCAAATGAAACTTAACCAATGAAATCCATAATCAAAAAATTTCTGTATAAAAATTTCTGAACTTTTACAAAATTCATTACATATCTAAAAACTTGATGTAAACATGTATATCTAAAAGAAACACGTTTAATGTTTTTAAGCTTATTATTATTTGATTTAATAATAATAATAATAATAATAATAATAATTTTACCACTACTTCTGGTGTCGTATTTATTTATAGGAAACTATTTCCTGGTTCTAATTATCTTAATTAAAACATTAATATATTTTATTGCAAACACATAAAAAGTGATTCTGATATTGTTTCATACAGGTCTGTTCACTTGAATTACGAGAGTCAAAGCTCACATAAATAATTTCTCTCACCTAAACAGTTAACTGACAAAGTTCCAGTTCTCGACTGTCTTGTATTGCACTGTACCGGGGTTTATGTTTTGATCTGATATTGTTTCATACAGGTCTGTTCACTTGAATTACGAGAGTCAAAGCTCACATAAATAATTTCTCTCACCTCAACAGTTAACTGACAAAGTTCCAGTTCTCGACTGTCTTGTATTGCACTGTACCGGGGTTTTTGTTTTGACCTGATATTGTTTCATACAGGTCTGTTCACTTGAATTACGAGAGTCAAAGCTCACATAAATAATTTCTCTCACCTCAACAGTTAACTGACAAAGTTCCAGTTCTCGACTGTCTTGTATTGCACTGTACCGGGGTTTATGTTTTGATCTGATATTGTTTCATACAGGTCTGTTCACTTGAATTACGAGAGTCAAAGCTCACATAAATAATTTCTCTCACCTCAACAGTTAACTGACAAAGTTCCAGTTCTCGACTGTCTTGTATTGCACTGTACCGGGGTTTTTGTTTTGATCTGATATTGTTTCATACAAGGTCTGTTCACTTGAATTACGAGAGTCAAAGCTCACATAAATAATTTCTCTCACCTCAACAGTTAACTGACAAAGTTCCAGTTCTCGACTGTCTTGTATGGCACTGTACTTGGGGTATTTGTTTTGATCTGATATTGCAAGTTATGTACATCTGTCACACAAGGGAATTTGCCAATATTTGTCGAGATGTATTCGTATAAATGTTTTACTTCTTTGTGTTTACAGTTTGGTAAAATAAGTTCTGGCATTGCTTCATAAATACTTATTTAATTGTTATGTTCCAGCTTTGGTTAGTTTAGTTGAGGGATACTCAGAGTTATCGTCATTTTCACTTCCACGAAACCTTATATTTCGCTTTT
This sequence comes from Tegillarca granosa, assembly GCA_029721355.1. Lineage (NCBI taxonomy): Eukaryota > Metazoa > Mollusca > Bivalvia > Arcoida > Arcidae > Tegillarca > Tegillarca granosa. The sequence goes on from CM056595.1 coordinate 48,040,930, forward strand.
TATTTAGAGAAAGCTTTTGAGCCGCTGTTTGCTAAGTTAAAAGCTCCAATAAAATACTTTCAACCACACTGTTATATTGGATATGTATATCAATATGTATTCATTTTGACTTCGTTTAGTTTCTCTGTCATAAAACATTTTTTATGTATTTAACAATAAATTTTAAAAAAAAGTTTTATGACATTTTCAATCCTTTGTTTATTGTGCCATGTCTTTTGTTGTGTTTTAGTTTTCGGTTTTCAAATTCTCCATTTTTAAAAAAAAAAAAAACTCTGGTACCAAAATCTATTACTAAGTGCCATAATATCCAATTATAGTTAAATATCTTAACACTTTTTCGGTGGTAAATGATGGTATAGTTGAAATTTTATAAAAGAATGCATTTTAAAGTAATACCTAACATAATTGTTTACCAGTCGTAACCATTCAGACTTAACTTATTATATTGATCCCAAATCTGGGTTTCTTTATTTTTTTAAAAATAAATTTCATGCCATCCAACATTGTCTAAGAACAAACCTTGAGAAATAATGCTATTTTAAAATCTAAATCTCAAGTTTTAATGAGGTAAATACAAGGGTGACATTTTCTGTGTGCAATGTTTAATTTAATGATTTAATTATTTCGCAGTAGCAAACCGTACAAAACGCATTCAGGTTGTCACTTTAGTACAATATACGAAATTAAACCCACGTATAATATAATAGGTGATTGACATAACCACAGAAATGGAAATTATATATTTTTTGTTCCTTTCAAAAGATTCTAAATTCGAATATGGTCGTTTTAAAATTTCAAACAACATCTGTATTACCGCAAAACTTGATCCCCACTCCCAAATCCTGCTATATATATCACATCTTATCCCCTCCCGTCTAGTATATTTCTGTTTAATTAATACATCATGGATAAATCTCCGTCAGGTGTCATAGTGTAATTAACTAAATTTACCGTACAATCATTGGAGATGCTAATGGAAAGTTTACTAATTTGTAGATGTAAAGCGTTTAATGCTTATATAATGAGGCTTCTTCTATGACTTTTAAAAATAGAAAAATTATTATTTATTATTATTATTATTATTATTATTATTATTATTATTATTATTATTATTATTATTATGAAAATGGTTTGTTACTTTCAGCAAATCGTTAAAAGTCAAATTTTAAATATTGTTTCGGTATAACCAAAGATGACTTATGTTGCTTAAAAAGAAATTAAAAGATATTCAATCGTTACAAATTTTCGGACAGGTTTAGTTTTTATTTAATATGTTATAGATGTATAGCTTTTCAATATACCTAACGGTGTTTTTCGATTTTAAAATACCAAAACTGTTATTATTTAAATATTTTTTTCAGAAAAATTTTTCTTTGAAAAGACTTTTCCTGAGAAAAACGAAATGAACTTAATTTGGAATGGAAGAGCGTTGATTGATGCAGATTCTATTTATAGACGACATTTTTAAAAATTTAAAACCAGTTTTTCAAGAATGTTTTTATTTTCTCGTTTCACATATAAGCTTAAGGTTCGGAGTTTCTTTGAAAATCTTTGTCTTTTGACGGCTAGAATGAAGGCTGATAACAACCAAAATTTGTATAATATTTGTATTATTTGTATAATAATAGTTATAAAATTGCCGTCTGCTGATTTTGAATTTCTATAAAAGTAATGCATTCAAAATCAGCACATGACAACCGTTTGATAAACATGTATAGAACATATTTTACTAAGGCATTTTACATTTATCAAACGTTCATGTATTATTCAAATAGGAGTTTATTTTAATAATATTTTCAAAAAATTGTTTCCTTTGAAAATGCAGGCTGATTTAAAAAAAAAAACAACCAAACAGATATACAGCACTGACAGATTTACTCATGAACGTTTTAGTCAAATTTAAATATAGAAAGTAAATGTACGGTCACTCAGCATAATTATGTAACCAGTATTTCTGAGGTTTTTCAATGGTCCAGTTTTCATTGACTATATTAATAAGCTGTTAGTTTTTACCAAGTTTTTTAAAATCCTTCTTTTTAAGAACAACAAGGTCAAAATTGATTGGTGTTTTGCTGAAAACCATTTTTGATAAGTTTGGCTTGGGTTTCCGACATTCAAATGCAATAAGTGCCACTTAAGTAATACAAACCCTATACATTTTATTATTATTATTATTATTATTATTATTATTATTATTATTATTATTATTATTATTATTATTATTATTATACACAATGCAACCAGACATTAAAAGTGTTTTAAACTTTTTTATTTTAAATTATTTTCATTCTAAAATCACAAGTTTTCTTTCTTTCAGCAGCTTTCGTAGAATTTTGCCTCTAGTTTCTACATCTATATTATTTATATTTTGATATTTACGGAAGTTTCAACTGCTTGTTTTCGTACACCAATAAGTTATCATCAGGTGAAAATATTTTCTGTCTACTTTAAAATTAAACAAATATATTTCTTTTTCTTTTTTTTTTTTTTTTTTTTTTCTTTTTTTTTAACCTGTAAGAATTCAATTTACATACATTTGGCAAGCACAGATATACATCTGATACAAAGATACTGCGATATATACTTGTGTGGCCCGAACGTACAATGGCATATTGTAATTAATAGCCCTGGGAACTAAATTATAAATACATTAAGTGTTCTTTTTTCAGTTTAAGAAGTTATGTTACAGAAAGAAAAAGGTTTAATAAAATGAGCTTAGCGGATACTGCAACAAAAATATGGATCCAAACCGTCATCATCACTGACTTGATTGGAGATGTTTATCTTGTCAGTCGTGATAGGGACTTCAATAAAAGAGTTCTTAAGAACAAGCGATGAGACTTCTAACGATATTATAGTTCGTAGTTACTTTTTATAAGTAAAGACGGTTTTATGATTTATCGGCTAGGAGCAGTAAACCGAATAAACTTGATAGCGAACACAGCATCCAGTAACAACCTACATTAAAGATTAGGCTTAATTTCTTCAATCATTTGTTTTAAAATGTAAAATAGTTACATAATTCACAGTTTGAGGCAGGAAAGAATTTAAGCAATGGTTTCCATATTTTACACCATGCCACTAACAGAAGTTTTGTATCAGAGAGGCAAGATGATACAGCAACATTGAACAGATGGCCCTAATTTTATGTCCGGAAGCCGCTAGAACTCATTGAGAAGGTGTAATACTTCTCGATAACAAACTGTAGAATGAATGAAGTATACGTTATAATGTCACACATGATCTGTATATATGCTTCACCTCCTATTTATCAATATTGACACAATAATGATGATGATGAAGAGGTAATTAATGATCATTTATTTTACTACATTACGTACACAGAATGATTTACTTAATATTTCTTATTTGGAAAATGGAAAGTCAGGATCTTAATGTTGGTTGTCTTTTAACGTTTGCTTTTATATATATATATATATATATATATATATATATATATATATATATATATATATATATATATATATATATATATATATATATATATATATATATATATCTTTATTCAGCGAAAACTAACGACATGAGAAGTAGCATTAACTAGTCAAGTATGATGTATAAAGTACCTTTCATTCACTATATGCATCATATATAATAATAATGATAATAATAATAATAATAAAATAATAATTATAATAAACAACTAATCTTTCAGATTTCAATTGCGTCTGTATCTAATGAAAATAGAATACTTTTAAAATAGGATATGTAAATCAATTTTGAGCATAACAATATGAAGCATTTTGAAGTTCCCAGATAAGCCAAGAACGCGCTAAATACCTTAACATTGAAAAAGAAAAAAAAACGAGAAATACATTTTAATACCGCTCTCAGATTTAAACAACTATTACTTAATTTAGTTTTAACAATAAGCCTAAAGTATTTCAGTTTTTCCATAAAAACAAAAATGCCAATAAGTCTAGAAATATCCTAAAAAGTCTATAAAATTACGACAACAGACTTATAAATTCAAACTAAAAATAAACTAAGCATATAGACTACTGTTTGTTGGGTTAAAACCATAGTTCTGGTTTTTTTAACAGTCAAAACGGAGACAATGTTGAGTTTTTTTTAGTCTTTTTTGGATTTACAAAACTACTTAATTATATAGACCTTTTAAGATATTGAAATTTTTGTATATATATATATATATATATATATATATATATATATGTCAAGAAATCACCTTATATCCGATACAAAACAACAAAAATACTTTCCTGGGGAAAAAGTTAGAATCTATGAGCAGATAAAAAGACAAGAAATAGCAATAAACACACACACACACACACACACACACACACACACACACACACACGGGTCTCGAACACGGATATTTTGAATTTCCGGATAAAATTTGTAACTACAAGAATAACAAAGGTTGTATTAAGTGGATTTAGGTAATGGAATCTTTGAATCAAGACGGTCAGTTATTAAGATAGTGAATGAACATGGATTACATAGAAAAAACCGGGTTTTTTTTGCATTTGAATTTTCTTATTCTCAAAAACAGTTAAGTTCTAAATGAAATGACATGGCAATAGTTGTGTCAATCAACACCTTTACAATCAACAATGAGATATCAACAAAAACAATCTGAAAACATATTTGTGATTTATGTACTATTGTAGTGTTTAGCAACTTCAGAAAACAAATTTTGCTTTCAATTTTCACTAAAATATGAACTCATGCCTGTTAAAATCATTTAAAGTGTTTCATCAGAACAAAAGCAAGATGAGGAACAATGTTGCATATGTATGTATTATATACAGGGGCAGTGGGCTGAACCTTTGTTATGTCATATTTATTATGACCATTCGCATAATCAGAAGGTACAAAAACAAACAAACAAACAAACAAACAAGCAAACAAACAAACAAACAAGCAAATAAAATATAACAACATATATTTTCTGTTTTTCTTTGAACACACACACACACACACACACACACACACACTTTATAACATAGTGTAAATAAACATAATGTACGTATATTTGGACTCGATTGCCCCGGTTCAGTAAAGTACATTTTTCAGTCACGGTTTTTTTTACAATAAATGAAAAAAAAGAAAGATTTATAAAAATAATCTATTATAGTCAGGATATAGTCTAAATACTAATTGTTGAATTATACACCCATACATCATTGTCAGCATACGCTGTCCAAATGTTTTTAAAATTGGTTCTGATATTGGTTTCGGTAAATAAAAATTACACAGGTCAATCTTATACTCTAAACAGTAAGAGATTAATGTTGAGCTTAAATAGCAATTTTCTTAATTTGTTTAAACCTTAATACTTTATTTCGCACCTGAAAGCATTTCTAATGTTTGATTCTGTAAACATTCCGTAAACATGTAAACATTGGGAAAGCTATTTCGTCTATGTCGCGGTCGTTAATAAACATTCAACAAAAGCCGTATAAACCTGTAATAATGATGACATATGGTATCACTATTTCCATCTACAAACACAATTCTGATTAACATCAAAGAAATGTTTCTCTGAAATATAGTCATTTAGAACTACAAAATTCTCTATCATGAATTTCTACTTAGAAATTCCTCGGTTAGACGACTTGTTTATTTACTTTCTGGAATGCCTAATTATGAACATATTTAAGTAATGTATTAATTATAGTAATATAAGTAGAAATATATGTGTGTCGATTTACTTTGATTTTGTTAACATTGTTTCATTTGAGATCCAACTGGCCATACACAATTGGTTTTATAGGGACTTCTGTTGTCTTAATTGATATTATCTTTGAACTTAATTACAAAGAATGTGGTCAAAACCTCTAATTGCGGACTTTTGAGAAAAAGAAGAAATTCTTAGCTCCGTTGAAAGCCGTTTTATTTCATTAACCGTTATGCAGTCGACTGAATCGGAGCGTATGACGTTTCAATACCCACCTATTTGAGCTAAGAAGATCTTCAATGGACATGCATGTTTCGCCACATTAGTAACTATTTATTTGTGGTGCTAGTTTTATATCTTATTGCAACACATTTTTACTTTGTGACGTTTTTGTTTGGATACTACAGTAGGTAAATATTGTTTTCATAAATACCTTCCTCCACATATATAATGTAGATACAATCAACCTATCATTACTGTTATATTCTGATGATGCACTGTTTCGAGAAATCAGACTTATCTTTTATAAATAATTAATGTTTATATTATTATTGAATGTAAATTTAAAAAATAACTTAGTCTAACGTGGAGGTTTTTACAATATATATTTCTTTGTAAGTACCTCTGTTGAAATTTGCATTTTTAAGCGAATTATTGCATAGTACATTTCAATCAGCAACAATTTAAAAATCCTATTTGAGAAAATTGAAATTCTTAAATCATATGCACAAGGAACAATAATTTTAAAGATAATTTGAAAAAGCTATGAAATTTATGAAATGTTGCACATGGGACATTTGTATGTTGAAAATGGAATAAGGTTATCTTGGAATCCTTTTCTGACCGTTATTGAGTGGACAAATATGTGAAGAACATTTCTATACCATAATTTTAAGGTTGTTGCGATACTTCAGAGAGGCAAAGTTAACTGTCGTGATACTTTGCGGAAGGTCTATGACCACATGATCCAAAGTAAATATCATTGCAGTATAATGCATGGTGGAGCATGGCAAGAAATATACTTTGGACATGTTTAGGGGAATGTCTGAGATGCTATCAGATATAATTTGCAAATTATTAATCAAGGTCAGACACTCTTTCAAAGTTACAAACATAGTTTGAAAGATGATAAATTTAGTAGTAACAAATAGTGATAATAACTAGTCATAAAACACAATACGTGTACAATTTAGATTGTGAAAAAAGTAATCGCCGTATTATTGCCAAAATGTGTGGTACCTGTACTTCAAGTTGGTCCCATTTCTGTGACAAGTGGTTCAAATGTGACTTTGGTTTGGACACCATCCACATCCTGCATAAAGCAAGTTAATCAAAAGTGCAGCTTTGTAACTAAAATGCATCTTTTTTTGTAAAACCTAAACGGTGGATAATTGTACAATGAAAAATAGGTTTGTGTTTAAAATCGTGCGTATTGCGATCACTCTTCAATAAAACTACGATTGTGGAGGAAACCGTAGTAAGCGCAGAATGCACTATAGATATTCGAAAAACCAGCTGCAAATGTCTTCCCACAAACGTGTGTCCGATCATTTTCGAATATATATATATATGTGTGTGTGTGTGTGTGTGTGTGTGTGTGTGTGTGTGTGTGTGTGTGTGTTACTTTGACTGCTACTTAAGTTGTAATTGACTTAAAAAACTGGCAAAAATACCATTTTCGACTATTAGTAATCGCGTAGTTTTGCTGCAGGTTTTTCATAATTATTCATTAAAAATTTTTCCGAAATTAAAAAAAATCTATAAACACCATGAGACTTAGATACAGCAACATTATCCTTTTTAGAATCAGAATTTGTGGCGACATATTAACGCAATATTAGATTATGGGTTTTGAAAAATAGAATTATATAAATGTTATATAAAATGTTATATATTTTTTAAAGTTTAAAAGCTTAAAAACATTATTACTTTTTAAATGTATATACTATTATAATTTCATTACAAATCATTAGCTTTACTTACCAATTTTGATAACTTTCAAGAGTAGAGAAATTTTTATTTATTACTTATTAATATTTATTATATAGTTTTATATATTTTATAACAATGACATATGCTAATTTAAAAATTGAAAATTGCCGCCATGTGCTAAATTATTTCATAAAAGTGTAAAGATTAGCATTGCATTGTCTTTACTTTATGAAAAAAACAACAGGAAAACTTGAGAATATAATTGATAAAAAGGGGTTGGTAAAAATTAAGTTCCGATGCCGGGAATCGAACCCGGGCCGCCTGGGTGAAAACCAGGAATCCTAACCACTAGACCACATCGGATCACATACGTATGCCGAATTCTTATAAGACTTAGTAGATTAGTCAAGAAAATCTCTTAGTTTATTATCATGATATATAAATAACAATAAAAACATGTTATATCATTACTATGATCTAACGAAAGATCAAACATTATACGCGTCAAATATATACGCACTGTTGTACTGATGTAATTATTTCAACACATGTAATATGTAATATTAGTTAAGAAAGTGAAAGAAATTATTAAATGTTCAATAACAATAACCATTAATTAAGACTATACAGATTGTTAACAATTAATGTGTCTTTAAATAAAACAAACATACCAGTCCTTGTCCAAACTTTTTAAACTTTTTGAACAACTCTCTGTAAATGATAAAGATGAAACATTACAGTTTTATTAAAATTTAATAAGTAAGTAAGTAACTACGGTAAGTAAGTAAGTAAGTAAGAAAGTAATTAAGTAATGTTTAACATAAATATCTGTTAAATTTTGATGTGCCATATATGCACATTTCGGAAATTAATTTCTCATCAGTGACACTAGGGGCCGAAACAGTTGATATATAAAAAGATGACACAAAATTTTAAAAAATTAATGAATCCAAAGACCCAAAATCAAATGAATCCAAATCCAGCCAAGGAATGCTTTGCATGAGAGAACAAACCTTAGTTTTTAATAAGTTTAAAGAGTAAAAAGAGGGCTAAAATTTTTCTACATGGCACATTTTCTAGCTGCATAAAGTACTGCTTACTTGGTTAAGGATACCCTCGGGGAGTTTTGCTCCACTAGCAGCGGTACCTGCTCAAGGTTGGTAAATGTTAACAAAAATTAAGTAAGTAAGTAGGAAAGTAAGTTTTGATTGATTAATTGGAATTTTACGTCACAGTCAAGACTATTTATATCGAAACGTCACCAGTTATAGGTGAAGTGACAAAATTTTTTACCTTTGTAGTGCGCTCAGGGCAATGTGCAGGGAGGGTTTCTTAGCGTGCTACACCTGCCGTGACACGGGGTATCAATGTTGAAGGTCTCATTCGAAGGAACTCATTGCTTTCATTTCTAAAATCCGAGTGCTTGGCGAAAGAACAGTCACTATATATTGTAAGTCTTGATCAGACCTGGCCAGGGTTCGAACTCCGACCTCCCACATACGAAGCGAGTACTTACAAGTAAGTAAGTAAGTAAGTAAGTAAGTAAGTAAGTATGTATGTATGTATGTATGTTTGTATGTATGTATGTAAGTTAGGTAGTTAGCAAGTGAGCGAGTTAGCATTTTTTTTTCGTGTCACTTGTAATTTATCAAGGGAGTAAATTGTCAACGAAATGTAAAATAAGAGGGATGGCTACGAACCTAAGTATTTGATAGATATGTACTTTTATACTCCGATAGGTACCATTTTAACATTATTCCGCATCGGGAGTTCGTTTAAACTAGCTATCTTTTTTTTAAAAAAAAAGGTGTTTTAAAGTTGGCAGTTTTACTTACCATATTTCTTAATTCTAAATAACAAGTCATCTTGGCTAGAAAAGTTTATTTAATGATTCAGGTATTCTGTACTTTTAAATGAAAATTTCACTATTCTCTTTTCACTAATAACATTTAAGATAGCTATGAAATGGATTTTTACATTTCATAGAGCACAAAATACAAAATCTATGTTTGCCGATTGCTCCACTAAGCACAATCAAACTGATCAAGGATTGTACAAAACCTAACAAGTCATCTTGGCTAGAAAAGTTTATTTAATGATTCAGGTATTCTGTACTTTTAAATGAAAATTTCACTATTCTCTTTTCACTAATAACATTTAAGATAGCTATGAAATGGATTTTTACATTTCATATAACACAAAATACAAAATCTATGTTTGCCGATTGCTCCACTAAGTACAATCTTATACAGTTCTTATATATACATGTATTTCTTTTCAAAATATACGACGAGTCGTTTATTGCACAGAAGACATCAATTAAAAACAAAAACTGTTCTTGTATATTTTTCTGTGCAAAATGGAAGACGAGTCGCACACTAAACACAAGGTATACCTTTCAAATAAAATCAAACGGCGAAATATTATCGGGCAAAATTTGGGTTATGAACTGATTTTGAGGAGATAATCATACATTACTATTTGTCTATAAGTGGTCTTGATACGTCTTGATCGTGTTTTTTAGCGTTATATTTCACTTGTTTTGTTCTTTTTGTGACTCTGTCGGTTGCAAAGTCATGTCGTAACAACTTTCTGTTCTAGTCGTAGCTGTTATTTTTCTTTAAGAAACATTACTATTTCACATAAGAATGGCGTCTTATAAACGCACGCCGTTTTGTAATTTCCATAGTAATGATTTAAGCATCAATGTCTGCACCAAGAAGCTAAGTGTGCTTGATGTCAGAACTAAGGTAAAACTAATTAAAGGTGTTAATTTTAACGGGAATGCATAGTGCATAATATGATAAAATGTTAAATAAATCTTTCAAAATCAAATTGTATATGAAGATCAAAAGTATTGTTTTGTCATACAAGTATGCGAGTTCTCGGTCTTAGATAGCCTTTCTGATCTCTTATCTGATGTATCCAATATCAGAAACATCACTCAGGTAAAAGACGGGGTTCAGAAATGATATATTGTGAAATAATTTACTTTGAAAGTTAAAACGAAAATAATCAATATAAATTTTGTCCTAGGGACGAGGTCGTGAGAATATTAAGTGCTAGGGTTAAAGTGTGTGTTTTGAATTAAAGGATCGCACTTAGTAATAAGGTTGAACTTAATGCGTATAAAGAGTATCCAATTCATTAAAGATTTTATTTTCCGGGTTGAAAATGCTTTGGAAAAAAAAAAAAAAAAAAAAAAAAAAAAAAAAAAAAAAAAAAAAAGATAATAAAAACAATACAACTTTTATTACAAAGACATTTTTTTTTTTTGTTTATATAATTGAACAGTGTGTATGTTTTTGCACGAATTGTTTTTTTTTTAATTTTTTAAAATTAATTTAGTAAAAAAAACTTACAATTTTTCAGTAAATACTATTCAAAAGACATTAATTTTAATGAATTATCATACATATATAAATATATATATTGTATAAGTATTTACAATATATAAGCGTGTATTTTATTTTGCGCTCTCAAACATTTATCCTGTATTAATATTGGCGCTGTCATTATTTCCTCTTAGACAGGTGAGCTTAAATTAATGTTGAAGTGTATTAATATTGGCGGAACATAAGTTAATGACAAAAGCGCCAATATCAATACACAACCAAAATAAATACTTATACAGTATATAAAGTAAAATCCACATTGTCTTTTCAGGACTTTCACTGGGAAGTAAACCCTCCCTTTTTCAAGACTAAAAGCTTACCAACAAACTATAATTGAAACTCCATCCATATTTAGACACTGAACTGTTAAGAGTTAATACAGCAATATAACTAATGTTGCTTTCATATATTGTCATGCTATTCGTCATTTCTGTCAGTCTCGCATGAACACGGAATTAAGGTCTAAAATAATGATTTTGTGTTATTACAAGTGGATAACGCAAAACTCACAGCGAATGTTAATTTATTTAAAATGTTAATTTATATGAATATAAGTAACCACAATATAACAAACGGTCACCTTGTAATAGATATTAAACCAGATGAAATACATGTAGTATAAATCTCCTGTCCGTTCTGTTTGCATATCTTTTAATGTTTCAACAACATTCCATATCACTGCAAATTACAAGGAAACAAATATACACCCGATTTATCTATTTTTTGCAATTGCGATGATAACCAAACTAATCAAAATGCTAAAAACGCCCGTTATTCTAGTTGTTTTACATGGCGATAGTTGATATACCACAATGAATTCCTATTTGAGAGTTGAATAGCTTACATTTCACGATTTTATTCTTAAATACCGACTCTTTACTTAGATATATGATCAATGGAACAGCTTTGAACTTGTAATCAAATTAGGCATTTAAATTATTATTATTATTATTATTATTATTATTATTATTATTATTATTAAATTCAAGTTCTATGAATAAAATCAAATAAAAAAATGATAAGGTTTAATCATTGCTTTTTTGCATGTTGAAAGTTTAATTGATGAATTTTAAATTGTCCCATGCATTAGGTCACAAAAAGCGGAAGTAATTTTCAAAATTCTAATTTACACATTTCCTGTAGCGTTATAAAAACATTGAAAATGGATACACAATTATTTTTCTGAGGTTTTTTACCTTCAGAAAGAAAATATATGTGGAATGTTACAAATCTCTACGGTACCGAAGATATTAGTAAAGGGTTTACAATTCTTAAACACCCGCAACGTTAAGACTTGCCGCTGTATCACTCCGCAGTGATTTACGAGTCGCTGCAGTTGTTATTTGCAATTACAAGCACGTGTAAAAGCGCGGACTTTATTTGTATGAGATATTCTTATTTCATTGTGTAGCACATTAAACAAATACTACTTCACCCATGTGTTTTATTCATTTCCACAATGAAAGGATGTTACAGCGATAATAAATGGCCATCCATCTTTCCTGCCTAACTGATTGAAGATTACTACAGAAAAGTAATCACTGTTCCACTTGCTGGCATTTTAATGGAAAATATTTCCGTGACAAATTTGAGAGTTTTACTTTACAGTAAGAGTAATTGATATTATAAATGTGACAAGCCATAACCCATAAGTACACAGGTGCTTTGAATATTTATGTTCTGTAGACTACATTATCTTAACAGAAGAAAGTAACAGCGAGAGAAAGAAACAACACATAGTTACCAACGCGACGATTTTTCAACAATAAATTTTATTGACTATGATGACTGACTTTTGAAATGTGACGCGCGCTTGTTTTTATATTTCACATTTTAACATTTAAAATTTTCAGTTAGTGATCTTTATTCCATGCGTGTCTTCATCTTTTGACGTTTAACCATTCCCTTGTGTGAGCTGCGGCATGCAATATCTTGGATTTCACTTTAGTGTTGGCCTTGTATAAATAATGATAGATATTGTCAGATATTGTATATACACGAGAAGATAACGGTCATCGGGTTGCTAGTTTCAGTGGGCGTTAGCGATCGCTGCAGCAACCAATCGGAAAACACTATTTTATTTTCCTTGTTTATCATTCGTTGTATTAAAAACATTGATTTACCATAAAGAAAAATGAAATACATGTATTTTCAGACAATTTCTAATGCAATTAAAAAGAAAAAAAACAAAACAAAAAAAAAAAAAAAAAAAAAAAAAAAAAAAAAAACAACAACAACAAACAAAAAGAAAAAAAATTATATATATTTATAAAAACTTGATTTATAAATATATGGATTGGTATATAATGATGAAAATGTGAAAGAAAAAATATCAAAAATATTATATTAATATAAAGTATTTTACATATAGATATTTCTCCACTTGACTATTTATCATGTCGTTTTTATTTAAGAAGCAATTGTCTCAATGATAAATTGATGTTATTGTTTATTTACCTTAAAGAATGTAAAAAGAACCTCAACAATCTGTTATGTTTGTTTTTCCTATATTTCACAACATTTCTCCTTATTTTTGCAATGGTTAATGGTCTTTCCAAGTTAACTGTAACTTTTTGTTTGACACGTTCAGTAAATTCGAAACTTATAAATAGAATATCTGACAGTTACATTCCTTTAATTAACGCCTATGCTTGTTATATATCTTTTAAATGACAATAAATGTTTTACCGAATGTATGTTACTCTGCAGCTAGACTGTGCACATCATAATTGTAATTTGTTCATTATATGTTAATGCATATATCTTCTCTCACACTGCTAACATTTTTATACAAGTAGCTAATGAATGTTTATATCTTTGTTCACAAGAACTTGATTTCTTTATGTAAAAATTGAAATGACACTGGTTCCTCTAATACATTTCACTTACCTTTCCAGTACTCAACAGAATAGCACAAACACCAAACTATTAATTGACAGCTTCTTGTTTAAATGTTTATGATTTATTTATTAAAGCCGACTCTTTGAAAGTAAAACTTCGATAGCTAGAAAATAATTCTCTTTCCTCAAATTTATTGTCGCATGTTTTAGGAATTTTTTCGAGTATAATTTTATTGAATAAAACATCGCTAAGGACTTTATCATTTAACGGTTTTACTAGACATGATAAACAAATTGACCGTTATGACTAGCACAGAGTTTACAAGTATGAATGCACCAAAAGCGAGGAACCAATTTCCGTATTTAACCAAATCTACAGTAATTTTAATAGTTAAAATTGTTTTTTATGCAACACTATAGTGGTTGTAAAATTATGTAGGATGGTGTGGTTCCTCCAAATAAGGATACGCTTTGATTATAGGTTGACCAGTGAACAATGAGACTTCACAAGCGATTGGTAAAACAGGAATCACACCAAAACTGCGTGAAAAAATCGTTAAATCATTTAAAACAGAAGAAATAATTGCGCAATGAACCGCAAAAAATCTTGACTTGTCGTCACATGTAAGGGCAATAACTTGTTAGTAAAACATAAGTTATCACTTTGCAATATTCGAACTGCTTCCGGAAACACTCTACACTAATAACGTACATCCGGTTTTGAAGATTTTAAAGTTATGGCGTAGGTGGCCATGGTTATCTGGTAGACTTCGATAAAATGAAATCTTTTTAGAAGGAATTTACATAACCACACATAAAAACGTCACGAATTTGCTTATCGCTTTAACAAAATATCAGATTTTTCTCTTTCCAAAGTTTCGAATTGCGCTTACTGCGCAAATGGTTTTGAAAAATTGTCCGGAAACATTAGTGGCTCAAATGGGAAAACGCGTTAAAATCTGATTACGCTAAATAATATTATTTTACGTACTTTTATAGTTTGTTTTTGTAAATTCTTTCTCTTTTTTATTTGAGGTTAAGAACCCATCCAAGGACGATATGTGTTTGTGAAGTTTTGAATTGTTTTTCTTCATATTTCTGTCATTTGCTTTTTTAAGTGTAATAATATTCTCATATACCACTTTTTGAATGTATTTTTATGATTAAATTCAAAAAGTGGTTTATGACAATATTATTACTTGAAGCTTATTTCCACTACGAAAACTTCAGCAACACAGCAAGTTGCTTACAAAATAAAAGTTGACTCAGGGATATTGCAAGTCTAAGCTTATCAAGGCACTCAATAAGTTTTATGTCCGTCATCACAATATTGTTGACAAGTATGAAGTCACTATATCAAAAAATACTCTAGATATGTTTGACGTTCTATAAATCCATGTTCTTTTTACCCTCCAATTTGATTTTGCATGTGGCGGGTGTAACTGGCTAGCTGGCTGGAGGTGCTTACTCTTTCGAAGCACCTGACCTCACGTCTTTGGTGGAAGTTCACGTTTTTAACTTAATTAACCAGTTTTCAGAGTTTTTACTTCGATTTTGGGATTGTGATTTGACATGGACCGGTATGTTTACATTTGATTATTACATAAAATTCAAATGTTGCACATGACATTTTATTTTTTTTGTGTTGTTTTGTGTTCAAGGATCATATGACAAACGTGAATTGGTGAAATCTGAAATCTGTAAATCTTTAACAAAGCCGCGTTAAAACACGCCCTGTAACAACTCATCTTTTGACGTCACTGTCAAAAACGTTTATCCTCTGTTGTCAAAGTGCGGGGAACATACATTAAATCTATTAATTTAGCTACAAATTACGTTATTGCATTTTGAAAACATAAATTTCTCTGAAAAATACAGAACTATTTCAAATACTAGTATATACTGATTTTACCCTTTATAAAATACAAATGGATGCTTATATCTCCATTTCATTATAACTATTTCTTTTAAAAACTATTTGGTTTTTTTTAACTCGCTGCCAACTTTTATGATAATTTAGTAAATATATATTAAATCCTTAACATCGCACAGTAACCTATTTATATTACATTTGATTTTACATCATATAATGTTAAGACATCAAAGTGAACCTTTTACGGCACAGTGCCAGTATGACATAATGGAAGATATGATTATATTAAGTGGGGGCGTCTTTATTATGTAATAGGTAGGAGAAAGGCTTTACTTCTGGCATGGTTTCCGCTTCCGTGTTGAAGATAATAAATGTATAAATAACTTCCTTGCGACAATAAACTGTTATAAAAGAAAAAAATAGATATGAAAAAATATTCTGTAGTGAGCATAGTTTAGATGACGTCGGATAGATACAGTGGAATCACATGTACAGAATTGTAAGTTAGACAGAACAACCGAGGACATACGCAAAATCAAACGAAGAGTGTATTGTATTGTATTGTATTGTATTGTATTGTATTGTATTGTATTGTATTGTATTGTATTGTATTGTATTGTATTGTTTTGTATTGTATTGTATTGTATTGTATTGTATGTATGTATGTATGTATGTATGTATGTATGTATGTATGTATGTATGTATGTATGATTGTGCCAAAAAGCATTTGTATGTTTAATGCAATAAAAATTTTGAAGTGTGTGTGTGTGTGTGTGTGTGTGTGTGTGTGTGTGGCAATACCAAAGAAATGTTGTCCCAAGTTCGTATCAATGTTTTTACAACTTGCATGCCGGAAAGTTAAATTCATTTTAGTTAAAAATTTCAATTGAAAAATTCAAATTTAAAAATTTTAATTTAAAAATTTCAATTAAAAAATTTTAATTTAAAAGACTGCAGTCGAAAAACTTATGCTTGCCAATATTCAGAATAACTGTCCTGTGCTACTTTTAAATTTAATGAAATAATACAATTCAAAAGTAGTACAAAAAACAATTAAATACAAAATACAGGTATACTGAGACCACTGATTTCTATACAAGAGTACCATATGTAGCCGAAACACACGTATAAGGCAATGGTCATCGTAACAAAGAAAACTAAATAAATAAATAAATACATGTAAATAAATAAATAAATAAACAAAAACTAGACCCAAGTAAGTGAAAAAATACGAAACTTAATTCAAGTTTATTGCATTTATTTGAAAATTTTGCATAATTCACTGTCCAATACACAGTTACATTAACAGTAAATATTATGACAATGATAATTGGTGGTGTGGTTAAATTTGGATTTATCTTACAATCAGTGGTTACTTACATGCATATAAAGCTGTTATAATAATGTTACATTTTACCAAATATGTAATTTATATTACAAAATACTGTAGATTGTCAATTTTGATTGGACACTGTAAATATAAAAAACTTTTTACACCAATGATATCATTTCTCTGTTTCCTTGATATTATAGACTCTCGATTCCGATTGGACACTGTGCATATACTAGTAAACATCTTTTCCTCACCAATGATTTCATTTCTCTGTTACCTTGCTATTGTAGATTCCGGATTCTGGATGGACACTGTACTGGCAGCCCTTTTTACACTAATGGTTTGATTTCACTGTTTCGGTTTTCAGATGTTGAGATTATTATTATTTAAATATGTTTCGAATTTTGTTTTGCCTTTCAAACCGGTAACGTAAGTAGCGTTGCAAGTAGACAAGCACAAGCGTATAAGCTCAATTTATTGTTAATGAAAAAAATCGCTTAAAAAAAAAAAAAAAAAAAAAAAAAAAAAAAAAAAAGAAAAGAAAACAAATCTATAAACGGTTTAAAATGACCGGTTTCATTCAGTAGGTTTTTTTTCTTTTTTTAAAAATTCAAATGTAGAAATTTTCGAGCAATAAATACATTGTTTCAACAAATGAAATTCGGTATATCAATATTTTTCAAACTTTAATTATTCATTAATAATAATAATATACACTAGTATGTATATCAATACGGGATTGCATTGGCACACATATGGAACAACAAAATTATTGTGGTTCAAATTTATTGAAAACCCTATATCCATTGATAATTAAATGAATAACCAGTGTGTTAAATAACCTTCGCTTTACCCTAAATGAAAAGAACTCTTGCATATGTAAATTCGATTAGGTTTTAAACTAGTTGAAATTAAAAATATAATTAAATACAGTAGTAGCCTACCTCTAGCATTCACATCAACCTTCAACAACACTGACGTTCTATCAGGCCAACAACAACTATGATATATACTAGATCTTATCATGACAAGCTTTGTCAAATATTTTCTTTAACCAGACAGATGTGTAACCAAAGAAACATGAGATATTTTATATTTATTGGTTATTCTCTTTCACATCAAAGGGATAAATCGGAATATTTAGATTGTTGGTCCATGATGCAGTCAATCGAGAAAACCAATTTAGAATATTACTGTGACAGGTTTAACATTATTATACCAATTGCTCTTCCGATGTTCAGAATCAATTGGTTTTAATGTCTCTGCAGTTCTTATTTGTTATATTCGATATAACCAAGCATCATTTGCCGTTTTTAATTTTTAAATTGCATCAAGCAATAGCATCATGGCGTTCACATAAAATTTACATAAAATATCAAATAAATTTTATGGCGACAAATAACGCGACAAAACCAAAAGAACACACAGAAAAGAATACAAGACACAATATAAAAAGGACAACTGATTACAAAAAACTCTGACATTGACCAGGCATCGGGCACAATAATAGTCTATAGCGAAATTTTGCATGTGTCGAAAGGTTGAGGTTTTTTTTTAATATTTCTATAATTATTTTTGTTTTATTTTTTTTTCGTCTGATTACTTCTAAAAAATACAAGTAATTTAAAATTTTTTATTTTTATTATGTGAATTGAAGTGGTTAGTTTTAAGTAACTGCAATATTACCTAAAAACCTTGGTTTGGTTTTAATATTGATCACACAGTGTTAATCCATGGAGTTAGTATATCTAAAACCTGTTACATATTTGGTATTAAATTTTAGTAGAGATGAGTCCATAAAACTCGTGAATTCCGTTACTTTAACCACAATCAAAGACGAAAGAGGATATATGATCCTAAGACACATTGGCTCAATCCGACGTTTCTATCATCACTTAACTATTTCTCATATAATCAAACGGTCATTACTGCCACATTCGGACATATGTTAATGAATTCTCGGGTCCATAAACAATCTCGACACAGGAGATAATTGTTTCCTCATATCAGTCAATATCTCTTTACATATCAGTCAATATCAGTGTATATTGACGAAATGTGATGACAACCTCGTCCCAAAAATCGCTAAAGTGATATGCAATTGGAAAGATTTTGAGGCGATACAGTTGACAACTACCGCATAATAATAAAAATGACGATAATAATAATAATAATAATGATGATGATAATAATGGAGAACCGGAAACGGAAGAAAAGCACAAAGTCTTTCAACTTACAATAATAAAAACAATGCTGATTGTGATGATGATGAAAATTACAAATTTTCAAAAAAAAAAAAAAAAAATGCAAAAACATTCCGATTATCAAAAATTTGTGATTAAATTATCCACTGAGGTACCTAAATTTGTGCATTTTGAAATCAATGTTGTTAGACATTGTGTTTCATTGTTTTTCAGTATAGAACTAACAGTAAAAATATGACGGAGCAATTTTTAAAACGGCGCTAGAATTTGCACGAGGCTTTTCCAATCGTTTTGCATTCGCAAATGGAATTTTAAATAAAATCTTATTTTCGTGCCAAACAGGTTTTTTTACCAAAAAAAAAAAAAAAAAAAAAAAAAAAAAAAAAAAAAAAAACACGACTGCTAATAAAGTAAAATAATAATTAAGTTAGAAGCAGAAATCTGGTTGTTTACGACGCAGTGTACATATTTATCAGTTTTGACGTTGACAAATGTACACAAGTCTGCGATTGTTAAAAATCAGACATTTGTAATGGTGTAATATTTCGTTTTGTGAAATTGAAGAGGTCTTGTTTCAACAGCTGGATAAAGGTTTGCATAGCTCTTTACTTATCTTTCCCTTAAATTTGCAAAGAATGTATAGAGAAACTATAACAACAGTAGCAATTTTGTTTGTTTTAATGACCCATCGAAGCATGTAACGTTAATCTATACTGATAGGAATGTGCACTTATGTCATGGTTCAATGACTTCCAAATATAATCAGTGTCGGTGTGTTGAAAATATGACAGACGAGATTTTTAGAATGGAGATTGAACGGTGTTTTTCGAGATTATAGATTTTAGTTAAGCTCTATTCCACTTGAAAGACTGCAAAACTAAACACAAACAACATTGCTTCTATGATAATTATTAATAAACTAATTCTTCTGCAGTGTGTTGTTTGAGTATGTTGACATGGTAACAGAGGGTTGTTAGGGTGTTTAAATATCAATACATTTTTCTTAAATGTTTTTGCAGGGATAATCATATTGGAATTCAAGGTGTATTCTTTTTGTTTTGACTTAAGACTTACGTAAACAATGCCACCTCAATAATGTTTCTCTATTCAATTGGATTGCTGATTTACAGATACATAAAGATACGCATAAATTATTTGTTTGTTGATTGTTGGTCTTCCTGAAAGAGTTGAAGATAAACCTTCCTTCTTTTTTTAAAAGTATATATGTATTAAATTCAAAGGTATTTCAACTAAGTTTTGAAAAATATAAAATGTTGAAACATTGAATTGAATTTGATGTGAATTGATATTGTATTTATTACCAACTGAAGGATTGTTATTCATCTTCACCTGAACACAATTTGTGGTACTAAAAATCAGTACAATATAACTGAGATAAAGTGGTACGATAAATAAAATAGAAAAAAATATTAATGAAAATTAGGCTTAATCAGAATTTATAATGTAAAATACATTGTCTTGTAAATTTCAATGTTTAACACCAATACACCGAGGACCTTGATTTTAAGGAAAACTTTTCTTGTTTTAATTAAGATGACAGTCCCAATAAGGCCACACAGAAAATTTTACACGATAAAACACATAAACTTTAATATTCGAATTTTCCTTTTTGAATTACTTTTTTATTGATGGGTCATAACTTGGGTATTCTAACAACATCGTGTATATGTAATGAAAAATACAAAAAATCACTTATACCCCTCAGGGTTGCTTTCACGTCAAAGAATAACTCTGAGAATTATTTGAGCAGCACAAAATATCATCAGATTTCACTGTTCGATACCAATATTTTAACTTGCTATAAATTAAGATAGGTCCTGAGTCCTTAAAATAAAACACAGAGATCAAAAGTTACAAAAATGGGGGATAACTGTTTAACCTTTCTTGCAGAATTTATATTAGATATTCAATTTTTTTAAATGGGGATGAGTTACAGGGAGGTCAAACAAAACAACAAAACAACTAACCAGTAGTTTACATAAATTGTTTTGTGTTCATCTTTTCATATGCATGCCGTACTTATTTCAGATTAATAATTTTCTATATTAGGTTATTTTTAACAGTCGAAAGCATTTAAAGGAACAGTTGTCCCGATTTCTCTTATTTCTCTAGTGCTTGTTGTCCCTATATATGATTGAAAAAAAGAATAAAAAATTTAAAAAACAGTCATTTCATAAAAGCAATAATTTTTTGTATCTTTGAAAAATTTAAAATACAAATGGGAAAACCCACAATTTCATCGTTTTGCTTTCAATCCTAATTTGAATCCATAAGGTGCTACTTGTTTGTACCGTATTTGAATAAGGGTAAAAAATGTTGGTCCTGTATTTACCCCTATCATGTTGTAGTTTTACCTTGTCATAAATAGCATTTTAATCATCGTCAAGCGTTTCAGACTAGTCTGTAGATTATATAAATAGTCTTAAAACACTTTTATTGTTTTTATTTTCAGGGGCGGATAGTGAATTGCATTTATGGTCATTGAAAATTTCATTGCGACCGACTAGATGGAATTCTCCAATTAAAAAAAATAAAAATTGTATTTTTGTACATTTGAAGATGTGCTGCTACATCAAGAAGATTTTTTTGTTGTTTGTTGAGTACATGTTCATTACTATACGCGGTATATTTTTTATGAGAAAACATTATTATTGGTTTAATTGGTGCAGCTGGGAAATGAACTGGTTAACCCTTTACTTCTCTCTATGTTGTATAGGAAATATATAAACGTAACCGGTATCATTCACACACATTTAATGAACCAGAATGCCTTATAAATACTCGTTTGACTTAAGGATTGCGCAAGTACAAAAAAGGAAGTGGTCAAAAGAATAAATTATGGTGTCATTATGTCAAACCATCTATTTGTAAGGTAGCCATTTTCAAAATAATAATTTCCATAAGTTTACATACGAGATTGTATTGCATTCTAAGTAAATTTTCAAACTATATTTGCTAGTGTGAACACATTAAAAAAGGTTTATTTGTCTGATAACATACATATCCTCCTTTTTAATTTTTAAACGCTTGAAAGTAGTTGAATAGTAACATTTGAAAGAATTTGATGACTTTGTTCAACACTAAATTTGACTACAGTCTCTGAACAATATTGCATGGAAACTTTTTTGTGTTTTTGTGACTGGGCTGTTCAAAAAGAAGTATTGTGTCTTTAGCAATTGTTGTGGGCTGGCCAATAACTGCGTCTAATCTCTTGGTTTGTCAACTACAATTCATTAACAAAACATATTGAGATAGTTGACAGACTCGTGCCCATTTATAATTTTTTTTTAAAAAAGCTTAAAACTTATTGAGTTAGACCTTAACGGGTTTTGGATTCTGAACTCCCTACTGTTGGCCGGAAAAACAAGTTATGACCAATTGATGTCTAATGTTGTGATTTAGGTAATAAATTGAAACGTACGTACACGAATTTGAGAAAATAGTCTAATTAAAATTCTTTAGACAAATACAAAAAAAACTTTAACGACGATACACTAACCCTCAAAAAGAGCTACTAATTTCCCACGAAGAAAATTGAATATCATTTTCGTTAAATATTTACTATCCCTAGGCGGTTACCGTTGGTGGAGTAAAACTACCAAGAGATATCCATAACTCAGTTGGCAGTACTTTGTGCTGTCAGTAAAGGTACCATGTAGCAAAATTTTCAGCCCGTATTACTTTTTGGAATCTTTTAAGACTAAGGTTTGTTTCTTCATGCAAAATATTTCTTAGCAAGGTTTGTTACCTCATGAAAAGCATTCCTTAGCTGGATAAGAATACATATAATTTTGGAACTTTGGATTAATTTTAAAATGTTTGGCGTGTATTTTTTTTATCTGTTAACTGTTTGGGCCCCTGTTGGCACTGATGAGGAAAGAATTTCCTAAATGTGCACATATGACACATCAAAATTTAACAGACATTTTTTACATATCATATATTATATAAAATTGTTGACTTTATTTGAGTTAAATGCCAGGACTAATAAATATGAAAGCATATTTTTACAGAACGGTAATTTGAGATTTTTTTATTTTTTCGTTCGCTTATTGTTTTATGATCTTTATTGCATTCGCTTATGCCAAGTATAGATTTTTCGACAATAAATAACCATTTTTTTTAATTTTTTTATCCCAATATTACCGATTAGAAAAAAAGGTTCTCCAAGAACAACAAAGAACATTATAAGTTTGCAAATGAAAAAAATCCACTCTAAGTTTGTTATTAATAAATAGCAAGTTCTTGTACGCTTGATATTTTTGACGATTTCTTTAGTTTTATAAAAGATTGTATCCCATAATTATTCTCATTCAAAAATTGTTTATATTTGTACTAAGTCGTAATATTATTTGGGAATTGTTTTTTAAATTTATTTTTTCTATAATAAAAGCAAAAATAAATTTAAAAAATACTATGTATACTTTCTTTATAATGAGTGTGCTTATAACACAACATTCCATGCCATTTGTTTGCTAGTTTTCGCGGTCTTTGTTATGTTGGCTATGTATGCAGCTTAAAATTAAATTGTTTTGTTTTAAGATCCTTGATACGGAAATCTAAAATTCTAAATCAGAATTCAAATAATTAACATTTTGATTTGGAAATGAAGGAAATTTATTTAGAAATAGTATTTTTCACAAAAACATGTTTAAATTAAGAATAAATACCACTGACCTCAATGTACAGTTAATTCCTACTTTATTAAGTTTTGTTACATTATATGTAGGTTTTGTAAGTACAAATCGGTATAGGCGTTACAGTTTTTTTTTTCTTCTAAATCAACAAGATTTTTACTACAAGTTCATGGATTTTTATACTTTTACACAAAAAAAAAAGAAAAAGATAATATTTAATTCATGTGCCAACCACATGTTTTGAAAAAATGCACACGAGAAAAATGTAAGCATGTGAAAAAATATTTTTTTAATTATTGCTTTTTTTTTTTGAAATAGCAGCAAGTGTTAGTTTTATTAAGGAAATATCACATTTTCTATTCAAGGTAAGAATTTAGTTATTTTGATGAGCATGCAATGTAATCATAATATTCATTTTTATAAAATATAACATTTACTATCATAATAAACTTTTTTCAAACATTTTTTTTTGTAGTTTAGTAAGATGTTGATTAGTTTAACACTTTAATAGTTATACAATATTTTCAAAAAAACCAAATAAATAGTTAAATAAAACAAAACATAAATTAAACACAAATGGTAAGTATATTGTCAAAGAAACAAATACCAGGAACATATCTACTGTTTGCACTACAAGACCATTGTTGTAATGTGTAAAACAATGTATGTTAGTCTGTCTATTGAATGTTTATTTATCGTATCTACGGGACCCAACACTCTTTCAGTAGGATAATATTTATCATTAGTCTTGGAGCATTAAGATAAAAAATATCCTACAGAAAAGAATCGTTAGATTATATACTTGAAAAAATCTCTAACTTAGGCATATTATTATTATCAAAAAGACTTAATAATTTAAAATTTAATTTTATAATAATAATAAAAATAATAATTTAAATAATAATAATAATAACAACAACAAAACATACTTAATTAAAAACGTATGTCTGTAAACAAGAATTTCAAAGCTTATATGATATTCTTTCATATGTGTAAAAAATTTAGCAAATGGTTATAATTCTAAATTTTTCTATTACGAGAGGAATGTTTAAACATAAACTTATATGATAATAAATAATAATAGAATTAATATTGAAAACTTTATAAATATGAAATTAGTATAGATAAAAATACATTCTAACTAAAGACAACATGCCTTTACGCAGTGCATTCATGATTCGAATACACATACGAATTTTATATTTCTGACAAACTTATAGCCATATTTACATTGACAGGTTAAATATTGAACAAAAGATATATGAATAGGTAAAAATTATAATACGATTAAATTATGTTAAATATAATATTATTTTCAGATGATATATAGCGATTTTCAAAATTTGTAAAAAATAATAAGCAATTATACAGAGTTTGGAAACTCATCATTAACGAATTAAAAGTAAAATTGCTATGTACCTTTAAAATATTTTATGTTTTTTTTTAAAAAGTACAAAACAATAAAATAATAATTATATTAATAATAATACTAGTTATAATAATAATAATAATATAAAGAAAAACTAAAATTAAGCGCCCATTTTATATAAAAAAGCGATTTCCTGTAATGCAAAAACAAAAGTCTCTTATTAAAAATATTTTTAACTTATGAAATAAAATATTACAGACTTACAAACTCGCTGAAATATAATATTGCTAAATTTTGGAAAATGAATCAGAAATAATCAACGCGAGGGGAAATGTCTTATAATTGGCGTAGAAAATACGCACCATTTGGTTTTCATATCAACAGAACCTTAGTTATAACCAAAAGAAATAGAATCTTGTTTTTTGTACCGTTATATATACATTTAACTCTGTTCTCTTACCAAGCAAAAGTATGTGAAATCGTTCAGCGCCATTCCAAACCTCCACCTGGGGCGGCCCAAATAGACATATAGTCCTTCTTATGCTGAAAGAAAAAGATACTGTTAAGAAAAATAGGCAATTTACTCTTTGAAAATTGCCAAAACGTGAAGATGTTTGCTCACGTTTTTTTGCTGCTGGAATATTTAACATAACTGAAATTATACGTCCTTTCATTGTTGACAGATCTTTTTCAACCGCACAGACTGCTTTGGGAACCATGTGCTTCTTACATCGAAAAACGAGATAAAAATTCTATTTTCGTTTTTATTGCCTTCAGGTTGTTGTAGATTGTTACGAAACTTTGCCCTGTTAATGAAAATTATCTAATCCAAGTTCTTTGACTTCCGAACTTGTAAATACAAAAGTCAGAATGAAGGAAACTAATACAATGTTATCTAATTTGCTTTTTATGAGATATGTTTACTTCTTTCTTGAATTACGATTTTAAAAAAAGGATCGATTTTTGAGTGATGTTAGTGATTTTATCAATAAAATATTAATCTCAAAACCAGATCTTACCTGATATTTTACCTGACTAAAACTTGATTGGAGGAAAAAAGGGTGCAAAATACTTACAGCTAGAAATATGCTTTTCCTCATGTAATAAATATATATTATAAATGAATACATATACCTCCTAAACCGAAGTGAGTGTTGAGAAAACAGTGAAGTTATTACGTAATTTGATGTACACGTGTTTGATATAAAAATAATACGTTGTAGATACTCTTGATGAATGTAGTGAAATATTGATGCTCCAGCTTCCAGAAATACATGGTTTTATCGCTTTTTTATTAATATAAAAATTATAAATAACACTGTAATACCTTGATAATAACATATCTATAATCTGCCAGAAAGTTGGCATATTTTTCAGGGTGACTCTGTTACACTAGCAATAAGATACCCTTTTAAGTACTTTGGCAGTGTAATACTTTCAAAGTCATGTTTACCTAACTTACATATCTAAAATTAAAATGTTTGACCTCTCAGCAGTTTGTTGAAAGTTTTTTACATTTGTCTTCTTGACCAACTAGCTTTTACTTTTACATTTGAATCTATCTGTTAACATCAACATCTTTCCAATCAGTGCCAATAGTCACATTTTTTTAAAGTATGCTCATGATTGTTCAACAAAATGTTGCCAATTGACTCCTTTCTTTTTATATTGACCTAAAATACAATTTTGGCCAATGTTGTAGATGACTGATATAAAGTAACAGCAGTATAAATGCAGCTTGCCAAAGGGCTAGGTCTGATATGCACTAACAAATTAAAGGTCAATATTGTTCTAAATGAAAATGTATCGAATTATATTAAAGGACCAAAATAACACAGCCATGCAAATAATGATTGCTGTTGATGAGATCTTCAAACTTTGATATAAGGTGAGTATAAATAAAAACTAAATTTTCTCTTATTTTGAAAGTAGATTCTAAATTTGTTACTCTTATAAAAGATATAAAGTTGAAATATATATGTTGTTAAAAATTAATAATATAAAATAAAGTAGAATATGAAATATTATTAAAGCAATATATGTTTCACATAAAAATAGAAAGGTAAATTCCGAGGTGTTAGCTTGCAATTTATTTCGATATTTGCATACAAATTTTGTTCCGGTCCGAGGTCTTCCGATTCCATTTTTGAATTTTGCACACTTTGTCACGTTAAACTGTCATCTGAATCGTGGTGAAGAGGATATTTTTTTCCAAAAATGATATTGCACTAGTTCTTATACCAATATATATATTTGTGTATATTGAGACAAAAATGACAAAATTTAGTTGAAATACAAGTGGGAAGCACATGAAATATATTTTGCTATATAAAAAGGGTTGGTGTACTGATATTGTGAAAAATTTTCACTCGCAAACTCTTGCAAATGTCGAGTCAATTCGGAACAATGTTTCACAATATCAGGTCAAGAACCCTATATTATAACTTATATAATACAAATATGCCTTCTGACACTAATTTCACAAGAAAAGGTGTTGGAAACAATTAATAAAACAAACATCCCTCCAAGTCAGCATCTTCTGATCCTCTTACACATATATAACTTATTGTAACGATTGTTAGAAATGAAATAAAATTAAATACCTAAAACATAACCAATATAAATAAATAAATAATAAGAGTTAAGAAGTGTTTTTTTTTTCAGATTTTCTGCTTATTTATTTTTTTAGCAAGTTTCGGTATTGTCATCACAGTTACCAATAAATAAACGAACAAATAAATAAATAAATAAATAAGAGTTAAAGGAATGTTTTGTTTTTAAATTTATTAATTTATTCGTTTTTGTCCCAAGTATTGGTGTTGTCATTTCTTAAATCTTTTGTTAAAATTCCAAAAATCTTGAAATTCATCGGTCAAAGTTTCATTGATTTGAACATGGGCCAGTATGATTGTGTTTGATTTATCATGATGAATTTATTCACTAGAATAATTAGATGTTTGATGAAGCAGAAACATAACTTAATTTGCTTCCGAAAAAAACATATTACATTATGTTGTAGTGAAGAAAAATCATCTGGTTTGTCATTATGGAATTTTCGTAAGCTGCAGTGTTGTTGGTATTTTTATTTTTAATGTGTCTATGGATGCAAATTAAATTGATTGTTTTGTAGTGGTTCCTAAAAATATATCACTAAAATTTTTATTATTAAACTAGCTACTCGTCCAACGCGAAATTTTAATAACGGGTATCACGCGCGCGCTATTTTTTTCATTTTTTATAAAAATTGAATTTTCGAATTCTTTATTTGCACACAATACGGGTACTCCCAATAATGTTTGTTCGTTCTTGTTTGTATTGTACGAGGCTGTTTCATATAAATTTCTGTATTGACTCTTGCCTGATACATTTTAGCTGCAGATTATTTTCTATACAGCAAAATAAATCAAGATTTTTGATTGTGACAAACATAAAAATAGAAGTCTCAGAACCCTCCCGTCTCTTTAAAAAATACGCAAGTTAAAAGTCCCTTATAAAGTACTTTTAAGCTTTATCTTCATTACAGCTTTTCAGCTTATTAGACTGATTTCTTTGTTATGTGACCAGATTAGCTATAGATACATAAGCTTGAAAACTGATTGTACAGTATCAGCCACCACAAATCACAAATCACACCATCTTGGAGGCGTAGAAAGCCAATTACAATAAAATGCACAGTAAGGTCATGCAAGATGCGCTGTGCGTCTTATTCTTTTAATCGATTGGAAAGGCATTAATGATTCGAATATAGCGATTAAGTTAAATTCACATAAAAATTAACAGTTTTGTTTATTTATTTTTTTAGGAACTGAAGATACACATTGAGGATATTTTGAATTTATAGAAAAATTGTTATTACGATGAATTTTTTTTAATACAAAACTATATTTAACCGCATATTTTATGTGGAAAGTCTAAAGTTGATATTATATAAAAATAAATCAACTTTCACTATTCTACCGCAAGCATGAATTTTCGTTAATAGAGGTGTGGTAAGATTTTCTAGGGGAGAGAAATCTTTTTTTGCAAAATGTGCCCTAGTTATGAAAAATCTTTTGTTTCATATGGTATTCCAAATATATTAATACATATATTTAAATCATGTTTTATATTATTCTTTTATAAAACATATTTGATGAACCAGAAAACCAGAACGACAACTAATGATATGAAACAAAATATTTTCTAGTTAATTAATAAATCTATATTCTCGTTTTACTCATTAAATATGTGATCACTAGAAACATAGAGCAGTGTGATTTTGGTTTGTTGCAGAAACCTCAGGTAAACAATTTAGTAATCTGTAGCTAAATGAAATTTTTATTTATATTTTTCTCTTGAAATAACATTACCTCGTATCCTTCAATCAAACATCAGATGATTTTTTCACATTACTGTCAGAATGTATAATGTTTTTGTTTTGTTTACAAACTTCAATTAAGATGTTTATCGAACAATAAACCTTATCATTCCGGGAGAATTTTTGTGATTTGTTTTAATTTATCTAAAACAGACGTAGAATTGATTACTGTCGTTTCCACGCTGACTGAACCATGGTAATTTGTGTTACGGAATTCAAACAAAATTATTGATAGGGATCTAACGGTAAAAGACGAATCCCTCTTAACTCGTCACTTTAAAGGAGAGATGAAAGAGATACATAAGAAGTAATTTGTATCCCAAAAAAGATGACGGATTAAGTCAGCTGTTGGTTCCGTTTTTTAGAATCGCCACTTGTCAGTTATTTCTTTCATGATGGACAGGTTTGAAATGATATGTTTTCCAGAAGCAATATAATACCAAAATTTAACGAGGTTAAAGAAATACGAGTTTCAATGTTGATAGTGAAATATATAAATATTGCATTTTATTAGTAAATGTTTTGTCATTCAACAACTGAAACGAGAAAAAACTCTACAGGAAACCGTATAGAAGATTAATATCTTTTACAAGCACGAACTAAGAATTTAGATTCTTATACGAATTTGTGAATTGGTGATTTATATCATTATTGCATATAGTATATGTATTCTTCATTTTAAATAATTAAAAAACTATGAGAAAAGCATTTGTAGCTTTCTTCCCAGCATTCCATCATTCGTATCTCTAAAATCAAAAAAAGTTTCTTGTTATCAATACAATAATTGCATATTCAATCTAGACAATCGTCCAAAATTCGTGTTACAGATGTTTTTGCTACTCTTACCGCGGAAGTTTAGCAACTAAAAGTCGCCTAAAAAGTCTTATTGTAACAATATGTAGTGCAAAAAGTTTCTTCTCATGTTACAAATTTATTGTTTAAATGCAATGAAGAAAAAATGAATTATTGAGAAAATGTGCTACGCTTATCCTTTGATCTTCTATCAGGTCGTAATAAAGTGAAATAAATCTATAATATATATATATATATATATATATATATATATAGAGAGAGAGAGAGAGAGAGAGAGAGAGAGAGAGAGAGAGAGAGAGAGAGAGAGAGAGAGAGAAATGGTAATGAACTTTTTTGGTGTTTTCAAAAACTACTGCTTTTAAACTGAACGTAAAGCGTTAAAAAATCAAAATTAACTAAGCTAGCCAACAAAGATACATTAACTTTTGGTTTTATCTTTTTAACTTATCCGGTCTTTTAGAACGGGCTTTAAGTATTTTAATTTCCAATTATAATTGAATATCAAGTTGCTTATCTCTTATCAAGTACCTAATTTTCTAGTCGAATGCACAGTGGTTTTTTTTAATTTGGAGCATCAAACAGATCAGACATAAGTTTTGACCGATGTGCGTTCAAAGTCGGAGAGTTTTATAATCACCGACCTTAATATATATATAATCATTATTATTATTATTATTATATTATTATTATTATTATTATTATTGTTTCATCTGTTTTTGGTTACTCTTACTATTGTAAAATACATATTATTCAGCTAAAAATTTCAATATTTTTTCACTAGGTAACAGAGTTAAAACAAGTCATTGTTAGAATATACTCGTTTAGTTGTCTTCATGTCACTGTCTTGTATATCAAAATGTTTTTGTATCGTTTGTTTATTTGTTTGTTTTGGGAATATCTTCTTAAAACAGCTTTTAGTGCAAGTTTTCATTCCATTCTTATAGATACATCTACATAATTCATCACCAATTCGTTTTTTCTCTTCTCCCTTTAGGCTAACATTCCGTACCAAGAAAACATATCACATAGTTTAATATTGTTTATAAGATGCAATATTCAGTCGGAAAATAAATACAGAATATCATGAAAATAAGACCCGAAAGCTTAAATGATTTGCAATGATGCAAACTATACTAAGTGATAAATAAAACTTGTTTAAGGAAACTTCTCTTTTAGAACGATTACGTTCATTTCAAAGAATTCTTTTTGCCTTGGAAGAATTCAAATATGCATCATGGATGTTTAGTATTTTTATAAATGAATGATTTCCACTGACGTCTGAAGTTGTCAAAAACATTGTGAAATAATGAAAGATTGATTATCTCTTATATGTAACATCTGAGGAAGTAACCGGTGGTACAATCATTATAGACTCATCATTGTCACTGTGAGACGTGTGATATATAGATAAAAAACCCGAACAAGAGTTAATTAACTTTAACCCGTATGTATTTATATCAGAAACTGTTGTAACGGAAAATCATTCTGCATAAAAAGATTAATTGAATTGTCATTTCAAAGAAGTCTGTCTAAAAAAAGAACTTTATTTTGGAAAATGACGGTTTAAATATTTTTGGTCCATAGTTTAGTAAAATAGAGACGATTTAACCATTTTAGGAACCATTGAGTAAACATACCAAAAGTTAGTTGGTTCTATTACAAAAAGTGGTTCAAAACTTGTTTATATCCTTTGTAATATTTTAAAAATTGTTATTATTATTATTATTATTATTATTATTATTATTATTATTATTATTATTATTATTATTATTATTATCTCTGTTGTGACTAGTTCTGGACTGACAAGTAGATGAAATACATTTGCACAAAACGATTGATCATTTTCCATGAGTCATGATATTCAATTTTTATTGTTATATTTCTTATTTTGTTTTCTGTGCTGTGACGGGTTCTTGATTTCAAAGTACATAAAATAAATCTCTAAAAACGGTTGAACATTTTCCATAAAACTAAAGCATTTATTTTTGTTTTTATATTTCCAACTTAGAAAATGGTTTACTCGTGAAACAATAGTGTAGTTATATATATAAATATTTAACAACAATACCTGTTTAATTTTGATGTGCCATATGTGCACATTTTGGAAATTCATTCCTCATTAGTGACAACAAGAGCCAAAAATGCTGAAAGATAAAAAAGATTTCCAAACATTTGAAGATTAATGATTCCAAAATTCTAAAATTATATGAATCCAAATCCAGCTAGGGAATGCTTTGCATAAGGAAACAAACCTTAGTTTTGAAATTAGTGCCTTTAAACCGATAGTTTGTTGTTAAATCAATTCATCTATTTGCGACAAGAACAAGATTATCAATCTCAAGTTTGTGTATGAGTGAGATGTGCATGTGTGTATTATGGCCTGTCGTTCACTAGCGCGTACTAAAGGCAACTTTTTTGGCAAGATGCTAGCTCATTAAGTCAATATGCCGCAGTCAAGCATACCCCTCTCCAGTCCATTTTCTTGGTACCGGGGCACCAGTCGATATTCTGTCCACTTAATGTCGAGCGCCAGGTGAGGATGCAATATTTTACTCTTATGTATACCCCTGTCGGTATTTGAACCTACAACCTCTCACTATCGAAGTGGACGCTCTACCACTGAGCCACTGAAGCGGAAGTCTAAAACGGAACGCTTCCTAGTTCAGAATTGTTGAGTTGATTTAAAAATTACGCCATACGCTATGCTTCGTCGATAAAGTCACTTAAACATCAATTATCTACTTACATTTTTGTTGTTCAGCTATTAAGTATAATGATCTTGAAATGTTGATTCCAAACGAATATGAAAAGTCTTTTTATGCAAACGGTACTCATGTACTAATATTTTCTCTTTAAAATCGTTGTCTGTTTTAAAGCTTTATGTTTTCTGTACTATGAACTTGACCACTAAAAATGTGTGTCCGACAAAACGAGCTACTAATATGACTTATCGACTAATTTTTAAACCATATCCGTGCTATCCGGGGGGGGGGGGATTGAAAATTCCGCATGATGAAATTTGTTACAAACAGCTTAATCAAATAAAAATGCATTAAAAACCATAAAACCATAAAAATATCATTTTAAAAATTATAAATAATCACTCTGATTTTAATTTTAGAAATCACCGGATGTTTCTTCAATTCTTTTGTTGATGTATGCTGCCAATCTACGACATAAAAAAAAACTTATAAAAATTGTCATTTTTGGAATACAAATGGATATATGCTTTAAGATTTTTTTTTATACATTTTATTTAATACTAGTTTATTAGTTCCGTTTCGAATAACGTAATGCGGGTATAGATCGACTAAGCAAGCTGACAATATCAACTTCATTTTTTAAAATATATTAATTTTGATTTATTGTCAAAATGCCTTCCCTAACCGTAGCTTTTTACGTTTGACTACAGTGAAAGAAATAAGTATGGTTTTTCGAAAAATTCACATATAAAACATCAGAATAAAAAAGTAATCAGTGGATACAATGATTATGAACAAACAATGAACATGCTGGTTGTGTCGCTTTACCATTCCACTCAAATTTTGTAAGTGGTTTCAAAAAGTACTGTATATAATCATTGACCTAACCTCCAATATCAAAGTAAATGCGCACTTACAAAAAAAAAATTTTACGCGTTAAAAAATTTAAATTTATGAAAATTATTTAATTTTTTTCTTAGATCGAGATGAAAATTAGAAGTGGCAATATAATGGGAATCGTTTTTCAGAATGTATGACCACAAAATGGTCAATTTGACATGTCAAATGAGAAAAGAGTGAAACATGACGGTTAGTAGGAATGGGCGGCTGAATGATTTCACACAATATGTAACCACAAGAGCGTAAGCTATATCTTAAAGCGGCGTATCTATACATGTATCGATTGCATAAATATGGTTTATATATCGATATCATAGTTTTACCCCCTCCCAGCATGTTGTCATGTAGTATATTAGCTATAAAATTAAGTGTCAGTGAGTGCCCCCTTGATAATCCTCACAAACCAGCTGGTGGCCATTCCTTCATACCCTTGTGCAAGCTCAGAAACACTGCTATGGTTTTATTGACGTAATTTGTCAAAAAACATAAAATATATTATAAATATTACTAGTTTCTCCATATAAACGTATATTTGATATCCTATTGACGGAAGGAAAGATATACATTCATTCATTTTGATGTGTTGATTCATAACAGATGAAGGTTGAAGATCATAAAATGTGCACTGAAACTTCATTCATAAAAGCGCTCTCTAGCCGGAATGTTTTCATGGGAATAACGACAACAGATTTGTGTTTTGTGTCACCGACAGATGCCATTAATTATAAATTGCAACTTGAGATCACTGTAATGATAATTATTATTTATGCAGTTTTGAAACCTGCTTTGGTTTATTAATTCCGTAGCTAATTTTGATTGATAAATAGATAAAATGTTTTCAATTGCTATTGAAAAAAATATTGAAAGCATTGCAAAAAAATGTAATTTTTTAAAACTGAATATCGTTCCAAATGTATTGCTTAATCAATAATGAAAGAGTTTCAAGTAATTACAGACGGTCGTTAAAGTATCTTGTAAATGTTGAAAACTCACAATAACTTATAAAGCTAAAAGTCCAACGAAAAGTTGCATTTAAGGAAAAACGAGAATACAAAAATTTAGTAGCCAATATTTTTTCTTAATGACATTGAATATTAAAAAACTGTGGTGTTGTAAATGTTAGTAATTAAGTTCCAGAAAATTATTATTTGAAGAAAATGATAAATAGTAATTAAAAAGCGTGATTTATCTTAATAAATCTAACCTGCTTAATTAAAAACTAATAATGACAAATAATAAAAATCAATAATGAAGCGATATCTATTTATTTATTTATTTATATTTTTGAAACATTTATTAGTTGGAGGAAAGTTCCTTCATAAAGTGATACATTTTTTATCTTCTAAACCGCTATCATGATAGTTTTTAATTTTAAATATAGTACCAATATATTTTTATGTCCAGTAAATGAAAACTGTCATTCCTTTAATCCAGGCCTCATAAAGCAGAATGCATTTAGAAGACAAATCGTCTTTCTGAAAAGAATTTTCATAGCCTTTTTGGTGCATAATGAGCCATATAGTTTATTTTTTCTGCCGACTCCATCTCAATGATGTATTTATTTTCTGTTCAGTTTGTTTTAAAGATAAACAACAAAGTAGATAATTACTTATCCATTTTATTGCCCCACAAAGTACTAAAATTCAGAAAACTGAGTTAATCTTCCAATTTGACGTCGCGAGGAGAAATTGCCTATTTCTCATTCCTCTTTTGTCAGAAGAATTCCATTTAAACAGTTTCTTGGATTTTGGATGAATTCCACCTGTTCCAATTTATCTCTATGGATCCGTTATCTACTAAACAGTATTTTGATGGATATCAAACGGGAAGGTGTAAGTAAAAGAATGGAAATAAACTTACAAAATGTGGACCTTTAAGAAATGTGAACAATCTTCGGACATTATTTTTGGTTGACCATCAAACATTTTTATGCTTTCATGTTTGGATGATCATCGAAATCAAATTAATTAGAAGTTTTTATATTGTCTTCGGATGACAAGACATCTATTGAAGCAAATTAATTACCTTGGATTTTGTCGTAATGGTATTTCTTGATATGTGATATCACCAGATCTGAGTAGACTGATTGAAGGCGAAGCTAATAAGCCAGGAGATATCTGTTTCATCTTGTGCTCTTTACTATCCAGGGTATTGCCATAAGGAGTTACAGGAATTTTTCTGTCCATTATAATGAAATTATTCGTATGTAACTACCGTGAACGGACTGTAAACAGTCGTTAAACCAACATTAAAGTAAATCAAAGATAAGCTAATTTGTTCACGGTTGTCTTCACGATGTATATGGAATTAAATCATGCCAAAATTATCACAAAAATCTTGCTTACTTCATTTGAAATATATTAAAAAGTAATCATTGTTTCAGATATAGTAGTCGCATAGTATATAAGAATATACAGAAAATAAAACAAATACCGGACCGTCAGTCTGAGACTTTTTACTTCCGGGCTGGTTAGTTTTTAATAGGTATTTTTGTTAAATATTCATACTAAAATATGACATTTATAGAAATCATAATCGGAACAGACTAAATTTTGACAAATTTTATAGTGATTTTTTATTGATGTATTTATAAAAAAAAACTATGCGACGTATATGATAAATATCTGAATATTACATGTCAACTTTGCGACATTTATGATAAATATCTGAATATTACATGTCCACTTTGCGACATTTATGATAAATATCTGAATATTACATGTCCACTAAAGTGTAGTAAGTTTAGTTTTTTATTTTTTATGTAATAAAAAGTTGTTCTAGCACATCAAGAAGCAAATTCAAAGTTTTGTCTTGACCAATACTGAAAATGACATGCATACAATGATTTTTTAATTAATTAATTTTTTATTTATTATTCATTTATTCATTTATCTATTTATTTATTTATTTATATTTTAATTTATTTTTTGTACTGTGGACACTTGTTAAGACGACTGTACATGTATTACCATTTTATTATAAGATTTTTCACACTGACATAAATTTTGTTGATTAATAAAAATTTCTCTAGATGTAGCGACGGGTTTTCAAATTGATATACGTAAATAAGTAGTATTTGCGCTTATTTGCACTTTAAAATAATAATAATAATAATAATAATAATAATAATAAAGACGCGATCTACCATTTCAACCTAATAAATTAAATTTCCATAATAAATAAATGCTTATATATAAAAATTATTCAAGAAATTAAGCATGGTTGTCTGTAACTAGTTGCTCCTTGGTAGTCAATTTCTATTGCCAGAAACATTTTAAACCTTCATATTATTTTGTAATTTTATATTGTTTAGTGTTGCGATTAACTATGTTCAATATAATACATATTAATAGGTTATTTGATTTCAGGTGCACCGGAAGGAAGGAAGAGTTTGATGAGTTGATTACAACAACGTTCTTTTTATGTATTCTAACAAAGAACCATATTACAATTGGCGATTTTAGTTACCAACAAAGTAATGCAAAATCATATTCAGCTAATATTTGTTATTCCATTTTATTTATTATGTTTTATCCAAATGCATAGTGTTTTTGTCAAATGTTATAGTCGCTCATCCCTAAGATAACCAAGACCCAGGAGACTGATAATTAAGATTCTCCCAGTTGACCCCTTGTGATACTTTGTGTTTTTCGTGAATATTTTGTTTTACACACATTCACGAGTCAACAGGTCAACGAGAATTATGTAATTGATAGTATAATATCACGCCCTTCCACGTGCTCTTGACAAAATTGGGAAATCGGGGATGTTTTAATTTTCTCATGATTAAAGAAAGGAAACGTTAGGAGTCAAATATATACAATTTGTATACAGGATAACAATCTGACTCATTCTATTATAAGATAACAGAATATTGTTATTCATCTGGTTGCTTTTCAAACATTACTGGTTTCAAAGAAAATATATTTATACAAAATCAGTTCAAAAAATGTATATGGTTACCTTTATTTTAAAATGTTAATAGATGTAAAGGAAAAAATTAATTAAAATGTTTAAAATTTAAACCATTGGTTACATTCCGAAGGTTTGTGCTTTTCAAACAAAATATCTCTATGGAAAATAGTTTTAAAAAATATATAAAATGGGAAATTCGACAGTAGCAAAAACAACCAAAAACACACAACAACGACATAATAATAATAATAATTATAATAATTATAATAATAATAATAATAATAATAATAATAATAATAATAATAATAATAATAATTTATCATCATTAGTCAATAAACACAAAAATAATAATTTTTAAAGAAAATAAAATAAACACTAAGAGTAATGTAGAGAATATAAACATAGTAAGTATATCATATCTAGAATTTTTTTAAAGTTATTTTAAAAAATATATATATTTATATTTATATTTGAATGTTTTGTAGATCCCGTTTCTTGCTTAATTTTTGCCAAAGGTTCCACAAAAGTAAGAACTTATCCTATCCGTCTTTTTAATTTTGAATTAAGAATGAAGTTAGATTTAGCCAATGAGGATTTGTACAGACATTTGGAGGCGACCCGACGTGGCAAGTTTAGAATGGCGAAGGAAACAAGAATGTAAAAAAAATCTGGCAAACAACCTGGCAAACTTTATTACACTTGAGATAGGCGCGGAAGGGTTCCGAACCTAGGCGACGAAAATCGCTGCGATCAGTAAGACTGCGCTTTAGACCTCTTGGCCACCGATAGCTGAAAAATTTGTAATAAAAAAATAATTATATAAAACAAAATTATTGAACATAAAAAAATTATAATTTTCAGTTCGCCTGTTTTCAATAATTCAATTATAAAGATGCTTAAACAAGTTACTCGAAAATCCCGATTTGCATTTGCATATATAATGTTTTAATCGAATTCGTCAATTCCCACATAGTTTTCGAACTTTGTTGCCGATGGTTAAAAAAAGAGTTTTGATTATTATTTCTGACTTCAGACAATTTGTTAAACATTAAAAAATTGGAGAGTTTTCTGTCAAGGGGTAAAACAATTGGCTCAATCGTTTTTTGTTGTAAGATGCATGGTTCCAAACAATTACCAAATGTCAGCGATTTAAAGTTATGTCAGTTTAGATTTTCTTTTAAAAAACAATAAGCCTAGATTTAAGAAAAATTAAACATTTAAAGATTGGTTCTGCTTACAGATGGATATATTAAACCAAGAAAACACAGAATGATATAAACGGAAATTAGAAAAGTAAAAGCAAGCGGTTTATCTACAACAAATTGCATTCCAATAATTAATAATAATAATATAATAAGAGGAAGAAGAAGAAGAATATAATAAAAGTATTTTTTTAAAAAGCAACATTAGCTAAAAATTAAGAAACATACGAATATGTTTAAAGAAAAAAAAACAAAAAAAAACCAATTACTAAGAAATAAAACACACATATATATTATTTGTTCTGCAAATGAGAAAAACAAATTCATCAAAGAAAAGTTATCAAACAATTTAGGTGAATGGGTCGTTGGGTAGTTACTCTGTCGTAGAAAATCACACGTAAAACAAAGACTTTTAACACCCTGCAGAAAATTACCTGTCACACTTAATCAATGCTTTGGCATATTTAGCGATACTAACATTGCTCTTGTGAGGAGCTGCCACTGCCAATTAACTTCGGCATCGTATATTTACGGTATATACCACAGAGTTTTATCTAGAACATCTCAGTACTAACATTTGTTTCCATTAGCAAACTTCAACTTAATTTGTATTCTTTTTGATTAAATGACAAATTCCAACAGTTACTTTTATATAACTTTGTTTCGAACAACTATTTGGTTATTTTTTTCATTATTATACAGTAGTATTATATTGTAACATAATTCCAACAATTGTGGTTGATAGTCCAGTTTTAAAGAAAACATTTAAATTGTGAGTTTTGTTGTAGAACGAATTCATGCTGGTTCAATCTTTATATAATACATTGTCTTTTTAACTTAGCAAAATTAACTATGGAATTACAGTGTCTCTTTGACCAAAATATAAGAAA
Organism: Tegillarca granosa; assembly: GCA_029721355.1. Lineage (NCBI taxonomy): Eukaryota > Metazoa > Mollusca > Bivalvia > Arcoida > Arcidae > Tegillarca > Tegillarca granosa. The sequence goes on from CM056595.1 coordinate 48,080,975, forward strand.
ACTTTTAGATAACAGACAAAGTTCCATTAAAAATAACTTTAATTTAGTTACTCTTTATTAGAAATATTTTAAATACCTTAATGGCGTGTAAAGTAATCACAGTATTGTAGTATTTTTGGTTGTCTACATTGTATTAAAATTGAATTATATTTTGTAAATTTAGAAAAAAAATATTTTGGCAAGTTTAGCACAAACTTAAAACTAGATTCATTTAGGAAAAATAATGAGATTGGCTAAAATACGCTATCGACACTCTGTCAGAAGTTTGACAAACATATGTTTCGAATCATGATGAAGAATGCTTTTAGTTTTCTGACAAATTGCTACAAAGTCATATTCTAGATTATAAGTCAAATGATTTAGGGGAGGTGGGAAAGAAATAAAAACTGTTCACAAAATATATATCTCTGTGTTATTCTTCACTTCCGCGATGAATAACCAGCATGCTATATCTTAAAAACAACATTTTAAACCTCGTTTGGACTATATTATTAAGCCCGTTTATTGAACATCAAAAGAACGTTTCACAGAAACATAATATTTTTTGCACATATTGGATCTTTAGACAAAAAATGAAATATTACTTATAGGAAATGTAGAAAAAGAAAGAATTTTACTGCAAACGTCTTCACGTGTTTCACAACCATTTCATTTCGATATTTATAACGGGTTTCCATTTCATTTTTAAATGATTGAAACTAAGTTTACTTATACCTTTATGGTTTGAAAAAGTTTCTTTATTTAGCCTAAGGCCCGTTTTAACATACGATCTTAACAAACATTATTAACTTTGACGCAAGATTGAATCACACATTTTTCTCTCACTAAAAAAACATTTTTTAAGAATTCATATCTTCTTTTTAGGACATAAAATCTACATCCCATTAAGTTGATTCACACAACCAATGTGGGCTTATTACTGTTTCTTACAGCAATTCTGTCATGTCTGCACATAGCGTTAAGCTTCAAGATGTTTGTTATATTGTTTTTGCATAATTGTGAGGCTTTGTGGAAAGCTTCAAAGTGCATTGAAGAACTAAATACATATCTGCAATAAATCTGCAGATTAGAAGCATTCTAAAATTTAAATTGTGTGATCAAATATTTTCAGGATACTTTGCGGTCATAACGCTGCCATAACGGCTATTTTAATCATACAATTTATTTCATCATACATCAAGTTTTTGTAAAAGATGGGTTATTTAATATCGCCTGTCCCTTCCAGAATTGCTCTTTTACCTTTTGATTTGAAAGATGGGCCAATTTTTACCGTACTTTTGGGATTTCGATTTGGACATGTATCAGTATATTACTGTTTAATTCAAAAATATATTTTAAAAAATATATACATGTAATAACATCGGATAAGATTTTAGAGCATTATTATTATTATAAGATATATTGTTTTTAAAAAATCAGGTCAAAAAATATATAATTTACTAAGTTTTAAAATAAAAGAAATAGTTTATATCGATGTGTTTTGTCCAAAATTGTCTATAATGGGCTGCTATATTACTTGTATGAAATTACTCTGAAACAATTTAAAAATCTTCATTTTAAAATTTCTTCCAATTTTTTTAAATTTTAGTTATTAGTCAAACCAAACGGGAGGCACCTGGTTGGCACAGCAGCAGCATTTTTTTTATTTGAAAACTGACTAAACTTGCCAATGATATGACTTCATAATAATTGTACCTCAACATTAGAGATTGAAATACATTTTAGTATATGACTTATTTCAAAGATTGTTTTGTTTAGAATATTTACAAAAAAAGTTATTCTTCGAATCCACACTAATCATAGACAGTAGGAATTTCTTAATATTCAAAATTTTATCAAATCAAAAAAAAAAAAAAAAAAAAAAAAAAAAAAAAAAAAAAAAAAAAAAATTTGTTACAATTCCCGGGTCATTAACAAAATTTCCGGGAATAGCCATAAATTTTATTTGCGTGTCGTAATCGAAATTTTCTAGTGTGATCAACTGATTTAGTTAAGTCAGTTTAGAGCCCTGCCAATGAGAATGTAAGAAACATGGAAAAATTCATGAAGAAAAAAACACAGAAAGTACGATACAATAACACAATATCAATCAATTACATGAAATATACTTGCGCCCTAAACAAAAGTCTATATAAAAGCATACATTTAAAAACCGACGGTTCAATGAAGATTCGTTGGAATATCACTCAAAAATATTACCCTAGTAATATTTATAACAAAATAACCACATCCCATAACGCCTATATCGTTCTTCGAAATCTTACTTTGTTTTGAAAACAAAATTGTTTAGTATGAAATTATGTTGCGTGTATTTTGTTTAGTGTTCAATAAAAGAAAAGTGCAAATTAAGGAAAATGTTTAAAATTCTAAATTTCCCGAAACAAAAACCCCGAACTTGTCATATATCCAAAGGCTTTCCCTAATTAGTTATTTTGAGTTGTCCACAAGGTCTGTCACTATGAAATAGAAAAAGGATGTGTAAAATGGTTTTAGTTTAAGAAACATATTAAAATGTCCGTGCACCCACTCACTTAACAAATATGCTAAATTATTACATTTCATTGTAATGGAATAGCAAGTAGCAAAAATGTATCATTATTTGTTGTTCAAGAAATAAAAATCGTCCAAGCTTTACTAAAGAGTAAAACAAATTCTTTTATTTATCAAAGTCCTCAAACAGTCAAGCTCACTTTACTAATCATGGAAAAAATTCATTCAGAATAAGGATATCAATTATGTCTTTTTTCACTAAAGATGCAAATGCATTTATCCAGCTTAAAATATGCTGCGGGACTAAGAATTATAGTCTATATAATCCCAAATTCAAGAAACTAGAATAATCATAATCTTATACATATCTTAGTAAAATTATACAAATCTATAGATGAATTACAAATAGATTTATTCATTTTAGTAAAGAATCGCACCTATATATCATACGGCGATAATGTTTTGTGTGAAATATAATATTACTAAGACTTACAGCACAAGTAAATAACAAAAAGTACCTGCCAAATTTTAGCAAAGTACACAATATATTATTTTTGCCTTTATCTTTAAATAAAGACAATGTCTTTCGAGACATCTGAAATCTTGAAGATAAAAATGAGTGTTTTGTGTGTAAATTATAAAAAGGTATAGTTTTGTGTATTTCGTTCGTTTTTTTTTTTTTTTTTTTTTTTTTTTTTTTTTTGAATTTGCAAATTACATGTATTATTATTTGGCCTTTTGTTTTTTTTTTTTTTTTTTTTTTTTTTTTTTTTTTTTTTTTTTGAATTTGCAAGTTACATGTATTATTATTTGGCCTGTTTTTTTATCGTTCGACAACGTCCAGGTTGCAATTTTTGAATCTAGCTTTTATGTGATAATTATTTGCGATTAGACACAAGGACCGTTTCCAATTTTGATATTAGAATTACGAGGAAAAGGGACATTAATCTCGCATTTTATCAAAGGGATACATTAACCCCTTAAATTTTACCAACTCTGAAACAAACAAAAATAAAAGAAAATCTCTTGCAGAGTGACAAAGAAGATGTATTGTTCATATAGTACCTCATGATTAATTCATAAAGTTAGCGAAACAAGATAAGAAACAACAGTATTCTTATACAGCAAACTTTGGTGAATGAGGTCTTAAAAACCTTTTAACGATATATGAAATACTGTCAGTATAATGCATGCCACAGATGAAAGAAACAGCTTTCAGTTAAATCTTTAAAATTAAAAAAAAACATACGATCTATGTTTGGTTTGATCGGAGATATTCATCTAATAAGCAACTTTGAACTTTCATAAAGACATGCAGCCCTAAATTGAAACCTTGCAAGTTTCATTTTAGTTTTATAAGTGAAAAAACAAACGGCCTATCAACATTTGATATTGTGAAGAATAAAGGAAATTTACGATGAATTATATTCTGACTTGGACCAAGTAAAATGTGGAACATGACAGGACGAACGAGTCTGAATTTCGGATCAGTTATAATCAAACACAAACAAACCAGTCCATCTTCAAATCACAATCCCTATTATAAAACTTTCAAAAATGGCTTATTAATTTAAACACGGAATGTTCCACAAGAGAAGTAATGCTAGGTGCTCCAGAAGGGTAAGTACCTTCTGTTTAGCTAGCTACACCCGCCACGTGTAAAATTGAATTGAAAAATGAAAGGAAAATTCGGAACTATTGAACGTCAAAATATATAGATAATAAATTTGAATACAGTAACTTCATACCTATCATACCTGTGATGACGACCAAAAGCATGTTAGGGGCTTGATGAGCTTAGGCTTGCAGTATCCCCAAGTCAACAATTTATTTGTGAGCATCGTGCCCAATTGCTATTGTAGAAAGCCCCCGTATTAGATCAAACTCTTCCTAACCGTTTTAACTGTAAAAGAAATGTACCATATCACTGATATAACTTGGGATTTATTAATTTTAACTGTTTAGCTTATGTTTTTTTTACATATATACTCTTTCGGCCCTAGGTGTCACTGATGAGGAATGACTTTCTGAAATGTGTACATATGGCACATAAATATTAAACAGGGATTTTTGTTTAATATCTCAAATCCACTTTATTGGGAACAACTTGACTTGTTTCATGCAAGAAATTTACATGTGGAATATTTGCATTTGAACAAAGTATTTTTAAATAGTTAATAGACAAGATCATAGCTAATTATAGCTAGTTAGATACATCGAAGCTGGAAGATTTGAAGAATAAAGTGTAGAATTCGACTGCATATCATTCAAGTTTATATGAAATTATATTTTAGGATCAGTGTTATTGTTTACAAAATTCAACAGATGTAAAACAAACCACAAAAGATTTAGAAGGTGGTATGTTTCTACATACTATCTACTCTCTGTATCGATTGGACTATAATATTCCTAAACTAACTTGTATAAAGCATAGTACGTCTCTGTAGTATATTATAAAATTATAAAAAAAGATAATGATAAAATCAAAATAAAAATATTCTTATTCCATTTGTATTTAATGGAGGGCATATACATGCAAATACTGCTGGTTAAATGTTTAGTAATAAAGGTTTACCTTTTAATTTTATAATGCAAGTATTTACTGACCACTTGTTGTAAAATTAGGTGATTGGTTAAGGATCCTTAAATTGACTCTTTATCTGACATTTACTTTAGTTCCCGCCCAAAATGAGAAAATGTATTATCATTTATCAGTGTCTCTTTGTCTCTTCTCTTTTATACCTCGTTGCATTTCCATCCTTTTTTTACACAGAAAATAGTTTTCTTTCTCTGTGTTTATTAAAACCACTGTTGTAGAATATAAATATTGGAGTAAAAAGATTGTGAAAAAAATCATTATTACATTTTTCAACTTTTTCTCAGTTTAAATAACTGAAAATCAATATTTTATTTAAGGTATACAAATTTTGTTTTGTTGTCATCCAATGTTTGAATGTTGGTTTTATCATTAAGATGATTAAATTGTTATCAAGTAAAATCCTTGATGTCCATATCCTTGAAGAATAAGATCTCAATAGAAATACTGAGAAAATATTTTTCTTTTATGTGTACATATTAGAAAAAGGTTAAGAAAATAAGCTCGGCAGAACTTAGCCTAACAGAGCCATAATGACTAATATGATATGATTTTTTCATCATATAAGATACCAACTAAATGAAGACAATACTACTTATTGTAAACTTATTCATTTATCTATTGCTAAAATTCATTTAAACAAGGAACGACTTAGATTTAAATTTTTTATTAAATAACTGTTTGGGCAACACGCAAGAAATTGTTGAATAAGAAAGTTGAATAACTAGACTTAATGAAAACAAGTTGGTTCATCGAAGGACCGATTTTCAATGTTACCACCGCAATTTTTATTATCAATCGTTGACCATGCAATATATATAAGTTTTTTAATCTGCCTTATAAGGCAAGAATAGAAATATGATATAAATAACAAAACATTCAATACTAAAAGGTAATTTTTTAAAAGTGGTTTACGGATGTTCGCTGTATGTTGAAAATGGACTAAATAATTAAAATAGGGGTATAAAACAATACATTTCATATATTTATGAATCATATATTTTCATTGAAAACTCTCAGTTTATGGAAATAGAAATATTGTTTTACCTATTGTTGATATGTATGAAGTCGTTGTAACCAAATTTATCCTGGATACAAAAGACCATTTTCCAATTAAATGTTCCGAGCCATTGTAAGTCATTTTTCTATTTAGATATTACAATTACGGGGGACAAAACCTCTGAATTTTCGGGTTTTTTTCGTACAAAAGCACTGTTTTTACCAAGTGTAATTTCTATGTTGTCAATGTATTTCAAAAGTTTACCAGACAAGCCTAAATACATTTGAGACATTATATGCAAAATAAAATGGTTTAAAAGATGAAATCTTATTTTTGGCTTTTTGTTTGCCAAGAGAAGTCATGTTTTATGTAACGAAAAACCCCGAGAACTGTCCGGTCAAATTGTAAAATCTTAATAGAAAACCAATTCATATTTCGGTCGGAATTTTAATTGGCAAATCCAGTATTGACGTTCCATAGTTGCATGTTTCTTTCATTCTCAAATAAGTTTTTGCTCATGGCGAGTGTGGCTAGATTTATGGGTTGTTCCTGCTTTTCCAGAGCGCCCAGCTTCATATTTCAAACTGACTTGGCCAATTTTCAAACTTTCTACTTTGCTTTTTGGATTGTGATTTGGACATGGACTAAAATGTTTGTGTTCAATTATATCAAGTTTACACACATAAGATTAACACCAAATGTCTTAGCCATTCCCCAAAAAGCCAATAAGTATTTTTTTCTTACTTGTTCGTAGCGACGTCTGTGGGTGTAATGATTTGCCTTGTTTTTTCTCAATGCGATCTTTAATACTTTTTATTTTGTTTATTTTTCAGAGTTTCTTAAGGAAAATTATTGAGACACATTTTTTTCAATTTTAAATACATTTGATTTCTTGCAATGAAAATGTCCAGTATGTTGCAATTACAGTGTAAAAATAAACTTTTAAAAACGAAAAATCAAAATAATTTTGCTTGATAAATTTTGAATAAACTTTTTTTAATTTTTTAAATTAATTATATAGTGCTATTTTACTATCGGAGGGTTATCATTGATTTTTCTATGCAAGGTTTCTAAAAATATAATTTAAAACACGAATAATAAAGTTTCTTTGATAAGTAAGACATTTAGAAAATAAATTCGAACAATTGTACAGATTTAACAACATTTTCAAGAGCACCCTCTTGATCCTCAATTTTAATATCTAGAATTTAATTTTGTGAAACAATTTCAAAAGGTTCAAAAAGTTATAATTCCAAATTTACAAGAAGCTTCTTCTCTCTCAATATTTTTTTCTTTAAATAGGGATTGAAGTCTTTTATTTAAATATTTTCTGCCGATTTTAATTGTATCTTAAAAACAAGAAAAGTAAAGTGTTGAACGTGATCTTAGCTGTCTAGATAGTAGTGCTTACCTTTTGTATCATTCAGACTAACCCACAAAGTGAAAGTACGCGACTTAATTTAAAAAGTTTTCTCAGTTTTTGAGCGTGATTTAAATATGAACTGGTACGTTTGTGTTTGAAATCTAGTTTTAGAAACAACGCTATGGTGCTATCTATAAAAATGCAAGTTAAACAATAACAACAAAGACATTTGTAAACCTGATCAATATAAAATCAATGCATGCTCGTTAATTTTATTCTCAAAGTCCAAACATATTCATGCGATCTTTTGTTTTTTGTTTCTTTAAACTTTTTATTGCTGTTAGTTACTGTGCAATTTGTTGTAGTGGCTGTTGCTAAGTTCATTCAACTCAGATACAAAATAGTTACTTCTAGTATTAAATACAATATTATGTCAATAGTTTTTCTTTGATATTTACGACAGAAACCTTTTTAAAATTATAAATCTTGTTCTTAATGTCTCTGTGATTTCGTCTCAAAGGGTTCATTTTAATTCTAACTTGTGTATTCCATTGCAAGATTTACCATACATCTTGCTTAGTAGAACTTTTATAATAAGATTCAAGAGAGTTAAATATTGGTTTAAATATAAATATAATATTAAGTTATGACAGTTGATTTTATTTATACGTTTTACAAGTTCCAGTAAGATTTTTTAAAGAAGAAAATCTATATTTTCAAAATGGGTTTTCTGAACTTGTTCTTTACAGAAGCCAGCACAATTCAAACAAACATGAAACCGAATTGCATTGAATAAAGAGAAATGCATATTTGTACTACTGTAATACATTTGGCCATAAAAATACATTTTATATAAAGCACTAGGTCTTTTGAACTTCATTTTTAATTAGAGTTCTTAGTTTGGTAAACTTATTAAAATTAACGAATATAATTCGAATAATAAGGTTAAAAGTGGCTAAATAAGAGTTAAGTTTTTTTCTTGGTGTTTATATTAACAATTAAACAAGAAAATCAATTGGGTAAAATAGCTCAAACGATTTATTCTCTTAAAACAAATAAGTTCAATAAAATAATGCGAAATTTGCACTCTCTGTTTTCTGTTTTCTACCCCTTCAATTAATCTCAATCGTAGTATTTATTCCAAAACCGTAAGACCTACATCGTTTTGCAATAAAACTCAACATTTTTAGGTGGGATGTCCGTTATTAGATTTTTGTATATATGATCTAAAAATTTAATTACAAACATGCATATCACATCCTAAAATAATAAAAAACTAAGGAAAAAAAGACAAATTGAGTGAAACAAGTAGACTTCCCTGAGAGCGATATGCTAGGTGCTCCTGAAGGTAAACACATTCTGTGTGTCTAGTTTGACCCGCAACGTAAAATTAAACCTAAAGAATTGTAAGAACATGGAACAATTGGGCTTAAAATATTTTCAGAAAATTTTTGAGTACAGCGACATCATACTTAAGCTTATCACCAATATTGTGATGATAGCCATAAAACATTTCGACAAAATAATTAAGCTATTTCAACAATATAACCACGAAAACCAAAACATTAAGCAATTCAATCCAAACAAAGTAAAACATTGATCATCAGTCGAAAATAATGATAAATATTAAGTTTATTGCATTATTATCTTTTTCACATTTTGTAAAACTATTTAGAGGATAAAAAAATTCAACATAAAAATGTTTCATACAGAAAATTAAGATACTTTATAATATATACATTGTTCCTAAGTGGAGAGCTCAAATTTTCATTGAAAATTGTCTTTGCAGATATTTTTTTTTTATTTTCATTTATTTTTTATTTTAATGTTTCAACTAAACACGGATATAACAATAATAATGTTCTGGAACAAATGTTTTACACAACAGGACACAGTTGAAATTGTGAATGAAAAGGGTTTCAAACTATATTATCATGTAAATATTGTAGGTCATTGTGATAATTTAATATATATCTAAATTCATTCCTTAGCTTGTTACTTGACGCTATTTAGCCATCTGGGTGTTCATAGCTTTGTTGCCTAGGTAGTGCGTTTGCAAAATTTTGCATATTGTTGATTACGGATTATTTAGTTCTTCATTTCTTGTCAATATTGCGAATTTGGGAAATTCATTCCTCATCAGTTGATACTAGGGGCCGAAAAAGTTGAGAAATAAAAAAGATAATCCAAACATTTGAAAATTAATAAATCCAAAATTCCAAAACTATATGAATCTAAAATGCAGCAAAGGAATGCTTTCCATAAGGGAACAGAAGTATATTTTGAACAATTTTCGAAGATTAAAACGGCTGAAAATTTCATTCTAATACATACAATTGCTGATAATAAATATAATAAATTCAGATCCAAATTATGTGTCTGTTATAAATATTCGTCGTTTAATAACATTTGGACAGTTCACAAACCATTTTGTTAACTACGTCTTGTAACATAAACTGCAATCTAGGTATAAATAAAATCTCGAATCGAGAAATTTTAAAGGCATTTGATGATCTGAAGGCAAACGTTAAAATCAGGAAGATATCTCATTGCAGTTGGTAAATTCTAGTTTTTAGAATATCTCATGCAATTGTCATATTACAATTTTTTTTATTTGTTGTTATCTAGAAAGTTGCAAAAAATCATAACATGTATCCACTTATTGTTGTCACACTTTTGCTTATATAGTAAAGTGTGATATGTCATAGTTTGTAAAACTGTTGAGAAGATAAAAAAAATTCAAAATAAAATACTTTTACCAGGAGATTTTCATCGATTTCTTTTGGTGATATTGCAAACAAAATGATCTTGCAAAAATATTAATACATATTTTCTACACATCCGTAGTCCTTATGTCAAATGTATATAAATCTGTGAATTTAAAGCACAGGGTTAAAAACATCTGATAAACACCTGGACGCACACCATATAAAACATTAAATGAAGAATTTCTTTTTTTACAAAAGAATAATAATGGGCTTTAACCACCAAGGATAGTATTAACAAAAAAGTAACCAATTAAACACAAACATACTAGTCCATGTCCTAAGTAAAAACTTTAAAAACTGGCCAACTAAGTTATTCACGTGACTTAGACTCATTGGAGATGTTCATCTTGTCACACATCATAAATGCAAATGCATTTATAGCAAGCCACAATCTTTGCTAGTTAGAAGTGTCAAGTTTTCTTAAATTTCGGTATAATTTAAAGCTACAGGCAAGACAAATATGCAACAAAAGGAGGTAGTAAATTAAGATTGGTTATATAGGACCAAGTGAAGTGCACAATCCGGTGGAGCAGGTAAAGTGCAGGTATTTAACTACCAATTTTTTTTATATATTTTTCCTGTTCTTGGTTTTAACTATGGAGCAAATTACATTTCAGAGAATAAAATAATAAACTTTGAGTATAGTTTTATATGAAAGAAATTATCATATCCATCCTTTCAAACTATATAATTTATAGAAAAGGTATATAAATATTTAAGTAAGATTATTCTGGAACTTTTTTGATGAGCCATAACAATGTTCAATTCTGGTATTTTAAATTGTTGCCATCGTTTTTATGAATGAAATATTAAACAAAATATTAAACTCATTCAGGAAGCTAAAAAAAGTTTCGACAAACAAGATCTATTTGCCAAAAGAAATATAAAATAATGCCCGTTTCTTGTTTTATTATTAAAGCCATTAAGAAGATAAAAATCATTTTTTGGATAAAATTTCTAAAACAAAAAAGTATAATTAAAGCTTGTGTAGTTTTCTTTATTTTTGCTGTTTTAGATATATTGTATTAATTTCTCGTGTTTTTTGTGACTATAATTGTTGTTTCAATGCGTTGGTGAATATGTGTGTTATGATAACTTTTTTATTATTAAGTTATTTGTATTGTGAAATAAAACACTTGTTTGTTTTTGTCAGCAAAATTTAAAAACTGAAATAACGTTTACGATATACTATTTAACTTTTTATCTATTTACGGATTCTTTTTTTATAGTTGTATATATATTTTTTCAAAAGAATGCATTATGATATCTACTGATTAAAATCACCTCGAAAATTTTCGATTCAACATTTTTGTCATTGGTAGTATTTACAATATAGCTTCCATATCATAAACAAATATTTTTAGATAAACAAACGACAGTTAAACAAATGTAAACTAAAGAAACACTTTTGTTTATTTTTAATAATGCTTAAAATAATCATATATTTTTATTCGATGAATATGGTTTTGTAGAAAGAATGAAATTATCATTCTATAAACAAGTCCTCCCGTAACGAATTTTTTCAAGAAGGAGAACATTAAAAATCTAATCTGCATTAAAAAGAAATGCATTTTTCTTAATGTATATTGTTAGTATAAAACAACTTTTTGACGCTTATATGGGAAAATGAAATCTTTCAATTAGCTTACAAAATGTCAGTTTTTTCATTATTTCTAATTTGTATAAAATTTAAGTAAAATGTATTTATCTAAAAGAGATAGAATATATTTTCGAAAATCACTGTCTAAAAATAACATTCAGCAAAATTTTCAGTCGCCTTTATTTTTTAAATATATGTAAAACTAAGGTTTGTTCCCTCGTGCAAAGCACTCCTTAGATGGATTTGAATTCAATTAATTTTGGAACTTTTGGATTCATTAATTTTCAACTGTTTAGCTTGTGTTTTTTATCTATCAAACCTTTCGGCCCCTCGTTTCACTGATGAGGAATGATTTTACGAAATGTGCACATATGGCACATCAAAATGTTTGTTACATGTTTGATCATTTTTATATGAAAATGCTTAAAAATATTTTTTTAAAAAAACTTGCGAACATTTTTAGAAAAGATTTTTATCTGGTAGCGTAGAAAACCTTATCAAAGAATCGCCTAAATGATCTATTATAAGCTTTTATTTAATTTAAGCCCTAAAAATATTCTCACGATGACAACTCTTGCATAAAAGGAAATAATCGTGTTCTTAGTTTTTGTTCTCCAAATGATGTCTGCTAGCTCTTTTTGTTTCTCACCTATAAGTTAATGTTTTTTAAATCATTAAAAACACAACAAGTTGTTTTAATTATTCAATTTTTAGTTAAACTTTTACTTTTAGATTGATTCAACATAATGCTCAGTGAATATATTAAGGCCTTTTCATAAATTTAGATACAATTTAATATAGAAAAATATCCTGAATAAATATGTCACAAATAATTTCATAGAAAAGAATAAGAATTTTTTACTGTAAATACCCGGACCATTTAGCCTCCGTTTGAATTTTTATATCTTGGCCTGTTTATGTCGTCAACATTTTATAAAGTAAAAAAAGATTATCAGTAAAAAAAAAACTGGAATAAATATTAATTTGGATCGGTATTGGGTCATTAAGAATAAAAATTTTAAAAATAGCTTTGCTTAAACATCCAAAATCCGTCCTTAAAACATTTTTAAAGTAAAAAAAAGTCTCCAGAGAAAACGAATTTCAGTAAAAAATTCTTTTTATTTAAGATTATGAAATTGTGATAAATGAAAAAGAAAGAGTGACAATGGAAGTAGGAATATCTTTACTGAAACATAAAAAACCCCTGTGTATTTGGATTTAAAGAACTCATTTGTGATGAATGAAATGATAACTATAGAAAATGTTTTTTTTTGTTTTAAATATTTAACAAAATTTTGTTGTGCCAGATGTGCAGATTTCAGTAAATCATTCCTCATCAGTGACATTATAAGGCCAGTTTGAAACAATGGATTTTCTATTTTATAATGATATGTTGTATTATATAATATTGTATTGAATTGTATTGTATTGTATTGTATTGTGTTATATTATATTATATTATATTATATTTATTATATTATATTATATTATATTATATTATATTATTTTATATTATATTATTATATTATATTATATTATATTATATTATATTATATTATATTATATTATATTATATTACATTACATTACATTACATTACATTATATCATATCATATTTAATATCATATCATATATTATTTTATTTTATGTTTTTATTCTAAAATAATTCTTTTTCTAACATCACTTTAAGTATACATGTATGTTTTTAAAATCATTAATGTTAATTCTATATATGTTATTACTAAAAGTGTTTGCTGTAGCTAGAAGAATTTTTCTGCTTTCTCGATCTTATTTCAAACTTCTACCTTTGGTAGAAAATTGATAGTTTCTTGATTTGAATGACAAAAACACCAGATTTATCGGTCTTAAAATTAATATTTAAATTATCACAATAACTTGGTTTACGTCCATTTTTATCAATCGTCTTATGAATTATAAGCGCGTCAAATCTCTCTCTCTCTCTCTCTCTCTCTCTCTCTCTCTCTCTCTCTCTCTCTCTCTCATTTTTGTTGGTTATTTAAATCCGAATTTTTATTTTTTGATAAACACAAACAGTTAATTTGATTTTTTTCTTACAACTTATTTTTGGTGCTGATCATATTAAATAAGGTTTGTAATTTGTTACTTTTTAGATTAACATAAATTAATATATTTATTATTGTTATCAAATAAAAATATTAGTGTTTTGGTAAATATAAAATGTTATATCTAGTACAAATAAAACAACGTACATTATTTTAGCTTGCAAATATTGATGAAATGTTTTGATAAAAATATTTCACAGAAATGTTATTTCTATTAATAACCATTATTAGTCTTAAAAGATAAATAAATAAACAAATGTTAGTTTTTTTTTCAGAAAAATATATAATTCAGGATTACTTTGAAGAAAATGGGTTTTTAATAAAAAAAAATCTATTTCAAACGAAAATGCTTACTTTTTCTTCGACATTTTGTTAAATGTGCAATTATATATATAAATATATAACACAAATACCAGTTAAATTTTGATGTGCCAGATGTGCACATTTCGGAAATTCATTCCTCATCAGTGACACTAAGACCGAAAAGTTTGATAATAAAAAACATAATCCAAACAGTTGGAAATTAATGAATCCAAAGTTCCAAAATTATATTAATCCAAATCCAGCTAAGGAATGCTGCAACTTTTATAAGTATTTATATATATAATTGCACATTAATTAATTATAATTAATCATAAATAAATCATATTTGAATAAATTTTTATATTTTAATTATCTTTCATAAAATTAAAAATTTAACACAAGCTTAAGACAATATCAATTTTTACATAACGCAGAAACATTTTCTTCCTATCTGTTTAAATATATTTTTTTAATTTTCTCAAAAAAAATTATAATATTAATAAGCAGACGAATCAAATAAAAAACATATCAAATTAAAAAAGTTTTGTTAAAAGTGTTTAATTCTAAAAAAGACAGAGATTGATTATTCATAAAAGGGAATAACAAAATCACTCACCTGGATAACACTGTTTTACATCCATAATATATGTGACCAAATACTACATACTACAAAAAATTAGAATATTTCAAATAAACATGCATTGAAATCAAAACGTGCATATAAACACATCTTTATTAAACAAGAAGACATACACACCCAATCTTTAATTCCACAGAGAAAAAAAGGAACCATTAAACATTGCAAAACCTTTCTGTCCAATAATAGGTTTGCAAGCATGTGTAGTTAAAGCGATAAAATTGCAACGCGTAGTGCATACGGACTAAGTGTAGGGTTTACTTTTTCAAACAACACTTTTTAATTTTACATAAAACGTATTAGTTTCAATTGAAGCTTATAAAAGTTGCAGCAAACGTAAGGCGTCATTTTCGACTCTAATTTGCATTTGGCCTTGGAGGGTGGGAAAAACATACACATTATGTTCTCTTTGACCGAATTTACACGCAACGTGCACATATTTTATTTTGCAGTGGGTGTTCATTTTATTGATATGCATATCTTGCACGTATGTTTGTACTTGGTGAACTGATATTGAAACTTATTTAAAGAAAATAGCACGTTGTTTTATATCTATATTTTACGACTTTTGGCATATTCCGCAGCTATATAGCGTATTAGATCACAATAAAGAATGCAACTTGATCGTAAATATTTAAAGCAATAAATTCTTCCTTAAGTATAGCTAAACATAGTTGATATAAAAAAAGTAAATGGATTGTTCATTCAGAAGTTGGCTTTGTTCAATACCATTTACAAAGCAAACAACACAATCTGAACTTAGCATATAATTGCAACCAAAATTTTAAAAAAAATATAAATCATATTAAGTTTACTCAATGTTTAAATCTATTTATTTTGGAGTTTTTACTTTCAGTACAACATGTTGTTTGAGAGACGCATTCTTTAACATTTTTACAAAGGGTTCTAGGCGTTTTGTATTTAGGTACCTAAATGAGAAATTGCCGTCACCTTGTGAATGCGTGGGGTTGTTTTTGATAGCGCGCTAAAATCCGGAGCTAGGGTGTGTTATTAAATTACTCTATACAAGAAGATGTTGAAATAAAAATTTGATATGTAGAATCCTATGGAGCACAGATAACAACTTGATAAGTAATATTTGTCTTTTATATGTTCTTAAATCCCAACTTGGGTATTTTTTACATACGACCTAGTTCCAGAAAAAATGTTCAATTATTAATTATTATATTTTCTGTATGTTTTATGTTCTTGATGGTTTTGCAAATCAAGTATTTTTCATGTGTTATAACTATAGTCACAAAAAAGAAAGAAAGAAAGAAAAGAAAAAGAAAATAAAAACTCCCCCAAAATAACATTTAATGATAAATTATAGGGAAAACGTTTAAACCCAGTTTTATTTTATTTTAAAACCATTAGTTTGGTAAATAAAATTGTGAATGATACATCTCTAGTGAAAAAATTTAAAAACCATTAGGATAGAAATAATATTTGCTCATATTTTAAAGAAATAAAACAATACAATAGAAGAACTCAATGAAATTTAGGCTAGTCTTTGAAAGAGAAAGAGAAGTTATGAAAAATTGTAAGCTTCAATAAGAATTGTATATAAAATCAAGTAAAATTATATAATATATTCTATATTAAACTGAATTTTTGGACTTTTTCGATGGTGCACTTTGTTGTGTCGCGGGTCATTCTTATGCGAAGCGAGTAGTTAGTTGTCTGAAGTTTTTAAGTCCCTACAGTGGCACATAATTAACTATAAAGATTAATTAATATATAAATAAGTGAATTCAATAAAACTATCGACAGGGGAAATAAAAAACTGTGTCCCTCTGTTTATATTAAAAAACGTATTTGTCATGTTCCTACATTGTTGCTAACACACTGATGAACTAAATGTAAACTAGTGTTTGAAAGTGTAAGATTATTTAAGGCTTAATAAACTTCATGATCTTTAAACTTTTTGAGAGAAAAAAAAAACCATCGGTTCCGCTGTCATTTTTCCAAAAAAAGACTACAGGCCTTTTGAAAAAGAGAAAACCACTACGGTAACTAAGTTGGTAGAATGCTCCCTTCGTAACTGGGAAATTTACAGGATCTTTCGGAGAAGACCTTGAAAACCGATGCTCCGTGTCACGGCATGCGTGGCATGCTAGAGAACCTTCCCTGCACATTGTCCTGGACGCACTACTAAGGTCAAAATTTCTGCAGATTTACCCATGTCTGTAGACGTCTCGATGACATGAAATATTCGTGACCTGGATGTAAAACCACATTAAATTGAATCAAAAAAGAGAGAATACTTATTTACGAATAGTTTAGATTAGCCACATAATAGAAAAAAATACAGTATAAAAATTAATTCACGAATCTGACATTGGTTTCTTAATGTAAAAAATAGTATTATTATCAAATATGGATCATTTCACATAAAACTGTATGGAATTAAAGACTTTACATGATTTATACTTGTGCGATATTTTAAAGGAAATATTGAATAAGTTAGATTTTCTAAACAAGGTTAATTACATCCCGTATTAACATTTCTAAAACGAATTTAAGTCGTAATTTAGGAAACCATATGCTATAGACAGAAAGATATAAAAGTGTCAAATTAACCACAGTTCTTCTTTTATATAACAGAGCATCCGTTATATACAAACAAAAAATCGTGACAAGGATCTTCCAATTACAAAAATGGCACAAAGCCCAAACAAAAATGATATGTTTAAAGTTTTTGATGGATAAAGTTCCCATCATAATAAAACAGATTGTTGATAAAGAGAAAGTATCTACTATGATAGAATAGAATTTTTCATGAATGAAACGAGTAGCGTTTTTTTACTGTCTTAAAGCCGTGCCATAAGGTTTGTCGTTATTATATCGATTAACACTGTATTCAATGGGGATTCGATTTTAAAAAAGGGTAATATTGTTATGAAGGAAGATTTTCAATATAATCGACAAAGATTTAAAAACCGTTTGTTAAATTCATTTTTAAATAGCCATAATGATAAGAATGGTGATTATATAAACATATTCACACCATGAAGAAAAAGAATCTTCACGTTCTTTGAAATGTTAATAAAAAGCAAAGATATTGATTTACTTAGGATAAACAATGCTTCCGGAGCACCCAGCCTCGCCCCCGTCAGAAATGACTAGATCTTTAACGTGTGTCACATGTGTATTTTTGCGATGTTGAAGGGCTGGTACGCAATTCTGATTATGTTAAAACTAAACAAAAACCATGTTATTTATTTTTCATATTTTAAGTAAAAAGATATTTGTATAGTTGTAATTTGTATATGCTGTACGTTTTATAATTGAGAAACGATGTATAATACTTCTTAAGTATTATTCTTTTCAACATTTCAAATCAAATTCACAATATTTGTATACTAGATATTTACATGAAAAACACCTGCGCTCTCTGGCAAAAATGTTTTGTAACTAATGATACTATTATCTCATGCACTTAATCACCTATCGTAAAAATTTTACGAAATTATAAAAATAAGGTAGGACAGATAACAATATTTTGGCGTAGTAATACATCGTAAAGTCAACTTATGAATGAACGTAGAACTATGTGGTTCTGGCACAGGCGTGGACACGGCCCATAGACAATGTTCTACTTCATTATTACCATCGGGGCTTGCAAGTGTTAAATGTTAGTGAATAATACCGACAATCTTGTGATAACATTAGAAGTCTTGTATTGTAATAAATAACAAAATATTTCTTGTATTATCTCATATAAACATATATAATGTACAAGTGCATGTAACTGAAATTATGAGCCAAAAATCTCAAATTTTTATGTTTGATTGATTTTTGATCGCGTGGTCCAAATACGCAAACCAAATATATCTTTGCAAAATGATTTTAAAAATTGCTACAGGTTCTTAAATACAAAGTAGACAGAAATTACTGTGTGACAATATTGACTTCTGCATTTAAACTCCGATAAAATTTAAATTGGATTGTTTATATAAAAGTCATCACGAAATATTTCATACGTATATTTAGACGAATGATTTGATAAGATACAATGGAAAATCGGCATTTTGTAAAATATATACTGGTAGTGTCGGTTTTCTTCGAAAGGAAGACAATTTCCACAATTTCAAATACAGACGTAAGCGAGGTTAACCGGATACTCTATACTGTTTGTAATTAACTACAAATTATATGGGGTCGCATAAATAGACATAAAGAGTGAAAGTCTGAAAATTCGGAATGTAGACGTTTCCGGAAACTTTCCACATTATTATGATGAACTCTATTGAAGCTGCAAAAAAGTGATACGCGGAATGAGAAAAAAATTTAACAAATATAAATAGAATACAGGATTGTTATCGCAATAGGACGTACACAGAGGCTCTCTCTCTCTCTCTCTCTCTCTCTCTCTCTCTCTCTCTCTCTCTCTCTCTCTCTCTCTCTCTCATTTGTGTGTTACGCCAGATCTAGTTATGGATTCAGTTATTGCTTCAAGCTTTAAAAATAAAGAAGTAACTGATATGTATGTCATTCTGACCATTTGCAGGTAGTGTTATGTCTATCACGTGTTTCCCACAAGAACCATAGGTAGTTGCCTTCTTTGCAATTTTAAAATCAAATTGTAAGAATTGAACTTAATTGAGAAACTTTTAAGCTTTAAACAAGATTAAAAAGAATTGAATTTTTTATTAGTGGCAAATTAAACAATAAGCTTTTTTACTCAAGATTTTAATTTTACAGAAATCAAAGATTTTTTTTCAAAATGTTATGAATTTTACTTTATTTTTTGA
This sequence comes from Tegillarca granosa, assembly GCA_029721355.1. Taxonomy (NCBI): domain Eukaryota; kingdom Metazoa; phylum Mollusca; class Bivalvia; order Arcoida; family Arcidae; genus Tegillarca; species Tegillarca granosa. The sequence goes on from CM056595.1 coordinate 48,100,573, forward strand.
AAATATCGTTTTTTAATGCAAGTAAGCTTTTTAAAATTTTACAGCATGCCGGTTTGAAGTGTGTGAAAACAAAGGTCTGGCATTGATTTCCTCTTTCATAGTATCATTTTCAGTGAACCTTGACTTTTATAGCAACTGTGTCGGTTTTACAATTAACAATACTTAAAGCTGTAATCCTATTGGATAACATAATTCTTTGTAGCTTAACTTAATCCGCCAAACAAAATCCCAGATAAAAATAAGATCTGAGATTAAACCTGGCAATTGTCTTATACAGACTAGCTGATTGAATCCAGATTGAAGCAGTGGTCAGCAATGTAATTAATACGCGATTCCCGGTACAAACAAAAAAAATAAAAATAAAAACTATACATTGCACCTGCCAGTTACAACTTTATTTTTTAAGTGGGTGCTTTCGTTAAAAATTAATTAATGAATTTTCTTGTCTTTTGTCCTTTAAATTTTAAAGAGTTGCTATTTCAAATATTTACTTCATTTTAACCTTCATTATAAATATTAAATACTCTGGTGTGTAAGACCTGACTTAGGCTCATTAAAGTAATATGCCAGAAAAGACATTGGCACCTTGGTAAAGAAGAAAAATTCGGTCTGAAATTGCAACTAAATAGTCATTATCCGGAGCTCGTTTTAAGTCAGTTGTGCTAAATCTTGTATTTCATTATTTCTTTTTTGTAACGTGTGGGACATGTATTTTATTTTAAAGGTATTGAAAAGACAATATTTAGCTACAAATATTTCAGATTCACATTTTATGATTTTAACTAAAACCGCAAATTGTATAAAATCATGTTGTACTAATGAACCAAACTTTAAAATTCAGTAAAAGACACGTCATCACACGGGAAACCGTTTCCCCTGAAAACTAAGTTATAACGCATTTAAATTTCACAATAAAAACCAATTCTGCACTAGACACGATTCTTGCAAGTCTAAGATGGAAACATTTTTCTAAATTATCTTTGGTTTTGTAATCTGCTTAGCGGAAACACATGAAGATACAGGTTGTCTGTGATACGACATTTTTATGGCCGTTTTGTATTATGTTGTCTCTCTATATATTATGAGGTAAAATAGATAGCCCATGTGGTCAGAAACAGAATCTATACACGAGATTATCTAATTATAGGAGTAAGACACTTGAAGATGAATTCTATAGTAGCTTCTTGAGGAGACCTCCCGCTATTTCTGATTATAAATGTTTTATTAGAGAGATTTACATGTATGCAAACGTGCAAGATACACATTTTTGGGGATAAAAATATGTCATTATTTTTTACAATGCATCGGTTTCGAAAAAACAAATTTGTAAGGTTAATGATTTAATATTAAAAAACATAAAGCTATCTCAAATTAATGCTTAAAAGGAATGCTGTTATATTTAAACCATATTTTTTCAAGATTTTAATTTCATATTTTACAAATTTTAACCTGTAACAATGATACGATTTGACTTTTTAAGGTCCAAAGTAATAAACGCCTTTGAAGCTTAAAGTGATATTTGTAGTTCTAACATATAATTTTCTTCAAAATAGTTTGTCAAGTCCAAAATATGTTTTTATCTTGCCCCCACCCCCCTTCCAGAGTGACTGTGTTTTTATTGCCCTTTCTATTGTCAATTTCATTATAAACAATTCATTGTCTATGATATTTTAGTTTTTATTCGCAATTAAAAACTTGATAAAGCACATTACATACTAACAGAATAAGATTATTAAAAATGATAGTTTTTTATCAATTAAATTTTCAACACAGTATTGAATATGAAGATTTGTGGATTTCTTTTAAACAATTTGTAAAGTTGAAAACTACAGCATAAAAAATTGTTAATTTGAAAACTCAGTTTGCACTGTAACAGACGTACACTCTTTTTATTTTATATGCATCTTGTCAAAAATTCCTTCTACGATCAGAACACCATAAACTGAGGAACAAAAAAGAAATAAATCAACCGTGACATTCGCATAATTCTGTACAGCTAAGAATCCCTTAAACAAATTATAATTTATCAATTCTGTCACGTTTATGGCAGTTAGATAAATCAACTTAAATCTTTTCTGTTTTAAAGAATATCACACACAGAAAACAAGAAAAGAAACCAAAAAAATAACCAACAAGTCATTTTGAGAGATAACAAAGCAAAAGCTGCAGTATGAATAAAACGAGCTGCACATTTGGATTATATTATTGTAATAACCGAAACCTGTAAAAAATACAGATATGATTGATTCGCTGCTGTCACTTTTTCTCTATGAAGCTTTGGCCAAAAACCGGAAGCTTTAAACCACGTGAGAGAGCACTGTAGATCATTTCACGGTTCATTGAATGCCTCATCAAGACACTTCAAGATATGAAAACATAACGACAGATAAATGAAGCAAGCTGTGAGAAAAAATACATCTTTAAACTTTGAAAACGTTCATAACGCACACACTTTAGTCCCTCGGTCATAACGGTCAAGTGTTTGCTGGGTCACACGAGGGCAAATTTGTGAAAAACTATAATCTAATTACAATAAATCTCCCCTTTAAAACGTTTGTACTCCATCCTACAGGTCTAATACTGCCGTCATCAGATAAAATTATAGTGTTCGCCGTTTGACTTTGGAACTGGCACTCACGTAATACTAATTGATTTACTATTTGACATCAAATAACTTTCAGTCAATTCTGTGGTAAAAACTAACGTAATACAACGTCAGTACGCCCTTAATAATTATTCAATGTCTATACGACACTACCACAGTGGAGATGTGTTTTCTCTAAATACTTAAAATACAAATATGATATAGATCAAAAACAGACCGATACATAAACTTATGTTTTCAATTTTGAAATTTATTTAAAACTAAAGTCTGTTCCCTCATGCAAAGCATTCCTTAGCTGGATTTGGATTTATATAATTTTTGAACTTTAGATTCAATAATTTCCAAATGTTTGGTTTATGTTTTTTATCTATAAAACTTTTAGGTCTTAGTGTCACTGATGAGGAATGAATTTCCGAAATGTGCACATCTGGCACATCAAAATTTAACTGGTATTTGTTTTATATATTTTCAAATATAAATTTCTTCTTGTTATAAAAGCCATGATCAAGCTTTTTGTAAAAATAAAATCGGTTTTGGCGCTTTATAAAATAATCTTCCTTTATAATCACGGGTTCGAATATGCGTTTGGTTACTAGTAAAGGGAGACCACTGTTTATTAAATACTGTTTAGATATAACTTATCAAAATAAAAAAAAATAAATAGAAGCTTTTTCGGGGATGAAATTTATTTATTTATTATTATTTATTTATTTATTATTTATTTATTTCATTTCATTTCATTTCATTTCGTTTGTTTTATTTTATTTTATTTTATTTTATTTTATTTTATTTTATTTTATTTTATTTTATTTTATTTTATTTTATTTTATTTTTTATTTTATTGATTGAGTTTGGTTATCCAGTTGGTTTCATTATTGTGACTTTATTATAAAAAGCTGTAACTCAACAACCAAACAGAGTGTTTGAAAATCTTTAAAAATTATTCTTTGTACATGCATTTAGTAATGACATATCTCAAATGTTTATACCTCTTTCTGTCACCTGAGATGAACGTATTGTTTCATTTCATTCATTATAACCAAAAGCATACACTTATAGGTATTTACAATACAATATACATTGACATTTATGGCGGCAAATCATTATTATACAAAGAGAAAAAATAGAAAAAGAAAGAAACAAACACAAAATGTATTTTGAAGGTCTGTAGGCTGTTTGAATGAGATAGGCGTGGTGGGGATTGACAAAGTAAATTATGTTTCAGATTTTCTTATTAGAGTTGCAGTAACGAAGAAAAGTCCAAGGTTACGAAGTTCTTATTTTGAACAATGAGGAGTTGTATAAATTTGAATGCGGATGGCTTTTTCCAATAATATATTTTATTTTCTTATTTCTTCAGTCTTAAGTCCGAATAAAGTTGAAAAGTTTAAAATTCTTAATAAAAAAGGTTGCTGAAAATCACAAAAAAACTGTTCAAATCTTGTATGTACATAAGTGTACTACTTACCCGTGCTGTATATCTTTCTATGACAATAAATATACAACAAAAATATAAATTATCTTATTTGATTTATTTATTTAATACTATGATATTATTTTTTACAAACACCATTTACACGGAGGGAGTCCGATGGATTAGTCAAAATAAAGCTCATTGGAGAGAACCATCAACTTATCTTTTAACCAAACAAGGAACCAATAAATTGACAGATAAAATAGAGGAAAGAAATCTGCAACTGAAAAATTAAGTACATGGTAACGGCAATAACATCCAAGAACAGTGAAAAAATTCAACCAAACAATACAAGCAAGCATATTGGGACTACTAATTATAAAACCTAATGTTTTGTACGGACAGCTAAACATTCTTATTAGTATCCTTTAAGTGTTTGGTAGAGATTATAAGGGATGCCCGATTTAAACTTCATTCAGTGGAATCGATGAGAAAGTGGATTCTTAATGCGTTTCTTTCATCTGTTTACATATGTAAAAAAAAAAAAAAAAAAAAAAAAAACTTTTAAATTTTTGTCATGTGCTACTTTTAAATTTTTATGAAATAATGCATTCAAAAGTAATACATGACATTTTCAACAAAATTCTGTTTATTTTTAGATTATTCTAGATTATATTGGACTAAATTGAATCAGTAAAACAAATGATGAGAAAAAAAAAGAATATTACCCGTCTAAATCTGAAAATCCTTTCATTCCAAATATCTTTAAAATATTTTTCAAAAATAAATAAGGCTTAAAACACATGTATAAATTATTGAACTAAAACCATATTTTACCAACTTCAAGACAAAAATGGCAAAGTATTTTGACAATTTAACGGAAAGTGATTGGTAACAAATATCTCAAATCATTTACCCTACGACCCCAAAATTACAGTGGTTCCAATATAGAATCGTTCCTAAAATAATTGCTACAAACTCTCTTCTATTCAAAATAGGTATATGTAGTTTTTCTAAATTAGCAAGCGATACAGTGATTTATCTGTTTTAGGAATGCAACTTGGTACAATCATTTTTAGAAGAATTGGAAAATTGGCTCTTTTCAAACAGTATTTTATTAGATATAACAAAATTAAACATGGTTTTTGGAAATTTTAGATCTTTCAATAAAGTTCAAAATCTTATGCTAATGCATATCAAATATTATATTTATAAAACTCGGTGCCTTGGTAAACATTTATCTCTGGAGAAGTACAAACATATTTTAAAGGAGATATATACTATATTGAAAAAGATATTGCAGTAGGTAAAAAATAAATTAGAAAACTTCAGAAAAGAATGGCAACAATTCCACCCTGTTATAACATAGAACTTATTAAACATATATTCAGAACAATTTTGAAATTATACTGTAAACTCTCTCTCTCTCTCTCTCTCTCTCTCTCTCTCTCTCTCTCTCTCTCTCTCTCAAAATTAAAATAATACGTGTTGTAATATTGACTTGCACAGCAAATAATACAAATGACGGCCTTCTTTAATCTGTATCTAGTTTTCCCTTACAAAATTAAATGAAACCGCTAAAAGCTTAGTTTAAACGATAATTATTCATTAAATGACAAAATTATAAATAATAAAACGATAGAATTCCGGACCTAGAGATAATCTCTAATATTAACCAGTCTGTATAAAAAATAAACATCTAAAGAAGGTGTATAGTTTATTATTATTATTATTATTATTATTATTATTATTATTATTATTATTATATAATTGACAGCTTCAAAAATAATTCATAATTTACAAATACGGAATAAATGTTATGTGTATGACATTGTAGTTAATAGAGTGGGCATTTACCGAAATGAATGATAATTCTAATGCAATGATTTTGTATGTTTAATTTTCATATTTTGAGACTGTAGCGTTAAAAATTATTATATAATTATAATTATATAATAATGAAGATATTTTATATTTAGATTGCAATAGTATGGCAATAGTATGTCATTTAATAATTTTTTAAATAGAGTATTTTAAAAATTAATATGACAACTAAATTCTTTAATATTTCAATAAGAACGTTCAAAAATTTGTATATGACAGTTGTCTTGTAGGAAGTATTTTGTCCATTCTTGATCAGAATTTAAATATACGAGTTAATAACATTCTTGGGCATTGTTGAGTTTTGATGGTTCTTTTATGATTTAGTACTGTAAAACTTAAAGGCAAAAACGAATTTTGATAGAAAGCCGTTATGTATAATATATTTTGGATGTTTTGAAAACCATGTTTTTAAGCGAATGATATTTTTTTTTAAAATATATATTAGATTGCGTAAATACAGACGGAGAAAATACATTTATAAAAAGTCTGATTTTTTCGTCTTTTTTTCTATTTTTTCATCCAATTTCAGATTTGATCCCTTGTATAATAAGGAATCGTGTAGCAACAGAGACAATGCCGACCGCTTCTAATTCACTTCCAATTTACTTTTTCTATTTTACATTTTAAACTTCCTTGTTTATTATTCCTTAAAGTCTCAATTTTCACCATGTGCCATACAAGTTAACGGTAGAAAAACTGTAATTGAAAACAAGCTCTTGGCAACAACCAATCCAACTTAAAACGCAAAACAGTACATTTTAAATTTAAGATGTAGCAAAACAAGTTAGCCAAAGACAAAGGTTGGTTTTATTTGTTTTATACAAAGAGAAACAACTCTCAAAGATATCTGGGCAACAAAGCCACGAAACTCAAGGTAAAATACGATAAGATTAATTTCAAGTCCTAAAACAGCGTCATACTGGCTATGTACACCCACAGAATGTAGTCTCATTCTTTACCGGAAGTAGTGTCAATCGCACCAAGAAGTGGCGGATATTCGGACAAAATCTGAGTTTTGAATATAATTAACAACATCTAGTCGGCATAAAAATAAACCTTTTTTGTTTTAATAATTTTTGTTTTAACAAATAATATAACAAGAAACGGGCATTTAAATTTATGTTAAATCTTACATGCGCGTGGCTCCATCAAAATTTTCCAGAATGGCGTCTCTTTTGCCACACAAAATAGAATGTTGTATGTTTTCAAAGTAGAATGTTGGCACAAACATATCACCAGCCGAGACTGTGAAAGGTGAAATTTTCAGAGGTGGTCGATTTTACATAATCTTCACAGATTAATGCTTCAAAGTTAGGAAATTGTTCAACAAATCACATCTTAAACAAAGAGGGACAACTCGTATTGAATGAGATGGAGAATAGAAATAGTATTTATTAATAAGCAGAAACTAAAATGTACTTATTATCAATATGTAAGATAATGCCATTAAATTCTCAAAAATTTATAGTTACAAATTTTTTAAAATGTGCATTTAAAAGGAAATTTCTACAAATTAAGAAATTCACTTGTTTGATAATAAATTTAATTCAATGAACGCAGATATACCTATCATTACATATACCTTAAAACTAGTCCAAACGTTTCACTGTCATATGGTACGCATGGATTTTGATGAAATATAATGATTTAAAAATCTCAGTTGATGGGCCTCAAAAGCAGAAAATGAGTTTTTATGGTACGAGTCATAACTAAACAAATTAATTGTCTGAATGAAATATTTAAAATTTAAAAAATGCGCACGTAAATATATATATATATATATATATATATATATATATATATATATATATATATATATATATATATATATATATATATATATATATATATATATATATAAATATATATATATATCAGTGCATCAAAGAGGAATTTGAGTCATCTAGAAAAATAATTATTACTTTCTGCAACATATTTGCCCTTTTTATAACATGCATTTCAATAAGGATGGGCACAAAAACGTTATATATAAAAATAAAATCATAAATTCACTATATACTTGTATTTAATAACAATACAAATAATGCAGTGAAGTAAAAGTGAAATGTAACCGGATCAATATACAGATATGGAACTGAGTTTTAATAATCAATTGGTTAATTTTCAGTCACATTTTCTTGCAGCACTGACTTTGAATTTTTCTATTTTTAAAATATAATTCAATCTGTTACGTTATGTCCTTCCAGATGATATACTGAGCCATGAATTAATGAATTAACTTGTCATAGGAGTTTTACGTATCACACTATTTAATCTAACTTAACCATTGGCATTCAAAATCGTCATATCATATTTATTTAATTTGATTTAATGGGGTTTTACGTCCCAGTCAAGAATATTTCACTTAAATCGAGGCGTCACTGGTTATAGGCGACCTTTGCAGTGCGCTGAAGGCAATGTGCAGCTAGCATTCTTTGGCGTGCCACGCCTGACGTGATACAGGGCAACGGTTCTAAAAGTTAAGGGTTTGGCGAAAGAACAGTCACTACATATTTTTAAGTCTTGGTCAGACAAGGCCAGGGTTCGAACCCCGACCTCCAACATACTGTGCGAAGCGAACACTACCAACTGAGCTACCGTAGTGGTTTTTACAATATTTAGATACAGTATCTAATCGTTTTTCAATTCAAAATTACCAGTTGATACGATACAGGTCAACGTTACGTTTAACAAACTTTTTTTATGGTAATTCAAAATAAAAGTTTCGAGAGAAGCATGGATACCAGTAATTAAAGTTTACCACAATGTTCCTATATTTAGCTTGTAAGTTCTGAGATGTTGGAGAGAAAACCAGACAAAGTCATCTGCCTTGAGAAATAAAACTGAAAAAAAAAAGAAAACTAAAGTCTGTCATCAGCGAGAACCATAGACACAAGGAGTGGCACCGTGATCAGACCAATAACAATAGCAAACATTCTATGTTGTGCCGTTTTTAGCTCAACTGGCTATGCTGAGCTTATGGTATGGTTTTGCGTGCGTCCGTGCGTGCGTGCGTGCGTAAACTTTAATCTTCTTCTCTGAAACCACTGGGCCAATTGGGACCAAATTCGGTGTGGAAGGTCCTTAGGTGGAGTACACCTAGATGGGGTAGACTAAAGTTTGTACCAGGCGACCCCGCCCGACATCCAAGATGGCGGCTGTTACTATAAATAGCAAAAACACATAAATACTGTAAACCAACTTTTATTCGCGGCTATTAACTTTTGCGATTCTCTTACCAAAACTATTTCGCTACTATTAACTTTTGCGATACGGACTATAACTGACTCGTAAACAAAGTGTTGCGCAAACAGCAGTATATACATCGTATGTACTAGTATACTAAGCGATATTAATCCGATAGCGAATTTAATAAACAAGTGATTTCTACTCAGTTTTTGTATTGTTTAAGCTCATCACATTTTATTATTACTTGTGGTCTTAACCATGTCGGTTGTACAATGGCTTTAAAAATCGAAAACTGGATCAAATGTACCAAAGACACCAGACAAATTTGTAAAAATATGTGTTCCTGATCCAAATAATGAAACACACCACAGAAAACTGCTGATGTGCAGTATGCCAATTCGGAAGTTTTAAAAGTTTTGTCAACTTCATTTTGTATAATACCATTTTCGACAACAAGTTCGCGTCGATTAACTTTCGCGATAATTTTGCTCTCGCGAAACACGCGAAAGTTAATAGCACGCGAATAAAAGTTGGTTTACAGTAGCCATTGTTGAGTCATTTTTAACCATTTTTGTTCAAATTTGAAATGTAGAGAGATAGTGGGGCATTCAACATATATAACGGGTTTTTCTGAGAAATTTTTCGTTGACCCGATTTTTACGAATTATGCAAATGACGTGTAATATTTGATCAATTCTTTGAAAATTTTCTCCTCCGAAACCACTGGGCCAACTAGAACCATATTTGGTGTGGAAGGTCCCTAGATTGGGTAGAGTAAAGTTTGTACCAGGCGTCACCGCCCGACATCCAAGATTGCCGCTGTTACTATAACTAGCAAAAAACATAAATAGCCATTGTTGAGTCATTTTTTAACCGTTTTTGTTTAAATTTGAAATGAAGAGAGTAGATAGTGGGGCATTCAACATATATAACGGGTTTTTCTGAGAAATTCTTCGTTGACCCGATTTTTACGAATTATGCAAATAAGGTGTAATATTTAATCAATTCTTTGAAAATCTTCTCCTCTGAAACAACTGGGGCAATTTGAACCAAATTTGGTGTGGAAGGTATGTCTGACTAAAGTTTGTACCAGACAATCTTGTCCAACACTCAAGATGGCGGCTGTTACTATAAATAGCAAAAACTAAAATGGCCATTATGGATCCATTTCTCAACCAATTAAGCTCAAATTTGAAATATACAAAGTATATCGTGAGTGATTTAACATATTTAACCGGTTTTTTTTGGGAAATTTTTCGTTGACCTGATTTTCAAGAATTATGCAAATTAGGTGTAATATTGAGCGAAATCTTTGAAAATCTTCTCTTATGAAACCACTGGGCCAACTGGAATGAATATTTGTGTGGAAGGTTCCTACGTCGGCTTGACTAAGGTTGCACCAGGCAACCCGGCCTGACATCCAAGATGGTTGTCATAACTAAAAATAGAAAAAAAATGACCATCGTGGATCCTTTTTTCCACCAATTGAACTCAAATTTTAAATATAGAAAGTATACTGTGTTGGTTTCAAAATATATAATGTTTTTTTTTTTCTGAGAAAGTTTTTATTGACCCAATTTTCAAGAAATATGCAAATTAGGTGTAATATTTAGTAAAAATCTTTTCCTCTAAAACCACTGGGCGAAATGGAACCAAACTTCGTGTGGGAGGTTCTTACATCGGCCTGAAAAAAGTTTGAACCAGTCTAAGATGCCTGTTGTTACTAGATATATAAAAATAGCCATTGTGGATCCATTCTAAGCTCAACTGGTTAAACCCAGCTGAGTTTATGGCATAGCGAAGCATGCCTGCATATGTGTGTTGCAAAGTAGGCTTCATTGAAGCAAAAATGGTCATAAGCTCAATTTATTTCCCATCTTTAGCTGATTAACCGATTATGGTAACCACATCACATTGTCTTACAGGTGCCACAGTGGCCGAGTGGTCTTAAGCATTCGATGTTACGTAATCACAGCGCCTTCCACCCCTGACATTGTGCATTAATGCCAAGTGGCGCTAGCACTTCATCTTTGAAAGTTTGTCAGATAACTGGCTGCTTGGTCGTGGTTTTCTCCTGATACTCCAGTGTCCTCCACCATTTCCAAAACTGACAGTCTCCGTATAAGTGAAATATTCTTGAGTTGAACGTTAAACAGCATTACAAAACATTGTCTTACATATGCAGCCAGTTGAGCATCACAGGCCCTATTGGGCCTCTTGTTATCATGATTTCAAACTTTTAGATTTATTAATAGACTTAATGACAGTTGACATTTTGACATAGCTATTTTGTTCGATCTTATACTGACACGTTTTTGTTACTATCCTCCTCCTTTTTACTTTAAAGAGGTTACTAAATCTATATTTTGTCGAACGGATGACCATTGTACTTTTGGATGATAGCCCACTTTTTCTTAGTATGATGTTTTTCTACATATATATTATATCGAACTAGTTGATCATTATATTATAAATATAGAAGACATAAGAACTTGCAATTACTTAATTATATGCTTCCCATAACAGTTCCAAAAGAATCTGGTAGGTTTTAGACTAATTGCTGAAACAGATTGAACGTAGTAGTCGGAAGAGTATTCATTAAACTATCATCAGGTCTAATTTGTCTATGTTTCCGATCATTTTACTGTTTTTAGATCTATAATTTGTCTGTGTGATATTATTGATATACGTGAAGTTTTGATGTAACGGTGACATGATACATAGCCAAAATATTCTAGACTGATTTAAAACGCCAAAAAACGTATGTTGTAATAAAGGATATCTGTTAAATCCAATAACGTCTTGTCATCCTAAACAGTAAAGCAAGAACATATCTTTTTATTAACTTTATGATAAGATTTTTTAATATCTCTATATAAGTCTGTTATTTTATGTCTTGGCTAGACAATAAAATGTCCGCAATTCTATAATACATCAGCCAAAGTATTAACAAACATGTCAATCGTCAGACTTGCCATATCATGTGGTTCTATGGATGCTGACCAACACAAGTATTGGTAAATTCATATTTACTTCTGAATAAGATTGTTAGAAAACGCTTTGTTGCGGTTTGTCCGATGTTTTTCTCCCCGAGTTTTTTCTTAACATGTTTATACTAATCCTGATTAAAAATATATTAAAATATAGAAAAAAAATATTTTGTTAGATCACTTTATACGGAACCCTCGAAGGGACTATTTGCGTACAAACGCAAAGCTATTGTGTGAAAACGCAAAAATATCTTTCTTACTATGTCCCTACGCGACATATATTTACATAATTTTTATACTGTTTTATTGGGTCAGAATGACAGCTTAAAACAGGAAAGCTTAAAACTTCTTTTTTTATTGCAGGTATTATAGGTCTTGATATTATTACCGGTACAGCATTTGAGAATATTCTAATAATCTGTATCCAGATGATAAAGAATTTGACGTTTAAGTTAATCAACGAAATATAGTCTGTTTATTCCTTTGTATAATATATATATATATATATATATATATATATATATATATATATATATATATATATATATATAAATGATAAATTTTCAAAAGAAAATTAGAAAAATCAAAATTTATAATATGGCACCTTAATCACCTAGTTTTGCACTCCAAATTAACAGCGTAAGGCATCCCTTTTTAGTGGTAAAAACTCAACAACCAAACTGACTGAATTTCTCTCATAGAATCTGTAAAATGAAATAAGGCACTTATAACCGAGATATTAAGTCTTTAATCCATACAACAAATGCACGCAAAGAGCCATCAGATCTAGATAAGAATAAAGCATTTTGTAATTATAAGCAAATCATGAGTAGGTCAAAGGAATAGTAGAATTTTCTGAGCAAATGTGATAATAAGATCCTATAAAGCTTATGTCATTTATAGGATGGCTAAAAGCTTTATAAAAATCTACCGGAATTGTCCACATACTTTGAATAATATAAGGGCAAGAAAAAAGTAAACAAATTTACACATTGTATTAAAATCCCGTACATCATATCAATCATTGTTTTTATATCCTGTATTAAACGTTTAATTGTCGTGTAGGCGATGGATAAGAGAGATATTTGATTTATGTAGCGATATAAAAATCAATGTAATTTAATGAAACATATGCTCACAGCTATACACACCGGTAAAACAATTTATTTTAAAAGATTAACACTTGATTATTGTTTGTGGTAAAATGAACAAATTTATAAAGTTGCTTGGAAGAATTCGCAAGGGAAACCATTATTTTTACAGGTCAGAACATCAAGAGGTATGTGATTTTTTTTACCATCAAACAAGTTTGAAAACAACAAATTGTTTATGTTACGCTTTTGCCTAGAAAACAACTTATGACTGTTTATGTTGCGGAAGTTATACATTGTGTTTTAATGGATTATTACTTGAGTAAGTAAAACTTCATTGCCTTTTTATACATTTGCTACCTCGCTTATCGCCATAGAATTTTGAAGCCTAAAAGTCTATTTTATTTATGTTTCAAGTCGCCCTCACTCTATCACATAAACCCAAACCCCATTATAACGACAGAATATAATTTGATAATCATGGTAGCACTGAAATGAGGAAGGACGGTGAATGTTCTGATTTTTTCTCTAATTGTCGTGGTGTCATGCAGGATGAAGTTCTTTCCCCTGTTCTATTCTCTCTTTATGTAAACGACTGTGAATCTTCTTTTTTAAACAATGCATGTTTACCTTACAGTTTACAGATGTTACAGTTATTTCTTTTTATGTATGCCGATGATATGGTTTTGTTTGCTGAGACACCTGAGGGTCTGCAATCCCTTTTAGATCAGTTAAAAGTTATATACAGATGAATGGCAGTTAAAAGTAAATGCAGATAAAACGAAAGTTTTGGTTTTTAGAAATAATGGTAAAGTAACATCTAGTGAACACTGTTCATACAATGGATCGGCACTAGACATTGTTGATAGTTTTAATTGCCTTGGTTTAGTGTTAAATTTCAATGGGAAATTTGCTATTACTGAAAAATGTATTGTTGAACAGGGTAGAAAAGCATTATTCTCTCTTCAAAACTCAACACGCAATTTGGAGCTTAATACTGAAACGAAAGTTAGCTTATCTGATACGTATATCTCTAGCATTCTCTCATATGGGTGTGAAATATGGGGTTTTTAAATAGCAAGTTATATTGAAAAATTACATACTGATTTTTGTAAAAGGTTGTTATGTGCACGTAATAATACACCCAACTATATGGTTTATTATGAGCTTGGTAGATATCCCCTTATTGTACATAGAAAATTAAGAATTCTGAAATACTGGATGCATTTACTTTGTACACAAAATTTTATATTAAAATCATTGTATAATGAAATGTGCATAAATGCTGAAAACAACCCAAACGTATCTAATTGGGTAACACAAGTTAAAAATGAACTGTTTAGAATAGGAATGGGATATCTATATGGTTACAGCAAAATGTTTTAGATCCAAAGTATTTTTTAATAATGTATAAAGCAAAGTTAAGAGAAATTTTGAACAAGATTGTGCAAACTTCTTCAATAATTCTTCAAAAGGGTACTGATATCAGTTTTTAAATTCACATTTTTGTCTCCAATCATACTTAAAAAACCCTATCTCACAGTTACACAAACAAGTTATTGCAAAGTTTCGTCTATCAAGCCATAAATTATGCATTGAAACAGGTAGATACTATAATATTCCAAGGGACCAAAGATACTGCACATTTTGTAATCACCATGAAATAGAAGATGAGTTCCATTTCATTCTGAAATGTCCTGTCTATTCAAGTTTAGCACTCTCGTTTTATTAAGAAATATTACTTCCACAAACCCAAGTGTTTTCAAATTAATTCAGCTGCTATCTGTACAAAATGTATAGGAACTGTCAAATTTGGGCAAATATTTGATTAGGGCACTTAAAATCAGAAATAATATGTCTGTTCTCTAGTTACTATTTCAGTGTAATTGCTTTATGTATGTATTATATTACTTTATTTAAATTTTCTTGATTTTTATTAATAAGAATAATTTGTACATGTGCTTAGGCATACCCTTGGTGATAGTGGAAAAAGCGGGTGCATTGCAGGTAGAAGGGAGCACAATAACCTGTGCGTCTGCTGTATCCACTGGTCAACAACCTATGTTTATTTGCATGTCCACTCTGCTTACTTAATATAATACCTTTTTGTAAATAGTTACTAATATATTATATAGAATGATTATTTTGTTGTAAATATGTCAATTTCATATACTATTTCCATGAACATTGCCAAATATTGTATTATATTGTATATGCACTTATAAGTTGTAAAACTTTCAATGAAAATAAAACAAACATACAAGCGAGGGTTAATAATTTCATAATCATGGTAGCACTGAAATGAGGGTTTTTTCACTGTACCTTGCTCTTATCTACCCCTCTCAGGATTCTTGATCCTTCTAATAGATATCGCGAGATCTCGATTTGTCTATAAAGAAATTGTATCTGTGGTTTATTTTGGATTTTAGTCAATTCAAATTAGAATTATAATTCCTTCTAATGTAGTCCAGGCTCCAGTTTCACAATTTTTCCTTACTTCATATTTGACGAATCTTGGCAATCTCTTTGGCGACTACCATAAATCATTTTTTAAATAACTAAACAATTAGTAATAAGATTTTTAAAAATTGGCAAATGATAAAATGACACCTTAAAATCCTTCATACCCAAACAATTAACAGCAAAATAAGTATTTCAATGTTGCCAAAATTAAGTTAAATCTTGGTTAAGAATGATAGTAAACTCGGATAAAAAAACATAAGCCTAACATTTGAAAATTGATAAGTTCCAAAACTATTTGAATCCAAATCCAGCTAAGGAATGCTTTGCATGAGGAAACAAACCTTAGTTTTAAATACATTTTAAAAAATTAAGACGGCTGAAAATTTTGCTAAATGGTATACTAGTATTTTCTGACAGCACAAAATACTGTCTACTGAGTTATGGATACCCTCGGGTATATAGATTGTAACATATACATTCATGCACTTACATTTTTTTGATTTATTGACATAAATATTAATTTTGTGACGTCCGTGTGTTTTGTTAGCGAAGTTAATTTACCATTCTGACGGAAAAAAATACCCGATAATAAATAATTATCTGCGGAGATAAAGACGATGTCAATCCTGATGCCAGATTTACGCTAACAATTATGTGGGGTAGAAAGAGTAAACACTGAATAAAATATTTAATATCACTTATATATCATAATTCATGATGCTCAAAAAGGTACAACGCCAAGATCTGACATGTTTTTTTTTCTTGTTTTACTTCAAACAATTGCAAAACAGGAAGAAGAGCTTATAGAAATAGATTACTTGATACAACAAGTTGTAGAGTATGAGAAAAGACACTAACTACATCCAGTTAGGCAACAGATTGTCTTAGGCCAAATTGTACACTAAACAATTTGTGGAAAGAAAAGAGAAAACGTTAAAAAGTAACATGCTATCTTATAAAACATACTTTACTGTACCAGTACACAAAAGACAGAAAAGTACATCTAGATTGACATACTATATCTAGTTTTACATGAAATGATCTAAGGAAAACAAGAACAAAATAAAGAATAAAATATTTATCCCTTTTATTGTATATTTATGATATACAACATATGTTATCTTCTATTGATATTGAGATATGTGTAATAAGTTATGTGCATTATTTAAACTGACGTTAAAAGGTCTAGTTTTTGTAGTTAAAATCAATAAACCACGAGTGCTTTACGTGATTATATATGCATATAACAGATATATCAAAAAAAAATTTATAATATGTTTACAAATTATCTGATACAAAATGCATTAAGTGTATAATATAAAACTGCAAAAACAAATATGCGTACATTTATATGAGAGTTACGCTAACTTGACTTCACCACTCTGTGAAAGTGATGGTAGAGTACAGTGTGCTTACAATATTAGACTGTACAATATTAAGATGTGTCGTATGCGAAATTTCCGTTATTTGTAATATATAACACAAATACCAGTTGAATTTTGATGTGCCAGATGTGCTTATTTCGGAAATTCTTTCCTCATCAATGACACTTAGACCGAAAAGTTTGATAAT
The DNA here is from genome assembly GCA_029721355.1 of Tegillarca granosa. Lineage (NCBI taxonomy): Eukaryota > Metazoa > Mollusca > Bivalvia > Arcoida > Arcidae > Tegillarca > Tegillarca granosa. Next base: position 48,117,781 of record CM056595.1, read on the forward strand.
AAAAAACATAAGCCAAACAGTTGAAAATTAATGAATCTAAAGTTCCAAAATATATAAATAAAATATTCAAAATTTCTTTAATGAAAGATGAATCTTTTTGCCTGTTTTTATCATCTAACTGTATCTAACACGAACAGCCTAACAGCGGTCTCGGTATGTTTATCGTGTCATCGATGTACCATGTGCTGTGTTCTTGGTTGTCAAGTTGTTTTTCAACTACATGTACATATTTCTATAAATTTCATCTTAATTCTTACGTCATGTAAATATCGGAAGGATTCTAAAGAAAGTTTCGAGAATTAAAACACACCATTCCAAAAAATATTAACGAACTACAGACTGTTTGAATACCACAAGATCTTTGTCAGAGGAAGTTTGTCGGTTCGCTTACCGGAAGTAAATTTCATTAGGTTATCTGGGTTCTACACAATTCTAAGACCTACCGTTTTGGTACTTGATTAAAAACTATTCCAAATTCTCATGTTAGCGTGCGCTGATCATAAGTTTCTGATTACTTTTCAAGAAATCTATAACAATTGTATGCGAAAAAATACATGTAAAATTTTCGATAATGCCTTAAAATTCTTTTAAAAAAAAAGCTTCACACACAACAAAAACATAATCAAATAATAAAAAACTTTGAACTTTATTAACTGAAAACAAAAACATCTTTCAACCTTCATAATTTATCATTGTATTACAATTATCATACTGCTAAAACTTGAAAAACTGCCTAACTTTTCATTTCTTTAAAACAATAAAAAATTTAATATTTAAAGGCCAAAATATTGAAATGTTTTACTTTTTTCTAGACAACTATTTGACAAATTGATATATCTCCAAACAGGAAACTTCGTACTTGGTTGAACTTCCGCAATATTTAAGACAATAGGCGTTCTTAGTGTTGCTATGTATTATGAAGGTTTTTGTTTGTTTATTTCCTAAGATAGACAGGTATGCAAGTACATGTAATATATATGGTTGCCATTCCCACTTGTATACTACTTATGCCATACTCTCTCTCTCTCTTCTCTCTCTCTCTCTCTCTCTCTCTCTGATTGTTTCGAAAATTTAATTTCTTACCTGATAACTAACAATTTTTAGGACCTTTTAAATACATAATGAATTTGAAATTCGTTTTTTTTCTTAATTGGAGCAACTGTGCTTTGAAGCGCCGAGTAGCAGGTAACAGGATCTTAACCGCCTAGATTTGATTCCCGTTGATTTGGGGTAGATTATTTGTGAAAAATGTGTAGGTTCGTTTAGCTAAGATTCATATTTTTCATAATATTTTGTTTTTCACCATGAACATATCACTGACCACCTCTATGTAAGTGTAAGTAATCGTCTGTGCATGAAATAAAAACTACTCCACTCTGTTCCTAGTAAACAAAAACACGTTATGCATACTATTGACTCTAAATATTACGTAAAATATACTATAAGACCTACATAACACGTATTACTTATTATTGACCCTTAATTACACGTGCTGCTATTGATCCCAAATAACACGTAAGGCAAATTATTGACCCTTAATAACATATTGAACCTAAATAACACTTACGCATATTATTGGTCTTAAAGATTACTATAAATAATATATTAGTCTTTTTCATCCTTGACCATGATATTACGTAAAAAAAGAGATATTAGGTTTCTGTATTCTGAAACATAAGCAACGATTTTGAGGTTAATCAACTTATGACGATAACTATAATGTAAAGATACATAAAACTTGCTTTTATATATATATATATTACAACGTTGGAAAACGATGAATTACTATACTTGTAAAATTGTTGTAACTATATAGTTACCGATAATTGGATGAATAGTGAAGTTTGTTAAATTATCACAGCCACTGTACAACGCTAAGTATAAAGTCGATGTTTTATATATGGCCTTTGCGGATGTAACAACTTGACTTACTTCATATTTATAATATTGTCCTCTTAAATAATTGTACAGTTGTATGTTGAAAATATGTTACGGGTATTTCGTTTGTTTGGCAAGTACAAATACAGAGTGACAAGAGGAGGAATACACTGGGGGAACGAACAGGTAAGTAAAGACAGTGTTTTGATAATGATTTCTCTATGTCATTAGTAATTTAAATATTATATTTTGGTTTTCATACAAACTTTCATGCACGTAAATAAAAAAAGCCTTGTTTTCATTTTTTTTTTTTCATTTTCTTTACTAAATAACGCGTTCATAAGTAGTCCGTTTTGTTGTGATAAATGTGTGAAATATTATCACAAAGCGTTGATTCAGTGACTTTCAGAGCTTCCCCAATCAGTGGTCTAAACATTCTCGCGTGTTAGACTAATATTAACTTAATTCTTTATTTTTTAAAATTATTTTCCAAAAAAGTAAATAAGGGAAATATATGCAGGTGAAAATGCGAATTTTTTAGCTAAAATTCACTGAGAAAAATCGGTATTGCAAAAGCATTTTTAAAAACCTTTTCGGTTAATGCTTAAGATAAGATACAAATGCTTGACCGTCGAGTACAAACCTCTATATTATGTATTATCAACCTTGTTGTTGTGAGAAGTGTATGGTTTCATGGATATTTCATGTTCAGATATCTTCGTTTAATAATATAGATTAAGCTCATTGGATAGAATGGCAACCATGTGAAGCACTGTTGATTTGTATAAATCCAGTATGTCTTCCCATGTAACAGCCTCAAACATATCTCATCCATCTTATAACAATATATGTGTATTGTACATTTTACATATGAAAATTGTCTAGTTTCTCATATCATGAGCTTTAGCAACACTGGATGCTCCATGTGCCATATCAACGCTCTTTTTGTCGACTAATAATGCAAGCAAGATCTACCTAACAGCAATATTGTATGCACGATATTAGAATAAATGTCCAAAAACTCTTTTGACTTTTAAGTTTATTTAGACAAATTATTATTTTGCGTAAACCTACTATGACCGTTATTCAAATAGGCTAGATATGTTTTCAACTGTTTGTGTATATATATATATATATATATATAACAAATGCCAGTTAAATTTTGATGTGCTAGATGTGCACATTTCCGAAATTCATTCCTCATCAGTGACACTAAGACCGAAAAATTTTGATAGATAAAAAACATAAGCCGAAACAGTTGAAAATAATGAATCTAAAGTTCCAAATTTATATAAATCTAATTCCAGCTAATGAATGCTTTGCATGAGGGAACAAACCTTAGTTTCAAATGAATTTCAAATTTTAGAGGGCTGAAAATTTTGATAAATGGTACATTTTCTGACAGCACAAAGTACTGTCTACTGAGTTATGGATACCCTCGGGGAGTTTTACTCCACCAGCAGCGGTAACCGCTCAGGGGTAGTAAATGTATACAAAATACCAGTTAAAGTTTGATGTGCCAGATGTGCACATTTCGGAAATTCATTCCTCATCAGTGACACTAAGACCGAAAAGTTTGATAGATAAAAAACATAAGCGAAACAGTTGAAAATAATGAATATAAAGTTCCAAAATTATATAAATCCAATTCCAGCTAAGAAAAATTTTGCATGAGAGAACAAATCTTAGTTTTAAATGAATTTCAAATTTTAGAGGGCTGAAAATTTTGCTAAATGGTACATTTTCTGACAGCACAAAGTACTGCCTACTGAGTTATGGATACCCTCGGGGAATTTTACTCCACCAGCAGCGGTACCCGCTCAGGGGTAGTAAATATATAACAAATACCAGTTAAATTTTGATGTGCGAGATGTGCACATTTGTGTATATAATATGAGAATTACAGAATCCTACAAGGTGAACGGTGTAAGATTGAATGATGAATATTTTCTCACCCATGAACACAATATTCCGTGCTGTCCCTGTTCACTTATCAAAGTGGAATTTCTTGTTTATTGCTTCCCAATAATTTACACTAACTTATTTGGTGACGTCATATTCGTTATAATATTTACTTTGCTATCGTCACCAATAGCTAAGTGTTGGTGATGCAAAGTTTTACAAAATAACAACAACTTAACCAAGAAAAATCAAAAGAATTGACCAACCATTGAAGTTCTTTGAAAATTTCTTTGGATGGTCATAAAAACGGTGTCTAGTAATGTCGACCAAGAACCTAGGTCATATATAAACCGTGTCTAGTAATGTCGACCAAGAACCTAAGTCATATATAAACTGTGTCTAGTAATGTCGACCAAGAACCTAAGTCAAATATGCATTTAGTATGTTAGTCCATATACAACATATCAAAAGATAATATTTGCCACGTGCTTAAACAAAAGTACATACAACTTTATATTTATCTATCAATTCAATCAGAATATAACCACAAAGACACTGCGTGTAATTCTATAATCAAAGACAGTAATTAGAAATATCTGAAACAAGAAAATTAATTAATCATTATTGACTATACTAATATACCGAGCTATCGTTTGATTTTTTTTTATTTAAGTAAGCATTATATATTAATATGATTTTTTTTGTTATTATTATGTGATGTAACTTTAAATCGAACTAATTACAAGTTACTTTATCATCTTTTATAAATTTTACCACATTAACTCTATAGAATATTAATAAAGTAAAAAAAGAAAGAAGGTTTTAAAAATGAACTTTATCTAAAAGCTAGAAATAAACACCGAATAGATTATTATCTCCGATTTAATTAGAATTGTTAATCTAGTCGGCAAGTATTAGATCCTTAAAACACCAATGTCAGTGACTAGGCTCCTCTAGCCTTGCAAGTTATGCTGTATTGTGTACAGAAAATAAATATCATTATAAAAAGTTCTTAACTCCTATGAAGTAGTCTGAAGTGTCGGCAAAAACGGAAATGCTTCATCAAGCTCGTTTAGAAGTAGTAGGTTTATGATGGTTGTTACGGACATAGTAAATTGTACATGACGATAGGTAAATAAATTGGGTTTGTGGAGTACATGCTTTTATAACAAAACATGATATTAACCATAGTACTAATCAAGGAAAACACATATTAGAACCTCTGAAAACAATTTTACACAGTTTTGTACCTGCTACCCACTACATAAAGTAACAGCGGTGGATTATAAGTATTGAAGAAAAGTGTCAATAGTAAATAATGTTGAACAATCTGGTTTGTTTGGAGACTTCATCGAGTCATAAAAGGTTATGCTAGCTCAATAGTTAAAAATAAACATGCATATGTTTTTGTAAAATGTAAAAGCTTTCTCGTTTTAATACGTCCGTCACTTGACAGGACGTATTATGATATACCATTCGTTTGTCTGTCCCTCCGTTAGCTTTAAATTGTGCATTGTACTTCAATAGTTTTTATGCAAATGTTTTAAATCTTAACATGTGTATTATTTATGCAGTACTTCGGCAGTACTTTGTGCTGTCAGAAAATGTTCCCTCTTGCTAAGCATTCCTTAGCTTGATTTGATTTCATATAATTTTGGAACTTTAGATTCATTAATTTTCAACTGTGTAGCTTATATCTTTTTTATCTATCAAACTTTTCGGCCTCTAGTGTCACTGATGAGGAATGATTTTCCGAAATGTGCATATGTGGCACATCAAAATAAAACAGATATTTGTATTATATATTATGGCTTGAGGATGCTGTGGAAATTGTTTCAGGAAAAAAAATGGCCACTGTCGGCTATCTTGGATTTTACACTTCAAATTGCACTTCTACAGTTTTTGAGCGAATGTTTTGAAACTTAACATTTGCGTTAATTATGACTTGAAGTTGCTGTGAAAGATTAAAAAAATAAAATAATAAAATTAAAAAAAAATGAAGACCGTGTCGGCCATCTAGGATTTTTACACTACATATTCCTTGTGCATTAAGCTCCTTCTATAGTTTTTATAGCCCATTACTTGGCATGACGTATTAAGTTATACCATTTGTCTGTCTGTCTGTCTATTCGTTAGCTTTTTGCTTGTGCAACGAAATAACTTTTTGCTTTTGCGTCGAACTACTTTTAAGTTTTTGAGCAAATGTTTTGAGAATATGCATGTCTCTCCCACGGACAAATAGCGACGGGTATGATTTTGCTCCGCCAAGCGGCGCTTTAGTTAGTATTGCCTTAGTTCTGGCCCATTAAACAATTTTTGGAACTTTCTCTTTAAATTATTATTTTTAATTGTCAACAGCTAACATTTCGGCAGTCGAATTTTTTCTGGACGTAAACATTATCCTAATCTTTTTACAATGTTGTTGGAAATGACAATAACAATAATACATTTAAGAACACTAAATTAATTTAGAAACTGACCCTTAGTATGTCATCTAAGATTAAATTTCCGTTTCTTTGCAGTAATATCCCTGTTTCTCCTGTGTATGATGTATATGTTTCACAGTTAATACGTTATAGTAGAGCTTGTTCCCACTGTAGGGACTTTCTACAACGAAGCAATCTGCTTACAATTAAATTGTTGACGCAAGAATTTTGCAAGCCTAGGCTAATCAAGGCCCTTAAAAAGTTTTATGGCCGTCATCACAATATTGTTGATAAGTATGTAGTCACTGTATCCAAACTGATACTGGATATTGTGGAATTACCATAGTTCCTTCTTCCTTTCATTTTCAATGTTGACTTGCACGTGACGGGTGTAGGTAGCTAGACAGGAGGTGCTTACCCTTCCGGAGCACCCGGCCTCACGTCCTTTGAAGATTGAAGTTCACATGTATAACATATTTTGCCAGCTTTCAAAGTTTTTACTTTGTTTTTCGGATTGTGATTTGGACAAGGATTGGTATGTGTGTGTTTTATTAAGATTGGTTTCTGAGATCGATTAACAATTACCGACCATCCATACCATGTCCTCTACACGAATATCTTTTATTAATGTTAATTGATCTATGCAAAATAGCAGAAATAAAAACTATGGCAACAGAGCTTGTTCTTTGTATAATTTTAAGCATTTATCTTGGCAACGGGCCCTGTTTTTATGTTAAGTTTAGTTGCAGAAATAGTCCTTATTTCAGAATCATTTTAAAAAAAGACGTAATACACTACAGGTAAAAAAAATATGTTAGCTGTATTGTTTTTGGTTTTATGAAATAAGCAGAATTGCGTAAATTTTCATCCTGGTAAATAAGTTTTATTTTCAATATTTAGACCCGTTTGATCATAAAACAATTTTAAAGTATACATTGGTCACTTGCATCTTGATTAACGTGAACAAAACACGGAATATAGATAATTATACAGTCAACTAAGATTATATACACTTCTATACGAATTACAGCCAAGAACTCTGTTCTGCTTTCAACACCTAAATTCTTTGTAAGACAGATGTATACTATAAAAAAGATCAGGCGATGTGTTTAATGTTTGTAAATAAAAAACCTGTTTACAATGCATCCAGGTAGAACTAACATTCAGTAACACATGGTCATTTTATTGATTAAATTAACTCGGATTGTGAAAAACCTGTCATGATATATTTAATATGCTTCTAGGCACCATCTACTAGTAGTTGGTAGTTTTTAATTTATGACAGTTATAACTATAAAATTAGATTTGGATTTAAGAGCACAACAGACTATCAATTTAAACTAAATCACTTACTATAACGTATCTTTTAGTTTCAATTGGTTGCCGTAAGGCCGATTTTAATCTGTTGTGTTTCAACATTTCTTTACATCAACGTGCTAGGTACACAGTGATTTTTGGTTGGCATTTGTAATGCGCACGAAACATAGTTTATTTTTGGTAATAAACTATAACTGTATATTGATATAAAATGAAGAGTTAATTCTTTCAACTTCTTTTATGATCACCATAAACTGGCCGTATAAAGTTCCACTGCATAGAAACACTAGATAATGATTGAAAACAAGATAACACAATGAACTGTAGCCTAATGACCTAGTGCTGCCAGTTGGATATCTAATAAATATATATGGTGGCAGTTCATTTGTTTTTTACTGATATGTCACAATTGAATGGGAGATTTCTCCTGTCTGTACGTGCTAAAGCCATTGCAAAGATGTGTACTTCAGAGTACCTGATGTTCTGATAAGCTTGAAGAGGAGTTTACTTAGGTTACTTAGGCTGACCTCTGTACCTTTTAGTTCATTTGTCTCTGCTGATCGGGGACAGTTAATGAACATAAGGACTGTAGCCTGAACTATGAATTAGTCATACAATTTTCTGTTAACACTCACGTTTATATCGACAACAGTTTCTCAACAATGTGTTCAGGAAAGCTCAACAGTATATATATATATATATATATATATATATAATATATATATATATATATATATATATATATATTCTTTTTTAAATCCTGCTCATGTAAATAACCAGTTTAGTTTTTTTATATATATATATATATATATATATATATTCTTTTTAAATCCTGCTCATGTAAATAACCAGTTTAGTTTTTTTTAAATGAAACGATAAACATCTACACTCAACCTTAAGCCTGGACATTATTATTATTATTAGTAGTATTATTATTATTATTGTTATTATTATTATTATTGAAATCATTAATACGGTGGTATTGCTATATATCATTGTCGTGCATACATACTTTGACGAGAAAAACGTTATTGTTTGCTCATTTCGGAGCCTTCTGTGAATTTGTTTGATAAAATATGTTAAATGTAATAAGTTAGTAACCGGTGCTCTTTCTGTAAAAATATTTTAATAATAAAATCAATACTTATTTCAATAAACTGTAACTCTTATGACGACAAATTTAAATAACCAATTTTAGAATTAGACATAGGATTTGAACTCCCTACTGGTAGTGACTGTTAATCGTAGTTAAAGACACTATGACTAGTGCATTTTATCATCATATACTTTGCATGCAAGTAAGTCTTCTCAGACACGTCGACTAGCTTGAACATATGTTACAAAGATACAATTACTAAATTATCGCTGTATTAAGTTATAGTTAGGACTACAATTTGTCCCTCGGTATAGAAAGAAAAATGACAAACATATTTCAGTTTGATATATTGATTTAAAGGTAAATAACAAATGTTCAATTTGTCTCCTGAATATATATATATATATATATATATATATATATATATATATATATATATATATATATATATATATATATATATATATATACTGCTCAGTCTGGTTTTGTTGCTTGTGCTAGAAAGTATTTTCTGTAGCGGTCACAGATGGCCTATTCTATTTCGAACTCCACATAGGAACATGTACCTTTAGCGCGCAATTTTTTTTACGTTTCGTTTCAACATAAATATTATAATTAGAACTTTAAACACACGAGATACAGTATCTTATTTAAATGTTTATGGATGATTTATTTGTAAAGAGCAATTTAAGAAATGAGAATTTAATTATGGCTAAAGGGCCTTTAATTTTTATTAAATCCTTTTTACACTAAAGGAATGTACATTATGTATATGATGATGTTGCGAGATAAAACGAGTTTTGGTGAATTAACATGATGATGTGTTATAACCGATCAGCTATAATTGTAACCAATGTTAAAATATTCCTCATTATTCTTAAATTTTGGATAAGTTATATTACATTCTGTGTGAAACAGATGTAAAAATGTTTCAACCTGTTGTGAGAAATACCAGAAGGAGAAGTAGTGGATTCCAACAAATAAGGGCGTTTAATCTAGTCCCCATCAAACTGGTAAGTTTTTATGAAATGTTACATCATTCAACAACTCTGTTGTTGGAATTCTGTTCTTTAATAAATCATCTAAGGCGAAGGGTGTTTTTTTCCCAACCCAGTTTGATCATATTCAACCAAAGAATAAAATATGAATCCTAGTTTCTTTAACATTGTTTAATTGTTTACGTTTAAGACTTAAAACAAATTAAACGGAAATTTTAAATTGATAAAAATTCATTTGTCGAACTATTAAATACAGCTGATATAAAATTTGGACTGACCGTCGTTTTCATTTCACTACTTGGGAAGGCTATTTTGGCCTTCAAACTAATGTTATATTTAATAATAGGTAATTAATACCCCCGACTCAATTTGTCATTACCTTTAAAACAATAACACTCAGAGTTTCTATAATTATAAATGAGTTTTTAGTAAGACGTTACTGATTCTGCCACTTTGATGCAAATAATAACAACTATTTAATTGAAGGTAGCATTTTTAAAGTCGCAATGTTTAAATATAACTTATAAGTAAAGATGTGTGGAATGAACATTTTTCTACTGAATGTTTTATGTTGAACCAGTAACAAAACATATAGATTTTTTTTATTTTATTCATCAAAAAAGAAGTATTCTTAATTTTAAAATCTATTCTATAGAATATTGATTGGTTTCAAAATTGCTTTCTTTGGATTTATCAGGGCAACATCCAACGTTTTCCAAAGACATATGATTTAGAACGTTGTTAATGAAACGTCTATCAATTAGTCTTAGATAAATTAAACATTACATCATTGATCAGGAGTAACATACTAATGGAAGTAGAATTCATACAACAAGAATCATTCTTGTCAATACCAATATTTTATCGTAAACCCCTGTAAGACTCCAGATAGTAACAGGTAAGCATTGTCTCGTCAAACCTTTGGCAAGTTGAATCTTCTCTAAGAGACTCAGTTGAACAACGAAAAGACATGTTAATTTATTCTAAATTACTAAACATTCGTTTTTATGATTTTAGTCTCATTTAACAAAAATTGCAATTTGTTTTTATCTTTTGATACGCCCGTCTATGACGGGACGTTTTATGGTATGACGCAGTCCGTCCGTCCGTATGTCCACACGTCGTACGCTAACTCAAGAATGCTTTGAGTAATTTTAATGAAACTTTTGTGAAATGTTCCTAAGGCAGAAAGCTCCCTTTCGTTTTTGAGATTCGTATGTATTCTCGTTGCGGAGTTATTGGCCTTTAATTGTCAAATTTTAGGCATTACAATAACTGAAACTTCCTTCAAACTATTTTAATGGCTCTTTTGTGTTATATTTTTATCCATGACAGAAAGCACCCTTTCGTTTTTGAGATTCCTTTTTTTTTTTTCTCACTGCGGAGTTATGGGACTTTAATTGTCATATTTAAGGCATTAATCTGCATGTTGTATAATGACTCAAAAATGCTTTAAACAATTTGAATGAAACTTTAGTGTTATATTGGTATCCATGGCAGAGAGCTCCCTTTTATTTTTGAGATTCGAATCTTTTCTTGTTGTAGAGTTATTGGTCTTTAATTGTCAAATTTTAGGCATTTTTTTTGCATGTTGTAACTCAAAAATCATTTGAACTTTTTTTATAAAACTGTTGTGTTATATTTGTCCTATAATCAAAAAGGTTTGTGAATAAACATTGAGAAATAAATGTGCTACTTTTGTTTTAAAAAAATATGTTTCAGCTAAATGTCAAGTTGTTTAAGACACTAAACAAGAAGTTTAAATATCTGACGGGCGTATCATGCGCTCCAGGCGCAGCTGTTTATTTAAAATGTCTACAAACTGAACACAATTCCCAGATTCAACTGATATTAAGGATGTTTTTTTTAATTGTGAAAATAATGCGTTTGATCATTTCTTTGCGAATAATCTGATGAGTTTGGTATATATAGAATTTAAATATTCCAATTGAAATTTAAAGTTTGTCCTTATTTTTTTGTCTTTTCTTTTAACTAATGTTCTGTAGTTTTAAATTTGACGCCTAAATTAGGTTTACACTATTAAAGACTTTAATAAACATTTTGTAGAGGATGACTAGATGAGATGTTTTAAGCTGCATCAGCAATTTTGCAGGCAGTTGTTTGCGGCTAGAAAATTGTAATTTTAAACTGCCATTGATTTTCGCGATTTTTAAGTTGTAGGAATTAGGGAGTGAATCTCTTTTCCATCTTTTTGAAGGACGGATAAAAAAGTCGGAAGATGTAAAAAACATTATAATGAGTCGATTATAAAAGATGTAATAAAATTGTAATGAGCCTATACTTACAACAACAAACGTTATGACAAGAAGGGATAGCCTTTTGATTGTATCGTCAAAATCTGTACAAAACATTTACAACATGTCGAGTTGATTTTGAATTTTAAGCTCACCTAAGTTGAAAGCTCAGATGAGCTATTGCCCTTCCGTCGTGTGTCGTCCGTCGTGCGTCGTCAGTCGTCCGTCGTGCGTCGTGCGTAGAGTTTTTACATTTTAATCTTCTTCTCCAAAACCACTGGGCCAAATTTAATGAAACTTGGTAACTATCATGCCTGGGTGAAGCCATTTCAGATTTGCACAAATGAGGGGGAAATAATGAAAAACTTTGAAAATCTTCTCCTCTGAATCTACGAGAGATATACCTTAGTTATTTCATTTATAACATCCTTAGGTCATCTTTTTTCAGATTTGTACAAATGGTAGCCATGGGGCTAAAAATGAGGAAATTGTAAGGCACTGAGTGGGGAAATTGCTAAAATTTATATATTTGTCACTATATCTTGAAAACTATTAACTTTTTGTATAGGCATGTATATTAAAATATTGTAGGTATTGACATGACAATCATTTTGATATATGGATCAAGGTCATATGTTGAAAGGTCAAGGTCACAGCTGCAAAAGAAGACTTAAATTGCTAATAATCTTGAAAACTATTAACTTTTTGTATATACATGTATATTAGAATATTGTAGGTATTGCGACAACGATCATTTTGATATATGTTTTAAGGTCATATATTGAAAGGTCAAGGTCACAGGTGCAAAAGAAAACTTAAATTGCAAATTATCTTGAAAACTATTAACTTTTTTGTATAGGCATGTATATTAAAATATTGTGGGTATTGCGACAACGATCATTTTGATATATGGTTCAAGGTCATATATTGAAAGGCCAAGGTCACAGCTGCAAAAGAAGACTTAAATTGCTAATTATCTTGAAAACTATTAATTTTTTTTATAGGCATGTATATTAGAATATTCTAGGTATTACGACAACGATCATTTTGATATATGGTTCAAGGTTATATGTTCAAAGGTCAAGGTCATATCAACATAGGAATACAAAAATTATTAATTATCTTGAAAGCTATTAATTTCATGCATAGGCATGTATATTAGAATATTGTAGGTATTGACGTGACAATTATATATGGTTCAAGGTCATATATGTTCAAAGGTCAAGGACTTAGCTGCATAAGTATACTGAAATTGATTAATGATTTGGAAAGTATTCATTGCACTTCAGTTATTTCATGCATATTATATAAGCTACTTACGAATGAAATGTGAGTGGATATATTTTTGATTAAGTTTTGTGGGAGTTCTTAACTTGAGAAAATTTTTAAAGTTTCTGTACTTAATATATTGTCTATTGCACTTTGCAAACAATATTGGACATATCTTCAGGTGAGCTTTAAGGCCCATGGGCCTCTTGTTTTTTAAATATTTTTTCGGTTAAAAAAGTTTAATAGCTGTAAACAAATATTGAACATTTATTTGAATTGAAAATATTATTATTATAATAATATTATTAATATTATCGAATATATTATTCTCATTTTAGGTTTGCTTATTGATAAATGTGTTTCATAGAGACGACAAATATAAAACCATCAAACAATTATAAAAATCAAATTATATACGGAAAAAAGCCGAAATCGATGAAGCAAGGAAAATCAAACGATGAATCAGTAACTCCTATAAGAAAATTAAGATATATGGGAATATATATATTCTAGTTCTATGTTGCTTTTTACTATTTAACATTTGTAACCACAACAAATACCATTTCCAAGACGGCAAAAAACAATGTATACATTTCCAAATACTACAAATTTATATAAAACTATTTTCTATATATATAAATATGAGCCCTTATTGCTTTTGTTTATGACATGGATGTTTATGGCATGGATGTAAAAAAAATGATGGAACATAAAATTGAATTTTTAAGGACAATATTTTTTTTTAATTTTAGGAAGACGATGATGATCAATTTACTGATGGAATAAATAACAGGTCAGCCAAGTTTTTTTTAAATACTATATAACTAATTATTTATTTATTTATTTATTATTATTTATTTATTTATTTAAAATGTGTAAAATATTTAGATATTTTAAATGTCAGTTGCATCGCTGGTTCTGGCCCGATACTAAATTAGTATTCCATTGCTATTAAGGTTCAAAGAAAATTAAAATAAAAAGATAGTAGCAATGACAGCAAACGCAATTGTACACAACTTACAACAGAATATTCTATAAAATATTTTCATTATTCAAATGCTTGTACAGATTTGAAGTAGGGCAATGAGGTTGTACACAATTTACGAGTGAATATTCTATAAAATATTTTCATTATTCAAATGATTTGTACAAATTTGAGGTTGTGCAATGAGGTTGTACACAATTTACAACAGAATATTCTATAAAATATTTTCATTATTCAAATGTTTTGTACAGATTTCAGGTTGGGCAATGAGGTTGTAACAATTTACAACAGAATATTCTATAAAATATTTTCATTATTCAAATGTTTTGTACAGATTTCAGGTTTGGCAATGAGATTGTACACAATTTACAACAGAATATTCTATAAAATATTTTCATTATTCAAATGATTTGTACAAATTTGAGGTTGTGCAATGAGGTTGTAACAATTTACAACAGAATATTCTATAAAATATTTTCATTATTCAAATGTTTTGTACAGATTTCAGGTTGGGCACTGAGGTTGTAACAATTTACAACAGAATATTCTATAAAATATTTTCATTATTCAAATGATTTGTACAAATTTGAGGTTGTGCAATGAGGTTGTAACAATTTACAACAAAATATTCTATAAAATATTTTCATTATTCAAATGATTTGTACAAATTTGAGGTTGTGCAATGAGGTTGTAACAATTTACAACAGAATATTCTATAAAATATTTTCATTATTCAAATGTTTTGTACAGATTTCAGGTTGGGCAACCTGAAAGTTCATGACTTTAATTTTGTCTAGAAAAAATAACTAGAAAATGCAATTTGTTTGCGTAATATAATGGCTTTAGATGCCATTTCTGATTACGTTCTTACTTAGTGCTAAAGCTTGATTTTAGATGAATTCACTTCTTGTTTTTACTTAAGTATTAGAGAAATCGCACAGAAAATTACATTATCTGCATCTGAATATCTCTTGCACGAAACTTATAAAATCATCCCTTGGGCAATTTAAAATCAGCAATAGAGATTTCTTGCGACTGCATTAGTTTGTCCAAAAGTATATTGAATATTCTAAATACTTAGTAAGCAATGGCTTTTAAATTAAATCAATCAACTTGAATTACGTAAAATCATAGACGATATTTTATTGGAGAATTGTGCAGCAGGCAATTTGAATTTTTGACATCTTTGATGCGTCATTTGTGATCTTTGGTACTACAACAATTCATGGTTTTATCAATATTTCAAAAAATGGCATGTAAAAATATTTATATCATGTTCCCTTACTCATATCTGAAGAAGTTTACATGATTAGCGAAATATCAAATAGTTAACTAGTTTTATTTTATCTTAAAATTGACCAGACAGCGTAATGTGGATGAGTGCCTTGTAATAACCATTTGCTTATGTCATGTGCAAATTTTACCAAAAGAATTATTCAGAAATCTTCAGACTTAGTTACGCGTATATTGCCTAATAAAAATCATGTCTATTGTACAAGCAAAGTCGTACTTTTTACTTTTTACTTTGAAAAAAAAACTAGTGGCAGTTTAACAGAAGTTGTTGTATGAAATCAAGTTTATCAGTGTGTTATATTAAAATATTTTGATTTTTCTGAATTAATAAATTTAAAAAATGTATAATATGAAAACTTGTTGTATTTAATAATTTTTTAAATATTTCATTCAGAAAATTCTATAAATTAAAATAAGAAAAGTGACGCAACTTCATTTTTTAGATGTTGGTGTCGTTCCGCTTTTTAAATACAATGAATATAATATAACATTAGGGGCAATACACGTAGAAGGCTCTTCAATTGAAAATTACGCATTAAACATAAAGCATTAAGTGCGATCAGAGAAATTGACGTGTTATCCAATAACAATAACAATATAAGGACATGCCAATATATTCAACACAGAAATCTGTCATGTGATTAAACTGTTTTGATTTCCAAAAGCATTAAATAAGATCAAGCAAAATTCTATTTGGTATTGGCTTAAAACTTGTGCTTTCTAATGGGTGATTGGTTATTTAAAAAGCAAGACTTTTTTTCTTTTATTGCGCATGCACTTGTAAGTACCTGTTATAAATAATTGATTTCTTGCTACTAATACTACACGTATACAATAAATCAGATTTATCACAACACATCACAAAACATAAATACAATCATATAACGCATTACGTAGAAGATATAGTATTGCTACCAGAATTTAACTTGCCAGGTGTTTTACTCGTAATAATTATATAATTATATAATAAATACTTGTTCATTTTAACTATATTGTTAATATTTAGCGTCCTTTTTATAAGGAAAAGTTTCAAAAAATTGAAAAACGTTGCCGACAAACAGAAGGAAAATATTTCAGATTCTCGTGTTGAAATGTATCGAGTGACATCTAACAGTTCCAATAAATCAAACTATTACTCTTTGATCTGGACTTAAGTGAGTTTAGCATAAGTTGTGTTTAAGCCGCGGATCAACGAGCTAAGGTTTAGTTCATATGTACTTAACTAGTTGGCCAAAAGAGTTTACACCCCCAGAGTGAAATAAGAATATCTAATATCTTTATTTAAAATGACACAATTTATCCCTAATGTTAACACTCTGAAGCGGCGTTTTTTGTTCAAGTGTCCGATAATTTTCACAATCACTGCCATTTACTAACGATTATCTAAACTTCTAGCTGGCTAGAGCTTGATATGAAGTTATTCTAACACCTTGGATACTACTCTATAAATCAGATCGTTTAATTCTAAATTGAGTAATACAAATCGTGTCTGTTATGTCACTATTTAGTGTTTAAATCGTTTAAGTTTTTGTATATTTTAATTATTCATAAAACAGCAATGTTAGGTGAGATCATTTGTAATAATGGTTTGTTCATGCTAAATGAAGACTTCATCATGACTGAATAGATGAACAGTCCCGTATAAACCGTAGAATATAACGGTACTACTCCGCTGGTTGGCGCTAAATTTGTATATACAAACTCGAAGCTCAAATGATCCTTGTAACATCGTTTCTTCTGACTTTTTCATTAAAGTTTAACACCATTTAAATCGACTGATATTTTTTAGAATTCAAACTCGTCATTCATAAATATTTTTAAATTGTGTTTTCTATTTTATATATTGAACTTGTTAACTAACTGCATAGGTTCTCAAAATTTAAATTGAATTTCATTTTTCGTTAAAACAAGATTAAACGAAAATGTACCGAACATAATAAGTAACATTTATACCAATTGGTAATATTTAACTATAAGTTGACGATATTATCTCTCTTTTTCACACTTTATTGTTATTTTCACCTTTAATCACTCAATCTCTTTAAGTGTTATATTTTATTATATGCCTACATATGGTAAGTAAAATTGATGTATATATAAAGTACTACACGTGGCACGTAAAATTGATATACATGAAGAACGTATTGGACAAATCGACGATTGGATTTTTTTTCTGTCACGACTGGTCAATAGACAAGACTAAGACAAGTAGTTACACATTGATATTATTTAAAATGTTGTGAAAAGAAATCAAATGTCTGGATTTATCACTTATTCTTTACTAATACTTGGTTAAGTATCTGTGTATTTATAAGCCGGTTTTATTCCCGTGTTTTTGAGATGTCAGCTACGATATTTCTGAGAGTTTATCGCCATATATGTAATGCTAGTAGGTAGGTAATTTTTTGTACCATTTATTATTCCCAAACAAGACTCAAGTGTTACATAGAAGCTTAGTTCTTATTTCATAAAAAAGTAGAACATGTTAGTGTTATGCACCATCTAATATTTGAAGTTTCTTGATTCAGATAATAATTTTTGTTGTGTGATTCAATTTGATTTTTAAAAACTAATTACATTGGGCTTTCTCTTTTTGATTTTATATAAATATTCTTTTAATTGCTTAATCAAAAATACGAACACCAACAGCTGCTTATAGTATGAAGGTCTAGGGAAAATAAGGCTTTGGGGCTTTAACCGCATTTTCTGGTTTTTCTTTTTATTGTTTTTAATTCTGGTAGTGTTCAAGTGGGCTAAAGCATCGAATTACAGAACAAAGTGCCACTTTCTACTCTGACTCACTCTGACTAATATCGCACTTCGGTAGCTCGACGTATTATGCGATAATTTATCAATTCCCTTGCCAAAGGTCGCTGATTTTCTCAGATACTCCTATTTTCTCAGCCATTTTATAATAGCTCTATGTTTAAGTGAATAATCTTGACTCGTTTCAGCCAGCAACCAACAATTTCTATTGTGTGAGGAAAACAACAAACATAATAATTTTTAAACTACTAAATAAAAGTTGAGCATCTCAATAAATTAAAACCACAAATTGTAAGCCAATGGATTACGTTTTAATTAAATGTTTAGTTTCGATGCAAAGCAATGTATTGATAACTTAACAATAATCAATAATTTTAAAGCTGGAAAGAACTTCAAATAGAATTGGAGAAGATTTGAGCGGAAAAATGGTATTTTGTTTCAAGTCAAAGTTTTTACACTTATATTGAATATAGCACATGCAGTTTCTTTACGGTTGAATGAAAATTCATTTCAAAATGGCAAAAAAAAGAGAAAAATGAAAGTGACTGAGAATTAAATCCCGTTAAATAATGACAAAATAATGCAGATACAAGCCATCAATAATTAACCTTAAACAAAAATCCTTTAACATTGAAAGCTTGGGGGAAAAAAACCGATGCATTGTCAAACTGAAAAGAATTTGATTTATATATGGATTTATGTTTTAAGTTGTGTTTGTTTTAGTTTGGCTTGTTCTTGGTGGTTTTGGTAATTGTCACGTTCTTGATAAAGTCAATTTGTAATTAAAAACGCGTATCTAGCAATTTTCTATTGTTAATTTCTTAAAAATAATCAAAAAGTTTACTACCATGCCAAAGTTTCTAATTATAGACTAGGTAATATAACATTTTTATTTTTTTCTTTATTACCGCAAATATAGGTACATGTGACTTCAACTTTCGAATTAACTTTTAACATTACTAATGAATTTATATGTCTTGACAATAACCCGACCATCTATTTGTTGTTTCGTCACACAGAAAATTTTGTATCAGACTTAATTATAACAACAGTGTACATTGATGTCAAAAGGAATATATAGTTTCGGTTTCCCAGTGGGCTCGTCGTTTTGTAGAAAACACTCAGAGACGTATTTGAAGTGATATGAACAGTGTTGTAGATAGTTCGTTCATACATTTTGAGAATAGAATTTTTAATAACTTTATGAATCAATCAATAGATGTCATGTACATAAACAGATACAACGTTCAAAGGAGTAGAGTGGAGTAATGGTGTTTTACTCCCCAATCAAGATTACTTCACTTTTTTCGAGGCGGTCAGTTCTGGGATGGTGGAGGAAACCGGAGTGCCCGGAGAAAACCACCGACAAACTTTTTTACACTAGGATCTGTCCCGAGTGGTAATTTGAACCCAGGCGACGAGAGGCCCTGTGATCCGGAAGCGCTCGCTTTAGACCACTTGGCCACTGAGGCCCTACAACGTTCAAAGGGATATGCCCTTACACCAGTAAAAATGACATACACACACATGGTGTTATTTATCACAACCTTTTATTTTGGTATCACAACTTTTCATGATATGACCTCGACTTGTCTAGATATTATTTATGTCGACTAAAATTCGATGTCAGAAATAAGCCACCATAAATCACACCTCTATACAATTTAACGAAAATATTAAACATTCTACGGTAATAATTTGATAACTATAAAAGAAACAGTTTTATATTTTACTAAAATAATATAGACTTTCATTAATATATCTTGTTTGTTAAGGAGTTAGCTGCACTATCGCGAACCATGTAATTGTGAAAAAGGGCGTTAGTTAAAAAAGCTTTGAATTTGCTCCTAAGAATCGCTTTTTGATGATAGCATGCTAATATTTCAACTGAAATAAGCAATGTCTTTGACGCAACATTTTCATTACTAACGTTTATATCAAAATCAGCGTAATTTTAGTCATAGAAATGGGGTTGAACAGATAAGAGTCGACAGCCATTAAAAATAATGATGGAGTGTAAAATCAGAAAACTCAATAACGTCTTACTGCTTATACACACAATGTCAAAGATAATCTTTGTTGAATAATATAAAGCAATATGTCGCTTAGACGTTATGAAGTGTTTCGATGTAGTAAATTGTAATATAATTTCACATGATAAGGGAAATCCAGGCAATACAGCTTTAGGAGAAGTTCATGACAGATGCTTGAGGAAATATGGATTATTATGAAGACGTATTGTACAGAAGGTTTGTTTTATTAACATTTCAACAAACTAATTTTGACCATAAAAATACAGGAATTTTTAATTTTCTATGTTTTGTCTTTAACTTTGATTATTTTCTCTTAAATTTTAACTTTTTTTTCTTTTTTAAATTAAATTATACAAGCAAACATAACACAATGATAATGACTTTTAAAGCTTTAATGATTTAACAGTTTCTGACTTTAAATTGGTTTTAAACCAAATGGAATAAACAGGAAATATCTTTTCATTGCTTTTTAAGCAATACTTCCACAATCCAGAGGGAACATTTTCGAAATTAAATTGAAAAATCCGATTTTTTAAGTTGATTTTACCTGTTTTGATCGTATTAACGTTACACCATAAAATGCATTTCTTTTATTCAGATCTATATAGATTTTTAATTAATTGATTGTTACTAAAAAAATATTGAAAAATTATTTTAATAAAAAGCGGCGACATATGCTTTCTTATATTTTCATCAAATAGTTTATTGCTTGCATCTTTCCCACTTTCAAATTTATTATTTTTTAAAAAAAAAACATTTCACGTTCCGTGTACAGTTTATTTCTTCACAAGTTATTCCATTTTACAATATACCGTTAAGTACCTAAGTATCCACTCAAAGCAGTCATCCGTGTATAAAATGGTCAACTCTTTGTCACCTAAAATATTCAAAGTAATATCCGTATTCATTAGTATTGTCATAAAATTTAAGATTTCTAAACAGTTATTCACAGTTAAAACGTTAAACCCTTTTTATCTCCGTCCAGTATTTTTCAACATTTATCTGGTTATTGGGAAGTGATACGATTTTTAAAACTGCAAGATTTTCACTTTTCACCTATACAAAGTTTAAAATATTTTTTCCTGAGGGAAAGTTATATTGATCGGAAATGTTTAAGCTGTTTCAACTAACTTTACATAAACAGATTGCACGACCAGGACAAAAAGGGTATGAGAAATTTTATTTTATATTTTGATACAATGTTGTATTTCATACTAAACGCAGATTAAATTTTATTTTGGTTTGAAATAATGCCCAGGTATGGCACACGTACTTTTACGTGTGGCTTTTAATTAGGTGTGATCAAAATAAGTGATAAGTTGATTAAACGTAAGCACAAGTGCTAATGGCGACTACTCATTGCATACAAGGTTGCAAATTAACATCGATCGTAAACAAAAAGTAAAGCTAGTAGATTCTGTGTCAGAATGCACTTATAAAAGATTACTTTAACAACATCAACTGTAGACTGTGTGCTGAAATTAAAAACTGGTCGTTTAAGTCGCACAGCACTAATGTTTCAGCTATTTCCGTTGCTACCTTATGCTTACGAAGTAATCTAAAATATTTTCATGCGTTGGTAAGTTTCTCATCAATGTACAGTTGTTATTTCACGGATTGCTGGTATACTGACATTTAGTGTCGCACAACTCCTAGCTCCTTACACTACTAATGAATCAATCATTTTATAAAGGAAAGTAAAACCTTTTCTTTTTTGCAGTAATTCGGGGTGGTGACTCGAAGTTTTAATTTTTTATAAACTGAGGTGTGAGCAATAACTTGTCGTCATCAAGTTTTAATCTATAAAATTTACTGGTATTCCTTTAGAACCGAAGATTTTTTACAGATTTAGAATTATATAAGTTATTACAAGTCAGTATTTTAGATTTATAAAACAAACAGAAAATCAGCAGCTAAAGAAACATGTACCAGACAATAGCTAGAGCAACCTCGACAAGCTTATGGAAGACGTTAAAATGACAGATCAAAACTTATTGTGACCATTGATCGAAATTCTTTTCAAAAGAACCCATTTCGAGTTATAATTATCATAAACTTAGTGGTATGCCAATCTATACACGGACGTTAGATTGAAAATTTCAATACACTGATACTAAAATCCAAATAAGAAATAGATCTGAGCGCTATTTCTTTGTTACAAATTAAGGTAACTGACAATATATTTCCGTTATTTAATTGTATTAGGTTCGTTTCACTTTATCATTCAACGTGATTTCTGAAGGAATTTTATTTATTGGGATATCTTATTATACTGAATTTGATACAATTTTGACCATGCCAGTCTTAAGCTGTTACTTAGAATATTTTATTTACAAATTTAAGTCTGGGTTTATTTGCAAGGTAATTTTCAGGTGTTTGCTCTTTCTAATGAAAAATGCATGGTCAAAAACAATTTTATGGATAGTTTTAGTAGATCATTATACAGGGTTTTTTATGGACTTTGGATAGCTTGTAATTAACATAAGCCAATATCTGTTTTACGAATCGACAAATGTAATCTTAATGCTAAACTCTAAGTTAATATTTTCGGGTATAAATTTCAGACCTCTCGTGAATATTTCATGGTTTTGAAAGATGTAAAATCAATATATCGATATATTGTAATAGTATGACTGGTATTAACGATACAGGTAGCGAGTACATTTATATACTGTTTATGCATTATTGAGCTTTGGTAAAGGTTTAAAATTGCAAGCAATGCATCGACGCCTCATTGACCCAACAAGGGTGTTGAAAAATGCCTGTTGCAGATGTAAATAACTGCACGGGAAAATAAACCAACGTAAACGTATGATTTTGCAACAGACAATAGACGACGTAACATTTCATCCCAAACATGTGCTATTGGCGATAGATCAGGTGGACATTGCTGGCCAGGGTAGCACATTCATATTCTGTCGTTTTAGATAGTTAGTTAAAATACGTGCTACATAGGGTTTATAATTGGCATGAATACATGAATGTGTAATATTTCCTCGCGGTTACGTGCACCAGTCAAAGTCCTATTAATGACCGCAAAAGAAGTCTACCATTCACCGACATACCGCCCAAGAGCATAACACTTCCTACCCTGAACTAACCACATTGTACGACACAGTTATCTCGATAACGTTCTCCGACACGACGATACATCCTTGATCGACAATCTCTGCTGTCCGAATGTTGCCTGGATTCATCAGTGAATGAAATGCGCCCCTAGTCTCGTCTAGTAAAGCATGGAAGTCTCCTGCACCAAACAATTCCGTGCATCACAATGACGCTGTTGGAATATTGGTGGATAGCTGAACGTCTTAAATTAATGCGGCGTTCACGTAGATGATTTCTGACGGTTCTCGCACTCATTCTCCACAACCTGGGGATTATTCTCTCTGTGAAAGTTGGTTGCAATTTGGAAACGATTTCTTATTTTAGGTGCTGCAGCCTGAGGGAACTTTTCTCATGATATGACTTCATACGCGGTCTCTGGTATTATCAAATTGTTTGCAACGCCGTCTTAGTGCATTAATTCTATGCACTCTAAATCGCCTTGCAACAACAGTAAAAACAACACCAGCCTGAATCATTCCAAAGACTAGATTGCGTGTATTTTCATCTTGTCTAAATATGAAGTACAAACACTTGGACGCATTCTATATACCATAGAATTAACAAACTAAAGATATTAACATGAAACTATTGTTTTTAAATGTTCACAGTTTTTTATTTTCGTTACTTTATAATTATTAACAACGAAAACAGTAATAAATACCACTACATTTGAAATAATTTTATTTTAATATCCAGTATAATCTTACAGTTAACATGCTGTTATTTTGGTAAGTTTAACATTAATTATGGTTTTTATATGAATTAAAGCATAAATCACCCCAGGTACACCATTTAGAGAAGTTTACCGGCTAGTAACATGTCATATGTAACGACCGATATTTTAATAGAAAATATTTTAAGCGGATTGTTCAACTACTTGTCATATTAAGACGGATATTTTTTAGTTGTGATAGATTGAATAATATAAATGTTGCATTAATTTGGTGGAAGACGGATCGTTATATAAAATCACAAACAATGTCACATACCTAAAAATAAGAGGTTTTCCATTTAAAATTTTTACTAATTTTTAAAAATTCTATTGATAATAAAAAAAACTTTTAGTAACAGGGACAGCGGTGGTGGAACGTTCCGAGGCACACGTCTGTGGATAACAACGCCTCTCACCTCTCTTGGCTCAAAGCTTGTTGAAAATTCCGGTGTCTATATATATATTTTATCCTTTCTGTAATAATTTTAAGCTTTTTGGCTTCTTGTTTCGTGTTCATTGTTTTGTTAGTTGTCAAAATCATCATAACTGACAGAAGATATTCCTGTTCTTCGGTGCTTAGTAAAAGTCACAATGATAAATTATTTTGTTCCTTTATGGTCAGTTCTGGAAAGATTATCTCCGTCATAAACAACCATTTGTTACAATCATACATAGAGTACTATATTTCAAGTAATTTCACGTTACTGAGTATGAATGGAGAGTCTCAATCAAATATAAGACTAGCATTTCCTCCTAGGAATGATCGTGTAGAATTAGAATGACAAATAAACTGATTAGTCATTTTCTTTCTGTATCTTGATTATGCTAAAATGGTTTTCATCTCGATTCTCATTTAGAATGGATTGATGTTTTTATACTTTTAATTTCTTATGGCAGACAAAATTGGGGGATTACAATGTCAGTCTTTTTATTTTCATTCTTAAATTAAACATCGTCGATTATACAATTTTATGATTTTGTAGAGCCAGATTTGATCAAACTGGACGCTGTATGTCATTTTATTGCATTCGATCAGATAAAAATGACGACTAATTGTAATTGCTTAAGATGTTATATACATACTCATTTAGATATATAGTTTGATATTTTACAAAAATTGTCTTGTCGAATTCCATTATAGGCAAGAACCATAATTTTCATTGTTATTCCTCTTCATTGCTGAATAGTTTGTGATGGACTATGTTTCTGATTGAGTTTTTTAAATGCCCGATATATATATATATATATATACTAGTATATA
Source organism: Tegillarca granosa (assembly GCA_029721355.1). Lineage (NCBI taxonomy): Eukaryota > Metazoa > Mollusca > Bivalvia > Arcoida > Arcidae > Tegillarca > Tegillarca granosa. Next base: position 48,143,080 of record CM056595.1, read on the forward strand.
TATATATATATATATATATATATATATAGTATCTAAAAAGTGCATTCTTTACTTCCACAATTTACCTCTCATTTCTCCAAAGAGGCCAACTTTTATATGTCAATCCAATGAACCAGAAGTTCAAGTTAAGGGTTTCATTGATTGTGATAATGTACTCTCACAGGTAGCAAATTAACACTTAATTATTTTACTTCTGTGTAATTTCTTAATAATTACCATGTATAGTACATACATTAATGATTTACCCAACATTTATTAGAAACTATAATAAGTTTGTTAATTAGATTATCTTTTATAATATATTTTGATATTTGCCATCAGTTGTTCAGTGCTGTTCCAAAGTTATGATTTGGTCCCTCTTACATATGTTTCAAGATTTTTTTTGATTTTTTTTAAAAAAAAATTTAATTTATTTATTTATTTTAAATTTATTTTTTTATTTTAATTTTTGGTCATATTTTTCAACCTGTATGATTTTAAAGACAGCTGTTTCACATAAGAATTATATATTACTATATATTTGTCTTTTGTTTTGAAAACTATTATTAAAAATATAATAATTATTTTTATGTTTTAAAGTGACCACTGTCAAACAATGTATGATGATCACTGGGATATTTTTAAGTCATTAGTAAAGTTCAATCCATACTGCTATGGGGATGTCGTTGTTTTAAAATAATATTTAAATAGTCCCAAATCCTACAAAAGTTATAAACATAAATATTTTTATATCACTTCCTATACGAGAATCAATCAGTTTACTTATCGGTCACAATAAAACACAATGAAATATGAATTCCATCTCGATGTATCCTATCCATGTAAATCAATATAGATTTTAAATTTCAATGTAGAACAAAATTTCTGAACTAATTAAATAATAAAATTGATATTATAAATTAAATGTGTAAAGAGTGTTTGCTGTGATTTCAACTTTAAAGAAGCTATTTATTCTCCAGAAATTGATCTTTGATTGTTAGTCAATAAGATATCTATATAAAACTATCTATGTATCATCTTATTCACTCAATTTAAATCTTAAGTAAACACGTTTTTGAAAACAAACATTTTGGATTGCCTTCGTATGTAAACGTTTTAAATCTAATTTAATCTGGAACAGTTGACATTGAAGTATTGAAACGTCAGGAATTTGCCTCAATTTTACAGTCCTGGTATCATTTGGGGTATGTTATAAAATATTATACACATTTTTAGCTAAGCAATGAATAATGTTTTAAGCTCTGGTTAAGATTAGTTTTATTATATCGAGAGTCAGATCGGTAACTTTAGAGAAAGCCGGAGTGTCCGTAGACAACGCCACCAAACGACAACCAAACGATTCGGAACTCGGCTCTGTAGACCATTGAGATCAAACTTAGCTCAAGAAAATCATTGTAATAAACAGTAGTGAAAGCAACCTAATATCATTATTTGAGTAACAAGATCAAGTTGATCTTTCTTGTAACAAGTTTGAACCATTGATTATTGTTATCACCCGCTCTTTATTCTATTGAAAATGAATTTTAATGGCCGGATTTTATCACATTTTGTGCAACTTTGAAAAATGACATCAGAAACTAGATAAGGGCAAGTCAATTGATTTATGATTTCACTGTAAAGAAGACACATTCTAAATTTTTATAAGTTCAAACAATTTTGTTTCTGTTATTTTCGTGATTATTTATATATTTTTATTCATAAACAATGCATGACAATTCGCGGCAAACAAAACAGTGTTTGAATAATGCTTATACATGTAATAATAGTTTTTAAAGACAATTTTTTTATGTCTTGTGTCATAAACCACTTTTTGAATGTATTTTTATGATTAAATTCAAAAAGTGGTACTGTATATGACACTTGTACTCTACGACTAGCTATTTCCGATTCATTTCTTTTCTTTAATACTACTATGTAAATTATACATATAAATTACGGACCATCACAGAGATTATCTTTTATATGTTCTTTGTTTGAGGCAAATTTATTAATCTATAAACTGACCAAAGCAGACGATAGAAATATACATGTATTCGCCAGACGATTTATTAAACATCTATGTAGTTTAGACGTTTAATAATTTCCTTTCCTTACATTTCTTTAGAGATGTGAAAGAAACATTGTTATGACGATTTGGTTAATGTGGCAATCAACAATATAGAATCGCATATTACACTACGATCTCAGACCATTCAAGTATAAAATGTAATCTTTCTTGGAAATGTAAATGCTAATAACTCCAGAAATAAATTTGTTCTCGTATATTAGCCTGTAAACTAAGCGATTTCTGATCGTTTGTACAATTGATTTATAGGAACCATCAAACACTTTAAAGTTGTAAACGTAAGCAGACGAATCTTGTTACAAAGAATATGATAAAATAATAATTCTATTCGATTCTGGTAATTACTTTATTTGTTCTGGATAAATGCCAATAAATCAAGATTTTTAGAGTAGTATTCACCCGTTATATTACGCCATTCCTATGCATAAAAAGGAAACTTGAAAACTTGATAAGAGTTCTAATGAGAAATATAGTTCCTACATATGAAATTGCACGTTAGGAAATTGCAGATCATTGTACTAGATTATGTATTATATTTTAAAGACTTGTTAAATACCCGACATTTCTTAATTCAGTCTGTTATTTATTCATTTATTTATTTATTATAATTCATAATTTATTATAATTTATAATTTATAAGAATTAATAATTATTAAATACGAATAACTTAATATTAACATCCAACATCCAGAGGGCAACAATGGTGCTTGAGAAAACTTTATTGTATGATTTTAATCATTTAATTCCTAAATTCTGTTATATCATACTGCAACTCAAACACAACGTAAGTGCACGTGCTCGTTCTTCACTGTTATACTCCAATAAAATACGCAATCATAGCAACGCTTAACGTCAATGGCGTGACGTAATGACACTTTCCATTTCAATGGCTGAAATTGTTTGTTGATAACGCGGAGGATTTTTTTTAATTTATAAAAAAATCAAGAAAAATAAAACAAAACATTGCATTTTGTTTTATGTTTCAGTTTAAAACACAAGTTATCCTTAAATAATGATTTCGTTTTTTGAGTTGAGATTTAGAGTTGCAGTTGCTGTTGTGGTACCGGCTTAAAGGCTTGAAAACAGCGGAGGATTTGCTTATGAGGCTTTTCAGATCAAACATTTCGACCCGAAGCTCTTTATATTCAATGAATGATTATTACACAGATATGTGGTGCAGGTCCTAAACAACTATCCAAATTGTTCAAGGATAATTTACGGATAACTAAATGAGAACCTTTTTTAATTACTTTAAAATCTAACATTTCAACGTGGACTGTTAAAAAAGTATATTTATTATCGATAATTTGGGCTGTAAATCTATAAATTTATAAACAGTAAAATTCTGAAAACGTATGGATATCGGACACCTAATAACCATCAAGTTCGGTTCCTAGTTGTATACACTTTTATAATTAATTGGACTTACAAACCTAAAACAAATGAAACTCGTAGTAAAGATTACAATAAGTATCAAATCATATAGACATGAAAAATATAATACTGACTAATTTGCAAGTATGTGTGAAGTTGTTAGCTCTGGTACCGTGTTGCACTTTCAGGTAATACATTTATGCCAATGAAAGTGGAATACCGACCTATCTATTATATTCTATGTAATTTATTTCTGTGGAATGTCAAGTATTACTTTATTCAGTCATCGCATGTTTTTTCAGTCAAAAAAATGTTTTGTATGCAAATAAAACTAGTTCCACTCACTTGAAAAATACATTCAATAAACATTTATTCGATGAACGCCATTTATTTATTTAGTTAGTTATCAAAAAGCATCTGTAAGAATATATATGTTTTGTAGATTTTGCACTCGACAGGCTTTTTATTTACATTACTGTACAAACAATCACATAATAGTTATAATAGTTGCACAAAAAATACTTCCGCAAATACTGTTCAAACAAGTTGTGTGTTAAACTTAGACTTTGTATAAATGAAAAGAAAATTTAAAAAATTATTCAAACACATCTATGTATGTATTAGATAACAATCTAACGACCTTGGATATTGTGTGATACTAATAATTTCATAGGTTTATTTTTATATTTTTAACTAACAGGTATTTAAGTATGTTGGTGTAGATTTATATACACATAGATATAAACTATCATTCAATGATTTCTAAAAATTATAAAAATTTAAAGCGTAAAATTAATTATCTAATAAAATTTTTTATAGCATAGTCAATGAAACCAATTGATTTACGAATTACACAGATAATATGTTGCTATAAACATAGATCATAACATGCTCAATGTGTGTAATACGGTATGATTGTCTATCTTTTGAAATTGGAGAAAGCAAAATAAAGGAGCATGTATACATAGTTGTACATACATGTATATACATTATACTGGTGTATTTAAAAAGTCATTATAAAACATATGTATTGTGAACGGATATATCTATACTCACTACTGAAACAGCGATACTAAAATATGTGGCTTGATTATTATCCTGAAGATGAGACGAAATTACGAGAGATGTTGGACCATTTAGAAAAGAAATCTCAACCTCGGCCATTGGATAAGTATGACAAAATTAAAACCGATTTATAAGTCCCTCAATAGAAAGAGGATAGGCAATTAATAATAATGGTGTTATAGGGCCAAACAAAAATAACAAACGCCAGTAAAATAATGTAGACATTGAAAGGGTTTTATCTAGGGTATGACAATATGGCCAAAGCTGACAGTGCACCTTGCTAGTCAGGGATCAAAACTCACTCTGCTGAATGACACTTGGTTAAGATAGGGAAAGTTCAGTAGGTAAAGAAATAGCAATTCAATTTGATATATCAAAAATAATCATATGTTTTATGTCCTGTTAAAACGCGCGCGCGCGCTTGTGTGTGTGTGTGTGTGTGTGTGTGTGTGTGTGTGTGTGTGTGTGTGTGCTATCTTGTAATAGATTTTTTTTTGTTAAATTGTGACAAATTCCATCAAATCAAGAATTTAAAACTGAAACATGATTTGATTATTCATGTAAATGCTGTCTTGTTCAAATCAATCATGCACGTAGTAACATGTTTAATAGAATAATCAGAAAAAGAAGACGTGTTTACTGCCCTGCTAAAAAAATATGTTACTTGAAAAATTACCTCATTGTTACCATTATCGATCGGTAAAGGAAAGTATTTGCAAATACGAAGCGTTATTCCCTCGCCCGACTACCGAAACCCCAGTTATTTTATATATTGATCACTTTATTTCGGCTAAATCGTATATTGTTGATTGCCTGCACGTACTTTTCATAATATATGAATAATTATAGATTGTCCATTGAAACATAAGTTCTCATGCTCACAGTAGAGGACCTTTATATTGAACAAAAAAGTTAAGAATTACCTTTTTACAGAAGTATTACATAATGATGTTAGATGATAATGACATCTTAATGTCTCCGTATTATACTTGTGTCTATTGATTTAAAAATTACAGTCGTTGCACCTGTTCTTCGTGTGTACCTGGTTGTAAATGAATACATTAGCATAGGGTTCAAATAAAAGTGGTTTTAAAAGGTCGAAGGTGTATGTCATTTTTTGGTTTATGACTACCTCTGCAAGAAACTCCACATTTTGTTAATCCATTGGCATCTCTAAACCTTTTTATTCATTGTACTATTATGCGGCGTCATCTGACTGTAATTAATAATGGCCAAGGTAGTTGGAATGTTGTAATTTGGACAGAGCCAACGGACAGTTGCACAACACTTGATTATGTCCCAAAGTGTTGTGTCACGGCTAAGGATTCGATTCCAGCACACTGACAGTTTTAAAGAGGGCCTCGTTCAGGTCGACCAAGAGCTACTACAGTCCTAGAAGACTGTAACTTGGCTTGACTTAACAGGTTTTTAATATGCTGTACAGATAAACAACAGTCCAGAAAAGCCATCGGAAGGCGGATTTCTTGTCAAACAGTGAGAAACAGATTTCATCGTTCTAATCTTCATGCTTACAAACCAGCTGTATGTCTTGTTCTGACACCATGTCATCGTCTAGCCAGACGAATTTTGGCAAAATATCACCGAAATTGGCAACTGTGTCAGTGGAACCCCATCCTTTTCACGGATAAATCTAATTTTGTGTTGATATTCAATGCGGCAGAAGGCATGTATAGCGTATTGTATATTAACGCTATGATGATTGTTGCATTGTTCAGCATGACCGTTTTGGCGGAGACTCACTAATAGTATGGGGTGGGATATGCATTGATGGACGTACTGAGCTACACGTGGTAGACCATGGGTCTCTTACATGTGTGCGGTATAGAGATAAAATGGCTTAAATCACCGCTTGATAAGACGATATGATGTTGTTATCTAAGCCCACGATGGAGATACTCTCTATTAATGATATTATTCTTCTGCTAAGAATATAATTTTTCGTTGCTTATTGAATTCCATTTTGTTTTCAGGGGTTGTCATACTTTGTTTATTCTCAGATTAAGATTAAGTTTCATTAATGTCTTGAGTTTACCAGTATTGAATATCGTTGAACAAATTTTTCAGAACTTTAGAAATAAATTGATCACAACTTTTTTGTCAAGTATATTTCTGGTTAATATGAATCAGAAAATGATATTTTAAAAATAAATGCAGTTGTTTATTTATATTAAAAAGCAGAATTTAAATAATGAACTATTTTTATGTAAGTAATTATCAAATGACTTGAGGTTTGTGATCGATTTATTTTAAAGTTCCAAACAATTGCATTGGTTGATCAGAGAAGTTTACAGTCTTCCTAAAATTATATATCAGCCTCGTTATTGAGAACTGACATGTTATTACTTCTCATGGGGTGTTTGACAAAACAGTAAGTATTTTAATAGGGTCTTGATAAGAGAGTGCATTTTAAATTAATAACCGACAATATTTGTATTCCTGAAGACCTTGGTTTAGTAAATAACAAGATCGAAACATGGTCGCTACCAACATTCATCATTTTCATCCGATTAATTGACTTATTTTGTTTGATAGATATATTCTTTTGTGAACGAGTCTTTGAATAATTGGTACCCATGCACTGTTTTCAATTACAGAAAAAACGGTGGTTAAGAAAAGCATCAATCAATAACACTTTACATCTAATCAGGGATCTGCACAAAATCATTATTGAAATTAATTAGAATGCTGTCCAGAATACCTAATTGTTGTATAAACGATATACTTATATTCGTGTATATATAAACGATATGGTTTGTCTATCAAATTTGTAAGTTTTCAATTATTCAATAACTTGTGAATTGTTTTATTATACATTATTTGTATCTGAAAAGATATTGCCTGTAGGATACAGGCAAATCCGGATTAGAGTTCTTTTTGTCATATAAAATTTTTGAATTTTATTATGAAATTTTTTAATGTTTCATAGTTTTAAAAAATGGATTTTACAATTTTTTGCTGGCTGTTTTAACTTCTAAAACAACAGAGGTTAAAGAGATAAAATACCATGCAAATACACAATAATATTGTTACTTATTAGCGCTTTCTGTTATTTTATTTATTAGTTAATTGAGTTCAATCACCATAATTGGTTTAGTTGAATGTAAAACTCTCTCTCTCTCTCTCTCTCTCTCTCTCTCTCTCTCTCTCTCTCTCTCTCTGTCTCTCTCTCTCGATCGGGACAAAAGCTAATGATCACCGTCGATTTTGAAAAGACTATTACTAATGTTACTGCATCTCTGATACCCATTAAACTATAGAATATAATGACTTTATATATCGCATTCTACCAGAATCAATTTTATTCATGTTTGTTTTGAAATATAGTGAGGTAACACAGGGAAAGCTACATGAGAGAAAGGAGACAACAAGATAAGGCGCAAACACGCACACACACGCGTTATAAGATAAATGATTAAAACACCGGGAATAATAATAAAAATGGTGACCAGTAGAGTAGTTCTACTTGTTTTGTACAGCTCAAACAGTAGAACTCATTTTAAAACCAGTGTTCATTTAGTGAAACTTTCACATGGCATGTTACTTAATTTTTATATTGGATATCATTTCAGATCACGATTTACAGCAAATGATTACATGAGTAACAAGGAAGGTTCAGATGAAGATGATGTGGTTGAACGAAGTAACACAAAGTTCCAGCACTATGACGACGAGGATGAAGCAATGAGAAAATGTGGATGGGATTTAGGTATCCGGACTTTCCCTCCTGATCAGGTAGGACTTTTGAGTAATAGTATTGCTATACATACCAGTGCGGATGGACTTGCGCTACAACAATGTCTTGAACACCAATAGTAAAGACCAAGACGTTTTGATGTCTTTTTTATAAACACTTTATGCACCTCATCTGCCTCAGAAAAAACTTTTTTATGTCATATAGGAAGTAAAAAAAAATAAAATAAAATAAAATGAATAATGTTACCTAGAATTAGAGGCGACTTGGAGTTTTTCTAAATTAAACAAATTTGTATTATTCACGTTTTATACAACCACATTAAGACTGCCTATTGAATACAAGACAAAGTCTCTAAAAATTTATTAGATACACCCGATCCATACACGTTTTACAAGTACAGAAAGTGTTAATGTTCTTCAAGTTGCCCACAGTTTAATCGGCAATATACAAGCTTGAATATCTTGGTAAGCCATCTAATGTTGCGATATTGAGAATTTATTGAATTTACTAAACATACCCATACAAATATTGTGCTTTCTCACTTCTAACAATTTTACAGTACAATAATAATGATTATGAATTACAACTATAAATATCATAATTTTAAATTAAACTAACAGTTTAAATAATTTTTTATCATGGTATTTCGATATATAGTTTATAGGATTTTGCAAATCAAGCATCTAGAGTTAACGTACTCTAACCTTCAGCGACATATTACATCACAAGTATCCTCAAAATGACAGCTGGTTTTGAAAACAACATATTCATATTTACATTTTTATGCAATGTATCCTTCAGAATTTGTTATTTGCTATCATTACTATATTAATCTTGTTGAATAAAACTTGACATCGTGTTGATTATATGCATATTCTTCCAAATCCATTTTAATTGCATACATCATATGTCCACAATGAGTTAGGGAATGATATCTTTTTTAAACGTCATGATTTGAAATAAAATCTCTATCAATCTAGATTTATTTAATTGCACAAACACACTAACTGTCCAAGTACAGATATGTCAAAATCAAGGATTAGAAACTAAAACGTGCTGTCCAAAAATGACAAAATTACTGGAACCCTTTTAGCATATACAATTATTGTACTTTTACTGAATACTACGTGGCGCTTTATCAGTGCCAATTTGTACTTGTATTCATATTGAATAAAAGTAACTACGGCGGCACAGTTATAACAATATTTTTTTCTAAATGACTAAATAATTTTTGCGATACCAGTCACATACTGACTAAAAGGGAAAATGTTGAAGACTATTATAATGATGTATCAAAACAGAGAGATATCGCTGGCAAATGATGATTAACAACAGTTAAAGCATAAAGGATTTGGCTTATTATGTATTCGTTAAATATTGGTAACACGTGATACATGTATGTGTTATTTCTAGTAAATCTCTCTCTCTCTCTCTCTCTCTCTCTCTCTCTCTCTCTCTCTCTCTCTCTCACACACACACACACACACACACACACACACACTGAACCTTGTCTTAAACACATGAATGTTGCAAGGCAAGACAGGAATGGTTTTCAAGAACAAGCAATATAATGACACCTGTTGTATAGCACCAAGTAAAATGCACATTGAATAGACAATCTAAGTTGTTTGATTACAGACTTTATACAGTTGCATAAAAATGACGAACATGTTATTGGCATATTGTTTCGTTTATTAACCGAACAATTTTGTTTTACGTCTGAAAACAATTTTATACATGAAACAGTTTATAGTTTATTCTTTCACTACAGCATTCAACTGAGAGCTTTTCGTTTCGTCACACAGTACTTGATCCCGATGGAGATGTATGCTATTATTGGATGGTGAGTGAGTTAGTTATTTAACATAATTTCAATGCTGTTGCTACTTGTGATATACTTATGGGGTTCTCTGAACTCAAAATGAACCGATTGTTTAGTAATTCTTGTTTCAGTAACACTGAATACTTGAAGATCAAGAATGAGTAGTGTTAATGTTTAATGTTCACTTTCTTAAGTATATTGACTTTAAATTCATTTGAATCAGTGAAAACGAAATATCTTCTGTGTAGTCTAGATCCATGATTGTAATTTACATTATTTATACATTTGTTGGATTATGGCGTTGAAAATCCAAAAAAGTGGTCTAAATTAACATTTTACAAAATATATTATTTTTTGAATACAGTAATCTTATTTATCATATAATTATTATAACATGTATTTTTGTTTACGACTGTATCTGTACGTGTTAAGGAGCCACTGGCTTGCTGGTTTTTTTTAAATTGCATTTGCTAAATATAAGTGCATGTAATTAATTTATTTCCTTTAATGTTTAAAATGCAGGGCGTGGTTTCATTGGCTGTATTATACAACATCGCTGTAATGATACTTCGACTTGCATTCAGTGAAATGAGAGAAATGGTTAGTAATTTAATACAGCATATTTTAAGAGAGATGTAACAACTTGATATCTTGTAATCATATAATATGAATATAATTTATTGCTTTTTAATAAGGACAAATTACTTGGAGCAAGGTATACGCAATGCTTCAATAATTTTCACCGTCATAAACGAGCATCATCCCTGAAGCGTAAAACTAGACGGGAAACTTTGGTTTTTTAGTGATAGTTTTGCTTAGCTTATGTTCTATCCATAGCCTCCTGGTTCAGCATTTATTTTTATATAGTTAACATGTTAGATTTAAATAACCTTAAATTTTCATTTTTTTTAAATCTACGTTATTTTGTTAGAGTATTTTCAGATAAACAAGGCCTTTAGTTTTTTAGATCTCCGAACCTTATAACACCTAAAATTTTGTGCTTCAAAAAATTAAGTCGGTTTATTGCATAATCAAAAGATGCTCCAATCACTGCTTCAATTATTGACTAATGCATTACTATGAATGGGGTTGTACAAATTATTGACACAATATGCGGCAAATTTGTCTAGAAGTGGGTTTACCTGTGGCATCGTTGCCAAAACGCATAAATTATTTCTATGTTAATCTAAGCTGCAAAACATACAGCGTACTTTATTAGTTTTTTTTTCTCGAATAATCGTTTAAGCATTTTAGTATTGATATTTATTATTTTTCAGGAATGTATGTTATTTTATATAGCCGACCTAACGTTTGATTGTGTATACTTACTGGATATAGCGTTACAGTTTAGAATTGCCTACTATAACGATGGCTGTCTAGTTAGTATCTTTATCACAATTTTATAAAAACGAATTGCTATTGCTTTCAACCGCTCTACACCGATAGACAAAATAGATAAAAACAGTTCTATTTTTACATTAGTTTAAAATTTGAACAATTAATTGCGTTTTAATCTGCGATATTGTTCAGTAATTTGCCTTTAGCATTTTACGGATAAAAACTCGCTTGAAACCTAAAAACACAAAATCATTTGCCAATGGCCTAAAATGAACAAGTTTAATAAACAAAAATTACATATTGTTATATTGTTTGGAAAAAGAAACTTCCATTTGATAGAATTAATGCTGAATTACCAAATTGAGAGAGAAGATGCACTGTTCATATTTAATTTTAAAAACTTGGTTGGAAATCATTTTTTAAAAAGTTCCATCTGAATTGTCAAACTTTCTTTTTTACTAAAAGTAATTGATAATTAATTCTGGATTTTTTTTTTTTTTTTTTTTTTTTTTTTTTTTTTTTTTTTTTTTTTTTTTGATATTTAGTCGTATGCTGTGTAAGAAAGGGCTTAAGAAATTGAAATAAAGACTAAATTATCATTTACAATCAAAGTGGAACTGCTTAGCTTTATTATTGTGGTTTTCGTTCATAAAAACACATATCCTTTCTTTGCATGCATTATTTATAATTCTCAATGGCGTAAGCTTTTTTTCAGGTTTTGGATCCAAAAAAGATCGCGCCACATTACCGGCATGATCAAAGATTTAAACTGGACTTGATGGCAATAATGCCGGTACATTCTGTTGGTGTAATTTTTGTTGGTATGTACATTTTTAAACGTTTTAACCTGTATATTCTGGAATGTTTTTCCATGAAAGTACAATTGAAAACATTTAGTAAGAGAATCGAATGATCATAACAGCAATATATCACATCCTAATTATTTAGTATGTCCTAAGGCCAGGAACACACTAATTGTTTTCTGTGACATTTATCTGTAATTGTTTCTATAACAAATCGATCCTTTATGTTGTGACTAAGGAAATCTTCCAAAACAAAGCTTGATGACTTTTGGAGTCTGCATACTGGCTAAAATCATGTATCAATCGATGTTTGTGTAAATTTCTTATTAACTAAACAATTTATATACCTTACTTCATATAAATATTTCATTCTTATTTTTCTATGCAATTGTGACTTAGCAGACAGGTTTCTGTAAATTATTGCTTTCAGAGGTCAGGACGAGATGAGTTGTTTACAGTCTTGCAAGAATTGTAAAATCGTCAGAACCCTGAGAACATTTTAAAAAGTGAATCACTGTAATTTAGTCTTATACAATCAACATATTTCATTAAAGTATGTAGTAGTTTAAAATACAAATATTTTTTTTTCTTCTATAAACTGACAATAGCGTAGAATTATGAACTTATGTTTGCACAATAAAGAGTCCCAATAACATCTTCAAAACTTAAACCTTGTCATATTATTGTTGAAGTCCATTCAAACGTATACCTTCTTCTAAATATTCCATTTCTAATTTTTTTTAATAATCTGTATTATATGTAGTATCATGTATCGACTAGTCTATTGAAGTAAACATTTTATACTGTTTAGCTATCTAAATTCCATCTCTCTTTTTCAGCATTCCTTAAACTTGTATTTCTGGATATTTCGGGTATATATACATGTAAGTCAATATGATTTCTTCATTAAATTTATATGTTTAAGTTTAATTAATTATTTTGGTTATTTATCAAGTATGTTGCAGTGTTTATAACTATACTTGGACAAAAGAATGTCCCAAATTGTATTGTAAAAAGCTATAGGCGTTAACGTAATCCCTGGCGCATTGACATCACTGCTGAGCATTCGGCTAACACAAGATAAGTCTACCATCATTATTAACATTGCTCTCGGACAAAAAGTCAGAGGATGGTGTAATACCTGGCTTGATATTTTGTGCTTCATTTTAATGTACCTCTGTTTTACGTGTGTTATAAAGAGTTTTATTTTTTTCACACAGTTCGTCAACATTCTCGTCAACGAGGTATTACATGTAGAATTATCAGAAATATGCATGTAATTATATCCTTATTTAGGAAGTCTGCTAGTTATATAAACTTACTTTCTCATTGTTTTCTGTGACAATATAAATAAAATGTTAGGGTAGTCGCTGGTAAACGCTTGTTACATTTACATTCAAAATTATTGAATTACATTGCTACTTAAAGCTTATGTTTATACTTTATTATAATTTTCTCTCAACTTATAAATCTGAATCCATTATCCAATCAAATTAAGCTTGGAACAGAGTACTATACTTTTAAATTTAACTAAGTTTTTTATTTTATCATAATTTTTAGCTTAAATGTCAATAATACTTTAAAATGTTGTGAAAGCATGAGAATATAGTATAGGAAATGTCAAGGTCATCGAATGTTTTTACTACTTATAACATCTCAAAAGAGGTTAATATACATAGGACATGAAATAATATACCAAAGACTTAACTAAACACATAAACGTGTTTGTATTTTGTCATGTAATTCAAAATTTCTGAGAATAGATTCTTATATTCATTATTTTCCAATACACTTTAAAAAAGGTTTTTTCTTTTATTTTAGGCATGCTTTCTTTTGCATGGCATCAATTGTATATTATGTAACGACAAAAGTTCTGTTTCATCATGTGTCAAAGATTTTCTATGACAAAAATAAAACTTTTAACGTTTTTAAAACAAGGTTTTCGATAATAGAACAAAAATGTTTAATTTAAATAAAGAATATGTAATGCATAATGTCATGGTGATTTGCCACAAGTCATGTGTCTCTTTGTTCATCAACAAATTACATGTTTTTTCACAATTTGCTTCCCGATAAAAGATCCCTGATTATCTTTATTATACATTTGTATTTCAGAATTGAAGTGTTTTCAAGTGTCTTGAATGTAACCTATATAAATTATTTCGGCAAATTTAGGTACACGCAATAAGGCATTATAATCTTAAACTTGTTATCAAAACTAATTTACTCGTGTTTTAAGAATGCATTTATTTCTGACATTAATATTGTTCTTTGATTTTTTTCAGATAACGTATACATTCCATTATCAAGAATTGCAAGATTGTTTAAAGCCCATACTCTCATTAGATTTTTCCAAATTACAGACAGGTATAATAATGATAAGATAAGGTTTCTTTATACATGTATATCAACTTCACTCTTTATATATATATCACAAAGATAAAAATTAATGAGACTAAGATGACGACAGTTCACAAGTGCATATTTGTATCTGTAGCTAATGGTTGGTTTCTTCATTAATTTAATAAAAGATTCATAAACCTACGCGCTACGATTATAAAACAAAAAATATAAGATTTATCTATTTAGCTAAAACACAAAAGAAAAAGATTTCGTCATTTCTTCATTATCTTTATCCTTTTTATTTACAGTCGAACAAGTAATCCAAATACAGTCCGAGCATTTAAACTGTCACTTTACCTCTGGCTAGTGATACACTGGATTGGTTGTATATATTATATGTTGTCAGAAGTAAGTGTTTTAACAAGAACAAATTGTGAGCTAGTGTATGGAATACGCGATCTGAGACTGTAGTTGGTTTTTGTATACAGCCGGTCTAAGTTGATTTACGGCTTACATAATACATAATATGAAGCAACAAATTTTATATTAAAACTTTAAAGTGTTTTTCGTATAAAAGTAAAAGCACATTTTATTAATAAATATATTTAAATTAATTAAAGTTAATTTACTAATTTACATACAAATACATCTCGAGAAAAAAATAATTGCATTGTTCTTAATATGGATTCTTAATGTCTGTTTAAACTGAAATGGTTTACGTTAACACAAAGATATATTTGTAATTAACTACTAAAGAAATTTTGCCTCTTTAAAAATATTAATATTTCTTAGCTTCTAACTGACTTTTATATTATTTATTTGTTTATTATGATTATTATCGATCTGTTTCTTCATTTATTTATTTGTGGTTTTTTTTTTTTTTTTTTGTTAAGTGACATTATAAATTCCATGCTTTGAGTTATAAGTAGATGAACTCTATTTCTTTTCATTTTTATCAGTATGAAGGTCGGGGATCGAATGAATGGGTTTATCCTAGTGGCATGGAATTTGATCATTTTTCGAGGTACGTCTTAAAATATAATGTTTAACCTATTCATTACTTGTCTTGTAAGCTATATCGTATGAAATGTAATGAAGCATTTGATACTTATAAAGTAGGAAGTAACAGGTTTAAAGGCTAAATAGCTTCCTTACTTTTTATACATAAAGTTTTAGAAAACCATGCAATAATATTTCAGATTGTTCTATCAGCATTGCAATAGTTTACGGTCTATCATAGAGAAGTTTCTTCTTTTTGTTACAGAAAGTATATTCGCTGTCTTTATTGGTCCATGTTAATTCTTACAACAATAGGTGAACGTCCTTCACCTCAAACAGATTTGGTAAGTTTCGGAAAATATAATAATAATCTTCTTCGTGTATCAGAAAGATAATCTCAAAAAAGCAAGACAGAACCTATTTTGATTTTTTTATTATAATATTCTTGCTTGCAAAAATTGAGAAACAATAGAAGAACAGCTTATATCGGGGGTTTTTTTTGTCACTCGAAATTTTGAATTACTCGGTACTATTTATGACAGTTATAAATAAAGCCAGTATGATGAATATAATCCTTATTATGTCTTACATAATACACATCTGAGCATTTAATAAATTCAAATTCAATTCAAACACACACAATATTTATAAGCATTCTATGTTAAGTCTGTTTTAGGGGGAAAGCATACTGAACGCTTATAATGAAATTTATATTTGCTCATTTAAGAAACAAAATGACTGACCGGTTGAACAAGTAAACAGAGAGTCTAACCCTGTTAGATTACATACATTGCATTTTATTAGTTATTAACATATACTGCTTCAAAAAGTTTTCAGAACCTTGATTATTTCACTGTTTTATTATTTTGTTTTAAAGGGAACGAACTCTAGAACTACTTGAATCGCGTCATATCAGCAGTGTCCAATAAGATCCTAAGACTATCCAAAGTTCGGAATTTATAAGCACAAGCTGCAACATGTCTCATTCATTACCCGTTCTTGTTAGCGTTTGTTTCTGGCAAGCTCAGGCTTTCGGCTACATATTGCATCATTCGGATACACTTTTTAAATTATTATATTTCAGGAGTATGTGTTCACTGGTACGACATTTATAATAGGAGTTTTCGTATTTGCAGCTGTTGTCGGTAACGTTGGTGATGTCATAAGTAATATGAATGCTTCGAGACAAGATTTCCAAGCAAGGTATATTTGCCTGACCATAAGTATGTAGTTGTCACTTCTATTAAAGCTAATTTCCTTTTCGTTTACTTTACAAAAAAGTTTTTAAAACAGACTAGAGAGTACGATATAAATCATTACGGCCAGTATCATATTTTTGGCTTGCTGCAAGAACATAATTTAGTGATTTAGAAAAAAAATATGTTAAGAAGCTCATCCAATTCCAAATTACTGATGTAACAAGATATGAAACTTATCTCTTAACTAGACACGGTAAACTGTTTTTAACATATAATATTGTAATTTATGGTACTGGTCAATGAAACAAATTTTAGTACCTTCTTTTCATTATTAGTATTTTTTAAATATTTTCCCAATGAGTTTGTTATATATTACTCACGACGCATATACTTGAACTAGTTACATAACTGACGAAATATCTTACATCAAGTTATAATGTTTATACAATCTATTTACAGGATGGATCAGATTAAATTTTACATGCATCATAGAAATGTTCCTGAAAGTTTACAAAATAGGGTCAAAAAGTGGGCAGAATACACCTGGGTGAGGTTGGTATAATGATTAATTTTGTAATACTCAATGATTCATTAAAATTAGTACTGTTGAATGTTGGCGTTTCCATCATTATTTTTGGTATGTTATTTTAAGCTCCAATTAATATATATATATATATATATATATATATATATATATATATTGTCGTACGGATATATACAAAACTAATGCTACAAAACGGATTGGCTAAAGAAAGACAAAGTTGTAAACAGAGATATTTCAACCGAAGTTTGAGCTTCACAATTCAACATGTTCTAGGTATTTACAGTCGTCAACATCATATTGTAATTTATTCAAATTAAAATGTTTAAGTAAAACGTTATGTTTGAGAACAGAAATAATATTCGCCATGTTTTTGTTCCAGAACACAAGCAATGGACGAACCACATATACTACAATGGTTACCAGATAGACTAAGAACACAAATAGCTATACAAGTACATCTTGATACATTGAAAAAGGTTTGTGACAAATAACATATGTATTACGGTTTATATCGGCCTTATAAAACATGGATAAGCATGGATAAAGCATGGATAAGAAACGTATGTCTGTTATTAAAATATTAAAAAATGGTTATACTATGCAGTACACTTGTGTACTTTGACAAATTATTTAAATAACAAATAAGATGAACATCTCAAATATAAGTAAACAGGGTAAGTATTTTGGTTAACTTTAGTACACGTGACTGTTCTTTCCAACATGTTTCAGAATGTTCTTATATAAACCATTTCTTTTGTGTAATTTAGGTAACTATATTCAAAGAATGTGAAGAGGGTTTGTTGAGAGAGTTGGTTCTAAAACTTAAACCTCAAATATATTCACCGGGAGATTATATATGTCACAAAGGAGAGATCGGTAAGCGCAGTTTTTAATTAGGTAAAAATAATTCCCGCTGAAATACTGGCAAAACCTTTTTTCTGGATGTTTTACAATTTTGTTCAAGTAACAACTCCGGGGGGGGTGATGCACAATATCAGATTTTTTACACATGCCTTGTCGTTTGTGAAGTCAATTAGTAATTGTTTTAGGACGCCATTAGACACTGTTTCTAATCATGTCTACAGCCCTTTACGTAAATTAACGCTTTTTACATGATGGCTGTCTTTGGGCGACACGTTCTCGGATCAAGAACATTGTTCTTGTGTCAGAATTTCGCCATAACATCAAGAACGTGCACTAAGAACATTGTTCGCGGAACAAAATCTCACACTACCTACATATCTAGCAGGATCGTTAAAAACAAAGATGGCGGCAAAGTGACAAAGTCATACTAACGTAAAAACACATTGCGTATTTTGATTGTGGGCATTTTAATAAAGTTTTGAATAAATGTTACAAACCGCATGTATAGTCAAAACTTTATATTCGCACCTGAAATTATACTTTACTGACCTAATCGTATATACAATAAATAATATAAAATGATAAATGCAATTGCTTTACAAGCAAAATATGTTGTTACAAAGAATGCTCAAGATTATAACGTAATCTATATACACAGTAAATTAATAAAAACACTTCCTCTTTGAATTTAATTAAAATAACATCTAATCTCTTATGTTTACTATAATATAATTTTTGTTATATAATATATCGGTGTAAAAACTTAATACACAATTGACAATTTTTTATGTTTTACTTTAGGTCGTGAGATGTTTATAATCAACCATGGAAAAGTTCAGGTAAGATGTCATGTCATAGTTTTTTTCTTGTTATTTCTCTTAGAAAATAAAAGGAAAGAATATGACAAAGATGCTAATTAAAACAAATTATGTGCGATTTCTACCTTATTACTTGAACATTTATTAAGCTTGAACTGAACGAAAAAAATATTTATGGCAAATATGGCAAATTCTTGTTTTAGGGTTTGCTTGTTTTTATTTTCTAAGAAAATTTAAAAGATTTGCTTCTGTATATATTTACTACATCTATATGCGTGTCATTTGCATACAATCGAAATCAAAACCTTTTTATGCTTTCCCGGATTTCGAGATGGCTAAATGCAATACAAGTATTTAAAAAAAAAAAAAAAAAAAAAAAAAAAAAAAAAAAAAAAAAAAAACCTATTTATCGCAATTCTGTTAGCTTACACATATTTACAGTTAAAGTAGATTTGACAGAGCTAAATATAAACTAAATCATAATCTGTGTTTAACCGGTACATGTTATATTAAACTAGTATCAAAATTCAAAACCGACTTATACAACTATATTTCTCCGATCTGTTCTTTTTTTTTTTTGGAAATTGTAATGGTTATGCAGATTATTCCTACAAAAACACTGGAATGACACAACATAGTGTGCGTGTGTGTGTGTGTGTGTGGGGGGGGGGGGGGGGGTAATAAAAATATTTATTGACTGTAATAGACAATTATGTCCATTTAATTTCAGATAGTAGTTCCGGGACAGAAAAAAGGTAAAACCACAGTTGTAGCTACTCTAACATCCGGGAACTTTTTTGGAGAGATAAGTTTGTTAAAACTTGACGATGGACAAAACAGGTATGTTCCGAATTTATACAATTTATAACTCTCTTATTTCTTAAACACAAATGGAAAGTCAATATTTCTACGCATACAGTTTTGTAAAATTGCTTGTATATGAGATTTAGTAATCCAATAACATCTAAAGAATCTTAATTTTCTTTCAATTATTAATTATAAGACACTAGTATTATCCTTTTTTACATTGCACACAAGGCCCACAATCGAACGCAAACAATTCAAAGACACTGCCTCTTACAATCACAATCAGTTCGCTTGCCGAGGGTCGGTGGTTTTCTCCGGGCACTTCAGTTCCCTCTAACATCCCAGAACAATCCACCTCGATATAATTAAATAAATCTTGACAGACGCACTGCAAACTCGCTAATGCTTTTCATTTAATTTCAGACGTAATGCAGACGTAAAAGCTGTTGGATATTCAGAACTTCTCTGTCTTTCTAGAAAAGATCTTTTGACTGTGAGTATTAAAAACTTCACACTTTATTTTTTTATAATTTAGATTAATCTCTAGAATCAGCTATTAGTGAATTTATAACAGTATATGACGGATTTAGCTTCCTGAAAGAATAATCTGGCTGACAATTCAGCAAAATCGTTCGTAGAGCATCATACTACATTTGTATTTAAAACGTTCTGTCGGGCAACATAAAATACGTATTTGTAGAAATTCATAATACTTTTTTTTTATTCTTTATTGCATTAAGGCATTAGTGGAATATCCGGATGCAAAGAAAATCCTTGAAACCCAAGCCCTAGAACGGTAAGTTTTTTGGTTTTTTTAATTCAGTCATGATTTATAATTCGATTTGTATATCTACTTTCCACTTTATTTCATTTTGTTTTGTTTTTTTTTAGAACTTTTTAAAATTTCATTATTAAATTTTCTTGAGTCGTGAAGTTAACTTGTAATGTACAAATTCTGCCGATTGAAAATAACCAGAACAACAAAAACGTCACAACATAAAAAATAATAAATGACAAAATAATAAAGAAAAATGAAATCAAAAAAGAAATAATTAAAAAAAAAAAAACAGAAATTGAGAATCAATATTTAATAACTTCAATTTTTTTTTTTTTTTTTGTTCTTCAAATGTTTCCATTGGTAACTTTGAAATTACATTTATATTTGTATTACTAGTGTTTTAACTTTTTATGTCGTTATTGATTACAATTATTTATGCAGAATGCAAAAGATGAAAGAAATGCGAAATGAAGCGTCATCTTCAAAAGAGGAAGGAGGAAACCAAGAACAGCCAAAAAAGAAGAAAGATTGGTTAATAGATGTTATAAAATCTCAAGGATTTCAGAAACTTATAACAAACAGAGGTATAATGACAACAATGAATTATTAATTACAGTAAAACACGTCAAATAGTGATTGGTAATATCTAGTTTTATTAATAATTTGTACTGGTAGAAGTGTATTTTGGAATACACATCTTTTCTCAAATGTTAAATATTCATTTACTGTGTGACGGTTTATGGAAATTTTTTTCCCTGCAAGTGAACATTTGCCTAACACTCGTATACTAGTATATCTGAGCATGTTTCTTCTCAAACTTAGAAGTGATGATGATTAAGGGTCAATAAATTAAAAACTAATAACAATAATTAAAAATAATTAATCAGTAAAAATGAGTTCAAAAAGTCTTGAACATAGATTCAAATTGATTTTGCTCATGTAAACGAAGAAATTGTTTTATAGCTTATTTTAAAAACTCCAAATAATTAAAATATAGCTGATCATTAGAAGTTAAAATTTTAAGCTACATTTCGACAGAAAAGCTGTTCTCCATGTTTCAAAATTAGTCTGTAAAATAGTAATTTCAATTTATATTTATAGGATCAGAGATATCCGAACTTAAGTCTGTAATAAACGACATGAAGAAATTTATGGGACAGGTAAGTAGTCGGACAAAAACATTTTTAAAATACTGAAATTTACTGAAATATCTATCAAATTATTTTTCTAACTAAAACATTGTACTATATATCAAACTGGCATCCTGTCACCTAAGATTATCTATATGCGCTCTTGAACTCGACAAGAAGGATTTGTAGATTAATTGTCAAAGCGTCGGACACCAGATCTAAAGGACCGTGGGTTCGATTCTTGACAAGCGCATATTGTGACCCCAAGTAAATTGCTACTTTATTACTCATTGCTCTAGATTTACCTTGTGCCCGGAAATGGACCGTCTCAAAGTTGCTTTGAGTACACGCTATTACAAATCAGACAATGCATAATAAACACTATCGTGTTTAAATCGGGGTATTTAAGTGTGATCTGACTGACATAAGCATCACAGTGCAAAAATGAAATGTATCTAATATAGTGAAAATAGAATTGCACAAAGCAACATTAGAAAAAAGTTTCATAAACTTTAAAAATAAAAAAGTTTTACTTAAAACGATTTTGCTCATTTTTCAGTCTTTCGTGCATTTGAAGTCTGTCTTTATGTTGATTTTCCATCCCCTAATGTCTCGTGCTTTTAATCATTTTTGTAGGCACAAACTAAAGAACCTGGCAGAATTAACGCTGAGGTAAATATATCAACCACATGTAACAAATAACAAAAGATTCCGATTTTGAATGGCGTGAAATGACAAAAGCAACAACAAACATCACGCAATCTCAAAAAGACACAAGACAAATACATATCGATAATTTTTACCATAATTTTTTTCTGTATGGGCATCATATATAACTGCCAGCAGTGGTATCATTAAAGTACTTTTTAGGAATCAAAAACGTTTAATTTTACAACAAGTGTTAGCTTAAATCGTAAAATAACCTTTATTTGACTTACATAAATCAATTTAGGTATTTGAATTCTGATATTTGGCAATGTGCTAATTTTTATAAGTTATGTTATTTTCGAAACAATAGCGGGGAAAGAAAATTTTTGAATATGTACGATACTGTGAGTTAATATATATATATATATATATATATATATATATATATATATATATATATATATATATATATATATAAACGATGTTTTATTATTTATCAAACCCTGCTGCAATGAATGTTTTCAATTGGTAATTTTAAACAAACTGTTATTGTTTAACTGTCCTATATTCTTTATGTTTACAGTACAAATCATTGGAAAGTCAGCTTAAGCAAAAGGATTTGGAATTAGAAAAGGCTAAATCACGCATTCGTGAACTAGAAACATCTTTAGCGAGACAGCATTTAAACAGAAATTCATATTATAAAACGTCACCAAGAACGACAAAAGACGAAATAGTCAAAAACACCAAGCCATGTGTGCCAGAAAACCGATTAAATGGTTCAAATAAATTAATTAATGTTCAAGGCACTGAACCAATACACCGGAGTAAATCTACTGAACTTTCTACAGCTAAGCCAAACAGAAACTATAGAAACCAATCAAAACTTTTTGAACGTTCTAGGTCCTCGGAAAGAACAGTTTCAAATTCAAAAACAATTGTAGATACTTTAAAAATTTTAAAAATTCGAATTTAAAAAATCCCGAGTTGTGTCGATCGTTCAATAGTATTCATTCGTCAGATAATAGTCGGTCAAAACACTCTGAAACGACGGAATTAGTTAATAAAAAAGAAGTTGTGCAAAACGTAGGTACCAGTAGTGGATATTCCAGTGACACGGAAACATTCACTCTGAATACCTTGTTACAGGTCAGTAAAGTCTTACATGCCCAATCAAAAGACGAATTATCTGAATCAAGTGATGATAATACCGATGATGATGACTCCTATGGTGTTAGTGACGAAAACGAAGATTTGGAGAACATACTATCAACAAAAAATAACATTTGTTTGGGTGAAAATTTATCTAGAGATTTAAAGAGGACGTCATCACTGAATTCCTCATTTGCTTTTAAAGAAACAAATGTTTAATTTGTTGAGTTTTTACGATTTGTTAATATTGTTTACAAAACATTATTTGTTTGTTTTTGAAAATATTTATATTTTTCTACAAATTTTCTTTTGCAATATTATTTCAATGCGGTTATGATAATGTAATTGTGTAATTCCATTGCCAAATATACTATAAAACTGTCGATCATAAAAGCTTGTGTATTTTTGTTTTTATAATACAATTACATTGGTAAACATCTTACAAAAATATCCTGTAATATCCTGGTCTCGAAGAAAGTCTTGTGAACAATTATTTCTTACTCAACTCCCATGAAAAGGGAATCAGAGGGAAACACATCTTTTACATTTTCTTTTACTCGTGTGCATCACAGTTTCGTCTCTTTTACAACTAAGAATGAGCATTGCTTACAATGCATGAAGAACAAGAGTCCTGTGGACGCAATATTCTTTTCTTTTTTTTTTTTTTTAATTTTGAACCACAGGTACTACCAGCGATATTTGTTTTCTGGACAATTTAATTATCTAGACTCTTTTTTTACTTCTAATATTTCCCTCTGATGTAACCACTATAATGCAACAATTTTACCCGAGTTCGATCCGTTTTAAAAAAGTCGAAAAATGCGACCATATCACAGTCATAAAAAACACAAATTCAGTTAGTTAACAGGTTTTATTTAACGGATTATAAAACGTTTTAGCTAAACAATGTATAATTTGTAAGAGTCAGGACAACTAGAAGCAGGTTACAACAAGCAAAAATGAAATAAAGACGTGAAACAAGATACATTAAATATAAATCCTGTTTGTGGAGAGTTGAGAAATTAAAGTAATCGACAAACTTAGATGATATGGTAAAGGGACATCACAGTGCCCGATCTGGTGCAATTAAATGATAGTGATAGTGATTTTGTTATGTTTTGTCCATAATTTATGTTAATTCAAATAAACTGTTCAGTGCTCTCGAACTAATTAGCTAGGCTTTGTTTAACCTATGTGTTAAATCCAATTCTGTGGACCCTTCTGAAAATGACATTCTCAAAAAGTCATGACTCATACAATTTAAATTTGAATATTTTGCATGCTTCGTACAACAATTTTACATCTGCAACTCGTGGGTTTTTTATCACCACTTTGTGACTACACATTTAAAAAGCAGGAATATAGCCATTACAGATAAACATGTAAAAGGCAAAGAGAGAGAGAGAGATATTATGTATTCTCTGAATGAATACAAACAGTTTAAAGATAGATAGATTAAAAATATTAACAGATATCATTTATTCAACACTGAGAAGATAGTTGTTAAAGCTGATAGTGAGTGGTCCCAAACAACTAAACTATGTAATACTAAGCAATCAACTGTAGAACTCAGTTTGAGTTTACCACTTCTTGTTCATTTCTGTTTTAGCTTCACAAAGTGTTTAACAAAGATGTTAACATAAGCTGCAAGAAAAGAAAACTAGTTACTGAAAACTTTGTCAAGACTGACTGGATGAACATCTCCAATCAAACCAGAAATGATAAAAGTTTTGGTTTATATGTTATAGCATGTTCTACTAGTCTTTTTTACTTTAAAATATTTCCATCTCTATCCCTGTATGTAGTGTGGAGGACTTTCTGACTTTCATCTTTAGCTGGTGACTTCTCAATATAAGTGAAATAGTATTGATTGGGCTGTTAAACACCATTATTCTTTCTATCTATGTACCCTGTATGCAGTGTGAATGGAGGTCAAACTATCCCTCTTGTAAAGGTTGAAGTTATTTGAAACTAGGCCTTTTTGAAATTCTAACATATCAACACTGTTATAAAAAATCCTATATTATTTACTTTTTAGTTCGAAATACACAACCCTTATTTTAATTTTAACAAGAAGACATTGCCATTCAGATCAGAACAACTTCTATTCATTATTACATAAAACTGATAAAAGTCTTTTGTTGTCTTAATAATGACAGGAAAACTATGTTTTAAAATGACATTACATTTTTTTAAAATCAAAATATCATCAATATCCTTTATTAATAATCATTTTTTTATCAGTAACAAGTGGAAAGTCTTATAAAATGATAAGCAAGATTATTTTTCTAAAAATATACATTTTTCTTATAAAATATGCATTTTATTAGGAAAAACTGTAATATTGCAGGTATCAAAATACAACGTTGAAGGAAAATATGTGAACACTTTTAAAGGATTAGCACCATTCTTTTTCGGTATGAATTTATTATTAATAACTTACTATTCTTAAAGCATTTTAATAATAGAAAACTTTAATGCAAAAAGTTAACATTGTGTACTAAATAGGTTGTTTGGCAAAGAATTAAAAACATACAGGTGTGTTTAAAAAGAAATAAGAATAAGAATTTCTTTAAATTAGAACTTAAAAATTCTGAAAAAAATTATAAATTTTAAACTGTTTGAA
Organism: Tegillarca granosa; assembly: GCA_029721355.1. Lineage (NCBI taxonomy): Eukaryota > Metazoa > Mollusca > Bivalvia > Arcoida > Arcidae > Tegillarca > Tegillarca granosa. Next base: position 48,169,170 of record CM056595.1, read on the forward strand.
AAACTTTCATTGAAAATTTAACTCTGCATTTTGAATGGATGAACAGATAAATCGACAGAACCCAGTTCTCTACTAATTACTGGTAGTTGCATTAATTCAGTTCCTTTCCACTACTTATCAGACACCCCTATGAGTGCATAGGATTCTTTTTCAATGCTTTGTCTGGTCAGCAGTTAAGTATATAGCAGTGATAAGAAATTAATGGTTTAATCTTTATTTTGTCTTATAATCCTGCTGAAAAAAAGTGATAGGTTGATGTTGAGTCACTTGAGGTAAAGGAAACATTGTGTCATATTGAAAGTTTTAATTAAAGGTTTAAGGTTCTTCTAAGGTCATTTTCAAGACATTTACTTTTTTATTTCATTTTACCAAGCAATATGAGTTTATATAATATATATATTCTCTGTGCGTGTGTGTGTGTGTGTGTGTGTGTGTGTGTGAAATGTTTGTATGCGAGTCCATGTACTATAATCCATTTCTGCTTTGGAGGAAAATTGATGAAACTTCATACAAATAACCTCTTTAATTCTAGAATGCCATAACCTTCAATCAAGGTCATACCTTTAAAGTCACAGACTGTATGTTTGAAAATCATGCCTGAGCAATCTCCATTACTGCTATGGAGGATTTAGCAAAATTTAAACAATTAATCTTTATGTTCTTAATTTGTGTCCTTATATTAACTAAAGTTACATTCTCAAAATCAAGATAACAAGGGTTATGTAATGAAATTGTGCTTAGCCATAGCTTATTACGCCTTTTCTATATATAGATCCCTACACTTATAAATTTTACATACATGGGTCACGACAATTTTTCATAGCCAGTGAGGAAAATTTGATTTGATTTAATGGGGTTGTATGTCCCAGTCTAGAATATTTCATTTATATTGAGATGTCACCAGCTATAGGTGAAGTAACAGAAATACCTCTGCAGTGTGTTTAGGGCAATGTGCAGGGAGGGTTTAGCATGGCAAGCCTGCTGTGACACAGGGCATCAATTTTAAGGTCTCCTTAGAAAGACCTAGTGACTTTCATTTCTAAATGCCAAGTGCTTGGTGAAAGAGCAGTAACTACTAATTTTTAAGTCCTGGTCAGACCCCACTGGGGTTCAAACCCTGACCTCCCACATACAAAATGAGCACTCTACCAACTGAGCTACCGTAATGGTACAAGGGAGGAAGAAAAGACAGAAAAAAGGTGCAGACCATTTAACAAAGAATGCTTACACTTTAAGGAAGATGGACAGAAAAAACAGTTCAAAAATTAAAAAAATAGTAAGTACCATACTTGAAATCTTATATTAAAACTGAGATGTGAAAATATAACAAATAATCTAAGAGATTTTTATTTTATTACATTTGTATTATCATTTATTATTACATGCATGCACTGTAGACATGCCACAGGTCTAAATCTTTAAACACAAGCATCAGAGTGAAATACTTTCCTTTTCCTAAAACCCCATGCTTTTTACCAGCATACAGTTTTACTGAATTTTAATTTAAAATATGAAAAATATACTTCTAGAATACAATACTTTTTAATTGTTATAACTATCTGAGTAAATTTTCTGGATAATCTTAACAGCATAAAAAAGAAACCCTTAGTAACAAGCAAAGTAAATAATATCAAATCAAACACACTTAAATGTCTAATTAATTCTTGCTATCATGTTTCATTTGGCTTGTCTAGTAAAGCTGATTTTATTCCAACATTTTTCAGTTCTTCTACAAGCTCACCATTTTTATGCATTTCTAACATTACATCACACCCTCCAACAAATTCTCCTCCGATAAAAATCTGTGGAATAGTTGGCCAATTTGTGTAATCTTTAATACCTGGAAATAATGAAATTGAAAATTCTTTATGATTCTCCTTGAATTGAAATTTAAATTGTAAATCAAAACTATATAGACAAGCTTTTTAATGCATGAAAACCATCACTTTTATTTTCTTCCCTTGAAATAATGTGCACCTTACAAGACTAGGGTTGTCTAGTTGCTAGAAATGAAATGCACTTAGCTGTATTAAAGATTTTACAGTGCAATCAATTTGGTTAAAAAGTTACTTGAATATTGAAGAGTTGTTTTATTCTGCTGTTGATAAAATTTCTTGCTTTAGTCACCAATATCTCATCAGCTTGTACTGACCAGTTATAATCCTTGCATTAAATTCATAGCAACATAATTCTATCAAATCCAAGTTTCAGTCATCTTACAACCAAAACAAGAGTCAAATATTAAAATGGCGTTCAGTGGGCTGAAAGGTTTGACTACATTCTTCCTAGACCTGAAAAATATGGCTCCGAAACGGCAACATCAGTATTATAAAGAAAAGCCGTTTGGAGCCATGTATATCAGGTCTAACATTCCACCCACATATCTACTTCCCATTTTTTCTAAACATATGTTTATCTAATTAAGATCATAATATTTCACCTTGTCTAAGATTTTCATCTGAAAGCACATCATGTGCATCAAAATTCTCTACACCGTGAAAATGGAGTATCTGCACAACACCATTACTGAAACCACAACGAGGATTACTTGGTGTTCCTTTCATAAATACCACTACTTTCTTATCTTTTACAAGAGAGTTGATATATTCTTTTGAACCAGTATCTACTGAATATCGAGCCGCTAAAAGGCGACAGAACGTCGTTCCTGTCTTTAGAACATTTCTTCTAAGTAGTGAATTCATCGTGAAATGAGCCGAAGCACAAATAAAAAGAATAATATTTTACTTCCCGTTCCGGAAACTGGCAATATAGTTCTGTGGTACTTGCGTTAATTTTTGCGTAGCTTTGCGATGTGTTGAAATTTATATGTCAGCTTAATAAATATTCATTAAAGTTACAGATATTTTTTTAAAATTGTTTAATGATTGACTTAAATACGACAGCGAAAGGATACACAGCTAAGGGACACCGGCTTGCTTCAACTTCCGGTGAAAACTTTAGCAGACAGCTTGTTGACTTGGCAGTAGTAAAATAATTTGTGGTTGTTAAATTATGTAGAACTTTGATTCAGTGAAAAATGAGTACACGGGAGGAAGTATCTAAACAACTTCTTACAGCTGTTGAAAGTGATCGCACTGACATTGTTTGCTCTGTTGTTTCAGCTTTACAGAAAAGTGAGCGATAACGACACCACTAAACTGTTTATTGCAATGAAATTTTGTATACTAAATATATTTGTATCGTAGTTGTCAGTTGGTCATATTTTAATGTCTATTTTTGTTGATATCATTAATATGTCATCTAAAGTCTGGCTCCGTTTGCGGTACCTTTCGGGTCTGACTGTGCCTACATACGAAATGCATTTTCTTAATTTAAACTGCATTTTTGAGAAAACTTTAATAGTAAAAGGTAACATTAGAATTGCAATACTTATGTAACAGGAAAGAGAAAAAATGCAGTTGCCAAACCATGGCCGAATGCAAGATTTTTCAAATACTAGCTTGATGCTTTACCCACTGAGCTACCAGGTCACCTATCAATCCTGGTCTGCTCACAGGAATTTGTAATTTGTTACCTTGAAAAATATGTAATATATCCCTCGCCGCTTCAAAAATATTTTCTTTTGTTCTGGTAAAAAATATCCATATTATTTAGTAACTGGTCGTTTGCACAACTCCCTTTTCTATCTGCAAGAATATGATTATCCTCATTTTCTAGAGTTTTAAAGGAAATAATTAGTCCAAAGCATAGAGAAACGCTGTTCCTAACACGAAAGGGGCAGAGAAATGGAAACCGATTTGTTCTGTCATAGTTCCCTCCTTAATCAAAGTACTCATTATTTTGAAACACATTAGACATAGGACCAACTGCTAAACAATAAAATCAGGTAAGTTCCTACCAAATTCCTGCAAACTTGGAAATAAAGAGTACTTTGATTAAGAAAGGAACTGTGAGAGAACAAGTCTGTTTCCATTTCCTTGCCAGTACCAGTTGCCATCTTGCCCTGAATACCAGCCTTTCCTAGATAATGCTGTCAAAATTGTACTTTGAAAACAAATTATTTCAATTTTACTGATTCTAGTTCTGATTTATAAATTGATATCGATGAAGTAGGTGTTCAATATTTATGCATATATATTTGTTACAAAAAATTATAAATGTAATTGTTAAGTTCAGTATTTATATGTACCTGTGATAAACATAAGTCCCTATTATAATGATTAAGACATCTTAAGACCTTTAAATGAGTTGTGTATAGGGATTATAGTTTATGAACTTTTTTCTGCATTAAATTTTAAAGTTATACACCCTGGTATATACCTCAGTAAACAATGTTACATGTTACTACTCTCTAATGTGTATTGCACCAAATAAGTTATTCTATGAGAAATGTATACAAAAAGTCCATATACATGTATTTATCAAGTATTAATTATGTGTTACATTAATATTCAGGTGAAGATGAAAGTGAATTTCTAACAGAAATACTAAATGAACCTTGCTGTGAAGATGGAACATTGCTTCATTTTGCATCAAAGGTAATGAACATTTCATAAATTATGTGTATATGGTACACTGTTAAAAATCTTCATCTTCTGTTTGTTTCTCAAACATGTAATTTATTCGTAGATGATACAGTAACTTAAAATCTCTCTGTTTTATAACATTTTTATTGATTTTAGGAATGTATTTTTGTTTTTATTATATCAAATGATATACAATGTATCATTTGTTTATTATCTAAACAACATTTTAAATTTGTCTTTTTTGTTACCATAGCTTGGAAAAAAGGATATAGTTAGAGCTTTGCTCTCAGCTAAAGCAGATCCAGGGGTCCATAATCTCCAGGAGAAAACAGCCTTTGATTTAGCTACATCAGAAAGTGTTAAACATGTGTTTCATGAAGAATTGCTTCAAGCCACAGCTCAGTCAAAGTATGTCAATTAAATCAAAAGTGTTTGAAATTCCTCTTAATTTTATAATATCCTAACTTATGATTTCAAACATGCCATGCTTATATAGCCATAAATTTAGTAAAAGTAACCAGTCTTACCCTTTTGTAGTTACCAGTCACAGAATAGCAAACAAGCTGTTAGAAGCAAAACTTTTGGTCCCTTTGATAAAAGACAATAATCATCACCATAACACTGTAATGTAATCTTTCCTATAGTTTGCTTTAACAACTGATTTAGGAATAAGATACATAATGCAATGTCAATGGAATGACAATCTTTAACCTGACTATATTAGATAGTTAGATTTATTTTTTTTTTAAATAAATTATTTCCTGAATTTGAACTCTAAAAATGTCCAGAAAAAGAACACTTTCTTACATGGCGTGATTTTTGGTTGATGTGTATTTAAGTTCTATATGCATTTTGAAATAGACATATCTTTGTATGCAAGTGTTGTTAAATTATTTGGCATAAATCTTGGGTATTTTTATACTGTACATTGTAAATATACTAGATATTGTTTCCCAATAGAAAGAACTGTTTTAATAACATTCTTATTTAAAACTTTGAACATTTTGAATGTTTGCTGAATGTGGTAGAATGTGTTTGGTAGTCACAGCTAAAATTAATGTGAATCACTTTAGCTAAACACTTGAAATATTCTTTTAAAGCATTGGTAGAGTGTGTCAGTTATTAGCAGCAGGGGTAAATGTTAATCACTGTGACAGTGAAGAAGGAAGAAATACTCCATTACACTGGGCAGCTTCATATGGAACTAGAGAAATGGTTCAGTGTCTTTGTTGTAAGTCAGTTAAAACTTCTTCTTATGGTTCAGTTTTATAACTAGGATAATTAATGTGAGCTAACAATTCTCTCTTGTTATTGTTAATTTATGACAAGTTATGTTAAAGTTTTGCTACAAACAGCATAAAAACTAGATTAATAAATAAAAACAAAAGCCTACCTACTTATTCCAAATGTAAAAAGGAAACATGTATATTATTACTTTGTCCTGAACAATATTTTTTCAAGATGTCACTTTAGATTATAGTTCACACCAAATAAAAAAGTCATTTTGATTAAACTCATGGTTATTTGAATAAGGAACTTTAAAAAACCAGGACCTCATTCTTAGTTTCACTGTGTGTATTTTAACCTGAATGTTACATAGTAATTTAACAAGTTTTGATACTTATTACTGACAATTATGAGAATATTGTGGTTTCTGAAAAAAAAAAAAACTAACCAATTATGATTAAAGCAGACTTTTAGTAGTCACCCCCCAAAAAATAAATGATTTTTTTTTAAGGTATTTCATATTTTTTCTTAAGCATTTAAGTGTAATTATTCAAAATAAGAAAAAATGCAGTGTTTACAATTGTAATAACAGAGTTTTAGCTTTACTTCATATTTAATGATAGAAAAAATTTTAAAGGTACAAATGTTCCTATTTTTCCCATTGGAATATAATGAAACATGTGTGTTTCTAAATTTTCCAAAAACATATACTGTAGTTTGTATTGTTTTTGATAAAACAATTGAATTTCATGTCAAGGCATTTTTTAAAAAATGAATTGCATCATATATGAGCAAAACTGCAAGTAAAATAAGAACATTTTGAAGTACATTTAAACTACATGTATAATATTAGGGAATACTTTTAATATCATTTGTTTTATTAATCTAGGTGAACCTGTTATTACACTGTACTTGCTTTAACCAAACAAAATCTTCAGTTCAAGACGTGTTCAGTTTAGGCAGGTACAATCATGGTAACAAGTACATAATATTTATTTTCAAATCATGTTACATGTATTATCATTCGATTTTGATTTTCAAATACAGCAAGAGGTGCTAATGTAAATGTGATGAATGGTGTTGGATGTACACCATTACATGATGCAATAAAGAGAAAAGATATACAGGTTGTTACAGAATTACTGTCACATGGTGCTGATCCATCCATCAAAGTTAAAAACAGGTACATTTTGAAACAAGACAGTTGGACAAAAATTTAACAATAGTGATTGATAATTACAGTACTGATCAGTTTTACTGATATCCTTTAATACATAGAACAGGAACAAATGTTTGTAAAACCCTGAAATCTGAAGTTTAATTTGTAACACTTTTACCTATAAATATTTTAGAGACCAAGTTGCAGTTTGTATGTTTTCCTAATAATTTCTAATTGACATAAGAACTATATTTTGAACTTTGTGAATTTTGTTTAAAAAGTATTGTTTAATGAAACTAAAAATCAACTACCTTTAGCATGGTTTCAACCCATTTTAAGCTAAGAATTTTTAAATGAGTCACTGTCACAAATATATACATGTATTTGAAAATATACTTTACAAGTAATCTGTATTTTGTGCTATTTTGGTAATATTTTAATAATAAATGATGGCATGTTTTTATAGTGGCAAGTCTTCAGTAGAATTAGCTGGTGACAACAGTGAAATGGTAAACTTGTTACAGAATCCTCCACCCCAAGTATCTACAGTCAATCCTGTCAGTGAGTATAAAAATTATTTTTCTTTTAAATATTAACAAGTATTTTATTTTAACAAAAGTAAATAAATGTAAAATATTGCAAAAGTGTATAAGATAAAACTAAACAATTTCATTATGAATAATATTATTACACATATCCAAATAACAGCCTTAATGTTATAAATGAATTTTAACTTGGATGGTATGTGCATCTCAGTGCTGTTTATTGGGAAATAAAATTTGCAATTGGCTACATCCTTCAATCCAAATTTGCATTTCTCCCTGAAACATAAGTGGGTTTGTAATTTTGATAAAATATTACAGTGTTGTTGTTTTTTGATCGTTGCAATAGTCTTTTTCATTATTATCATTTGATTCTACTAAAAATGTTTATTTACCAGCTCCATGGATCCCAGACACAGCTAAAAGAAAGGATGTCGGGGTTAGCTCTGGCTCCAAAAATTTTGTTGCCAGTTTGTCAATTCTGATGCCAAAAGTCTCTTATTTGTATTTTCTATTAGATTAACACAAGCTTTCATGTCCTTAAAATAATTGCAAGTAGTCAAATTTTGTTGTGAAACTTTATTTAAAAAACTGTAATTGACGACATTGGTAATGTCCAGAGCTAACCCTAGATATGAAAGCCAAATACAATAGTACACTTACACATATGAAACGAATTTTTTTTTTAATTCCATGGGGTCATTTTTTGATTTGCATGAGTCTGGCAAATTTATGTTGAATGAATTCTGATTCAGTTTTATATTAATGGACATAATTCGCATAGATGTACAGTATTTGTAAAATGTAAATCAACATGTTAATTTATTTTGTATAGATGGATTATCTAAGCTGGTGATAAATACTGAAAGTGGAGCTGCTGGGAATTCATTTACACCTAATGATAATATACATAACATCAATGGTACAGCTTCAAATGGTTCCATTCCATCCTCACCTCAACTCAGGACACCTACATTCATGGTAATTTACTTGATTTTGAGAAAGGGTGCAAGTAGATAGAAGTTTGAAAAAAGTTGGGTTTTTTTATGTAATATTTGGTAATTGTTGTGCAATTGGTTTTGATCTGTTTGTCTTCATTGTGCTTTCTGGTTGATAACATCAATAGTACTGTTTGGTTTTTGATAAAACTAGGTCATTGTTTTTGTTATCCATTTATTGTGGTTAACTTCAGATGTATGTCAAAATATGTGCTGAATTAATAATTGTACTGTATTCTCATTTGTAGCTCCTTTAATGTTGCTTGCATTTGGAATTTCATCTTTGGTACCAATTTTCTGCTGAATTTGGTAAAATGTGATTGAAAGTCGTCTAAATTGTACTGCAGAAATATATCTGATTAAAATTTTATATATAAGTTATAAACCTCTTTATAGTATCTAATAAATTATAATACACCCAAAAAGGATTATACAGTAGAACTTTGATAACTCAAACTTCGATATCTCGAATACCACCGATAACTTGAAGTCTTTATTTTGTCCCAACCGGTTTCCTATATAAGTTATATTAAGACAACTTCGATAACTCAAACTTCTATAATTTGAATACCCCCGATAACTCGGAAGTAAATATTTGGTCTGTAGTTAAAAGATCTATTAAAATTAATTCAAAAACTCGAATTTTATTCTAACCATGTGCGACCAAAGACCCGTAATTAAAACAATCAGACAAATTACATATGGGTAATTGTTAAAGAAGTGAACTGAGAAGTTCTAGTTATCTACCGTATTAATAAGTATTACACATATCTGATTTCCAATTCCGTTGTTCGTATACATCATCATTTTAAAATAAAATGACACGTTTGTATACATATTATAATTATTATTACATGTATTGTGTTTCGAAAGTAACTTTTAGTATTGTTTTTTCTATTTCGTCTCATTCCAGTTCCGTTAACTATTTACAACATCAAAGATTTCTGTAGTGGAAAACATATATTAGTATTAGGGTGACTTTATCCTTCAACTTCGATAACTCGAAAACCCCGATAACTCGAAGTCACCACTGAAATCCCATGGACTTCAAGTTATCGAAGTGCTACTGTATTTGGATTTGTTATGCTGGTCCTAACCAATTAGTGATGAAAAAAAGGACAATTGCATTTTTTTTATACCATATGGTACCAAATTATGTAACGTTTGTAATAACTTCTAACCATGGGTAATTATATAAAGTAACTACTTATGGGTGGAATACCGAACGTAAGCATTGATTGGATTTTACATTACATGTACTTGGTCAGTTTGTATATTTCATGTTTCAAAGTACTCAAGTAAAAATGAAATACATGTACATGTTACAAAATCTACTTCTAATGAAATAGGATACTGCATTCTGAATGTCTAAGGTATCCAGATGATAATATCATCTGCTTGTATTAACTAATTTTAAATTCTTTCTATTTTATCCTGTAGACAAATACATATTGCATCCTTGACTCCGCATTCTAGTTTATGCTGCCTTCAAACCCCTCACTTAAGCATGAAATTTCAGTGTTTAAATGTTTGATTTTGTAAAACTAGATGTAAGGACTACTTATTTTGAGACAGCCCTTATTAATTTTACTGTAATCTCAGTATTTTAAATACCAGTAGTTAAAATATTTTTGCTGTAATTTTCAGAAAACTGTACCAGTAGATGATGTGCACCATGTGATTACTGAAGAAAAGCTAGGATTATTATGGCCTCAGCCACAAAGTGTAGTTCAGAAGGAAGGACAACCATTTATGTTACATGATAAACTTTATATTTATATAGCTGCTGGTCCAGGAAATAGTATGTATTTGTTTCGTCTATTTGTCTGTAGTATTTGTCCTATAGTTCTGTGTTCTTTTCACTGTAATTCATTGTCGGGTGTAGCTAGCTGGACAAAGGTGCTAACCCTTCCAGAGCAGCCTCACTTCCTTGATAGAAAATTACGTGTGTATCAGTTCTCAAAGTTTGTAATTTGCTTTTTGAGATTGTGATTGAAACATAGACTGGTACATGTATGTTTTTATTTGATCTGTATTTAGAAATTTAAAAAATTACCTGTATCTGGGTCTCACAGGATTACAAGGTAAAGTTGTGGAGTCATGTGGCACTGAATATTCTTTTGATATTTAATAAAAAATTGTTAACTTTATACTTGTTTTATATGTTCATGTCTAAAGAAGATTTGGTTTATCCAATTATCTAAAAATGTGCTGTTAATAAAGATTTGTCAGAAAGAAGCATGACTGTTAATGACTAAAAATGCTCAGTTTTTCAAATCATAAAAAATGTTATAAGGCTTTACCAGCATTACAGATTTGAGTGTTACATGCACATTAATAAACATTAAGAGCCATGGTAAATGGTTGAAAATGTGGGCTTAAGGATCACAGTGGCATTTGCTGTCTAGGTTTTAATCTCACTGTGGTAGAACCTGGTGTGAGAAAGTGTGTCATTTTGTTTGCATACTGTTTGTGGTTTTTATACGCCCATCTATGATTGGACGTATTATGGTATGGCGCAGTCCGTCCGTCTGTCCTAGCGTCCGTCTGTCTGTCCGTCCATCCATATGTCCACACGCCGTACACTAACTCAAGAATACTTTGAGCAATTTTGAATGAAACATTTGTGAAATGTTATTAGCTAAGGCAGAAAGCTCCCTTTTGTTTTGAAGATTCGTATGTTTTCTTGTTGCGGAGTTATTGGCCTTTAATTGTCAAATTTTAGGCATTTTTTTGCATGTTGTACAATAACTCAAAAATGCTTTGAACAATTTGAATGAAACTTTTGTATATATTGGTATTTATGGCAGAGAGCTCCCTTTTATTTTTGAGATTCCTTTTTTTTTGTCACTGCGGAGTTATGGGACTTTAATTGTCATATTTAAGGCATTTTTTTTTTGCATATTGTATAATAACTCAAAAGTGCTTTGAACAATTTGAGTGAAACTTTTGTGTTATACTGGTATCCATGGCAGAGAGCTCCCTTTTATTTTTGAGATTCATATGTTTTCTTGTTGTAGAGTTATTGGTCTTTAATTGTCAAATTTTAGGCATTTTTTGCATGTTGTTACTCAGCAATCATTTGAACTTTTTAGCGCACCTGAGCTGAAAGCTCAGATGAGCTATTGCGATGGTTCGACGTCCGTCGTCTGTCGTGCGTCGTTCGTCATGCGTCGTGTGCCGTCCGCATGCGTTAACTTTTTACATTTTCATCTTCTCCTCCAAAACCACTGGGCCAAATTTAATGAAACTTGGTTACCATTATGCCTGGGTGAAGTCCTTTCAGATTTGCACAAATGAAGGAGTTATGTCCCCTTGGGTCCCCATAAGGGGGGAAAGAGTGAAAAACTTTGAAAATCTTCTCCTCTGAATCTACAAGAGATATACCTTAGTTATTTCATTTATAACATCTTTAGGTCATCTTTTTTCAGATTTGCACAAATGGTAGTCATGGGGCTCAAAATGGGGAAATTGTAAGACACTGAGTGGGGAAATTGCTAAAAATTATATATTTGTTACTATATCTTGAAAACTATTAACTTTTTGTATAGGCATGTATATTAGAATATTGTAGGTATTTACATGATGATCATTTTAATATATGGTTCAAAGTTATATGTTTAAAGGTCAAGGTCACAGCTGCAGATGAAGACATAAATTGCTAATTATCTTGAAAACTATTAACTTTTTGTATAGGCATATATATTAGAATATTGTTGGTATTGCAGCAATGATCATTTTGATATATGGTTCAAGGTCATGTGTTCAAAGGTCAAGGTCACAGCTGCAAAAGAAGTCATAAATTGCTAATTATCTCGAAAACTATTAACTTTTTGTATAGGCATGTATATTAGAATATTGTAGGTATTGACATGACAATCATTTTGATATATGGTTCAAGATCATATGTTTACAGGTCAAGGTCACAGCTGCAAAAAAATTAAATTGCTCATTATCTTGAAAACTATTCATTCTTTGTATAGGCATGTATATTTGAATATTGTAGGTATTGCAGCAATGATCATTATGATATATGGTACAAAGTCATATGTTGAAAGGGCAAGGTCACAGCTGCAAAAGAAGACTTAAATTGCTAATTATCTTGAAAACTAATAACTTTTTGTATAGGCATGTATATTAGAATATTGTAGGTATTGCAACAATGATCATTTTGATATATGGTTCAAGGTCATTTGTTGCAAGGTCAAGGTCAAAGCTGCAAAAGAAGACTTATATTACCAATTATCTTGAAAACTATTAACTTTTTGTATAGGCATGTATAATAGAATATTGTAGGTATTACGACAAAGATCATTTTGATATATGGTTCAAGGTTATATGTTCAAAGGTCAAGGTCATATTAACATAGGAATACTAAGATTATTTATTATCTTGAAAGCTATTAATTTCATGCAAAGGCTTGTATATTAGAATATTATAGGTATTGACATGACAATCATATATGGTTCAAGGTCATATATGTTCAGAAGTCAAGGACATAGCTGCATAAGTATGCTGAAATTGATTAATGATTTGGAAATTATTCATTGCACTACAGTTACTTCATGCATATTATATAAGCTACTTATGAATGAAATGTGAGTGGATATATTTCTGATTAAGTTTTGTCGGAGTTCTTAACTTGAGAAAACTTTTAAAGTTTCTGTACGTAATATATTTAACCATTGAACAGCATAGCTATGGCAGTTATTGGATTATAAATGACAAGGCAAACTGAATAATGTGCGTTAGCGCGTTATGATTGGTTTGCCTGGCAAAGCTATGGCATTTATAATCCAATAACTGCCATAGCTATGCTGTTCAATGGTTATATTTACATTATATTAATTATGAATTAATTATTTTGAATTTTTGTCACATCAGTTTGAATTTTCCCGCCTTCAACGAGAAGCAGGGTCAATTATTGGAACAGCGTAACAATGTAAACAAAATATAGTACAACATGAAAAAACACTGAACTCGCAAAAATTATGAAATATTTTATTAACCATCACATTGTTTTGCACATTTTATATAAAACATCAATTTAGTCACTTTCATAACAATTTTACGAAATTATTTTAAAAAAAAACGAATTTCCGAAGGCTGATGATGAACAAGTGAACAGTCACAAAGATTGACACGAAAGTGATGTTTCACTCTCTCTCTCATTTTTGGAAATTTAAAAGTGCAGTGCGAGAATCTACGAAGAAACCAGGAGTGAATTAATTGGATGACGGAAATGTAATCTGCTTTGGAAAGTCATAGTTTCTGTCATTATTATTCGTAGAACTTGTGGAACTGAGCACACGATGCGACCCAGATTGTGACCCATTTAGGCGCGGTACAACAGCTGATTCGGTGTTTAAATTTTTTGCAGGGTGAGTTAATTCTGACAATGAGTTACTATGACGTTTTTTCTGTTGTGTTGAGACAGTTCTGTTGTAAGATTGGGAGAAGCTTCTCATTTATGGTTGGACATAAACAAATTTGTGCCGAGCTTCGTACCCCAGGTCATTGAGATGCTGAATGACTGTCACCCGCAAACAGCGAGGAGTGTATTTAGTTTCAACTTTTGCAGCATGGCATGTGTCGGATAAAAACGGGCAAATGTCCGTTTTAAAAGTGGTTTGAACATGAACCATATACGACTCTTCAGGACCAGCCATGACTTTTTCTTATATTGATTGAACCAACTTTGGGATTTTTGTCAGTTTTATCGAAGCACTGGAAAAACTTTGGGGTTTTTGTCAGTTTTATCAAAGCACTGGAAACAGCGGTTTAATATTTGCATATATATTCTTTTTTAACATCTGCTATTTTCGTCTGTATGAGATATCTCCCCTCTGAAAATTTTTTGGTTGTATTTCATGTATTTAAGTTACATATTCCCCAGATTCGTCTGTGGTTTTAACTGGTGGTGAAATTTCATAGCTCGTGAAATAAAATTTATAGAACAGATGGTGCCATACACACTTTTTCAGTATTATGGGAGAAATTAGGGTTCTTTTTAGATGATTGGAAATTTTCCGTTGTGTATTTAATTCAATGTATATTTTAAAATAAATAAATATTTTTTTCTCAGGCTGTGTTGTTGTTTTGTTATGAAACTTCTTAAAAAATAGTCCAGACAGTGAAATATTTATTGAAATATTCATACGCATAGTGTAATGATCATGTGATCAATGTCAGTTATTGTACCAGATTTGCCACAGGTCTCAAACATGTTTATTTAGTAAAGTTGCAAAGCAAATGTAAATATTGTCTATTGCACTTTGCAAACAATATTGGACATATCTTCAGGTGAGCATTAAGGCCCATGGGCCTCTTGTTTTATGAAACTTTTGTGTTATATTTGTCCTATAATCAAAAAGGTTTGTGAATAAACATTGAGAAATAAATTTGCTACTTTTGTTTTAAAAAAATATGTTTCAGCTAAATGTCAAGTTGTTTAAGACATTAAAAAAGAAGTTTAAATATCTGTCGGGCGTATCATGCGCTCCAGGCGCAGCTGTTTATTTAAAATATTCTGGTTTTTTCCTTTACAAGAACTGACCACCTCCATATAAGCAAATTAAACATTATCTGGGGCATACAACACCATTTAAATTAATAAACACTGAAATTTATAACTCCATTTAAAATGTCATACATGCAGATAATCACAGAATAATAATGATAATAAAAATAATAATAGTTTTTGTTTTTATTGTAGATTCTAAAGCTTATTAAAGCATTGGAGAGTATGGAGTTCAGTGTTCTTACAGGCAGGTGTTGAATTGATAGTAGATATCTATACAACACTTAGTGATGTCAGTGTACCTCATGTTCTATGTCATGTTAATACAAGGTTGTGTCCAGGACGTGGTCTGTATAAATTGACCATCACTCATAATCAGGTAAGTAAAGTTAGCTTTGCATTTGTGATGATAAGACTTTTAGATCGCACAGGGAGCTGGAAGGCTGAGCAATCTAAAGCTTACACTTAAAGACACAGCTCCTCTCACTGACTAGGTTCAAATCCTGCTTGAGGCAAACCCTTATGGGAGAAAGTTTGTGAGTTTACTTGCTAAAAGTCATCTGAATTTAGGTTCCTGGTTTGCCTTATCATACCTGAACTGACTTGACTTTATCAAAGTGATAGAATCTTGATAGTGACTCAAACTCCACTCTAAATCAAACAATCTAACTATTTATTTTGATTATTTTTATAGTCAATTTTACTGATATTTTTTCATAGTAATAAAACATTTGTATCAGATTTTTTGTTGTCTGAAATAGACATTACTACAATATTTGTACTACAGATATAAAAATGATTTTATTCAGTCTGAAAAGGTCCTCATGCAATGCAAATAATTATTTACTTTCATGTTTTATATAGTGTCTATTAATTTAATTTTAATGTGTTTGTATACATTTAGATAAAAGCGATATGCAGTGATAAGGAAAGTGTTTTTAGTGCAATAGCCACAATATATCAATTATTGAAATTATACAGAGAAGAAGATCAGATCAGCATTCCAATTTTGTTGGTAAGTTGAAAAATATACTTACAGTAATATTAGTTAGTTTCTCTCTCTCTCTCTCTCTCTCTCTCTCTCTCTCTCTCTCTCTCTCTCTCTCTCTCTCTCTCTGTGTCTCTGTAGTAACATGTTTTACTCTTGTGTTCTCTGATTGACATTCTGTATGGGTTTTTAAACATAAACATGTTTAACTTCTATCTTAATTTTAAAGGTTGATGATTGGCCAGATTTATATTATCGAGGTGTTTTATTGGATCTGTCACAAGGAAGATTACCAGTATTGGTAGGTAGTAAGTAAGGATGTTTGACTGTTTCATTAAATAACTTGCCATTAATAGTGAAGGGGTGGTCTTGGTTGACTAAGTGGTCTAAAGAACAAGCTTACAGGTCAGATCATCTCACGCTGACTAGGTTCAGAGCTTGCAGAAGGTCATTGTTTTCTCAAGCTTCTCTGATATCAGTTAAAGAATCTTAATCAGGCAAAAAATTTCCATTACTTCACTCCACTTCATTTATTAGTGTGTGAAAGTAAAGCAGATTTAATCAGAATCAGAGAAACTACTACAGAAAACTTGTTTTATGATTTGTACATTTGTCTAATAGTGACTAATTCTACACTTATCTTCATACTTTATTCACAAGTTGTAATGTCTGTATCAGTTTAGTTTTGTAAACTTGATAATGTTCCTCATTTTTAGAAAACTAATAAAAGTCATGACCATGTTTTATGAACATTCAATAAAGATAAACTTAAATAATAGAAATTTGTTATGCATCGATGTGTGGTCAAATGGCGAGATTTAGAAACACTAACATGGATTTATATTTTAATACTATGGAGAATTTTGTTCAATGTTAAACAATTAACTTCAGAATACATGTAGTATTAATAAACTTATTGCATTAAAAATAACATTGTCAAAGTTTCATTAATGAAGTCAATTTCATGCCAGTATGATCATTTTAAATCTAGAATTATACTGATACTGCCTAGAATTATACTGATACTGCTTCATAATAAATTTTACAAACTTTAGATAATTTTTTCTTACTTTAAATAAATATCTTGTTTCAGGACTCTCTTAAACACACAGTTGACACATTAAGTCTTCTGAAGATAAATTTGGTAGGTAAAACAGATATTGCAACATATACATACATGTACATTTAGTGTATGCATGATTATATCAGTGATATACTTCCAGATTATGTTTCTGTGTTTTACCATGATAAATAACCGTAAGGATTTTAAAACTCTCTGCATTTTGCACTCAAGCAAGATGACATCAGTTTTAGTGTCCATTAATTCATATTGGTGACCATTAAGACAAAATGCATATGCCATAATGGTATGTTGCATGATACACACTTTATTGATTTCTTGTCTAACACTATGAAAAACAAGTGCTACAGCAGACAAGAATCAGACAGTAGGCACTCTGTATTAAGACCATAGTTTTGATCATGCTACAATTTTATTTTAAAGTGTTCAACATTATACATGTATATAGATGTGTTTTTATTTAAAAAAATATTTTTAATGGAATTAAGCCTTTAGTAACTGTCACTATTTAATTCATTTAAAGTTGATATAGAGAGCTTTGTCAACAATTCTAAGAAGATTGAAAGACAAACCTACAAAAAATGCTTTTGGTATTTTTACCCTAGGACACTGGAGAGTTTATACTTAAACATAAAGTGTTGTTGTTAATTTATGTATCAAATTTATTTGCAGATACATTTGTTCTACAGATTTAGTGTTGCTAAAACTCAAGAATGGCAACTTCCTTACACTAAAAGGTAAAGATGATATCTTCTGAACCAAATGACATACATGTCTTTGTACAAATGGTTTTAAATATTTAAGTAATAATTATAGCCTGAAATCTGTCAAATTTTCAAGAATCTATGATGATTTTTCTTACTTGAATCATTTTTGTCCAGTTTATTTAAATTAATTTTAGTAAAATAATAACTTATTTGTTTCATTGTGTGTTATCACTGTCATATAGACCTGCACATTTCCTTTGTATATTTAATTTTTGGCTATTCTTAGGCATCTTTTTAGATGTTCTGAAATCATCTTTTTGTGAATTAAAGCAGTATGTTAATTAATTTAATTGATAGATTGACAGAATTTTGTAAATTGGTGGAGAAATTAGGCAAAATTCCACAGAGTACCATCTCCTTTTGAGTTATATTACCATATTACATGTATCTATTTTTCCTTTTGGCATTATTTTGATATAAATTCATCATTTGTGCTTACAAGAAAGCTAAGCTTGGATGTTTTTTGTTATTTTATGCAATTGCTGCAGTTTGTGATGTTCTGCAGGATAAAAGAAATAAATGAAGTTTTATCATGTGTGTTTACTTGACAGTGATATAATGGATTTAGAGGAGTATTGTTTGGAGAGAGGTATACAGTTAGTACCAGTGATTGAGGTAGCCCCTCCTGTACAGTATGAAGATATAGATGATTTATATAATGTCTTCCAAGATTTTGTGTCATGTTTTCCAGATGCAGAGTAAGTTTGATAAAACATTGGTACTTCAAATAAAATTATTTCACTGAAAATCGCTATATTTTAGTAAAACTCTGTTTGATACAACTTGCACTGTTTGCACGGCATTCATAAACCAGGCCTTTCTTACGTAAGTTGCCATTGGGCCTGCAATTGAACAATCCGGAAAAAATTTTAATGCTTTTATATGAATTAAATAGTTCAGAGAAAATTCAGTATTAACTAATGATTATATCACATAATGTGGATATTTTGGTAAATATAATACAGTCTGGGTAATTATATATTATACCTGTTAGTATATGTGTTATTTTTGGCAGTTGTTGTGTTCATGTAACAAATACCTCTCAGCAGGAGATCTTTTTTTCACTGAAATGTCTTTTTTTATCCATTATTATTTTTGTCTAAAGTGAATAAATTTTATACAATGTAGTATATAAAATTACCTCATGGTTTATAATAGTCATAATTGTTATGAATATAGCCAGTTAAGAATGATGATGCCTATTGTTTTGTTAAAATACTCTAAAACACTCTTTAAATTCCATCATATGTTTTCTATATTTTTTATTTGTTTTCAGATTTTTGAGCTTAGGTCCAAGATTAAGCAGTTTCATGTTATCCAATGAAGATGATGTTTTAGATGTTACAGATGCTGTAAAATTGTTACCAGTTCTTTCAAATCATACCTTACAGTTATGTGGATATCCTCTACATGATTTAGACTCGACACTACTGCAACAACTACCACCAAACATTGTTATTAATGAATATGGTATAAAGGTACATCTTGAAGGTTTTGTTTATTCATCTTATATTTAGAAACTTTGTGTGTTTGTACAATTGTTTAATGTACTTTTCTTCATACATGTTTTATATGGAAAAGGTTTAATTTTTAACAGATTTTATATTTTAGCCCACTGACATTAACATAAATCTCAATGCTATCTTCATTTTTAGTTGGTTGTCTGAATACTTGATTGGTGTTATCAGTATTTCTTTATTTAAGTCAAATATTTTGTTAATTATTTTAAGTTTTTGCATACTAAATTTACATAAAATTGTATTTTAAAAGTTTATATTTCAAACCTGAAAATGTGTCTGTAAGAGAAATGATCTAGAAGACATGGTCATATCTTATCACATGACAGGTACATTAATGTATAGGTATTGAGAGGCACAGCATTATAGATAGATGCCTGTGTGCGATATACCTATTACAGTATTGCTGAAGTTGTTCAACAATATGATATGATAGTTAGAGTTAAATTTTTACTTCCTGTTGATTTTAATTGTAGGCTGATCATGATTTCAAAAGATTTTGTCGTCCACTTTGTGATCAGGGGTAAGAATATATTTTTACGCATCAATAATATACATTGTACCATAGAATCATTCATATTTGTCATATTAAATTTTTTGTCTTATTGTTTGTTTTAGGAAAAGTATAAAACATTTTGTAGTAAGACAATGTGTAGCTGTATCTAGCTATATCCAAAGATTGCATATGAAAATGAGCTACTGGTATACATGTATTTCACCTTCTTCCAAACTATCTACAAAGGATTATTCTTTGTAGTTATGCTATAAGTGATGCATTCTGCTAAAAAAAATTCATTTTTAATTGTAAAGTAATTACAGTTACTTTATATCAATTATATTTGACAGAGTAAACAAATAATCAAAAATTCTTAAACAGGTGGGGGGGAGACTAGGGACATCATAAAATTATCCTAAAGTTTCAAACTTTTAACTTCAATTTCAGAATTAGCTTTTGTATTTGTCCTGGGACTGCTGCCTGGAACAGGTAAATATACATGTTTACATATACATGTATTTCTTCTTCTAACATTATTGTAAAATACCACCTAATGCTTATTATCATACACCGATTACTTATCAAAGACAACAACAAGACGGGAAAAAAATCTTGCCATTAATGTAGAAATGTCTGAAATCTATGACTTTCTTATACATTGACAGCTTTAAATAGCAAAATGGTGAACATTCAATTGTCATGAACACTTTTTTCCAAAAAATTTATTAAAAATAACATGTCTTTGTACAGCTTTAAAAGTTACTCCTGAAACACCCCTCATGTTATATAGATGATTTCCTGCCATTTGAGCATATGTCCTATTGTTGCTATGATGTTAGATAGGATATACATTTCAATGACTTAAAGCTGCATTAAGTTTTCCAAGGAAAAAAATAAAAACGGTGCTGATCGAATTAATGATATTCCTAATCAACAATGATACATTTGGTTCAACGATAAAAGCTCGAATAAATACAGAAACAATAATAATTTCCCAGCGAGATGTAGCATGTGGGATCTAATATTAGAAGATGCTTACGTCATAAAAAACTGGGTCATTTAAACACAACATACAAAACAGTGAAATACAATAAATTTAACAAAGAACTTCATTGAATTTTCATTTGTGCCTTAGTAAGGGATACATAACACCATTGTGAAAACATCTGGATATTAATGATGGACAATTAATACAATTTGTCAGGTATCACTTTCCATTTACTGGAGTTTCCGTTCATCCATGTGCATGCTCCCGGCTCATAATTTGATCATCGATAAACATTGACCAACCAGTTAGATGATTCCGTTTATTTACAGCTAAAAGGAATGACATTTTAGAAAATGAATCTCATGGATCGTGATTAGAAGTTATCTTTTTTTTAAAAAATATATTTTTAGAAAAACAAAAAAAATAATTCAGAAAAATGAAAAACTTAATGCAGCTGTAATTTAATTCTTTATTGAAACATAAAGACTTTATTCATGAATATTAAAATTGAATTTGAGTATTTCTGGATCTTTGAAATTTAATTATTTTTATACAGCATAGCTGGATGTCCAGAAGCAGCCATAAACAATATTTATCATGCTGTAAAAGGTGGAGTGAGTCAAGGAGCTATAGGTGTTATATGTTGTAATTGGTCTGGTAAAGGCCATCTTACACATCAGCCATTTTCTTGGACAGGGTACTTGGTGTCAGCAGGTCTAGGTTGGAACTCTAATTGTAGACCCGTAAGTTTTGAGCTTGTAGAAGAAACATTTATTTGAAGGAACTTTTTCACCTCTTAAAATGTTTACCATTGAACATAAATGCAACTCAATATTTCTTTTGAAATTGAAAACTGCATACAGAGTAAAATATAACCTTAAATGATACATTTAATGCAAATGTCTTATGAATCTGACATACATTTTGTGTTTTCATATGTTTTAGTACCTGTCATATGTTTGTAATCTTCATTTTTGATGAACATAAAATAAAATCCTTGAAGAAAATGGATCAGAATTTAATGTAATTCTTATTTAAACTTTAGACATTGTTAAATTTCAAGTTCAGTAAATTAAAATAATTAACCCCCACCCCCCCATTTTTCATGTGTAAAACAGTGCAAGTTTAAACTGAACCCAAAGGAAAACTGAAATTGTTTTAGAATTCACAATTTTATAAGGAGGTACAGATGGTATCATTTGTAAAACAAACATGTGTAAGATAAAACCCTGTACTTATGTTATCTTTATAACATTGTTATGCTTTATACAGGTCAAACTTTATACAGGTATGTTAATTAATTTGTTTTGTTTTAGGATTATCTTTTTGGAAATGTTGGAATATTGTTAAATGAACATGTTTTCCAAGATAAATCAGTTGTTGGTCATGCAATCGTTGAATTAGGTCGAGCGGAGACTTATCTCCTAAGATGTGCTAAAGGCATTACAGGTATTAAAATATTATTTGCACTAAAATGATAGAATAATGCACTGATTACCTTCACATTGTTTTTTGTCAATGTTATTGGGGATTTTAAACAGGAGAAATTGCTGCATGACTCAAGACTTTGATAACATATCTTGACATAAGACACTACCTGCTTTTATGATTATGGCACTGATTGTAAGGACAAATTATAATTAAATTTTGAGATTATAGAATGATTTGGGCTCATTAGGGACAATATCAGCATTGAAAATATCTAAGGAACAACTGTTGGTTACAATTAGGTGATCAGATGATTGTGACACTATACTTGTTTGTATAAAAATATACAGGTAATTGACGGAACAAAAATGTTAACTTGGAATTTTTTCGGAGAAAAGGGTAAAACCCAGGACTCATAATTACCAATGTTAAAGTTAAGACATTTAAATAAAAGAGGTTTTAAAAAGGATTTATTTTGTTTAATTATCAGGACCTGCCAAGAATTTTGAATACCGAGGGTAACATATTTAATAAAGTATTTAAACATTTTAATTTCCAATAATCTGAAGCCTGTTCAACAAACTGGTTGATCTCCATTGCACTTTGGCAAAAAAAATTTAACATTGAATCTAAGTCAACATAATCATCCAGATGCTTTAAGAACAATCTCCTTTAGATTTTGACACGGACACTGTACTCTTGAACAGGCCTCTAGATGAACTGTGTATTGATACAAAATCTCCATGCATTTACAACTAATTCCAATATTGTTTTTCTGTAATAAATATGACTAATTTTCCTTCATTTATTCTAAGGAAATGAAGCAAATGCACACAGTATACCAGATGAACATGGATCAACACTTTTCCAATTCTTTGGAAATCCTGATTCTGTTCCTTTAGAACATTTAACTATTGAAATTTTACAGGTAAACCTTTCTTTCTATGGTACAAATTGTATGCAAGTATATGTATGTGAATACTAAAATCAGCAGTTCAGCTTCTTTAACATACTGTAGAAAAGCTGTTCCTACCAACAGTCCTACCAGAGTTCTCTGTCATATTTATGGTAGATATGTCACAATGTTATACATTACAAATTGTTATGTCATTTAATTTGATAGGTTCATATGGTGGTCCAGTATAAAATCCAAAAACATTCAAGAAATCTGTTTTTTAAGAAAAAGAACATTTTTGCATATAATTAGATATATTAAGATATTACTTTCAATTACCTAATTACTACAAAAACGTAAATATTTCAAGTTTATAAATAAAATTTGACATGGCAGTGATTTGATATAAAAACAATTTTTGAATTTACTGTTAAACTTATTGAAGTAATCTTCAAACTTTTCACCTCAAATAGTAAAAGAATGTTTCACTCATAACTGGTTTATTAGTACAAGTAAATGTTGATTATTATATTTCTTTAAATGGTTGATATTGTTTGTTTTACAGAGGACATCAAAACACATAAAAAGATGTCAACAGGAACTAGAGAAAACAGAAATGAAATGCAAACAGAGTAACCAGATTGTATCTGAGTTACATTTATCATGTGATTTAATGTTATATGCTCTAAGGTAAGTTTAATTCTGCTGGAAAATTATCAGTATTTTTATGAAATTTATTTGGCTGTCAGAAAAAGGGTCATTAGTTATGGCACCTTAACTTGTTTTTTAGAGTGTGGGTGCTTATGAAGGAGTTTAAGTTGTAATCTAACATTTTTTGGAAAAACATCTATATAAAATTTAAATTTAGGCAGTTTAAACATAAAAGCAAGATTGACATTTACAGTCATTTACTCAGTGGGAGCTCATGGATTCAGATATATTTACAAATTATGCCTCATTAGCCATGACATGAAATTTTCTACATGTATTTGCAAAACTAAAGCAAACAACTTTTGTAGCCTTTTTTTGGTTGTTTTTTACCAAGTGTTTATGAAATTAAATTACAAACTATATCTGAACTTTATAGGGGGCCTCAGTGGTTGAGTGGTCTAAAGCATGTGCTTACTGATCACAGCACCTCTGGTGACCCAGTTTGAATCTCCTTTAGGAGATTCTAGAGTGAGAAAGATTGTCAGTTTAGTTGCAAAATGTTAGTGCAGGTTTCCTTTGGATATTCCAAATTTCCTTCATTATCCTTCCCAGAACTGGTAGTTTTGACATAAGTGAAAGAATTTTGACTGTAGCATAAAACACTGTTACTTGCAGTCCACTTCATTGCCCTGAGTCTATGGATCCATACTTATCTTGGTTTCAATGATATGAAGTGACTTACTGTGCAAGTCTTCCTCTGTGGACTGGAACCATTCTATCCCATTCTATTTCAACCCAGTCCATTACAGGATAAACTTCTGGCATTTCTGCTTGTACCTTCATATACATGTATAAGCTTTTTGAACTAACAATGAGAAATTAAAGATTTTGCTAACAGATATTTAATGATGCCTTACTGGGGCTTAATTGCACAACCTTTAAATTGCAAGTCCATATAGCCATGTCTGTCTACAAACAAAAGCATCATTCTAATGCTGATTGCAATTGAAGTTTATGTATACTCATTTGTATTTAGATATGTGTGGATAAAATTTGCCATAAATGTTTCAGAGGAAGTACATGTACGTGTATAATGGAAAGTTTTAATTCATTTATATGTTAATACATGTATATTTTTTAGAATGTGTACGGTAAATCATTAATGCTGTCTGGTAACAATTCAAGTGGATTTTTAATACATTTACATGTTTATATTTTTAGAATATGTAGATCATTAATGTTGTCAGGTAAAAATCCTAGTGGATTGGCTGGATTTTCTACAATCAATCTTGGTATAGCAAACTTACCTGCAACTGTGAAAACAGATCTGGCAAATAGGTAACAATCATATTTATGAACAAATAGATTTTTTACTTTTCAAGTGCTCATATCATTACATATTAATTTGCATATTGTTGTTCATTTTTAAGAACCATTATACATGTTGTATTTTAATATTTTAATCCTATACAACAAGAAATTATGTTGTATTTTAATATTTTAATCCTATACAACAAGAAATTTTCTTGTTTGTTTTCTTTTCATGAGATAAACTTAAATAAACCAGATGAGACAAAAACAAAAGTATGAAAATTAATTAAATTTGGCTTCTTAGAAAATTTTCTGATATGTTAATTTTCCCAATTTACCCCAGTGCAGCATAGATTCATGTAGTAAATATATCAGTAATTGTTATTGCATTACCAAGTACACATTCTCACTTTTTAGCTCACCTGAGCGAAAGGTCATGTGAGCTTATGGCATGGCACGGCGTGTGTGTGCATCGTTAACACCTATTTTCGACTTCTCCAAAACTGCTGGACAGATTTCAATGATACTTATTCAGAAGCATATAATTGCAATTCAGATTTGTTCATGGCGTTGCCATGGCTACCAAATCTAGGTCAAGGTGACCTAGGGGTCCAAAAATCTTAAAAAATCTTCTTCTCCAAAACCTATGATGGGAGAAAAAATCTGATGTGATATTGGCTTGTCTAGGGTCTTAATCCTATAGTTTGTTCATTTCGTAAAATTTGGTTGAAAAATGAGTTATGCGTTTTTGCGTTTAATTTTAAAAATTTCGTAAAATGGCTTCAAATTGTTATAACTTGACTATTTGAACAGATAATGACATGAGGTTTTCAGTTTTGACTTTTTCTTGAAATGACATTTAAAAAAGGGTCAAAGTCACAAATCAAGGTCATATGACCTAATTTGTGATTTATGCAGTTTTAGGCAATTTTCTTGCAAATTTTAAGAGATATATGAAATCAAAACATTGTTAAAATATTCAGAATGACAAAATTTAAAAAGGTTGATGCCCCTGAAATGTTATTTTTGGCTTATAAATACTAAAATTGTGCATTAGGTTGGAAACTACCGGTATAATCTTTTTGTATAGGCATGTATATTAGAATATTGTAGGTATTGTGACAACAATAATTTTGATATATGGTTCAAGGTCATATGATCAAAGGTCAAGGTCACAACTGCAACCTTGACCTTTGAACATATGACCTTGAACCATGTATCAAAATGATCATCATATCAATACCTACAATATTCTAATATACATGCCTACACAAAAAAATAACAGTTTTCAAGATAGTTAGCAATTAAAGTCTTCTTTTGCAGCTGTGACCTTGACCTTTGAACATATGACCTTGAACCATATATCAAAATGATCATTATATCAATACCTACAATATTCTGATTAAGTTTTGTGGCAGTTCTTAACTTGAGAAAACTTGTAAAGTTTCAGTACTATTGTGCTATGCAAACAATTTTGGACATATCCTCAGGTGAGGGTTAAGGCCCATGGGCCTCTCGGTTTTTTTTTTTTTTTTTTTTTTTTTTTTTTTTTTTTTTTTTTGTGGTATCTATCATATAATGCGTAAAAAGAAAAAGGTTATTTTTAAAAAACAGAATTGTATCTGTCATCTCTTACTTTCTTTAGATGTTCCATCTCACATTTAAAAAATATATAAATACATGTACAATGAATACATTTCCTTGAAAGTTGACATTAGAAAAATATTTGCTAGATTATTTTAGATTTAAGTGATCATTTTTGTAAATTAAAAAATTTCTAAAATACTAGTATAGCAGAATAAGTCTTTAAACATACCCCTTGAAGTTTAAGAATCAATTCAGTGATATCCTTAGTAAAGGTTTCCATAGATTGTGTTTTAACACAAGTTGATACAAAAATCAGATAAATAGAGTTTTATTTACTTTAGTCTTACAATTTAAGATTTTTTTTTTCAGGTTATTAGAAATGTTAGAACAGTACAAGTTAGTTTGGTGTGAACGTTATGTACAAGTTACAGGAATTCAGGATTCTTTGCACATCTTTACCTCCCTTTTAAAACATTTGTTGCCGAATCAGGAAACTGAAGAACTAATACATCCTCAACACTGAAATCGAAAATCATAAAAGCACAGACTTAGAATTCATCATAGGTTTAAAAAACAGACCTAATA
Source organism: Tegillarca granosa (assembly GCA_029721355.1). Taxonomy (NCBI): domain Eukaryota; kingdom Metazoa; phylum Mollusca; class Bivalvia; order Arcoida; family Arcidae; genus Tegillarca; species Tegillarca granosa. The sequence goes on from CM056595.1 coordinate 48,196,397, forward strand.
CAATTTCAACACTTGTTCAGAAAACCACAGACTTGAAAATTTTAACAGTGATTGAGAAAACTGCAGACCTTAACAAAATACAACACTGATCTTTTTAATCCTTCTTTGGGTCTTAATTGCAGCAGAAAGTGACTCAAGTATACAGAATTAATTGCTTTGTCCTTGATAGCAAATTGTTGTCAAGTTTTACAGTTTAAATTCAAATGAAAAATCTAATTGAATTCAATTGTTAAATCATGTTATTATTTTTTCTGGTAATAGTATACCGACAGTGTGATCCTAAAATCAGTAGATTTGTCAGAAATCTTTATTTTAATAAAGTTCAAATTGTTATAAATCAAAATAGATCTAATGTTTCTAGTGATAAGTGTTGAAAATGGTAATGCAATTGGAAAAGAAAGGGAGAAAATTATGAGTTATGATGATTCCATTAGTACTTGTATTCAAAAGTTTATTTATATTTTTTCACATTTCTAAAACTTTTTTTGTCAATGAATTGATCATGCATTGTTCTTATTATTTGAAATTTTATTAAACCTTTGTACATGTAATAAAACTCTGAGGTCATATTTTTATGTAAAGGTATTATTATTACTATGGTTGATATACATCAGGGCTTGACATTAACTTTTATACCTACTTGCCCGGTCGGGCAAGTGCAACTGAAAATTCACTTGCCCGCCTAAATTTTTTACTTGCCCTACTATTTTTTTGCTTTTTTGTTTTCTTTCATTTCATGTCTTAAAATCGCTAAGAAAAGACCGAGTTAATCCTGTTAATCATTTACAGAAGACTGAATCGATCTTGTTTTATTAAACTGTTAATAAAATCTTCATGATTGATGTTAACTTATTGTTTTTACTTTAGTCACTGCTGTTTTAATTCAGAGTGTGATAAAAAAAAGCTTATGAATAGTTATACCATCTTTAGTTTTATAAAGAGATGTTTCTAGTGATATAAATAGAATAAACCAATAAAATCTCTCGTTTTATACATATCACGCTTATTTACAACAGGTTCCCGATTTAAACTGTAAAAGTCATAGAAAATATACAGAAGTATGGTGTGCACTTTAACATCGAAAATCGGAAAAAAATCTCTCAGAATTTTATGTCAAAACAACAATTTTAATCACCTATGGCTAAAATTTTCACTTGTCACGTCGGACAAGTTTAATCTGAAGTTTACTTGCCCGACTGTCAGTTTTACTTGCCCCCGGGCAAGCGGACAACCGTTAATGTCGAGCCCTGTACATGCACACATATGCATACAATTTTTAAATAAAACTTACTGGCATTTATCTACTTATGATTATCAGATTATTGATGTTGTGAAGTTGTACATATTATTTTTTCAAAATATAGATGATTTACTCTGTAAATAACCATAAAAACTTTTCTGAACCATCAGTTTTACAGAAAGTGTTTTTGCAAGAATTTAATAGTAAAAAGAATTGACCTTTTTTACTGCAATGTGCAATATGTGAGTTAGCATTGCAAAGCATATGTGGAGCATTGTATTGAGGCTACTGTCAATGGATTGATGTTTGTAGTACGTTTTATGACAGCTGTAAGAAGTTGAACACTTGTTGATTGTTATGAATCTCAACAGTGCCATAATAGTTTATTTAGGGATTTTATTTGTTGGTTTTTATGAAGGGTTATGTTTGTTGGTTAACTGTTATTTTTCATTTCATTTGCATTTGTCTATATTACTAATGCTTGAGTCTGGATCTACATACTGGTATTCATTTTTCAAGTAGATTTCTTAAAGTCACATACATTTAAATATTATCCTACTATATTTGATACTTTAATGATATTTAAATTCCATGTACTAGTAATTTTAATTATGTAAACTTTGGCAGCTATGTACTCCATGTCTTTAACTTATTGGTTCTATGAATCTCTGTGCTTCTTATAGCATTTTAGATTTAAATCCTACTTAGTAATGTCAAAAAGTATGTCAGTTTCCTTGATAAAGTTTGGTTGGTTTTCTATAAACACTCCAGTTTTCTCCACCATCCAATAACTACCACCTTTATTTTAAGTAAATGATTCTTGATTGAGGCATTCATTACCATTATTCTGCTCTACTCCATTTCAATATTTGCTATTTGATGGTTTATATGGCTTTGCAAATGTACAGGTAGAAATCAAGATTTGAAATTTAATGTGTTATATTTTGTGTAATTCTAAATTTATTTTGCAAAAGAACAATATGTCAATACATGTACTTTATGTTGAGAAACTTGCTGCAGAAATTTGCAGCATTCAGTAGCAATAAACATGGATATGCAAGTTTCTGAAAATTTCTTAGTCATTGATCTTGATATAAACCATGTAAGGAAAAAGAATTTTACATATACGTGGTAATAAGATGGAGATATTCCAATATTCTTTCCAACTGCTACAGGTGTTTTTTTGGTCATTTGCAGCACTGTACAACCTCACTTCATTTTTTTTTTTCAGTTAAAACATTACTACATTATTAATGAAGTTTGTGGATTTTGTATTGTGATCTGAATGCTGCAGTAAGTGCTTATTGAATGTAGTATTGTACCTAAGCTTACAATATTCTTTGTAAAAAAAAAAAAAAAAAAAAAAAAGTCCTGAAGATGGCAGCCTAGCTTTCGAAACATGTCAACACAATAAAAGCATTACTATTATTTATCCTAAGTGTTAAAAGCAATACTTTATTTATTTATAGTTGACTTATGTTGAATTCCACAAAGTATCCACTTTGACACAACTAATACCTTAGGGGTGTTGGTTTCCATTCCTACAATATACAATATTCCTACAATATTCCTACAATATTTTAGGAAATTAGTATAGACTGTAAAATGGATAGAGATTATACATGTAGATATATAGGGTTATAGCATTATTTTTATATAGATATTTTATTTTTACTCTCTATGCATTTGTGGCTGTGCTGCTGTATAGTTTCTTTACATGATTAGATTTTTTTTTCATCTTTTTCTACATCAAAACCTATCTGGTTGATTTGTAGCCTATTATATCATGTTATTTGTAATCTTTTATCACATTTATATTGTATTTTATGTTTGGATGTTTATCTGTCTGCTATAAAAGTTACTAAAATTTCATTGTGAATGACAGATAAACATCTTCAATCAAACTACATGTAGATATACATTAATAGCTGTAGTTCTGATCCATGAACTACTAAAATGTTTTTTATTGCAGACTGCTTTCATACCATTTTTAGTCGTTTTATAAACTGTGTCAAACGTCAATTTAGTATAAGCAAAATTACTAAAATCTTCCTTTCAAAATTGCTTATGTTGATACTCATCATCTATAATAGTCTTCTATATTTAAAGAAAATTAGAAATGTTGATAGTTAATGGTAAGGCAGCTATTAGATACTTTATTGAAATATTACCTCATATCCTGAAAAGGTTGTGTTGAGTCAATAAACAAGTTTAAGCTACCAGTTAACATCTTTGACCAATACATGTATTGTGATTGTTTAGTCTGTTTTATTAAATAAGCATACACCTTTAATATTCCCTAGTAAGCTTATACCCATTATGACAGGAAGTGACATAAATCATTTTAATTCCAAAAAAGTATTTAAATTAAAAGCACTTTTGTTTTAAGGTTACATCAGATTTGTTTTTGATAGGATAAGAAATTACAACCCATGAAAATGAAATCTCAGTTCAGTAGGTGGGAATCATTTGTCTACTATCATGTACTTCAGCCCTTGTATTGTACAGAATAGCACATAGATTAAAAACCTTTTGAAACTCAGCTTTTGTTCTGACTAGAATAAATTTCAAATTGTCACAAACATTTCCTTGTAAAAGTTTTCTGATATCATGCCATCATAACAAGCAACCAATCCATGCAAATTTGTTTTGACATTTTGTTTCTCATCAGTCCTATTTTACATTTTATTTTTATACAGTGGCACTTCAATAACTTGAACCTCATAGGGACTTAGATTCTCAACTTAGGTTTTAGGAGCATTTTTTGGAGTTATAGAATTCAAAAACTGTTTGATTTGAATACAGTGAAACTTACTGTAATTGCATATCAGATAATACATTGACTTATCCATAGTACATGTACTGAAAAATTGTGTTGTCAGAAATTTACTGTATTTAATATTAATCATATATATTACAAATAATTGAATAATATTGACTGCATAATATGATTTTTACAGATAAAATATTTCATTATCTTATCAAACATAATTATAACAATTTTTTTTTTTTTTTTTTTTTTTTTTTTTAGGAGGGGGGGGATGATGTTCTCTGTTGGCTTATATAAAACATTTAGTAGGAGACAAGCATAATAGAATTTTATAATGCATTTATACTGCCGTCTTAACTGTATTTACAATTGCAGTACAAAATTTATACAAATGATATTAATTTGAGAAAATAAAAATAATGGTATTACATGTAATTTGAGAAAATAAAAATACACATTTTAATTTGGTAACGACATTTGGGGGAAAAAACTGTTTTCTTTTTGAGAATGGACATTTTAGTACAAATAGCTTTGGTGGAGACCATCCTACAGTGCATATGTTTCATTATAATTTACATATATGCGTTTTTATTGAATTTGTTATGTTTTGAGGGATTAAATATAGATAGATAGGTTATACATGTAGTTCTTGTTTGTTTTATAAATATTTTTAAAGCAGTTTGATAGAAGTTTGATTAAACTGGTCATACATACTGTATGGTGATGTCAGTTTTCATGACTGTATGGCATTTTTTAAGTGAAATAATTCAATACTCATGAAAAAAATGACAAAATTAACTTACTACATGTAGTAATATAGAAGTTGCAATAGTAAAGTTGAAGTTGTTTAAATCTAGGGAATGGGTGAAACAGCAGTCTCTGGAAAGCTTTCAAACTCATGCCTTCCACTGCATTATGCTGTTTTCACCATTAAGGACTCTGTTATACCGTATACTAAAAAGAGAGTCAAAGGACTATCCAACTTTTGAAAAGTTAAGGAACTTTAAGTTTATCAGTCTCGTAAATATAGGACATCTCATCTAAATAAGTTGTGGAATCGGATTGGGTTACTTATCCATATATCATCATACCATCTCTGTCCTATTTAAATGTGGTCACAACAAAAGGATTTTCAAAAGGCAGATAAGACTCAACAAAATTACAAAATTCAAGAATTCTTAAAGACAAAGAGTTAAGAAAATTTATCGTTACAGGTTACCATGAGTGCTTTTGAATTGTCTGCTTCAACATAAATGAAAGAATCTTAACTGGGAAGTAAGTCGCCTTATCTGACTTGGGCCGCAGTGACTTGGTGGTTAAGACTATTGGCTTCATACTCAAGGTATCTCACATCTGTTTGTTTGAACCTGGTCAACCACAAGTGAGAAAGGTTTTTCCTTGTTGTAGGCTTTTACTGGTTGACTTGGTAGTAGTATAATTAATTTGGTCTTTGATGTTAATTTGTGATATCACTGGCGAGTGTGTTAGCTCCAAAGGGCTTCATAAACGCACGCAAGTACAATGTAGGAAACAAAATACTTGTACACTTAAGCATCAAATGAACTTGTTTAAAATTAATCCTTGAGTTTAAAAAATGGCCTCATCACAATTAACAGGGAAAAAATGTTGATCAATGTGACTTGCAACAATACCCATTACTTAACTCTTTAACTTCACTCGATGTAGTAAACTTGATTAGGTTAACTATATCGTTATTAAAAAATTAAATTGACTTGAAAGAAGTGAGAGGAATTGATGCATTTATACATTTAAACAATTTGTGAAACAAAATCCAGAGGCGTGTACAAGTCACCGGTTGCTCGCCACTACACTCGCGCATACAATTTTATGTCTATTGAACAGAAGCGAGTACTCGCGTTGTATTCAAAATGGCGACCATCGGTGAAGAAGAGACTAATGTTGTAAAATAAATTGTGATTGACCAGCCAAGTATTGATTTATCCTTGACTTCCACATCATATTTAGACGACGAAAAACAAGTCGTTTCGTTTTTAATGATAATACAGAGTATGTCAAATAGTTCCATCGGTTTTTTTTCAAAATGGTCATTTAATTTTTGGTTCAGATTATACCCGTGGTCAGATACCGATAAAATCCTCCCAAAAAACTTGAAAACACACACTCATATCATGCATCTTCACAAATGTTTGAAATAATTCAAACGTTAATACCTTTATTTCAACGATTTAACTCACTTTCACTGACAAAAAACAATACTGCATGTTGTTTTCAGAATTCACTAAGATCATTTTCTTTAATATTTGACTATACGACGCCATCTTGAATCTCAGGCGAACAACTTAAAATATTGATAGCGGTTGCTCGCGTGCGCTTGCGCATACACTCCTTCCTGAACGGTTAGAAGTCAATGCGATCGTGTATATACGCACTCTTGAACGGGCCTCAGGTTTGTCAAAACTAAAGTAGAATTAAAAGCGGAAGTAAACAAATGAATTATCTCCCTTCGTAGCGACAGCCATGTGTTTATCGACAGTTTGTACAAGAACTGATAGTTATGCATTATTTTTGTACAGCTGGTCGTGGAACAGAGATGTTTGCCTCTAAAGAACTACAGAAGACATTACAGATAACACACGAAGAGGTTAATACCAGAGACATACTGCAATCAGCAATATTCGACTCCCGTGTCGAAAACAACTATATTCTTTTCTCTAACTCAAGAATGCAAATAGCACTTTCTTGTTCCAAATATCAACATCACTTAATCTTTAAATTTATTTTCTACTCATGCAACAGTATGCGGTCTTTGACTGTGAAAGTCTTTTAACTGGAAAGAAAGGGGAAAATGCAGTGGCCAGACTGGGAATCGAACCCGGTACCGAATACTAACGGGACTCTCTACTGACTAGTATCAGGCCCAGTCCACTACATTTATACTTGTAAATAAGAAGAACGGAAATAATTAACAATTATGCAAAACCTTAAAAAAAAAAACAACAAAAAACAAAAAACATCGGTATAAAAAGCTGCTTAAAGCCATGAATTTAGGTCTACAGTTATGTATAAAATTATGAATATTTAAACGTTACCAAAACTGAAACCAATGCAATTAAAAGAGACAAATAGACATTTAAAATGTTTCCAAATAACCTATCACTTATGTTAACTTAATGAAATATTTGTCATAATAGTTAAGACAATTAAATGTATTTTAAGAACCAGTCATGTTTTTAGCCCAGTTGGAATTGTGCAGTCTGATGATGTTTGAAATATGTTTGTTTTGAAAAATGTATTCTTTACCATATAAAAAAGTGCATTAATTATTGCAGTGATATATATTTTTGCACATGATAAGGCCTACATATATCTGCCAGACTGTCTGCTCCATTATGCTTACGTAGTTCAGCATTCAAATGTGATTACATGTAGTATCAAAAGTTTATGAATAAATAAAATGTGATTCTTGTTTTATAAATATAAGTGTCAGATTTCATTAGTCCCCCGATGACTGACATTATGTGCATGTGTCTGCTTAAATTGTACATCATGATTTCTAGTTGTTCTCTCATCATATGAGTAGTGGTAGAGGTTTCCTCCAGTCCATAATCCTGACAATGGGTAATCAATGACAGTAATGAGTCTTTCTTAAAATATTCATGATAGTATTTGAACTTTGGATCTAAAATCAGACTTTACCAGCTGTGTCTTTGATACCAAATTATTTTCCTCTGATGTCTAAATGTAGTCAAGATTGTTGAATAAATCACAGTCTAACCTAGTTCAGCCAATAATTTATCACCAGTTGTAGTTACAATTATTTTATTCCCCAGTCAAGATTCTGTTACTTATATTGAGTCAGGTCAGTTCTGGGATGGTGGAGGAAACCAGGATACCCAAAGAAAATCACCAACCCTCAGTAAGGGAACTGACAAACTTTCTCACATTGGCTTCTTTTCTTTGGGATTCAAACCTAGGAAGTAAAGGGGTGAGTGATATACACACTTTTGACCACTCAGTAATGGAGGATCCCTTACACTATAAAGATAATATCTTTAGGTGTTACATTTGTTGAATCTTTTGTAGCTTAAAAACTGGATTGTGTAAGAAAAAACAACCTCTCTGAATCCAAAAATTGCTGCTTTGATGCCTAGAAACAATTTTTAGTGTAAATCGGAATAATTAAATTGCTCCTTTGGCTGAAAGATTTGTTAATAATTCAATATTTTTTATAGATTGAGATAACTGATGGCAAGGTTTTCTTCAAATGTAGTGTGGATGATTCAAGTAAATTATATCAACTAAAGACAGTTGAGAGAGTGTTTGCTCAGATTGTCCATTTACAGAAAAAACAATTAAAAGGTAAGTCATTTTAATTATATTATGTATTTTGCTCCCAACAGACCTGATTTTAAGTGGCCTTCAATTAAATATTTCCAAGAAATCACTGGAAACAAGAATGAAAATACAATAAACATTAATGGTGATATAGAAAAACAAGATAGAAACATTTGAAAGACTGCTTTGCTGTACATGAGAAGGCATTTATTCCTCGGTTTTGTTTTGCAGAGAATTTAAACACTTACAATGGAATTAAGAAAACCATAGTGGATAGTGTGGACTGGTATAACAAAGAACTATTACATGTGATAGAGTTGCTGAGAAATGGCAGTAAAAAAACTATTGAAGAAGATTCTGATGGAGAACCTCCAGCTAAAAAACACTGTAATGATGATAATAAAGAAACAAGATTTAGAATCTCCTGTAAGTGTACTGGTAAAGCAGGTAGACAGATCCAATCACAGGTAATTATAGATTGTATGAAAACCAAACCCTATTTAAATGAAGAACTAGCTTGGGAGGAACTTGTCATATTTTGTGGTAAACTAACCTATGTAAACAAGACCCTATCTAAACTGAACCAGTCTGAAAGAATTTGCCATATGCTATAGTAAATTAATCTGTGTAAACTGAAACCTTGTGTAAAGTCTTTACCCTATTTTTTCAGTTTAGCAGGTTGTTTGTTTAGACAGATATCTCTTGATAAAATTAAAATACTTGGTGTAATTAACGTTTTGTTTTGTTTTGTTTTTTTTTTTTTTGTTTGTTTTTTTTTTTTTTGTAACTGTTATATTGACCTTAGTAATTACATAGTGATGAATATATAGCTCTGAATAACAATAAAAAGTCTATTTGAAGCCTAAAAGATGAGAAGAATTGTGCTTATCCTGGTAACATTGGTATGCACCAAAAATGCAACACTCCCCTTGAATGGAATGTCATTCTCCTTCAAGGTCAACCTGTTGCCAGAACCCATCTGTTTCAAATCAAGTGAAGTAATTTAATGTCCACACTGGGAGTATCATGTCATGTTACATGTGCATAAAATTCAGTTACTCATTGAGCCTTTGATATTTTTTATTATATAATTTCAGAATTTATCCAGACAGATAGGTGTTGCATTAAGTAAATGTTTAAACTGGAAAATTGATCTCAAATCTCCACATATAGAAGTAAATATACATTTAAATGATGAAAGGCTGATAGTTGGAATTCCACTTAAAGGGTAAATCTCAATTAGTTATTGCTTGTCATAGTGTTTAAAGCCCAAGTCAAGATTCATTTTCTCTATTAGAATTTTTTAAAATGTATGGGAAAACTTAACAGTGCCAACTTGCTTCCTAATTCAAAGATCCCCTATTATAAAGATACAAACCTAAGTTAATTGTGAAAGACACTGTATCATCATGTTTAGACTTTAGATTTGCAGTCATATTTTCCTTTTTAATGAGAATATTGCTATACATATAAAACTCTAACATTGTTATCAAATTATTAGAAGCAATAGATTTACAAAAATGGAAGTCTGATCATTTGGATAGTTATCTGATCTAGCAGTAAACTGATTCATGGAGTTTTATGCCACAGTCAAGAATGTCTATTTCATTTGGAGTTAGTCATTTCGTTAACGTGAAACATATAAAACTAGAATACCTGGAGAAAACCTCCAACCTTAAGCAAGAGATGCTGTGTAATCCATAAGCATGCTATAGGCTACTCCCACACATAGGCCCCTTTCTGATCTAAGATGGTCAAATTGATTGTCAATATTTCAAACAAATATATCGACAATATTAACATACAGGTACATTTATTAATTACAAATTACACATGTAACTTGTAGACTATTTTCACATATAATCAATACCTCTATTTGTCTTTTTTTTTCCAGAACTCCATTGTCAAACAGAAGTTATATCAAACATTTTGGACTTAGATCAACAGTGGCATGGATTATTGCAGAAATTGTTAATCCAAAGGTATTGTGAAAATGAATTAACAGAGAAATCAAACAATCGTTTGTCATAATCAAATGAGGACCAATACAAATCCAAATTAGGATGTGTATGTAACCACTGAACTATCAATTTGAAATCAAGCAATCTACTAGTATTTTAGGGAAATTGACGTGACATCTCAAACTTTAGGTATGTTTTCATCCAAATCATGGACTAAATTGAATTGAAATTAAATTGTTATTAGACCTTAAGGTTACATACTAAAATTTTGAATTATAATACATATGACTGGTGTGTAAATGACTTGTGTTTCTTAATTCTTTAATAATGGTAGTTAAAATCAACAATAAGATTACAGTCTACCATTTTATAATTTTATGCATTTGAAAATTATATGATGTTTAAACTTATTGCTGGGGTATTACCGGTACTAATAAAATTATACATAAATAAGATCTGCTCTGAAAAAAATTAATATTGTGCATGTGCATGGATGGGTTCATGGATTTTTTTTATCTCAAGATTTGCAGCTGTATGATCACTATAAAATCATAGGTGCTACCTAGCATGGTAAATTCAATAAAGTACAAGTTAAAATGAGAGATTATTGTCTTTACAAACCTCCTTGTATTACATGTAAATATCTCTTTCTTACTCTAGAATGGAGACCTTGTCTTGGATCCAATGTGTGGTAAAGGAACTATCTTATTGGAACTTGCCAGGAATAATATGGTAAATAGTCAAGATACAGAGAAATATCCTTAAAGCCTTAAAAAATCACAGTTTATTTATTAACTAGTATTTATTTATTTATCTATTTATTTATTTATTAGCTCACCTGGCTGGAAGCCAGCATTAGCTTATGGCATGGCAAAGCATGTGTCCGTGTGTGCGTACATGCATGTGTAACAAACATTTTTGACATCTCCTCTTAAACCATATAGTCAATTTTCACCAAACTTGGCAGGGTGCATTATTGAGTGGTAGCTTTACAAGTTTGTACTTTTGGTTGCTATAGGTACATAAAGTAGGTCACTGCGACCTACATTTGAAAAAAACTTTTAAAATCTTCTCTGAAACCAAAAGTGGTAGACAAAAACTTATTTGTTCTTCAGCTTTCTCTAGAATCTTAAGTATGCAGTCTATACAAATAATGAAATTCGACTGAAAATAGGCTACTATTTTATTAGCGTTTGATTTTGAAAATATTGTAAAATAGTTTCTTTTATAAATGAACTGTGACTAGATATGTTTGATTAAGTATTGTGGAAGTTTTAAACTTGGAAAGTTTTTCTAATTAAGTTCTTACAAACCATTTTGGACATGTCCTCAGGTGAGAATTAAGGCCCATAGGCCTCTTGTTTATTTATGAAGTACTTTTGTGATATATAATTCAGCAGAGATATTCTTTGTTTGTAAATATTTGCCTTTAAATGAAGAATAACAATCCATAAAGAGGAATGTATTAGCCCCTATTCATATCTTGTTTATTATGTAGCTGGAGAAAAGCTGATTTGTACCCCTCATAGAGACAACTAAAAATTAAACGTGTAAACATGTCAAATCTTGATACTAAATAAGTTAACTGTTTAAGGTCAGTGATGTAAATATGTAAGTTAGTATGGTAATGTGGTAGTAATTTTATTTTGTGTTTATTTAATTTATCTATCTCTATGTAAGAACAGGGGCCTCGGTGGCCAAGTGGTCTAAAGCACACACTTAGGGATCATAGTGTCTCTCACTGCCTGGGTTTGAATCCACCTCGGGACAGATCCTAATGTGAGAAAGTTTGTCAGTTCGCTTGCCGAAGATCGATGATTTTCTCTGGTCACTCCGGTTCCCTCCACCATCCCTGAACTGACCGCCTCGAAATAATTGAAAGAATCTCCACTCTATGTAAGAACATCCTGTCCATTGAGAAAAGTCTTTAAGGGTCATTTTCTCCATATTTCAATCAAAAAGATCTCCTATATAAAGACCACCTGTCTATAAAGTCTATATTCATTAGGTACCATCATGGTCCTTTATATATAAAAAATTTACTTATATCAATAAGAAGCAATAACTTATTATAATATAATATATACAATGAAATGTTTAAAGTTAATGCTATTTTAAATACATGTTTTTTGACCCCCGCCGCAACGTGGAGTGGGGACATAGAAATGCCGGGCGTCTGTGTTTCCGTCCGTCACACTTTTTTGTAAGCGCTCTCATGCCTACAAATTTTGACGGATTTTCATTAAATTTATACAAAATGTTTATACCACTATTACCTTGGTCAAGTTCGAAAACAGCATTGGTCGATACTTTTTGTTGGAGTTATGGGACTTTGTGACCTTGTAAGCGCTCTCATGCCTACAAATTTTGACGGATTTTCATTAAATTTATACCAAATGTTTATACCACTAATACTTTGGTCAAGTTCGAAAATCAGCATTGGTCGATACTTTTTGTTGGAGTTATGGGACTTTGACCGCAATAATGACTCTGTTTTATCCAAAAATTGACCTTGTAAGTGCTCTCATGCCTACAAATTTTGATGGATTTATCACACTTTTTTGTAAGCGCTCTCATGCCTACAAATTTTGACGGTTTTCATTAAATTTATACCAAATGTTTATACTTATATTACCTTGGTCAAGTTCGAAAATCAACATTGGTCGATACTTTTTGTTGGAGTTATGGGACTTTGTGACCTTGTAAGCGCTCTCATGCCTACAAATTTTGACGGATTTACATGAAATTTATACGAAATGTTTATACCAGTAATACCATGGTCAGGTTCCTAAATCAGCCTTGGTCAATACTTTTTGTTGGAGTTATGGGACTTTGACCACAATTATTACTTCATTATATCAAAAATTGACCTTGAAAGTGCTTTCATGCCTACAATCAGGCAACTCATTTTCATGGTAACAATATTGACCAGATATTGACAACAGATGACAAGGCATCATCTTGTGTTTTTCCTGTCCCCTATTCTGACCATTTTCTTACATGTATATCTCTGCAATAAGGTATGTGATTTTATACAGTATGTAAACCAGAGTATGAAACTTGAATATGATTTTTAAACAAAAACTGTACAGTGATATTGTCTCGTACATTTTAGATAAACTTATATATGTTAATAGGTATTTGTTTGCTTTTAGATTGTAGTATTTTGGATATATTTGCGACAGGAAAAATAGAAAAAAAAAATGGGTGGTGGGGGTAAAAAAATGTTCCTCCCAACCTCCCCACACATTTAATTCTGGAACAGCCCTGAATGTTTGAAAATATTGCAACTTCATATACAGTATACTAGTATACTGCTTGACTGGCGGGGGACCCAGGAATTCTATTCTTGTTTCAATAGCCAACAAAAGCTCTAGGACAAGCTTCTTTAAAATCAAATGCGTGACCATGAGGATGTGTTTCATTGATCTTCTTGCACATTTTTAACATTTTGCTTTCTTTTTAGAATTTACATTGTGTTGGCATTGATAAGGACAGACAACAGTTAAAGTATGCTGAAGAAAATATCAAGTTTGCTGATCTCAGTGGTTGTATAGAACTTATACAGGCAGATTCCAATAGTAAGATTTATATTTATAGTTACTTTAACCTGATTGATGTCATTTGAAGAGGGAAACATCATCTTCTTTATAATAACGTCAGTTTGCCTGCTAAAGAAGTGTCTACTGGTTATTAGCAATGAAACACAGGGTGTCATTCTCATTTGAAATACTCCTAATTTAACTTTTCACTACTGTAGATTTACACATTTGAACTAAGATTTTCCTGCAGGAGTAAGAATGCTACCAAAATGAGTTGGTCCACTACTCTCATGCAAAGGGGCCAACGCACTTATATCATGTAAACTGTGGTAAAATTACTAACATGACAGGTTTCACATATCATTTACCCTCAATTAAATGCATTGATGGCTCTGGCATTTGTTCCTTTTATAGTAGAATGCAAAATTTATATTCAACAGATGCTAAATGATTGGCCATTCTTTTTCCTTCCCATAAATTCTGCTAATTTGCAATAAAAATAATAATGTTAGTTTTCAAAATCTTCAGGAATCAGAGGCACCATTTGGAATATCAATTTTAGCTTCTTATGACATCAATCTTGACATTTTGTCAATAGTTTGTATTTGAAGTATCACAAACAGTTGTGAAAAATTACTGGAAAGAAAGAGAATTGCAAAATAATGCTGGTCTACAACCTAAGCCCTGTCTGGGTGTCTGCCCTTGGAAGGATCTAAGTGTATCATGATGACAGAGCAATCCATTCTAAAAGCTTGTTTTTTTCTGGAGAGACTTTCCAAAGATCTTGGTATCAGAAAATCAGATAATTTCAAATGAATTCTTAACTTTTATTTAATCAGAATTATGTAGATACATGTACAATTATTGGGTATTACCAGTACATGTCTATTCACAATATATTGTTGCAAATGATATTCCATATTAAGCAATGTCATGTGGAAAGCAGTTTGCCTGCACATTTTGTCCATCATGAGAATTTATCATCAAACATTCTTGGAATGGAAACTGTTTTTGACCATGCTTTTTTGTCGAATAATTTTATTTTAATTATTTTTGACAGGTACTTTGATAAAAGATGGTAATGTTGACAAAGTAGTTTGTGATGCTCCTTTTGGAAAGAAATTTCATCTAGAACAAGAAACCAAGATCTTCTATACACAGTTATTTAAACATGTTGATAAGTATGTACAATTTTGAAATTCAGTTACATGTACAGTCCAACCTGTCTATAAGGGCCTCTCAAGGGGAGTCACCAAAGTGGCTTTTACAGACAGGTTGTCTTTATATAGGGGTTTGTAAGTCCAGTTTAAACATCATTTTAAATAAATGCCAAGTAGCTGTGGAAATTTTTATTTGTTTCATTTGTGAAAATAACAAATCAAAAAAATAAATTAAAAATGAAAAAAAGAAAGTATTTCTATAAAAATAATTATAGCAAAAGTTGACAGCACTATTTATTTATTAAAAATCTTGAAAATTAACACATATTCTGTATAGACTTCATATTTTTTAAAGTAAATAAAGCCAAAAAGTACTGCAAAACAATACCTTACATATATTGTAATCAGTGACAACAGGTGTTCTTACCTTGGCATTATCTGTAAAATGCTGATATTTCTTTTAAGTAAATAGATATTTTTGTATTTAAGTTATACATATTTACATAAAAAACTCTTTCGTAAGTTCTTGTATTAAAAATTTATAATTTTTTTATGTTTTAGAGTTTTGCGACCTGATGGTCAGTTTGTTTTACTAACAAGTTCAGAAATATTTAAATGTATAGAAAGATATAAACATAATGATAAACAATTATCGAAGCCAACGGTATCAAAAACGATTACCAATACTGAACAGTGTGACTTAAATGTAAACACAAACTCACCAATTTTACCAGTCAATGAAAAGGAAATGTTTTTGTATGATGGGCCAGACAAAAAATTTTCTTTAAGTGAAACAAGTGACGAGTCATTTTCTAATGATGTACTAGCATTATCTGAAACACTAAAGTCTGGTAAAAAGTCTCGAAAATCATGTTGTATGACATACAGTGCTTATAACAGACAAGGTGACAGATGTGATACTAAATTGAAATTAAAAACAGGCAGATCTGAAGTAAATGTAGATAGTAGAGGTATAATTAATAAAAAGGAGGAAGTTACATGTGATCTGGAAGAAGAGGAAGTTTCATGTGATCAAAAAGTAGAGAAATTAAATAAAGACAAATATTGGTGCAAAAATAAATACAACAATAGTACCCAAGCTAAGCCTAAAGATAACAATCAAAGTGAACAAAGCCAATTAAATCATGGGAGTTTACCAAAGGGAGCATTACAACATGAGATTGACTGTTATAATTTAATTCTCACTGAACATCACTATATAAAACTAGGAGAAACTGATTCTTATATTTGTGTTTTTAATAAAATACATTAAACAGTTACTTATACAAGAAGTTTTCAATAAATATAAAAAGTTGTTAGCTGAAAAATTATACTTTGCAATAGACAAACACCAAGATCATGGTCAGTTCTGCCACACTTTTGTAAACACCATAGTTCAAAAACGGTTAGGTGGAATGTGATGAAATTTTGTACACTTGTTCCCTATGACATGTAGTTGTGCCTTTTGGGGGGGGGGGGGGGGGGGGTCACATCTGATTGGTTGAAATAGAAAGTGAGATAATAATGATGTCACACTCTACTGATTTTGCACTCTAGAAAAGAAACTAATGAAATTTGTTTTATAGGTACAATTTTAGATGCTCTACAAGTTGGACATTGTGACCGTATTTTCATGGTCCAATGATTTTCTTTGTTATTTTAAGAGCTATTGAATGAACTTTTGTAAACAACATTTCTGAAACACCTTTATCTTCATTCACATACAGTAATTATTGCTACTACTAACACTCAATTCTTTTTTATTGTACAAGGTTACCACCATTGGGGGTGACATACCCTGCTCAAACGCAATGTCTAGTTTGTAATGGTATTCCAACAGATTAAAAATCTTAATATTTTTAATTGATCTGTATTCTTGTTTTGTCAAAATGCAAAATAACACGAAAGGAATCATTAATGTGAAAATGGAATTTGAAATGATACAGAAAATTACAGTTGGAGATAGAGTTTGCAGCAACAACAAGGATCACAAAGAAACAATGGGCCTGATAAATTATGTCTAACTTAAAAGCTTTTTATTTCAAACTGAAAATGACTTTTTGTATTTTGAAGATTGTGTTCATAAAAAATTTATAAAATTATAAAATTCTGTTTCAAAAATTCAAAAATAGTCAAATTTGTGAAAAAATTAGTATTTCAGGGACAACAACTTTTACATGGATTAACATGTAGATACAAAACTTGCTGCATTGTAAAATCTTGCCATGCTAAACATTTTTTTTGCAATTAATTGTTATTAGCTATCTATAATAGTCTTCAAGAAAATGATCAAATTCAATGAATTTAAAAAAAAAAACTCAGTATTTCAGGGGCAACAGCTCTGGATTACCATAATGACACCAACCTTGTAAGACCTTGTTGTAATGAACATTTTTGTTATTTAATGTCATTATCCATCTGAAATTTTTGAAGAAAATTGTAAAAAACAACAAAATTTGCAAAAAATTTGTATTTCGGGGGAACAACTCTTGGATTTTCAAATAGTCATGGAAATTGCTTCCTTGTCTGATCTTGTCATGCTGAATACTTTTGCAACTTTTTTATTATCTACCTATTACAGTTTTCAAAACAAATGTAAGCAAAAGCAAAATTGCAAAAAAAATCCATATTCTGGGGCAATATCTACAAAAATTATTTTTCTGAATTCTTTAAAATGTAATAAATCATTAGATCTTACCATGCTCATCAATTTTAAAACATAATAATCATAAACATCTTAAAAACAGTTGATATAGTACTAAAAACTCAAAGGTTAAAAAATAGGCTGTGACCTTGACCTTATTTTGAAGAATATTTTTCAAGTTGACATCAAAACTGAAGAACCCACACAATTTTCTTTGCAATTAATGAAGATACAGCATTTTTAAGATAATTTCGAAATTCTAAAAACTTTAACGCAAAAACAGGTAATTCAATTTTTGACCGAATTTGACGAAATTAACAAACTACAGGCTTATGACCCTATATAAGCCAAATTTCACATCAGCTGTTTTTTCTCCCATCGTCGGTTTAAGATTTTTGCAACCCTAGGTCACCTTGACCTAGTTTTGCTCGCCATGGCAACGTCATGAACAAATCTGATTTGCACTGACCCATACATGTTTCTGACCAAGTATCATTGAAATCTGTCAAGTCGACAATATATGCTACTGTGATGAGGCGGGCGCACAGAGAGAAAGGGGGGGGCTGCAAAATACACTTTTATCAGTTACCCCCCAACAAACTTCAATTATCTATCTTATTGATGACTCGTAGTGGCGAGGTATAATTTGTAATTTTGTATTGTCCTAGCCAATTTAAATTACAACCACAAACAAGTGTAACTAAGAAATAATCAAGAATTTTTTCATTATGGTACAATGCGTGTGATACACAGATAAACGTTGTTTTATGGTACATTTGTGTTGTGTCAAGACAAACGCTTTCCTTACAATACATTTATGGAGAATCTACGACAAACGTTGTCATCACGTAACACTTGTAGAGTAGGCCAAGACAACCACTGTTTTACGTAAATTGAAGTAAAAGGATCTTAACTAGACGGTAAATAACATTATTGTCTACCCTTGTTTGTAAAAATTGCGATATTGCGGACATATATCGGAGCTCCGACAAAACAGACTCGGTATCCTTGTATCTTCCTTTTTGATTCCGGAATAAACAAGTTATCACGCTGTTTATAGTAATTGTTTAAATTACAAAAATATGTTTAAGCTGCTCGTCAGAATTTCTTGCGATACGTGTGAATGATTGCCAAATATAAACCTGATTTAGATTTATTTTTCATAGATTTTCCACAATGGGTAAGTTAAAGTGTTTCAAACAGTTTGTCTTACAAAAAATGTATACCTGTTCAAAAAATGTTTTTGATCACTCCATATATAGTCAAGTTATAAATAGTCTCTGATATCGACTGGAAAATTGGAACTACATGTATATTTAGAGAAACCGAGAGGAGGAAAAGACAGAAACAGCATTTCAGTATGATCACCTGGTAATGGTTTTTTTTTTAATTTTTGATCACCAATTGGCGTTTCTTTCCAGTTGTATCACCAAAAGGTGTTTCCTTTCAGTTTGATCACCAATTAGAGTTCCAGTCGTGACAAATGAAATTAATTGTGAAGGACTCTTTACTCACTAAAAAATCCAGAAACTCAATTCAATATGATTATTAAACCAGTTGTATGAAATATCATTTTTAATGTTATGTCTATGCGTTATTATTATTATTATTATTATAGAATTACAGACAACACTTAACTTGTTTGTATATGCACCCACTTTGGAAAATGATAACAATATTGTAAAATGGACAATAAAAAATAAATATTTTGACACATTTAAAACTAAAAAGGAAAGAATGATCAAATGTGTAAGGTTGGTATAAAGGTATTTTTTAAATACATGTAATTTATTTATTTTATGATAGATTTTTATAAAACATTATACTGCCATAATTAGATTTAAAAATTATTTAATTTTTCCATAATACTGCACTGAATTTTTAAAATGTTCAGTTATTCTTCGTTCATTAACAGTGATTACTTACATGCCTAATTTGATCAAAGTTTCATTTATTCATTAACCTAATTCATTGACATAAAAACTTTTAAATAATAATATTTCTTTTATTACAATCCGTAATAAAGTATTATTAAAAACGCCATATCATATTATGCGTTCAGAATTTGGAGAAAAAAAACATGTCATATCCACCCCCTACAAACCAAACTCGTACATAAGTTAAGTATATCACACATTTTATATTTTGAATTGTGCATTTTTAATAAACTTTTAATGAAGCATAGTTTTCGGAAATGGATAAGAACTGTCAGAAGTGCGATGCATCTTCATAATTGTATTTAATCTTTTTTGCTTCTTGATTGATTTTTTTGTTAATAAATATTGAACGAAGTTTTAATTGTACTGTTATTAAAACATGTATTAATAATGGCTTAAATATCCTACTTATCTTTCTGTTTTTATAGTCAAACATACACGCACATGCACTGTAATTTTTGTTAATTTTTGAACAACGCATCAATTAACGCGCCACGAATCCATTTGTAACGAGCAATCTCATTGGCTAACTTATTTGATGTTCGTAAAACCAGGTTTTACGATCGTAAATTTTATTAACGGTCGTGAATGTATTTTCTTTAAAATTGCACAATAATTGTGGTAAAACTTGGTTTTGCACCGTAAATTCACATTTACGAACGCAAATGCAATTCAACTTGAAAACCTGAATTTACGGTCGTAAAACCTAGTTTTACGGCGTAAATTGCACAATAATTCGTAAAACTAGGTTTTGCGATCGCAAAAGTAGGTTTTACGGTGCAAAACCTGGTTTTACGACCGTAAAAGTAGGTTTCACGACCGCAAAACTAGGTTTTACGGCATAAATATAGGTTTGTCGAATTATTGTGCAATTTGCTTGCCATAACTACATTACAAATGCGATATTAAATATTGCACGGCCAAATATTTTACACACCAATCAACTGCACTACAAAATGCATTGATTGTCCGACATTGCAGGTGTCGTTACATTGTCTTTAATTTAATAACAGCTGCACTACCATACTGCTTTTTCTGATTTTCATAAATATTTTAAGTATTATTCTATCAAACATCATAAATTTCAATCTATTTTTAAATTCCAAATGATATTATATATTTAAATAAATTTTAAGTTATTGCTTTGAAGAAATAAGGGGGAAATGACTGCAGAAACATTTTAAATTACATATGTATTTTTAACGGGAGTTAACTCTTAACAGACTGTCCAGTTGATACTAAACAGGGAGAAAAAACCTTGCACTGCATTGGTTTTTTGTCACTGTTCCGGCATATTTAATATTTTTCTTGCTGACGACATTATTTATTTATTTATTTATTTATTTATTTATTTATTTCCATTTTATTATTTTTATTTATTTATTTTTGTCTTTAAATAACCAAGTGTTCTGTGTTCAAACATTCTGGACATCCGGGCATTTCGGGTAAAGAAGTTGCCGACCCCTATGGTAGCAGACCTCAGTCATGAAATGACAGCCAAAATTGCCCAATTTTGGTCATACCACCTTTAGTGTTATGCACCCATATTTCAATAATTTTTAAGTAGCACCAGAAATGTTGATACTTTTTAAAATCAGAAGAATTCAAACACTATTTCTATACTGAATTTATGACCCAAATGCAAATTTTAACAAGTTTAGCAAACATTTTGTTACCATGGCAACCACACAGAAAATTGTAAAATTTTACCTCAAAATAGACCATTTTCATAGAATCTGATGGTCAACAAACCCCGAACTACATATATTGGCACATATTGTCCCTGAATCCTCAAATACTACTTTTTTTCTTTTTCAAAAAAAAATCAATACCTTGTCTGATTCATTTTTTCAGAAATTTGGAAAATGTGTCAATCATGCTAAAAGCACATGGCAATGTTTACATGCAAAATGTGGTCCAGGCATAGGAAGTGCATTGTGCGGCTCAAGTCCTTACGCCGGAAATATAGTGCAATAGTCATCCAACTCAGCTTAATTCTTTAGCAAACCTCAGAAGCTCTCACCTTGGCAAAATTGCAAAGTGCTATCTATTAACAAATTTAAATGAGCAGGGTCTAAGTAAAGACCCCTGAGTTATTTATATGCACTACTTTTGACCGTCCCCCATCTGGCCTTATCACGACTGAGGTCTACTACCTATAGATACGGTGAATACAAACTGCTTTACGAATGCACCATCATTTATCAACTGTAATGCGATATTTTAAAATCATTAGACAGTTTTAATGATTTTTTGTAATTATTTGATAATGAACTTTTAACGAATATTAACCATACACTCAAAAAGTACAGGTACCCCGTAAATCTATAGTACATGGTCATTCAGTATCATCATTTGTGTGGTTCATAAATTCACAGTAATGGACAACTTTGAACTTTTGTGAAAAATCTTTCTAATGGAAAGAAACTTTTTTTTTTTTTTACTTTTTTGGCATTACAAAAACTGTATTTTCTTCATAAGCTTTGCTCTTACCAAGGGACTCTATTTCAAAACGCAGTTGTTTCTATGTCTTGGAGATCCAGATATGGATAGTAAGCAAAGAGGATTTGTGATATCATGAACATATTGAAAAAAAAAAAAAAAAAAAAACTCCCTTGTAAGTTATATACATAATTTTATTACAGACCGAATTTCCAAGCAAGCATGACTGGAAGAGGATCGTAAACAATATTCTAAAACAAAAGAATACCGAGAGTGGGTGAACATAATTTATTGGGATTTTGAGCGATTTCTGTGGCATTACATGCAGAATTGTCTCACCGGCCTTAGTTTGGATATTTCCGCAAAATAGCTATGAGTTACGTTTAGCACATAATAAGATAGCTCCATTTGGGAACTATCGCACAAACATGAACAGTTAGTATGGTACAATCTACCACAGTATTTATGGATGTGTATGTTCATTTAACAAGTGTCTGTTCGTGTACAGACAATCTTTGACAGCAATTTTGGGAGACGGTTACCAGTGATATATTACGTATTTACCTACTATCAGTCCATAATTGTTTGTCATATGCATATTTGGAGAACAAAACTCCATATTTAAACAAAATCATTGAAAAATATCAAAAATCCATGTAAAATTTACCGTGACCTAATTGGGAAAAATAACCAGACTTATTCAAAAAGTTTCTTTAATCCTGTGCATAGAACAATTTTTTAATGAAACAAATTCAATTGTCCAAAAAATCCCTTATGTACCTTCCTAGTTTACCATATATAACATATGTTGTCATGCTTTGAATATTCATGATGATCACCCTTGAAAAATCCGAACAACAATGAGTACCCAATAATTTACTTAGGGCTCTTTCCTACATTTTCTAATTGAAAAAAAATTCAAAACTTATTAAATTATACCCATTGCATCTTTGGACATAAATTTCTTTTTCATACATGTAAACACCATGTAGTAAGGAAATGTGATTTGCGTGTTAAATCATTTGACCGTTATTAACCTTGAAATACCCTGATGTAATCTTGGGTGAGACACAATTGGATCACTGAAGTCATTAAATTTCAGCTTTTTTCCAAAATCTGCTCTATGTACAGAAGAATTCAGAGAAGATTTTTTAATATGAAAATATAATTTTGTAATGTATTTTAATTCAATCTTACTGTTATTTTTATGAGGAAAGTTTTGAATAAAAATAATATTAACAAAAAAAAAAAAAAACAAACAATTATGGACCAATAGTAAATGTTGAACTGTCTAGTGTATCCGGTGAGCAGTTTTATTGTATTCTACTAGGGTTGTTCGGATTCGCATGGGTTTACTCCAATTCTTAACGTACAACTTCTGGGACATACTTATAGACAACTTGCTAGCCAGTAAATTTGTTCTGTTCAAACCCAATTAGTTAAGTTATAGTGTAAATATGTTTAATTACGTATAACTATGCACCATGTTCTACATATCAATTAAGCATATAGAAGCCCATTATTTATTTATTGCACGGATACAATTACAATAATTGATCAAGGCAATCTAATTAAACATAAAATGACAATCTAATTAAACATAAAATGACAATCTAATTAAACATAAAATGACAATATTTACAAGGAAAGATGAGAAAAATACAAAAATATGCAAACTCTTCAAACAATATACGCAAAAAGTGTAGCGAGTCTGTAACCTGCAAGGCGGTAATAATGAGGAAATTGTTTATTCTAATGAACAGATTTTGGTATTTCTTATTATTATACTATTTCTAATGTAGTTAGCAGTAATTTTCAAAATATTTTTTGTATTGTTATCAAACAGAAGTTTGATTTTATTATGTGAAGGTAGAACAAAGAAATTAGGGTAAAAATTATTAAGTTTTAAGTAAAATAGTGATCTACCTTCTGAATATAGGGGGCAGTGAAATAAAAAATGTAATTCATCTTCAACTTCATTTAATGTGCAACAACTGCACAGTCTATCAAAGTATTTGGTATTGTTATATCTCCCTGTTTCTACAAAAAGATTATGAGCACTTAATTAACCTGAATTTAGCTTTGGTAGATCTATCAGTATAATTATATAAAATGTTATTTTTAATTTTTGAGAGGACCTGATAACATTCAACTGATCTTGTTTAACAACATCATGTATTCTTTGTTTCACATGTGGGAGTTTTTTATTTAATAATTCAAGATTTGAGGCAAGATAAGAGAATCCCAACTGGTCTAAAAAGGTTTTAACTCTTATTCTCCATTTATTTGTGGCTTCTGTTTCTCTAAATATTTCATATAATCAGAGACATATATTAATATATGTCTCTGATATAATAGACTGTTTTTGTTTTCTGTGATATGAGATAGGTATTTAATTACCCTGTACATTATTTTTTCTTTTAAAGGTAAGCGGTTCAGTTCATACCTACAGGCACTGTTACTAGTTTTGGAGTGTACTCCTAAAATGTTTTTAAGAAATTTAATATGCAGTGATTCATATGGTTCATTATCTGTAAAGGTGCAAAAAGCTCCCCAAACCTCACTAGAGTAAAGCAGTATTGGTGATACTAAAGTGTCAGAGTATATATAGTTGTTTTATATAACCATATTTGTAATCTCTGTCTTAGAAGAAATAATGAATGAATAATCACGTTTAACCGGGGTGTTTTTACTAGTACACGTGATTGTAACAGCATCATTATCAACTTTGAATATATCCAATGTCTCAATGCAATAAATTTATTGCATGGCCAAAAATAGAAAACACACCAACCAAATACACTACATTTCGTGCAAATGGTTTCTTCTTAAACGGTCTGGAAACATTATCTAAATTAAATTACATCCACAGTATAATAACGTGTGGCTTTTCTTAAGTAAGTCTAGGTTTAGTTTTCGACTATTTAATAAATATAAACATATTTTTATATTGTTAATAATAGCATAGATTTAAAAAGAAATCAAAAATTATTATTATTATTATTTTATTTTTTTGAATAAAGAAAAACAACATAAAATTTTTCACATTTTTTTCGTAAAGGGAGTTAAATCTTCGTACGTACCAGTGGGTGTTATTATAACTTAGTTTTTTGCATATATCTGTCTCGACTGATAATTTTTTAAAAAATAGTTTTTAATGTGTCGCTAAATGTCAAGTCTGTTGCGTGTTAACATGTTTTTCCATTGTAACCACTTTTCGATTGAAAAATCACATTTGGCCTGACATTGGACGGCGGCATGGTGCTACTTGGATACTCTGATCATCAAACACCCTGTAGATCTACACATTGAAATCGACACCTTACATTTGGTAGGTGTAAATTTTTGTACAAACTAATATTATTTTCAACTTTTTTATGCAAAGCATGAAATATTGGATATAACTATCACGACAACTGGCACGTAAATGCTATGACCTGATAAATTTGCATAATTTTTATATCAAAGGTTACTGGATATAAGGTTAAGGTTTGCATTTCAGCACGAAAGTATTGGAATGATCGGGTTTGCAGTAAGTTCAATATATAATGACACTTCATATTTCTGCTGACAAGCTTAGATAGATAAATCTAAATTACCGAAGCATGAACTTGACTAACTTGTGTTTCAAACCATAGTCGTTAAATAACCCACAGAAGTCTGCTGTAGTTAGGTAGTTTAGCCTCTATTACTTAAACGTCTCGTGTCTAGTTAATCAGTGTGACATACTAGTATTTGATCGCATCAAGATTTTATTAGAGGTACGGACAGTGATAGAAGTGTTGCATTAATATCCTTTATAACGTACGGAACTTCAGAACTTGCAAAGTACGAAGGGAAGTAACTCCAACACACATGATGGAAAATCCCCATTTGACATATTTGCCTCAATTGAATGTATTAGATTTTATGTGAAAAATAAACAGTTGCATATATATACATGTTATAAAATCTTAATTGGCTAATGCAGCTGTTAACTGCAAGTATACTGTATATAACATACAATAAGAATGAATGGAACGCCTTTATATCTTAGTGTATAAAGAAAGTCATTGGTGCTTTAAAACCCATGATGATGAAACCAGTGATTTTGTTTGCCTAAAATTACTACCGAATAAAAGGTAGTTTCCCCTTGAGAAATAAGACCAAAATTTCCCAATTTGACAACTAAAATTCCCCAAAAGGCAAGAGTGACACACAATCAAATAGTTTAAGTTAAATCCAGTTGTCCAAAACTGTTCTGACAGACAAAAAACGTTAGATATTGTCACAATATAAGATCTTTGCATTGAATTTTAAAATTCTGAGCATAATATGTGACATAAAAAGGGTCCAAATTTTCCCAATCTGAAAGGTAGAAGGTAGTTTTTAAAAACCATAGCAAAATCACTGGAAACCTTTTAAAAATATGTTATAAATTAGTTAAAATCAGTTTTATACAACAGCTAGTGCCAATAATTTTAAATGTGTATATGTAAATGTATATTTTATTTTTATGGAGAACACTTGTATCATATATGTACTGTATAGTGTTTGTATGTAGAATGTTATTCAAATAAAGATTATTATTATTATTATTATTTTATTATTTTATAATTATTATTATTATATACATTTCTAAAATTTTAGCTTGCCATTTAAAGAAGACATATGGTTGTTGTAAACACTATTATGTCATGAAACATGCATCCGTGATAAAATAAATTATCTCCATATATAGCTTATTGTATAATAGGCAGTCACTGGTGCATTAAGAAGATGATAGAACCTTTTTAGGATGCATGATAATTTAGTTAAACCCAGGTTGTATATAACAAATGTTTTCTTAAGTTAACTCTATTGAACTGTTGTAGGTATGACAATTGGTAGAGTGAAAACATTAGTTTCAACCAACTGGTTGAGGGAAAAACTGATGAAAACTACCAAAAATGGACTTAGTGGTCTGAGAGTATTAGACACATCCTGGAGCCTTGACCCATCTGTTGACAGTTATAAGAAATATTATCAATAGTAAGTTTCCCCCTCTCTCTCTCTCTCTCTCTCTCTCTCTCTCTCTCTCTCTCTCTCTCTCGCACACACACACACACACAGAGAATAATGTGAGTTGGAGTTCTGCTGGGCAAGATAATCTTTTTTATAATTGAATAAACAATTTAATTTTGTTTATCAACAGTTTTTGTTATTCAACAAGAAGATTATTGTAAAATTATCCTGACATGTTAGGAATTTATATTTGTGTACTGTAAGAGTGCTGCTGTTGTTAGTTGATATAATCGAAAATGTTAAACCAAAAGTGCCTACAAGTAGCCTTTTTCCTACAAAAGAGTCTGAATAACCAAGGTTTGATTGGAAACATATACTCTTTCCAGAACAATTTCAAGATGACATTCTGTAAGAAAATCTAAGATTTTGTTGCCATAAATTGTATTTCATGATGTTATATATTTCAGTGCTCACATTCCTCAAGCTGCACATTTTGATCTAAATCGTTGTGTCAACAGCACCAAAGAAATCCCCAGAAATTTACCAGACACAAACTGTTTTACAGATTATGTTCAGAGTTTGGGTATTGGTAGAAACACTCATATTGTAGCCTATGATTCTGTTAATAGACTACCATCATTTAGAACATGGTGGCTGTTTAGAGTAAGTTTTATATAAACCTATACCAGTATTTACACATTTTTTATCTGATAAACTATGAGGCACTCTTTCTATATTTATTCATTATTTTACTAATAACATATGTAAAAATTGATTTTTGCAAATGTAAAGATCCATTTATGCATAGAATAAATAGAGAAATGATCTTAATGATCATAATAAAGTGTATAAACACTGTTTACAGTGAAACCTAATTATAATGCCTTTTGTTTTCTTTACCTTCTGAAATTCATTCCTATGGCAATTAATTAGTTGTCACTTCATGTCTAGACATTAAAATCAACAACTTTGTTTTTACTATAGCACCAAAATTTTACCACATCAAATTTATTTGTATACAGTACAAACATATATGATAAGTTGAAAAATTTATTTTTATTAGGGAAGGGATAAAAATTTATATCTAAATTTATCATTATTGAATTCTATATGAGTATATGTATCAATTTTGAAAGAGTGTAATATATGTTTGTTTATGTTTGCGCTTGATTTATTTGTGTAATGTTTTGTTCACTATTATGTCTACATTGTACACCAAGAATTTATGTTTTTGTTTATAACTTCATGTACCACCTCCATTGGTTTTAGTAAATTAAATACTGAAGGAATACAATAGCCAAAATACATTTTTAAATTAAAAAATCAGAAATAATACACTCTAATTTCAGTTATATGGACACAAGAAAATCTCAATATTAGATGGGGGTTTTATGAAATGGGTGGAGGATGGATTTCAAACATCTGTAGAAGAAATAGATATAGAGGTATGTTTAATAACTGTCAGTATAGTGGAACTTTTCTTCACCAAACACCTATTTCGACAGAAGATTTTGTTGAAAAAGGTTTTCTCAGTTTACTCAGGTGTCAATATCCACAAGGTACTTTTCTTGAATGTAGGCAGTTATTGTTAATAGCAAGATTTTAATTGAAGCACCATCATTTTATAAGAGTATATCTTGGTTGTCAATATAAAGGATAGCATCACCAACATTACATACATTACTTTATATACTGGTATTATTTTTTAGGATTCTAAACGAATATTTTCAAAATGAAAAACTTGTGATGCAAAAAGCAAAATCTAGTATTGTAATTAGAAGAAATGAATATATGAATGGTTTTGTTTCCATTATTTCATTTCAATAAGATTTCAATTTATTAACAGAAGGCTGGTGATTTTGTAGCAAAGATTGACCAAGATTTGTTATTTGATTTTGAAATGATGAAGAAGAACTTGGAAAAGAAATCTCACCAAATGGTTGATGCCAGGGGGGCCAAAAGTTTTATAGGAGAAGAGGATATTGAGGGAGGTAAAAATAAAATGTATATGAAATTGATAAAATCTCTTTGTGTGTTTAAATTCACAATTTGTTTTACCAGGTCTGTTTTGCTTTTGAGTTGTAGGTATACCCTGTAGATTCTGTTGGTTTGTTGCAAACTCTCTCTGTGTGTGTACATGCACAGAGATATTGGACCTTGATGATTATAGTCCTATATTCAAACAAGCAATTCATATCCCTTTCATTGGTAGGAGATACCACTGATGAAATAGTCAGTTGATGTTTTAATTTTATACAGATTTTATAAAGATTGGATTTCTTACATTAATGTACAGTTTGGTAATACCTTCTTGAAAGTATTTTTGGGAACATGTACCAGTAACCTGTCTTTGCTTTTGCTGTATTCTTAATTCATGGGGATACTTCATAGTTCTGGTAGACGGTTTGATAAGTATCCCTTTCAATATATCTAATACACCTGTGCCAGGTAAACACTAATGAATACTAGTATCTTTGCATATAGATGCTGTATATATCCAATCACTGTATTTTGTAAGTATGAGCAAGCATCTCATTTGTTATATTTTTATTGCAGATAAGATACAATTGCTTTGTATTGGAAAAGACAATATGCATTTTTCAAATTGAGCAATCCAAAAATCACAAAATCTTAATCTTTATAAAGGTGAAATAAACAATACTAATCTGGAATACCAGTTGGCTAGGTCTGTATATAATTTAGATAGTTTTTAGACATTTACAATGAGTGGATACTTATAATTCTGTTGAAATAATATTCGCTGCTACATCAGTATTTGCATTAGTATTTGGACATACATGTACCATGCAGTTTGGCATGGCTCAATCCTATAACCCTTGAATCATGAGTCTTTGGTTTCAATCATACTTCCTGTAGTCTAGCTCACACTGTTCAAGTCTGATCTTACTGACTTTTCTTTTTTTCTGTTTTCAGATATTAAACATGGTCATATACCAGGTGCAAGAAATATACCATTTTCAGATTTGTTTAATGAAGATGGAACATTCAAATCAGACCATGCCTTAAAACAATGTAATTACTTTATTAACATTAATATTAAAATAATTGTTTTACAGAAAAATTCTGAATGGGTATAGTAAATATATACAATATATATAATATTCTGTTGGTACCAAGTTATACTACCCTTTAAAAAGGACAAAAGCCAATCACTAAAATACCTATATAATATTCCATTGGTACCAAGTTATACTAACCCTAAAATAGAACAAAAGTCTATCACAAAAATACCTTTATGTTATTCTGTTGGTACCAATTCATATAGACTAGAAGCTGGTTGGACTAAAGCAAAGTGAATTTAAATTTTAAAGACATAGCTGGCAGCTCATCTGGGTCTGAACCCACAATCTTTGAGTCACAAGCCCACAGAATCAAATGAATGATTTTGTAACCTGAATCTTCATCACAAGATACCTCTTGAAAAGTCGCATGAAATTGACCATTTGTCTCAAAGGTATATACTGTTACATGTAATTAACCATTCAGCAAAGATTGACATAAGAATTATACTGTTATAAGGTGGAATGAATGCTAATGTTGTGATGGTATTTAGTTTGGTTTCTATCTTCCATCATTTAATAATATTTTCCATAGATTTTTCAAAAGAATGACTTTGTCAGTAAAACCATGCTCTTTTGATTCTTTACAGGTAATTTACCTGAACCAAGTTCCTTACAAATTAACAAAAATGTTTTACTTAAGTTAATCTTTATTTTGTAAAGTAGTCGTTATGTCCTCTATTTTTTTCCTTATTTACTTTCAGTATTTGATGCTGCAAATATTGACTTAGGTCGTCCAGTTGTGGCTTCTTGTTTGACAGGTATGACAGCGTGTGGTTTAGCTGCAGCAATGCATGTACTTGGAAAAGAAAAAGTTCCAGTTTACTATGTATGTATAGATAGTTAAATGAAGTGTTGGTTTTATGTGTCATACATTTGTTTTTATGTAGTGATAATATATGAGCTGTCATTGTCCAATTTATTTAATGCTTGTGATGCAACTAATCTAATTGATGATACCATTTCCATAAAAATCAATTTAATGCTATGATTTTAATGGAATCGGTGATATACCAATTCTATTTTTATATATCACTTGTTTATTTTGATTATTTTTATATCACTAAAAACATACTTAATAAAAAATAAGAATTTGTGATATCCTTGATGATGTCACAAATTACTTATAGAATGGTTAAACAGCACCTCTTTATAACAACCACACAAACAAACAGGCAAAACAAGCACACACACACATGCCCATATCCACACATACACATTAAAGGTATCACACCTAATGAGCTGACATGATAAATGTAACATGGGGAAAGCACCTTAGTTATTAGCAAATGTCACACATATATTTATAACTTGGCAAAAGAAGGTTATTTTTCTGGGTATAACATGTAAATCTAGTTCATTATTCTTTTTAATACTGCCTGCACTTTATAAGTGTGTGTGTGTGTGTGTGTGTGTGTGTGTGTGTGATGGGCTGCAAAAGTTTTTTAAGATAATTAGAAAATGATGTTCCATTTTAAGTTATTAGAACAATGTTGTTTATTTATTACAGGGTTCTTGGATGGAGTGGCATCAACGTGTAGATGATTCCCTTATAGCTACAGGGAGCAAACGATGAACAACCACTTTTGAATATGATTATGAACAAGATTTTATGTATACTTTTTAATCTCACCTGGGCTGAAGGCTTGTGTGAGATAATTGTGATCATTAATGTCTGTCGCCCATAAAAGTTCACTAAAATGTCTTCTCCAAAACTTTTTTGCCAAATTGGATGAACTTTTGTTGGAAGTTTTGTCTCCATTTAAGGTCACAGTTACCTTAAATGTAAAACAATTTGTTTGTCATTATATTTTACTTTTATTGAAGGTCAAAATGGCCTATGTCCAAAATTTTGAATGACCTTTTTAAATTGATTTAAAAGACCTAAAGCCTTCTTATCTTCACATATAGCATCTACAGTCATAATTGTAAGTGTGTTAAGACCTTTACCAAGATTAAAGTCAAATTGGCCATTACTAATGAAAACCTTAAAATGACTAAAATGACATTTTACCAACTTCATAAATAGTATTTACTCATTTAGGGTAGCTAAGTTTGCAGTTCAGAATCATGTATGTACAATTGTTAATATTCTTGTATATATGTGCAAAATAATTGTATTCCATTGTAAAATATTTTAAATCTTGTCAAAAAAATTATGCAATCAAATAGAAATACATGTAATTGAAAAACCTTTATATGGTAGAAAAATTACCTTCAAAGAAATCATATGTATGAAGCAACCCTAAATGTTACAAACTTTTTGTCAAAAATATTTGGCTGGAAAATATTTTATTTAAGTCACTTCAATAATATTTTATTTAAGTCACTTCAATTTGTCAAAAATTCTTAAGTGAGCATGAAAGCCAACTGGGCCTCTTTCATGTATTAAGGGGTTACACATAGTAAAATGTTAGTTGGTGTCATTATTCATTGTGCAATTCATTCATATAAAATATTATCAAATGGTCACGTGTAACCATTTTAGCCAATCATAAGGATGGAATTGATAAATACAATTATACAATATAGTGCCTTATCTCTGTGTGGTGACACTGTTATTTCAATAATTTAGGGGTATAATCCTCTTATATTATAACATCATCTGTAATGAGAAAACATTAAATTGTTTAAAATAAGATCAAAATTTGCTTGCTTTTGTAGGCAAGTGGGTGTTTATAAATACATGTATGCCTTTTGTGGATGTTTGATGTTACTGAAAATAACAAGTTACAGATGTGTCACATGATTTATAAGGATTTTGTTCCTACTCTCCTAGTCACATTATCATGGCACCTGGTGAACCTGTTGATATTCTATCCTAATAACTAAAATAAGATGTTATGGATGTGACATGAATTATAAGGCTTTTGTTCATACTATCATTCTCTGATAAAATGTATTTGAAATGATAATCAAATGTACACAAAATCTTAACATCATGCAAGGAACCATGATTAAGAGTTGACCATGATTAAGAGTTGATTAAAGCAAAGAACCATGATTAAAATTTGATTAAAAGCAAAGAACCTTGATTAAGAGTTGATTAGAGGGTGTGTTATTGATTAAAAAACAATTTTGCATTACCAGTACATAATATGTGACATTATATATGACATTATATGTGATGTTATGTCACATTATCATCTGAGAACAATTTATTTGTTAGTGTATCATAAATGTACATGTATATAATTGATAAATATTGGCAGCAATAATTTCAAGATAAATGTTTGTAGTCATACATAATTACAACTAACAGTTGTTTTCTTCATGAAAAGAAAATCCACAATTTTCAAACATTATTTCCTTTAAACCTTAAAAAAGTATGACCTTCTGTCGTATCTTTGTATCAACAATACATTGTATTTGCAATATGTCCACACCATTTTAATTATATACAAGTGAATATAAATATGCACAATTTTTTTTACAGTTTTTGTTATAAAATGTATTATACAATTAACCATTATTATTTTGCTGATATAACTGATGAGAATGATTAGTTTTAGATATGATAAAACTTGGGAATTAGAAAATATGAATATACTCATTTATGATAACAAATATTCTTGTATGTGCATGTACATGTATCAGTAATTTGTTTTACCTATAATATAATTAATCTAATGAAATCCAATTTCTTTTATTCACATTACTTCAGTACGCAAGTTATTGCTATGTTTTTTTTTTTTTTTTTTTTTTTTTTTTTTTTTTTGACTGGATGATATAAAGATATTTGGTATTGTAGGAATTTTTTGTACAGGAAGTTATAAGTATTATTGAACAGGGTGATATAGAAATTTTTGGTGAGAGTGATTATTGAAATTTTCCAAAAATTATTCAGTTGTTCAGAGAATGTTACATATCATATTATATTAAAGTAAAATTACAAATTACTACTCTATTAAAAGATTATTACAATTTGCTATATTTAAAACCATCCATTATTTGACTTTTAAATGGCAACAGTCAAAATAGAAAAACTGTTTAGTTTTCAGACATAATGCTATATGTATTAATTTTTGTGTAAATATATATGTCCGCATGTATATGTAATATATTTTACTTCAATGAGTGTGACTGTGTTTTTCATACAAATCAGTAACCCATGTAATCAAACTTATTACCTTTAATTACCGGTATATCTCGCATGATCTGAAAATCAGAAGATAAGGAATACATCCTTTGAATGCTGGAGTGCAGGGATTTACATGTATTATTGTGTAAAAAGTGCTTTTATACACCAAGATAAATGTCGTTCTAAAGGTCATATAAATTTATGAATAAATATATTTTATATCAACGATGTGCCAGTGACTTTTTAGTGCTATTTCAGGATTTTCTCCCATATTTTGGGACTTTGAAAATAATTATTTTCAGCAATCATTTAAACAAAGAGATCATACTTTATGAAATCAATTACTACAGTTTCCAATCTTTACAAAATCACAGTTAAGATGTGCACCTCAGTTTGTGGTATTATTTAAGACTTTTTTCCACATTTTCAGAAACATGACAGATTGAGCTTATTATTAAAACAATTTATGGAGAACTGAACAAAACAATTTAATTAAAAATCAACATTTGTTAGTAAAGAAAATATTGTGGTCACTTTGGGTGGAATATTTTATTGTTTTTG
Source organism: Tegillarca granosa (assembly GCA_029721355.1). Taxonomy (NCBI): domain Eukaryota; kingdom Metazoa; phylum Mollusca; class Bivalvia; order Arcoida; family Arcidae; genus Tegillarca; species Tegillarca granosa. The sequence continues at coordinate 48,231,115 of CM056595.1, forward strand.
TATGTATACAAGAAAAAATTTTAAAAATATAAACTTTAAATCTTTATTTTTTATTTGTTGTTTCACTATGAGCTGTAAGTCACTTCAGAAACCATAGTTTTCTAAAATATAAAATAACGATGCTAAAATAATCTTTTGAACGAACTCGAAACCTTGCTCGTTCCCTAACTAAGATTTTCCTTAACTCAAATTTAGTAAATTTCAGCAATCTCTTGTAAAACTATAAATGAACATTTTTAACAAAACTAAATGTGGATGTTAAAAGCTTGAAGTGATTTTTAAAAGAAACCTTTAAATTCCTGTATATCTAAAAATTAATAAAATTTTTGTGATTTTAAAGTTGCCAAAATTTTAGACAAGAAAAAATTGTGAAACTGAGGCCTGGCATTTTGCCTTGGTACAAGCTAAAGGCACCTCAAGAGTAGGTAGGTCGCATGTGGCTGTTATAGGGTGTATCTGTTGCTAGAAGTAACGTTAATTAACAGGTAAAAATCATCGTCTCACGTGTACACTTACCATGGCACGGAAGCCGAGTATTAATGTAATGTTACAACAATCTGAACCAGTCACTAGATCCAAAGCGCTATCACGGCTCTAGCAAATCGCATAATTTTACACACTTACATTTTTGTTGTTGTTGTTGTTGATGTTGTTGTTGTTGTCGCCACGTTTGCCTGCCAGTTGAGCGGCACAGGCCCTCTTAGGCCTCTTGTAATATAAATTAAGGTAAAATATCGGGGCTTGTCCTAAGTTAGGAAATAAGTTTTGAATTGCTATATCTTGACAATATGCACAAATTATAAGGTAGTGCATTCAATTTTTGATATTGTCTTCAAATAAATCTTTGAAAATGAACCCAACGTATAAGTCTAGTTTTGACTTTTTTGTTTTTGTCTTTTTATTTAAAATCACGATGCTTATAGACAACTGTCATCAAAATGTCACGATGCTTATAGACAACTGTCATCAAAATGTCACGATGCTTATAGACAACTGTCATCAAAATGTCAAGTTAACGAATCTGGCTGTGATCAACTTTTTGCCAATGCTGATTATATTAAAGCTATGTTAATGAAGTTTTCAACTTGTAACTATCGATGGAAACAGTCATTGAATGAATTGTATCCGTGTTTGACTATTTCGCAAAATATTAATATGCAGTCCAAAAAAGTGTATTTATCCAAGTTGGTATGTACTGGCGAGAGATACAGGCCCCGGATTCACAATCATTCCTTAACTTAAATTGAGCAAATATCAGCAATCTCTTTCTGAGTTACAAATAAACAGTTGTGATAAAAATGTGAACAGCTGTTACAAGCTTGAAGACATCTTTAAAATGACACCTTAATTTTCTGGATATGTAAACAATCAACCAAAGTATTAAAATTTCAAATTTGCCTGATTAAAGTTAAAGAAAATCTTAGTTAAGGAATGATTGTGAAACCGGGGCCAGGCCCATTAATCCTCTGAAGGACCATTTGTGTGAAATAGGAAAAACTATAGTGACTTCCAATTTTAAGCCAAGACCCACTTGTCAATTGAACCGTTACGTCCCATCTATAGAGCACCGACTTGGAACAAGATAATATTGGCAGTTTTCAACTGACTGTAACATTTTAATGTATATCCATTGATTTGTGTATATATTTGTAAGTACTGAAAATTCTGTCACTACTCGGTAATATATTGGTTATTTTGTATATCTAGTCGAGAATACTGTCAAAGATACAGTATTGTTCAAATTTGACTTATCTTCTTAAATTTATACGTCATATGATACGGAGCCTCATAACTTCATAAAGCCTAAATGGCCTACATGCGAAACTCGAATTAACGGTACCTTCTAAAAACGTATTGGTCAAAATATCTTGGTGGTTAGGCCCACCCATTCATGTCTACAAGCAATAGAATAATAAAACACAGATTGAAATATGCCGAACTGCACACAATCGAGTCGAGGAGTTCAAAGTTTAATATCAATAGACAATAATAGATAAGACATCATCTGTTTGAATTTACACACAAATCTCATTTCTCTGAGCTTCAATAAGGAAGTTATGTTATCGTGTTTCTGTCTCGGTGATATATGAAAACATTTATTTTGTAATTGTGATAGTTATCTGGACACATTCAGCCTCTTTATTTAACAACCGTATAAATTGTCATCTATATAGCACTATCACTCAACAAAATTATATAGTAATTTGTAATTTTTAAATACATGTATAAAATGATGTACATGTAATTACAACACGATGTAATACTTTTAAATTAATATTCTCATTACATGTATCTGATAACGGAAGGGCGATTTTATTTAATTTAAGGTAAGAACTAATACTACTGCTGTAATAAAATTGCATAATTAATTTGATTATGATCAAGCAATTAAAGTAGCAATAATGTTGGAAATCACAATTTCATATATATATATATATATATATATATATATATATATATATATATATATATATATATATATATATATCATATATAGTTTATTAAAGTCCGTTCTATAATTCTCATTTAAATACAACTTAACATTTATATCACGTACAGAATGAAAGAACTTCCCTGATCCGGCAATAGTGGTTCATAATATGAGATGTTAAAAGGAATAATAATCACGTTTTGCACATATACCGTTAGTTAGTTTCAGAGAAGCATATTTCAGTACATATGTATCACATGTAATTTTAATTATATTTAATGTGTTTATTTAAATACATTTTTTAAACAATTATGACTAAACGTGCAACTACATTGGTTTCAACTTCATTGTTACATGGAAAATTAAAAACAGCAGTAACAGATTCGCTTAGGATATTAGATACTTCATGGGTGCCAGATAAAAATGTAAATTCTTACATAGAGATTTACCAGAAGTAAGATGCTCTCTCTCTCTCTCTCTCTCTCTCTCTCTCTCTCTCTCTCTCTCTCTCTCTCGTGTATGTACCATTGTACATTTTAAATTGTAGTTTTTATTGGCAGGTACAACATGCTTTGGCCAGTTAAAATATTTTTCTATTTTAAATTTCCATAACTAACTTCAAAACATTTGCATGAAGTAAAGATTTCGACTTGGATTAATTTACGATGTCGATTTTAATAAAACATATAATCGCTTTATTCTTAATGCCATACTTACAGTGGCTATAACTTAACACTGCTCTACTATCTATTTAGTATTTTCAAAGTTAAAAAAGTAAATATATAGACCTTGTTTAAATTAGATTTTAAAGTTGGGTAAAAAAAATCCCCTATTATTGGTTTAATTACAAATATTTGTTAGATTTCATGACAAGTATTCTGAATTTTTCACTTTTTCTTATAAATTTCAGAGCACATATACCATATGCTGTTCATTTTGACCTTGACAGATGTGTTGTTAGCAAACCGGAGATTCCTAGAAACATACCAGATGAAAATTGTTTAACTCAGTATGTTCAGCGACTTGGCATAGGAAATGAAACACACGTTGTTGTGTACGATTCTGTCAACAAAGCCCCGTCGTTTAGAACATGGTGGATATTTAGGGTGTGTACAATTTTCCTTGTTTTCAAAAGAATAAAGAAGCACTATATAAATATACATGTATAATTGGCAATAACCAAGACGACCATCGCACATCAAAACTTCCAACTATTGATAAATACACGTACATGTATGCCATGGTAATCAATTAAGGGAAACTCCCGTTTTTATTTTGGGTAATAATAGACGTTATTTATTTTTGGGATGTGACGTTGGAAGAACAATTACCATTAATTTTTGTTGTGTAATACAACTTAAACCCGGTCGCTTACTCCAGTTTTATTGGAGTTGTCTATTTAGATACTATAGACATAAAGCAACATATGTCCAGTCTTAACACAGGGCAGTTTGATTGTATGAAAGCATATCTACTTTGTAAGGTCAGTTCTATTATAACTCCATGCTATATAAATGAGCACCAATTTTTGATGGTTTCTTGTAATGCACAGAAAAAGTATGAATTGTGTACTATAAAAGTTTTTTTTTAACAAAAACGAACTACATTTTAATTTTTTCTCAAGTTATTTGGACATACAAATATATCAGTCTTAGATGGAGGACTTTCTAAATGGATTGCTGATGGTTATCCCGTCACGACGGACGAACCTACGTTTGAGGTTAGTTGATAACTGGTTTTGAGTCCAAAGCTATTCGATGTATTTAACTTAACTATTGAAAATCTAGTAATTTTAAAATCCTTAAAACTAAATATGCTTCTTAAAATAGTTGTGGAAATAAACCACGTCAAAAGCAATGTCTATTTTTCTGTCTGTGTCTGTCTGTCTGTCTGTCTGTCTGTATCATGATAACATGGATAAAATTATGGATTTTGTAGCCTTTATTACTATTAAAATGATATTAATATCTATGAATTCTGTTAGATTGTGAAATGACATATCATTACCGAGCATTGTATGACATTGCTGTAAATAAAGTATAAAATGACACGAAGTTTCCGCATATTAGCAATTACTATTCTATCTTAACGTTAGTTATGGATCGATAAGTTTGTGTTTAATTAATGCAATACAAACGTTTTCGGGAAAAAATGTACGAAGCATTTAAATGATGATCAAAACACTGTAGGAACATATATACATGTTCTAAAGTCAACTCGTGTGTGTGTGTGTGTGTGTGTGTGTGTGTGTGTGTGTGTGTGTGTGTGAATTTCATAAAAACTAAAAATTTAATTGAAATAGTATAATAGTACATTTTCATTCAAGTCTTGCATTTCCGTGAACATTTTAGTCTAGTTCAAATTCGACAAGACAGCAAATCGACATTTTTTCTAATTTGGAGTACAAAACTGATGAGATCTGGCATTTTCAGACCGCTACTAAGACTTATAACATTTAATGTTCCTTTTTTCAGATCTCTAATTTTAAGACAAGTTATGATAAAGAACTATTATTTGATTTCGAGAGAATGAAAAATAATCTGGAAAATAAATCTCACCAGATAGTTGATGCACGAGAAGCAGATAAATTCCGTGGATCTGACGGTGATGGCCATAACTTTACAGGTGTGTGTCTTATTTATCAAATAAAACTAAAGAAAGTCGACCATGGGCACAAGAATAAACAAATCAGTGGGATTGTAGCAATTGATTTATCCATAGATTTGAAGACTATGTATACAGTAAGGTTAAGCAAGAATTTTCCCTGGTGTTCTTGCAACAAACTTCGGAATTCATATATCATTATATTCATATTCATATATATAAAGTATTTGTTTTCCGAAATAGACATACCTGAGGTTGTGATAGCTTTGTTTCATTAAAACTTACATAAAAATTTGATTCTTGTTATCACATTAATTTTTTCTTTATTAAGTAAAGATATTTTAATGTCCAGCAGGTAAATAAAATTTGGGTATCTTTTTTGTAAAATCATATTTAAAGACTAACTCATTTTATGGACATTTTTGGCTGACATAGCCTTCTTCAACAAATATGTTTTTTGCTTTGAAATTGTTAAAATTTTGGAACTTCGAAAAACTATGGATAGAAGCGAGGTGGCAAGGTTACATAAAACTAAAATGTTTAAACGTGTTTTTGTAGTAACGAGTGATATTGATTATTTTAGACAAAAACTCCAGTAACATACCAGGATCCAGAAATATTCCATTTTCTATGTTGTTTAATGTGGACGGTACAATGAGATCAGAGAAGGACTTAAAACAACGTAAATATACAAATTAGAATTCATAAATGTTCAAGTGAACATATTATATATTAGAATTATATTTTACAGTTAACAAGATTATGTTAGAGTAAACAGGTCTATGGCAAAGTAAACAGATCTTTGTTAAAGTAAACAGGTTCTATATTATAGTAAACACGTCTATGTTTGTGTAAACATGTTCTCTATTTGAGTAAACAGGTCTTTGTGTAAACAGGTTTTATATTAGGGTAAACAGGTCTATGTTTGTGTAAAAAAGTTCTATATTAGAGTAAACATGTCTTTGATTGTGCAATCAGGTTCTATTTAAGAGTAAACAGATCTATGTTAAAGTAAACAGGTCTTTGTTTGTGTAAACAGGTTCTATATAAAAGTAAACAGGTCTTTGTTTGTGTAAACAGGTTATATATAAAAGTAAACAGGTCTTTGTTTGTGTAAACATGTTATATATAAGAGTAAACAGATCTATGCTTGTGTAAACTGGGGCCGGTTGCACAAAAGATGATTAAATTTAACCACTCGTTAAGGTTTAACGACTCATTAAAGTCTAATCAAATGATTACCAAATCAGCTGATTAAAAGCTGTTGCTCAAAACATTTTAACACATCGATTAGTTAATCAATGATTAAAATTTTAATCAATTGATTAAATAAAAATATTACCCATAATTCACCACTCTCAGTACCACATCCAAGATGGCAGCCTCCATACCTCCACCTCAAAAAAGGCAGAGGAAGACCACCTTTTCACCTGGGGAAATAAATGTCCTAGGTGAAGAGGTGGAGAGCAACTTAGAGTTGTTGAACTCTAAGTTCACAAATGTTGTTACAAATAACAAAAAGACGGAGGTATGGAGGCAGATAACTGCCAAAGTGAATGCTGTCGGGACAGCACAGAGGACAGTGGAGGAGGTGAGAAACAAGTGGCGTAATATGTGCAGAGAGGCAAAATCAAAGTTTGTTGAACACAAAAGAATAAGGACAGGAACAGGTGGTGGTCCAGCACCTCCTCCACTGTCTGAATATGACGTCCATGTGCTAGATTTGCACTCTGAATGTGCATCATTTAATGGTATCTGTGGCGGTCTCGAGGTGGGTCTAGCCTTGACCCAGGAAGATGCAGTGCCAACATCACGTAAGTTGATAAGCTAAGAACATACACGTACACTTTACATAACTATCAATTCGAAGAACGGACAAGAAAGACTACAATAGTATCGTATATTGGCAGTCAGCAAGACAGGTATATCGTTTTGAAATTAGCCTTTTTTTAAATAAAATATATATTTACATCGTTAAACGTTTAACCTGATAATGGACCAATCTATTTCAATTAACGAATTTTCAATCTTTTCGTATGAAATTGGGATTAACTGAATAGAAATAACGAAATAAACTTAAAAGAAAAAGATCGTCTGCCGGCACGATTGTTTACATTAGAAATGACCTTGACCCTTGTAGCTATAATTGTGTCATGCCTACCTTCATTTCGAGATCCTTTTTAAGAACAAATTGCGAAGAAATTCGCAGTATTAATGTAAAATCTAAACTCCATGAACATGAGATTACTCAAGTCGTCGACTGTCTGATGCAAATGAATTTGTATTCTTGAAATGAAATACACACGACAGGGATCGCGCCAAACCAATGTTGATAATATAAATTAAAACGGGAAAGGATACAGCAACGAAATCCGTATTTCTCGTCTTGTATTAAACGTAACTTCTACCTATTACACAGGTATATATAATGCTGTCATTGTTAACGGTTATAAATCTTTTAAAGCATTTGGTTTTTTTTTAAAATCATTATGCAAAGGGCAATCAAATTTTTTTGACTTAAATCTGGAGGAAACTGGAGTGTCCAGTCAATTGCACTTTCAAATGAAAAGCACTGCACACAACAGACAATATATTGAAATAAAACAAACAAAATGATAACACTAAGAGACCACTGAATAATCTTTTTTTTTTTTTTACTTAAATCTGGAGGAAAATGGAGTCTCCTGTCAATTGTACTTTCAAATGAAAAGCACTGAACACAACAGACAATATATTGAAATAAAACAAACAAAATTATAACACTGAGAGACCACTGAATATAAAACTCGAACTTTTAGGTGCAACTGATGATATATATCAGTCATTTACCACTTTTTGAATTTAATCATAAAAGTGTTTTGTCATATACGGTATATGACAGTATTTATTAGCATACAGCTTTGTTCCACAGTGAACAAAAAAAGCACCTATATATAATCCAAACAACAGTAAGTACTTGTTGTATATTGAAGAAAGATTTAAGTACCTATATTGTATAAGTGAAATAAAGTAACCAGTGATTTTATTAATTTAAAAAAAAATTGAAGTACTGCAGTGAAAAAAAATTACATTATATATCAATTTCAATAATCTTCAATTTGATTTTTTTTAGAAGAAGAAACTTGGGATAGAGCTCTCAGAAGAGCCACGGAAGCAGCAGAGAGTGGGATTGAAAATGTACTATCTGGTCCCGCAGGTGATGCACCATGTTCCCCTGCACCACCTTCAGCTGTCATCCCTATGATACCAGATGAAGAAACTGGCAGTAATGGACAAATGTATTCTTTTTTGTTCTAAAAAGTTATGATTTTCCTTAGGAACTATTTTCTTTTTGAAAAATCTGAAATGTCAAGCATTTGCAATCATTTGATTGGATTGGAAGCTTATTCTACTTGAGATTTGAGTGAACTTGATAAAATGTCAATGACAAGTTTGTTTAATAATAACATACACACATGCTTAGGAAAGATGTAATTATTTAATATACAAATACTTTTAGAAAAGCAGCATGGGAATAACCAACATTTTTGTATCTTCCATCAATCATACATCCAAAGTTTTTACCTTTATACTGATTACAAGTATCAATGATTAAAAACAAGCTTGAAAAACAAATAACATACCAATGACAGATAAATAAGGATTACACTTAAGAAATAAATTGTGCCAATATCATATATTGCAGTACAAAAAAGTGAACAATTAAATAACCACAACAGTTCCAGTACAATAATATTTAATTGCCCTTCAAAGTGAAACGCTTTAAAAGATGCGCTGTACAATTATATGCATTTTTGTCATAATGCCTAACCAATATATATGTAATTTTATGCAAATCAATATTTCTAATTGTTGCATTTCATGAGATTAAATCAAAGTCAATTAAGTAAAAAAAAAGACCTAAGGGCCTTAATGCTCTCCTAAGGGTATGCCATATCTCATGCAGAAGTTCAATGGACAATTACATGTACATTAATTAAAAGAACTGTTTAAATTTTCAACAGTTAGGACCTAATGTAAGGATATTTGCAAATTGATTATTACTTGTTTTAAAAATACTACCATACATCTAAACATCTAAGATTTAGCTAAAGTAACTGATGAAACAAAGAAGAATAGAATTATATTATAATAAAATTAATAATAATACATAGGTAAGCATTTTTAAATTAATATTAATTTGAATACAAAATTACAAAACATTTTTTAATTTTTACTTGCAGTAAAATTCTACCTACATCGACAAGACCAAAGAGGAAGAAGATCACTACCCAGGATATTACCAATTTGCAGTATGAAGTATTGCAGAAGGAGAGTCAAAAGCTTGATTTGCAAATACAACTTCTGAAAAAACTTAATAATTCTTCAGTCGCAAACCTGTCTGCTTCTGAAATAATTTCATCATTTAGTTAAATGTTGTTTATCTGTGATTATGTATTAACTTTTACACCCACTTACTGCTATATATATTAACTTTTACACCCACTCACTGCTATATATATTAACTTTTACACCCACTTACTGCTATATATATTAACTTTTACACCCACTCACTGCTATATATATTAACTTTTACACCCACTTACTGCTATATATATTAACTTTTACACCCACTCACTGCTATATATATTAACTTTTACACCCACTTACTGCTATATATATTAACTTTTACACCCACTTACTGCTATATATATTAACTTTTACACCTATATATTAACTTTTACACCCACTTACTGCTATATATATTAACTTTTTTCACCTATATATTAACTTTTACACCCACTTACTGCTATATATATTAACTTTTACACCCACTTACTGCTATATGTATTAACTTTAACAACACCCACTTACTGCTATATGTATTAACTTTTACACCCACTTACTGCTATATGTATTAACGCTTACACCCTCCTTACTGCAATATCTTATAAACAGTATAACCTGCTACAGAGTCCACCTGTCTATAGCAACTGGTCTGAAGTATCCCCAGTGGATTTTACTATGTATATAATGGCCCTCTATATAAAGTCCACCTGTCTAATGTTAATAAAGACCATGCTTTTTAGTCCCAAATGACTCCCCAACCACTGATTTTAAATCAAGTTTTTTTTAGTTTTTGGATATCAACAATACATGTTTACTTGTTCATAAGATGACACTCTATATAAAGTCCACCTGTGTATTAAGTTCACTATTACTCAGTCCCTTGGGTGGTCTTTATACACAGGTTATACTGAATGAATCTTAATTCTTAATATATTTTTTCCCTTTTTGGGGTTATTTTGTCAAAAAAATCACAGTTCCTTTCTTCATACTTTCCCCTGAGATAGATTTCATGTAATTTAATAAATTAATCAAAAAGCTATATTTTAGTGTTAATATTTTAAAATTAAAACATTTTTTCTTGGTCAAATCAATGATGAATAACTTGTATGATTTTAAATTGTGCTTTTCAATGCTTTTTGGACAAAGAAGACTTAAATACAGATTTTTCTAGATATATGTTTCTTAAAATACATAGCAAAGTTTTTTGAAAATCTTAAGTAGATATCTCTATATTTGCAATAATTATTTACTATGCATTATATTCTTTATAGCAAACACTTATACATGTATTTGCTAACTGCAATAATACACTAATCCTGTATCCAATATTTTGGTGTAGGGATACAGGTATAGCTTTTTTCATTTTTGATGTATCATTTCATACTATAATTTTAGTAATTCCAAAATTATCAAATTCCATGTATAACATAAACTTAACCTTTAATTTTTGGAATGTGTATAATTGCATTTTCATAAAAAAGAGAAAGTGAACCATATTATCATTTTTACCCTAATTTGAGATAATTGAACCTTGTATTCTTGTTGAACTAATTTATTGAAATTGTTACTAATAATATAATTTTATTGTTGAGTGAAATTGCAGGGGTCCTACATTTCCTATGATCTTAATACTTTCCTATATTTTCCTATAACATTTATTTGAAAAACCTCTTATATTTTCCTATAATTTAGTTACTGGTAGCCTCAGGAATTCAGATTGAAAAATACAATTATTTGTGATAAAACAAAATATAATTTCATTAAAAAAGATTGTAAAACAATGCAATAGAATCAAAATGAGATGCATTTCATGATATAAGGGAGACAATCTACCTGTAAAAACATGCACATAGTTAATTCAATGCATAGTTATTAATGGTATGTGTTATTTTTACCTTTTATTTACTGCATAATTATACATTCATAATAGATATTGTGTATCAAGTAGTTCTAAATTAGCATTAATGGGAATAAAAAGAGAAAAAATGTCAAATTTAAATTTTTCTTGTAGTGAAAATTTGCCAACTTTAGTAAGACAACAAAAAAGAAAAAAGAAAATAACCCAACAAGATGTCACAGAACTACAGTATAAAATTTTAATGAAGGAGAACCAGAAGTTAGACCTACAAATACAACTTTTAAAGAAACTGAATTCTTCCCAATTAGATAACTTTACAGCATCTGACATCTTTGCATCATTTAGCTAATTATACATGCACAGTATAGCCTGTATATAAAGACGACCTGTCTATAGTAACCAGTCTAAAGTATCCCCAATGGATTTTACTGTATAATGTCACCCTCTATAAAAGTCTATCTGTCTAATGTCAATAAACTTTACTCTTTCATATAGGGTATCCTCTTTACAAAGTCCACCTGTGTATTAAATCTGCTTTTGCTCAGTCTCCAGGCTGGTCTTTATACATAGGTTATACTGTCAATATAATTTTGTAACAAACCTCAACTCTTTCATACCTAATAATGCACCATTTTTAGAAAATATGTTTCTCTATATACATAGCATAAAATATTCTTATTTTTTTAAACAAAATTTCCATAACTTGTTGAATCATAGAATTGAGAAATTTGTAACTGAATATCCAACATATCCTTTAATCATTTGGCCCCTTTATCCATAACAAATCTTCAGTACAACATTATTTAAGTTCTTTTTATTGCAACTGTTCAGATGGCCAACAAAGTTGATAAATACAAAAGTCTTGAAGATGATATGGCCCTGTTTTGGAAATATATCTTGACATTTACTGTTAAATAATTTATCTTTTCATACATCTACATATCCATTTTGTTGTTCTTATGACAAAGAGACTCATTTTATCAAAAATTGAAAAAGAACAAGCTGTATCATTTTTCTGAATTTTCTTTATATTAATTGATTCTCATATTGTTGAATAAAATTGTTAAAATTATTACCAGGTAATACATCATATTTAATTGTTGAATGAATTTGTTAAAATTGTTACCAGAAATATATCATATTATTGTTAAATGATATTGAAAAATCCGTTTGAAATTCTTGTAAAACTGTTAATTTTTATAAATTGTTATAGTTAGATGAATATATAAAACTGGACTGTTTGATTATACTTTACACATGGCTTTGGATTTTTTATTTTGAAAAAAATTAACTTTACCACACAAAAGTACTTGAACATAACAAGCAGAAACTATTTTATCATTACATCCAGTGCTTGTTTAGAGTCAGTATTTGCTTATTTCTACTTCTACAATCAAACATATTGTCAAAGAAAACATTTTAAAACATTTCTGAACTAGCCAGTCTTGTTAAAGCTAGATAATCACACTAAAAATTTACAAAGGTATTCCATTCATACCATAGAGAAAACATATGGAGTTTGGAAAAGGCATTTTCATGTTTTACATTCAGAGACAAGTCAGGATTCCTGACAAAAGAACCAGTGATGATTAAATCAAATGAAGTATATTAAACACAAATTTCTATTTTTATTAAAATGCATATGTCTTACACAGTCTTATTCCTGGTAAATATTATATAATAATGTTATAAAAAATCTGCATGAATTATTTATGATAAGCAAACTGAAATTTTTGGGTAAGATATTTTAAGTATGAATATTCAAATTTAAAAATTATTTTGATAAACATCCTTTGATAACTTGATTAATTTAAATTAAAACAAATAATATTAATAATAATAATAATAATAAGAAAAAGAAGAAGAAGAAAGTACCAGTATATAAAACTGTATATAATATTCAATATAACCTGATCTAAATATCTCAATAGTAGTGTTAATGGACATGAGGAGAAATGATAAAAACATTCAGTGTATTATCACTGTCAGCCAAAAAAATCTCGGGTGTTAATATTTTTGCTGATGGTGAAAATCTTCCATAACACACTAAACAAAGGTCAATATGTTTATACTCGAACAGTTTCTACATTTCCGAAAATTATGATATGAATATTATGATAAAAATTTGTATAAATGGTCTTTACTGACTGCAAATTGATTGGTTTCTGAGAAATTAAATCAGATTATATTGTATATTTAGACATTTGCATTAAAAAAAGTGTTTGCATAATGATCCCTAATTCTATTTCCTTCCTCTCGACCATAATAGGGCTCAACATTAGGCTGTTCTAACTCAACATATTCATCATCTGCATCTATTAATGGTTCCTTTAACTCGATAGCTATATTGTGCAATACAGCACAAGCAATAATGATTTTACAGACTTTTGTTGGTTTCATCCTTATCTGAAATTGCAATTGATACTGTAATTATTCCTGATCATTTGAAAATATGTCAAAATAGATTTACATTTAAGAACATTTTATGGCTATCTAGTAAAGTATGAAATATTAGAAAAATATATATATAAGGAATAAAACTTATTATATTGTATATAGCAAATACAATAAAAGGGTTTCCAATACAAAAGGTAACTTTATTTTACTTAAAAATGAATGGGGAATCCCAACTTTATAAATTTTCATATAGTTAAAATATGATAAAAATTATGATATAAAGAAATTAAAAATGTTTGTAGCATACAACTGTAAATGAAGAATTATAGTATAGTTTTTTGTCTTCATGTTCATGTAATTAAAGGGGAGTAATATAAAACAAGATAAAAAGTGTAACACAAAAGTGCATTGTGAAACATTCCTATTCTATGTAACGCACACACACACACACACACACACACACACACACACACACACACACACATTACTTGCATATGAATTATCTCTTCTGGAAACTGACCACAGATCAGTACCAACAAAAGGCTTGAAACATTTCAATTTATCATATTGCATCTTTAGAAATAAGGCAATACTCACAATAAAGAATTTTGTATGCAAATCAAATTAAAATCAAAGTATAAAAGGTAAAGAAGGATATACAACATGGTAACAAGTAACCAAATTATTTCTTGTGTTTGGTACACCAAAATGAATGGAAGGATATCCAAGACGGAAACAAGTACCCAACTTATTTATGCTACACTCTTTAGACATTTTAAGCAAAAGGTCATGGTCATTGAAACTATCAATATAACTGAAGAGCTGGAGTGGCGACAACAACTTACCTAAGTGATCACATACGGCTTGGACATTGATGCTGTGATACCCCTTTCTATTCACAAAAGATGGTTCATCATCTGTTGGTGCTATAATTCTAACATGTGTACCGTCAATTGCACCGATAACGTGTGGAAACCCCCCATTCCTGTAAAACCCCTGCATGATGGTGCTTTTCTCTCTTTCAGTTACTGGCCATTTAACTTTGTTTCCTCCAAGCTTAACCAAAGCATCAGTAACACTGGTGACTGCTCTTGAAACAGTGCTTTTATCGAAACCTAAAATTCAAATTGGGATGAAAAAGTTATGGCATGGTGTGTTTGAGCAGAGCTGTGTAGCTTGATATATAGGTAATAATATAGACCCTGATTCAAGCATATGAACTGAAGTCACACCCTAAACTATAGATCATTTTGTGTGTATTTGAAGGGAAGAAGTAACATAAATTATCATAATTTATTCTTATTGGGAGTAAATACATGTATATATACTTTTATGTAAAATTGACAGATATTTGAGTCTCGTTTATTCTGTAAAATTCCAAAGAGGACAATTTCATCCTAACATTATCATGGAGTCATGTGTATTTTGTCAAAGTTTTATGACATGAGGAGGATTTAATTTATTCACTCTAAATTTATTTCTTTTAACTTACCCATTGTGTCTCCAATGACTTGGAGAAAGTTGCCACTGGCATAAAAGCGAAGAGCAAGTAGAACTTGTTCCTCTACAGTAAGAGCCCTACTTCTCTTTGTACTGTTCTCCACATCTTCTCTGACCAAGGAGGTAATCAACTGTATGCCTTCTTTACTGAACCTGTACCGTCTTCTGTGTTCCTCATCAGAAAAAAATGAATGCTGTCGCCGAAATTCTCGTTTTTTTCTGATTTGTTGGTTGTTTGACAATGTCAGTCTCAAATAAGCAGCCATTTTGAATTTGCATTTAATCAGTGATTAAATTTTTAATCATGCTTCAGAGGTTGATTAAAAATTTAGTCATTTTAACGAGTCGTTAAAACTAATCATGTTTTGAGCAACAGGATAACCAATTGTTAAATTTAACGACTCGTTAAACTTAAATTTAACGAGTCGTTAAATTTAATCATCTTTTGTGCAACTGACCCCTGGTCTATATAGATAACAAATCCTTTTATTAGAGAAAACAGATTATAAAGAACAAAAAGTATTCAGTTTTTGTGTTAAACTTACAGTCTCAAATTTATTGAAGTTTTCTGAATGACAAAAATCACACTGTATGGTATACACATCTTTTGATTTTTCAGTATTTAAAATGGTTGGTATAGATATAAATCAGCCTGTTGTATCCAGTTGTCGGTCAGGTATGACTGCTTGTGGTCTAGCTGCAGCCTTACACGTACTTGGTAAAGACAAAACACCAGTATATTACGTAAGTACAGACAGATCTTAGGAATATATTCAAACTTACCCGATTACACAAACCACCATCAGCCTTACACGTACTTGGTAAAGACAAAACACCTGTATATTACGTAAGTGCAGATAGATCTAAGGAATATATATTCAAACTTATCCGATTACACAAACTGCCATCAGCCTTACACGCACTTGGTAAAGACAAAACACCAGTATATTACGTAAGTGCAGATAGATCTAAGGAATATATATTCAAACTTATCCGATTACACCGTTTTTTTTTTTTAAATTAAAATTTTATACGAAGTACATGAATTACTTGATTACTTTTTTTAAAATTCTTAATAACAGTCGGGCGGTTGTTTTAATTAATTTAATTTGAATAATAATATGCGGAATACATGCATATTGACATTAGAATTCATTTCAAATTTTGCATTTTACAGGGGTCTTGGCTTGAATGGAGTCGCCGTTTTGTTGATACAGACATTTCAAGCAAGGGACTCTAATTTTTTTGGTCATTTGATGTTTTTATATAAACTATTGTTCCTGAAAATACCTAAATACCTGTAAACAGTCACTGATTGATTAAATGATTGACTTACGGATTATAGGATGGCCTATGGAATATATCGATTAATTATTTATAAGATGACCTACGGAACACAGTTATCTATGATATATGCCGGTCTGGATATGACTGTTGTGATTTATCAAACTCAAACATAGGTTTTGAAGCCTGAACTACATTGTTTTTCTGTTAAAAGTTTGGTTTTTTTAAAATTTGTTTTCGATATTTAAGTATCGTAGTTTGATAAGTACTTTAATGTGCTAATAAAATTCTATTTGTGAAAATGTTTTGTTCACCAGTCATGTATTTTTCCAAGCCTATTGTAATTTTAGAACATTAAAAAGCGAGTGTAATCGAAATGTTGTTTATTGGAATAAACAGAATGTTGAATTCCAAACATGATTATATAGTTAATATCAAGCAGTTCTTGTGTAATTGAATATCAGCATATTCACGAATATAACCACAACAATAAAAAACGTATCTTTACGTATAAGAAACAAATTCGAAATAGTTCTGGCTCTAGAGATCTAAAATTTGGTAATAAACTTATTAGAAGTTGTGAACTTTACTTCGTCAATCTCTGCTTATTTGCATTATCTCACTACTTTAGACAGGTATCATGCATTTTAGTAAATGCTTCATTGGTATATCCGGTGGTGTGGTTTTATTATTTGTCTTGGAGACTATCCCATATATAACTTTATTTAACGGTCTGAAAAAATTACGTGATTGCAAGATACTATCGGGTGGATGTTCCATAAATTCATGATATCTCACTAGAAGTTTTAGCATGTGCAATCAATTCTTTGTATAAACCCCTTATCCTAGACTTGTTTTTCGAATTATCAGACCTTGAGCCGGACATGGTAATAATAAGACATAGACTTTAAATTCAGTGTTAAACGTTGTCATACACACAGGTACTTGGGGACGGGTAACGCCCCCCTTTTCACGGATTTTTGTTTTCTGGGCAATTAAAACGTGTTTTTTATGACGTGAAATGATCGATTTTTTCGACCTTCTTAAAACGTAACGTACTCGGGTAAAAGGTGTTGTACTATAGTTGATACATCATCAGGAAATATTTAAAAGTAAAAAAGTCTAGATAATTTTATTAAATTGCCCAGAAAACAAATATCCGGGAAAAGGGGGGGTACCCGTCCCCAAGTACCTGTGGTTAGGGTCGGAGGAAATTCAGACTAACCGATAGAAATAAAATCAAGACAGACAATGAACACATACTTGGTTTACTAGCTATTATTAAACTTAGTCTTTACAATATTCTCTTTAAAATGGATATATATATATACAGCAATCCTCTATTTTTCTTTAGATTGGCGGATTCAAAGGAGGTATGGAGCTTGCACTGTGTCCCCTTTTGAAAAATCTAAGATAGAGAGGGGAGAAATATGGCAAAAAGGCATCCGGATCGGGGCTTCGTCACTAGGCCCAAAACAAGGCTCGTACCAGGACCCGCTAAGCCTGAGACGTTAGCGCCCCCAAGACACCCTCCTTGAGCCTTTGGTGCTCGTAATATCTTATAATAATATTTTCAACCCCCACCCTTTATTAAATTCTGGACCCCCATCCCCTGCTTTATTACCATTGTTCAATATTAAAATAAAAATATATAAAAAGTACTTTAAACATTAAAAAACAAGATGCAAGAGTCTGATCATACCAGGCCCTAGACCTGAAATACATGGCCGACTTTTTTATAATACCGATGTTGCCTATCCGAAACGGCAACATCAATATTATAAAAAAAGCTGTTCGGAGCCATGTATTTCGGGTCTAAACAGGCCCGTGTCTGAGTTAAGTACCAATTTTCCAAATAGGTTCTCTTATAACAGGAGGGATTTTTAATCGAGCACAATACGATAAACATGGCGGCGTCCTTACATCATTGGTAAACAACAACAAAACATTTGTCTATCTTATTACTTGTTTGAAGTGATGGTTAGTTTGTTTCACAAGACAATATCTTGTTTTCACCTTTTGCTATATTTACCATCCTGGACACCATTATTGAACCCTACGGTTCTGAAGGTGTTGAGACTTGAGAACTTTCACATTGAGCGGTTGAGCGATTTTTCATAATCTACTGTAGTTATGCAATAATAAGATGGCTTGGACTCATTAGGGGTTTTTTCTCAGTGTTTGTTTTTCAAATGGCTCATTGACAACTCCATCTGGTTGTAAAATTCTATGCATCTACTATCTTTTGGTAAATATTTTGGCTAGATGTTAATTTCACTCATACTACACTAGTTGTCATACTAAAGGGGTTTGTTACAAATTTCTCAGCATAAACTATACATATACACACTAAAAGAGAAAAGGGAATCAGAAAATTATTGCTCCGCTTAGGATCATTATATTCATTTTTTTTCTGCTGAAATATTATGAATATAATGACATGTTCATTTTTTACTTTCTGTTGATGTTTTACTCTCTATAAAATCTTTCACCGACTACATACATTTTCACAATATATAAAGAGCTGTTTTAAAGTCTGCCATATAAAAGTATACTGAACTTTCCTAATTTTATTGATTGTTACAAATGTTATTGTTTCCATTTGATGGAAGCTAATGGAACAGCTCTTCACAACGGGTCTCACTAATTGGCAATGGATTGCAACGGATCACAAATGATCACTAAGGAACATAAAATATACCGAATAAAGCGTTGGAATGTAAAATATAGTTCAAATTATGTCCACTATGTAATAATTTGTTATTAGAAAATTCGAAATTGGTGTACTTTTATCAATAATGTAAATTTAATCCTAACGGCAACCATTTGTCAGGGGAGATAATTCATATGTTTTAACTTTGGGCTACTTCCTTCTGGAGGAACACTCCTGAGTTAGATAGCTTTTTATTGATAATATTTGTGTAACATTGATGTTGATGTTGATTTTATCTAGGTCACAATACATATGGTATATAATCTGAGACTATCCTGGTGCCATTTTCGCTTCTAAAATTCATTTTGTATGTCTAGGTTGACAAGGCAATAGATACCATTCATCCCTTGTAGTTCCGTTTCCTAGATGTTCCAAGTCATTATCAATACGAGATTCATAAATCTCATCAAATCTGACGATCCTTTATACATATAAATGCCATTTGAGTAATCATTTGTGATCCGTTGCCAATTAGGGACATCGCTTCACAACACATACAATCCAGATTCTTCATTATTATTGTTGTTGTATACACTTGCAAAATACTTGCTCATTTGCAAATTGATTTTAATATGTTGTCAAGTTTCTAGACTCATCCTCTGTTGTATAACTGTTGTTTTGGTGTTAGATTTAGTTCAGGAAGATTTTTGGACTGTCCTTGTTTTTTTTTCTGCTGAGTCTTAAGTAAATAATTCATTTATAATTTTAGCAATACTTCATTTTTCATTTGATTATAATAGATAGTTAGAAGGAATCACTTAAGCCATAAAATTTATATTCTTACATTTACAGACAATGACAGATCTGAAACAGTTAATAACGAATGCAAAGCTTGATAATATACAGAGGATTGTTTTAAATGGAAAACAAAAATATCTTTGTTTTACACATTTAACATCATGTTGGGTACTGTGTGCTACTGATGGTATGGATGTATGGCGTCTAGAACTTGATGAACATGAAATTGAGTCACACAGAGAATTGGCTGAAGTTAACACACTGGATGCATTTCTTGCTAAGATAAGGTTAGTGTTAAAATGTAAATGCAGTAAATCTTTGTTATAATGTCCATCAAAAACATTGCTATCTTGCTTATCATTACACTATTTTTAAGTCCCAAAAATCTTATATATGTTTTTCTTGAAAAGCCTTCCTAGATTTCTTGCTTAGCTGCCCACTAATTGCACCGAAATTGACCAAACAACTGGTGTCAGTAAAATGAGGTTTATTTAAAGATGTAAAATAGATTAGCTATGATCTACTGTATATGTCTCATCTCTATGGACACTCTTGGCTGTTTCAGTGCTGTTGTATGTATTGTTTTATGCTTTATACCAAAATATCGCAATAAAACACAAGATTTATCATTGTTTACTATTGATGAAGCAGTATTGATTGATCGGGAGCATTGTGTCCCATTTCAGATTATTTGATTGTACATGTATTGAGATACATGTATCACTTGCTTGAGATTAAATTTTAGAATTTTTACCTTTGATATCGCCATGCTTATAATTTAGACAGTGATTGTTCCTAATTGCACTAGACTGACAAGCCTTTTGTACTAAGGTTTTTAAGTCCTAACACAACTCTATGTTTAACTTGTCTACAACAAATATTGTAGAGCTTATGCATTCTTCTTCGGTGTAAATAACTACCATAAAAGTTCAATGCATTGGCTTATAGTTTAGCAGTTTTCATCATTTAAAAATTTTGTATTAATTTTTTTTAATATACAGTGAAATTTTATTGGACTTTAAAATTTGGGAGGACTAAATAATGACTAAGTCACCCATAGTGTTATAGAAAACTGTTCTAGTAGTTCTAGTAATCAAAGTTATACAGCACTGTAATACTTATGTTTAGCTTTTATAAACATCTTTTAATTCCAGGAAAGCATTTTTAGATGGAGATTTGTCAGTGGCAATGGTAGGAACTAAAGCTATAATAACTATTGGTAAAGGGGCTGCTTCATTCAACTTCGACCTTTATGAAGCTAAGGTAGTAGAACAGAAAACAGACCTTCAAAGTGTTCTGTTTAGACTAGCAGAGACTAATGACAATTTAGAGACAGAACTAACAAAAGCAAACAAAACTATTGAAAACTTAAAAGCTCAGAAAGGAGGTGGTGGTCCAGCATTCATGGACCTGGGTCCAAAGAAAGATGGCCACCAGGCTAGAGTGAAGCCTAATAAGACTGGAATGAGTGTTATCAATCCTACAAGTAGAAAACGAAAAGCTGCTACAGGTGTTGTATTTGATTAACAGTTATTTATAGTACTGATGAGTAAAAAGGTTTAGTACATGTACTTAGTAGTCCACATGAATTGCCTTGACATCAAAAACCTCAAGATACACATAGACTATTTTGTCCTGTTTGAGTTACTTGTCTAAAAGAGGTTTTAGATCAGATAGGATCTGTCTGGTATAGAGATACATCTCTTGTAGTAAATTGTCATTTTAAAGATCCTGTTCTTTGGAAAATTTTCAAAATAAATTGATTTTTTAAGAAAGCAACATTATATTTTTTTACTGGAATTACAAAAGCAGGTAAATTTATGTATTCACACTAAAGATTTGTGTTTTGATACTTTCACAAATATACACAATGATTAATGTGAATTGAAAATTTCTCAGTTAACAGTACACTTCTTTATGAAGGTGTACCCTTGTAGATGAGTATAAAATAAACTTATAAGTGTTTCTGTTGTTAGAGAGAGAGAGAGAGAGAGAGAGAGAGAGAGAGAGAGAGAGAGAGAGACTTAATATCAACTACATGTTGTACATTGTATTTGTAAAATCTTCAGAATATTACTTCACTACAGGGTGCATTAGTATGACATGTTATACTCCATGATGTTTGTGCTGAACATTTATTTTCATTGCACATTAGAGCAACAAAGACTTTTTATTGTAAAAATGACATTATTCCAGGAAATCAAGGTGAAATTTGTTTATTTCATTCCCCCCCCCCAAAAAAAAAACAGAGTATGATGATGATGTGGTACACTTGTGAACCTATTTCAGCATTTGAAACCCACACACAAATTTAAACATTAACAGTGTAAAGATAAAATACTGTATAAGTTCTTCCTTTTATTTACTCTTGTCTTCATGTCATCACTTGTTATATGCATTCAATAGTATTGTATTGCAAAAAGTCTTGTATAATAATAAAATATTGGTAATTTTAAATAAAAATGTTGTTTTTTATCATTGGATTTTTCGCTTATATAGTGATAAGGGGTATTACATTTTAGACATGCCATATATGTATACTGTTATTATTTGGGCATACTATGATTCTATGGTATTGATTTAGTTAAAACCTGTTTTATTAAACACATGAAAAATGTATAGAGTTGAATGTAATTACAGGTAAATTGTACAAGTAAAGTTTGCAGGACAAAGCATACGTCTGCCCCATACCTTGTATTAAGTGGACCAACTTAGTTGGTACCATCCATAAGGCTAAAGTTTGCAGGACAAAGCATACGTCTGCCCCATACCTTGTATTAAGTGGACCAACTTAGTTGGTACCATCCATATACTTAAATTGTACAAGTACTTACTCTTTGGGAACTCCAGGTCTCACTATTTGCTTATGGAGGTGGTATGATTGCCTATTGTAAATTATGTTTTTACACAATCATTGGATAAATATTCTTGCTATATAACTGTATTTTGATATACTATTGGTATATTTGTTTATTTTATCTTAAACCACTTTGGTTGCAACTTTCTTGATTGATAAAATACTGTAATGTTGGATGTCAGATAGAGTTCTCATATGTGTCAAACATGAGAAATAATTTTTTTTCAAACCACTTTAAATGTAATGAAAGTCATCTTGTATTTTGCCTGGCTTAAATAATTATCATTTTTGCCACAACATATAGCAAGGCTATCTACATTGGGACACCTCTGTATTAATAAAAATGTAGACTAGTCAAATTGCATTTTACTTGATCCAGCCATGCAGATATATGTACAGTATTAACAAAAGAAGAAGAACATTAATAAGTATAAAACTGGTAATGCACACCATATCAATTAATATTTATACAAAGGAGTGTGCATGATTAGGTGCTGATGTCCCAATAGTTAAATACACTTATGTATATATCACAAGTTCTATACAAAATTGTTTTTGTAACTAGAACACTATATTATAAAGACATTTTCATATAAAGACAGTACTGATATAATAATTGTATAGGATGGAAACTGACAACCGTAAACATGCAACTTCAAACAGCCAAGAATTTCATTGGCATAATTGTTCTACAATACTGGCCATTATAAGAAATAACTAATAAATGTAATAAAACAGACAGTTTTCTATACATGTATTCAAACAACTATATGTACCTGGAAATCTCTGAGCAGTGGTAATAATACATGTAATGAAACAACTGTATGTACATCAGCATTAATCAATACATGTACTCAAACAGCTGTATGTAGCTGACAATCTTCCAACAGCAGTAATCAATAAATGTTATTAAACTACATACCTGACAATATCTTACCAGCAGAAACCAGTACATGTAATCAAACAGCTGTATGTAACTGACAATCTCAGACCAGCAGTAATCAATACATGTAATCAAACAGCTGTATGTAACTGACAATCTCTGACCAGCAGTAATCAATACATGTAATCAAACAGCTGTATGTAACTGACAATCACAGACCAGCAGTAATCAATACATGTAATCAAACAGCTGTATGTAACTGACAATCTCTGACCAGCAGTAATCAATACATGTAATCAAACAACTGTATGTAACTGACAATCTCTGACCAGCAGTAATCAATACATGTAATAATCAAACTGTATTTTACTGAAAATCTTTACCAGCAGTATTCAATAGAAGTAATCAAACAACTGTTTGTTATTGACAATCTCTTACTAGCAGTAATCAATACTGTACAACTGTATGAACTGAAATCTCTTACCAGCAAGAATCAATACATGTAATCAAACAATTTACATAGGTGACCTAGGGGTGCAAAATTCATAGAAAAAATCTTATGCAGCATTAGTTAATTGATGAAATCAAACAACTATCGTTCCTATCAGAAAAATTCTGAAGTTGTGTTTGTCCCCTATGGGGTCATTGGTCTAAATTTTGTTCATTTCATGAAATTTTGTTGAAGAAAAAGTTGTGTGTTTTTGCATTAACTTTATAAAAATTTGTAAAATGGTGCAGATTGTTATTACTCAATTATTTGAGCATATAATAACACAGGGGTTTCATTTTTGACATTTCCATCAAGTAACCTTTAAAATGAGGTCAAAGGTCATGGTCTGTTTCTGTTTTTTTTTTTTCTTTTTTTTAATTTTTGCGTTTTTCTACAATTTTAGCAATTTTTGTTAGCCAGGGTCAAATGTCTGGGTCATAACCTTGTTTTTGAAATAGGCATAACCTTATCTTGACCATATGTTGGGATTTTGTCAATGGGTTTCAAGTTTAATGGATAATGAACTGACTTTCAAAACTGGGTAAAGGTCTAGGTCATGATGTGATAACCTTTTTTTTACTTTGTATTTTTTGAAGGAGTACTGTTGGGAGATCAGCTAAATTTGTGACCAGCAGGCTCATTAGGTAGAGCATTTTACTAGTATAGAGAGGATCTGGGTTTGAGTTTGCTAAAATTTTTCCATTTCCTGTAACAAATGAAGGCATCAAACATTTTTTTGGGGGGAAAAAAAATTAAAAATGTCTGACTTACATTAACAAAAATCTTGGGTAAAGATTGATAGTGTCACAGTATTATATCAATAAAAACAAACACTTCCACTTTATCAACACATTTATATAGACACACGACAATTATTTACAGAGTCAAATTAAAAACAATGAGATGATATTGTTTATGAAATTATGTTTCTTCTACAGTCATTCTAGATACATATTCCTTGTACAATATTGTCCCTTTATCAGGATCTACTGCAGCTGATAACATCTCCTCTAATTCTTCTGTGGTAAACGGCTCACCTGAAAATAGATTTAAACAAAAATTCATTTGCAGTTCATTTATTTTTCAATTTTATGTTAAATAAATTCTATTATTCTTTTTTTTTTTTTTTTTTTTTTTTTTTTTTTGGGAAGGGGGGGGGGGTATTTCCTTGTTGTTTGTTGATTTGTAAACATTTTTAGGACTTTCTAAATCATAGTACATGTATAGGCCTTAACCTTAACTGTTACAGCCACCTGAGTTAATGGCATGGTAAAGCATTGTGTTGTGTGTCTGTGTGTAAACATTAATTTAGGCCAATTTGAATCAACTTTAGTGTGAAGCATCCCTAGGTGGAGTAAAATAAAATATGCACATATCAAATCCTGAAGTATTCAAGATGGTTGCTGTTACTATAAAATATTAGTAAAATAAAGATATACATTGTATGTCTGATACAGTCTGACACCTGGATTATTATCCAATTTTGTTCAAAGTTGATATATAGAATGTGTGTATAACAATTTAACATATGTATCAGGTTTTTATAAACATTTTCTTTGAATAGTTTTAGTTGAATGTGCAAAGAAGGTGTTATATCTAGTGGATTCTTCGAAATTTGTCTCTGCTAAAACTACTGGCAAATTTGATATGGAAGGTCATTATAATAAAGTGAAGAAGTTAAAAGTTTGCACAAATCAATTACCTGTACCATTCAAGACAGTCACCTTTACTATAAACAGGAAGTAGAGAAAAATGATCATTTTAGATTTAGTATTGTCAGCCAATTTCATTCAAAATTAGTATACATTAATGTACATAATATATACATGTATATATCAGTGTGCAGACTTACCATCTTCAGACATGTATTTTGCCAGCTCTTCTTGTGTAAGATATCCTTTACCATCAGTATCCAATACTTGCATGGCTTTCAGTAATAAATCTTCTGGTTGACATTTATACCTGTATAAAATGGTTAACAAAAGCAATAAGCCTATTAAAAAACAAATTAATCAAATGCACAAATTGGAAGAGATTGGACAGATCTGAAAGTTGCCAGAACATTGTAAGATAAATTGTGACAGTGGAAACCATATGCTCTATAGGTAATTCATATGGCAAATAGAAAGACATAATACACATGTACTTGTACTGTGGACAGGTATATCTTTCTGTTAGTGATAAAAATATTTGATTCAGAATAGTAGAACATCTTTTTTTCATCAGATTATTTCTGTCTTTTGCCAAACACTGGGGAACACAAATAAAATTTGCAGCTTCTTTGGATAAGAAGACCGCCTTGTCTTAATAAAGCAAAGTTATGAATTTCTTAAACATTCTCCTGATGTGGTTATATCTCAGTATAAATAAAATGATCTTGAAAGGGACATTGAACCCACTCATCAAATCAATACATTTGATTCAATCAAACTTTATATAATGATGTATAGTAGGGGCACAAAATGGGATAATAACTTGACTGATTAAAGTCACACTGAGCAAAAAAAGCATGGTTTAAACTCAAAACATCAAAACAATATTACTTGTTTAGTTTTAGTGTTGTGGACAAGGAATAATCAGTTTTACCTTCTTTCCATTAGAACTTTTGTCATCATTGGAAGGAATTTTTCAAATCTTATATATCCTGTAGGCTCTTCTTCTTCAATCTGTACAAGGGACACAAAAATGTAATACATATATACAAATGTATATATAATTTAATAAAACAACTTTCTTGACCAACTTGAGATTTTGGTCAGATAAGGCAGGGTTTTTTTCAGTTGGTGTTTGGTTTTCTGGTCCTTTAGTTGGACAATACAGACAATTACATGTATTAAAGGTTATTAAATATTAAAGGTAAGAAATTTCACTAATATTTACTAAAGGTTTAATTTTACTGAATGTAATTTAAATGCACATTCGAAAAATGTGCTTGAGCTTCATTTCAAAAGACATCAAAGGGAAATTTTAAACCACTTTCAAATACTAGTATATAATGTAAAGTAGAAGAATTAACTTATTTAAAAATAATAAATCTTTGCAGAACAATCAGATTATGTAATGGTGATCCAAAATAAGTTTTATTAAAAATGTTTAACTAGGTAGTCGTGTTCAAATTTTAAATAAGACAATTGCTGTAAACCAACACAAATACCAACAGATGCAAGTCCACATTTTAAAGAGGTTGTAAATTTAGTAATTTATTTTTCTTTTAAAATATGAGAATGGTGTAAAAAATAAAATTGAAATATTGAAGGACTGACTTATTGTGTGTAGGTAAATGAGATTTAAACTGAAAAACTTTATACCTGGAGTATAAGCTTAAACAAAGTTGAGTTTAATCACTATAATTAATTTTCATTTGATAAAAGTCAGTATTGAAGCAAAAGATGTCAAAGAAATTTATTTTATGGTAGTGGTAGTCATAAAAACATGCAATGTCAATCATAGTCAACATCTTAAAATCAAAATTGAATGACATTAGGTATGTTTATAAGTGAAAACTTAAAATTCACAAGCAGCTTGAAAAAAAAACAATTACTTAGTTACACATTCTACACATGTAAATGATTTATTAGACAAAAACAATATACTTCTGTAATGGTCATTCCTCATAGTGCAACATAAGACCAATTATAAATTTATAAACGACAAAAGAATAAAGGTATATCTAATAGAAAGGAAATTTGTTAGGTATTCATTGGTATTACCTCTGATAACATGTCATGTAATTCTGCTTCACTTGGACAGCATCCTAGTGATCGAATAATAGTTCCAACTTCCCTGAGAATTAAAAAAAGCAATATAAAGTTACAATTATCAAATGTTTTATCATTCATAGCTAGAAATATTATATTTAACTCGAAGCTTTTAAAGCTGAATTAACTGTACTTTCTCACTAAGTCCTACTGACGAGGATCAAACTGCATTTTCAAGTTTAAAGTGAGCAGTAATTTCAAGGTTAGAAGTAAATCTCTCTAATGTAATTACAATACAATGTATACACCACATAAAGCTCACTTTCTTTTTTGCAACACAATTTTAGTTAATTAAATCTATCTACTGTTATTAAATATTAAAAGGAATACAGATGTATATGGTGGCAACTTTTATATTTTTATAATGGAATTTACTCAGCATAGTATCTTCCATTGTTGATTTCTTATTTTATTTATTTCTGGTCCCCTGCTTTCACTGAAAGGGGGGGGCATTAAGAAGGGTTTGTCTGTCTGTCCGTCTTCAATCCGTCCGTCCGTCCGTCATTCTGTCCACCACGTTTGGTTTCCGTGCAATAATTTCAGTTACAATTAAAGGTTTTTAATGTAACTTGGCACAGAGGTAGCTTTTGACAAGAACTCACTTGGGATTGATTTTCGGGTCACTAGGCCAAAGGTCAAGGACACTGACTTAAAATAGAAAATTGTTTCCTGTCATTTAAAGGTTAACTGTTCAAGATTTTTTAATGAAACTTGGTACAGAGGTAGCTTATGACAAGAGCTCACTTGGGATTGATTTTCAGGTCACTAGACCAAAGGTCAAGGTCTGTGTGACTATAAATAGAAAATCGGTTTCTGTCATTTAAAGTTTGACAGTTCAAGATTTTTTATTGTAACTTGGCACAGAGGTAGCTTACCCATCATATATCATTACAATTACAGAAGTCTATTTCATTTGAAAGCGGGGGACATAAATTCTATGAATTTGCTTGTTTTTTTTTCTTCTTCCTAGTGACAATTTAGTTTTATATTTGAATTCAAAGGTTCCTGTCCAGTACAATTCAATTATCAGTACATTTATTTTGTGCATGACATATCATTACTTGGTTCCCGAACTAGACAATTCAGCAGGTACCATACATTTATCCTGTAACTTTTAAAACATGTAAAATGCAAGTAAAAAAAAAAAAGATATATGCCTCATGTTTCAACGTGTCTTATCAAGATTTGAACCCATGGCCATGAATCTTAAGCTTTACCATTAAGCCAACAAAAAAAAATCAGGATATGATACCAATATGTTGTATACTTACCGGACATCTACTGTTTTGTTGTTTTCATTATCAAATATATCAAAAGCATCTGTAATCCGTTTCTGTATATCATTAATTAACGAATCTGTAATTTATATATATATAAAAACAAGATTAACGTAAATTTTTGTTACCCAATAAATAGCTGGCTGTAAAATTGTCATCTGGGTCATAACATCTGTACATTCAAAATTGAATACAACTGTGCATGTGTGGAAATATTTATATAGAAGTACATTGTATCTATTTGTGTTATTGCTGTTGTATTTATTTGTGGTGTAAAATTTGGATAGAGAACAAATTTAAACGGGGTAGAACAAATATAAACGTGGTTTGTAACAAAAATAATGCACGGATAGATATTTAACCATTTGTTGGCCCGAAAACATCCAGTGTTTGAAATAAAATTTTGTGTGTGTAAGGAAAAGATTTACTATCTTTCGTTCTTTTAAAACATCCTGTGTTTTAATCGTTTTTACAAAAAATTATTTTACTGGCCGTTTTAATCAAACTTTGTTTTAAAATGTCAATAAGGGGGCATAATTTGAAAACATTGCTAGTGTGGAAGTCTTGTAAAATGCCTTGTAATCACTCGGAATCTATTGTATAAGAATTTTTTTAATGAAGATTTAACTGTTTAACATTCTTTTCAGACAGGTTGGTAAGAATTGAACTTAAGAAACATTTATAAACGTTTACCTGCATTTTCCTTTTGCTCAGAGTCCGCCATGTTGTTTATGTGGTTGCTAACTGTACTTGTATCAGCATAGGTATATCCCTCGTTTATTTGGAGCACCATGTTGATTTACTAAACGCTATGTTCACATGTTAAATTAATTACACAATTAAAAGTATTTTGTATTATTATTATTTATTTATTTATTTATTTATTTATTTATTTATTTATTTATTTATTTATTTATTTTCACACCAGCACTCGTTCTTACATTCTGCTACTCTTTTATATGCATGTTCATAGTAAATTCATCGACATATTTGTTAGTATCAAAAACTTACCATGATCATCTCTGTCTCACAATTCATATCTCAAAGTCAGGATGCAAAAACCGTGTGGCTTTTCAATACTTCTTATGTTAAAAGGTGTTTTCCTTATAATTCGACGCCGAACACGAGCTGTTTGTTCAAAATCGTGGGCTTCAGACAGCAGTGTCCCGTGTAGTCCTATCATTTTGACATTAATATTCGTGTTTCTTTTGGTGAAATTTTAAAATTGTGCACGTGGAAACTTAATTAACCATATTGACCTGAAGTTTGAAACTGTTTCTCTAGTATACATTTTACTCTTTCATAAATTTTAATCATTATGTAATAGATCCTGTCTGATTTTTTTTTTTTTTTGACAGAGATTGGCATAGAGGTCTGTTACACAAACTAGAAAACATTGGTTTTTATAAGTGGTTCGGCTTGCTTTTGTTTCAAAGCTATCTATTCGACCGTAAACAAAGAGTGGTTAAAACTAGAAAATCTAGACTACCCACTAACTGTCCTGATCTTTTTATGAATTATGTTATGCTTAAAGAAGTTTCTACTCACAAGCATCTTGGTGTTACGTTCTCTTCTTATGGTAGCTGGACTATTCATTTTAAATCCATACTAAATAAAGCCCGATCTCGTCTTTCAGTATTACGCCAAATGAATTTCAAGCTAGATAGAAACACCTTATAACAACTTTATTCTAGTGTTATTAGACCTCTTCTTGGATACAATATGACTAAACACCAAAGTAACCTGTTGGAGCAAATAAATACTGATGCAGCACGGATAGTAACGGGTGTCACTGTACTGATTAGTACTTCTTTACTCTTCAAAGAAACTTGTTGGGAAACTTTAATTGTTAGAAAAAAAACATAAATCAGTTCTTTTCTACAAGCTGCATCGTGCAGTATTACCTCAACTTATCTTTCTGATATAATACCACTGCACATTTTTGAAGTCATTCTTGTGACACAAGACGTCAAAACAACCTGTTATATGTACATTGTAAAACAAAATCTTATTTTGAATCATTCTTACCATCGGTTGTTAGACATTTGAACGATATCCCTGAAGACATAAGAAATTTTTCTTTATTAAGATTAAGTCTTTCTTGAATAAAAACATACAAAAAGTTCCGAAATTTTATTTGAAAGGTAGTCGTCAAGGTCAGATACTTCATGCACAATTAAGAATGTTGTGCTTTTAAAAAATTATCGTTTTCAAAAAAAAAAAAGTTATTAATAATTCATTATGTGTTTGTGGCACTGTTGAGACCATCAAGCATTTTTTTTTTTTTTTTTTTTTTTTTTTTTTTTTTTTTTTTTTTTTTGAATGTTTGAATGTCCATATATATTTTACTCCTCACTGAAATTGACGTTTTATCTTGTTAAACAAATAAACTGTTACCCTAAATTTACTTTTGTATGGTGATTCTAAAATTTATCCGATGAAGAAAACACATTGAATAATCTTTGAAAAGTACAAATTTTGTAATTAATACCAAAAGATTTTCCTAAACCATAATTTTGAATCAATGTACATGTATTTAGCATTTTATTGTGTTGTGTACTGTATTACGTCAGTTTGTTGTCGGTCTATATAAAAATGTTTCTTATTTCTAATTATGGGGGACGGATTAAAATAATGGTTTTTGTCAGTCCATTGTTTCCGAATCCTTTTTCAAATTCATCATTGTATCATTATAATA
This sequence comes from Tegillarca granosa, assembly GCA_029721355.1. Taxonomy (NCBI): domain Eukaryota; kingdom Metazoa; phylum Mollusca; class Bivalvia; order Arcoida; family Arcidae; genus Tegillarca; species Tegillarca granosa. The sequence continues at coordinate 48,262,932 of CM056595.1, forward strand.
CTATTCATTCTTCTGTGTTATTTTGAATAAAACATTTTTTGAATATAAGTAACTTGCAATTTGTCTGTACAATTTAATTTCCATTAATCTACTTAACTTACACTTGAAGTGTCGGAAACATAATATGAAAGCTTGTGAGGGTTATTGTAAAATGTTCCAATGGCAACCGTCCTAAATCAGCATAGCGTGTAAAATTCCGATTGTTGTTTCATTTCTGCATTTAAAAAATGGAAAGAAAACAAACGTGAGTTCATACTTTTGTAAAACACTATTGGTCTTATAAGTTGGTTAATGATTAACGTGCAAGTTTAACAGGTGTTTATGAAGTTAAATAAATTTTACAACGAACAAGACTTCAAATCCTTATTCTTTTAAAGCTGCATTTATAAAACATCCTTTTTAATTCACAGTGTTACACAAAAAAATGTAAGCAGAGCTTTTTTACCAACCGTTGACTCTTACAGATTTAATGTTTAAACAATTATGGGTAGTCGATTTTTGTGGGTTTCGGCTCCAGCGGAGCCAAAACTCACTATGTCACGGTTTTGTGAAGTTTGAACTCAAGGTGATTATCATGTCAATTTATGGCCGTTGCGCTTCTCCTCGAGGAAAATACGCCCTGGTAGAGCAAGACTAATTACATATTTATTTCTTTGCTTTCATAAATTCAGTCTTTGTGAAGTTATATGTGTATAACGCACGTAAATAAACAACAAATCATCTAACAGTTTTGGATTGGACGTCTCACCGCTGTATGATATCCTTCCCTACGGAATGATTATCAGCAGAGGATGGGATCATCAACCAATTACTTTGCACTTTCTCGATATTTTTAAAAAAAATTCTACGTTATTAACATAAGAAAATGAAAGTTTATTTTCTTAATCTATGCAAATTATGTCGCATATAATAGGCAATGTGTCTAGAACTATTTTTGTAAGCGCGCATGAAATCGTCTTACGTACTACTTGCTTACGAGTTGCAGATGGATTTAATCTGAGTGGTGTCCCCTTTTTGTTAGATACATGTATGTGCATTTACAAATAAACAATAAGGTTACTTTTAGAACTTAATCAATGTAGCGAATGGATTAAATCTCCATCGTTGACCACAGGAGCTCGTATTTACAGAACCGTAGAAAAATTTAATAATACGATAAAACCCACAAAAACAACGTTTTGTAAATACGTAAATAGAGCCCCTGTGTGTTGACCTGAAAAGCGAACGTTGTGAAATGTGTATTGATTTCATGTTGATGCAAAAACAGTGTAGTTTTTTTGTATGGTAAATTGTAATATTTGTGAGTATTATCCTTGATTATCGTGCTATTTTTCAGAGATTACAATCACTCCGATTTTGTCTTAAAAATCTCTGCCATTGTTACCTAATACTTCAGGGCCGTTTGCGGAGTTTTTTTGTATATGTGTGTGAGCAGAATTTGGGCATCCCTCCGGGAAATTTGAGACGCAAGTGGCTTATTTATATTTTTTGGGTCCATTTGTTATTTTTATTCGATTCACACGCTTACCCGGAAACTCGCGCTATATAAGCCACTGAACAGCCGAGCTGTTTGTACACAAATTTTCAATGGCTAGAACTATCTGAACATCGATTGATATGGTACAAGTGCAATTCTAACAACTGAGAAGTGGTATATAGACCTTTAAAGTGAAGTGGAGAGACAGCAGAGAAATTGGTCGGTTTAGTGCACTGGGAAATTATACACAAAGTTCCTGCGTTCACCTATCGATTAGGCTGGAAATCAAGCCTCTAGTAACGGCTTTTATATTCTTACTTGTATAACGGCACAAGTCAATATAAAAACCTTTACTAGGGGTCAGGTAGATCCCCCTCCAGTCAAAAGCCAACCAACCACCCCCCCCCCCCCGCCACCCCCCCGCCACCCCCCCCCCCCCCCCCCGTATACTGAATCCTGTGCTCTTCGCTATGAGAACAATTTTTCCCAAGAACAATTTCGTGAGTGTGTGGCAGTAACTTTCTTACTTGCCCCACCTAAGAAACTAACCCTGTGTGCCTTGATGAGAGGCGAGTGTCAAATCCACTGGGGGACTTGCTCCCGCATTCAATAATGTAAAAGATTAAAATCACAATATCCAGACAGTGAGATAGTTAATATTCTATTATTGTCCAAGAATTGACCCCTATTTAAGACATATATATATATAGTAGAACTTCGATAACTCAAACTTCGATATCTCGAATACCACGGATAACTAGAAGTCTTTATTTTGTCCCAACCTGTTTTCTTCATAAACTATATTCGAAAAACTTCGATAACTCTAACTTCTAAAACTCGGATACCCCCGATAACTCGAAATAAAAATTTGGTCCGTAATTTAAAAATCTATAAAAAATTAACTTCAAAAACTCGAATTTTTTTCTAACAATGCGTGATCAATGGTCCGTTAAATAACACGATTAGAGGAAATCACAGGAATTATAAGTAATTAGGCCATCGTTATATTAGAGAAGTGAATAGAGTAGTTCTGGTTATCTAACCGTTATAATTAGTATCAATTAACGGATTAAGTACCGTCACGTTTAACAGGTACGCTAATCCCCATACCCGAGTAGTCTGCCTCTTTCGATTACAGTTCATTTTTTTTACTTAATTTTAGTGCTTTGTAAAACCGTCTGTTTGTATTTTTAAATAAATGTAATAATAAAGTTTTGCTTATATACATGTACATATATCTGTTTTCCGATTCTGTTTTTTTTTTGTATACATCGTGAGTTTAAAATAAAAGAACATGTTTTAAAATTTTTGCTGTCGATATCAATTCTTTAATAGATTGATTATTATTTTTTAATTCGAAAGTATCTATATAGTATTTAGTTTTTTCCCTATTGCATTACATTCGAGTAACTAACTATTTACAACATCAAAGATTTCTGAAGATGACGTCATCCTTTAACTTCTATAACTCGAACACCCCGATAACTCGAAGTCATCACCGAAGTCCCGTGCACTTCGAGTTATCGAAGTTCTACTGTATATATATATATATATATATATATATATATATATATATATATATATATATTTTTTCTCAACAATTAGAATTAAGATGTAATGTTACTTAAATAAAAGACCAAAGGCTAATCAATGTTAAAACTCATTTTTCTGTGGAAAGAAAAGTTCTCTGACAATTGTGGAAGTTGTGAGAAGGCCATGAAAAATTTGTTTTTAAATGTGTTAGAAAACATAGTGTTAATTCAACAGGTTAACAATATTTGGTAACAACTTGCAAAAAAAAAAAGAAAAAAAACAGTTTTCTTTTTGATGAGCTTATGAACCAGAAAAAATTGAAATTCAATTCTTAAATAAAAAGAACAACACTTATACAAACAAAGCAAACATGCTTGATGATATTTGAAAAATCTCCAACTGGGGAATGGGCAAATGTGAGAAAGTTTACATTTAATACTAGTGACAGCTCCTTACTGGTATTAAAGCTCAGGGTCAGCATCATATGTCAAACTTGCCCTCTGCTCTGTGACATAGCACAATAAAATCAGCAAGTGGTTGTGTTGGTTCAAGTAAAACATGTATAACATGCACTCAAAAACTAATTTTTGGAAGAAATTTGATAGTGAAACACAAGTACATTAATTTGTAGACAACAGTAAAATCACAGAGAATGGAACAAGTCAAAATGCATAGGAAATGCTGAAATACAAGTATGCAAAGCATATTATATTTAAAGTAGGATATGTTTAACAAATTTCATTCTCTGAATAGGCATTATCAGTTCCAGCCCAGCATTTGCACTTGTCTAACTCTGGCTGCAGATGGAATAAACAATTTAGCATGATGTCAGTAGTAATTCTGCTTACATGAAAACTTTCAGTCATTAAATTGGCATAAGCCCATTTGGAATGAGAACATAGGGTTGTGCTATGTACATGACATTGAGGATTGTTATTATTATTTTGCTAATTACCATATGGAAGACTTGTCCAATAAATATGCTGTTACAAAAACACATTTTTTGTATTTTTCCAGTATCACAGGTTCCTATAAAAACTTATCTAATTGTGTCCAGCAAGAAAGCTACAGTTAATACATGTCTGTATTGTAACTCGGACACAACATCTTGAGCTATATTCAGTACTGATGAACCCTTAATTTCACAAGTAATATATGGAGAAATTTATGTCGTTTTAAAGTCCTGCAGGGTCGATTTCAAATAACAACCATGATTGCAATGAAGCGAATTGACTCATGGCCGCAGAGGCCCAATGTATTTCAAACTAGCCACCCACCAATGAGCTCCAAGTCTGACCTCTAACTGCGACAATCTGTGGATGTTCCACGAAGCTAGCACTATCATTCTGCTAATAGCTAGGCTACTACAAGAAATTCATCTACTCACATATACTTAACAAATTTGTTCTTTAACAAATCGTTCTGTTTGTGAGCATGTCAATAAAACCGTCTCAAGTTCCTAGAAATGGGAAAAAATATTTCTGATGACATGAATTCAGGGTTGGCATCTATTTTCATGGAATCCTGCTTCCCACAGGAATATTTCATGATTCAAATTGATAGCTTTACACTACCAACCCATTTCCACTTGGCAAGATAATCACGCCCAAACCCATCAGCACCATCGGTGCTTTGATTAAAAAGTAGAGATCTTTATTTTAAATGACGACTTTCCGTTTTAAATGTCGCTGTTTTTATTGTATAAACTGAAGCCACTGTCACAAAGCATTTTTTTAAATTAATTATGACAATAGTTTAATACGTTCTAACACAACTGTCAATTGTGTTTGAGAGCTCGATCGGCGTTTTCCGTCGTTCCGATAATAACATAATCATCGTTCGATCAATTCCGTAAGCAAGATAGAACTGTGTTTTGATTGGAGAATCAGTCTCGCCAGACAATTGGGCTCGTGCAAATTGAGGATCGGAGTAGGGTCAATAGATACACCGGCTATACAGAATCTTGCATTTAGTTGAAAGCAACCATAGTGAGCAAATATGTGAGTAAATCAATTTCTTTTACCATTTTCAACCTTGAATCAAATCGAAATGTTACAATGAGTAATAAGATAACGCATGCAGCAAGTCCGACAAATGGTTCGTTTTTCGGTTGCAAATCTGAATTTTTGACACTACCCGCATGTGCGTCCTCTAGCCGCCATCTTGTGGGAAACAGTGGAAGGTTTGCGGAAGCCGCAAGAAAAAACCTTACGATTTTTACATTTGCATGGACTCTTTTAATAATTTTTTTAAAATTTAAACCATTTAGTATATAGATCAATTTTTGCAACAGAAAACATGAGTGAATTAGACCCAAATAAGTTGAAAGTAGCAGAACTGAAGGAGGAGCTAAAGGCACGCGGGTTGGAAGTTAAAGGAACAAAGGCTGTCCTTGTAAAGCGGTTGTCCGAGGCTTTAGCGGGTGGATCAGGTTAATATTTTCCTCGTTATATAAAGCCTTATTTAAACATACTGCTCATATTCTTAAACTGTGCAATTGACTCGTTAACTACATTGGGCATCGGACATCTCGTTCCTAATAAGATGCAAAATTTAGCCCTATTTAGGCTATTATTAGCATGCTATTTTTTCTTGCATCTAAATATCTATGAATTAACTGTGCAGTCCCTTTTTCGCGTCTGTTACTGATCGAAAAGGAGACAATATGTATTAAAATTATGAAACAAAAATGCAGAGTTATGTATAATCCTACAGGGATAATGTACTTATTGAAGTCAACTCGTCCCAATGTTTTGTCAAAATTGTCCCACTTTTTTTTTACAAATTTGTTCCACTGTGTTAATCGGCATTATGATTCTTTTTTAATGCATTTTGAAAAAAAAATTATCAGTAGAGGACTGACGTATTAAAACTACATATAGCATGTCCCAATAGTTTTTCAAAATAGCTTTCTTGAAAATATAACTAGTTAAAGTTGTTCAGTATCATCTCTCTGTGTTACCACTAATTAAAATTTTGTGAAAAAATCATCACAATGTTGCTCTAAAAAATTTCCTAGTTTTCTAAACCAGATATGAAAAATAGGAATGATTCATGGGAAACCACTCTAAATTACCAACGTGTATAGATTTCCTTAAAATTGTCCCGTCTATAGTCTGTTTTAAATTAGCAAACTGTATACAGTAAATACCTAAATTGAATGACAACTCAAGGTATCCGATACAGACTATAAAACTGCTTACATGTTGCTTCTTGTAAGTTAACTGGCAGCTTTTGTTACAAACAATACATTGCGGTTCTTGTAGTATAGTCCCTGTGCAAGTGAACTCATAGAAATAAGAATACTGAAAAATTCCATTGAGCAGTCGAATTGAACTCCGTTTCTGGAGTTTACTCCGTTTTCCAAGTTTTCTGTACCGGCTTGCATTGCGAGATCGATTCCGTCTGCGCGACCTCTGGTGGTTATGGCAGGGTCGATAACTTGCAGAAAACTATATAAGAACAATTATCTGTTCAATTTAATCAAAATTGAATACTGAAGTAAAACAGTGAAGCAGTTGAAAAAAAAAAAAAGAATTCAGATATCTGTTTACAGAGTATTAAATAATTTCACAATGCCTTAGTAAGTTTTTATATGTTCTTTCTCTTTTTAATAATTCATTATTTAAAATATTTCTTTTTTTATTTTTAAGTTTTTATAACTATTTCTTTATTTACTTATATTTCAGTATTTAATATTTGTTTTAAAATATTTATTTATTTATTTATATATATATATATATATTTATTTATTTAACGTGAAGACTTCCATACTCGCTACATCTCGAACTTTGAATCACGATAACTACACATCCACACGCTAGAATCTCAATCCGCGAGGCAGAAAGATTCTTAATTATATTGCCTTCAAACATTTACAATCTTGATTAGCCAATCTTAGCATTAACAAGCGAAATTTAAATTAATTAACAACACCTAAGACACTCCAAAAACAGAGTTTCGTCTTCCAAAACATGCATGCGCGAACTCCACTTTTGGAGAAAATGGAGTTCGATTCGACTGATTGAGTATTGTGAATAATAATTTCATAACCTTGAACTTTGTTGATTGAGATTGATGTTTATAGCTTGATTTGAAAACTTTGAAAAATTATTAAAAATATAACATAAATATTTAAATGAACAGTATTGCCATGTCTATTCTACTTTAATTAGCACTTTTACTGTCAAGTTGCCAAATTTTCTGAATCTTACTTAAAAACAAAATTCTGAGATGTGTACAATTTGTTGTACAGTTTGATCGACATAGTTGTCTCCCCTTATACAAAGTCTCTTGAACATCCCAATCTCCTGTGACTTGCTACTGCATAATACTGCGACACTACAACAAGCAACAGCAAGCTACTTTTCTGACAACATGTCGTTGTGGCATCTTAATGTTTGTGTTTAGCATTTTTTCCACTTGCATGGCGAAAATGAAATTGTATATTGTATGCCAAGAAAAATGTATCTACTAATTTTAACTAATTTTAATCCTAACATTTAAACGAACTTGTTGACAATTTGTGTTATAGTCATAAATTACATGATTAGATGTTTAGAAAATTTGAACAAGTTGGTAATAAATGTGGGATAAAACAGTTTTACTCTTGGGATGAGTTTAGGAATGTGTAAAAGTACAATCAAACTACTTATGAATCAACAAATAAATTTCTTTGTTGTGGTAAAAAAAATTTACTTGATATAAGAGTGGCTGCTGCAAACATGAAGTTGTACAAGTAGTTTTCCTTGGTAAAATTAAGTGTATGTACAAATCCATGATCCTAGTTATCATAACCCATGAATCATGCTTAAAAATTTACTTTGAAAATTACTGAAAATTTTTACTGTTTCTAATGTAGGTGATGCAAATGAAGAAGACAATCTAGACGATTCAAAACTTGAAGAAATGGATGACTCGTCTCAAGAGGTGAGACATGTTGGAAAGATAAATTCAAAAGCCTAAACGGTAGCCATTAAAAATGAAATGGGTTACGTTTTTTGTAATTGGTGAAAGATACCGTAAAAATGTCAACTTAAAAAGATTTAAAAGAGAAGCATGTTTCGTAACATAATTATCCATGTAGGCATTGCTGCTCTTGAAATTCAAGATTTTGGAATTGTGCTGTTTTGGCTTTTTTCTTAAATTTTAGAAGAAAAAAGTGAATGATTAATTGAAAAGTTGATTGTGACAAGAGAGTAGCAAGTTTGTAACTACACAATGAATTACGTAGGAATTTTTGCTTCAGAAATACAGTTTCAATTAAAATTTTGCTAAATATTTTTATAACTTTACACAGTTTACAATGTAAATGTAGTTGATAACTTATTTGATTTTTTGTAGGCTGTAGACACTTCAGCAGATATGACCTCAGATCCAGTTGCTGCAGATGATTCTACTGTAGGTAATGAAGAAACTCCTGCAGGGAATGAAGATGAGGAAATGAAAAAAGCTGAAAAAATGTTGGAAGAAAATGGACAAGAAGAAGCAGAAGAAGATCCAGAAAATGCAGAATACCAGACAATAGATGAAACCACAGCTGATGATGAAGAAAAAGGTATCACTGCACTTTTATTACATATATATCATTAACCTGCCAAATGATCTATAGATTTTCAGGATAAATGAAATCAACACTTGATCTTGGATCAAACATTCTTTCTGATGTTAATTTAAATAGTTATGAATATTTCTTAAAAGACAATCACATTTAAACTCTCTGATATGTTTAAGAAATGTATTTATCTTCAGTGAGTAGAATTATAAATTCTCATGTTAATGTCTATAATACTTTATTTATTTCAAAAAATGATAATAAGGAATAAAATGTATAGAAACATTCAATTAAAATTTCTAAATTTTTAGATCATAAAAAATCAAGAAAAAGATCCAGATCTAGATCACATGAAAGAAAGAGATCAAGGTCAAGGTCACATGAAAGGAAAAGATCTCGCTCAAGATCAAGAGAAAGAAGGTAAGAATGGTGCTATTGTGATAAATTTTTAAGGAAATCTTACTGATAGAATTGCTAAATCTATTATTTTTACCACATTTTATTCTTTTTTGATTCATTGTATAGAAATTACCCTGTCAGCCAATTAAAGATGCAACGTGTATGTATCAGAAACACCATATCAACACCATGTTGTGATCAATCTCATACAGAAATAGTTTCATAGTAAATTTATATGCTAAAACAAACTAAGTATCAGAATTCAATAAAAATACAGTACTTTTGCGTAAATATAACTATAAGAAACGTATTTGGTTTAACATTTATAATTGAAGCTTATTAAATGATCATTGTTGCAATTCTATACAAATAATGAATCACTAAGCCAGCACATTGTTTTGTTTGCACAGGGAACGTGAAAGAGAAAGGGAGCGTGAAGAAAGAGAAAGAGCTAAAGTAGTGATGGAAGATGACTCATGGGAACAGTCCACAGATGTAATGTTAGACAGATGTAAGTAAAATGGTGAATATACTAAATAATTTAACATTCTTGATAGGAGAATTATGGAAATTTAGTACTCAAACCAGACTTCTCTTTCATACGATATTACAAATATTAACAACACTTTCTGAATTCCAATATGTAACATTTAATCTTGTTTTTATATTTATAGTTAACAGTGATTTGAATTTAAAGATTGATGGAAACAAAGGTACACCTATGTACCATGATGGATTTGCTATGATGTGGGCTGGTGCAAGAGCTACTTACGGAGTTAAACGTGGCAGTGTTGCTTTTGAAGTGAAGGTGTGTTTAATAGTATAATTCTATACCTTAATAAATTTTAGATATATGAACATAATTGAGAATTTATTGATAAATTAAAACAAGACAAGATTATAATGTTGATAACTTTTGTTGGATGAAATCTACTCCACTATCCCACCATTACCTTGGCTAAGTCTTAGTTACAGGTATTGTTAATTGGTGGACTCTTAGTGGTAAGGTTTGGATTTGGTTAGAAATTTATTCTATGTTCAGTCTGACCAATCTATATAAATTTACTTGCAGTTGCTTGAAGATTTGAATGTAGATCACCTCCCTGCGGAAGAAGTCACCAGACATGTTGCTAGAGTTGGTTGGTCTGCAGATTCAACATCAATGCATTTAGGTTAGTAGATAAAGAGATGTTTTGTATTGAATCAAAATAGTCATATTGATGTTACATTTTCATGGAATTATTACAGAGTTCTAGACATTGACATTTAATCTTTTTTAAAGTCTCCAATGGAGTTTTCACTTCCAGCATATATTGAGTTTGTATTTAAATTTTTTAATAGGCTTGTTTAAAGTTGTTAACTTATTTGATTATAGGTGAAGAAAAGCTGTCATTTGGTTTTGGAGGTACTGGCAAGGCTTCTACAGAGTGTAAATTTGAAGAATATGGACAGACTTTTGGAGCTGGGGATGTTATTACAGCTTACATTGTGTGTAACTTGTGTACCTTTTCATGTTTCAACCTGCAAAATCTCTCATTTTATAGTCCATTTGTTTATAATATGTATTTCAATTGGAATTTTGATTTTTAAATTTAATCTGATGCTATTTTTAACTCAGTGATACTTTAAATTACATTTAGAGTAGAATAAAAATAATTTTATTAACTAAACAAAAGATAAGAGTTTATAGTTTCTTAAAATTCTCTGCTACATAAATTATCTTGGAAAAAAATTTTCCATGTTAATATTTTATAAATAATTTATCTTTAAACACTTTTTAAGTAGCTTAAAATTGGCAATGCAAGTGTGAAGTTTAAAAACGTGTAAAAAAAATTGCATAAAGTTTTTAATTGCATTTTCTCTTGCATGTATATAAGCCAAATGTTAACATGCATATTTTAAATTTTAGTATAGTGCCTATACAATAGGTAAATGATTACCATAGTTTGTCTTTTTACTTGCAGGAAGTTGATGATGACAGTGCTTTGTTTTCTTATGCAAAGAATGGTGAAGAATTGGGTATATGTTTCCAGATTGATACATCTGAATTAAATGATGAAGCATTGTTCCCCCATGTTTATACTAAAAATATTTCATTTGAGTGCAACTTCGGACACAATGTAAGATATTATATTGATTAAGCATCTTTAGAAAGATTCATATTTACAATACCATGCAATGGTTATGAATTAAGAAGAGTTTGCAATGCAAGTCATAATAAAGATTCTTTTTATGCAATTTAATTTCATAATCAGTCTGATGATTTGAACAGAGATCATGTGATGGTAAAAAAATTCCATTGGAAGACTTTTGTCTGTTCTGCTAATTCAATACTTGAAGGAAATTACTTGATCACAGCAATAAGCCTTGCAAAATTTGGTTACATTTATATATGTTAACATACTTTGGACAACATATTTAAGTGACTTTATTATATGAAATGCATTCATTTTAATATTTAGGAGGAACCATTCTTCCCTCTGAAGGAGGATTTCAATTTCATTGCCAATGTCCCAGTTGAAGAAAGAGTCAGAGGACTCGCCCCACCAGCCAAAAAAGAAGAATGTGAAGTAAGTATTCTGGACACATTAAGTTTTAGTAATGCAGGTCAGATTTGTGTTTTGCAGTTTAGAGCACCGTTAATGTTAAACAGTTGTGTTTGTATATAAGAGGATGTTTATAATTAATGTTTAGAAAGGAAAAATAATCAGTGGCAGTGTTTTCTCCAGAGTGCGTTTCTTGCGTTTTTGACACAATTTTTTTATGAATGGCGCAACTTGGGTTTGCTGTTGCGTTATTTTTGACGCAATCATTTTTATATAGTTTGAAATCGGCTACTGTAAATTATAAAAAGTGACACGACTGAAAACGAAAGTACCGAGCGGAAATTCCGTATTGTCGTACCACATGACTATCGTACCATATTACAGGAAGCTAATTATTAATATAGGAACCTGTCTATATTCTTAATCTTTGAAATGTTTGTATTGAACGCTTAATTTATAAAGTCATTATAAGCGCTCTTTGCACCGTGCATAAAAGAAAAGTCGAAACAATCTCGTTTGACAACGTTTTTAAACAACTTGTGTCAATGTCCTGCACAGAACTCTGAACATGACCAGGCGGCATCTGGTAGTAACTTACTTGCCAACGACTCACAGTCAACTTAAAAAAGCTAATGTAAATCGAAAATTTAATAAAATTTAGTTAAATAAATATCCTTTGATGATTTACGAAAATAATAAAAAAAAATGTAAAACAGGCAAATCGGAAGGGATGGATAATAAAAATGAATGAAAATGGTCTGTTGACTTGGGTTGATGGTAAAACATTCAGTAATTTCTGTTTTTGGATACTGTCTCGATTTTACTTTTTCAAATATTACTGATATAAATAGCATTTGGAATAAAACACTTAAACATTGACAGATAAATACATATCCTCTTAATTACAAAAAAAAATATTCCTTTTATTGTAAAATATCAAAAAAGTAATTTTTATCCTCAAAATTTCATGACCCCTTCATTTTAAAAAATGACCCCCTCTTTTCATGTAATGGGGTCATTGATGACCCCCTGTTTTAATAAGCTGGAGAAAACACTGCAATGGTTTGCAGTTTAAAGCATTGTAGTGGTTATTTTATGTGTACAACAATTATGTTAATATTTTTTGAGTATTTTTAGCTCACCTGAGCCAAAATTGTGTTTTTCATGAAAATTGAGCGAAAAATAGGTCATGTGTTTTTTGCGTAAAATTATGTAAGTTTGAAAATGAGACATTTGTTGTTATAACTCAATAACGGCTGAAGATAATTGTATGGAGTTTTCACTGTTAATCTTTCTTGCTATTTTCTTCCAAAAGATGTCAAGGTCAAAGGTCAAGGTCATGTCCCTGCTTTTGACCTTTGATAAAAAATCCTATTTTTTAAACATTTCAGGTGATAATGGCATGGGATTTTCAGTTAATTGTAGGTAGTGACATGATGATCATTTTGATATATAGATCAAGGTTATGGGTTCAAAGGTCAAGGTCAAAGATGCACAACTATTACCGTTATAGTTGATTATCTGCAAAACTATTAGCTTTTTGTATAGACATACATCTTAAAATATTGTAGGTAATGGCACAATGGACATTTTGATATATTAATAAAGGTCATAGGTTCAAAGGTCAAGGTCACAAATGCAGGCAAGTACTGAAATGGTTGATTATCTCAAAAACTATAAACTCCTTGTATAGGCATATATATTGGAATTGTAGGTATTGGTCTAAATGATAATTTTGATATATGAATAAAGGTCATGAGTTTAAAGGTCAAGGTCACAGATGCAAATTAATACTAAATTGGTTAATTATCTTGAAAACTATAAATATTTTGTATAGGCATGTATGCTAGAATATTGTAGGTATTGGCCTAATGATCATTTTGATATATGAATGAGGGTTATGGGTCCAAAGGTCAAGGTCACAGGTAAGCATTTAGGCCCATGGACCTCTTTTTTGTATAGGCATGTATATTAGAATATTGTAGGTATTGACATGATGATCATTTTGATATATGGTTAAAGGTCATATGTTGAAAGGTCAAGGTCACAACTGTAAAAGAAGACTTAAATTACTAAATATGTTGAAAACTATTAACTTCTTGTAGAGGCATGTATAAAAGAATATTGTAGGAATTGTGACTAGGATCATTTTGATATATGGTTCAAGGTTATATGTTAATAGGTCAAGGTCACAGCTGCAAAAGAAGACTTAAATTGCTAATTATCTTTTAAATTATTAATTTTTTGTATAGGCATGTATATTAGAATATTGTAGGTATTGACATGACAATTATTTGATATATGGTTAAAGGTCATATGTTGAAAGGTCAAGGTCACAGCTGCAGAAGAAGACTTAAATTGCTACCGTAAATCCCCGCATATAAGACGGGGTTTTTTACCTTAAAATTTATTTTTTGAGAAGGGGGGTCGTCTTATAAGACGGTAAACAACTGAGGGGTTGAAATTCTTGAGAAAATGTCCACACACGATCGTAATGTCCGCCATCTTTGTTTTTGTATATTGCAGTTTCATAATGGTTGATATATTTTACATATTCATAACATACAAGAAACGCGAATCACGTGCTTTGAAATTTTTGTAGTTTTGTATATTTAATGATATTTTAATAAAATAAAGTTATAATAAATGATTAAAATAAGAAAAAAAAAGAAATCATCAAGGTTTCGGTAAGTACAGTAATCAAGGAGGTGGGAAATATTCTGTACAATATTTTATTCTTTTTGTTTACTTTTAGTAACAATCTAGAAATTACATAAACCACACTTTGTCTGCTTCACACGTAAAGGGCAATATGTTTTGAGTATCAGGGTTCCTGTCTTCAACAGCTGATCGATAATCTAATAAACAATAACGAAATTTTTTAAAATTTATTTAAAAACGGCTTCATGATTACTGATGATGAGATGTTCTGGCATCTGATTTTATTTTTTACGTTTTCTGATATTTTCAAAATTAAACTAGAATCAAACGGCAAAGAAATTAATTTCACAAGTACGGTATTAAAAATAAAAAATATAAACAATAGGCGAAAATTGTTGGAAAGTTTATGGTCCGATCGGTAGCGTCAAATACCGTTACCAGTATGACCTTGTCTGAAAATCACGGTCGTCTTATAGGTGCAGTATCGCCTGAAATCATAAAAAATGACGGGAAAATCCCACCCCGTCTTATAGGCGAAGTAGTCTTATATCCGGGGATTTACGGTAATTATCTTGAAAACTGTTAACTTTTTGTATTGGCATGTATATTAGAATATTGTAGGCATTGCGCTCTGATCATTTTGATATATGGTTCAAGGTTATATGTTTAAAGATCAAGGTCATATCATCATAGGAATACAAATATTATTAATTATCTTGAAAGCTTTAAATTTTATGCATAGGCATTTATATTAGAATATTGTTGGTATTGACCTGACAATCATATATGGTTCGAGGTCATATATGTTCAAAGGTCAAGGACATAGCTGCATAAGTATACGGAAATTGATTAATGATTTGGAATTACTCCTTGCATTAAAGTTACTTCATGCATATTTTATAAGCTACTTATAAATGAAATGTGAGTGGATAGAGTTTTGTGAGAGTTCTTAACTTGAGAAAACTTACTTTATATATTGTCTATTGCACTTTGCAAACAATATTGGACATATCTTCAAGTGAGTGTTAAGGCCCATGGGCCTCTTGTTTATTTTTTCATAGATGTAGATATTTAAACTTTTGTTTTGTTTTTATTTATCTAGATGATAATGATGGTTGGATTACCAGCTTGTGGAAAAACAACTTGGGCAGAGAAGCATGCAGCAGAAAATCCTGATAAACATTACAATATCCTTGGAACCAATAGTATAATTGATAAAATGAGGGTATGTCTTTTTTCCTTTGTTGAGTGATTAATGGTATATATTTTTCTCTTTAAAGTGAGGGGAGTACTTATTAAAGATATTGCTTAAATAACTTAAAAAGATATTGCTTAAATAACTTAAAAATGATCTTAATGAAGTACTAAATACAAATACCTAATTGTGATGTAAAAAAAATCAATTAAAATTTTAAACAACCATTTGGTGAGATAAGTGTGAACATTTAAAACAACACTACAATTTCTTACATTGGAATAATTAACAATGCACATTTAGATTGATGTGGATTTAATAAGGATTATGTACCTTATGGATCCTTAAACAAAATTACTCAAAACATTTTTATAGGTCATGGGTTTACCCAGAAAAAGAAACTATGCAGGAAGATGGGATGTCCTCATTGATAAATCTACAAGATGTTTGAATAAATTGTTGGAATGTGCAGCCAGGAAGAAGAGAAACTACATTTTGGATCAGGTATTGAGTTGAGAATTAATGTCTCTTTGTCCTTTCCCTGATGACTTGATAAAAATTATAAACTTAACAGTTTGTGTTGATAACATTATATTGAACATCTCATATATTTTGATGAGATTGAGTTAATGTACATGTATATTTTGAGCTGCTATTATATAGTTGTGTACATGTGAATTCTTCTAAAATTGTATTGGAAATACAACTAAACAGTGAGTATTGAAGATAAGTATGGTTCATATGTCATTGTTAATACAGAGGTAAGATCCCTAATGTTTAGTCTAGATGTTACTTTTACACTGGATTAACAAAGGTAAGCTTTAAATATAAAATTCCTAGATGTTTTTAGTTTACACTGTTTGAGAATAATGGAACCAGGAGTTGATAGATAGAAAGCAGCGTATGTAGACACAATTTTATATTGTTACTGAAGCATCAATATTACATGCTTAGAGGCTGTGGAATCCACCAGAGGAAGGCACTACAGATTTTATATATAGCAGTTACATATGATCAGTGTTATACAGATAAATGCTCATAATTGCATATAGATATTTACATATCTAATATATACATGTACATCTTCAACAGTTTTAATGCTCTTCATAGTATACATTGATTGTTAAAGTATTTTAATATAATTGGCCATGTCAGTAACAATTTAATATTTTCTGTTTATGAAATTTAGAAGAGATGATTATGATATTAATTAAACATACATGTACATTCCATACTGCTTTCATGTTATTAATACATATTTAGGATTTAAGGTTAGGTTCAGTTCTTTTCAGTTTCTGGACTCAAGGTAGGTATACATAGATACATAACTGCCATGGTGTGTAGATAACAAGATGCTGTTCCTACAGATTATAATCATAATGTTGTTCTTGGAGTTATATTGCAGATTTTTAATCCATTTATAATATTTGAACATTGAATGGTTGACTGAATTGATTCTGTCAACTGTTGCCAATGCTCATAGCATTGATGAACCACATGATTAAAAGTATATTTATTTGTTGCCAAACTAGACAAATGTGTATGCATCAGCTCGACGACGTAAGATGATGCCTTTTGAAGGTTTTCAACGCAAAGCAGTAGTTATTGTTCCGACTGATGAAGATTACAAAAGTCGCTGCGAGGCTCAAGCAAAAGAGGAAGGCAAAGATGTGCCAGAAAAGGCTGTTATTGAAATGAAAGGTAGGATTTGATGTGTCAACATCATGCCGCTGGGTCTGGCATAACAACTCTTTACACCTTCTTCCACCTTGATTAAAATATGATTTAAAACATAATTGGCATTTCTTAAATGCATGTCTCATATGGCCTGGGTCCATGGAATTGCATTTTCTATTTATAGATGAAAGGGGATGGGTTTTTGTTTTTCAGGATTAAGTAAGAAATTGTCTAGAATGAAAATTTATCAAAAAAAATATTTCTGTCATTTTAGCAAATTTCACATTACCTGAGGAAGGAACCTTGTTTGACACCATAGAATTCCCAGAACAAACCAAGGAGGAAATTGAAACATTAGTAGAACAATACAGAAAAGAAGGAAAAGAGGCTTTGCCTCCTCCAGAAAAGAAATTCAAAGGAGACAGTATGTATTTGCAATAATATGTTTATTCAATATTCTTATCCCCTCTCAAACAAGTTTTGAAGGGATATAGGATTTGGTCCACATGTACTTTCCATTCAGCATACTAAAAAGTCAATTTCTCAACAGAATTTGATGTAACTTTATATTAAGGTAATATTTTGATCAAGTTAGTGTTTTAGCTAGATAACCTCCATAACTAAAAATAGAAAAAAATAAAAATGTGAAATACATATTTATTTGTTCAACAGTTTGGTTCAAATTCTGTAGAATCCATACATTAAATATATCAATAGCTTTTTTGGTAATTTCTTCGTTTGTGTGTTATTAGTGCAATATGCAAAGTAGTAGCTAAACAGCAGATTCTTTGAAAAACAGTATTATACATGACTCCATTGTAAGAGATTAATATCACTTGTGGTGCTTTGTAAGTTTTGTTTTACTACAAAACCAATTTCCTTACTGGTTATTTAGGGTTTGAAACGTAACAGTTAAGAAATCTGAAATATAGGAGGCTGTGTCACTGTAGACATAAATATTTTTCAATATCTGTTTCATTAATCACATTTATTACATATGTTTAAAAAATGATTTTTATTGCTTGTTTACATGCTTTGAATTACTGGATCCTTCTATTATTCTGGATTTTTCCACTGACCTTTACAGAGATAATGGATTTAAAAAATGAGAAGAATAAATATCTACATATCTTGCATCATAAACTGTTAATATTTAGGTTGTTATATGATCTTAATCCCAGGACTTAATACCAATAAAATACTTAGTCACTTTATTCAATAAAGATGTGTTCTAAACCATCATGCAAAGGGCTCTTTCCATAATAAAATGCATTTTAACAGTATTACAGGTTACCAGGATTTAAAAGTATTTTGTCTGTTTTAGGAAACAAAGGTAAAAATGACAGATATGGAGGTGGTGGTAGACGCGACGACAGACGTAATAGAGGAAATAGAGATAGAAGGAGAGATAGTAGATACAATGATAGACGCAGTGGAGGAGGGGGAGGAGGAGGTCTGTACATCTGCTATGTTATGATTGATCAACTTTTTATCGTGACTTTTTGATTAACAAATAATTTATGACAAAAATGATAGGAAAAAAGGAAAAGAAATCCCTTGGTTAAGAATTTTCAGTACATATGCTATTTTGATGTTACAATTTTTTTTCTAATTTTCCTATATTAAAGTTTAAACATTTTTTTTTTTTTAATTTTTTGACATTAGGTTATTCAAGAGACAGATATGGTGGCGGAGGTGGTGGTGGAAGATATGGTGATCGTGACAGAAGAGACCGTTACAGACAGGATAGTAGTGGTGGATGGAGAAATCAGGTATGTGTGTTAACAATTAAATGTGTATTCAGTTTAAACTTTGTGTTTAAATTCAAATATTTTATACTTATTTTTCCATTAATGTATAGCTTGCTATTTTAGTTGCTCTTTAATTAGATTGTTGTAACTGTGGTGGTACACCTGTAACATCCAATATTATTTGCTGTCATGTACAGAGTAAAAGCATACACTAGTCATTATTTCAAGGTGAAATTTTGACTTTAGACTGATTTGGGGACCAACTTTGTTGTGGCAGCTGGTCTTGGAAATTTTTTTCCAACAGAATTAATCTTTCTGCCTATTTTTTCTAAAATTGCTAATTAAAGTTCAAATTAGTTATTGCTGAGGAATGTGAAACTAATTCCCTTTTTATATTGTTTTTAGTCTGGTGGTGGTAGACAAGGAGGAAACTGGGGAGGAAGTGGAGGTGGAAGTAGATCCTATGGAACCAGTAACCAAGGAAGTTGGGGTAACCCGGGCAGTTGGGGAAATCAAGGATGGGGTAATCAAGGATGGGGAAATCAGCAACAGTCAGGTTATGGGGTAAGTTTATGATTAATTAATTTTGAACTTGTAATATTTGACTCTTCTGTTTATTACTGCATTGGGCAATAATTCAGTTGTTTTAAAATAACTTTTATTAATTATAAGTTAAGCTTGTTAATATATAAAAGACACTTTAGACACAACAAGCTTTTTCACTATCAATATGATTACAGAAAATTTTAATTTTTAATTAATCTTATTGATTTGCATTTTGCAAACGTAAAACTACAATTCAGTAATCCATAGTAGTATATAATTGAAAGATAAAAAATAAATTTGCATAGAACTTGATAATAAGCAACAAATCTGGACAATAGAAGATTGTTACATTATGTAAATTTATATTTGCAGTGGGGAAATTACAACCAAGGTAGTAGTAATCAAGGATGGAATCAAGCAGCAACAAATTGGGGTCAAGGTTATGGGCAACAGCAGTGGGGTCAAGGTTATAATCAATGGGGAGGAGGATATAATACTAGCAGTTATAAATAGATTATTATTCCTCTACTACTAGATGGCAGCACTAAAAATAATGTACATAAACATTCTTTCTAGTAATCTGCAAAGGGTTTTGAGATTTTACATATGTATGTTCATGTAAAGCTTGGAGGAAGAAAATTACTTTTTTAATCTTCTATAAAAAGTAGTTAAAGGTCTATAGGAAGACTGCAATTTCTCTTTTCATCATTGGACTTATTGTGTATCGTGATCAGGTTTTAAATTATCATAAATAATTCATAGTTTTGCTGCTGAATGCAGTTCCATCAAGAACAATTTCATCATAAGACAGGATATCTTGTAGTCAGCTCTCATATGTTTTATTATGGTGTTTTGTATTTAAAGTTTATCATAGATTATTGTGATCATTGTTGTATGTGATAGTTCATTAAATAGAAATCATTAATGTCTCTTTATCTGTATAATATGGAGTCAGCAAACAATAAATCATTGTAAAATAGCACATGCTAATAAAATTGTCTTACATTGGATCAGGCTTGTGATTTACTATTATAATTTGATTGATTGAATGTGGTAACAAAGTCGGTCAAGATAGATTGCTTCATGATGTTACATAAAGTGTTGCAACATTCAGGTAAAAAATCATATTTGGTCATCATTTGAGACCATTGTGTGTTTTTAATGTGTCAAAAAAATTGAACACCTCAATCACAGTGGTTAAGTTCAGCCATAATTGAAAAATTCTGTATCTAATTAAGTTATAGTTTTACATACAAAATATTACAGTGAAAGGGTATAAGAGGTACCAGAATATTCATTGTTTACTGTTGGCACGAAATGTAAACCAGCTAAACCTTTTATCAACATTAATTTACACAATGTTTCCTTGAATATTTTATTCTGAAACTGGTGAGACATATTTAGTTTATCTAGAAATGGTGTAGTTTATGTGTATTTTCAATAGATACAATGTATTTTTCTTGCTCAAATTACAGTTAACTACAAATGGTTTTTGATTTTCTTCAAAATAAAGGCTGGTTTTTTTTTTTTTTTTTTTTTATAAAATTCCTTAGATCTTTTTGATGTGCAGATCATGCTTTGCATATGAATAAGATTTTAAATTTAAGTCCACTACATTTCTTTACAAGAACATTATACTAACACCTGTTGTATTTGAGTATTGGGCTATATCACTATATAAATAATTATTTCACTACTTAAGTTAAAACTTAAGCATTAGTCATTCTGGACAGTTAACAAGAGTGAAGAAATGGAGGTTTACATCCCAGACAAGATTCTTTCACATATCTAGGTTGTCAGTTAAATTATAGGGGATGAGACCGCCAATCTTAGCAAGCTTCCTCATTAGGATCTTTCGAGGGGAAATCGAACAAAGTAAGTGGAACTGTGATCTGTAAGTGGAACCAAGACCCCATCAAGTATGATAAAGTGAAAGAATAGTGTTTTATGCTCCTTCAAGATTGTTGTTAAAAGGCAAAAGCAGGTGTAGTAATGGCTTGACTCCGTCATTCTGTCACCTCAACTGTGCATAGTTTGTGTATTCATAACTCCTATAAACTTTTAATCAAATTAAAATTTTATCCAGTTTTGCACACATCAGTGATGTGCACCTATTTTGGTGACATTTGAAGAATTTTTTCACAGAAAAATTTATAAATGGTGCATAGATTGTGAACTTTGCCAATTTTACAGAAAAAGCATATGAACAGTGCATAGTTTGTGTATCCTTAAGACGCATTTGTTAAAATTTGACAATGCAGCTGCATGTACTTTCATGATACTCACATAAGGAATAAATGAGTAGTTACACTAATTTTATCGAAGTAAGGAAGTTAGAACTTGTACTTAGCAACAACACAACCATGAACATGATACATTATTGTTGAGGAAAAAACAGGCAACGAGTAAAGAACAACACATATTGCAAACGCTGATTATAAATGTACTTACTTTGGATTGGCAAATGTAATTTCATGCCATTAAATCTTTTAATGTGCCATTTGTCATTTCAAAAATTCAGAAATAGGTCTTTATTTACAAAAAGGTTTATTTAATTTCCACATCATAAATTCTTTGTATATTCACATTCTGTAATTTGGAAGAATTAACAAAATTATCACTTTCTTATTTTGAGTTGTATATATGAATGAATTACCTTGTGAAACTCATCTAACATAATGCTCTTCCTTACTTCAATTTATTTTCACAACAAAAAAACCAATTGTGTTAGTGACCTAATATGGTTTATACATGTTCAGTAAATATCATACCTGTGCTTGGGAGAACATTTTGTAAAACAGCAGTATTTAATACACATATTTATAACTGGTGTGGAGGGTGCTAAATCACTAAAGGTTGTATTATGTATTTCTGACTATTCCTGTTTGAAATAATCGCAGACACTTATTTCTTACATTTTAAACTTCTATAAAGATATACTGTTTATTAATATCAGAAATAAATACCTTTGGTGACAATGATTGGGCGACACAGGTTTGGATCATGTATGGGTTTTGTTTTACTTGCACTGAGGCATTCATGGGAATCTAGAGTGTGTGGAGAAAACTAACATCCTTCAGAAGAGATCTGGTGAACTTTCTTGCAAAAGGACTTTCTGAAGTGGAATTTAAACTTAGACAGTGTGATCCAGACATGTGAGCTTCAGACCACTCTCTCACCTAGGCCTTCAAAGAATAAAAAAGCCTTGGTCCAATTGCTAATGTGCAATATTTAAATTTTAATAGAAATGTTCTAGTTATTTAATGTTTAACATTGCATCAGCAATTTTTCAGCTATTTGCAATGAGAGCAAGGTTATTCATCTATACACAAGTTCATGAATGCTTGTGAATTGTGAGTGTTAATTATGGTCTGTTGTGTACTTAGGACAACATTCTAGCCAGCTGAGTTAATGATATAGTGAAGTGTGTACCGATACTGTCAGTGGATGTGTCCTTGTTTAAACCTTTATCATCTCCTTTGAAACTACTGGACCAAAGAGAACCAAATTTGGCATAGATAGTTTCTAGGTGGAGTAGTTTGTTTGTACAAATCAACCTCTTGTGGCATCCAAGGCTGCTGTTGCCATAAATAGCAAAAAAGTGCAAAATGGCCATTACAGATCATCAACAGAATTGATTCAATTTTTAAATAAAAAGTATAGATAGCCATTAACCATATGTAGCAGATTTTCCCTGACATTTATAATTAGCAGAATATGCAAATGAACTGCTATAAATAGCTAATTCTTTGTAAATCTTCTATGAAACCACTTGGCCAAATGGAACCAAATTTTTGCATGGATAGTCCCTGGATGAAGTAGTTTGTTTGTTGAATTAACTTGTAGCATCCAAGATGGCCCCATTGCTATAAATAGCAAAAGGTGCAAATAAGTTGCTATAAATATAGCTGATTCTTTGAAAATCATCTCTGAATACTAGTATATTTGGCCACATGGAACTAAATTCAGCACAACTTAAACTAGATGGCATAGATTTGAGGTTTTAAAATTAACTTCATACACCATCCAAGATGCCCAAAGTTGTTATAAATAGCAAAAGTGCTAAATGGCCACTACAGGTTTATTTGATTTATGGAAAGTATAAAGATGACCATTAAACATATGCAACAGGTTTTTCCCTAGATAACATTTTAAAATTTAAATTAACACTGTGAAGCTTGTGTCTGTCCCTCCATCAATCACGTGTATCCATATGTGCATGCCTATACATTAATCTTCTCTGAACCTACTGGGCTAAATGGAACCTAATATGTCATTAAAGGACCCTAGAGGAGTAGATTTAGGTTTAAACATACAAATCATCTAGCTACATCCAAGATGGCCACCACTACTATCAATAGCAACAAGAGGCCCAATAGGGCCTGTATCGCTCACCTGGCACACCCTTATTTTGTTCTTTACTTTTAAATATATCCAATCAATAAAATGTAAACAAACTCACTAACAATATCCTTTTTTTCTATTATTTCAGGCAATATTTGTAAAAAATTTCCTTTCAATTGTACTTTCAGAGAAAAAGATTAAGGCTAAACATAGACCTTATTTGCATGTTACATAATTATTAATTATTGCACAAATGAAAAATTGTACAGAAAACCTGTTATATATGTTTTATCCCCCCCCCCCCCCCCCCCCCCGACATCTATTTTCTAAGTTTCAAATTTCAACAAAATCTGCGTATGAATGAAACTATTGGCCATTTATAGGTTTTTGCTATTTTTAGCTCACCTAGCTTTAGCTAGCGTGAGCTTATGGTATGATGCGGCGTGTGTATGTGCGTGCGTGCGTGCGTGCGTCCGTAAACTTTACATTTTAATCTTCTTCTCCAAAACCACTGGGCCAAATTTAATGAAACTTGGTAACCATTATGCCTGGGTGAAGCCCTTTCAGATTTGCAAAAATGAAAGAGTTATGTCCCCTTGGGGCCCCATAAGGGGGGAAATAGTGAAAAAATTTAAAAATCTTCTCCTCTGAATGTACAAGAGATATACCTTAGTTATTTCATTTATAACATCCTTAGGTCATCTAGTTTCAGATTTGCACAAATGGTAGCCATGGGGCTCAAAATGGGGAAATTATAAGGTACTAAGCGGGGAAATTGCTTAAAATTATATTTTTGTCACTATATCTTGAAAACTATCAACTTTTTGTATAGGCATGTATATTAGAATATTGTAGGTATTGGCATGACAACCATTTTGATATATGGTTCAAGGTCATATGTTGAAAGGTCAAGGTCACAGCTGCAAAAAAAGACTTTAATTGTTTATTATCTTGAAAACAATTGACTTTTTGTATAGGCATGTATATTAGAATATTGTTGGTATTGTGACAAAGATCATTTTGATATATGATACAAGGTCATATGTTGAAAGGTCAAGGTCACAGCTGCAAAATTAGACTTAAATTGCTAATTATCTTGAAAACTATCAACTTTTTGTATAGACATGTATATTACAATATTGTAGGTATTGACATGGGGATCATTTTATTATATGGTACAAGGTCATATGTTGTAAGGTCAAGGTCACAGCTGCAAAAGAAGACTTAAATTGCTAATTATCTTGAAAACAATTGACTTTTTGTATAGACATGTATATTAGAATATTGTAGGTATTGACATACAACCATTTTGATATATGGTTCAAGGTCATATGTTGAAAGGTCAAGGTCACAGCTGCAAAAAAAGACTTAAAGTTGCTTATTATCTTGAAAACAATTGACTTTTTGTATAGGCATGTATATTAGAATATTATTGGTATTGTGACAAAGATCATTTTGATATATGATACAAGGTCATATGTTAAAAGGTCAAAGTCACAGCTGCAAAAAAAGACTTAAATTGCTAATTATCTTGAAAACTCTTAACTTTTTGTATAGGCATGTATATTAGAATATTGTAGGTATTGACATGACGCTCATTTTGATATATGATTCAAGGTTATATGTTTCAAAGGTCAAGGACACAACTGCAAAAAAAGATTTAAATTGCTAATTATCTTGAAAAATATTAACTTTTTGTATAGGCATGTATATTAGAATATTGTAGGTATTGACATGACAACCATTTTGATATATGGTTCAAGGTCATATGTTGAAAGGTCAAGGTCACAGCTGCAAAAAAGACTTTAATTGCTTATTATCTTGAAAACAATTGACTTTTTGTATAGGCATGTATATTAGAATATTGTTGGTATTGTGACAAAGATCATTTTGATATATGATACAAGGTCATATGTTGAAAGGTCAAGGTCACAGCTGCAAAAGAAGACTTAAATTGCTAATTATCCTTTTTGTATAGGCATGTATATTAGAATATTGTAGGTATTGACATGACGATCATTGTGATATATGGTTCAAGCTCATATGTTGAAAGGTCAAGGTCATAGCTGCAAACAGAATACTTAATTTGCCTATAATCTTGAAAACTACTAACTTTTTGTATAGACATGTATAATAGAATATTGTAGGTATTGACATGACAATCATTTTGATATATGGTTCAAGGTCATATTTTGAAAGGTCAAGGTCACAGCTGCAAAAGAAGACTTAAATTGCTAATTATCTTGAGAACTATAAACTTTTTGTATGGGCATGTATATTAGAATATTGTAGGTATTGACATGACAATCATTTTGATATATGGTTCAAGGTCATATGTTGAAAGGTCAAGGTCACAGCTGCAAAAGAAGACTTAAATTGTGTGGTATAGATTCAAATTGTATCCAACATATCTTTCCGAAATTCAAGATGGCTGCCGTTACTTTAAATAGCAAAAATAAAAAAATGGCCATTTTGGGTTTATTTATGTACCGATTTTGTTGAAATTTGAAACATAGAAAATGAATGTTGGGGATAAAACATATATAACGGGTTTTTCCGTACGATTTTTGTTTGTGTAATAATTATGCAATATGCAAATAAAGTTTATTTTTAGCCAAAATCTTTGAAAATCTTCTTCTCTGAAAGTACATGGCCAATTAAAAGGATATTGAATGTGGAAGGTCCTTAGGTGGTATAGATTCAAAATTTTATCCGACATGTCTGTTGGAAATCCAAGATGGCTGCCATTACTATAAATAGCAAAAATAAAAAAATGGCTATTTTGGGTTTATTTATGTACGGATTTTGTTGAAATTTATAACATAGAAACTAGATGTTGGGGATAAAACATATGTAATGGGTTTTTCTGTACAATTTTCCATTTTTGCAATAATTATGTAACATGCAAATAAGGTTTATTTTAGCCTAAATCTTCTGAAAGTACATGGCCAATCGAAAGAAATTTTATGATTAATAGTGCTTGTAATAATAGAAAATAAGGATATTGCTAGTGAGTTTGTTTACATTTTACTGATTGAATATATTTAAAAAGAAAAAGCAAATAATAAATAAGGATGTGCCTGGTGAGCGATACAGGCCCTATTGGGCCTCTTGTTAGTAATGGAAGCCAACTTGGATTTCCGACAGACATTTCTGTTATAATTTAGAATCTATACCACTCAAGGACCTTCCACACTCAATATCCTTTCAATTGGCCATGTACTTTCAGAAAAGAAGATTTTCAAAGATTTCGACTAAAAATAGACTTTTTTTGCATATTACATAATTCTTGCACAAACGAAAAATTGTACAGAAAAACCATGTCACTTATGTTTAATCCCCCGACATCTATTTTTAATGTTTTAAATTTCAACAAAATAAGTACATAAATGAACCTGTAATGGCCATTTATAGGTTTTTGCTATTTATAGTACCGGTAACAGAGCCATCTTGGATTTAGGACAGACATGTCGGATACAATTTTTAATCTATAGCAACTAAAGACCTTTTATACCAAATTTCATTTGAATTGGCCTATTGGTTTCAAAGAAGAAGATTAAAGTTTACAAACACACACATGTTATACCATGCCAAGAGCTCACCTTGGCTTTGCCAGGTGAGCTAAAAATGCAGAATGGTAATTTTAGGTTTATTTATCAACTGGTTTAGCTCACTTTTGATTTATTTACAAAAGGCAATGAATTTCTATGATGAACCGTGTTTGAAAAATCTTCATAGCTCATGAAGAGCTTATGGCATGGCATGGCATGTGTTTGTGCGTGCATCGTTAACACCTATTTTCGACTTCTCCAAATCTGCTGGACATATTTCAATGTTACTTGGTCAGAAGCATCATATTATATGGGCTGGTGCAATTCAGATTTGTTCATGGCGTTGCCATGGCTACCAAAACTAGGTCAAGGTGACCTAGTAATCAAAACATCTTTAAAATCTTCTTGTCTGACATTGATGATGGGAGAAAAAATCTGATATGATATTTGGCTTTTCTAGGGTCTTAAGCCTATAGTTTGTTCATTTTGTGAAATTTGGTCAAAAAATGGGTAACACGTTTTTGCGTTTAATTTTTAAAATTTCGTAAAATGGTTTCAAATTGTTATAATTGGACTTTTTCTTGAAATGACCTTTAGAATAGGGTCCAGGTCATGAATATAAGCTATTTATAAATGAAATGTTACTAGATATTTATGATTAATTATTGCAAGATTTCCAAACTTTAGGAATTTTGTAAAGTTTTTGTAATTAAGTTCTTTGCAAGTTTTTGGACATTTCCTCAGGTGAGCATTAAGGCCCCTTGGCCTCTTGTTTATATTGCATAAGAATACAATTATTTGATTTTTCTGTACTGTTCTTTTTTTGCTATCTGCATCGTAATCTATTTGTATCATACAAAACCATGTGTAGGCTTTAAGTCAGCTGTTTGTTTGAATAAAATGTTTTTGAAATATCTGTTCCAGACCGATGAACTTTTTGTTACTGTTAGCAGATAAATATGATTAACATGAAATTAAAAAGTAGACGGGTTAAATTATGAGTATAAAGAACAGTATTGATGTCCTCACTTACCATTTAGGCCCACTAGACCTCTTTTTCTGAGAAATAATGCTGAATGCCAGGTAAGGAACCAATATCTCAAATTCAACAATCTTGTGTATAACTTAGACGGGGTTGAGATGAATGCTCTACCACTAAACCACCAAGGCAGTATTTACCAGTAATGAACTGGATACACAGATCTAAGCTGTCTGTCTCTGATGCTTGTTTTAGCTCGCCTGAGATTGTGCTCCATTGTCTAAAGTTGTTTGCCTTTTTAATTAAATGTCTTGCAATAATGGGCTTAAAAAGTCATTATATTTTATAATTTCATATACATTTTTGTATTTAGAAAAATGATTATTTATTACTTATGGGCTAAGTCTAAAACAGGTTTATATATGAAAATAATGTGCATTTTTTCTTCTTACTGAACTCTTTTTTTTTCTTTTCTTTATTTTATTTGGTGCCTTTAAGACTAACTTCAATCCCTGTCATTTCATATGTAGGTTAGATCTTGTTTGACACAATTTAGGTAAAGGTTTTCCTTACTATCAGCCTATACTGTTTGGCTTGGTATCAGTATAATGAACTGTGGTCTACAATGTTAACTTGGGACATTTTGGGCAAGTGCTTTGCACTTTAAAGGATGCCACTTGTGCATATTAGTGCAGATCAGAAAGTCAGAAATGCTTGATTTTGAGCTAAAAATGACAACTAAGTCAAGTTGTGATTGTGTTTTTATTTAAAAAAATTAGACAATTATGTTCAAAACAGCAATAAAAACATAATTAAAAAAAAACTTCCAAAATGTTGTATTTGCACATAAAGCAATTTTTGCCACAACGATTAATTTTTAGAAAGATTTCCGGACAGTACACTTTATACATAGCCCAAAAGAGAAAAAAAATTAAGCAACCAAGATTTTACATAATGTCTTGGAAGTTTTTCCCCAATAACAAGTACAACAAAACCTCTCGAACCTTGTACATGCATATGAAACATTTTCTTATAAAACAAGGTATGATTACTGGGTATTTATATTTACTATTTTTAAAAAAGGCAAAAATGTTATTTCTACTTTCAATTTTTTTAGTATTTATAAGTAATGGACAAGTTCCTGCTTGTCAGAATTAATTCAAATCTTTCAAAACATGGATCAAAGAACAAGTATTTATTTAAAAAAAGTTAAACTTAACCTTTAACTGGGAGAATAAAAATTACAAAACAATTTTAATGTTTGTTTTAAACAAAATACATAAGTGTACATGTTAGCATTCATTTGATTATTATTTAATTTATATCAAAAATGCATATTTTGAATGCATTATTTGGTCATAAAAGACAATTTTTATAATCTGAAAGACTGTGGTCCCTTGACTAGTTCTGCACAGAATGTAAAGTACCGGTATTAGTTGCTTAAATCATACATATACTTGCCAACTTTGTTACCACAACCAATGGAGATTTTAGATTTTCATAATAAAAGACTCTTTTTATAACATTCTTAACCAAGGGTAAAAGAGACAAAACTTTTTAAAAATCAATGCTTATATAATAAAAGAAGACATAAAATTATAAAACTAGAGTGTATATACATGTGTGGGCAAATTGTACACATTAACAACAATTTCTTTTCAACGTATACAAATCTTAAGTACTTCTACTTGTTATCACATTAATCTTATCAATTAACAACAATCTATATTACAAAAAAAATTAATTATTATAATAACAAAAAACTCACTTACATTGAATCTGTTATAAAGATTATTTGTTGTATTTAACAGAAAAACATAATTTTTGTTAAATGATTAATTTTCAATGTTAGTAAGAGGCACATTAGTATCAAAATATTTTAAGACATGTTCATGAATGAAAACCTATTGTGTTATAATCAATTAGATTTCAAATTGTAAAACCTCAAAAAAATGAAGAATATTATTTATGGTACCTGTAGTGAGTTGTAATACTATATGACTTGTTCAGCCCAATAAAATTTACAAATAAAAATTTCTACATATACAAAACAAAAACAAAAATCTACAATCCATTAAACAAAAAAAAAAAAAAAATAAATAAAATGTAAGAATTTGTAAATGGTTCAGATCTTATATAATTCTATATATTCTATTAGACATGTGATTTTTTTGTCTATAAATACAAGTTGTTCGGATATGCTATTCTTGTAGGTTTTGTTGATGAAACATTGTTCACAAATTGAACATTCGAGTCTGGTATTGTTTTAGTTGACAACACTAGATGTACACATAGTGTTAAGACCACATACTCCTGCTCCTCTGTATACTCTGTAATACCCCTGTAACATAAATAAATTACACAATTTAAAATTATTAATGCAGACTTACAAGATGGAGTTAAGTTAAAAAACTAGACTGAAAATGATTTACCCCCATCACTTTTTTCTTTTTATATAAAAGGCAGCCATCTTGGATGCTGCAAACAGTTGACTTAAGTAAAATTTAATGATTTCCATCTCCCATACCATATTTGGTTTAAATTGTCCCATTAATGCCAGGAAAAGGATTTATGAAGAATCTTATTTTAAAAAAGCACCTTAATAGCATATTCTGCTGATAAAAATTGTAAAAATAATTTTGGAGGCAAAAACCCGTTAAATATGATATCTACTTTCCATGCATCAAACTTGAGAAACATTAATAAATGAATAAACCTGTATCGAGCAGTCATCATTTTCTGCTTTTTATAAAAATGGTAAATATACTGGTTGACACAGAGAGTTGAATTGTGCAAATTCCAATTAACTACACCTAGGAACCCTTACAAATTAGCCTTGTAGTTTCAGAGGTGTCAGAGATGTAAGTTTACATATGCACACTGGCTTCTATGTCAAAAGCTCAGCCAACTGTATTTAGTTTGGATTAAAAGCTGTTTGCAATGCCATATACACTATTTAATAGGTTATGCTACACTTTAAAGACATAAATATAAATTTCTAAGGTCTTAACTTTTAACAAATATGTGAAATCCAAGGGTTTGTTCCCTTTGTTTAAATCTCTCCAACAAACATTTAAACTTATCGTAAACCTTGATGTTAGAAAGATTCTAATACAATGTATCTGATTTTATGATAGCAGTTATTACATCACAAATAAGCATAAAATTTAAAATTTACATATATCATTTAAGTTTTTTTTCTGGCCTGTAAATTAATCATGCATTGCTTAACTGTAAGAGATGCCAGAGAATTTTTAATACCTTCACAAATAAAAAATAAATAAACATATCAGTTTATTAATATTCAATTATTTAAGACAATACCTTTTCTCCCCAGCCTTCTCCCCAGCTATTTTTTATTATCCAGTAGGGTTCCTTCTGTAAAATAAATAAGAATTTGGTTTGCAAAACAAACAAAATAATTACAAACCATTCCTAAAATTAATTACAGTTTCGAATTTTGTTTAAGTTAATGGAAGTCAAACTCTTTTTTTTCTGTAAGATTATGTTTGAAACAAAGTTTTTGAGTTTTTACCTCATAAACCTTTAAAAAAAGGTTTAGGTCAATCCTAAAATTAGATATTTGTATTTTATTATTACCGTAAATCCCCGCATATAAGACGGGGTTTTTTACCTTAAAATTTATTTTTTGAGAAGGGGGGTCGTCTTATAAGACGGTAAACAACTGAGGGGTTGAAATTCTTGAGAAAATGTCCACACACGATCGTAATGTCCGCCATCTTTGTTTTTGTATATTGCAGTTTCATAATGGTTGATATATTTTACATATTCATAACATACAAGAAACGCGAATCACGTGCTTTGAAATTTTTGTAGTTTTGTATATTTAATGATATTTTAATAAAATAAAGTTATAATAAATGATTAAAATAAGAAAAAAAAAAAGAAATCATCAAGGTTTCGGTAAGTACAGTAATCAAGGAGGTGGGAAATATTCTGTACAATATTTTATTCTTTTTGTTTACTTTTAGTAACAATCTAGAAATTACATAAACCACACTTTGTCTGCTTCACACGTAAAGGGCAATATGTTTTGAGTATCAGGGTTCCTGTCTTCAACAGCTGATCGATAATCTAATAAACAATAACGAAATTTTTTAAAATTTATTTAAAAACGGCTTCATGATTACTGATGATGAGATGTTCTGGCATCTGATTTTATTTTTTACGTTTTCTGATATTTTCAAAATTAAACTAGAATCAAACGGCAAAGAAATTAATTTCACAAGTACGGTATTAAAAATAAAAAATATAAACAATAGGCGAAAATTGTTGGAAAGTTTATGGTCCGATCGGTAGCGTCAAATACCGTTACCAGTATGACCTTGTCTGAAAATCACGGTCGTCTTATAGGTGCAGTATCGCCTGAAATCATAAAAAATGACGGGAAAATCCCACCCCGTCTTATAGGCGAAGTAGTCTTATATCCGGGGATTTACGGTACATATCTTACTAACATGCTGTTATTGAGACTATATTAACCTGACTCGGTCAAATGACTTATTGAATTCAAATTGTATTTATTATGTACAGATATTGTAGGCTATTGTTAATCTCCATGTAATAACCAATAATACTAACCAACACCGTATCCTACAATCAGTACACCATGATCAAGATCTTTGGGGTTGCAGAAAATTCTCCATGGATAAGAAATTCCTCCCATGTAAAACTGGAAAAGACACAAAATACATGTATATTAAATTACATGTAAGCAGTTTATCATTATTATCCCAAATGATTTAGTAAATTTTATCAAACAATAAGGAGATGAAAAAGAAGTGGGCAGTTGTGCTCTACATCTTTTCATTTCAATGTTCTTTAATAAAGATTACAATACTTTCTGTTAGCTGTGTCAGAATCTTAAAAAATGGGATATACCCGTTGCTTTGGAAAATAGGGTGAATTTTAGATAAATGGGGAAACTGGTGATAACTTAAAAAAAATCTGTATTTCTTTGCTTTTTGGCAGCTGACAAATGATCTGTCAAATTCATTTATTGAATGAAAAAAATCATCTTGAAAACCATGATTTACACTATATTTAGATTGAACTTTAAACTTAAAGTCACAAAATATTCACTACAATATCTGGTCACTATAATCAAGATAAATACACAAACTCTTAAAAAAGAGGCAAGCTGTTACTGTGTTACATTGTATGATACTAACATCTCTGATTTGTTGCTATAGATCAACAGGCATTGTATGGCATTCTTGCTTTAAATATTTTGATTCACAGTAATTTGAAAAAAACTTTAATTATTACACTATAAATAAGAAACTTGACATGAAATCACAAGTTCACACTTAGATTTAAGACAAATCATATCTACCTGCATGACAAAGGCATTAATACCAATTGAGATAGGTCCATTCTGTGCCAACCAAGCTGCCATTTCTGTAAAAAATAAAAATTCAAACAATGTAGATACATTTTAAGAAAGTTCTTCAAGGGAGATAATTAAGGAAGCCACATACAATAATCCAAAAATAATGAAAATTAATTTTTTTTTCTTTTTTTCCTTTTTTTTGATATCCAACAAAGTTATATGATTTTCTGATTTATTTAGCTTGACAAAACATTTACCGGTACATATCTTTACTGGATCTACAAACTTATCTTTGAATCTGTTGTACTTGACTTTTTTTTTTTTTTTTTTTTTGTAGAAAAGCTCTTGGTGGCAGAGTGGTCAAAAGTACTGGCAGAGATCATGGTGCCTTTCATACCTATATACAAGTCTTTATTAGAACAGAAACTAGTGTATGAATGTTTATCGGTTCACTTTTTAAAGGCCAAGGTTTATCCACCATTTAAAAAATTGACAGTATCGGTATAAGCGAAATCCTTGACTGGTATACATGTAACACTGTTTCAAACAAGCAAGCAACCTAAACTTCCGTAATTGTTGACAAATATAATAAAGTAAAAATAAAATGGTTTTTTTTAAGTGATACTAATGCATATTTATATATTTCAATTATACATATGTATTTGTATAAAATTACTCAATACCTAGTTACCTTTTTCAACTTGATGTCGAGACTGATCCATTTACATATGCCTTGACTTAGTTACCTTTTTTGTCACTTGATATCAAGACCAATCCATAAATATATGCCTTTACTTATTTACTTTTTTCATCACTTGATATCAAGACTGATCTATTTATATATGTCTTTACTTATTTACCTTTTTCATCACTTGATAACAAGACTGATCTATTTATATATGTCTTTACTTATTTACTTTTTTCATCACTTGATATCAAGACTGATCTATTTATATATGTCTTTACTCATTTACCTTTTTCATCACTTGATATCAAGACTGATCTATTTATATATGTCTTTACTTATTTACCTTTTTCATCACTTGATAACAAGACTGATCTATTTATATATGTCTTTACTCATTTACCTTTTTCATCACTTGATATTGAGACTGATCCATTTATATATGCCTTGACTTTAGATTTTTTAAATGCACACTTCTCATCTTGCCCATCATATTTATACTGAGCTTCTGTTTCCAAACCACCTACAAAAAAAAAAAAAAAAAAAATCTTTGATTAGTACAAAAAAAATAAAAATCATGATTAATAAAAACAAGGTGTTCTTATTATTTACTAAACCATCTTCAACCTGATATTTTAACCTTGTTTTTGTAATAAATCTAAATTTCCTCCTTTTACTTATAAAGTTACCTTCTTTAAAGTGCAAAAATAAAGAGCATTTAGCTTAAAAATTATAATGGAAAAAAACAATTTTAAAATATTTTTACATGAATTAGTTGTTTTTATGATCTGTGTGATTCATTTTCTTAAGTTCACTCTTATTAACCTATAATAAATGGAAATACTAAAAGGGTGGGGCAGTTCTATAATATGTTAAGTCAGTTTGGAGCATGTGCGGAAGTCCTACATGTAAGTAAACAATGGTGTCGACAGAAAGAAAGTGTGTTCATGTGAGAACGACAACAGATTCTGCAAAGAATAGAACAAGAACAAACTGAATCCAAGAGTTTTAGTTGGCCAGGTTCAGATTGGAAAATTGCTGCAAATAAAAGAGCAGTTTGGCTTGGATGAGGACGACAAAGTGGCCGCATTGCTTTTGAACACCAATAGGTCACCAATATAATAAGCCACCTCAAGTAAGGTGTTTTCAGGTAAAACATATAGTTATTGTTAAGAAAATATATGTTCTTATTCTGATGACTAAACATATCAAAATTCTAATATCGATTTTGATGGAAAACCAAATATTTTGTGTAGCATGCTTCTTTGCTGTGTTTGTTGACATTGTCTCATTTTTTATAAAGAATTACAAAATCAGTTTATTAGAATAAGATCTTTGATAGATCAAACTAGCAGTAGGTTTCCTCATTAATTTCAATGCAAGTTAAGATTTTATTATGGAACAAAGTATAACATTTTCATGAGGCATAATTAAGAAAAAAAATGCTGGTTTATATTATGTATAGAAAAACTTAATGCAGCTTTAATGATTCCTAATTACAAAAGTATTTATCTGATCAACCATTCAAAAAAATATATTGACCTTACATCATCTTATTTTACCTCCTTTTAAGGAAAAGACATATTATTGTCATCTCAAATTTAAAAAGAAGTCTTTGTAAAGCAGAGAATACATAAACTCATGATTACTGAAAGTCTGTATGACAAGAATCAATGTAAAAACACCTTATCCTTCTTACCAAGTCTTCTGTATATCAAAAAAAAACAACCCAAAATTAAATTAAAATTTTGCAAAATCAACCCTAACTGTAATCAAATTAATTGTAATTATTCAAAGCTCTTAATGTCTTTGTAAAAAAGAAACTATCGCCCGCATGTACCGGTAGTTATTCTTCTATGTAAGATCATAAATATTCAGGAGTTTTTAATCTAAACTTTATTTTTGTTCTGAAAGTAATTCTATTTAATACTCACCTAGTCGTCTGATTTCTTTATAAGCATTGCTGGGTAATCCACCATTGCATCCCTCATCAACTTTATCACAATCTACGAGTTCTGTGAACATAAATATAAAGGTATTAAAAAGTAAATATATAAACACAAAAATGACTGTTGTAAAAACAAAGAATAAAAAATCCCATTTTTTTCCAAAAAAGTTGCTTAACTCGATTTCTAGACTTTGAATGTCATGTTTAATTCATTTTGAAATTTCATTTCTCATCTGTCAGATGCTCAAAAGACAAGAAAAACTAAGTTCTACAAAAGAATAGTAAATAAATAAAACTTCATGGCATTGTTCATTCATTTTCAAACAAGACAATATTACCTATTTAATGACAATCAATTTTGAAAACTTTTCACAGATATTCCAATAAACATTAACTTTGGTATTTTCACTAACCTGTGCTTAGTTGTAACAGAAAATTGCTATGCATGTCAAGTGTTTACCACAGAATATCTCTGTACCTGTATTGTAACCATTGAGATTTTAAGTCCTAAAACATCTGATGAATGATGGGTTTATTTGTGAATACAATACAAAATAATATGTATGTCACCATCTAGTGTTATCACACCCATTTATCAGATTTTTCAACAAAAAATATCCCCATAGTTACAACAAACAGCACAAGATAGAGAGGAGTGGAAAGCTCTAGTCCTTGCCCTATGTGCCCCCAGGCATAACAAGGACTAGGTAGGTAGGTAGGTAGGTAGTTACAACATTGTCATTTCTATAGAACTAATTGAGGATAGACATAGTGGTTTTCAGTTATGACTAAGCGTAAGTAAGTAAACGATACTAAAGTTTATTTAAATATTTATGCATAAACCAAAGTGATGCTTTCAGTTATGATAAAGCTTAAGAATACTTAAATTTATTGATTTTCTTTGAAATTTTTTCAGAAAAAAACTGTCATGAATATACGAAAACAGATACGTGATTAATTCTTTTTCTTGCAATTGTAAATTTTTTTAATGGTTTTTATGTACCAGTAGTTTTGTTTACACTCGTATTACATTTATGGCAAACCAGGTACCAGCAATATTTTTAAACTATAATGTACAGCATTTAAAAATATTCTGTATTATTTGTTTCTCAATCCATCAAACTGCTAAACTACAAATAACATATGTACTCTTGCTTTTAATCATTTTAAATTTTTTGAAAAATTGGGACAAGGTTCTTGTGAAATATGGGGCAAAGTTGCATATATTACAGATTACATATACAGTAATCAGATCACATTATCACAACAATTACAGTAATCAGATCACATTATTACAGCCATTTTAGTAATCAGATTACAATTTTAGTGGATCACAACATTCTGAAATTATTAAAATATTACAATATAACAGCCATAACTGTAATCAGATTACAATATAACAGCCATTACTGTAATCAGATTATAATATAACAGCCATTACTGTAATCATATTATCATATTACAATTTTACAGCCATTACTGTAATCAAATTACAATACTACAGCCATAACTAATCAGATTACAATATTACAGTCAATACTGTAATCAGATAATCATATTACAATATTACAGCCATTACTGTAATCAGATTATCATATTTCAATATAACATTCATTACTGTAATCACATTATTATATTACAATATTACAGCCATTACTGTACTCCAATTACAATATTACAGCCATTACTGTAATCAGATTACAATATTACAACCATTACTGTAATCAGATTACAATAATACAGCCATTACTGTAATCAGATTACAATATTACAACCATTACTGTAATCGGATTACAATATTACAACCATTACTGTAATCAGATTACAATATAACAACCATTACTGTAATCATCCTCTATAATTTTACATTTAGATAATTTGAAAATACCATTTGACAATTACTTTTATTAATTAAAATTGATACAGACACATTTTTAGATGAGTAAGTTGAGAATTGTGTTTATGTTTGTTTTTAACCAATAAATAAGCTTACCAAAGTATAATTGTTAAAAATTAAACAGGATTTAGAGGAGTGTTCAGAGTGTTCAGAACTTTGATTACTTTATCTTACATTTATCTTTAAACATAACTAGGTATATATGTAAATCATTTACAGATGTTGAATCTCACACAGTTCACTTTGTTTATGATTTACATTTAGAGCAAATTATCACTGAATATCTTTTGACAGAATTATTTGTGTCTGTGCTAAACTCTCAAATATGGAAAATCCTTCAAATTGGGAATAACCAAGTGTATTTTACAGGGACACATGAAATGAAGGAAATGTGACATTTGTCCACATGTTAACTTTATCTTGTATTTGAGTCATATTTAAAGACATGAAATCAGGTGTTCTATAAAAGATTCGGCCAAAATACTGACCCAATTTCCTTAAACAGAATGAAAGTTACTAGAACCATGATAAATGCTACACAGTGAAAATTTAATTAGTTTTGATTTCTTAATCACTTGAACAGAAAATGATTCATTACAGTAAATCATTTTTAAAATTTTGCAACACCTTTTTTAGACAAATTTTTGTACCAAAAACTATTTTAGAATATGTGATGTATGCATTTTTCCAATTGATGTTTTAATAACCTACAATATTAATTAAGTCAGTACCTTATATGATAATTTTGTAATTTTAGGATTGTATCTACTATTCCAAACAAGTGATAAAGAATAAAGCATATTGGTAAGAAAATCAAATGTGATGTGCTCTGCCTCAGTTAACATTAGATTTGACATTTTTAATGGCATCTTATCAGTTTTGGTATAATTATACAATATTACAACAAGGATGGTGTTTATCAAAAAAGTCACTATCAATTTTTTAAGGCTTGTGTTGGACCAAGATGGCGCTTATACCCCATTCACCAAAATGTAGAGAGCAAACACTTAAAAAAACCTGGTACATGTATTAGAATGAAAATCAAGCTCTGATGATTTAGACCATCTGCTATAAAAGTATTTTAGAGGTTCTCACAGATGGCCTCTATGTACAAGATTAGTCTACACACCCTAGATTGTGATCTGTACAATGGATTCCTACTGGTAATAATTAATTAATTAATTAATTCAAACTGATTTGAAACTACTGGACCTATTTGAACCTAATTTGGTGTGCAAGGTCCCTAGGTGATGCAGATTAAAGTTTGCACAAATCAACTTCCTGCGGCATCAAAGATGGCTGCCATTACTATAAATAGCAAAAAGTGATAAATGGCTAATACACGTTTATTTATCAACCGATTTAGTTCCAATTTGGTATATAGAAAGTAGATGCATAGCCATTTTACATAAATAACGGGTTTTTCAGAAACATTTTTATTGGGTCTCTATAAGCAGAATATTCAAATAAGGTGCTATATTTAGCCAATTCTTTGAAAATCTTCTCCTCAGAAACTACTGGACCTATTTGAACCTTATTTGGTGTGCAAGGTCCCTAGGTGATGCAGATTAAAGTTTGCACAAATCAACTTCCTGCGGCATTCAAGATGGCTGCCATTACTATAAATAGCAAAAAGTGATAAATGGCTGATACATGTTTATTTATCAACCGATTTAGTTCCAATTTGGTATATTGAAAGTAGATGCATAGCCATTAAACATATATAACAGATTTTTTAGAAAAAATTTTCATTGGGTCACTATTAGCAGAATATTCAAATATGGTGCTATATGTAGCCAATTCTTTGAAAATCTTCTCCTCAGAAACTACTGGACCTATTTGAATCTAATTTGGTCTGCAAGGTCCCTAGGTGATGCAGATTAAAGTTTGCACAGATCAACTTCCTGCAGCATCCAAGATGGCTGCCATTACTATAAATAGCAAAAAATGATAAATGGCTGATACACGTTTATTTATCAACCGATTTACTTCCAATTTGGTATATAGAAAGTAAACACAAAGCCATTTAACAAATATAACAGGTTTTTCAGAAGCATTTTTAACTGGGTCAGTATTAGCAGAATATTCAAATAAGGTGCTATATTTAGCCAATTCTTTGAAAATCTTCTCCTCAGAAACTACTGGACCTATTTGAACCTAATTTGGTCTGCAAGGTCCCTAGGTGATGCAGATTAAAGTTTGCACAGATCAACTTCCTGCGGCATCCAAGATGGCTGCCATTACTATAAATAGCAAAAAGTGATAAATGGCTGATACACGTTTATTTATCAACTGATTTAGTTCCAATTTGGTATATAGAAAGTAAACACAAAGCCATTTAACAAATATAACAGGTTTTTCAGAAGCATTTTTAATTGGGTCGCTATAAGCAGAATATTCAAATAAGGTGCTATATTTAGCCAATTCTTTGAAAATCTTCTCCTCAGAAACTACTGGACCTATTTGAACCTAATTTGGTGTGCAAGGTCCCTAGGTGATGCAGATTAAAGTTTGCACAAACTGTGGCATCCAAAATGGCCGCCGTTATTTTAAATAGCAAAAAGTAATGAATGGCCGCTACACATTTATATATCATACAATTTGGTATATAGACAGTAGATGTAACTATTTCACATACATATCATTTTTTTCTGAAACATTTTAGCTCAACTGGCAAAAGTTAGTGGCATGGCTGTCTGAAATTCACATGCAAATAAAGTGCCAGTTGAGCGATACAGGCCCTTTGGGCCTCTTGTTTAATCTATATTACAGAAGTTATCAACTAGAAACAGAAAGGAGATGCTGCTGCAGATGCTGCAGTGATGCTTACATGTCATCTTTAATTCTCACAGGTGACACAAAAATGATTAATGTATTAAATTCTAATTACTACAATGATTTTTTTCAGTTGAGTATTAGCAAAATAGAATCATTATCCAAAAAATCAAGGGTGACAATTGACAAGAATTGTAATTCAAGACTTGTTAGGTATAGCAAAGACAGATTATTGTAGCAAAGTACATTTAATTAAAAGGCACAATGAATAAGTTCTCCTGTAATATAATAAACAAATTAACCAAAAATGTACTCTTCTTCTGAGGACAAGATAAGGTCACAATAATTTAAAATTTTGAAATACCTGAGTTCAAAATCTAGGGCAAAAGTTAAATATAAACATGATATAGGTCCCAGGAAAAGATAAACCTAACATATGTCCCAATATTCATGATTCATGGCCACTATAATGTTAAATTTACAGATAAAAGTCAATGACACAATACTGATATATGTTGTTGTTGTTGTTGAAATCTTTTTACCAGTATATTGTATATTGAATATAATTGAAAAAAAAAATTGGTTGTAACAATGAATGTCATCTTTAGATAGTTTTATTGCAAAAGGAAATTACATGTATCTGCTTTATCTACTTTATTGTAAAAATACATGTAGAAGCAAATCTCAAACTTCATCCATATACATGCTTATAAACTAATTTATAAATGTTATAATTGATAAAAATGAAAAAACTAATTGAAATCAAAATTAGAACCTAATACATGTACATGTAGTTAACCAAGCAAAAATGGACGAAAAATTCCCAACTGACACTTTACAGCTAAGTTCCCATTTCTGCCATATACTCTCCTATAAACTAGTTTCTAAATGTTTTTAACACTAATCTTAGGAAATATAATGAAAAGTTTAAAATTTAACAAGAATAAAATGCAAAAAAATTTACCTTTGACACCATATGGTAAAACATTAGATCTAAATTTCCAATATTTGTTCCCCATTTATTTATTTTATCTTAATGCATGATGAAACCTAAAACTTTGATTGCATTCAACACATCTTCTGAATGTGACAAACATTCATCAAACTTCATGCATTGCAC
The DNA here is from genome assembly GCA_029721355.1 of Tegillarca granosa. NCBI lineage: Eukaryota > Metazoa > Mollusca > Bivalvia > Arcoida > Arcidae > Tegillarca > Tegillarca granosa. The sequence goes on from CM056595.1 coordinate 48,304,923, forward strand.
TCAACGCATCTTCTGAATATGACAAACATTCATCGACCTTCATGAATTGCACTCAATTCATCTTCTGAATATGAAAAACATTCATCAACTTTCATGAATTGCACTCAACACATCTTCTGAATATGAAAAACATTCATCAACCTTCATGAATTGCACTCAAGACATCTTCTGAATATGACAAACATTCATCAACCTTCATGAATTGCACTCAAAATATCTTCTGAATATGATAAACATTCATCAACCTTCATGAATTGCACTCAATTCATTTTCTGAATATGAAAAACATTCATCAACTTTCATGAATTGCACTCAACACATCTTCAAAATATGACAAACATTCATGGAAGTTTAAATCAAAATACTTTTAACTGTCTAAAAATGTTAGCATATGTACTAAGAACAAAAGTTTATGTGAATGTACAAGTCTAAACAAAGTTTAAAATTGGAAACCAACAGGTTGTGATTTTATTAATAAGAAGGTTCAAGCATGCTTGTTTGTAGTTATATAGAACATAAATCAATTTGACCAGTAATATAATATACCTTGTTCAGAAAGAGAGAGCAGCTTTCCTTTCTTGATTGCCCACTGACCTTCAATATTACCAGTTGTAGAAAAGGCCCAGCAAGATCCACATGAACCCTGTTTTTTAAACAAATATGAAAAAAATAATTTAAAATACATATATATTCATTTTTCTGTTTCCTAATATAAAGAATAATTTTGAAATATTTAGAAAATATCTGCATTTTTAATATTAAATAATAATAAAAAACAAATTCTAATTTTTAAAACCCAACAAATTATGCATGATAATAGTTTTTTCTTTTATTATTCTGTATTATCATTATTCTGCATTATTTTCTTTTATTATTCTGTACAAGAAATAAACAATCATTATCATACTTGCAGGGACTTTGTGGATAGACTAATTCTTGATTTATTAATATTGTCTTGTTGCAAAAAGCTGATGGAACAATGAGCATTTTGCAAAAAATTTAAAAATTGATTGGAATGGATAAACATATTCAAAAAGAGTTTCCAAATTTTTTTAATTGTTTCTATAACCTGGGTAATTTACTTTACCTGATTTTTAACTGGTGTAACAGCTCCATGATCTCTCCAATCAAATGCTTCCGGAACTGAGTGTGTAGACACATGTGCCCTCTCCATTTTAACAAAACTCTTGGCATTTATATCCCATCGCTTTCCAACATATTGTTTAAACTCATTTACTGAAAAAATAATAAAACAGCAAATGATTTGATTCAATTAACTTCTTGTAATAAACATAGCAACTAGGAGAGAGAGAGAGAGAGAGAGAGAGAGAGAGAGAGAGAGAGAGAGAGAGAGAAAGAGAGAGAGAGAGAGAGAGAGAGAGAGAGACACACACACCTGTTAAATCTGCAAACTGTGTAGCGCCATATATGGCAGTTCCCTTTTCAGTTTGTTGTATTTTCTTCACTTTCCTCATGTTTTTCTGAAACACCTTGAATCTGTACTTTTGTTCTGAATTTTTTTTTTTTTTTGTTGTAAAAATAGATACAAAAATAATCAGTAAAAATACTTTGAAAAAAGATATTCTGAAATCTACTTTAGCAAATCAATTTTCTTTAACAGCCTTTTCTATTGCACATGGAGAAGTTAGTTTAAAAGATTTACTTTAAAAGACAACCTATAAAATAAACAGTAAAACACTCTGGATTAGGCAATATGTATTATATTTATGAAAAAATTCCTTTTCAAAGCAAGTTTTAGTTTTAAGATTTACTCATTAACTTTATTGTCCAAGATTATATTAGGCCAAAAACTTAGAATTTGGTATGTTACTAGTATTTGATTTACAAATGTGATTCATCATCATAACATTAACAATCCGTAAGTCATTGTGCTTAATCTAATAAATGAATTTCCATGGCAACCTAAAGGGTGTTCCCCTAAAGATTATTTCAATTATATCAACTATGAAGGCAAAGTTGCAGAATAGTATACTTTTGAGTCTATATTGAGCCATGTTCACTCTGACTGAGGACAGGTGTTTAAGGTTTCATCAAGATAGAACTGAAAAGGTAAAAGAAAATGAAACAAAATATCACTAGGATTCAGAGACAGTAAAGTAATTTATAACAGTAACTCATTAAGGAATATACAGGTATACAAATACAGTATATACCTTTTCTGGACTTATATTTTTGTTATATTTCTTCTGAAATGCCTTAAATTCTCCATATAATTTTAAATTCTGGTTCTTTTTGCCTTGACCATGTTTTTTCATGTCATGCCCGTCACCACCTAATAATGGGTTTTTTCCATGATGGGCCATATCATGTCCATCTCCACCTAATAATGGTTTCTTTCCATGGTGGGCCATATCATGTCCATCTCCACCTAATAATGGTTTCTTTCCATGGTGGGCCATATCGTGTCCATCTCCACCTAATAATGGTTTCTTTCCATGGTGGGCCATATCGTGTCCATCTCCACCTAATAATGGTTTCTTACCATGGTGGGCCATATCGTGTCCATCTCTACCTAATAATGGTTTCTTTCCATGGTGGGCCATATCGTGTCCGTCTCCACCTAATAATGGTTTCTTTCCATGGTGGGCCATATCGTGTCCATCTCCACCTAATAAAAGGTTCTTTCCATGATGGACCATATCATGTCCATCTCCACCTAATAATGGTTTCTTTCCATGATAGACCATATCATGCATATCACCACCAAATAAATGATGCTGATGATTTTTATGGCGTTGACCATGATGAATTAAGTCATGATTATCTCCATTAAGTATGAGCTTGTGTCCTTTTCCGTGAAATTTCAATTTCTTATCATGTCCAGTTTCTTTGTGACCATGCTTTTTATGGTTCTTCTGTACTATCTGTAAAACAAAAAAGTTATTGTAAAGAAAAATCTAATTAGTCATTTTATTACTGTTAATCACTCTAATTTCTGACATTTCCAAAATTGTTAAATTGTTTTAAAAAATTTATCTTTTATCTAATTGTGTGTGTCCTGGCCCATCACAAAAAACTTAAGGTACAGTATAATGTCCAATCATTAAGTACATGCATGTAATGTAATGACTTCTTATGGTGTGAAGATCCATTACTAAACCGTAGTATATGACCTATCATTAAAGACTGGTAAAGGTTTGTAATGACTTGTCACAAAACACTTAGTACAGTCATCTGTGGGTCCAGATCAAATTTCTATTATTTTCTATGTTGATAAACCTCAAAGGGTTGAACTTTAATACTCCTGCTTGTTTAGACATTAAACATTTTAAGGTATAAATTTCATGAAAATTTAACTTATTTCACTCAAATAATTTTCTAGTAGACAGTTGCTGAATGTTGAATGCTACACAGGATCAGTAATTAACCAGACAAGATAGTGCTGGACATACACAGTTTGTTAATCTCTTAATCAGATTATGACACATGAAGGTAAGTCATTTGGTTGGCAATGTGCAAGTTAGATGTTGAGAAATAACTTGTCAAGACTGTGCAGACCATGCATTTTGATGCTAGGAGCCGAGTTCAAGTAGGTGACAGCTACAGGGATCAGTTTGATGTCAATATTGGTGTTCATCAAGAATCAGTACTAAGTCCATTGTTATTTATTACTATGCTGGAAGTGTTGTCACTTCATTTTCGTGTAAGCTTTTGTATGCTGATGATGGTAACCGTATACACTTCTCTTGAATTGTTGCTTGACAGCGTGGCCACAGGAGAAAGGGTATGGAGAAGAAAGGGCTTCGAGTCAACATGGGATGATCTCGGGTTCAAATCTGGAAAACTTAAGAAGATATGGAGAGTGGCATATTGACTCAGTGAGCCAACACCTTTGACAAAAAAGTCACTCTAAGTGTGCATAAGTACACAGTAGACAACAATACACACTTACACATCTCATGCATACATGAACTTGTTCATAGATTAATCCATAGAAATTACTAATTTTGCTCTCAATGCAAATTACACCACTACAGTACCTCAGCTGGTAGAGTGCTCTCTTTCTATGTGGGAGGTCAGCGTCAACCCCAGGCCAGGTCTGACCAAGACTTGAAAATTGGTAGTGACTGTTTTTACTATCAAATTATGCATACTGTAAAATCACAAATATTCGTGGGGGATAAAATTTCGTTATTTTCGTGGGTTACTGAAAACCACGAAATTAAATGTCATTGAAAATTTTTAATTTCCATTGCCCTCAATGGGATTTATTTTCACAAAACTGAATTCCACGAAAATTTATACCAACAGAATTTTTTAAGCATGCAAAACCACGAAATTTTATCCTACGAATATTAATGATTCTACAGTATCAAAAACTAAAACAATGAACTTTACTGATGGGTATGTGTTATAATAAAAGATATCTTAAAAGTTAAACTGAAATGTTGACCTTGTAAATGCTAATAAAACATGACACTAATATGCTAAGTTGCTCTCCCTGTTAATGCTGATCAAATATAAGACTAATTTTGAGTTGATGAACCCATTAATGTTAACCAAATACACTGACATGCTGCGTTGCTAACCCTCTTAATGCTTATATGCAAATATGAGACTAAGATTTTAAGTTGCTGACCTTGTTTATGTACATTAAACTGATTAAATAGACTGATATGCTGATTTACTGGCCCTATTAATGTTAATCAAATAGACTTATGTGCTAAGTAGCTAATTCTTTTAATACTAATCAAATACAAGACAAAAATGCAAAGTAGCTGACCCTGTTTATGCTAATCAAATAGACTAATATGTTGAGTTGCTAATTCTGTCAATGTTAATTAATTTGTGACTAGTATTTTTAGCTACTGGCCCTGTTAATGCTGATCAAATAGACTGATATACTGTGTTGCTGACCCTGTAAATTTGGTTCAGTTAAGTCTATCATGCTTAGTTGCTGACACTGTAAATGTTGTTAAATATATGACTTGTATGCTAAGTTGCTGACCCTGTAAATGCTGATTAAATAGAGTGGTATGCTGAGTTGCTGACCGTAAATGCTGATCATATGAGGCTAAGATTCTTAATTGCTGGCCTTAATTAAAAAGCCTGATATGCTGAGTTTCTAACACTTTTAATGCTGATTAAATATGAGACATATGCTTATTTGCTGGTCCTGTTAATGCTGATCAAACTTGAGGCCAACATGTTAAAAATTTAAAATGCTGACACTGTTAATGCTGATTAAATATACTGTAATGCTGGGTCAATGATTCTGTTAATGCTTATCAAATTTGACATTGATATTCTGAGATAAGGCTGATCAAATATTCTGATTAGCTTTAAACTGGTCAGTGACTCAGCATATCAGTCTATTTGATCAGCATTAAACTGGTCAGCGACTCAAATACATGTCGACTGATATGCTGAGACACTGACCAGTTTAATGCTGATCAACTAGACTGATATGCTGAGTTGTTGATTCTGTTAATGTTGATAATACATGACACTTACATGCTGAGTTGCTGTCCTTGGTAATGCTAACAAATTTGTGACTTATATGCTGAGTTGCTGATCATGTTAGTCATGAGTAAATATGAAGCTAATAGCTGAAAATACTTCCAAACGAATGGGTATTTGTTACAATATAAAATACTGTTTGTTAACTTTAAAACAGATATTCCTCACTCCCATTTAAGGTGAAATTTTGTACTCTCATATGTATCTGGCCACTTAAGCTGGTATAATGCACTGGTCTGGTGAAACTTGGGACTACTTTTTTCAGAGGTAAAAATCTCTCCCCACCCCCTTTTTTAATTTTAAAAACAGCAAACAAGTGTTTTACAGATTCTATCAACGGAAATAGAATGTATGTATCATTTTAAATGGTTAATATATAGACAGATTGATTTTTTTTATGCATTATTATGATTATTTCATTTTCATAGAGATATCTCCAGCTGCATTCAGAAATACATGTATTACTTTTCCGTCACAAGGCCACAATTTTTGTAATCAGAAATTTTCATTTCTGTGTATTATAATGGTCCAATTATTGTTAAATAAAGGGATAGATCTGACAGTACTCTAACCACAAGACGCAACATTTACATCAGTGCCCATCCAAAGTCAAGAGTTTATAATCATTGGTCCAAATATGTGTTTGTTATTTCTAGTCTGTTCTAGCTGTTTCTCTCATAACTTGTATAAATTAGTGTTTTTGGTTGACTATTGCCAAGTACAAATGTACATGCTTTTTCATTTATAAATTTCTCTATTCCGTTTTAAATGCCAAGTCACATGTTAAAAGTCACATAAACAACATCATCTAGTAAAACAACTCTTCAGCTTGTACCGATCTATAGTTTCCATTTACGGAAAGCATTTACATCACAAATATAACAAACATCATCTGATGAAGAAATGTAATTTTTTTCGAATTCCATAATCAATGGAAATAAATGTTAGAAATTTTATGTTCCATACTCATTGAAAATATTAGTTCAACACTAGATATGTTTCTTTGAAACAGATGTGTCGCCTGACACTGCATAAAAATCAATCAAAGGGAAATAATTCAAAAACGGAACAAGATAGAGTTGTGGTTCTTGTGTACTGCACTTCGAGTCATTGCCAGAAACATGTTCACCAAGTTTGGAGTCATTTGAACATACTACACCAAAGTTATGCTCTGGACAAGAAATGCTCTCTAAAAATCAATCAAAGGGAAATAATTCAAAAACGGAAAAAGATAGAGTTGCGGTTTTTGTGCACTGCACTTCTAGTCATTGCCAGAAACATGCACACCAAGTTTGGAGTCATTTGAACCTACAACACCAATGTTATGCTCCGTACAAGGAAATCCAGACACCGAAGACGCAGCAGACGCCGCCGTCGACGAAAGTAATCCCTATATGTCGCCTATTCAGGCGACACAACAAAAATCAGGGGGTTACTGATTGTAAATAAAATAAGTTCCATGTTTATATAAGAGATTACTTCAAATCCAATAATAATAAACCATAATGAATGATTACTTATAGTTTTCAGAACTCTTATCTACTACGACTCATATGCAGTGTCTACATGCAGCAATAAACACATTATTGAATTTAATATCTTCAATATATTCAATATGTCTACCTCATACATACTATGAATACTCACTTAGGTACAATTAAAGAAAATAACAGCCATGCAAAAGTTATGAAAATAAGTATTTGCAATACAAGTTTGAGAACAGTGGGTGTGAATAAATATTTTAGAAAGCAAGTGCTAACACAATATCATTAGTACACAATCTGACATAAAACTACCGTAATACAAATACAAAATAAAAAATAATGTAAAATAAATAAATAAACAAAAATCGAATGTGCAACATGAAAGTTTTATTTGATAAAATGCAGAAAAAAAAAACAAGAAAAGATGTTATAAAAAGCATGCTACATTATATAACATTAAACATGCAAAAACATCAATACAAGAAATATATAAAATCAATCAAATATTAAGATAGATAATATAGCTTCTCTTCCATGTAGTATAGTTAGTTAGATCCATGCTGGGAGATTGTTTTGTGTAAGTTAGAAAAAGTAGATAGTTCCAGTGTCAAAAGTAAGTCTGTTTAATGGTGCCAGGTAAAGTGATGTGAATAGTGATTACAGCATTAATTCTAAGAGTAAAATAAAACTTATGTTAATATAAATAAATAGGTGCAAGATGGATTAGATATCTGTTGGTCCAACCAGATGATTAAATGATAAGAGAAAAAGTGTCACTTGTTCACAAGTAAACAATTTTTTTTATTTTAGCATATATATATAGACAGTTTGTATATAACTATAATTGGTTGCAAGAAATATTCTATGCAGTATTTAACTACAGTGAAAACATTTTATACACATTTTCATAATACAGTGTTGTTTAAAATTTAACTAACCATTAGGTTGAACCAACATGACCCGCTGGATTAAGTTTACACTTTGGCTGTCAATATAACAAGATATATTATAATTGATATAATAATGTAATTGGTTTATGCAGTGACAGATCACAAATTATGTTATGATAAGTCTTATTTGTACATTTTTTTTCCAAATTTAATAAAAACTCTCTGTATTTCGAATTATGTTCATCAAATCACAGCTACTTATTCTATCTAGATATAAATAAAACTGATAGACTTTCAACTAAGGTGGTTGTGAGTTGCCAACTTATAAAACACAATCCCTAAACAAACGACATTTATGTTCAATTTCAACTCTGGACAAATCCTAACTTGAAAACATTTCTTGGCTTGGTAAACATTATGAGTTAATTCCAGAATTTTATGGTTTTTTTTCATCTTAGAACTGAATGTCTTATTATGTAAAAAAATCTTAATTGAGGCATACAACACTATAATGACCATTCAAGCTTATTATATGTTTTCACATGTAAGAAATTGTCAACAAGCTGCATTTCATCCATCATCTTCACAAGTACAAGTAAGTGTGCAAATATATTTATAAAATTAGTATATTAAACCACAGCCATTATAGATAAAGCAGTATGATGTTAGTCATAAATAGATATATATAAAACATGCTCTTTAACTGGACATTTCTTTCAGCAACTGGAAGCAAGAACTATATTAACATGCACATATATATATGATGATCTGATATTTATGCTGGTCAAAACTTAACAGATTAAGGGCTTTACTTATCATCATTACAGTATCAGTCACTGCACCACGGTCTGTTTTGCCAAAAATTTAGGAATTTTTAAAATAAATGATTTTGGAAATTGTCATAGTTTCATTATCATAGTTTCTATAATGGTTCTATTAGTAACTGGATAAGTCAATGTTTATACAATGTACTTGCTGTTTTACTACCAATATAAATTACAATTTGATTAGGTAATATATAAGCTTAAACTTACTACTATTGGATCAACAGATAACAATGTGAACTGAGGATGCATCCATGGCTGGCTTACAATGGATACCTTCATTTTTTCATCCTAAAATACATTACAAAACAGTTTTATTAATTAAACATAAAAAAAAAAGAAGAATCACAGCATAATGCTCAATCTTATATTAATTTTCTAATGGATGTTGAACAGATTACATAAACTGTTTACCATTTAATTTAAGACGTTCTTCCATTTTAGCTGAAATGTTTACTTTTTTCATCCAGAAACTAATTATTAAGTACATGTATTCATTTATTTCTAGCTTTTACTATGGTTGACAAAATTTATCACTAGACCCTTAAGTATTAGTCTAAAGTTCTCTTTTTATTTGGAATGTAGGTTCATGTTAATGTTTCAGATTTCATATTGAGAGGTCTTCTAGTACACTGTTTCATACTGTTATAGATAAATATTTTATCACATGTAGTTGACTATGGTTGAACCCACACCAATGAGATACCCCTAATTAGACACTTATGTCTTAATTTCTTGGTCATAGGGGGATATAAGAACATTAAGCCAGAATAATTCAAGGTTATTAAGTACTTTAAAACAGATTTAGCTTCACTGTATTTATAATTATTATCAGGGTGCTATCACTTGTTTTGAGGGGACAGAGCCAAGCCAGGGAGAGGTCCATAGAATTTGATGAAATATATGACATTTTTCGTCAATTTGGGAAAATACAGACCTTATCTATCAAGCAGAAAGCGGTCTACTTTGATCAATAAATCAATACTGAGCAATTTAAAGCAAGATCATTTCATGTGGAAGCTTTAAAGTTAATTTTCATTCAATTTATGATTTGAAACATGTTACTGTGAGCAAAACTAAAAATCTAAAATACTTTTCTCATTATTAATAAGTCATACTATATAAGACAGCCACATTAATTAAATAAACTGGTTTCTTCTATAGAAATTAACATTGTCTATAAAAAAAATACCTGGTCAACAATGTCAAAGGAGGAGTGGAGTTGGGTAATGGTGTTTTACGCCCCAGTCAAAAATCTTTCACTTATTTCGAGGCGGTCAGTTCTGGGATGGTGGAGGGAACTGGAGTGCCCAGAGAAAAACACCGACCTTTGGCAAGCGAACTGACAAACTTTCTCACACTAGGATCTGTCCCAAGTGGGATTTGAACCAAGGCAGTGAGAGGCACTGTGATCCGTAAGCATGCGGTCTAGACCACTTAACCACCGAGGCCCTAATAATGTCAAAGAATTACATGTATATGAAACAGTCTGAAGAAAGAGATAGCATGTTTACTAAGGAATAATATATATATATATATATATATATATATATATATATATATATATATATATATATATATATATATATATATCTTACTGGCAAACTAGTATCTGTAATTGGACAATCAGACAGAGTTGATCCAGCATCAGATTTCATACAGGAAGAATAATGTACTGTTACTGTGAAGGTGTACTTCATTCCAGCAACAACCTGGTAAAATAAAACATCAAAAACTCAATGTCATTTTTTAACAATACTTTGGATGACTCCACTCATTATTGGTTCCTATCATATTTTTCTTTGCCAGCATGATGAGGATAATAACTCAAACACCTTGACAACTCTTTCAGTCAAATAGATCATATCTCAATGTGTATACAGTAGAACCTGCCTAACCTGGACATCTTCTGGATTTTGTTATGATAAGACAGGTTCTGAGTTTACATAAGAAAATTAAACAAACATTTATACTATACTGTCATTTTAAAGCAGATCATTTGAGAGAAATTTTAGGTTAACATACATCCATTATCACAGGTTCCACTTATTACACACTTATCACAAGTAATGAGATCAAATTATTAACTACTCATGTATAACACCACCACTTGTACAATCCTGTAATAAAATACATGTACATGAATGAACAAAAAAACTAGCAAACCTATAAATGCTATTTCCACACTGACATTAACTTTATTTGGATATTTTTCTTATACTTTTTATCTTATATTAGTTTTTTTTTTTCAGACAATTATCCAGACCTGATTTATGGGCTGATGTGAAATTTTCATTATTAGAAGCAAAATTACTGGCAGATTTTCTCTTTTTAGATGTTTTCTCGACAAAATTGATATACAAACATAAGTATAAGCAACTTTAAACATGTTGTGATTAACAATGAAAATCTAAGCAAAAAAGGTCAACAAGTAAGTTCTTTTGGCCCCAGCAGTGTCAGAAGAGATTTTTTAAAAACTGAATTAGCCTAAAATATCAACTCACATTTATAATCCCTGAAAATTTGGTCAATAATAAATTTTTCAGAAAAAGCTTGTTTTATTTCTCAAATAAATAAATCTTAAATGACTATTTAATTCTCCTATATAAAGTTATGGCAGCCATCTTGATTTTTAATAGCCGTGCTGGAAACAAGGTCTTCCTTGCCATATTTGGTTCTATTTCACCAAGCTTTTTCAAAAAAAAGATTTAAGTTTACAATGGATGTCAGGATACATACAAACAGCATATGCGTAACTAAACTGACTTTATAAGAATCAAGAAGAAATACAAAGTACATAATAGAAAAAAGTCCAAAATAATGTAAGCATGCCAATACTTTTGTTAAATATCTGTATGTTGTAGCTTTCTTCTCTAGCACATTTTAGGTGATTCAAAATGTCAAAAGAAATAAAACCTTAATTTTTTTTTCTTGTTATAAAACCTGAAACAGAAATGATTGTTTTCTTAATGTTTTACAGTATTATATTTCTTATAGTTTCTGGCCTTGTTCCTTGAGTTCCCTTGCCTAAATCAGCATTTTGCTCCATCCATATATCATCTACATGTATATGGATTAAAGCTGCATTAAGTTTTCCTAGGAAAAAATTAAAATGGTGCTGATCTACATAATTATGTTCCTAATGAACAATGTTATATTTGGTTCAACGACAAAAGCTCAAACAAATATACAAATAGCAATAATTTCCCAGCAAGATGTAGCCTGTGGGGTTTAATTTTAGAAATGGTTGTCATTAAAAAAAGGTTGTGAAAACACAACATACAAAAAGATGAAATACAATAAATTAAACCCAGAATTTCATTTAATTTGTCATTTGTGGCTTTGAAGGGATAAATAACACCATTGCGAATACATATGAATATTAATGATGAACAATTAATCCAATTTGTCAGGCTTCCCCTTTGATTCATTCAAGTCTCTGTACATCAGTGTGCATGCTCCAAGCTAATTATAATCATTGTTAGACAAGTGACCAATAAGTTAGAGGATTCCATTTATTTACAGCTAATAGGAATGAAATTTTAGAATATGAATCTCACGGATCATGATTAGAAGTTATCTATTTTAAATAATATATACTTCTGGAAAATCAAAAAAATTCAGATAATTGAAAAACTTAATGCAGCTTTAATATCATGTTAAAACCAATTTTACATTGCATAAAAATCATCGAAATTTGCATTTTTAAAGACACAGTGGCCATTTTGAATACCTGAAAGACACCCCTAACATACATTTGAAAGTTTAAAAGCTGATAAGCTTTATAATAGTTCTATCAAGATACTTTCAGCATTGTTATACCTGTCTTGTGCAGTCTGTTACAGTCTGCGAAACTGGCATTACTTTTAACATAGAGTTACTTCTCATATCAATTCCTTGTAAAATGGTTGGCATAGCAGCTTCAATTGTCTTGGCATCAGGACATCCTGCACTTACTCCACCAGCCAATATACCTCCAAGACGTGCCTGATGTTGTCTACAGCTACGAGATGAAAGTGTTCTAGAGTTCATCCATGGCACATCATATACAGTAACTGTGCACATCTCTTCCTAAATAAACAGGTAATACAGGTAATCTGGCAAACTAGTTCAAAATTATATTCTTACCACTTCCACAGTAATTACAATCACAGTAATAAATCAGAGCAAATCACTGTGTCATACAAAGTTCTAACACTGGAACATATAATATAAATGTTATGAACATGATTTGGTCTACCTGTAATAACTTGTATCTGGTATAAGACATTTATACTGGCTACAGATGACTAACTGACTGAAATAGGATTTAGTAAAATAAAATATTCCAATTGTTTTTACAAAATTAAGCTAAAATACAGTTTCAGTCAACTGCAGGATGACCATGCATGGATATAACCTATGAGACATACATATCATATTTACCACTGCACTCATGTGCATGAACTGTTTTATAGACTTTGGCTATTTTAATACATGTACATCATTTTTACCACAAATGTAGCTCATATGTTTATGATTCTCTACTGTGTGCAATTAATACTTTGTGCCAATTTTTAAAACATTTGATAAAAAGTTCAACAGAGTAGTTAAGAACTTCAAAGAGCTATAGTTCAAAGAAAGGATGGTTCAGTCACTCAGTTCAATAATATACATGCTACTAGCTCTTTTCACTGTTGACACATTCTGCAAATTCAGTTTTGTAACAATGCTAATACATGTACATGTAGTTTTGCCAATTTCAAATGGCCATAAATCAATGAAAAAAATTTGCAAATGAATTTGAAAAATTAATTAGGAAGACCTGATACTTATCAGTACTTCATAGATTTATCAGCTTCCATCAAAATATGAAAATTAATGTAGGAGGGTTGAAAATATGTTTCTAGGATGAACAGACAGTTGCAAACAATATACAATTTTCTACTGAGTGGGGGGTTTACTATTATAAAAGATACTGAGTTTCTTTTAAGACTACTTACCCCACAATGCATAGTAAAACGGTAATTCATTCCTGCAACAACCTGAAAAATTAAAAAATTACAAAAATATTAGTCATTTGGAAAACAAATTTGAGTTTTACAAACATTGTCTATGGGGCCAAATTTAAGGTTTCATCCTATGATCTTGACCTACATGTACACACCTTAATTTTGAATGTGACACACAATCTCGTGTTGGTATATATATTCAAAGTATGATCAAAATCCATCCATAGGTGCAGAGATAAGGGAACAGACACAATAATGGGATGTACAGACAGGGTGATTATTATATGTTCCTCACAATGCAAAGTGTTGTATTATGTGTCTGTGTCATGTCTGTTCACATGCAGATTTAATTATGTGTTTTATCAATGTATAACTGCCTTAAAAATTATTTATATGAAAGCAACAGTTTCACTTTGGTGCCACAGAATACAATTTTTAGGACATTCCATACAGGGGTCCAAAATAATAACAGAATACAGAATTCTTTGTTTTATACATACATATTCTTTTTTTTTTTTTTTTTTTTTTTTTTTTTTTTTTTTTTTTATGAGTACTTGCATATTTAATATAGGCTGTGATAAGCGGTTGCATATCAAATCCAAGAATAAAAATTAATTCAACTATGCTTTAGTATAGTGACAAAGTGATATGATCAGTTGACAGTCGATAAATGACCAGGCCTATAAATGACAGATTATCATTAAAAACTCTTATAATCTTTAATAAAGTGTTATAAGGCAGGCACAAAAAAATTACTGAAAAGACAGAGTGCTAAAACAAAAGAAGCAGTGTTAGAAATAAACAGCAAGTGTGACAGTCCATTTTTGCAATGACTTGTTACTTATTTCAACATTCTTGTTAGTACCATAATAGAAAATTTTAGTTTTATCACATAATGATTAAAAATCTCAGTTATTTCCAACACTGGTGGTAAAAAGTCAAATGCATTAAAAGTTAAGTAAACAATAGTCATTTCACCATGTATCTTGTAGGTTGGGTTTCATGAATTTAAGTACCTGGTAATGAAACACGACATTTGTTTCTGATTAAACAAAAACAACGAATATGGCATAGGCCTACTGCAATAATTGCATTAAAATTATGGGAATTTTTTAATAGTATCATTAGTGCTTGTGTAGTGGAGGCAATACTCTATTTGCAATGTGAATAATGACTAGTAAATTCATAATAACTAGATCTAGTTAATTCTGTATCAATCAATCAAACAACTAAAATGTCATAAATTACCTGTTTTTCAGAATGTGTCACTTTACATCCAGAATAATCTTTGTTACCTCTAGATTCTGCTGTCAATGCAGACATAGCAAAACTCGACATAATATCAATTGTCGTTTGATTTGTCAATGGAGACCATCCTCCCATCAACTGTGCATTTGTCGTTGATAAAACTCCTAGCACTATCAAAGCTATCATCTTGGTGATTTCGTTGTTGTACTGTATTTCCTGATCTGTCATAAGACTAACATGACGTTTTTGTTTTTATATTACAGCGCCACCTGTTGTAGATCAACGAAATTCTAAACGTATCCTGAATGAAACACACCAAGCAAGTTTTAACCACGCTTAAATCAAACACCAATAATATCGAAACAGGTTTTTGGAAAAAGCTCGAATATAAGATAGAAGACGGCCCGTCAAAAATCAAATGAGATTATGAAAATATCGGCTTTGGATAGACATTGGCATGGACGGTACAATGATACGATTCAGAAGTACCAAAATCCGTATCAGGCCTGAACCTCTACATTTCAAACCCGCGGCTCCGTCTAATTGTTCATTTGATCTCTTTAAAGCCCTCCCCTTGACTTTCAAAGTTAAGTTTTGTGCGTTTTCATGGAAATTATTCGATCCTAGATCTGGTGTTTTTGCCTTAACAAGAGAATATTCTTACTAACCCCTTTGACAACAACAAATTTTATTTGTACATACAATGGAACGGTTTTCTTACATTCCTGTCAGCTGAAAGAAAAGTTTAAATTAAATTAAATTCCGATTTATGCAGATCCATATAAACCAACCAACTTGCAATTTTAGAAAGATATACAGCTGTCACATCTTAGATTTTAAGTTCTTGTTTTCAAAATTTAGCGTAAGTCACTTGAGGTGGCCAGATCAAATTTTAGCTAGAATTAGTAGTTCACTGCAAATATTGATAAAATTTTCTAATGGTTTGCTGAAATTCGGTTAACAAGCATTCAGCTCACGTAACAGAAACAAATGTTAACTAGTGTCACGATTGGGACGTCTTTATAAGGTCCCATAAACGCATTTATAAGATTTTTGACTTGCAATATCCTTATTTCGAACTGGATTTATTTTTAGATCGACAATTTTAGGTTTTAACGATATCGAATAATGTATTCATAAATGAAACGAATGTGAAACAAGATCGATCAAGTATTAAGTGAGAAATAACTTTTTGATTTAAAAAATTTGGAGGGTGCATTAAACTCTAATAAATATAACTTTTGCTTATTAAAAACACTTTATTATTTGAAAAGGACTTTTGTATTCTGTACCTACCAAACATTATCTGTCACGCATTAAGGGAGAAATAACGTTTTATTTGTTGTCGTTCTTTTTTTTTTTTTTTTTTTTTTTTTTTTTTTTTTTTTTTTTTTTGAGGGAGGCACAATGGCATCCGCTCCTTATTACTCCTGTGAAGTTTTAAAAAATCGGACTGAGAAACGCTTTAACAAGGGTTAAAGAAGAAGAAAAGCAGTAAAACCAATGTTTCCCCCAAACAAGCATTTTTCATTCATTGAAGAATTATTTACATACTTGAGTTCAGTCCAATCTTATTTACAAACTCATTATCAATGAGGGTGACTATTATGAGAATCAAAGAAGAATTTCCATAATTTGCCGAAAACTCGTATTGCTAGTTCACATGCAAAGTGATTAATTTACAGTTTATGTCTCGTTTTACTATATAAGTACATGTATTTCGCACTAACATCAAATAAAGGATAAAGAAAGACATTCTATGTAAACAAAACCACTACGTTTTTAACTGAATTTTTTTCTCTTTTAAATACATAGAGAATTGATACAATATTTAATCGTTGTGCGATATTTTTTTTTTACTTAAGAAATGGCACTAACAAGCTTTCGTAGGAAAATACCTTAAAAGTCTTTGAGAAAATAGCATTAATTGTCCTTGATCGTAACGCATTTATTACCAAATGTCCTTTTTTTTAAAAAAAAAAAAAAAAAAAAAATCTGCTGTCCATAATGTTGCCAAGTCTGAAAGATGAGCGGACGGGATACCAACGCCATTCCTGACGGTGCTTTCTTTAATCATGGTCATTCTGAAATAAATGGATTTGGTCTTCTTTAGTGTTCAAGACATTGATTGGACTAAGATTAGGTTTAATACATCTAACTAAATACGCTTACATCACTGGTGGTGGATTAAAATGTTTAACATCTGGTAAATATGAGCTGAATTCAAGGTATCAACCAGACACGTTAATGTTGTGTAGGGTTCGTTCCTGAGTTTTAAAAATAAAGGACTGGTCAATATCTTGAGAAATCGGCAGTTGGTTATCGATGCGATCAACATCAATGTCATATAGATTTAGTTGTTCTTCCAGTAAACTTTCTGTGACTATGACGTAGAATTTAAAGCCCCCTCCTATTCTTTATTTGTGACTAGTTGTTATTTTAAACTAAGGTATGGTTGAAGCATTAGATGCAAGTTTGGGATTGTGTATAAGATTTCAGATATTTTTTCTGAATTTACCCCCGATACTCTAATCTAATTTAAATATTAATGAACCAAAAACGTGTACCGCAAAAAAAGTTTGTTGTATGTTACTTTACTATCCCATTTTTGAATATCATTGGCATTGCAATTATACGGGGTTTTGAAAAGCAGATTAGCATCTTAGTGACGCTTTCTCCAAGACAGCATCAGCACTTTGGTACATCTTAGTGACCCCTTAGACAACACTTAGACACATCTTTGTTATCCTACATTCAAGACAAGATTAAGGTATATGTTAGTTAGCCACCATTCCAGAACGTACTAGGACACACCTTCGTTGTCTTACTTGTCCCATATCCAGAGTACTTTTAAGAACATCTTTGTGTGTTGCATCCAAGACAGACAGCACTAATGCACATCTTCATGTCCTATATCTCAGAAAGCCTAAATTACAGTTGAGCTATCCCAGTGGCGGATGAAGGGGGTGTTGAAAAATTTATGAAATATTGCAAGCGGCAAAGGCTCAAGCTCCAAGTGACGAGGAATCTTGGGGCCACTAAAGGCCCCCAGCGGATTCAAGGTAGAGCCATGTTAGGGGGCAAAAAAAAAATAAATAAAAAAAAAAAACAAATTTTTAATATTTGGGGACCTTTGGGCCAAATTTCTTCTCGCTCTCCCTCTTAAATTTTTCAAAAGGGGGGGGGGGTTGCAACCCCCGCACCAACTCCCCATTTGAATCTGTCAATGTACCTTATATCTAGGAAAAGCACTAAGGCATATGTTAAGAGTTCTGCATATCTCGGACAACAGTCAGACGGATCTTCGTGTCCTACATCTCGGACACACTAAGGCAAATATTGCCCTACATTTTAGACAAGATAAAGTATATTTTCGTGTTTTACACCTCAGCACTAAAATATCTCCGTGTTCTTAATATCAACTATCGCTTAGAATATCTTCGTGGCCTACAACCACGATAGCACAAAATACATCCAAGGGACCCCTCATTTCAGTACTAAGGCACACCTTGGTGTGCCCACATCTCGGATAGCACCTTTCAATATCTTGATGTCCACGGGCATCTCAGGCAGCCCCAAAGTACATCTTACCCAACATCATAAACGATCATAGAATTGAAATTACAAGTTTTAAGATACTTTAATTAAAAGAGGTTTTAAACACTTTTACTAAAAGATCACTGTAGTTTGACATCGATTAGAAGGTAAGATTAAACATACTTCTCACCATATCATGTACACTGATGCCAAAAGTAGTGTTTAAAATGTCTAGGCCTTTGGGTTCACGGTAAGGTTGAAAGTCACTGTCGACCAAAATTTCTGGTTTTAAAGAAATGTTTCACGGACATAATTCACCGAATTTAGAATAAATTGACATACAAAGTATTTAACGATCACTTCCTTATAACCTTTTTTGCTGTTGTGACAGAATATTTGTACACATCTGAATATGATCTTTAATTGCTAATTTTGTCTACAGCTTTTTTTTTTAAATTTACAAGTCAATAGAATGATTGCTACTGAGGTACGACGGGAAAGGCAGAGCGATGTTTCGATATTGTTCACTCACCAGATCATTTGGTACTGTAAGGCTTTATGTAAATGGCTAATTTGAAAGTTGTAGATCTGCTCAGTCTGTGATAGCATTCTTTGTAACTAGTTCTGTTTGGGTGTGACAAATTACTTTCATATAGTTGAATGTATGCAGCTGAAATTTTTCAAGATCAACTTAAGAGATAAAAGATATGTGAAGAAATATGGAATATTTAATAAAGATTAATAAACTCACAGGTCCGTGTTGATTTTTATCTACAGTATCACGGGTACATCGTAACAAATGTAGTAGATGTTACGGTAACTTTTGCAGGTGACGGGAAAAACTATAATTACCTCTCAAATATACACATAGCTTGCATCCTTTTTAGCTCACCTTGCTTTTATGCCACGCGAGCTTATGTTATAGTGCAGTGTGTGACCGTTATCATCGTGTGTGCGTTTGTAACTCACATTTTCGAAATATCAGATACTACCGAGCCAATAATGATCAAACTTCACATAGACGTATTAGAATGGCGCTTTTCAAATTTGCTCTTTTGTTTTGCCGTTGCTATAGAAAGGAGGTAACTGTGACCTACATTTGAAAAAAACTTTCTCTTTGAAACCGAAACCCGATTTGATTTTGATATTTGGTATTTAATTATTCATGTATTTATTTCTAAATATGTTTCGTCTATATTTTTTCTTCTATTCTTTCTTTTTGTAGTTTTTAGCTCACCTGACCGAAAGGTCATGTGAGCTTATGGCATGGCGCGGCGTGTGTATGTGCGTGCGTGCGTGTGTGTGCGTCGTTAACACCTATTTTCGACTTCTCCTCCAAAACTGCTGGACAGATTTCAATGATACTTTGTCAGAAGCATAAATGGGCTGGTGCAATTCAGATTTGTTCATGGCGTTGCCTTGGCTACCATAACTAGGTCAAGGTGACCTAGGGGTCCAAAAATCTTTAAAAATCTTCTTCTCCAAAACCGATGATGGGAGAAAAAATCTGATGTGGTATTTGGCTTCTCTAGGGTTTTAAGCCTATAGTTTGTTCATTTCGTGAAATTTGGTTGAAAAATGGGTTACGCGTTTTTGCGTTTAATTTTAAAAATTTCGGAAAATGGCTTCAAATTGTTATAACTTGACTATTTGAACAGATAATGACATGAGGTTTTCAGTTCTGACTTTTTCTTGAAATGACCTTTAAAAAAAGATCAAGGTCACAAATCATGGTCATGACCTAATTTGTGATTTATGCAGTTTTAGGCAATTTTCTTGCAAATATTAAGAGATATGTGAAATCAAAACATTGTTAAAATGTTCAGCATGACAAAATTTAAAAAGGTACCAAGTTTCGTAACTATATTGTAATCCATGTAGGAGTTGTTGCCCCTGAAATGTTATTTTTGGCTTATAAATACTAAAATTGTGCATTAGCTTGAAAACTTTAATTTTTTGTATAGGCATGTATATTAGAATATTGTAGGTATTGTGACAACGATCATTTTGATATTTGGGATCAAAGGTCAAGGTCACAGCTGCAAAAGAAGACTTAAATTGCTAATTATCTTGAAAACTATTAACTTTTTGTATAGGCATGTATATTAGAATATTGTATGTATTGTGACGACAATCATTTTGATATATGGTTCAAGGTCAAGGTCACAGCTGCAAAAGAAGACTTAAATTGCTAATTATCTTGAAAACTGTTAACTTTTTGTATAGGCATATATATTAGAATATTGTAGGTATTGTAACATTGATCATTTTGATATATGGTTCAAGGTCAAAGTTGTCTGGGTTTAATGACGATAGTATTGTTTGCCCCAAGTACTATAATTAGAATCATATTAAGAAAGTGAATTGGAAGTCTTTAATGGTTTTTAATAATTTTCAAGTTAATCAGATTAATTACTAGTACATTATGTAATTAGCACTAAATTTTTCATGTATTGTTTTATACATACAGTGTTTTTTATATGGAGACAAAAGACAAAAAGATAGTAAATAGTAGCTATAATTTAAAACACCGTCAAATTGTTTTGGTTATTGAAGTCAATTTATTACCATGATTACAATAAATGAAAAATAATAATAGTTTGCATGTTCTTTTTAGATTTATTAAGTTAAGGGGAGATAATCAAGGTTAAAAAATTCAAGACCTCACTAAACCGGACACCTCCCTAAAGCGGACAAAATCTATGGTCTGGAGCTTGTCCGGTTTAGAGAGGTTTTACTGTACTAAAATAGTTAACTACATGCATCTTGAAAACTGTTAACTTTTTAGCTCACTTGAGCTATTGCTATCCATCTTCGTCCGTTGTGCGTCGTCCGTCGTGCGTAAACTTTTTACATTTTAATCTTCTCCTCCAAAACCACTGGGCCAAATTTGATGAAACTTGGTTACCATCATGTCTGGGTGAAGCCCTTTCAGATTTGCACAAATAAAGAAGTTATGTCCCCTTGGGGCTCCATAAGGGGGGAAATAGTGAAAAAAATTTAAAATCTTCTCCTCAGAATCTAAAAGAGATATACCTTAGTTATTTCACTTGTAACATCCTTAGGTCATCTAGTTTCAGATTTGCACAAATGGTAGCCATAGGGCTCAAAATGGGGAAATTGTAAGGCACTGAGTGGGGAAATTGCTAAAAATTATATATTTGTCACTATATCTTGAAAACTATTAACTTTTTTATAGGCATATATATTAGAATATTGTAGGTATTGATATGAAATCATTTTGATATAGGGTTCAAGGTCATATGTTGAAAGGTCAAGGTCACAGCTGCAAAAGAAGACTTAAATTGCTAATTATCTTGAAAACTTTTAACTTTTTGTATAGGCTTGTATACTAGAATATTGTAGGTATTGACATGATGATCATTTTGATACATGGTTAAAGGTCATATGATGAAAGGTCAAGGTCACAGCTGCAAAAGAAGACTTAAATTGCTAATTATCTTGAATATCTTGAAAACTTTTAACTTTTTGTATAGGCATGTATATTAGAATATTGTAGACATTGCAACATTGATCATTTTGATATATGATTCAAGGTCATATGTTGAAAGGTAAAGGTCACAGCTGCAAAAGAAGCATTAAATTGCTTATTATCTTGAAAACTATTAACTTTTTGTATAGGCATTTATATTAGAATATTGTAGGTATTGACATGAAAATCATATTGATATATCGTTCAAGGTTATATGTTGAAAGGTCAAGGTCATATCAACAAAGGAATACTAAAATTATTAATTATCTTAAAAGCTATTAAGTTCATGCATAGGCATGTATATTAGAATATTGTAGGTATTGATAAGCATTCATATATGGTTCAAGGTCGTATATGTTCAAAGGTCAAGGACATAGCTGTCTAAGTATACTGAAATTGATTAATGATTTGGAAATTATTCATTGTACTACAGTTACTTCATGCATATTATATAAGCTACTTATAAATGAAATGTGAGTGGATATACTTCTGATTAAGTTTTGTGGGAGTTCTTAACTTGAGAAAACTTTTACAGTTTCTGTACAGAATATATTGTCTATTGCACTTCGCAAACATATCTTCAGGTGAGCGTTAAGGCCCATGGGCCTCTTGTTGTATAAACATGTATATTGTAATAATGTAGGTATATATATGACGACCATTTTGATATATGGTTCAAGGTCATAGATTCAAAAGTGTTATATCAAAATCATCGACATATCAATTCCTAGAATATTCATGGTTCTGTACAATAAGTTTGAAGCTTATCCTCACCCTTCACAATAACAGAGGTCCATGGGTCTTAACGCTCACCTGAGGATATGTCCAAGTGGAATAGACAATATATCATTTACAAAAACTTTCCAATTTTTCTAAAGTTTAGAACTGCCGAAATACTTAATCAGAAAGGCATATTTCTTGTACTTTCAGAGGAGAATTTTTTTTAAAGTTTATCAATATTTTCCTCCTTATGGGGCCCCAAGGGACATAACTCTTTCATTTTTGCAAATCTGAAAGGCCTTAACGTAGGCATGATCACTAAGTTTCATTTAATTTGGACTCAGAGAAGATTACAAAAGTTTAAAGGTTTTGCTACTTAAGTCAAGGTCAACCAGCTTCGCAAATTTTGAACATCTTCTTGTCCTGATGCCATATATGAAGTTTTCAGCTCCAAGGCCTTTTGGTTCATGAGTATACGTTGTTTAAAGATTTTACTACTTTAGGTCACTGTGATCTTGAATATAGGTCAAGGTCAACCAGATTAGCAAATCTAGTACACTTTTTTGTCTTGATGCGATATATTAAGTTTCAAGCTCTTAGCCTTTTGCTTCACGACAACATGTTTAAAGGTTTCACTACTTTAGGCCACTGTGATCCTGAATGTAGGTCAAGGTCAACCAACTTTGTAAAATTGGTAGAGCTTCTAGTCAGGATATATGAAGTTTTAAGCGCCTAGGCCTTTTGGTTCATGACAAGAACATGTTTAAAGGGTTTTTTTTAACTTTAGGTCACTCTGACCTCAAATGTAGGTGAAGTACAACCAATTTCGCAAATTTGAAAGGACTTTGCCCAAGGAATATGCATATCAAGTTTTACTATCACTGGGTCACTCACTGGTTCTGAAAAAGAAGTTGTACAAGTTTAAAGTTTACGGATGACAAGACGGACAAAAAGTATTTGAAAACGCTCCCATTAAATTAGTTTAAATTAGTTGTGCATGATCCTAATAGAACATTTTTTATTAATTACTAGCATTGTTTTATCAGATGAATTAGTGTGAACGTATAGTTAAAGAAAGATAACTCCAGCAGACTTAAAAGCCACTCTACATGACTGACAACCAAGCTTACTACGAAAATTCACAATTTAAACCAATTAGATTGCTGACAAGAACATTTTGATAAACAAACTATATACAGAAAAATTGAAATAAAATACTATCAACTTGAAATTATAACAGTAACTGTCTATTACTTTAAGTCCATACATCCAGACATCAAGACAATTTGGTTTATAAGGTGTTTAAAGGTAATCCTTCCATTTGTTCAAATCTGAAATCCCTTTAAATAGATATGATATCTGCCAAATATCATAAAATTGTGCCTTTTAATAACTAACAAGAGCACTACAAGGCGGGGCAATATACGTTCGTCATGAACTAATACAAGATATAACTATAGACGGAAAGCAAAATAACATAATACAGACAGACAGCGCCATAACATATGTAACCTCTAACATTGACAGGTATATAATAAATGTATTCTACATTAAATTTGAATCTAAACTTATTTGTAGACACTTAGTAAATAAACGGCCGTAACTCCTCCAAAAATTATTTTTGTCAAAATTTGAACATGCTTGCAATGTTACCATGTTAATCCTATATATCAAATTTTGTTGGAATCATAATTTTCCTACAGTTCAATAATCTTGGAAAACTTGAGATCAATCAGACATTTGTACACCTTTGATATAAATGTATGGAAACCAAATTTCTCTTTACAGTAATTGACCTTTGACGTAATTTGTTATCCCATGCAATGTCTCATCACAGGTAACAAAATGACCAAGTTAAAAATCAATCTGAAAAATAATGTTTTTAAATGCAAAGAAATCCTATTTCTCTTTATAGTAACTTTGACCAAGTGTCATAGTTTGCAATCCAAGTGATGTCTGGTCATAAGAATAAGATTTAGATCAACCAGACAACTGGTTCGTCTTTAAATGCATAGAAACTGAATTTTATTTAAAAGAAATTTTTGTTTTACCTTTGACCTAGTGACCTGGGTTGCTTTCCCATGCAATGTTTCACATCACAGCGAATAAGTTATGTATTGCATTTAAAAGGTTATCTAAACCTGCTCAGGAACACAATATACAGAACGACGCACGTCACCAATTTCTTAAAAATTACATTATGCAAACAAGGGCATAGATTCGATTAATATTTCTAAACTCTGAAATCATCAATTTTCGTGGCGGCCTAATTTTCGTTGTTTTTGTGGATACCTCGACTAATGAATTTACATGTCAACGAAATATTTTTTATATACATGTATGTTTATAATAACTAACTTTTTGACGACATTAGTGAAATAAGTAGAGTAATCCGGTAACACTAAACACATAAGACGATGTTTCTACATTATGCGTTTCACTTCATTAACTACGGTCATAACCACGAATTCATTCCCCCACCCCATGAAATGATATTTTTTCTTGGAACCACGAAAATTGGACACTTCGAAAATTGATATTTTACAGTACTACTTAACGAGTACAATCTAAAGTCCCTACTTATTTCCAATATAACTCGCCACCTCTAGTTTCCTACTCCTGCAATAAACCCATTGCGTCCAAAATTTTCTATTATAAACAAACTTTGCAGTGCTTAAACTTTCATAACTTTACTCCATCTACCTGCTCTTGCTCAGCGTCCCTATATATTTGTAATCCAGCTGGGCATGTAGTAACTGGTGATCTCAATATAATTGAGAACACTAAATTAAGATGTCTTCCTTCAAAAGGTTCCAATTACATGGAGGCTCAACCTTTTACTTGTGGACAGAATTTCAAAATTATTATGGATTCTGTTGAAGAGGATGCTAGACGTTGTGCTAAATTAGAAGACGTGGAGCTTGATCCTTATCTGAAAAGACAAGGGCAATAAGAAATTGTATAAAGTCGAGGATTGCCAAATTTAAAACGTGTATGGGTAATTAATTTTCAGAGACCCTGGCCTGAGATTTCTGCAATCCTTACGAACATTTTTTCGTTTGTAAGAAAATTCTACCTGGAATGTCTTTTAAGAAGCTTGGTTAAAATAGTATATCGCAAAATCCTACTTATACAAAAACTAATTTTACCAAAGATAATGTTCTTTCCAATTGTAGCGGTCTGGGTAGCTCAGTTGGTAGAGCACTCGCCTATAGTGCGGGAGGTCCCGGGTTCGATCCCCGGTCCGACCCTGCATTTTTTTCTCCCTCCTGTTACAGTTTGGTGGCCAGTGTGGCCCTCGGAAGTGATGGACTGACATATATTCGGCCGTATAAAGTCCATCCCTGGAAATTTGGGGTGAGATTTCCCATATGATCATGGGAAACTCAAGAATAACAGGGGTGGAATTTAGCGGTCTGGGTAGCTCAGTTGGTAGAGCAATCTACTATAGTGCGGGAGGTCCCGGGTTCGATCCCCGGTCCGACCCTGCATTTGTTCTCCCTCCTGTTACACAATCATAGATAGTCCTTCGGTATTAATTAAAAAAGGAAGAACATGACCTGCCTTACTTGTATTGGATTCCAAAACTTTACAAAAATCCATACATGGAGAGATATATAGCAGGTTTCTCTAAATGTTCTACTAAATCATTATCAGTAAATCTAACACAAATTTTGACAGTCGTCAAAGGTGGCCTTCAGACTTATTCAGAAAAGTCTATTCTACATCTGGCATCAACCAAATGTGGATTCTCAAAAATTCTAAAGAACTACTTGACCATCTTGTTTCTAATACTCTTATCTTCGGTAAAAAGTATAAAAACTTTTGATTTTTCTATCCTCAACACCACTATCCCTCATTCCAATTTAAGAACGTCTAAAACAAATCATTCACTTGTCATTCTTTTACTAAAACGGTAAACCACGATATAAATATCTATTGCTCAACAGTGTCGTGTTTGGCAATGTAATTTTCCAACAAACATTCGGTATACCAATGGGCACAACGGTGCACCTTTGCCAGCTGATTTCTTTATTCATATGAATCAGAATTCTTATAGAACCTTGTCAAATCTGGAGAGAAGACTGTCGCTAAATCATTCAACTACACATACAGATATATAGATGACGTTCTTTGTCATAATGATCCTATATAGATGACGTTCTATGTCTTAATATTCCGAAATTTGGAGAACATGTACATTGTCATCTTTACAAGTGAGCTTGAAATAAGACACGACAGATAATTCATGTTTTGCTTAATATTTGGACTTATACCTCAATTATGACACCCACGAAAGGTTACATCTGAAACTATACGATAAACGTGATGACCAATTTTTCTATTGTCAACTTTCCGTTTCCCTGCATCTCATGCGTTTGGTGTTTTATGTTTCACAGTTAATACGTTATAGTAGAACTTGTTCCCACTACGCGGACTTTTACAACGAAGCAAACTGCTTACAATCAAATTGTTGACTCAAGGATATTGCAAGCCTAGGCTAATCAAGCCCCTTAAGTTTTATGGCCGTCATCACAATAATGATGATAAGTATGGAGTCACGCTATCCAAACTTATACTGGATATACATGTATTTGACTTACCATAGTTCCTTGTTCCTTTCATTCTCAAAATTGACTTCGCACGTGACGGGTGTAGCTAGCTAGACAGGAGGTGCTTACCCTTCCGGAGCACCCGGTCTCACTTCCTTGATGGAAGTTCACGTGTATAACTAAAATTGCCATTTTCAAAGTTTTTACCTTTTTTTTAATTTTGGGATTGTGACTTGGACATGGACTGGTGCGTTTGTGTTTTATTATTATTTACCAAGTTTGAGATCAATCGGACAAACTGTTTGTCTTTAAATGCGTGGAAACTTAAATTTTATTTATGGTAACTGAGACCTTGACTTTTGACCTAGTAATGCTTTGCCACAGGGAATAAGTTGACAAAATTTGAGATCAATCAGACAAATCGTGTCTTTAAGAAATATGAAATAAAATTGTTAAAAGACAGCTGCCCGCCGGGACAGTGTCATAATATAATACGTCACGTCAATATTGACGGGCGAATAATAAATACTATACACATGACCAACAGTGGTCCATCAAAATAAAGTCTTTGGCTCACAATAGCATAACAGTGTAAGACCAAATATGGTTAAGATGGATATAAAAATTATATATTTTTATAACGAACAGTAACCAAAGGCACTTCCATAATGGTTTAAAAAGGCAACACAATTTGTGCACCAAGTTGGTAATGTTATTAGTAAAAAGTTTTTTTGCAATTAAAAACCACCTAGAACATATATCAATTCAAATACAATGAAGTGTCTATGTTTTTAGCACAATATGAGACTGTTCAAGAGTTCTGTTTGAAGGTTCCCCTATTTTTTATTACATAGTGGTATCAAACTTTTCCATAAATGTAAAGTGATTTCCGTCTTTCAAGTCCAGAATTAAACATTTCTGTAGAACAAGCAAGCATTTACCATTTATAAATTTGAGCATGAATCACTTAAATGGAAACCATACCATGCTTACTACCAGAGATTTATTAAAGATGCTTCCTAGATGGAGTTTTTCATTTTAACTATTTACTAACAAGAGGCCCATGGGCCTTAACGCTCACCTGAGGATATGTCCAAAATTGTTTGCAAAGCGCAGAAGACAATATAATTGGTACTGAAACTTTACAAGTTTTCTCAAGTTAAGAACTGCCACAAAACTTAATCAGAAATATATCCAGTAACATTTCATTTATAGGTAGCTTATATAATATGCATGAAGTAGCTGTAATGCAATGAATAACTTCCAAATCATTAACAAATTTCAGTATACATATGCAACTATGTCCTTGACCTTAGAACATATATGACCTTGAACCATATATGATCGTCATGTCAATACCTACAATATTCTAACATACATGCCTATACAAAAAGTTAAAGTTTTCAAGATAATAAGCAATTTATGACTTCTTTGACAGCTGTTACCTTGACCTTTGAACGCATAACCTTGAACCATATATCAAAATGACCAATGCTACAATACCTACAATATTCTAATATATATGCCTATAAAAAAAGTTAACAGTTTTCAAGATAATTAGCAATTTATGTCTTCTTTTTCAGCTGTGACCTTGACCTTTCCACATATGACTTTGTACAATATATCAAAATGATCATCATATCAATACCTACAATATTCTAATATACATGCCTATACAAAAAGATTATAGTTTTCAAGCTAATGCACAATTTTAGTATTTATAAGCCAAAAATAACATTTCAGGGGCAACAACTTCTACATGGATTACAATATAGTTACGAAACTTAGTACCTTTTTAAATTTTGTCATGCTGAACATTATAACAATGTTTTGATTTCATATATCTCTTAATATTTGTAAGAAAATTGCCTAAAACTGCTTAATCACAAATTAGGTCATGACCATGATTTGTGACCTTGACCTTTTTTTAAAGGTCATTTCAAGAAAAAGTCAAAACTGAAAACCTCATGTCATTACCTGTTCAAATAGTTAAGTTATAACAATTTGAAGCCATTTTACAAAATTTTTATAATCAAACAAAAACATGTAACCCATTTTTCGACCAAATTTCATGAAATGAACAAACTATAGGCTTAAGACCCTAGAGAAGCCAAATATCACATCAGATTTTTTCTCCCATCATTGATTTCGGAGAAGAAGATTTTTTAAGATTTTTGGACCCCTAGGTCACCTTGACCTAGTTTTGGTAGCCATGGCAATGCCATGAACAAATCTGAATTGCACCAGCCCATGTATGCTTCTGACCAAGTATCATTGAAATCTGTGCAGCAGTTTTGGAGAAGTCGAAAATAAGTGTTAAAGACGCATGCACACACGCACGCATGCACATATACACGCCGCCCCATGCCATAAGCTCACATGACCTTTCGGTCAGGTGAGCTAAAAATCTAAAACATCCATGGCTATATATAAGCAAGTGTCTTTAGTTTTCCTAAAAAAACATTCTCATCTCCAAAACTACCTACAATGTAAATTTTAATTAATGTTTTAGCTAATTTAAGGTAAATGCTGTTTACAGTTACTTGTCTTGCTATACTTACTATAATTATAAGCTTTAAGTCAACCGAAGACAATTTTTGTCAGTTCAAATTTGCAAGTTCTCGAGACGCTAATAACGTCAATTGGTGCATGCAGCTTTATAACAACACCTGCTAGAGAACCAAATTACACATAAGGTATTATTCATGAACTGGCCAATGCAGTGAATGCACCACAGTAAACTTAATTTCTTCTGAGTGAATCATACCTGCACAATACAATACACTTTAAAAACAAAAGGCAGTGATTTATACTTATTTAATAACAAAAACATTTTTTAATTTTGTATCAAAAATATTGTAAAAATAATATCAAAAATGAAATGATATAAAAAAATAATAAAATCCAAGGAGAATAAACCTGATAAAACTGAACAATACACGTACCTGTAATATATGTCAATGTAAAAATACATGTGTTCTTGGCAGTGATGAAATAAAAATTTACAATTGAAACAAATTACAAATTGGATAATTGCAAGGTGGGTAACATGTTAGTCAAAGTAACACATGTTAAACTGAGTTAGAACCAAAATACATATTTTATCAAACTACTGACACAAACAAATTTTTGACTTATTCGTTTGTTTTAAATGTTGATAGAAAGAAGTGGTTCAAACTTAACTGTTTACCCATCTTGCAATGGGAGGTATGTTGTTCATTAACTGCTTTCACTGGGTAAAACTACAACAATATGCATCTCTAACTGTAGTAAATCTAAAACCACATGAAAAGAAACAAGCATGAAAAAGACCAATAAGTGGGCAATTAAGAGAAGAAAAATTGAACATTTACTCAATCCTAAGTTTCAAATATGCATCATAGTATATATACAAACCTGAATCCTTATTCCTCTCTTTAAACTTTTAAACTTTGTTAATGTAAACAAGAGTTTTTAATCATGATTTCCCTCGATTTCGGATTAAGGAAATATGACAATGGCATCTGTCGATTCGAATTTCGGAAAGGCACCCAACTTGAAATCATATTATATAATACATAAAAAAAAAAAAAAAAAAACGTTCATGCAACAACAAAAAATCGGAAGCTAATTTAATATGATACATACATACATGTTAGATTGAATTCTGGTTCTCGAATCGCAATATAATAATCGTCTCCGGCTGCGAATTATTGCATCTTCAGTCACAGATTAATTCTTTCTCAAGTCTTCGGATGGACTAACACTTGCTCTCTTTGGGCACATGAATTTTCTTTCAAGTTTTTGGATGCAAAACCATATTCTCAACTTCAAAAGCAGGATGATTCAGAGCTCAATTTTTCTGTTCAAACCAGTTTTAACAGTATATATGATATTTAGATATTTTAGAGATTCAAATGTTCAAACTAAATTTCTGCTTGTTGGTATTTTGCCAGCAGAATACCATACAAACACCTGTGCAAAGGAAAACTGAAATGATGAAAACTTATTAGCATTCTTAGTATTTCTTAAATGCCTTGCATAAGACTTTTTGTATAGTTAAATGCTAAAAAAAAACAAGAACTCAAGTTTAATCAATTCTTAGATTCTATTCTATCATGATCTCTCAAGACTTTAAAAAGCATTAGCAAATGTAGTTAATAGAAACATAAAACACTATATATCTTTGTTCATGTGAAATCTAAGAAGGATGTGGTAAGCTGTATGCACTGAGGCCTGTAAGTCTCAACTAATTTGATACTGTAAACTGTAGATCAGCTCGCAAAAATCAGAAAACCAACACTAATGCGACACCTTTTAAAATATTTTTAATTTGGACAACGGTTTCTTTGTCAATAAATGCGAATCTACTCAAGTAAAAACGGAAATTTACAGGCCCTGTAAACGGTCTCAACGGTGTTGGACTTTGATAATTAAAATCCAGCGATTATTATAAAATTTACCAAATCATGTCCAACTGTAAACGCATTGTTGGTTCTTGCTATGCAAGAAATAAAACGGAAAACGCAACGAAATTCAAGCGAGTGCCTTTATTCAAACAATACACACATAATATGAACGGATAAAACGCAGCAGAATATACGGATCACAAAGGCTATAACTACAGATGCCATCATATCTACGGATTTACAAACGCAAAGAACAATTGTACAACGATTAAATATGTTGATGAAAAAATAGTAGTCAATACCATAATCACATTATTGTTGAAAACGGCATAATAATGAAGTGATTAACAACGATTTGTTCGGTAATAAATAAAAACAAAAGTCTTTAGCCCCTGCAAGAAAAAAATGTACAGGTGTAACTCTTAATAAGATGAATTACATATAAAATGTTTTGTGACAATGTCTAAAAGATTGTGAACACCACTGGGGTCTTACTGAATAATGCAGAACATTAGACATATGTTAAAGAATTCAAATACGGGAAGACCTAATATCAATGAAAATTTATAGCTATGAATTCTCAATAGATCTTTTTTGTATAAAAAGTTTTAACTTTTTAAGTACAAATACCAGGTAAACCATTAACTATTCATGTTGAATCCTGATAAAAAGAAAACAAATCATGAAAACAAAAATAAAAGAATTAACACTTGAAAGAATGTGTTTGGTAAAATAAAATACTGTGTTTACAATCACAACCCTACAAGTACATTGTATATACATAGTGAACTTTGATAGCCAAACTAAATGAACTCCAAACTAGAGGAACAAAATTTAAATTGAAGCCAGTCCATAGTTTGTAACCAGCAACCAGATATTATTTGTAAATTCTCTTATATTCTACAAAATCTGATTGTTGGAATTCCAGCACTGGGCATGAAACCGATAAATCAAAATTATTTTCAATGTCAGATTTGAAAGCATATATTTTCCTTCATGTGCCCGGTATTCTAGATTGCATTAATTTCATGCTAATATTTTCAAATTTACAAAACTTTTTTTTTTTTTTTTTCTAAATTATGGCTTTAAAAAAAAAAAAAAAAACTTAAATTGAGTGGTTGTTATTAGGTAACAAAGTTTCAAAATACATATTTGCTGAATGGGTTGGTTTTCCATGTTTGATATTGCTTAAGTTTAAAGATTAAAAAAAGGCAAATGTCATGAGTATTCAAATGTGTCAACAACAAAAAATTACAACAATGCACCAACTACTGATAATGCTATACATAATGTACCACACTTGTACGTGTATATATAAATTAATGGTCAGAGATGTCAAGATCATTTTGCCAAAATCAAAATAAAATTATAATCTTTCCAATTAGATTGTAAGTGGAAGTAAAATCTATTATTATAGAAAAGACCTAAACCAATAACTGATCCATCCGTCCTACTTCTGAGATAATATTCTGTATGTTCATTTAATATAAAGGTAATCAAATAAACATAGAATATCATTAGTATAGCCAACCTCAATATAGACACTAACATATCATTTGTTGTAAATTAATATGTTGTACAATTAAACCAGAAATGTGTAAAATTCACAACTAATGTACTGACATCTCTGAAAATTAATAAGAACAAATGTCTTATTTCTTTTTTTTAAAAAAATCTGAATATCTTTAAAATCAATTCTTTCTAAAAGAAATGATAACAATATTAACCTAAAAAATTCTAATCATCATATACGATATGTTTCAATAACTGGGACTATAACTAACATTTGTTAGCAGTGTCGGTATAAAAGACAGTAATTTGCTAATTTTTTATACTTAACTTTTACACTTTATAATCATGATTGTTCAAAAAGTCAAAAGCCTGAGAGTATGCTTAATATGCAAATATATGCATGTTACAATTTCCCCTCTTTACTTGGTCCTATTTTATATATGTAATCATAATAAATATGCTCACAAATCAGAGTTTTCTTTTTCATCAAACCATAATAATTATACCAAAGATAAACTCTTTAACTACCATTGTCACAATATCTATTCATGAATGAAGAATTTATCTTTAAATTAGTTCTTTATGTAAATTTTCTACAATCATACATCTAACATTTGCTATAGAGACTCAAACTTTACAAGTATACTTCATCTTGCACATTTTTAAGCTATTATTCCATTTGTTCATAGTATACTAATACCAGTAACACAATATGCAACGGCATATTGTAATTTTTTATATACTTTTAGACTGAACAGTATAAAATTTTTGATCACACTGAACGATATTAAATTTTTGATTACACTATAAAACTTAAACAAGAATGCATATACTTTTTTCCAAAAAAGCATAAGTAAAAATTTTGATATCCTTAATTAAATTTATGGCATGAATTTGTAATTTCTACCTTGTTTACAGAGATTTTTTTTTAACCTTTTTTTTTCTTTTCATTTCAAAACTACTCAGTATTAATAAATTGTACAGATTGTCTGATTTGTTCACAGATAAATGACAGATAAAGCATGGATACATTTTACCATGCCATTTTAACTGTGGATCTTAGATCCCAAGTCACATACAACATAAAACAAATCTATTTACAGATAAATATTTGGATGAAATGGATGAGACATTTTATGTGGTAAAATTTTTTACAAGATTTTAAGAAACTGATGAATTCAAGGTCGACAGTTTAAGAGAAAATAATTTTCTTTCTTATTGCAACATAATATCTACAAATAACTATGAAATTCCATATACCAGATACTAGGTTATACCACCATGAAATATGCCTGAATTCTACCAATAGATATGTGTGCTTGATTTGAATAAAATTCAGATTAAAACATGTATATTTTAATTTGGATATAAAAAGATGAAAAATAAGCTTTCTCAAATACTGTCCGACCTTCAAACATGATTTAAACAGAATCTTTAAATTCTTCCTAATTCTGTCATTTTCAATTTTCAAACTACCACTAAATAGTAAATAAGTAAAACCTGTTTCATCCTTGACCCTTTTATATTTCCTGGTAAAGCTGTTTTTAATAC
Organism: Tegillarca granosa; assembly: GCA_029721355.1. Taxonomy (NCBI): domain Eukaryota; kingdom Metazoa; phylum Mollusca; class Bivalvia; order Arcoida; family Arcidae; genus Tegillarca; species Tegillarca granosa. Next base: position 48,339,595 of record CM056595.1, read on the forward strand.
TAACAGATATTCTGCATCCTTTTGATTTTTTAATCACTGTACCTTTAAATGAATGAAGAGGCTATGTAATCATCATATAAATCTATTTTGTTTTTTGGCAATGTCATATCCAACTGTTTAACAAGTAAAACGATGACATCTTTGTACAACAAACATAAACACAAATGATATACCATTAAAGTAATATGTAATTATCCTGATCACATGATGCACAGTAAGTGTCTAGTGAAGAACAAACTCGCCTGTATCTACTTTATTCTTTATGGTCCTATTTTTCCTAATGAACATTCACAAGGTTGGGACAATGAATATCAATGAAAATGTTATAATGAAAAATGATCAGCCTCAGCTGTGAACAGTGAAATAAGGTGATACATTAAGTGATATATTTAGAAATATATAGGTTGTGACTGTATAAAACCCTGTCCTGGGGGAGCATGTTCCCTTTCCGCTCCTTTAATATCACTGGGCAAAGGTTTGGCTGCTGGTGGAGTTTTATAAAATCTATCATAATAATTCTGTCCCTGTGAAGATGAAGCATCTCCTCCATATCCATTTGAGTAACCTGGATCTTCATAAGGAGATTTAGGGGGTGGTGGTGGTAGTGGAGCATAGTCACCTCTGGCATCATGGTAATCGGGATAATCAGGATAATCTGGATAGTAAGGATCTCTGCAAAATAAAAGAAAAATGGCATTATAGAATTGTTTGTCCAGAACCCTTTGTCACCAAAAGGAAGAACTGGCTTAAAATTATTATAACATTAAACTTTCACCTTTCGATGTACTGCCGACAACCATCAACCGATAACACTAGATAGGAAAAGTAATTGTGTTACAGGTCCAACCGTTGGCAATCAAATTGACAGAACTTCTGCTAGAATCAAAATTAACAAAGTCAAAATTGAACCCAGTCAGCGGGCAGTACTGTAATACATAAGCAGATTCATTAGACCACTAGAAACGTATAGTCTAAGGCTCAACTTGTAGGCAAAGCCCCTGTGGCTTAATAAACAATCAAGATCTACATGTAATGATCAGCTGTCGGGGAGTATTTTTAAAAATGTATTACTCCGCAGCTTGACCTATATAAGACATAGCTATACTTAAAAGTACATCTTATTCCGCAAGTAGTATGTAGTGCATACATAATGTGAAAATTAGCTTGGTTGCGACATGAAAACAGGAAAAATTATAACAGAAAAACATTTTAATAATATTATTGAAATAAATTGTGATTAAACTTGCTCCTGTCAGTGGAGGAAGTTACGAGAAGTTAAAAAAGTAATTCCGGCCGCACGAGGAGGTGAAGATAAACAGCATGAGGAGGTGAAGATAGAAATTTCTACCACCGTTTCTTCTATTGGAAATTATTATCTCAAACTTAGGGGGATGGGAGAATAATGTTTCTACTCTTTCTCTCTCTCTCTCTCTCTCTCTACTTTTACTTTATGGCCATTTTAGTTAGCAGGGTTTGGTATGGAGTCTATTGACATAAACCCAATCTTTATTTACAAATTTGCCAAGATTATAATTTTGAAAATTTACTATGAAGAGTACTAGTTTACTTCATGGTATTTAGCTAATTGTATAAAACTACAGTCACCAAATAATGAAATTGTGTAGCAAAATATCTTTCAAATCCATTAAAAACAGTAGGGCTAGTTAAGGTCACAAGGTTTCTTTATCATGTATGTAAAAGGGGCACAACTCCATTAAATATATTAAAGCAGCATCACAATTTCAAAACACAAATTCACATTAATCAATTCAAAACTGTAGGACTCGTTGAAGTCACAGCCAGTTCACAAAGACATTACTTAAAGTTGATATATGACCAATATGGTAGCTCAGTTGGTAGAGTGCATGCTTCGTATATGAGAGGTCAGGATTTGAAACCTAAAAAAGTCTAAGCAAGACTTGAAAATTATTAGGAATTGTTCTTCTGCCAAGCACTCAGCATTTAGATATAAAAGCCATAGGGTTTTTCGGGAAAGCCTTAAAAACTGATGCCCTGTGTCCCAGCAGGCATTGCACATTAAAGAACCCTCCTTGCACAATGTCCTAAGTACAATGCAAAGGTAAAAACTTCCTATAGCTGGTGATGTCTCAAAAAGTGGAATATTCTTGACTGGGATGTAAAATCCCATTAAATCAAATAAAATCAAATCTAAAGCTGATATGCAACATTTAATTTTGCAAATAAAAAAATCCTAAGGCATGATTAATATATGTAGAAGGTGTAAATGTTTACAAAACAATAAGGCATACAAAAAGGAAAATACAGAAAAGTACTTACTCACCTCCTGGCATAATAATCTGGTGGAGGCCTACTTAACCCACTTCTGTCAACTCGATCTCTGTAATAGGAATCTGGAGGTGGTGGTCTCCTCTCATAGGCATAATCATCTGCTGGGGGTGGCCTTCTCTCATAACGATAATCATAACGATCTCTGGCATACCTATCTTCCCCTGGAGGGGGGTATCTTCTATCATCTCTTGGTGGTGGAGGGTATCGTCCTCTGTCATAGTAGTCATATGATGGTGGTCTTGCATAAGGATCATACCTTGATGAACTATACCTGTCTCCACCTCTTCCACCACCTCCACTACCACCTCGACTTCCTCCCCCTCTTCCTCTAGAACCCCTTAACAGAAAAAAAGAGTTGTTTTACTTTTTATTACATTTCATTTTCAGCACTTATCTTGGTCTCATTTACTGCTTTAACAATGAATTTAAGTGATTGTAATGGCACATAATTTACAAGTTTTACTAATAGCTTTGCCTCAGCTGTTCAACATGTACATGTTGATCATTTCTAGTCAATAATTATAAAAGTAATGATAAGGAAATCAATGTTTCATAGAATTCAAATCTATTTTTCAAAACAAATGATGAAAATCTCTGTTAAAATCTAGTAAAAAAGTATTTGTTTCAGCAATAAAATAATGAACTTATACTGGCTATATGACATTGTTGTTGCATGAAACATTTTGATGTCATTTTTATACAAAGATAACTGTATCACAAAATGACCTTGATTATATGGTGGAACTTGCTACAGGAGACTCTTGTCAGGAAAAGCATGAGGCTTTGTTGCTGCATAGAGATTCTGAAAATAAACTACTGAAACAATTGAAAATTCTTCAATGAAATATTTTTCACTTCTTGTGGTTGTAATTACCAAAATAAATTATTCTCTACAAGATGCAAAAGACATACCTTCTATCACCACCTCCTTTTGATTTTCCAGTTGATTTCTAAAAATAAGAGAATAAGATTATGTAAAGATATAAATGATGTAGTAGTAAATTAAAACTAAAACAATATCAAAAAAGTTTTAGTAAAGAATTTGTTTAAGTAATGATCATTTTCATAAAAACATTCGAAGACAGGAAAAAGACAATATATCTATCAAAGACTGAAGCTACTGAACATAACTTTGTTGAAAAAGGACTTTTAGGCTACACAATCTAGAAAATTGAAAATATGCCTTTACCTCTACTCTCATACGAGTTCCTTTCACAGAATAGCCATCTAATTCTAAAATTGCTGCATTAGCTTCTGTTTCATCTTGCATGTGCTTCAAATGACAAAATATGAATTCATAATTAATACAATTATTGTATGATAAACAAGCTACCATACCATATCATACTTATACTAAACAAACATACTTTTTCCAACAAAAATATGTAGCAAGTTAAACATAAACTACATGGTAAATTTTGCACCAAGCATTATCTCTGATTATATATCAATGCAAGTATAATCAAATTATTTTGAATCAATGGTACAAAACTGATACAACTGATGAAAAATTGTGTACAGATAGATGACAGATATAAGTTATCATCATTTATTTTTTGGCACTTTAAGTTGAACTCCAGTAGGTGCCTGTGTCTAAAAAGAAAAACTTATAAAACATCTGGCTGGTTATTCCATTAAACTAAACATACTATTATTATTTGCTTCAAATCAAGAAACATGATTAGCCGCGAACAGCTGCAATAATGCCGATGACTCAAAAAACATGAAAATTGTTTCTGCAAGCAAATTGAAAGTGAAGCATTGTTGAACACATCTCAGACTTGAGCTTTCAGGTAGATCATAATCTTTTCTATACCTCATAGTATCCAAGATAGATATTTAATCATCGTTTAAATATTAACAAAATATCAGGGGACAAGTTTCAAAAAGGTGAAACATTGTTAGCGAGTAAATTTCCTATAATATATATAAATAAGATTTGAAATACTTACAACAAATCCAAAGTTTTTCAAAACATCACATTCAGTTACTTTTCCATACTTTTCAAATAATTCACGAATATCTTCAGATCTTGTATTGGCACTCAAGTTGCCAACAAATATTTTAGTTGGCATATTTAGAACACTATTTTAATGAAATTCCATCTGAAAATATACATAAATACAAATAGTTTTGTTACCTAATAAAAGAGAGGTTCTCTTCCTATTTGGAAACTATTAAAGTCTCCATCTATTTGGAAGCTGATGTCTGTGAATTTCATTATAATGAAACTGTTTCAATATGTAATGTCCTTTCAAACAGCACTAAAAGTTCTGTTAAGAGCCTTATTTTATTATTATTATTATGGCAATAATGTACAAATCTCCAAAGAATATTGAACATTAAAGGTTGTTACTCGTTCGCTTTTTTGGGGATGGGGATGAACTATCCTCCACAAAAAAGTGTAATTTTTAAAAATAAACTAAAATTAAAAAAAAATTTGAATGTAATGACTGGCTGAAATAGCATATGACATGACTACCTGTGACATGACTTTTTTTAAAAAATCCAATTTGTACTCCCAATACAAACCACCGTGGTCCAATATGATAATTCTAGGGACCAATGCTTTGATGATGTGTAATGTAGCTTGAGCTTGCATTTCTATAAAATTTCCAACAATCACTATAATTAGAGCCTGAGGTTGATGACAAGCTACTTTTAGGATAATGTGCTGTCGTCATACCCTAACAATTTAATTTCTGTTTTACATTCAGAATATGTTCACTATGATTCTGAACAAAATTGAATTGTTTCTGATCTAAAATAGTTCAATGACTGCTAGTGATGTCACGATTATCGCCGGTGATCGATTGTCGGTTGTTGGCCAAATAATCGATCACAAGATAAATAATCGATCATCACTGACATCAGCGAGTAGTTTCCGGATTGCAGTAGAGTCCATTTCCTTTCCAGTTCTTGCTAATAAAAACAAAAATGGTGGACGGCAATTGGATAGTTTATCCATATCCAGAAAATTTTTACCCCAGTGAGATGGTTTGGCCAGTCACTCTGTCAGGACAAGGACCTATCTGACCTTTAACTTACAATCACTAAGCAAGAACACTTGGCTTTTATAATAAAAGTACTTATATTCAGCTTTAATTGTTACTGAATACTAATGTACATTTACTAAGCCAGGGATTTTTCTGGCCGCTTTGGGAAAGGGACCTTGGGATGAAATTGGGAAAATTATTGACAAAATCGACATTTTGGGAAAATTTTTCATTAAACTTTAAAAATTTTCACATTGTCAGCACATCAGATATTTTGCCTGGAATATTTACTATTTTGACTTATGCTGGTAGTCACTCATTTGTACCAAATCACTCAGACATTAACACAATATCTTCATAGACTGGCTTCAATACAAACATCTGAGAAAGTTGTTTCATGAGTTGCTCCCATTCTATCAGATCCTCATTGAGTATAAATCAAAATGTGCATAAATACAGGTTATTATAAAGATATACAAGCTACACCAAAAATATAGAGTTTTTTTCTTCACTTTTTCTTAAGTTTCTCAAAGCAGGATCATCTGGGAATTTTTACCTACAAAATTGGGAAAAATGTATGCTTTTTGGCATTGGGAATGGGTCCCTTTACCGGACCCTGTGAGTGGCCAGAAAAATCTGTGCAAGTAATTCCGATTATTAATCAATAAATTGGTCAATTATAAATTTTTTTCCGATTGGACATCACTAACAACTGCACATTGTTTTGTCAATCTCTGGCTCCAAATCAGTTAGGAGTACATGGGGAATGTGTCAATCATGGTAGTTATCAAATGGTGTTTATGTTAGCGGTAAGGAAAGGGGGAGCTGGAATGAAACACCACCTTGCAAGTGAGCAAAAAATAACTTGCAAATCTGTTGTTGAATGATAACAAAGGCTGGTGAATAATATAAATAAAGCTAAAAGACAAAGAGGATGGGTGTATTAAGATGGATTTTAAAATCTGCCTAACAACAATCCTCTTTTTTCAAAAATTAAATAAAAAGAAAATAAAGAAAAAGAAAAAGATAGTGTTAATAAGGGCCTACAAATGTTATTCCAACCAAAATTTCATGCAAAAAAATATTTGTGCCGGCAGCGCAGTAGGAGCACTTTTCAAATCAAAATTACCTAACAAATAAATATTTTTGGACAAGCTTTATCCAGTCTAGTTTGACTATGAAAGTGTGTTCTTCACTCTCGTTTTCTTTGACGCATATAGTGCAATCTTTGCAAAAATTCAACCAACATGAATTGACCGAATGCTCCACGGAACGTGCTTTTTCAAGATGGCGGGTATAGCGTGAAGGAAATGACGTCATGAAATTTTTAACTAAGGCATAAATCTAATGCCTGGAAACTTGTTACCCTAGAATTAGAATTCGTGATCTGACAGTTAGCAAGTGAAGTAGAAACGTTAACTGGTCAAGAAGGAATTCAAATAGAAATCCTTAATGACCTTTTAATGGTGATGGACCCAACCACATCTACTTATGAGAAAGTAAATCACTTACTACCATCTCCCGTTCGATTGAAGGCGTTCTTCTAATCCGTCATTACGAACTTTTAAGTTTCATAAATTTATATGTGTATTTTTCAGCAATAAAACTAATTTCTATTAAGAAAATAATCCTGATAAATGTTTACAGACTGATTCCCAGGTTTTGTTGGTACTACGGTTTAAATATTTCTAGGGTTAACGCTATTTAAAACGCTGAACATTGTATTAGCAGGTGGTTTTTGCGTAATTTTTGAGACCCGTGGACACTTTAAACCCTAAATTTCTCGTTTTATATGAAGTTGCTGGTAATATGTGGTAATATGTGATCATGTCAAGAAGAACATCAAGAAGAACAGTTCAATGATTATTTTTAGACTGTTGATTAGAACGAAAGTTAATTACAATTTTCTTAAATTAAATTAGCGAAATTTAAATATCTCTCTCTCTCTCTCTCTCTCTCTCTCTCTCTCTCTCTCTCTCTCTCTCTCTCTCTTTCATTAACATACCATATTGGCTCTCGGTGGATAAAACTTGTCCTACAACTCAGCAGAATACTTCACACAACTAAAAGAATATTTATAGATTTCTTGTAAATCAGATTAATTTATATAAACTATTGGAACGCCCCCTCCAAACCATCAATTATATATTTTTATACCTCAAAAAGCGCTATTGCATTAGCAAATGATACTCAATAAAAGTTTTGAGAATTGTGGGCCCAGTTTAGCTTCCTCAGGCTACTAACTAAAATTCTACTCAACTTAAAATTTGACATATTTGAAATCTGAATAATTTTGTTATTTTTCAAGATTTCACGAATTAAAAGTACGACTTTTAAGACCACTCCAGGATGTAAAAGTGCGTATATGTTTCTTATTTTGTTAAAACTTCTTAATCTTAGTACCATACAAAATATTATTAAAAGTTAACAGGTTTTCTTAAGGTTACATGAAATTGTTCTATGAACTTTTTAATCACTATGTGGAAATTAAATTATATAAATTTAACATGTATGTTTTCTCTTTTTTATATACACTTTTGACCCATGAGTGTAGATTTTTTTTAAATTTCTTTTTATTATTAAAAAGGGACATAGTAAAAATAATTTCCAGGAAAATCCGGTTTTAAATCGAAAACCAGGTAAGAAAACAAAGGGAGATAACACATTTAAGAAAGCACATGTTTCTTTTTAAAGTTTGTATAAATCTGTAGTTAGTAATGTTACCAAAACATCGACGTCGAAAAATGCATCACAGATCGAGAAAAACAAAAAAGAAAAGAAAGACAAACCCCGCTGCTGATGATAGCTTGAGGTATATCATTCGAAACACTGCCTACATTACCCATGAAAAACGGCAAACTTTTCAATATTGCCCCTTCAAAGACCAGGAGGGCCCACTCATGACCATTTTCAGATAATTCACATTTTTGGGTACAGTATTGTGCATGAAAGAAATAAAAGTTATACTTTAGAATCATGTAGAAATTTATTGTTCGGGATGCATATTAATAAACACGGTTTATGGATGACTACTATGTAACATAAGAAATACAATTGGGCCTAACTTGAATTTTCAATTACTTAGGTCTTGTCTTGACTGAATTTTAAATTACTTAGGTCTTGTATTGACTGAATTTTCAATTACTTAGGTCTTGTCTTGACTGAATTTTTCAATTACTTAGATCTTGTCTTGGCTGAATTTTGAATTACTTAGGTCTTGTCTTGACTGAATTTTGAATTACTTTAGGTCTTGTCTTGACTGAATTTTCAATTACTTTAGGTCTTGTCTTGACTGAATTTTCAATTACTTAGGTCTTGTCTTGGTTGAATTTTCAATTACTTAGATCTTGTCTTGATTGAATTTTCAATTACTTAGGTCTTGTCTTGACTGAATTTTCAATTACATAGGTCTTGTATTGACTGAATTTTCAATTACTTAGTTGAATTTTCAATTACTTAGATCTTGTCTTGATTGAATTTTCAATTACTTAGGTCTTGTCTTGACTGAATTTTCAATTACTTAGGTCTTGTCTTGGTTGAATTTTCAATTACTTAGGTCTTGTCTTGGTTGAATTTTCAATTACTCAGGTCTTGTCTTGACTGAATTTTCAATTACTTAGGTCTTGCTTGACTGAAAATTGCTATGCGCATCTGAGATTACCATGTGATATTTCCGTAGAAACGAAAACTCTTGCTTCAGTAGGTTTACTCTAACAGTAAGTTAACCCACTAAACACATGTGAACAAATTAATTATTTTCTTATAGGTGAGAGTGTAGTGTGCACTGTCAAGATATCACTCAAGTCAAAACTAACAGAACAACAGAACAATCATAGACAAATCAATCTTGATCATACTGTTTTGTTATAATGGCACATAGATCAAAACTGATCATCATCTGCATTTGATATACCATTTTTTTTCTGATCGAAATTTAATTTATTTCAGAGGAGAAAAGATGACAGCTACAGAAAGCACACAGTTACAGGTAAAATCTTTAACATATAATTGTATCAGATTCATTAGAAGAAGCATAAGATAAAATGCTTTTAAAAGTAGAATAGTGTCAATGCAGTAAATGAATTTTGGGAAAGATAATGTTAAATTAGAGCATAAACAAAAACACCCTTAGCCATTCTAGACCTCAATTAATTATTCTTAAAAAGGTCTTTGCCTGTTTATAAAACCTTCCCTAAATATTTTACTGATACAATATCTTGTAACAAACACATATACCAACCAAGTATTAAGAGAGAGAGAGAGAGATGTAATAACCATGTTTACTCAGTACTTAGCCAAATTTAAAAAGAAAGGCTGTCTTTAGCAAAGATTAAACAAAGGACCATCTTAGGCACATTGATTTTGGGATTAAGAACTTTGTTTTTATGGCCATTGGTTCAAGGATCTCTTCTAAGTATGTCACATGTTTACTGTATTTTGTGATAGGAAAGTGAAAGTAGTGAATCCTCATCAGAAAGTGAAGAAGAAAACCCATATCAGCAGCTGATGGCTTCAATTAGTGGACAATCCTTAAACAAAACACAATTATTAGGTAATAGTTGAATCTTATAAGGCTTATTTGTTGGATGCTGTATGTGTTATGACACAACATTCAGAATTTCTGTATATCAGTAATAGCTGGAACTGTAATAATTTCTATTTGTGACATTTTTTTCAAACGATTCTTATTTGTTTCATTTGTTTGAATATAACTACCATTGATATGTCATAACAGTAACTCTGCTAGTTTAGAAATAACATTTAACAGGGAAATGTATGGATTTATATAGTGAGTTCAATAAAAACAATTCATAATTAAAGAGTATAAAGAAGATGCTTGTTTTTTATGTTTGTAGATGGTGATGAAAATGATGACGATGAAGATGAAAATAATGATGCCAGTGATGACATTGATGATGAGGAGGCTTATGTGCAAAGCAATAATGATGAAGATGATGATACTATAAATGAAGTAATGGCTGGTGATGACATTAGTGATGATACTGTAGGGGTTGACATCAAAGAAGAAGAAGAAGAAGATGATGATGATGATGATGATGATGATGATGATGATGATATTATAGAAATTGATGATAATATGGATAATTCAGGTATTTATATTAATAAAACTATTATGATTTCATTTGAAATATTTATGTTTTTTTCCCAACAACCACTTTATTGAAATGTAAATGTATTATACCCAGTAATTTATTATGGAACTGTTACCTTGGTAACCATTCTTTTTGTGTTTTATGAAAAAATCACAAATTCATATGAAAAAAAATCACAAATTCATTTGAGTAAGCAGGATTAATAATTGTTGTATATTTATCAAAAAAAAAAAAAAAAAAAAAAAAAAAAAAATCTGGTAATTTTGAGTTCCTATTTACTCTTTACCATAGAAAAAACACATTTATGAGTGTATAAAATTGATATATATTATATATATATATAGAAATGTCATAAACAATACTAGAAAAAGATGTTTTTATACTTCTATTTCAACATAATTTCATGTTTAAAGATCCATTCAAAGTTCATTTCGAGAATGACATTGGTGAAGAATCAGTTGATAAACTGAGTCAAAAGGGCAACTGGACAAGTTTATCAGTCAAAGTAAGTAACGATATGCCTGATAGTCAGAAATCAAATGAGCAACTCAATCTGTCAAAGTATTTTATCTGTGAGATATAAAAAAACAACTACAAGACAACCTTACTTGTAGAAAATAGGCAAAATAAGTAAAAGAAATGGGTAGTGTCAGATGGTAAATAAATTAGGTTAAAAATGTGAAAAGTTAACCAGAATGGCAGTGTAAATTTCTTTGAAGATCCTACACAAAACTTTAGTTTTCATACAAATTGCCCTACCTAAGATTAGTGAAAGGTTACCAGATAAGGGCTATCAAGTTTGCTGTTATTTCCTACCCTAATGATGAGTGATACAAATAACTAGACAACTGTAGCTGTCAAAGTCAGTAGACAAATTCAAATATAGAAAATAAATAGACTGTTCAACTGTTTAATTTTCAAATCAAAACAGAAAACTGAAAAATGCTCACTGTCTTATGAATCGTAATGCATTGTAATTGAACTGTAAACTGTAGCTGCTATTTTAAGATATTGAATGTACATAAATATTCTGGTAACTAACATTAGCCTGTACCAGAGAAGAAATACATTTTTTACCAGTCAAGACCTTTTTGACCCAATGTAAAGATCACTGTGTCTCATTTCCTAAGTTTACATCCCACTTTTGCAGATCTTAGTGTGAAAAAGTTTGCTTTATAGGTTCTTTTTACTTGCTGCAGAAGGTGGATAGTTTTCCGATAATCTCATTTTCCTATCATTTTATCTAAGAGAAATATCTTGACTGGAACAAAAACACCGTTCCAACCAACCAATTTTTTACATAAAACATGTAACCTTAGCAAAAGGAAAACCTTAAGTATTACTGGGTTCATTCACCCAGTTTCCTAGCAACATAATCAGTAATACATGTACTATTTTTGGGATATTCAAAACTTTCTAATACCTGTATATATTTTTGATAGGTACCACATGTTGGCAAAGCTGTTTTGACTTGTTTAGAGTCTAACTTAGTTAACAAAAAATTTACAGAGGAAAAAGATCTTAAAAAATTGCATGTAAGTACTGTGTTTTATAAACTAATGTTTATGAAAATTGAATGTTAAAAATATATTCTAGCACTATAAATTAATTTAATTTTGCATTTCTGCTTTACACTTCCATGAGTTATCATTTATTTTACCAAAAACTATTGAAAAATGAGAAATTTTTATGATTTTCAATCAGTACTGCACTTACATGAAAACCTGTAGATCAAGACTACCCACAGGACCAAATAAATATAGGCTTTATAGGTGCTCTCTGGAGATTCATTTTGGTTAAAATATGAAGCAAAGAGGCCTTAAACAATGGTTTTATTAGACAGTCAGTCTTTATGTCAGTCTTTATTTATAGTTCTCATTATAGCAGGCATTACTGTAGTATTTATAAGCAGAATTAATTTGGATACACTGGAACCTGTCAAAACTAAGCCCTGTTTGAACAGAAAATCTTTCTTAACAGGTAGCTTTACTATTTTTTAATAGAAATACTATTATTTAGTGTTTATTGAATCAAATCATGTAAATGAAGGTGTGTCTAACCTGAATAAAAATCCTCAATCCAGATGATTTTCAGTTTAGACAGAGTCTACTTTATGTATTAAAGATGTCACAATGTTTTATCTCTTGTTGGTGAACAAAGTAAAAGTTGTACTTCCTGCTACCATTGTCTTAATGTCAATCACTACATTGTATTTATGGAGCTAGCATTAGGATACTAAGAGATATGTGATTTTTACTCAGGTCATAGAGAAATAATTCAAATAACATGAATGGATGCTGTGGACATACCAATTACACAGTAGTGTGCACAGTGTCCATTTAGGTTGTTCCTAAATGTCGGAATAAAAATCAGATTCAATACTTAAACATGATATCTGCTTTTGCAACCATATGGCACATGTATATATAAAGATCATAAGGTGCCTTTGCTTTGTGTTTCAACTAAAAAATAACTTTTATATAACCTTTTGTCTATGAAGTACAAATTTCTTAGGCCACTTGTTTTGGCTATAATAAATTTTTTTAATGAAAAAGGAACATTTTACATCATTTTGAAAACTAAAAAATTACTTTTCATAAACCTAAATAAAAGAAATTGTGCTATGGCATATTTACTGCACCATCCCCTTAGCATATCAGCATTTTCTTTGATGACACAATCAATTTATGCCAGTTGGTAGAAAGAATGGCTAATTAGTGTTAATTTCATTAAGAAATAACTCAATTTTTTTAACCGATTTTTAGAATCTTCTCTAATTAAGTAATTCTTAATTAAATACACAGACCAACATGACATGTTTTTCTAAAAAAAAATCCATTGACCCAGTTTTGAGAATATGAAAATAAGTTGTTTTTAGCTATGTCTTTTTAAATCTAGTTTTCTGAGCAATTTGGCAAAATCAAATAAGTGTATTTGGTATGAAAGATCCTTGAATGATGCATATTCAAAGTGTCTATATGTCTAAAATATACATGTATATGCAATAAAGTGCTAGTTTAGCAATAAAGGCTTTATTAAGCAAATACTGCAAAAAGCAGTATTATTATGTATTTTGACACTAACAATTGTGATGCAACTTATTTTTGATTGATGCATGAGTACTCAAAAAAAGCAAATGTTAACTGCTTACTTTGTAATTGACACACAGGTAAAACGAAAGTTAACTGAACAGGTTGAAGAAACAAATACATCATTCTGTTCAACTGAGCATTTGAAATTAACAGGTAAGAAAAGTCATTTATTGATACATTATAGAAAAAGCTTTTTACTGTATCTTGTTTTCAGATTGACATGGAAAAATTTTACTTTTTGAATAAATCACCAGTGATTCTAATAATATTAAGCAAGATATGATCTGAAAAATGAATAAACTGCTTTATTTTGAACCAGGTTTTTGTAGAAACAACTTTAGACTTGAAACATAAATAACAGAGTTGGGAAGAGTGTTCCTGGAATCGAGAATGTTTGAATGATTTGATCTTGTTACCCTTTGTTTGTATTGTTTTATTATACATGTACTTGAAAGATAATGACCATTTTCTGTTAAGTTTTTTTATACACCTCAATCATGTCTATTTTAAGCTTGTGGCATTCCAAGGTAAGGTCCCTTATTGATTTTATCTTATTTGGTTACAGAAGATGTTAGGAATTAACTTTGAATCATTGTACAAATGTACTTGTTCCATTGGTGTAGTTTTGGAAAGATTTTGACACTTAACATGTGTTTGATAAGTAAATGATTTGTGAATGGTTTGTTGTATAGTCTGTCATTTATATTACTATGAAATTAATATTGATACATTATTTTATAAAAAGTGTGACCAATTTCATAAACACTAACTATGTGTCAGTGTATATCTGGTTTCCAGATGTAGAAAAAATTCACAATATACATAAAACTCCACTACTTGTTTTGTTTTTCAAATTCTCAAATGTTTTACATTTTAGCAAATGGACTAAGTGCTTTCCAGAATGGGATTTTTAAAGTTTTGAACAAATACCAGGTAAGCTATTTTTTCTTATTTTGATATAAATGTGTTTTATATTTGCTCACCTGAATACAAGGGGCTACTAAAGTGAGTTATTGTGATTGCTCTTGTCCACAGACAGTATTTTTGTGTAATGAAATTGTTATTTCTGTTATTTATAGGACAGATTGGTTATAAAAGTATGTCACTAGATCAAATTATAGAAACACCATAATAACTCTGTCGAAATTTGTTTCTAAAATATATATATGAAGACTCTGATAGATTTGTTTAAACAACTCTGTTGATGCTTATTGAAAGAGAAAACTCATTTGGCATAGTTGGTATTTTCTTGTCACAAGACAAATTTTTTTTATTGATTATAGTTTAAAATATGTTTTAATATTTACATAGGATTTATACTACACAGAAAGATCACATCTAAATGGAGAAGAAATAAGACTAACATACTGCTTACATGCACTGAACCATGTCTTAAAGTAAGTAATTTTGTCTTAAAGTAAGTAATTTTGTCTTAAAGCAAGTAAACTTGTCTTAAAGTAAGTAAACTTGTCTTACTTGTTTTAAAGTAAGTAAACTTAAGATGTAAATACTGCTTAGTAAAAACTCTATCAGTTTACATGCGCAGAATCATGCCTTAAAGGGTACCTGTAACCAAAAATTTTTTTATCACAGTTGTTTTATATATTATTTAAATATAACAATATTGAAAACCGCATCAAAATTGGTGACAAAATAAAAAAGTTATAGCGGTTTGAAATCCACATTTTATAACTTTCTCTTTATCGAAAAGTGAAACGCCTCGTTTTGAGTTATAAACCTGTGACGTCATTGCAGTATTAGAAGTAGTGTCTAACATAATAGACAGTAGTAACGATGATGATATGTTGACGTATGTAGAAGAAAGTAAAGACTCTGACATGTACCTATTTATGTCAAATAATTCGTCATTATTTCGGGAAGCAGTAGATAATCTTATAAGTGATGAATTTGGAGTAAAACCGTTATTTATTCGAACCAGAAACGGACGAATCTGATGAACCTATTGATTCGAGTCCCGACCTGCATTTGGTTGCATAGCTGTTGAAAAATACTTGACGAGTGTTAACTTGTCAATAACACGAAAAATGATTATATCTGTGACTTAAGAAAATAAATTATTTTATGAAGTCGGACTGGGCAGACTCGAGAATTACAATAAGTTGCATAGCTATTACAAAAAATACGCGATTAGTTTTAACTTGTCAAATACAGGAAAAATTAATTTTATCTTCGACATTTTAAAATGAATTAAATATCAAGTCGGACTGGACAGACTACCGGATGAATATTATGGAACTTACTGTGGTGTCATGTGCTGATTTTGAATTTCTATTAAAATAATGCATTCAAAATTTTGAATTTTGAATGCATTATTTTAATAAAAATTCTAAATCAGCACATGACAGTGGCACCGGGTAAAAATCAATACATAAAAAACCAATCGCCTATGTTCTTTTGTGCAATGTGTATTGACAGTTGAAATTAAATGACCGTGATGTAGAAAACTTTTAAGTAGTCTAGCGGCATCACATTTCCTCGATAATTGGAAAATGTTCACACAATTAAAGTTTGTAACATAGGTCTTTTCAACTGTCCGATGGTTAATTAATGCTGGGATAATAAAAAAAAGAAGAAAAAGGTATTCCATCTCAAATTATTTTACGCGAAATATATTATAATTATTTAAAATGAAATGACGTCAATTTTTAATTTTTTATTTTACCTGAAAGTGGTATTTTATAATAATAATATTTATTATTATTATTATTACTATTATTATTATTGACATGAAAACTAAGAAAGAATTCTTTTTCTTACTTTTTAAAATTTACAAATGAAATATCCATTTTTCCGGAGTGAAATCTTATACTGTATATGACAAATAACGGTTACCAAATAAAATTATTTTACTTTACTCGAACTGTAAATATATTATTGTATATTACCGGTCGTAAGATAACTTTATCAACCTGCAAATCAATTTTGCAAATTATCAGTAACATCCTGTTAATTACAGGTGTGGGTCTAAATCTAAGGAATGTGTCTAATAAACAAAAGGATTAATAATAATCTTAATTATCGGTACATGTCAAACGAATGTTAATTCCACTTCGTTAAATAGTTTTCCCGTAAAATAATCATAGAAAGTTAAACTACGAGTTCGTATTTGACTTATTTTAGTAGTTGGTAAATAATATTCTGTGTAGGCATGTTACTGGTATGACGTCACAACACGGGAGCCTCGATATCGACCTTTTTGATTTGGATTTCTAGAGATGTATTAGAAAATCGCCGATATCTACCTTATTATGGAATGAAATTTTATGGAATTTTCGCTACAATCATATTTAAGTACGACGAATAAAATATGTCAAAACTGAAAATCGTTACAGGTACCCTTTAAGGTAAGAAAACTTAAGATGTAATCAACAGCTAAATGACTTAATATATAAATGCATCTCAGTGATGAAACTACTTCTCACAATGAGTATAAAAAACTGTTATTGTATCAAGTTGCTGAACATAATAAGAGTTTGATGATCATATTTGGTCCATTTTTTAGAAAGAAATGAATGGGCCTGTAAATATATAAGTATGATATGAATCCAAAATAGCATAGCAATAGATGATAATGATTGTTTTGCAGGTAACAGATAGGTTTTTTGGGAATCAAGTCCTGATATAGATAATAAATCAAAACCTGTTCATACTGAAAACCTTTGTAACTGAGGATATTGTTCAGAGTTGTCAGTTTTTCTGTTTTAATGGTTAATTTGACAAACATTGCTGTAAGCAATATTCGTGGAGTGTTTTCAAAAATAAAGTGAAAGGAAAAAATTGAAATAGTACACATAATTATGTCTAAAATTAGTTCTTTGCCTCTATGAATAGAAATACCACCAAATGGTTTGTTGCCAGATATCTCTTGGTTGAGATTCATAGAGAAAGGGTGTCATGGAATAAAAGTGATTTACAGTATGAGTGCCACAGGTATACCTTAAAAATTAGTTGAGACAAGTTTTTGATTAATGCAAGGTTTATTATTTTAATCCCTCTGTTTATAAGTTGTGTATGATTCTTAAAATATTTGGTTCATGAGAATGTTTTTACTCAAACATCATTAATTCTATACATATTTTTCAGAACAAGAACCAGGATAGTGTCCCATAGTACAAAGTTAAAAACAATGACTTCAGTATTGGATACAGAGTAAGTTTGACATTGATTGAATGGTGTTTGATTTCCCAGTCAGGATAAATTCACTTGTATTGTGACATCACCAGTTATGGTGAAGTTGCTGGTGGTCTTTTATGAACAAAAGAAGGTAATTGATTAAATGGGGTTGTACTTATTTGTCAGCATAATTTCACTTTTGCAGTGACATTAGCTGTAGATGAAGTTGCAGAAATTGGAACTTTGCAGTGCACTAAACAATGTACTCTGTTAATTTTTTACCATGCCACAAAGCAACAAAGCCTCACTCATAGATTCCATTGCCTTCAGTTCTTAATGGTATTATTTATAAATTGATTTGCAAAATAACAGTAAGGAATTTTTTTCAAGCAGTGGTTAGACAAAGCCAGTGATTGTACTACCATAGTTGTACAGTTTTGTTAACAACAGTTTTTATGTTGTTAGTAATTTCTCATACTTGTTAGAATTATTTAAGTAATTTTAGATTATTTAAACATTTGCTGTGAATACATTTAAATTCTTAGGCACCAACTTTTATGGATAAAACAAAAAAAACTTTTATTAGATGGTAAATATGTGGGTAAATTATTTGCTATTTATGACATTACCAGGTAATTATTTGCTATTTATGACATTAAACTTAGGAATAGTAAATGGAAAAGTACGAATTCTGTAGATAAACTACATTTTGTGTTAAATGAACTACTTTTACTTTTAAACTACCTTTTCCATAATTTACATACCCTTTCAACTTGATGTGTTGGAAACAATTTTCATCTTCTTGAATTCTAGGTTTCCTCCTTTGAAGTTTTTTGCAAATTAATTTTTAATGCTTATAGAGCAAACATTCTGTATATTTCTTGTTTGTTATATAGTGACTACAGAGACCAGGGTTTGACTCGACCCAAAGTGTTAATTGTTTTACCGTTCCGTGAATCAGCACTACGTGTTGTAAACATGATGATGCATCTGTTAAAGTCAGATTGTGAAGTAAGTTTGCGTGTTCTCAAATTTAATCTTATAAAATTTTCTTTGTTTAGCAATACTGACATATAGGAATTAAAAGAACACCAATGTATTTTCAAAGAAATAATCAACATTAAAAATTTCCTTACAGTACACTGAATACTGGGAAAAAATCACCAAGTCATAGTTAGCTTGATACTACAAGGAGTGAAATAAAACAGCCACGATTTTATGTTTTTATAACATGATTGTGTTTCAAAGGTTAATTTTAGAACGTCAACCAAGTGAACCCTCAACCTTTCAAATTTGAAATAATTTTGACATGGTAGTTAGAATTGAAGCAAGTATTACATATATCTTTCCTTTAAAAATCTCAACATTTGTTCCACTTACTGCACTTTGTAAAGGTACATTTATTATTTTCAAATTTGAATTACAGGTATAAAAAGATGTCAGACAATTTTTGTATACAAATGTCATGTGTGACAGGGTTTTATGAATACATATACTGGTATACCCTAAGCACTTAACAGGCAATTATAAGATACATATGTGAGGTTCATTAATTGTCTATGTCATACACTGGATTTTTTCATCAGAACTCTCTTGGTGTGGTAATGCTTTTAGTTATGGTAAAATAAAACAGTACACTTGTATAAATTATAAATTTCTATTTCATATACAAAATGTATATTCCATTCTTTTTTCTTTTTCTAGAATTTAGTCAGTAATAAGAAGAGATTTTTGTCTGAATATAAAGAAGAAAATGAGAAAGAGAAAAGTAGCAATAAACCAGGTAACACAATAAAAATATAAAACATTAAAATATCATTTTAATGATTCTCTTCCTGTGTTTGGAAATGTTTTCTAGCACTGTTACATGTAAGCTTTCTTCTTTATAGATACAATCACTTATTATAATCGACTTAAATGTAGTATAAAGTTATCATTTCTTTTTATTCCATGGCTAACATTGCAGACATATTTCAGTAAATATTCTTTTCAGTGACAACCCTTGGTCAAGATTTGTTATGTCACATGACTTACTGGTACATTTAAACTTATAACCAATAAAGATCTGTCTCCAGTATTTTCTCTATATTAATGACTTTTATTGTTTCCTAATTTCAGATGATTACCAAGCCATTTTCACAGGTAATACAGATGATCATTTTAGAATTGGACTGGGTGTAGCAAAGAAAACACTCAAACTCTACACTAAATTTTATTCCTCTGACATTATTTTAGCATCTCCTTTAGGATTGAGAACTGTTATTGGTGCAGAAGGGTAGGTTATTTAAATTATCATTTTATTTTGCTGAAAATTATTTTTTTACCAAGTAAAATGATGCTTGAACAAAACAATTTCATTGAAAAATATCACAACAGATCTTAATGCATGTAGAACGGACGATGTTGTGTACCGGTAAATTGTAAAAAACACAAATTTTCTTCAGTTTTCATCTGCTGATTTATTGCTTACTGGAGAAGATGATAAAAAGACCCCATTTCCAGCAAAAACTTAGCATTAAAAAAAGTTGTTTGCATGTGAGTGATAGTTTAATAGCTAAAAATTGCTCATTAAAAGGAAAAGCTATGGCAATTGAAAATATATTATATGTGACAGTCAATAGTCCATGTAGTAGACTACATACATGTGTAATAGTCCATGCTATGAACAGCAGAACTTTTTTACAACTTTTAGTGCAAGGGACTTTTAATTTGAAACTTTGAATTAGTCAGGAGTTTGAGTTTCTAAATTTGAAGAAGAAAAAGAAGGAAAAAAGGGCAAAATAATGACTAAGAATTATCCGTGTTATTTTAGAACTCACTGTTTGAGTTATGAAATTTCTACTATGTATTTTTTTTTACACATCTTGAATAGTTACGAACATTTTAATTTGTAAAAAAAATAGTTTGAGGATACCGGTATTCATTGTTGTTACATTTTGTATTATCTCTATTTATAGAGAAAAAGATAGTGACTATGATTTTCTGAATTCCATTGAATTGTTGATTTTTGACCAAGCAGACATATATTTGATGCAGAACTGGGATCATATATTGGTAAATATGAATATTGTTTTCTGAATAATTTACATATTTTTCAGTTATATATATCTTTTAAACTCACTTGAGCATTTGTGAAGGTGATTGATCTTGACCTACTTCAAAGGTCATTTATACCTGTAGAAGTTCAATCTTAAAACATCTCCTTTTCATAAACTGAAAGGTCACAATGACCTAAAATAGTAAAACATTTAAACATCTTTACATGTACTTAAAGGCTTAGAAACTTGAAAGTCTAACAATGACGTCACATGATAAAGTCCTTCTAATTTGTTTACCCAGGTGATCTAAGCTAAAGTCATGGTAATAGTGACCTGAATTAAACCTTCAACCGTCTTGTCTTAATTGAAATACATGTACATAGAATCATAAATCTAGATCATTTGTGTATAATGCTCTACCATGTTCGTGAAGCTGGTTGACCTTGTAATGATTATCTTTTGTGTGATAGACTGATATAAGACCATAAGGACTGTCTACTGATGATCCAAAAATTCCTACTTGTTTTCTGCTATAGATTGATAGATACATTTTACTGCTTGTGCACATGTATGTTAATTACCTTGTTTAATCAGAGTTGACTGCTGAACTACTGATGTCCCTTTGTACTAGTTTAGAACCATTATTATCTAATAGATATACTAGTAATTGAATGTGAACATACATTATACTATTTCAGCATATAATGAACCATCTACATCTTCAGCCTAAGGAGGCTCATGGGATTGATTTTTCCAGAGTAAGAATGTGGACACTTAATGGATGGTGAGTTATAATTTTAAATTTTCTAAAGTAGTAGTAATAAATTAAAATACATGTACTACCAAGTGGATTTATATTTTATTATTCCCTCGCAAACAAAGTTTGGCGGGGATAAAGGATTTGTCAAGTATGTACGTATGTACATGTTACACTTTCCTTGTCAACACTCTAACAAGTTAATTTTTAAATAGAATTTCATGAAACTTCATACATGGGTTTATGATGGTAATATCTCAGATGAGTTCGTGTTTTAGCCAAATCCTAAATCCAAGATAGCCACTGTTACTTTAAAATAGAAAAAAATAACAGAAAAATGACAGTTACTTATTTGTTGATCAATATGGTTCAAATTTGGTTTATACAAAGTAGAACACTGGACATTTGATATATTTATAACTGGTTTTTTGGTAACTTTTTTTGATTTGCATGTTATTAGTGCAATATGCAGCTAAATATAGCCAATTCTTTAAAAAATAATATTACACAATACTCCATTGCAAGGAGATACACTGTAAGTATCACTTGTGATGCCTTGTATTCATTTCACTTCTTTTAAATCTCTTAAAAATTTATTTCTTTTAATTAAAGCTTGCTTTTTATACGCCCGTCAAAGACGGGGCGTATTATGGGATCACCCTTGGCGGGCGGGCGGGCGGGCGTACTGGCGGCGGGTTTGTCCAGCCCATAACTCTGACATCTATGGTCAGAATGACTTGAAACTTGGTATGCTTACTTACCACGATGATGCGAAGTGCAGTGCTCAGGAACTGTAACTCTAGCTTCCTTAATTTTTGAGTTATTCCCCTTTGAATGCTGTTAGCATGTTTGTACGGATCATAACTTTGACATCTATGGTCAGAATGACTTGAAACTTGGTATGCTTACTTACCACGATGATGCCAAGTGCAGTGCACAGGAACTGTAACTCTAGCTTCCTTAATTTTTGAGTTATTCCCCTTTGTGTGCTGCCGGAGTACGCAGCGGGTTTGTCTGGCCCATAACTCTGACATATGGTCAGAATGACTTGAAACTTGGTATGCTTACTTACCACGATGATCCGAAGTGCAGTGTTAAGGAACCGTAACTCTAGCTTCCTTAATTTATCCTACCAGGGAGCAGATACACATAGAGTTGTAGGCTGAAGAACTTGCTGTCTTTGAAACAACCCAGTATACTAGAGATTACCTCAATTTTGTGATGAAGGTTACAAGAACATGATAGTAAAATTATATAAATGGTGTGGCTGGTGGTAAGTCTGTTTTGTTACTGAAAATAATACCAAAATCTCAATAATTACTTTTGTTTTTTATTGTACTTGTTGACTTGTGCACTGCATTTTGTATCATTGTGATGAATAATTGAATTGACTTATTGATTATGAACAGCTCATATGAACTGTATAAGTCCCTTTACAGTTCATAATAAACAAAATATCCACATAAATGACTTGCAGATTTGACGGGCGTATCATGCTCTGCCATGCGGAACTCTTGTTCTTTCTTATGCTTACAATGTTATAATTTATCAGTACATTGTTCTTCCATCTTTACATCCTTTGAAATTGTGTTTTAGCTCACCTGAGAACATATAACTCATGGCTATTGTCATTATTCTGTCCATTGTCAATTTTTTATCCATTATGTCGTAATATTTACTTGTCAACACACTAGAGGTTACAAAATTTTTCCTTATTTTCATCAGATTTTCTCAGGATTAGCCTGTTCATAAAAAATGTGTAAAAAATGTATATAGGCCTTTTTTGGTAAAAATGAAGATCGCTTATTTTTTGGTAAAAATGAAGATCGCTTATTTTTTGGTGAAAATGTAGATCACTAAGACAGATCATAGAAAAACCTGTTAGCACTCTAGATACCACCTATACTTCTTCAGACCTCCTGATTAATTTGATGACATACATGTACATGTATTTTTGTTTTTCAGGTCTAGATTCTACAAACAGACATTAATATTCAGCTCAGTAAATACGCCAGAATTAAATGCCTTGTATAGCAAATACTGTCACAGTATCCTTAATTGTAAAATTTAAAAAAAAATATAGATTGAGCCAGTCAACCACAAATGAAATATTTTTTCTTTGTTGAAGACCTCTACTGGTTGGCTTGTTAACAGTATAATGCAGAGTAATCTTAGATGTTTATCTGTAACTTTACCAACATATGTACCACTAGTATTCTGAAAATTGTCATATATGCATGCTTGTATAAAGAAGATTAGAATCACTTGCACAAACTCACACACCAAATAAACTAGAATACAGATTAATCCTTGATATTGATAAAAAAATTGTCAAGTTGTGAATAGCTGGATAAAAAACTGATGCAAAGTAAAACAACATATCACTGTAAACCACACCAATTTATGCACTGTTTTTATGTAGTATTTATAATTACATAATTATTGGCACAGATTAATGTTTTTAATATCAAAATATAAAGTCTTCGCAAGTCCAAAGTCTAACCAGGCCAACTTACTCTGATTTACCACATGACTGCCATGAAGCATCTAAACTACAAAAGTAGTTGGAAACTGCTTTGGTTCAAATTCAGCTTGAGCAGATTCTTGTTTGAGAAATTTTGTAACTTCAATTGCCATTTTTATGCGTTTCATTTTGCTCAACTATCACAGACCTGATTGCCTTGAAATAATTGAAATACCTGGTAATCTTAACAAGAGGATTAAATATGTACTTACATTCAACATCCTTAGATAGAACTTTAGTCAATCCAATGTTATACCCAAGCATTAAGGCACTCCTTCATGCAGTAGCTTGGTTGACCGATAACCATTCATGTAGTAGCTTGGTTGACCGATAACCATTCATGTAGCAGGTGGGTTGACCGATAACCATTCATGTAGTAGTTGAATTGACTGATACCCATTCATTTTATAGCAGGGTTGACTGATACCCTTTTTATGCAATAGCTTGATTGAAGAATACCAATTCACTTAACAGCCAGGTTGACTGATTCCAATTCATTTTGCAGCTAGTGGTGCAGTCAGCAATAAAATGTCCTATCTGTGGCTCGCCACAGACCTTGGCTGGTACTCAAACCCAAGGTCCTTGATCACAGTCCACAGCTTTTATCACTCAACTTCATCTCGTACTATGATGCTTTTGTTTTTTCTAGTTTTGGTCTTCAGTAACTGCCATCACTAAATTACAATACATAATTTCCTTACATCCTTACACCAGATTATGCAGGCAAAATCTCAATCTGTAGGAAAACCACCACTGGTTCTATTTGTCAAGTAGTTACTCAGTTACCACAGGTAAGTTGTACATCATGAAATACATATACATGTACTTACAAATACATATGTGTGTATAGTTAAGCTGTTGTCAATAAAAATACTACTGTATTTCGCTATTTGTTTGGCAGGAATAAGAACCAGTGGAAAAATAAATAAGGGGATGTCATTTCTTGTAGCATGGAAAAAATTGTCAACTTATCATCAGATCTCGTATTGATGTTTATTTTTTGTTGACCAAATGTATTCTGTTTTCATTTTCTAGGTTTTTCACAAAATTGAATGTTCCAGCTTCAGTCAGATGGCTGATACTAGATTTGAATACTTTATCAAGAAGGTAAGTGTCGATATTTTAGATCTTGTTATAATTCTGTTATCAGTAAGTGAATGTGAATTACATGCAAGTCTAGATTATTTGATCTTTAAGGAATGGAACTATTAATTGTTTTTCTACCTTAAGAATGTTGCAAATTTAAAGGGATTCATAGCACTTCCTAAATAGATATAAAAACAAAACAAAACAAATTTTTTTTTTCATATTAACAATGATATGAAAAACATTTTTCTCTTGACACAGATTATTCTTTTTTCAAATGCACAAATACACACTGTTAAACCAGAATCTGAATTGACAGGCATAAAGTTCGAACCCCATCTACATATATTTATAATGTATAAAGTTAGTCATTAGTGTCATTTATTTTACAGACTTGGGGTTCTCCAACTTTTTAAATTTACTGGTGGCTTAAAGCCATAAGACTTTAAACTAGACCAGAATATCTTTAAATATGACTTTGAATAAATGGCAAAATATCTACAGATATCATATGGACATTTTGTTTTTATATGTAAACACTTGTCTAAGTACATATATAAGTTAATCACAATCTGATGACTGGTAGTTAAAAAACAGACCAAGATTTAACTATCTAAACAGATAAAGCAAGTATATGTTTATGTAAATATTCATGCAGTCTCATGCTTTATTTGGCACATTAACATTAAACAGGTATTTTTGTTAAATATTTACTACCCATGAGCAGGGACTCCCGAGGATATTCATAACTCAGTAGGCAGTACTTTATGCTGTCAGAAAATGTACCTTTTGGTAAAATTTTTAGCCATCATAATTGTTGAAATTTATTTAAAACTAAAGTTTGTTCCCTCATGCAAAGCATTCCTTAGCTGGATTTGGATTCATATAATTTTAGAACTTTTGATTCATTTATTTTCAATGTTTACATTATATACATGTATATCAACTTTTTCGGCCCCTAGTATGATTACTGATGAGGAATGATATACATGTATGTGCACATATGCACATACAAGTTAAATAGGTACTGAGGTATTTTTGTTAAATATTTATAATAACTCTAATATTAAATTGACTTGCTGTAAACATTGTCATCAGGTAGAATATAATGCAATTTTGTTTTGAGAATAAAGATTGTTTCACTAATATTAAATTTGTTTTCAAAATTCTGTAAGTCTGCTTTTATATAAAATGTTGAATGTTGTTAGCCTTTTTTGTGTTTGAAGGTTTCTGTCAAAGGTCTAGATTTTATCTCAGGAACTCTGTGCCACCACTGTCCCAGAACTGAATGCCTGGATAAAAGTAAAAAAAATTCATAGCTTGGGTGTAGAACAGCTTTACTCTATTTAATCCTTTTTATTTCCAAGTTTTTTTTGTATATACTAAGATTTTGCATTTTGTTTATTTTTGCTCCAGATTTTACCAAATCATAAAGACCCTGTAATGCAGCAGACACTTATATATATTCCTTCTTACTTTGATTTTGTTAGACTACGTAATTACTTTGTACGAGAAGAAATTGACTTTGAATGTATAAATGAGTAAGTATTACAATGTACTAAGTGAGTGTTTAAATGAATGTATAAATGATTAAATATTACATGTACTCAGTAAAAGTATTAAACATGTAATGAAATAATTCAATTAGCCAAGTTTGAAGGATAGTGTTTGAAGTCTTGCATACTATTGCTCTTGTACATGTATTACATTGTTACAAAAGAAACCAAAATTGATCTCAGAAAAGTAATAAGGTATGGAGTTATATGCTTGAACGCAGGGTTTCTCAAGCTCTCTTCAGTCCACATGTTTGCTAAAATCAAGACGTTTGACAGATAAGAGATCAGAATACATGTATGTAAGTTTATAAGTACATGTAATTTGTTGTGGAATACAGATGGTTGCATCTGAACAACATATACTTAACCTCATAATAGCCAGAACAAACAAGAACAAGCTACAACAAAATGCTTAAAATAAAAAGTACAGAATACAAGATCCATACAATTTACTATAGTCTATACTTGGGATATGTGCCTTGCAGAATTAGTGAATTTCTCTGAAATATATACAATTAATACATAAAAAAACAGTTCTTATTTTTTCAATCCAGCATTATAAATTATCTGTCATAATATGAAAATGTTTAAACTTTTTTTTGAAGGGAAATACATTTTTGACCAAATTTGTTAGATAGATAAGAAAGAAAAATGTGTTAGATACATGTATATTTAGAGTATTTTGAATTTTCAGATATTCCACAACAAAAAACATATCCCGGGCAAGAAATTTTTTTTATCATGGAAAAACTCATTTTATGCTGTATACAGAACGTTTTCACTTCTACAGGAGGTAAGAAAAAAATGAAACTAAATTTTATTTCATAGCTACCTGTTTGACCCTGATTTAGATGTTAAGTATTCACAACCAAAATAGTTTAAAGTTACCCAGCCCATTGTTAACAGATATTTTTTTTAATTGAAATATTTTTATTGTCCAAAGTTAAAGGGCGGATGATGCCAGAGTTGGGGCTTTGGGTTCACCATCTATATCACAATATTGACCACATATTTTATAAATATAGGGGAGATAATTCAGCATTTTCAATTTTTGGCTTTTTTTCAGAATGAAAACTGAAGTAAAACTAATTTGTCATTTCTTTTAAATATATAGTAGATAAAGATTTTATTTCACCTCAATATCAAAAAAAAAGAAAAGAAAAAAACCATAGTAAATTATGGTATGATAATAATTTGTTAACAGATATTATGAATGTTTGTTTTATCCTTACCCCAGGCTTTGTATATGTGTATCAGCAAAATTTTACTAGAATGGTTATTATTCTTAGTTTGCAACATTTTCAACAATTGTGCTAATACGTTGTACTCAGATGTCCCAATTCAAGCACTCCACCAGAAAAGATCAGAAATGCTTGACATGAACTATTTTAGTTTAATTCGAGAGGCTAGATGCTTAATACTGGTATACTGACTTCTTAACAAATTAAGCAATTGTCTGAAAAAATGAACTTGCAATGTTTAAAATTCTATTGTTCAAGTAAATGTTAAAAATTAAATTTTCTAGCAAGATAAATATATGCAATTCTTTAAGGTGTTTTTGTTCATTTTCAGGTACAGAATACGAGGAATTCGACATATTATATTTTATCAACTTCCAGTTTATCCTCAATTTTACAGTGAAATGTGCAATATGATACAAGACTCTAAAATCAAAGGTGATAACAAAACTGTGACCTGTGTATACTCAAAATATGATGCACACAGACTTAGTGATATTGTAGGAACTGACAGAGCCTCACATATGATGAAGGCATCTAAGAAGGTTCATATGTTTGTGACTGGTGACAACACCTGAAGAAACGTTGATTTTCATGGAGTCATTTACGTTCTAAATGTCTTTCAAAATGATTTAAGTTTAGGAAAGGTTCTGTTTGAATTTTATAGAGGTTAACTAATTGACTTATGATATGATGATGACTTTATATCTTACAATGTGCTGAATTTGTATGTTTGTTGCAGGCAACAAAATTGGATATTTTGTCAAAATTGTTCTACAATTATTGCCTATAAAAAGATCCAATATCTAGGGCAATAAATCTTTGAAATACTATTGTACTTGTAGAATACCAGCCATAAGTCATTGGATTAAATAAATTCTTCTCTTACCAGTAATGCTGATAAGATTATTAATGAATAAAGGATGTAACAAATTTATATATTTCTTTCTGGTTTCTGCTGAAGAATCTAGTGTTAACACATTGCTAAATCTTGAAAATGTAATGTTTAGCTTCTTGGAATGAGTGGACTGATCCCATGCAGGTTATACTCTTTATTGTATTTATGAAATTTAGCAACAAGAAACATAGTACTATGGCTCAGTACTGGAAAATAAATGATAAATCGTGGGTTGGATCACTGCAAATTCTTACATTTCAAGTTTGATCTGAAAACATAGAATATTTTCTCTAATGTATTTGCTATTAACAGTTAGCTTTTGGCAAAGCAAGAATTTTAAAATTATGCAGTTAGATCCAAAGTCTAGGAATGTTAAAATCATTGGTCTCAATGTGTTTAATCTTTTTAGATTTTCAATTGTTTGTTGTGACTTGTTCTCAGTTGCTTTGGCTATTGTCAAGTAAATGTACATTTTGCAAGGCCAATACTAGTATTCCTACTAGTAATCCATTTGGAACAAGTTTAACCATTAAGACAAAAGGAATTCTTAGTATTGCTTTGTTTTCACAAGTCATTTTAGTAATATTATTCTGATGTCAGTAAATGCAACTGGTGTATACAGTAAAATATTTAATTTACAAGAATCCAAATGCAGACAGAGTTTCAATTTACACTGTATATCTGGTGAATGACAGTTTCATAATATAAGTATAAATCAAATGTAACACTTATATGTATGTGACAGTTCACATATCACTTAACAAGAAGTGCAGATGTGACCTTGAAATATAAACATTATGTACACAGATATCTACATATATACACTTACATCATTCACTCATTAAATCTTGTATAAAGTGTCAAATTTATTTAATACATCATTTTAAATTCCAATTTTGAAGGAGATATTCTTTTTTATTGACACAGAATCACATTAGACCTGAGGATAAGTGCAGTCCCTGTATATTATAATATTTGACCTTTGTGATCATACTCTATACTATCCTGACGTGTAATCCAACATAATGGTAATTCTAAATCAATTCTTAAGAAACCAATTAAATCATACAGGGTGATTTCAAATTGATTCTGATGACACCTATCAAATGTAAAGGTTGATATCAAATCAGTTCTGACACCTATCAAACATTCAGGTTGATATCAAATCAGTTCTTACTCAAACAAACACTTAGTCAGATGTCAAACTTGTTATGTCACTGTATAAATAAACATGAAGATTATGTATGATCAGAAGAATTCTGACAGCCTTTCATCACTTCGTAATTTCTGTTCTAACATCATATACTTGTGTGGAGCTTGTTCTTTATGCCTAATAAAACAATGTAAAACAAAAAATTAATTGTTATGGGATGCAATTACTATGTCCTTGAAATTAGAATCATTTAGACCCAAATTTGGTCGAAAAATAGACCCAAGGGGCCTTGGTGGCAGAGTGGTCTAAAGTGCGTGCTTACGAATCACAGCGCCTCTCACCACCTGGGTTCAAATCCTAGTGTGAGAAGTGTGTCAGTTTGCTTTCCGGTTATTTTCTCTGGGTACTCCAGTTTCCTCCACCATTCCAGAACTGACTGCCTCAAATTAAGTGCAAAAATCTTGACTGGGGCGTTAAACACCATTACTCCACTTCACTCCAAAACAGAGCAAATGAACCATATCAACAGCACAACTATATTTATCACTTATTCTTCCTATATAAATTTACAAATAGTTCTCTAGCTATGTCAGTGAAACAGTGGACAAGATGGAAGAGGCAGAATAGTAATGCAGCGAACCTCGTTTGTTCTGCAGTGTCTGTGTTTAGAGACATGATAAATTATAAATAAAAGTATTGGTTAGATGTCATATTTTGATCAGTTAATATATGTGTATTAAAAGTGTAGGTAACTAGCATCTAGCAAGTTTGCTTTCTTTTTATAACATTTGTTGCTATTTCCCTAAAGTATTATCAAACTGGCCATCCAAGTAAATACTGTATAAAATAAGTGCAACATACTTCTGGATTATGTGTTTCTGTGCTTTACCAATTAAATCCCTGTCAAATTTTAAATGCTCTTCATTTGATACTACAGATAAGATGGCATGTGTTTTGGTGTCAGTTAATTACAACAAAATGCATACACCATAACTGTATATGACATGATACAAACTTTTTATTTTATTTTTTTATTTTCCAAAACCTTGAAAAACTAGTGTCTCAGCAGACATGAATCGGACATAAAGTTCTTTATTGTATCAGATTATTACAATACTTACTTAGCAAGTCTGGTAGCTAATATCTGTATTTTAAATAATGCTTCAGTACAGTAGTTCATGTATTCATCTTCATCATCTTTACTCATGGACACTTGGTTCTGTTTATACCATTCCTGTTTTTTATCTAAGGCTTGAGATTCCTAAAAACGGTTGTAGAAATAGAAATTCTTAGGTACTTGTATAGGGGTGAACTATGCTAACAAAAATGTTTAACATTACAAATTGTTATGCCTTTATAAATTACTGCATACAAATTCAAAACAATAAAAAAATCTAGTATTTCAAATGTTCATACAGAGAAAATGTTGATTGGTACATTGCGTTTGGATGCTGGAATGACAAGATGTCACATATTCTACATATTTTATTGCATTTTACAGTTAATATGTTTATCTTCTAGGGGTATTGACAAACAAAGAAAACTTTAACAATCATAATTATTCATAAAAAAGTTGATAATGGTTGAATAATAAATTCAAAACATTTACAGCATCTTAAATTATAAATAATGAGAAAAGAAATCATAAATCATTTGTAGACAGAGTTTTAGGTTAACATGTCTTCGAACCTTTGGTTTCAGGCAAGTTTTTTTCGTTTCTCTGAATAGTCTGATCCAACATAACATAATCCTCAAATTTATAATGTTTATAAAGTTAATACAAAGAAAGTAAAAATTAATCTTTTCACTGTAGGAATTTTTATGTGATTACTAAAAATATGCATTTTACTTCTTCTTTCTAATACAATAAACCTGAAAAAAATTAACTCCAGTGAAGAAGTACAATTCTGTTATAATTCTATATATTTTTGTACATCAAAGCAACCTAGAAAAATAAATCGTTAAAACTATCTTAAATGTTTTGTGAAACCAAACACATATTCTATAATGGTATACTGCAATAAGAATTTTAACTACAAACCTTTTCATATCGTGCTTGTATTAAGTTTGCTTTATCAATTAGCCGTTTCTTCAAGTCAGCCAGGCAATCTTCTTTGAGACGGTAAGCTTGTTGACGTGATAATTTTTCTGGGTTGCCTATTTGAGCCAGGAATGGTGCCAAATAATCAATATCCATTTCCTGTTTTCTTTTGGCCTCTTCCAGTTGTATACGCTCCTATTAAAACAACAAAATAATATAAATTTCATGTTGTAAAGTCTTTCTTTGGGTCAACATGTTCGCCTTTATTATTATGAATGCAATGGTTAAACAGATCTAATAAATCTTATAAGATTTTAACTGATGAACATGAACATAAATATCTGGCATAAAATACTTTACAAATTTACCAAATTATCTGAAATGACCAAATACAATAAATCATCTAACTGCTAAAACACATTCCTATGTCCCTTAAGGAATCTAAAACTTAAGTGCTCCAAAGGATAGCATCTCCTGTTTAAAATAGGTGCAGAGAGTGCCATAAAGTGACAAATAGTTACAATATTCAACATCACATGCCAACAGTATTCCAAATTTAAATGTCCATCATAAGTCACTATTTTTATATGTGTACACATATACTTTTGTCTTTGCATCTGCTTCATGGACTAGATAAGAAACACATCAACCCTACAACAAAAATAACTTACCAGTTCTCTCCTGTGTTTTTTAGCTTTCTCATTCCTTTCTGTATCATATACCGATATATCTAATTCTGATGCAGTTTCTTCTTTTGTTCTTTCATTCAACATTTCTCTAACCTATTACATGTATATACACAAAAAATGAGATTTATCTTGCAATAATTCAATTCTCTTTTGTTTCAAGCATTTTGATTGGTCAGATCTTTTCTGTTATTTTTGCATGAAAGAATTGGCTCTGTCACCAGAACTACTTTTCTGTAATCTTTCTTGCGCATTGGTGATGTAATTTTCTTTACTTATTATTTATTTATGTTGTAAAAGTTTTGATTACTATTTTCTATTATTCTATGAATTGAATTATAAGAAATGAAATTAATTTTTCTTTTTGTTATGGAAAAATTAAAGAATTGGACATTTTGCACAAGTAACATAATTCACTACGCGAATTATGCAGTATGCAAAATGTCCAATTCTTTCATTTTTCCATAACAAAAAGAAAAATTAATTTAATTCCTATAATAGTGTGTGTGTGTGTGTGTGTGTGTGTGTGTCTTCAGCTTATAGAACACTCTTATACCAGAGAAATTCATTAGAATCTACAGAATCAAGAAGACCTATATTTCAATATTATTGTAAGATACTACATATTTAATAATAATGCTAAGATTTGTGGTTGTGTACTTGATACATGTACTATAAAAGACTTGAAGAATGATTAAATTCAGTAATCTGTTACCTCTTCTTCAGAATCTCTGACTGAAGCACGACAAGTATCTTCCTTCTTAAGTAATTCTAAAAGCATTTCATATAGTTTGACTTGCTTGTTTTGGGGTTGAGTTGGATCAACCTGTAAAAAGACATTTACAGTAACCGTAATTAACATTGTACTTATGAAAAATAGTAATTTTAAATTTAAAATCATGTGTTATACATGTATACATTTACAAATATTAATAAACATGAATTCCACAGATTCAAATGTCTCGCCTGGTTAGTTTTTAATAGAGTAGAACATTACTTTAACATAAGCTTTCACATTTTGACACACTGTGGCCGCTGCCTACGATGACACCTGAAAAGTAACACCTAAATCTCACCTTTTGGCGATGCCAGGCTCAACAAAAACTGTATTTTTAATAAATAAGAAATTATAATTACAGTACTTAAGAAACAAATAGCTGAAGAAAAATACAACTAGTTCTGACAAATGCCCACCATCTGTGGTTTATTTATGCAATTTTGTCTTTCAGTAATTTTTAATTGTTTTATATATACTAATATACATACCTGGAATGTTTGATGCATATCAGGTTGGAATGTTAATGTTGCACCTTTTTCGTCCCAGTTTGGTGGTTTTATAAATTCTCTTGTAGAAGAAGCTATCCTTGGATCTTCTGTATGATATGTGACTTGTATTTTATCATCAGACACAAGGAACACTAATTCAGCAATATCTTCTCCTGCTGGTACTTTTGGATTTCTATGGAATTTCTGAACCATTTTCTAAAGAGACAGAATTTAGATCAGTTTTGAATAATTTGAAATGAGATATTTCAATTACGACAATTTTACATCTTTGATGCAATATACACTGCATTGCAGGAAAATTAAGCCTGCAAATGACCACAAACTGTTTATAATACTGTAAACAAAAATTTACTTTCATGTCAATGATGAATTATTGGTGATATTAAATAGGAAGGGGCTTAAAATTAAGTTTGATAAGCAACTTAAACAAGCCAGGAGCAGTACAATCATTTAAACTTACATGAATAGGTCTAGCATTAGCTCCAGAAGAACCATCTTGTGGTCCAAATCTTTTAGCTCTTTTACCAAACTCTACATTTGTATAATATAAACAATCTTCCCTATCTTTATATTCTTCTGTCATTTCTGTTGGTGTTTCTACACGCTTCATTATACCATCTACTCTAGCCTCATTATAAAACTCCATTGTTCGGTCATTCTCTGCTCCTGGATTACTAGCTCTGAATTCATGTACTAAAACCAAATATTTCAACATAATTACTACTGGTAATTCATTACAGTAAGATTATTTATGTACCGGATTTTTCTTAATATAAACTGTATGAACCTACAGTAAATTAACTAACACCTTTATTAGAAAATTGACCATCTGTATTTAAATCAGGAACATAATGCTTCATACATTAATTTTAAAAAATCTTTTATCAAATATGATGTAATTTAACCAATATTTATGGCCAGAGCTTGGCACAGCAAAAAACGTTCTAGTGTCTTAATGTCTCAACCACTTAGCCAAATTATTAATTTAAATTATGATCATCAAAATCATAAATACTTGTACATGTATCACCAAAGATAGGCCAGAAACATTTTTTTTTCATTTTAATCCTAATTTTTAAATCATACATGATTAGGTTTAAAGTGTTTGAAAAAACCTACAACTGTACATGTACTAACCTTTTAAACATTTTTGTCTGCCAGGATGGAAAAGTTCTGTAATCCAACCACTTCTATGGTTATGTATTTTTGTGTGTAACTTATCCAGTCTGTGTGCATAATATTCCTTTGTTGTCACTAAATCTGTTACTGTAAATATAAAGCCAATCATAATCTCAGAAAACTTTGCAGAAATTTTCAAAAGTTTAAAAACCGCAAAGGATGATATCATAATTATTGCACCATTTACGCCAATCAGAAAACACTTTAAAAAATTTTAATATGAAAACTTGGTAGCAGTTTTGTTTTAAAATGTTTGTTGTAAAAAAGAAGGGTAATTGTGATACATTTGTATATAACAATATTAATGTACAAAATGCAATTTTCTGATTAAATCAAGAAAAAATATTTCGAAATACAAATTAGTGGTTTGTTTGGAGTAACATTAATACTCCACTCAAGATTCTATGCACATATTGAGGTAGACAGTTCTTAGATGGTTGAGTATACTTAATTGTATAGAGAATATCACCCACATTCTGCTAGCAAACTGGCAATGGCAAAGAGGATACTGTAAAATGATACAAAATTCTTATATATTATCATTGTACTTACATTCTCTATTGTCATATATAGATAATTTTGATATCAATCCATCTTTATTTAGGTAGTGAGCAAACTTTTCTAATTTAGCTCTCTTGTAAAGCTTGGTTTTCTTTCCTTGTGGACATCTCATTTGAAAATCTGAAACAAAGAAAAGTTGTTAAAATGTGACATGGTAAAACTTGCTTTACATATTTTTTCAAATCTGCTCCTCTTCAGAAAAACAGTAAATGGCATTTCTGAAATGATGCAAAATAAAAGATGATGTTTTCTAAGCAAGATCTTACCTTCTAAATGTGTTCAAAATATTAAATTTAATTTGTTATGCAGATAGAAAGTATCTAGTGTAACAGTTTTGTTTGGTTTTACAATTCTTAATTACATTTATGTGTCATAAATACAGCACATTATTGTAACTGCATAGTATGTTATCAGATGTGTAAATGAAGATGAAATAATTTTTAAATAATTAAAATGCTACATTAAAGCTGTGTTAACTTACCTTTAAGTGATAACTTCAGAGGTTCTACCCAAGATGGTGGCATGTCTAAATGTTTTTCCACTTCTTCTTCACCTTCCTATATTAAAAGTGTTATAATGAACATTTTATCAAAATTCAAATTTTACAAACAGTATTAATCCATATTTCTATTCTTCAGAAAAGTTATGTTGGTTTAATTTACCATTATATTGAAAAATTACTCTTCTTTGTTCCTCTTAAGTTATGGAGAGAAACTGATAAATTATGTACTAGTATTTTGTATGCTGAACTCTAAAACTTCTAATCCTCATCTGAATTTCACAATTTCATTTCTAATATACAAATTTATAGTATAGATTCAATCAAAAACAATAAAACTTGTATACATGTACAACTCCATGTTATACAGTGGTTGAATTTTTTTCTTGTATATGTGCATATTGTTTAACGTCACATAAGCAAGTTTTTGCAATTTATGAAGTTTATGTTGTGCATAAGCATGCTCAAGTGAGCATAGAAGTTCATCTCGAACTGATCTCATAGAAGTTCATTCACAATTATCAAATAACCATCACTTTCAGTGCTAGCATTCAGAATCACAATGTTCAAGATCCATCAGTTCTTATTGGAACTGAAATAACTAGTAAGTTCTCATAACTTTGAAAACTAAAAAAAAATCTCACTTAAAAGGTTAATGGCCAACAACTTTTAACTCTCTTAGCTGTTATGTTTGGTATACACTGTGTATATGATACAGCGAAAAAAAGCTTTGTTTCTCCATGCAAATTATGTTAATCCTACTTAAAGTTACACCAGTTAATTACTAGTATCTTTATATACTCGTCTTATTTATTATCAATAAGTTATTATCTAGTTACAAGTGTAAGTAGAATTGGACTGGACTTCTTTAATTTACAAAACATATCTGAATTATTTTTGACAAAACCCTCACCAGTTAAAGGATTTAAACATTCAACATTATATAACACTTCAAACAGTAAATGTTCATAATAAAAATAATTCAATTCATTTTTTATTAATTCCATTTTTCCCCCTGTTTTCTATAGTAACAACTATATTTCTTTGGGGTACAATTTTCAAAATTTTTAATTGATAAATAATTGCTTCAACATGCAATAAGCATTTGATTTTAATATTTTAAAAGCACATGGTAAATACACAAATTATAAAAAATACAAATCTACAATCAACTTTTAAACATTGGAAAACAATGAAATCATTTTGTATGTTAAACTTTCAAAAACAATGAACACTTGCATAACATAATTTTTGAAATTGAAATTTTATTAAGGGCCTAAATATATCTGATATCTTTAAATTCATTTCAATAAAATGAAACAGTTTTTATTGGCTTCAAAAAGTTTTAAATGGCTTAGGTGTCACCAGCTAAATGTGAAGATGCAAAATTTCTCATGGCAATGGACAGGTAGAAATTTTTCATGCTTTGCTTAATTTTATGTTTTGCATTTGTTTTAGGTCTCATCTGAATAGCACAGGTTTCAACAAGAGATAAATAAGTACAAGTTTTTGTACACTAAAATGTATCAAAACATTAAAAATATACTAGAATGACCAGTTTTATTATTCAAACATCATTTTTAAAAAAAATTAAAAACTGTGAATAAGCTGATCAACTTCACTCTGACAGTGATAAAGCTCGAAGCACTAACACATTTAGAAATAATTTACATATGCTTGTATGAATGCTTTATAATAAATTGTCACATAATTTATCACAGCAAACATTTATTACAAGTCGTTATATTGTCACAAAGGACACAATGGTTACATAGACACACATAGATATCACAAAAAGCTTTAATATTAATTGTATATATATATTTTAGAATGCCAAATTCATTTTCATATAAATTGACCTCGGACACAGTAAGGAGAGTGTTGTCTCGAACCATGCTTGCTGTACGATGTTCACTGTTTATTGCACGCTTTAAAAAGAAATGTCATACTAATTAAAACCCTTGTACAAAGCAAATGACAAGTGGCTGAATTATTGTTTAAAGTCACACAAGCACTGTTTCAGCTTGTCATGGCTAAAAGCTAAAAGCTAAAATAGTATCACTAAGCATCAAACTGATGTGAAAGTAAATAAAACAGAAGATTATAAAATTAATGTTGAATTGATAACAAAACGTACAAATCATCAGATAGTGTGAAAGTGAAACCATGAGATGTCACATGACAATGTGAAAATATTATTTTAGAGAACAATTAATATTTGGGTAGAAAACATTTTGTGTTTTATAATAATGGAGACACAGCATAAAACTTTTTCTATTTATTAATGCTGCATGTATTAGTTTTTTTATTCATTTAAAATTCTCTTGATAATTTTATTCCTGAGACATTGGAAATGATTAACAAAAATAATTTGTATGCTGATACGGCAACTTTATAAACATGGTGTGACAGTATGTTCTAATCAACAACTAAAAAGTACTGTTACTTGCATGTGCATTTAGATTGAATGGTTACTAATGACAAGGTTTGGGTTGTAACCATATATCATGTATTTCTACAAGTATAGTATACCTCATCTTCATCCATATCCAAAAGGTCATCATCAGCATCAGGAATCTTCAACAACGGTTTGTCTGTATTTGGGAACATGTATTCCCATTTTGTTGGATCTCCAAGATCATAACTTAAATT
This sequence comes from Tegillarca granosa, assembly GCA_029721355.1. Classification (NCBI taxonomy): domain Eukaryota; kingdom Metazoa; phylum Mollusca; class Bivalvia; order Arcoida; family Arcidae; genus Tegillarca; species Tegillarca granosa. The sequence continues at coordinate 48,378,396 of CM056595.1, forward strand.
CTACAAAAAGGAATAATAATAATATTAATAATAACAAACAATAATAATAATTTTTATATTGTGAAAAAAAAAAAAAAAAAAAAGACATAAAAAGTTTTCCTCAAAAATATCTTTCTATAAAAACTTTCATGCCTATGAACACTGTTTGACAGATAAATTTCACACTTTTTTTACTAACCTTGACACCTTCAGAACAGTCCTGCATGTTGACCCAATAGTTGACAGAGTTCCATACAGACTCAATACCAAGATAATTTGGACTTTCCACGGTGTGTGACAACCCAGTGAAGGGTTCAATAAAGAAGCTCTCTGGAACCTCTCTTTTTCCAGAAAGTACTAACACCCATGAATGTATCCTCAAACCATATAAAGGATCTGGTGGTGGTTTCTCCAATTCCTGAAATAATAACAAACAGATATACAGTACATTTGGAGAAAAATGTACAACCAAATCAGTTGTGAAATTGAAATAATCATTAAAGATATCATTATCTGTTGTAAATAAAAACCTTTTTATGGTATAGATGTTTACAACCACATAGATTTTGCTTTGATGCAGTATTTGATATCAATTTTAATGCATAAGTTAATGCAGTAGAATAGGACATGTGAAATGACATCACTGCTGAAAGTTGGGACAATCAATTTTTTAAGAGGTAATTACAATTAAAAGAAATGACATTCATTTTGACTGTAATGCTTGCAGTTAGACAGCAGAATGTACTGTCTAAAATAATCAAAAAAAAAACTTTGACTTCAAATGCCATTCCTTAAAAATGAATCCTTTAAATCATTTACAAAAAGTTTCATTTTTTGAACAAGGAATAGTTATTTTGTACAAATGAAGATTTTTAATTTTTAATTTGTGGATTTGGTAACTACATATATTTATCAATAGTTTGGGCATTTAAGAACTTAATTTGGGTTTATAAATATGTGTATAAACCTGAATGAATGTGTAATTTTTGTGTACATAAACAATAGTCAAATTAAGATTCCAATTTAAACTATTTTGTCAATTGTAATCATTGCACAAGTAATGACATCTATTTCCTAATGTTAAACTGTCGGGTTTCCCTTTACATGAATAAATAAGTCATAGTTTTCAAACAGACCATATTTTAACTACATACAGCAACTCTATCTTCCTCTTCCTTTCTTCTTTTCTCCTCTTCCTGTTCCTTTTCTGTTTTCTTTTTAGCTTCTTGTCTTAATTCAAACTGACTTCTTAAATCTTTAGGTGCTTTTACTGTATATTTTTTCAATTCTTTCTTCTTTTCTTCTTGTTTTTGCTTTAAATATAAATTGACATAAACATTTGTGATTCTGTGAAATAAACCCATAAAATACAATTCACATACACAATTTCTCTTTCCTTGAGAAATTCCAACCCCCATGATTGTAAGACATGGAGTGAAAACTGCCATGCATGCAGCTGGTCAGTCATCTGGAAGGAAGCCTACTAGTGTAAACAATGCTTCTAAATCTGCATGTTAATGAAAAGAAATGATGATGGATGTTGATCATTTGACAGTATGATGTTTTGACAGAAATGAAATAAAATTTTCTTGTTTTTGTTTTTTTTTTTAATTACCTAAAACAGTTAACTTATTTTCTTTTGAAATAATGTTTCCCCTTTCAATTTAAAATATATACCTGATTTTTAAAATTCTTATCAGATTTTTCTTTATAGCAGCAGTTATATACCAAAATTTATGCCTAACAAATAACAAATTTATCACTTACTTCTTCCTTCTTCTTCATCAATGGACAGATATCTCTGGTTTCATCAGCTAGACAAGTTTCCCTGGTAGCATATCCACTGACAACATAAGCATCATATCCTACACCAATAAGCAGTGAGCAGAGCAAGGTACTGTATTCAAAACAGTTTCCTTTTTGTCTTTTTAAGATGGTAGTTGGTGAAAGAAGTCGTTTTGGCTGAAATAAATATTTTTTATAAATTCAGTTTTGTATCAAATGATTTACAAGGACACCCTAAATCAATTTTTGTTTTTTTTTTTCTTTAAGATAAATTTTAAATACCAATTAAAGCAAACAAAAAAAACTGACCATATTTTGAGTAACTCTAGAACATGTATTTTTTTATCTACTTTGAACCATGTATAACACAATGTTAAGAAATGACAGCACTAGCATTCTAATTATCATATTCATTGTCACAGATTAAAAGTAAAATATTTCACCAAGTTTACGTATATAATTCAATGCACCAACGGAAAATCACACTTTGTCAATCAGTTAGTCAAATTACTTGATTTGAAATTAAAAAATTCAACCATTCATCTTTAATACAGCTGTTGTGGAATACCTTGTCAAAATGATCCACAATGGTACTATATTAGATTTTAATTAATGTAAAATTAACTTACTAATTCATATGGTGGTTCAAGTGTTTCAAAATTAAGATAATCTGCCACAAATTCAGAAGCTCCTTCCCAATTATAAAGTTCTCTGAATTCTAACTGGGTTGGTCTGACAGTAGTACAGACAAATTTCTGAAATTAGTTAAAAACTGGGTAATTCTTGTCATAATTTAAACAATATGATTATTATATTAACAACAGTTTAGTTATGATAAGTTTTGAAAATGTAAAAATACAAGATCCCCACATGTAACTGCTTAAAATAATAACCATCTTCAACCTTGAATGAAATGTGTTGCATGTGTTATGTAAGTACATACTGACATTGTTTATTAACAAGGATTTACTTATTTTTATTCCATAAAAAAGCAAAAAAAGTGTAAAATTAATTTGGGTACAGATTTGGACAAAGTAATGGTTGGTTGTAATGCATTTAACTTAGCATCACAATTTATTTTTCAGCTACTTGTAATGAGAGTAAGGTTAATAATCTCTAAAAATTAATCAGAGAACAAGTTTGTGTATGAGTGAGCTGTGCAGGAGTGCATTATGGTCTGCCTTGTAATTACATGCGCTCAGTGTGACTCTTTGATAAGGAGCTAGCTCACTAAGCAGTTGCAGTGAGTGAATCAGTAGATACTCTGTCATCCTAATGTCCAGCGCTGGACTAAAAGGCAGTATTTTAAATGTTAAGTTGCATGTATGCCATCAGAATTTGAACCCTGACCTCTTGTACTGGAGGTAGATGATCTACCACTGAGCCAGTCTTTTACAAAGGGTAAGTAAAATTCTTCTTTTTTAAAATTTTTATTACTTCAAATAACTTACATCTACCCCACATTCGTTTATAGGATTCAGAAACAATGGTTTTCTATCTCTATACAAATGAACATATTGGCGTCTGAAGTTTTCAGCATATTGTAGAACAAGATTCTCTTTAGGAAGATTGTCTTTATATGATGCAGGAAATTCTGAAGGATCAAACTCATCAGATATCATTCTGAAATTAAAAAGAGCACACATGAAAAAAGTCACAAATAATGTCAAAGAATTATATCAATGCATTAATTCTAGTTCTTTTTCACTTAGACTTTTTCTAAATGTATTTAGAAATAATCAACAATTCATTGTACATTATGTTTCATCATTCCAATGAATTGTGATTAATGGTTGTACTTTAAGGCCAATTACACTTAATTGGTAGATTCTCATCCCCGCCCGCCCCACCGAAAATATGCTGCCCCTAGTCATTTTATTTTTTTTCCCATCCCAGGCGTATTCAAAGTCTGTTCCGGAGTTACGTCGAGTCTGTGGCATTTCAGAAAAGGGTTTTAAGCACTCCCTTAAAACCGGCAAGTGCATGGTTGAAATTGAAAATAGCTTTATAGGGATAGAGCATGGTTTTCTTAATTTTGCATCTTGCAATGGCCCAAAAGAATTATGGGCATGGTACAGGGCAAATATAGCAGACACTCAACAGTTGGTGGAGGTGTACAATAATTTAATAAGCAGTGATATATAGACAAAAAGGGCCGATATAGATGTCAATCATGTGAGAGTGCTAGTTTTCGTACAAAATAAAAAAAATCAATAAATAAAGCCTTCCCACCCACCCCAATTTTTTTGTCCAACCTGGATGACAATCTACTATTTAAATTGAATTGGCCTAAGCCTTATCAATTCATTCCAAAATGTTTTCAATACAACAAACATCTCATGTAAAATGCATATAACTATCAACAGAATTGTTTGTATCATTTAAAATAAACACATCCAATGGAAAGTTATCAACATCAACTGGAGTAGAAAAAGAACAGACAAATAAATAACTAAATGCTCGACGGGTATTACAATAAAGTCCCTGTGGTGTGAATTGACATTAATTAGCACCAAAATACAATCATGCTCTGCGTGTTGAAATGAAATTAAAAGGAATGCTTCTCGGAAAAGAAATATTTTGCCATTTTAAGTATGCTGAAAATTTGCCATACTGTTCGACCGTAGGTGGATGAACAACTATCTTTGCCAGTTCATCTTTGAGGGCCTGGGCATCTTCCGAAAGCTGCTCTGTTGTAGCCACCTCCTCGCCATCTTCATCGGCAACCTGTTCGTCACCTTCTTCTATTTTCTGTTCCTCAACAGGAGTATCTTCTGATTGTTGTTGTTGTTGTTCCTCTCCTTCTGTTGCAGTTTCGTTGGCCATTTTTCGCGTTGTAAAGAGAAAACTAAATCACATCGTGTTTAAAATCACTGCGCGTCATAGCAACAATACAAAATAGTTATGAGTATACAGAGTTTTTAATTTGAATCGGATACAATTACTATGTAAAATACAATTTAATGACATATTTTTATATATATTCTTTTTTAAATATTCAAAAGAATAATTATTTCTAAAATTCAAGAAATATACCCGAAATGTATTAAAATATAATTCATTTCCGGTGGTGTAGGAATATGTGGTATTGTTGCGATCTGTAGCTTCTGCCAACTATAGTCGCCCCAAGTAGACTATCTATTATTAAATTTCCAGGATTGTTTTTTTTTGAGTTCATTATTATTTTATGTTTAAAGTAAAGATTTTGGAAAAATTAAGTCAAGTTTGATATTTTAATGATCATCATTACATTATTTTACAAAGTTGAAAAAAATCTTCAAGAAGCTCACAACCTACATGTACCTGGGGGTCAAATCACAGGAACTTGTAACTCTAACTATTGCAATTGTCAGATATACAACTCCTGTCATTAAAACTTTATTTTTTTTAATTTCATTACAAATAATAAATACAATCTAATTATGACAAAAAATAGAATTTTTTTCAATTTAATTTCTAAAAATATTATAACATAAAAGTACAAAGGGATTTTTCAAATAAAATTAAATCTGATATTGCAACATATATTAAGGTAAATTTATTGCGAGAAAAAAATAAAGTTTATATTATTATATTATATATATGCGACTTAAGTGTCTGTGCAAAAACCCAAATACCAAGAAGAAGTGCCTATTTATTAAAGCAAGATTCAGATTTAAATTGTGTCTATACTAACAGATCTGTCCCATTTACACCACTAACAGCCGAGATGGCAAAATGGGTGTTATTGGAGCATAAAGGGTTTCAACCTTGGCTTGATTAGACTCAAGACTTAATAATTTGTAAATATGGGTTTCTAAAACATCTGCAATTATAAATGTCTTTCAGAAATTGTTAATATACTCTATTTTTGGGAGAGACAATTATAGAAAATAATATTAGACCAAATTTAACACCAAGCTACTGTACTCAAGGCCTAAGCGTCCCCCCCCCCCCTTGAAAAAACAAGAGGCCCATGGGCCTTAATGCTCACCTGAGGATATGTCCAAAACTGTTTGCAAAGCGCAAAAGACAATATATTAGGTACAGAAACTTTACAAGTTTTCTCAAGTTAAGAACTGCCACAAAACTTAATCAGAAATATATCCAGTCACATTTCATTTGTAAGTAGCTTATATAATATGCATGAAGTAACTGTAATGCAATGAATAATTTCCCAAATCATTAACAAATTTCAGTATACTTATGCAGCTATGTCCTTGACCTTTAAACATATATGACCTTGAACCATATATGATCGCCATGTCAATACCTACAATATTCTAATATACATGCCTATACAAAAAGTTAATAGATTTCAAGATAACAAGCAATTCATGTCTTCTTTTGAAGCTGTGACCTTGACCTTTAAACACATGACCTTGAACTATATATCAAAATGATCGTTGCTGCAATACCTACAATATTTTAATATGTATGCCTGTACAAAATGTTAACAGTTTTCAAGATAATTAGCAATTAAAGTCTTCTTTTGCAGCTGTGACCTTGACCTATGAACATATGACCTTGAACGTTATATCAAAATGATGGTCACATCAATACCTACAATATTCTAATATACATGCCTAAACAAAAAGTTAATAGTTTTCAAGATAATTAGCAATATGTCTTTTTTTGCATCTGTGATCTTGACATTTGAACATATGACCTTGAACCATATATCAGAATGATCGTCATATCAATACCTTCAATATTCTAATATACATGTCTATACAAAAATATTATAGTTTTGAAGCTAATGAGCAATTTATTATTTATAAGTCAAAAATAACATTTCAGGGGCAACAACTCCTACATGGATTATTATATAGTTACGAAATTTGGTACCTTTTTAAATTTTGTCATGCTGAACATTTTAACAATGTTTTGATTTCATATATCTCTTAATATTTGCAAGAAAATTGCCTAAAACTGCAAAAAATCACAAGTTAGGTCATGACCTTGATTTGTGACCTTGACCCTAATTTAAAGGTCATTTCAAGAAAAAGTCAAAACTGAAAACCTCATGTCATTATCTGTTCAAATAGTCAAGTTATAACAATTTGAAGCCATTTTACGAAAAAATTTTAATTAATTGCAAAAACGCGTAACCCATTTTTGACCAAACTTCATGAAATGAACAAACTTTAGGCTTAAGACCCTAGAGAAGCCAAACATCACATCAGATTTTTTTCTCCCATCATCGGTTTCAGAGAGGAAGATTTTTTAAGATTTTTGGACCCCTAGGTCACCTTGACCTAGTTTTGGTAGCCATGGCATGGCCATGAACAAATCTGAATTGCACGGTCCATATATGCTTCTGACTAAGTATCATTGAAATCTGTCCAGCAGTTTTGGAGAAGTTGAAAATAGGTGTTAACGACGCACGCACACACAATGCGCCATGCCATAAGAATTTATAAATTTATAAAAAATTATCTTGACTACCTTATAGCATTTTTGTAATTTATCATATAAATTGTTAATATAAGTAAAATACCAGGCACTTGATAAGTATTAGAATCCATAGAAAAAATTTGATAAATTCAATATTTTGTTATTTATTTGATATACATCTCTGGTTTATAAAGCATATAGATAAAACTTTCCTACTCTAGTTCCATCCATCATCCCAAAACTGGCCATCTCATTAGAGGCATCTTGACTTTGGCTTTCTCACCATTATAAAATGCCTTAAGCTTGTCAAATTTACCGTTACAAATGCTGACAAGATTACATGTTGACAATATTCAACATATTTATCTTTCAAAGGCGACATTAACACTGTTCAAGGTGACAGACAACTGTAAGTGATTTTTCATTTAAATTGTTAATGGCAACAATCAGCATATGATTAATTTTGGCATTACCATAGTCCAAAGTGCAATTGCTAATCATAATACACTCGTTACATCACCAACACCTTGTACACACCAGAATATTTTATGCTTTAAAAATAGCAAGCAACAGAATGACTTTTGTATCTACATAAGAATAAGAGGCTGTAACACCACTACTAACCTGTATGTTCATATTCATAGTCAGCCAATACTGGTGGATCTTGTAGATATGTATGCATACAATGATTTAGATTAATTGGCATACATATCCCTGTCAAATCTATTTTACTTTTACCAAAATGTCACAAAATTTGGAACCTGCAAAATGTTACACAGGTCATTATCTGATGAAAATCTGCATCAAAGGGTGAATATCAATATTATAGATATTTTTATTTTGATAAGCTAGAGACTTTCACCATTTTAAATCAGGTGCTTTAGAGTGAGAATAATCTGTTTTTCAGAGTCTGACCATGTCTCGATGAAGCTAATCCCATTTGATAGATTGCAGTATGGTTCTGTACAATAAGACTATATAGCCTACCCTCACCCTTCACAATAACAATGCTGTTTATACATGTATATTTAAATAATAAACAGTGTCTAGGTTTGAGTAGTAAGGTACACTCTATTGCCTCAATAGATGAGCATTTCCAACACAAAAAGAAATGGCAACACCTGAATTAGTTGTAAAAATGGTATATACCTACATTGTACAAAGTTGTAGTGATACATTCAAAACATCTTAGTTAAAACTATAGCACTTGCTTAAATGATGAACAGTATACTTGTATATGTATATGCATTGTCTGTTTCAATTTCACTTACTTAAAACAGTTTGAAATCAATGCCAGAGAAATGTTCAGTAAAAGAACATTCTTATTTGAATATTAAAAGGGGGCAAGTGGAACAAGAAAATAGTTATCTTTAAAATTGTAACTATTCCCAACATAGTTGGTAATTTTGCACAAAAAAGAAAGTTCTACAGAAAATGTATAATTCATTCACTATAAGCTTAATTGCATTCTTCAGCTTAAAAAATATGTAGATGACATCAACTAAACTCTTGCAACAAAGGAACCCTTTGAATCAATAACGTTGATCTCCAACTGGACTTTATGTTCAACCTTTAGTTAGACAGTTTACTTGACATTGCTCAAGCCTACCCATGAGAAAACAAATGATTATCATCAGAAATGTTAGAGATCCTCATTGAGATGTACTGACATTTCTTAAGGGCTATCTGTATTTTTGAAATACAAGTATCAGGAACTTTACACTTTAATAAATACTGTTAGCTTTCTTGGCATGAATACAAAACTAAAGCAAAAAGTTTTTTTTCATATTTTAATAAATAAAAACTTAAAATCTCTCAGCAGATCTAGCAGCAACAGTTCTCATATTACCATACACTTTTGATGGAGGACTTCCTGAAATACAAATAACAATAAATTTAGAAAAAAATCATCAAAAAATGATCTATGAGGAATTTCGATTATAATAATTTTTCAAAATAACATAAGTATTAAAGGTTCTAAATAACAGCTAAATTTTTAGCAAAAACTCGGGTCAAAAACTTGGTCATGACCTTGACCTCATTGTGAGATATTGTTTCATGTTGATACAAATCTGAAGACCTTGTAATTATCTTTGCATTAAATAAAGATGTTTAATAAAAGATAATTTAATTTTTAATGTGTAATCCATTTTTGAACTAAATTTCACATCAGATTTTTTCTCCCATCATAATTTCAAAGAAGAAACTTTTTGTACCCCTAGGTCACCTTGACCTAGTTTTAGTAACCATGACAATTAGAATTGCCCAGTACTATGTGATAAGCTCACATGACCTTAGGTCAGGTGAGCTTAAAATTGGCAAACAAACTACTTTTGTTCCATAATTGTTTGTTATATACATATTTAGAGAACAAAACTCCATATTGAAACAAAATCATTCAAAACATCAAAATTCCATGTAAAATTTATTTTTTTCCAAAATCTGCTCTATGTACAGAAAAATTCGGAGAAGCATTTTTCAATTAAAAATAGAATTTTTTAGGTCAATGTTTTTGTTTAATTCAATCTTACTTTTATTTTTATGAAGAAAGATTTGAATAAAAGAAATATTTAGAAAAAACCATGTGACAAACAATTATGGACCAATAGTAATATTATGATATGTGCCTCTCCTTCTTATATTAATAATGTCTACCAAGTTTTGTAGACTTCAATTAAATAGACTTAGAGAATCCCTCTGAACAAGATTTTCTCACTGAGAACTTAAAATGATCTCAACTTTAAAAAGAATTTGGGTTATTACTGTATGCATCTCCCACTGACTTTTTAAGAGTAGATTTCGAGAGTTACTCCTGACAAGAATATTCCACTGAAAACTTTCTATGTGAAAATTACAAACAAATTTGGATTATTAATATGTGCATCTCTTATCAATGTAGATGGTTTGCACCAAGTTTCATAAAATTGTAATGTATAGAGTTGGAGAATTATTCTTTAAAGGCATAGATAATTATACATTACAAAAGTTGTAAATGTACCTCTTTGAACAATCTAAAATTTGAGATAGATCTTGAATTAATCAAACAGTACTTACCTAGGATCAAATTACATATTGCAGTCCGCGCTATTTTTATGTTCTGAAAGGATCCAAGGATGTGAATTTTTCTGAAAAACAAATAAAATAAATTTTTATTATCTTGTTAGTCAACAACAGAAATTTAAAGCAAAGTATACACATCATCTTAATAGATTATAAAAGTATAATAACTAAAAAATAAAAGTGTATTAAATACTTTTTATATGAAATGCATTGTATAAAAAGATCAATACATAAAAGTAAGTAACGAGGGAGATTTAGAAAATGTTATTTTACAAAAAATACAACAAAGTATACCTTGCACATTTAAGCTACGATAAAAAATGTATCTAAAACCATTTTTCTAGCTAAAACTTCAAAAATAGTCCTTTAAAATAGGAAATGTAAGGAAAAGTTATTTAAACAATGTATACAAATTTTGCTTCACATGAAAAGATGTTGACTTTTAACTGAAATTTTTAGTATTATGGCCAACTTGATACCACAAACACACACACAGTGACACACACACAGATATATATATACATGTGTGTGTATATATATATATATATATATATATATATATATATATATATATGTATAGTGTGTTTCCTTTAGCAATTACAGATAAAATTATGTTATAAGAGAACTACAGAAAACATGCTTTACAAACAACATAAATAGATCACTTACGTATTTGCTAAAACTATTCTTGTTTTTGTTACATTTTCAATTGTGAATTTTGTTTTTCCATTTTTTCCTGCTAGTCTTCCTATTGCTCTTGCTAAATGATCACCTTTCAAAGGTTTCACTGAAAATTATACAATATCCTCCTTATTAATGAAAGAAAATTTATACTACGGTACTTACAATAACAACTGTAACTGTTCTCTACATGGATAATGAAAATAACAAATAAATGTAAATTGAGTTGCTTCTTGTATGGAGCAAATATCATAAATCATTTAAAAACATTCTTGACTCAAGAAAAAGAGTTAAATCTTGGCTATGGACTAAAATAAGTAGTGTTAATCTTCAAATAATGCAGTGGAGTAATAGTTCTTAATGCCCTTGTAAAGATTCTTTCACTCATACTGAGGTAGCTTAGTTCTGAGATGATAGAGGAAATCAGAGTAATTAGAGAAAACCACTAACCTCCAGGAAGCAAACTGACAAACTCTTTCAAACTAAGATCTGCACAAGTGGGATTGGAACCTAGGCGCCTGGATGTGCAAGTTTTAAACCACCCCATCACTGTGGCCTCTCTTTAAATAATGACCAAAAGGTATAAAGCATCAACTTGTTGATTACAGTATTTCACAGCACCTATGCTCAAATGCCACTCAGATAACATTCTAATGTAAGTTTGTTTGGCAGATCCTGTGCCAAAAGGTTAGTGGCAACAATGAGTTACTCCAGTTTTCTCCACCATCCTAGCCTCAAAACATCAATATTCCACTCCATTCCACAGATTAATTTCAAAATGCAAATGATGTGTATACAAATATTTGGAACATTTGCTTGGTAAACACATTAAAACTTACCATCTGTAATATCAAAGGATTCCAGGTATAAATCATCTAACCTAACTAAAGCTAATGCATCCTGTAAAACAAATGTTAAGGATGACTAACAAATACTGTAATTACAGTTACAAGAAAGTGAAAATATAGAAACATGCACAGAAATCTACATTTCATAAAATTAATCATGGAAAAAATGAAGGCACAGTAATTGCACATATAGATTATAAATATACTGATTTATTAACAAAACTTGTAATTATGATTATGTATCCTCTGAAAAATATCAAATATCTGAAATCATGAAGTCAGCACAAAGTAATCAATACTATTAAACAATTTTTGTTTACAGAACTTTTAGAAAGCATTCGAACACAAGATGATTCTCAGATGGCTGTCTTTGAAACACAGTTATTTTTTAAATTATAACCATTTTTATAATTTAAAATTATTTATTTTTTAAACTTACATCAACTTCAAAACCTAATGTAAATGCTTGTACAAAATCTGCTGCTTTCTGTAATGCTCCTATGTCTTTTGTATCTTTGCATGTCTGAAACAAATACACATGTGAAATTATATTGAATTTCTTCTTGTCCATATAGAGACATCATAAGCTTTAGGCTGATTGGAACAACCTCCAGCAGTTTGAAAGTTCACATTACTTTATTAAAATTTCATTATTTTATTAAAATTTAAGTTTTTTTTAAAATACAAAAACATTATTTTGTAATAGTAATACATTTGTAATTTATTTAAACAATTTTTGTACCATTGGAATATTGAAATTCTCAAATAACATGATGTACTGACTCTGGTGACTCAGTGGTGGAGTGTTCACCTCAAGAGGGTGGGTAAACATGCTGTCGCGACTCGGAGTGATATCACTATGGAAACTACAACTCGCATCTGATACACAAAATTGTACATACATAAGATACTAATGATATTTTTATCTTACAATTTATTATTTTATAGAAAACAAACAAAATCCATTCATTAAAATGAAGTATTTATACACAAAATCTCAAAATTCATAGACCTATTTCTTGCGCATTTATACAATGAGTTGTATGGCGGGAAAGTACCAAAACAGTCATTTCAAATTTCGTCGTCGCTAGAACTGGACTCACAAATTATTCTCAGGTATTTTGATTTTTTCTGTGAAACATTCAGTGTATTTTCTGTGTTGGATTCAGTGCTTGGATAATAATTTCGATAATTAATATATTGGATGGAGCAATTTCCTGAAACATTGAAATTTCCCGTGAATGGAAGTGGTGCAGCATGTATCTGAACTGAAGCCAGGATTTGAAATTGAACTAGATTGTGTAGATTATTCGCGCCATTATTATATCGCACATATGGATGATACGGAAAATATCAGGCACCCTGATACGAGTCAGAAAATTGAAATTTAATAAAAATACGTTTTAATTGTTAAAGTGTAGGTTCATGTGTACTTTTAGCCAACTGGGTGTTTCCCCGCATTCCATTCTGATGACGTCACGGAATCTCCGAATTGAATGTAGTTCCAACTGATATGTGCGTGATTATTCGCGCCATAATTGTATCGCGCATATGGATGATACGGAAAATATCAGGCACCCTGATACGAGTCAGAAAAATTGAAATTTAATAAAAATATGTTCTAATTGTAAGATAAATGTATTGTATTGTAGCAGGCCCGTATTCGGGGGGGGGGGGGGGTGCAAACGCACCCCCCTTTTGAAAACCATTAAGGACTGTTAAAACCTGGTTAAAATAATTTACCATTATTAAACCGTAAAAATCGTTTTGAAAACATTTGTTGAAATTAAAACAAGAAAAAATGAAACTTCAAAACATCATAATTGACTATTAATTGTTCATCAAAATACTCTAAAATGCTACGAAAGCCCATTAAGCTCACTTTTGAAGTAGAAAACAAGAGGCCCAAAAGGGCCTGTGGAGCTCAACTGACGAAAATGGTTCTTGAAAAGGCAATTAGCTACTTTCCATTTGCTTTATTAGTTGATATTGGATCAGCAAATAAGAAAATGTGTTAAGAAGGCAGGAAATTACTTGTATAAATGATAAAATAAGCTTGGTGAGCAGGGTTTAATATTGAATGTATCGAAAAATTTTTGTTTCAATAGCACATTTTGAGAAATTTGTCAAAAGGGACATCATCCAAAAATCTAGTAGATTTGTAGTTTTGGTCGATATGCACCTGTATTTTTTGTGTTCTTTATTGTTACAAAGTTCTAAGAATCTTGTATGCAGTTTAAGAGATGTGCTTACAATTTGTTGCAATAGCCCATTTTGAGAATTTCCCGAAAGGGATATTACTTATATAGCATTTACTGGATGGGAAATTTCTGTAACTTGAGCTGATGTTAAATGCTAAATATAAAAGCTGTAGGCCTTACAGTTTCAGAGAAGAAGATTTTTAAATTTGACTTCCCATATAAGTATATGTAGATATATGGGCCCTTGGGGTGGGCCAAAAATGGCACAGGGGCCACCATTTGCACAAACCTGATAAAGGGACTTAAGCTGATGTTAAATGCCAAATATAAAAGCATTAGGCCTTACAGTTTCAGAAAAGAAGATTTTTAAATTTGATTTCCAATATATGCATATGCAGATATATGGATCCCTGGGGTGGGGCCAAAAAAAGACCGGGGGCCACCATTTGTATAAATATGGTAAAGGGGCTCAAGCTGATATTAACTGCCAAATATGAAAGCTTAAGGCTTCATGGTTTCAGAGAAGAAGATTTTCAAAGTTGATATCCCATTATAAGCCTTATTTGCACTTTTTATGAAGCATGACAGAAAAACGCTAAAAACGCGTAACTTAGTTTTTGACGGAATTTCACGAAATGTACAACCTATATGTTTAAGGATGTCTAGAAGCCAAATATCACATCAGATTTTGCATATAACCTATGGTTTCAGAGAAGAAGCTTTTTTTATAGGTTTTTTGCATTCTAGGTCGCTGTGACCTACTTTTGGTTGCATTGGAAACCAATTGTAAAAATTTTCATCTACTCCTTCTAGGGATCATTCCTGCCAAGTTTTGTTAAAATTGGCCCAGTAGTTTCAGAGTTTTTGCTGGAAGGACGGACGCACGCATCATGCCATAAGCTCATCTGGCTTTAGCCAGTTGAGCTAAAAATATCAATAACGCCTTATTACGCGTAACTTTTGCGAATCAACGCGTATCTTTTGCGTTATTACGCGTAACTTTGCGAATAAACGCGTAACTTCGCGAATTAATGCGTATCTTTCGCATAATTACGTGTTACTTTCTATATAAACAAGACATAGCTGAAATATTTTAATGTAATTTACTCAATATAGAATGGTAAACAAACAACTTTGTGAGGTTATATTTTGAACTTGGGTTATCTCATGCTGAAATTTTATGCTTCCTAGCAATTGGGCATTACATCATTATAAGTAAATCAACACTGAAAGGATATTGAAAAAGTTAAAGTTTACGAGAAGGAAAAATTACTCTATGTGATGTTTAGCACCCATTGTTCAATTCAGTTTATTGGTGACCTCTAGAAAATCACAATATTTAGGCTATATCAACATCATTTTTAAAATGATAATGGAAAATAACATGGAGTATTTTTTCATATACTATGATTTATCATATAGAAATCGTATCACTTATATTTAGGCATGACTACACTAAAATTAATCGGGCTTCCTTTTAGTTTGTAATGTCGAATAGTGAAAAAAGCGCCACATTTCATTAAAACTTGGTGAAAAGCAACTATAGAACATTGCCATTTAGATTTTTGTTTTTGGTTGCCGTGGCTACCAGAAGTAGGTCACAGTGACCTACATAGCTAAAGTCTAAAAATATCTTCTTCTCCAGAACCACTTATCCGAGGCAAAATTTGATGTGGTATTTGGCTTCTAGAGCCTCTTTTTTTGCAAAGTTTTCATTATCCATTGTTCACTTGGCAGTCAAACCTACCTTAACCGCGAAAGTAACGTGTAATAACGCGAAAGTTACGTGTAATAACGCGAAAATTACGCGTTTATTCGCTAAAGTTTCGCATTTATTCGCAAAAACTACGCGTAATAACGCGTTATTTTAATTTTTTTTCTTCTACGAAAGTGAGCTAAATGGGCTTTCGTAAAAATGCACTATTTTGCGTTTTATTTCAAAAGTTTTCCTGGGGAGCATGCCCCCAGACCCTCCCTAGTGAGGCTCTCCTGTGGTGCTTGCGCCTACATTCTTAAAAATCGCACCCCCTTTCTAAAATACAGTACAGCTCAAGTGGATACGTGAATTTCCACCCACCGCGGTGGACAAGGTTGCCGATTAGAGGGGATTAAATTTCCACCGCGGCCCACCGTGATTCACCGCGGTCCACCGCGAATGAAGAGAAAAGGGATTAGGAATATTTTTGCCGCGGTGGACAGCAAAATCGTCCACCGGCAGAATAAAAACTCCACCGCGATGATTATTGAAAATGAAATACATTTAATCCTTAATGTGTACTCAGAGGCATAAATATCTTGACCATACGACGAATGTTTAGATGGATGATTGATTTAGTTGTTGATCGGTGTTGTCCGTAATTAGATAAAAATTAAAGCACAAGACTTCGGACAATAAAGAATCCTGTCACAAAAAAATAAATAGATAAATAAAAAATATATAAATAAATAAAAAAAAAACCCACGGATTTTTCAAAGATTTTTTTTTCCACGTAAGTTTTTTAAACAGTTAAAGCACGAGATCATTTTTACAAAATAATTTACCTGAAATTGTTAGTCAAATGTGTATCAAAATCTAATCCATAAATATAAATAAATCCCGGTTTTAAGAAGACCTGTATCGTAGATTTACTAATTCCAAAAAAAACATTTGGAGTGAAACAACATCTTCACTGATTGCTTTTAGTATATATGACTTTACAATAAGTTTTGACTTCAAGCAAAATACAACCACGAGTTTCATTGCACGTGCCTTTACCAGTTAACCTTTACAAATGTTTTGACAGCTAGGTTAGCTATAATTAACCTGTTAACATGGTTATCGTTTTCATGAGGCCCGAGAATCAGTCCCGTTTTTCTTTCTTTCTTTTTCTTTCTTTCATTTTTTAATTATAATTTATTTATTAATTTATTTTATTTATTTTTTTTTTTTTGGTGAGAAATAAAACCCGTCCCGGGAAAACCATTTCCTCTCTCCAATAATTTTGGACTCGGAAGATATGAAGTGTACAGTGATACAGTGGACAGTGATTACGATCGAATGTTACCGACAAACTTATTAACTAATTAACAGTGATGATATCGGGAACGGAAACGCTAATTAATTAGTAGGTTCTTATTTTTAATCACCTGTAATATGCTAATCATCACATCTTGAGAGGTTTTCACGTGTTCGTCTTCAAATAATGTCTGCAGTCGTGACCTGGTAGCAAATTGAGACGGGACAAGTAGTACTTTATACACAGATAATTTATAGAATAAAACTTATCGTTTGGGATGCGAGAAGTACTTTGTTTTATGGAATATTTTAAATAACTGTTTTGTTTACACCATCCTATATTTAGATCACCGCGAACCGACACGAGATCACGTGTTTGTAACATTTTCTACCAATCTAGATCTTTATTATTTTCAGTGAAGACAGTGGCGTAGCGCCTATTACGTCAAAACGCCCGGGCGTACACTCCAAAATACATATTGTAAAAATTTTGGAAATTGTCATTAAAATTTAAAAAAAAACATGACCTTTTTTACAGGTAATCGTATACTATCATTTAACTGGTTATGATTCTCTACGTTTGCATATCGTGAGATACCAAGGTTCACTAGTAGATAATATTGAACAGAAAATTTTAAGTTATGCTCGATGTCCGAATATGACTGAAAGTTTATGTCATAACCGTTTTGTTACTTATCATACACGGCGTTCGTCCGGTAAGGTTTATCATTTATTAGCGCCAATGACCTACACACTAGCATGGCTAAACAACTTGGACTTCAGTCCTTTTTTAAGAAAGTTGAACAAGTCGATAAAACGCCAAATCATCATAAAACAACAGAAAATGAACAGAAAAATCCTGATACATGTATTTCCGAATCGAATGAAAGAAAATTTGTTGAAGTTATTGATATTGGCAGCTTGATTCAAAGTGACTTGAGCAATTTCCAAATCAAGAGAAAAATATTGGAACAAAAGTGGGATTCTGCTAAATCCTATTCATTTCCTTCAAGGTACTATTGAAAAACAAACTGCAAATAAAACATATTCAGTGGCGTATTTTGTATTGATACCCAAGTTCGACCCCTTAAAATATAGACCCATTCAAGCCATATGTCTGTACATTAGTTACATTATATTTATCATTACCTTACCGCCAAATGCCTCTCACCGCCTAGGTTCGAATCCCACTTGGGTATATCCTAATGTTAGAAAGTTTGTCAGTTCACTTGCCGAAGGTCGGTGGTTTTCTCTGGGTACTCCGGTTTCCTCCACCATCCCCGAACTGACCGCCTCGATATAAGTGAAATAAACTTGACTTGGACGAAAAACACCATTCCAACCGAGAGCCGGGTGAAGTAGTTTAACGTCTTGGGTGTGCTTTAACCATGATCTCTGTCCTTCGCACCAAGTGCCATTGTTCTATATTGATCTATATACTTGGAATTAAAAAAAAAGAAATGTTTGTAGCTAAGTCATTAAGTTCTTTTAATTTTTGTTGACGTCCAAAAATGATTGATTCTTTATTTAGTTCACATATTATGTTATAGTTTTGTTAGTAACAAAAGAAGTCAATTTATTCACATGCGAAATCGTTGGAAGCAAATACGTGTATGCAAATTAAGCACAACTTGATGTACAGGCAGATGATTCTGATTATTGCAATACGTAAAGCACCTGCCTAGTGTCTAGTGCCTATGTCATGTTAAAATTTTTGAATTTTATGAAATAAATTATTCAAAAATTTATAACATGACACAGTTGTCATTTTATTTCATAAAATTCAAAAATTAATAACATGACACATATCATGCGGACGGCCGGGGTTCGAATCTCGGTGTAGCCGCCCTGGGTGAATTTTTTTTTTTTGGTTCCATATTGGCACTCGATATTGGTTCCAACGCTTTGAGACTTGAATATTCTCTTTAAGGGCAAATTTTTTTGTGTTGGACTTAAGTTTCATCGAAAAAGTAATTAACGAAGGCCATTCTTACCTTATTTTAGGCTTATTGGTAAAAAGCAGCGGCGATTCAATTCCGAGTGGCTTGAAAAATACGGATGGCTGCGTTATTCAGTTTCAAAAGACGCATTATACTGTGCCTGTTGTACCATATTTGGAAAGACAGATGCGAAGGAAAAGACTTTTACATTTGCATCGCCGGTCACTGATTGGTCAAACTTATCTCATTTAGTACATCGCCATTTTCGCGAAGGGAGTTCACATTATGATTGTGAGATAATGGGCCTTAATTTTTGCGACATCGCCAACAAGAAAAGGGAATCGATTGCAAGTACAATATCGTCATATCATCAAGAACTTGTATGCAAGAATCGTCACATCCTTTTCAAAATTATTGAAGTCATCATACTATGTGGGCGTCAGAATATTCCACTTCGGGGTCATGTAGATCAAAAAAGCAATTTTGTTTCGATACTGAATACAATAGCGAAATCGGATGATATTTTAGCACGACACCTAGCTGAATCAAAGAATCCTATTTCTGAGACACCCGAGAGCAAAACACCGTCATACATGTCACCTGACATTCAAAACGAAATAATTGATTTGTGTGATAAACAAATACGCAGTCATTTAGTTAAGTCATGTACTAACGCTCCATTTTTGTGCTACTGGCAGATGAAACAACAGATAAATCAACCAAGGTCCAGTTATCTGTATGTGTGCGTTATATTGATGTCAGTGATGGAAACGTAACAGCTAATGAAAACTTCCTTGGTTTCGTGCATGCTAAAAGCACAAAAGCTGAACCATTAGCAGATCTGTTGTTGGGGTTTATGAATGAGCACGATTTGCCAGTTATGAAGTTAAGGGCACAAGGGTATGATGGCGCAAGCAATATGTCGGGAAGAAACAATGGCGTACAGGCTTTAATACGCCAACATGCACCAGAGGCCCTATATGTTCACTGTAAAGCTCATTGTCTGAACCTTGCCATTGTACACAGCTGCAAGGAACCGTGTGCGAGGACAATGATGGCAACTGTTCAGGAAGTTGGTTTTGCTTTTGAATACTCTGCAAAACGCTTGGAATGCTTTAAAGATGAACTCTCAACTAACGAACATGTGAAAGACACAATGGAAAGGACAACAAAATTAAAAACATTATGCGAAACCAGATGGATAAGCCGATCCGATGCTCTTACAACCTTTAAACAAGTTTTTCCCGTTGTAATACAGGCATTTGAATATCTGCAGAACGATCACGATGACAAGGCAGGTTTGCATTTAGGTGCTTTGTTGAGGTTCGAGTTTCTGATTGGATTAGTGGTATGTGAACATGTTTTGCGCCTTATCGTACATTTGTCTTTTTTTCTTCAGGACAAATCATGCGATATGTTGGCTGCTGTTGAGGAATGTCGTGTAGTCATCATACAACTACAAAATGAAAGAAATGACGAAGCGGTCTGGAATGCGTTGTTTGATGAAGCTGTGGGTATTGGCAGGGAATTTGGTATTGAGCCGCATATACCAAGAATAGTAGCTCGACAACAAAATAGAGCTAATGTGTTAGCTGCCAATCCATCCGATTACTGGAGAATATCTCTTTATAATGTTTTTGTTGACCATCTACTTCTGCAGTTAGAAGATCGTCTCCTTGGATCAAGCCCTAGATTTGAAGCCTTCAACTTGCTTCCCTCACGACTAAATCGACTTCGAGATGAGAATATTGTTAATCTGTACGACACTTTCAGTCATGATATCATTGGAGACCTGAATGAATTTCAACAGGAAATTGCTCGCTGGGAAACCCGTTGGGCGATGGCTGCTGATAAACCGTCTACACTAAGCAACACCGTTCTTATCACCAACAAAGGATTATATCCCTCAATATGGAACATTTTAATAATTCTTTTAACAATGCCAGTTGCAACTGCAACGGCTGAAAGATCCTTTAGTGTTTTGCGACGAATAAAAAACTTTCTGAGAACAACCATGGGCGAAAGTAGGTTGTCTAGTCTTGGGTTGATGCACATACATAGAGAGATCGATATCAATGTTGAAGATGTTGTCGACGAGTTTGCCGCAAAAAAGAACCGAAAGATGGATTTCATATACTAAAATTTTCAATTTATAAAATGTATCTTTCACTGTTTGTAGTTGATAAATTAATGCTTTGCTTAAGTTTTTGTCTTGCAAGGGCCGTCGGTAAAATGGTTTATCATCGCAAGCTGGTTTGTTGTTTTTATCCTTATCCGGATCAGTTAGAAGTTTTAAAGTTGTACACATGTTTTACTACCAATTTGGGTACAAATCTCTCGAGAAATCGAAACTTTGTCAGGTTAAATACGCGGAAGGTCGGTGGTTTTTTCCCCGATGCTTCCGTTGCCCAACATCATTCAAATTGATGTGATATTAGTGAAATAATCTTGACTGGGACATAAAACACCATTCCATTAACCAACCGAACTAAAAAAAACCCGGGAAAATATTACTAAACATATCCGTCTAGAGTGCAGGAAATCGCAACATTTAGGCTCTAAAAATCAAAAATTTTCTGGGGGGGGGCTTGCCCCCAGACCCCCCTAGAAAGACGCGCCTTCAGCACGTATCGGACACACACTGGTGCGTACAGATAAATGATATGCTCGCTACGCCACTGGAAGAGTTTGAATATAATGCATATAGATCTATTTTTTTCAAAAATTAAAATGTAGAAATTTTCAATGCAAAAATAAATAATAAATAAAAAACGCCAATTATTCAGAATATACACGTACGACAAAACTTGGGTATTTAGTGTTAAGGAGAGAGAGAGAGAGAGAGAGAGAGAGGTCAATTATCAGGACGGTTTAGTTCCCCTTTCTCTTTCATAAGAAGTAGTTTTGCTGTCTCATCACTTGACTAAGTTTTCGGGTTAAGCTTGTTGTTACCTTGTCTACGTGACATGAAGTTTCCAGATTAAAATTGGTGCGGTTTTAGAAGCCTTGGATTTATTTCTTGAATTTGTATTTTAACAGATAAAAATAACAAAGCTGTTTTAATTTGATGTTTTATTTATATATTTTTATGTATAATACTCTATAAAACGGCATAAAGAAATAAGTAAAAAAATAAACAAGCATCGATATTTTCTCCTTAGTGAATCCTGAAACAACTACTAATTAAGACCCGATAACGGTTTGCAAATTTCGATTAGGTTTGCAAATTTCGATTACACATATTTAATCCTCAAAACCAATGGTCGCGGTGGACGATCCGGTGGACTAATCATACTATGAGATGTCCACCGGCAAAACCGTCCACCGCGAATCGTGGTGGACAGAATATTTCCACCGGCATCCACCGCGGATTTTACTGCTGCAGATTAAAAAAACACCGCGGCGGGTGGAAATTCACGTATCCACTTGAGCTGTACTGTACCTGCCTACGGGCCTGTGTAGTATGAGGTGAAAAATTGTGATGATTTGTATTGCAATGAAATGTTTTACTCTGAGACTTTTTTGTCTCTACTGTCATATCTTCTATCTCCATCATTTCAAAATATACACATAATCATGTATATGCAAGACAGACATTCAAGATCATTTCCACATCTAAAAACGAATCATGAACATCTTACCAGTATGGATGACAACATACATTTCCATATAGACCAAACTCACCTTGATTTCAACATTGCGTGTCTTCAAATTAAATCTTATTTGTAACTGGAGATGTTCAACCACAGGAGTAAATATTTTCATCCAGTTTTCTTTTAACGGTGTATATCTATTTGTAGGAACTGGAATTTTTCTCATGTCTGTTTTTCCTCCCTAGATGTTAAATAAAACCACTTTGTACAAATGTTAATGTTTGGGTAGGTCTTAATAAAGTTGGTTCTAGTCAGGACTGGACTGTGGTTATATTTAAGTTTTAGAGCTTTAAATTGGCATCTATAATGATAGACTACATTTTTTTTTATTCTTTTGGCTGATTCATGAAGACAAACCATTATTTATCTTTTATCTCATTACTGGACATAATATATCACTCAATTTAAAAGTTCTACCATAAATTTTACAGTGTTTTATTATTTTCTTTACAGTATATTATTTATGGAATAATTATACTGTTTTTCACAAGGCTTATCATATATTTTGACTGACTCAGTGACTGACCATTTGGGTTCTCCCACACAGGAGGTATATACTCATTAATAAAAGGGATAGTGTGACTAAATGTCTCAAAATAATTATTTCTTTTAGAAAAAAATCAGTAAATATTATTCAGTGAGCAATTTCAGTTTAGAAGTAATTAAAACTCTTAAAAAAAAACCCAGATATATCCACTGTCTTGCATAATTGAGTATTTACACAAGTATAACTAAGTATTTACAACTACTACAATGATTCCATAACAAGTGTAGAAAATGGTTTATAGTCATTTCGTATCATAACCGTTTCGTACCATCCATTTCATACCATACTAAAAACCATTTCGTACCATATCCAGTTCATATCATCTTGTTTGACCATTTCGTACCATAGTGTACTGCTTATGTGAGCAGTTAGGTGTTGGACACAAAATACTATTACATTGTATTACATTCTGGACTTTCTTATCAACCAGGGTATTGTCCTAAATGGTTTTTTTTTCAGTAATATGGAATTTATTTGTCGGAAGCATTGAGAAATGATGCAAAAAACATAATACATGTATTATACAAAAATAACACAATCCTGTCCACATGTACCTGTGGTGCCTGTGGCCAAAAGTAAGTTAAGTTTAAATGACTATAAATGATAATCATAGCAGCAATGGCTGAAACAGTAAAATTGAAATTAATTTTACAACGTCAAAATTTACAATTTAAACAATATGAAGAATAACTCACAGTTAATTTATCTCCACTGATAGGTGGGAAGTTTGGACGTTTTCCAACTTTTGCCACCGTCTCTGTTGTGTCCATGTCATCGTTGGCCGACTCTGGATGTAATTTTCTCTTCCTGGACTTTGATTTTACACGTTGGAACTCATTTCCAGTTGTATCTGATGCTGTTTCCACTGACATGACTGATTCGTCTGTTGAAGTTGTTTGTTTTGCTGTGGCCATTTCACGTGTGTGATGTAAAAGGAAGTGTATTTTGTGGGGTGCTTGAGCATGCGTACATGGGTGGGTTCTGCATACTTATCGTTTTCTGTGTCTTTAAATACTCACAGAATGCAGAAAATATTTAACTAAAAATTCAATAATAAGGCGAAAGAATGAATAAACTAAATTATACATTAATTTCGTATATCACTGTATGTCTAAAATTCTAGCCTAAAGTGAAAGGGGGCAAACCTTGACCCGAGTATCTTGTATTACGTTATCGTCTGCACAAGTACGGAAACAAGAGAGATAATCTACTTTTACTTTACAATGGAGAGAAGTTGGAGATGGACCGATGCACATTTCTGCAAACTTCCTTCACAAACAGATTACTTGTATGGCATAACAACAACGCCACAGACTAATGTTTATGGACATGCAAAAGTTATAGATCCACTTGGATCAAATAAATTACTGATCGCATCTTTGGCAGGGAAAATCACAGCACTTGAGTATCAAAGAGTGTTTGACAAGTTGACACCATCTACTAAAGGGATTAACTTTACTTATATTCCAGGTATATTTTTAGGGAAAGGTGATAGTTTGTTGATGACGCATGACTGTTATTTCTCAATTTTCGGACAAGACAAAAATAAACTACAATTACATCTTCATCGTTTGTTTGTGGTAAATGGACCTTGGAAAACTAGCATATTTAACTCCAATGGCTGAGAGTTTAATCCTGCTGTAATACATGCTATGATCTCAGACAAGTCAATCAGTTTTCAAACTGCTGCTGACTTGCTTTAGAGATTTAGAGATAATGGACAGGTTGGACAACTTGATATGCAAACAAATGCTGCCTCATTAAACAATCATGTTAAAGTTGTTGAAAATTTTTAATGTGTGCTGGTAAAAAGAAGACACTTGCACATACTAATTGCCAGATATGGCCATATAGATGAGCTTAAGTGTGATCTCGCTGGCATAAGCCCTAAATTGTGACTGTCCTGATACTCAGAATTAAAACATTCCCTGAATAAATCTAAAATAGAGCAAATTTACAAATTTCAGTTTTGATCCAATCTGGTATTCTTGCTCCATATCATCTTTAGATTGATCTAAACGATAATAACATGTGTCTTTTAAGAGGACATATCCAGTGATATGGTGTGAAATAATGCCAATTTTTTTTGCCATTTGCCAATATACTGGTTGCCATCAAATATGATGCTTATCACCAGTCTGCGTGTAAATTAGTAAACAATTAGTAATAAAAGAAAAAGTAGAGAAATATAAAGATAAAGGTTAAGAAAAAGGTAGAAATAAGTGGTTTAAAATATTAATAAGAAGTAGTGGGGATATAGGTATTTGAGTCGAACGTGAGTCTGGAAGAGACCAGGTGTTTGAAGGTCTCGACAGAATCTGAATGTGCTATGTCACAAGGCAGACTGTTGCACTGGACTATTGTTCTTGGAAAAAATGAATATTTGTAATAATCAGTCCTTGATTGTAGCTGTCTATATTTGTGTTCACACTGATGATGGTGTCCACGTGTGAGGTAGGAATCACTGTTGATGGCAACCATATTCCTAGATATTTTGTACAACATTGTAAGCCTAGCATCTGTATGGCGGTGTTCCAATGACCTCCAATCCAGTGAGTGTAGCATGTTACTCACACTTGAAGTGTTGTGGTACCTGCTTACTACCCAAAAAGCTGCTTGTCTTTGGACCATTTCTATCTGATGAACTAAGCGATGGTTTTTGCTATCGACTGCTTTTGGGTCCCACACTGTGCTGCAATATTCTAGCTTTGGTCTTACTAAAGCTACATATGCTTGTTCTTTCACTCTTTTAGATGTTATTTTTAAGTTTCTCTTTAAAAATCCGAGGGTCTTGTTTGCGCTAGCAGTGATGTTACTAATGTGTCTATCCCATTTCATATCATTACTGATGGTTACTCCTAGATATTTAATAAACGGTACTGATGATAGAATGAGACTGTGGAGGGTGTATTCGTGACTAACTGGTTTCCGTTTTCTGGAAATGCTGATTACTTCACATTTTTCTGGGTGGAAACTCATCTGCCAGTCATGTTCCCATTTTTCTAATGCCACCAGATCTTCTTGCAGTTTTAGGCAGTCTAAGGTGTTCTTTATTGCTAAGTAAAGAAGTGTGTCATCTGCAAATAGTCGCAGAGTACTGGATTTGACATATTCTGGTAAGTCATTTATGTATACCAAAAAGAGTGACGGCCCCAGGACTGATCCTTGTTGGTTAAGCTGATACTTTGGACATTTTCTTTCATAGTTTTGACCTGCATTGCCTGCCCAAACTGTTGGTATTTTGGAATTAATATTCTTAAAACAAGTCCTGTGCATGTCTGACAAGTCTGCATAGAATTTCCATGCAGTAAGAGTAAATGACCTTTATTCTAAACTTTTCAAATGGGAATCAGAATGGTAAAGATAATACAGTTTATTACCTTTACAAAATTTAAGGGCCGCTGATCCCCCCTCACCCCACCCCCCCCCCCCCATCGTTAATTTTCATTGTGTGATCTCTATATATTAATTTGTTGGAAAATGAACTTGCACAATAATTGTAGTAATAGTAATGTTAATTTAAAGAAATTTGTTTACTAAATCAAAATCTATACATGTTATATTACAGGTGGATCAGAATTGGTGTCAATAGATGTTATCAACAAATCTCCTACTAACGGTTTGACTGTAGGCGTTACATTCATCAAGTTACAAGATGAGGTATGTAAACATTTTCCGTCTTTGAAGTACTGTTAGCCATTTCAGTTTTATATCCATTTGTGTAGTCCAGCTAATATCCTTCATTCATTAAAAATTGCATTTCATGCAGTTTCACTGACATTATTCATATGCAATTTTGTTGTACATGAGTATTTGTAAAATAAGGTTATTTTGCAAATGAAAAATGTGTATACAGAAATATTGCTGTTATTTGGGTAAGTATCTCCTCACTTACAGTATCAAATGCCTATAGTTCTCTAGCCCAATGATTCAGGTATAAAAGTTAGCATTGCATTGATTTCTTGCCTTTTTTAAACTAAGTCTTTTCTTACAATACCAGCAAGATATAATTATAAAGTACTGGCAAGATTTGAATCTTTTGTTATATATTTAGACATGCAGCTGTCTTTTTATCTCTGTCATTGTCTTTCAAATTAGTAATGCTTTTTCATGTCTCTCTCTCTCTCTCTCTCTCTCTCTCTCTCTCTCTATACAAATTTTTGTCTTAATTTGAAGTATAAAGTATAAGATTTTTACTTTGTTATATTTGCAGGAAGAAGGTGGTCATACACACATGCAGTATTTGAATGTTTATTCTTCAAATCAGCCTGAAGAAGCTACATTAGAAAGTGTGGCCCGTAGGTATTCTGTAATATTCATGGCACTTAGGTATTATACTTGTGGTCCCTTTAGTTTTGGTATTCTGTTATACTTCTTGTTTCAAATCATCATCCAGACACAATTCATTGATTCATGTTATCAAATGTTTATGATATATCTTTAAACATGTCCTTTATCTTTAAATAAATATCAATACATGTACTGGTAATTAATTTGATTTCTTTGGGTTACTGGTGACATGATCTGTATGGGATAAAACATAATTCCCTTAAAGGTTGTTGTAAATATATTATTATAGTATGACTTATATAAAGATACATGTATTATCTTTTTTAATCTTATTTAGATAAAACTATGTTATAATTACAAGCACATTTGTTACAGAGGAATGCATCAGTGTAGGTAGACAGCTCAACTTTGTACCTTACCAGTTGACTCATACTCAGTAAGTTATCAAATCTTTGTGTTAAATCATTTATAAATTTTTAAAAGGGTTTAATCAGTAAGCTACATGGTTTTCACACATCTCTGTATTATTTTCTGCTGTAATTAAAAACATTACAAACACATTTTCTGTATAATATAATGTGAAGTGTTAATCATGACAAACTTAAATTTTTGTACATCTATTAGAAGATGTCATGCCATGTCAATGAACCCCATTTATATATACATATACATTATTCCAGTCAGGGGAGTACAGTAAGTGTAAGCATCCCAACTTATAATTTCTGGCAGGTATGTAGGAGTGGTTCTTTCTCCAAATCAACATCTTTGGGTTCAAATACTGGTGCTGCTTGGAAATTTTCTGACATAATTTTATCACCTGGTCACTCATTAGTTAGTCAGATAAGACCTTAACAAATTTTCAGTGTATGGAGAATTTTATTGTTGCTCTTCATTGAAATAAACCCTCTACACAAAAATCATGAAACATTAATCTCTGCAACATCCTTTATAGCTGTTGATTTCTTAAAACTGTCTACATTTAGAAGGGAAAGCTCATAATTATATAAGTGCAATTAAAATTTGTATTTGATAATTTGATCAACTAATGAACCTTAAATTCAGACATTACAGTCTCTATATTATTTCTTTGCAGATTGATTCTTGGCTCTAAAACTGAACAGGTGTTTTTACTGAGTGGTAGTGATAATAAAGTGCACATGTACCGAGAAGTCAGCTTGTCAGATGTAAGTTTATAGACTTTCTTCTTCCATTTCAAAATAAATAAAAAAAAACAATATTGCATGTATATATATTGCTCCATATATTTCATTTGTCTATATGTTGCCTTGTTATGTATAATTCTTCTTGTAAGCCTTGTTTCAGTATGCAGGAAGTCTTGTTTAGGAAAAAAAAAACAAATTTTACTTTTTATTTGAAGTGAAACTTAAACATACATTTATCTCTTATGTAAGAAATTTTTCATCATTTATAAAGCATAAATTAGGTTTAGTAATATCTGTAAAAAACCAGTATATTCAGAACAGAATTGGCAAGTTTTAAATATTTGTTGAAGTTACAGTAGTTGTTTCAGATTCATTAGTAGAAGCACTAAGTTAAAATGCTTTTAAAAGTAGAATACAGAAAATCAATTTTGGTAAAATTCCCCTCTTCACTTGACAATTTTTAGCTTCTTTTGGATTTCCATAAGGTTGTTCTTATTTGTCAGATAAATTTTATATGTTGATTTTAGACAAATGAACATACA
Organism: Tegillarca granosa; assembly: GCA_029721355.1. Lineage (NCBI taxonomy): Eukaryota > Metazoa > Mollusca > Bivalvia > Arcoida > Arcidae > Tegillarca > Tegillarca granosa. Next base: position 48,407,456 of record CM056595.1, read on the forward strand.
TGCATTGAAGAGGCTAGTGAAAGTTATTTTCCAGAATTTCAGAACTTACAGAGTTGGTGAGTTTTTTTTATTTTCATTAACTTCAGTGTATGCTCTTTAAATACATTGTACTCTAATAAGATGTAACCTCAAAAATGTTAAAATTTGTGATTACCAAAAGTTACAGCTGCATTCTGGGAAATAATTAATGATAAACTTTTATTTTTGAAATGATTATTTTGAAAAATGGTTCTTTTTATTTATTTTTTATCTTTATTTTCTTTATTATTATTAATATTTGGTGACTTCAGTTAACTCAGAATTCTGAGTTTAACACAAATATAATAATAGAAGTCTGCAGTTGAAATATCTGTCGTATCTCACAGCTTAGGTATATAACAAGCATGAGTACTATGGAATAAAAAAAATTCTTTAAAAAGATAAGCATTTCTATTTTTGGAAGCAACATTTGACTTGTTTGTCTGCATTATGTATCAAGTTTAACAACAGTAGATCATCAATGAACACGAATATTGTATAAGTGTAAAACTCTTTCCTGTTTCCATTCTTTAGGTAAAATTTATCAATATTTAGCTATTTGAGTCAAGAATAGTTAATGCCTGGTGTTGATGAAGTTATTTGTATGTTGTAGTGTACAGTGGATGGATATTATATATTTTGATGATAATAAACGAAGATTGACAGCCACTGGACATCAGAATGGATTAGTACAGGTTCATTTAATAGATGTTACAACCAGCAGTAAGACAACATAATCTATTAATTTAATAAAAACATGACATGTACATGTACTATTATCAAAAATATTAAATCAATTTAAGTGCTCATGCTCATATTGTTAGGACATTTGTAGTGTATTTAAGAAGTCTGTCAGTTGTAAGAATATACCACGAAATGGATAAAAATACAGAATATAATAAGTGTAATATAATTATTTGTTTAAAATGATGAGAAAAATAGGAATAGAGTGACAACTTTTTTCACTGATTTGATTTATGTTACATCAAAGAATAATAGTACATGTACTTCTTATTGCATTGCCAGCTTTCTTAAAGTCCTAAATTCAGTTTTTTCTATATATTCTATTTATTTCTAAACTTTTGGTAAGCTAAAATGTAATTGAGAAAAAGTTGGTGGCAGTAAATTAAAGATGTACTGTATGTGTGTCCTGATTGATGAGTCTTTTGTTTTTATATATTTCAGAAGTGTTAAAAAGTTGGAGTATAGAACATGATAGTCCTATAACCTGTATAAGGTTATTTACTACAAATAACAAAGTTCCATGTCCAGCATTTGTTAACAAAGGTAAGAGTTATTGTTAAATGTGGCACTAATAATATTAAAAAGAATTGTTTGTGCTTTTCACAAAACAAGTATGAAAAACTTGATTAGAAAGTATTTTAAAGTTTTTGTTTCATTGACAGTGTAAACATAACAGAAAAAAACATTGGTTAATATTTGGAAGCATTTTCTTTTTAATATATGAAGCATAAATTTGTTATGTTGAATCTACTTTTAATCATTTAGATGAGTTAATGGTTAGTATTTATAGCTATGACAACTACCTTATAATGTTATCATTTTGTTTTGTTGAGCAGTAATCATTGATATAGAGAATTTAGAGAGTTCTGATCCAGTTTACCATCTACTTGTACTTGGAGCTTTAGAACCTGTCACTGTATACAGGTAAAACTGTAATTTAACCATTTTAAGCCCACATGACTTTTCGGTCAGGTGAGCTTATGGCACGGCGCGGCGTGTGTATGTGCGTGTATGCATGTATGCGTGCGTGCATCGTTAACACTTATTTTCAACTTCTCCTCCAAAACTGCTGAACAGATTTCAGTGATACTTGGTCAGAAGCATATATGGGCCGGTGCAATTCAGATTTGTTCATGGCGTTGCCATGGCTACGAAAACTAGGTCAAGGTGACCTAGGGGTCGAAAAATCTTTAAAAATCTTCTTCTCCAAAACCGATGATGGGAGAAAAAATCTTATGTGATATTTGGCTTCTCTAGGGTCTTAAGGCTATAGTTTGTTCATTTCATGAAATTTGGTCGAAAAATGGGTTACGCGTTTTTGCGTTTAATTTTAAAAATGTCGTAAAATGGCTTCAAATTGTTATAACTTGACTATTTGAACAGATAATGACATGGGGTTTTCAGTTTTGACTTTTTTTGAAATGACCTTTAAATTAGGGTCAAGGTCACAAATCAAGGTCATGACCTAACTTGTGATTTATGCAGTTTTAGGCAATTTTCTTGCAAATATTAAGAGATACATGAAATCAAATCATTGTTAAAATGTTCAGCATGACAAAATTTAAAAAGGTACCAAGTTTAATAACTATATGATAATCAATGTAGGAGTTGTTGCCCCTGAAATGTTATTTTTGGCTTTTAAATACCAAAATTGTGTGTTAGCTTGAAAACTATAATATTTTTGTATAGGCATGTATATTAGAATGTTGTAGGTATTGTGACAATGATCATTTTGATGTATGGTTCAAGGTCATATGATCAAAGGTCAAGGTCACAGATGCAGAAGAAGACATAAATTGCTAATTATCTTGGTAACTATTAACTTTTTGTATAGGCATGTATATTTCAATATTGTAGATATTGATATGGCAATCATTTTAATATATGGTTCAAGGTCATATATTCAAAGGTCCAGGTCACAGCTGCAAAAGAAGACTTAAATTGCTAATTATCTTGAAAACTGTTAACTTTTTGTATAAGCATATATATTACAATATTGTAGGTATTGCAGCAACGATCATTTTGATATATAGTTCAAGGTAATGTGTTCAAAGGTCAAGGTCACAGCTGCAAAAGAAGACATAAATTGCTAATTATCTTGAAAACTTTAACTTTTTGTATAGGCATGTATATTAAAATATTGTAGGAATTGATATGGCGATCATTTTGATATATGGTTCAGGGTCATATGTTTAAAGTTCAAGGTCACAGCTGCAAAAGAAGACTTAAATTGTTAATTATCTTGAAAACTGTTAACTTTTTGTATAAGCATATATATTTCAATATTGTAGGTATGCAGCAACGATCATTTTGATATATGGTTCACGGTCATGTGTTCAAAGGTGAAGGTCACAGCTGCAAAAGAAGACATTAATTGCTTATTATCTTGAAAACTTTAACTTTTTGTATAGGCATGTATATTAGAATATTGTAGGTATTGCAGCAATGATCATTTTGATATATGGTTCACGGTCATGTGTTCAAAGGTGAAGGTCACAGCTGCAAAAGAAGACATTAATTGCTTATTATCTTGAAAACTTTAACTTTTTGTATAGGCATGTATATTAGAATATTGTAGGTATTGACATTTTGATCATATATGGTTCAAGGTCATATATGGTCAAAGGTCAAGGACATAGCTGTATAAGTATACTAAAATTTGTTAATTATTTGGAAATTATTCATTGCATTACAGTAACTTCATACATATTATATATGCTACTTATAAATGAAATGTGACTGGATATATTTCTGATTAAGCTTTGTGGGAGTTCTTAACTTGAGAAAACTTGTAAAGTTTCTGTACCTAATATATTTTCATTTGAGCTTTGCAAACAATTTTGGACTTATCCTCAGGTGAGCGTTAAGGCCCATGGGCCTCTTGTTATTTTTTACTAAGAGCTTTAAATTCAGCCACTGTGTAGAGGAATTGTGTAAATATATTATCAACAGTTTGTATTTTTGAGCTTTAGAATCACCTACTAAGACTGGTGGAAGATAAGGTAGTAGGAATAGAGTTTTCTGTAAACAGCTTGGAGCTCTGGGTATTAATTTTGTAATGGACTGGCATTTCTTTCACAGCAGTGTCTAATCTACCAGAACTTTAAGTGACTTCATTGAAACCAGAGTAAGCAGTTGCATGTTGAGTTGATAGGTATATAACATTCCCTAAGTGAGATTTGTATGTTAAGTATTTTCTGCCTACAGAATAACATATACTTCATACTTTAATTGACAGAAGTTCAAGTTTCATAATTCTCTGATTACAGATTGCAAAGGGTCAGTGTTGTCAAATAACAAACTTCTTAAGTGGATTCTTTCTAATCATTTTAAACCAAAAAAGGGTCAGTCTTACCAAATAATATATTTTGTTGTTGGATCCTATAAAAACTTTCCAGGATCAAGGATTTTGTTTTGTATTTATTTTATACAGTTAAATTTAACAAACATTTGATATGTTCCAGATAATCAAATACAAATAGTTCAGTTTATACAGGTTTTCAGTTTACTTTTCACAGATTTTGCTGTGTTTTGACACAACCAGTCATTATCACTTTAACTGCTCAAGTTATGTTATTTAACAAGATTGAAGAACCATTCAGTAATTTTATTACATTTTATTACATTTTATATCTATAATAAAATTGTCTTCAATCTTCTATCACCAGGGACATACTGCGGAATGATTTAAAGGATTCGTTCGTACTACCAGACAGTGATAAATATGATGTACCTTTATGTGCTTGCATAGTAGATGTAGATTTTGATGGTCAAAATGAAATACTCATAGGAACTTATGGACAGGTAGAAACTCTAGAACCAATAATATTTAGAGTTAATTCTTTATGGTTTTGCAATTTAAAAAAAAACAGTGGGAAAAAGTTTCCTAGAAATGTCAGATAAATCAAATATGGGTCCTTGGTAAGTAAAAATGTTCATTGACATTAAAGTATGTTGTACTTATCCAGAAATCCCCAAAAAAGGGAACATTAATCTTTTAAGCACCTGGTGTTGGTTCCCTTACCTACTATACTACATAGTCTTGAATCCAATTTTTGCCATTTGGGTTTCTAGACTGCTTTTCTACATTTAAATTTTGCATTTATTTTTAATTAATTTTATTTGGTATCAGAATTTAATCAAGATTTTCTCATGACAGATGTATGTTATTTCAAGTTTCAAGTCACTATTACATTAAAACATTTTTGTTTTTGAACTGAAATGTCTGAAAGCTACTAATATATGTAGCATCGGTGTTTGAAGGATTAAAATATATTTTTATTGATTGAGCTGGACCTTTAAAAATTTTTAAACTTTTTGAAGTACTGATAATATTACTGTCAGATGTGATCATAAGAAAATTGGTCTCTTGATAATAGTTGTATTGATGATCCTTTTTACCTACATTGGTCTTTTATTAATTTGTGAAGTTTTACAACATTTTTTGTACTTATAATTACATATATCTTTGCTTGAATTTTGTGACATAGTTTCAACATTTTCTATCCTAGGAACTGTTAGCATACAAGTTTGTTGAGAGAGACTTGGCAGGATCTAGAAGTAATTCATTGGAAAAAGCTGAAGAGGAAATTCAAAGTATTCTGCAATCCAATACAAATATTGCTGACTCAGCAGAAAAACAGAGACATAAATCTAATGAAACAGAAACATCATCTGATAATGTCAAGGACACTCCAATAACAAGGAGAGTTAGATCTCAGGAGAACCTGTCATCATCATTAAAAAACTCTCCACAAACTGAAATAACCAAAACAATAAAAAACTCACCACAGACTGATGTTATCAATGTCAAAGACACAAAGACTGAATCCAAAACGCCTTGTAGTTATGTAGGCATTAAACAAAATTATAAGTTACTATGGCAACGTAGTTTTCCATGTCCAATCATGGGTGTAGATAGAGTGGATATTATGGGAGATGGAATGGATGATCTAGTTGTCGTTACACTCAGAGGAATGCATGTTATACAGGTAAATTTAATGTTTTCAGCAAATTGTTAGACCAGGAACATATATAATAAATAAATATATATCTATATTTAAGCACTGCTTTTAATTTTTGTTTGGTCTATTGAGAAATAACCCACGTAGCAGGTTTATGTAAAAACATGCACAGACCTCATTCAAGTTATTTCTCAACAGACTGAACAAAAAAGGCATAAGTAAATTTCATAATTAAAAATATTTAAAGAGCAAAGTCGAATGAAATTAATTATTAAAATCTAACTCTTTTTTTGGCTTGTTTCTTTTACAATCAGATCCATTATGTTTTAGAAGCCATTTAATTACTTTGGTGTTAGGAAAATTAAATTCTCTTTTTGTTACTGAAAAGAATTGGATGTTTTACTCATGTACTCAAATGACATTAACTTAGTTCTATAATGAATTAGCAAATTGCATAATGCGTAACATGATTTGTTTTTCAGCCTGATCTTCAAGAAGTAGCCAAAGTATGTTTTGAGAGGTTGAAAGATTTAACAATCACAAATGAAGAAAACAAAACTTGATAACATTTATAAATAAAAATTTTAATAATTACATACATTGTTTTGAACTTGTTTTGTAAAAGAAATATAATATTAAACGATTTATACAGATCTGTAGAAAGTCAATAACTAACCAGTCTACACTAGAACTCTAATCCCCAACCCAAAACTTTTCACCTGTTGCTGGAGTATGTTATAGAGAAAAGCCGAAAACTGTCCATTCTGTGAAAGAAAGGATTTCGTAGGAGAAACCAGTTACTGGAAGTTAGTAATATTTTACAGTGTAGATATTCTAATATTAGTGTTCAGTCTGCCCGTAAAAAGATAAAGTCTGTGCAGAATGAAAAACCAAATGTTTGTGAAAATGTTGACAGTTTAGGTAAGACAACTCTGTGTTGATTCCGGAAATATATCATTTACAGTTATTTTACATTGGTTTTTTAAGTCCAAACTAATATTCCTGTGGAATTTAGCAATGTTAACATGGAAATTGTACATGTGTTCAATTTTGAATGAAAAAATGGACTTTATACATTTCTTTGCTGGTTATTGATTTAGGATTCAATTAGTTCAAACTTCTATGGTGCGTTTCTGTTCGTATTTAACACTTTACCTGTAACTGTCCAATAAGTTGATATATCTGTACATTCTGGCTGTCCATTCAGTAAGTTAATTAATGTACAGATACTTTAACTTATTGGACACTTACATGTAATAAATGGCGATTAAGCCAGTTACTGTACAAAAAAGACAAAGAATGACGTCATGGCAATGTTTTGATGCCCATTATAGTGATAGATGTATATAGGAGGATTCATTGTAATTACAGATTACAAATATGGATGGCATCTAATGGGGTAACAAAATAATTAACCTTTTACAATTGCTTGTTTTGTTATGACACTTCCAGGAACACCATAACATTGCTATACAAAAACAAATTTTGTAAATTGTATAAGGTTAATTTACTGTTCCATCAATTCAGTTCATTTAGTTGTTCATCTTGGCAGTCATTGTGAACTCTTCCATTATCCTGAAGCAGCAAAATGTGATAAGTGACACTCAACATTTATTTTTGATGAAACAAATGTTTTAAACATAATGAAGTTTTATATATACATGTACATGTATTTGAAGGGATTTTGATGAAATTTAACCAATGTTGGGTTCTTGGGACAACCCCTATGAAATGAATGCATCCATGCTGGTGAACTACATGTATTTGAAACCATTTGCCGCTCTCTGGTTGTCAATTTCTGTGTACTAAATTCCCAGTAGTAGTATGTTTTGTTTATTTTTGAAACAAACTTTTTAATAGTTTTGAACCTCATTGGACAAATTGGATTAGTCTTCTGTGAGCAAAAACAGTTAATTTCGCAGATTTTTGGACAAATAAATGTATATACAGTCAAACTTGTCTATAAAGGCCACCCATGGCAATCAGTAAAAGTGGCCTTTATATACAAGTTCAATTTATATGAATAAAGAACAGCTGGGATAGAATTTTATTGGCCTTTGTAAGCAGGTTGCCCTTATAGAGAGGGGGCCTTTAAGGCAGGTATGACTGTACCTGCTACTATTGTCAATGTTACATATGCATGCTATTAGCAAGACAAGGTCAAATCTTGCCTATCCTTTCAAAGACATCCAGAATATCAGGTATAACAGCTGTTTGATTTATTTTGAACTGCATTATTTGAATTTGAATATTTAATTGCTGTAACATAAAAATAATTTATCAAAAAACTAAAGCATTCTTGAGAGACAAATCCCCATGTCCTGTTCCCAACATTGCTGAGTTTGCTATTTGCAACCCAAATTTAGTATGTGAAAGATTGGTCTTATTTTAGTACATATTTGTGCCAAATATTCAAAAATTCAATTCAAACATTCAAAATTTACCTATGGATATGTAAGAAATGTAGAGCAAACCTTTTTTATAATAAAAATATTTGGATTTGAACCTTGGCAATGAGAGGCACTGTATGAACTTCAGATTACTTGACCACCAAGGCCCCAAAAATAGATGTTATGGAGATCTAAGATTTAAACTTTCGATCTTTGAACTGTCTAACACCTAAATTTGTATGCGGTACATTGTTTCATTTTGGTAAACATTTGTGCTAAGTTTTATTAAAATCTATCCATAGATGTCATAGTTATTGAACAGATACTAATTTTATTTTTGTATCTAAGATCTTGACCATATGACTGACATTTGGCCTACATACTTAATTTGGTAAGCAATAAATCATCTCATGTTTGTATACACTTTTGTCAATTTGATTGAAATCATCCATAGAATTAGAAGTTATGAACTAAATTATATGACGAATCTAGAATTTAACCTCATGGCCTTTAACCTCCATACCCTTATTTGGTTTGAACACATCGTCTTACGTTCTTACACATTTGTTCTAAGTTTGATCGTTATCCATATACATGTATAAATGTGGAATTTAATGGAGTGGACATGACTTCGGAAGGTAGATACGTGCAGGGTGATTCCTTAATATACACCACGTAAATATAACAAAATTATGAAAATAATGGGACAGGCACAATATTAAGACGGTCAGGTCCTATATTTACTCAAAATAAATAAATAAAATAATAAAAAATCGTAGGGGGATCGGGTAAAGTGAACTTTCCAGAATAATTATGAATAGTGTTATATATCACTTTTTGAATTTAATCATAAAAATACTTTCAAAAAGTGGTATATGACAATTTGTTTGTATTTTTATTGTCAATTCAATAAGTGGTATATGACAATAACAAATTCACATGTTGAGTTCATTAAGAACCACTTGTGTAGTTATACGATGGGTAGAACCCTATTATAGTAATGAGATGTGTAGTGTAGTTATGAGATGTGTAGGACCCTGCAATTTAATTAATCTGTACAACTGGATATCATATTTTTCATTCGATCAAGTAATCTTTCAAAATGTTAGTCTGCCAGGCCCCAGTTTCACAATCATTCACTTAATTGAGTGTAAACGCAATTTAAATGAGTGGTAATTGTAATGGGATGCCATTACGAAGTCCCCAAACAAAGCAATAAGATTTTTGACATGCAATATCCTATTCCAAATTGAAAATTTGTTTTAGATATATCAAAGAACGTATTTATTATGTACCTACCAAGTTTCAACATTATCTGTCAAGTATTAAGGGGGAAATAACTGTTGAATAATGTTTTTGGAGACATTAAACTTCTGATAAATAAGTGTAACTCTTGTTTATTCAAAACACCATATCATTTGAAAAAGACATTTGTATTATGTACCTACCAAGTTTCAACATTATCTGTCAATTATTTAGGAGATAATAACTGTTTACTAAAATTTGTTGTTGGAGGGGACATTAAACTCTAATAAATTAGCTCTTGTTGCTATTTTGAGAACATAAATAACAAAAGGTACCATAGCACCCCCTCCTTATTACTCCTGTGAAGTTTCAAAAGAATCGGACAAGCAGTCTCTGAGAAACGCCGCGGACAAGGGTTGAAGCGGAAGAAGAAAAAGAAGAAACGCAGCAAAACCAGGACATAATTAGGTATTTAACATTACACTATTAAACTTGAATATCTAATATTATAATTATATTATTTAGTTTATGTTTGTTAAACAAAACAAAACATTGCCTTATAAAACTTCAAAAAAAATTTTAAATAATAAATGAGAGAAAATGGAAATATTTGAGTTGAGCGTGAATGATTGTGATTTCAACTGTGGCCAAAGCTGTTTATCTTGTCTTAATCGATTGTTGTTTTGTATTCATTGATCATTGCCAAGTACTTTTAATTTATTCTACCTAGACTAAAACATAATTTAAAAAAAAAAATCTTAGAAATGGTTGTTTACTTATGACTTTTTTTAGCACAACCGTGCTTATTGAATTAAAAAGTAACAAATATTTGGCATCAATTATCGGAAATCAAAATTTTGTTTTCATATTCGCAGGGAAATTCGACAAGGCTATGTATTTTTCATAAAAAGTTCTTGTGATAAAATTGTGATTTAACTATTGTTTTATATATGGCGATATATTTACTCTTTGAAAGCATGTTTCTCACTACTAAAGGCTTGTGTAATATTTTAGAACTCATTTGATGCATCATATACCTCTTGATTCTCAAAGTTATAGCCTCGGATTTGTTTTTTCATCTAAAGCAACTTGACCCTACTGGAGATTTTTGCGCTATCATAGAGCTCCATTTGCCACATTATGCCACTCTTACTGTTTCACCATTATCTTTGGCAATGTTTTCTTTCTAAAAGGAACTTGATCACTGCTAAAGATTTATACGATACTTTTGAGTTCCATTAGCCCCATCATACAACACTAGTTTCTGTACCAATTTTTGCCAATATGTTTGTTCTGAAAGCAAATTGATGACTGTACCACTTGGTTTTTTTCATCAAGCTCCAGTTGACGATTTTTTAAATTTTCTGACAGCAACTTGGCCCCATTAAAGATTTGTGCGATACTTCAGAGTTCTATTTTACGAAAGCCCATTGAGCTCACTTTCGTAGAAGAAAAAATAAAAATAAGGCCTTATTGCACGTAATTTTCGCGAATAAACGCGAAACTTTCGCGAATTTACGCCTAACTGTCGCGTTATTACGCGTTACTTTCGCGTTATTACGCGAAACTTTCGCGAATAAACGCGAAAAGTGTCATAACGGTTAAGGTAGGTTTGACTGCCAGTTGAACAATGGGTAATGAAAACTTGGTAAATAAGAGGCTCTAGAAGCCAAATATCACATCAAATTTTGCCTCGGAGAAGTTATGTAGGTCACTGTGACCTACTTTTGGTAGCAACGGCAACCAAAAACAAAAATCTAAATGGTAATGTTCTATTGTTGCTTTTGACCAAGTTTCAATGAAATCTAGCGCTTTTTGTTCACTATTCGACACGTTAAACTTAAAGGAAACCCGATTAATTTAAGTGTAGTCATGCCTAAATATAAGTGATACGATTTCTATCATAACTCATGTGATAAATACTAGTATATGTAAAAAATACTCCATGTTATTTTCCATTATCATTTTAAAAATGATGTTGATATAGCCTTAATTTTGTGATTTTTTAGAGGTCACCAATATACTGAATTGAACAATGCGTGCGAAACATCACATACATCAGAGTAATTTGTCCTTCTCTTTAACTTTAACCTTTTTAACATCCTTTTCAGCGTTGATTTACTTATAATGATGTTATGCCCAATTGCTAGGAAGAATAAAATTTCAGCATGCGAAAACCCAAGTTCAAAATTTAACCTCACAAAGTTTACTCTTTGTTTTTCCATTCTATATTGAGTAAATTACATTAAGATATTTCAGATATATCTTGTTTATATAGAAATTTACGCGTTATTTCGCGAAAGTTACGCGTTATTTCGCGAAAGAAACGCTTTATTTCGCGAAAATAACGCGTAATTACGCGAAAGTTACGCGTTATTTCGCGAAAATTACGCGTAATAACGCGAAAGTTACGCGTTATTGCGAAAGTGACGCGTAATTTCGCAAAAGTTTCGCGTTTATTAGCAAAGTTACGCGTTTATTTGCGAAAATTAGACATAATAACGCGTTATTAATATTTTTTCTCCTACAAAAGTGAGCTCAATGGGCTTTCGTACTATTTGCTGTATGAATACTTTGACAAATTTCCACTCCTAGCGATATGTTTACAATGAAAACAAATGAATCGCCACGGAATGTTTTTGCAATATTTTAGAGTTTCATTTGCCGAATCCTATACCGCTTACCGATTCATCAAACGTTATAGCGATATTATGACTTTTTTTTAAAAATCGACCTCGCACTCAAGATTTGTACATACTTCTTATTGATTAACTAATCTTTGCCCATACGTTTACCGTCTGAGAAAATATATTGACAACCACAGAAGATTTGTGTCATATATTGCCACATCATATACTTTTAACTCTCAACAATATTTGGCGATGCGTTTACTTTTTGAAAATAATTGAATCGCCTACAACTACAAATTTGACTTTTATTGTGTTGGGTTATGTACCCTTCTTACAAAGTTGGAATAAAGTTGAAATCGGTGTAAAGGAAACTTTGTCATTTTTTTTGTGGAGGTACCCTATCCAAAGCAATTTAGACCAAAAAATTATTTTTAAATAAGTTTCAAGATTGCCTTCCATAAGCTTCGGTCCTACAAATTATATTTTTTTAATTAATTAAAAAGTAGCAGATTTGTCTTCTCATCTTAATCCTACAACTGACAAGTTTCCCAATCATTAGAGATGAATTTCATGTCAAGGTATTTTGTATCTAGAAATGTCCAAGAAACTATTTAAAACATCTATAAGGTCTTGAACAGACACCGTTCATAAGACTGTCATTTTCTTATTATAATAATGTGGTTAGAATATCACAAGAAGAAATCAATCCATTCGGTCGTGTAGAAATCTTGTCGACAAACAGTCCGCTAATATCAAAACATTTTGAATACTTGGTAGATTTAATCATATCAGGCTATTCTCTATTGTCAATCATCAATCATCTCCTAAACCAAACTGAACGTATTTACAATATGAATACATTCATTTTATTATGTTATTCATATCAGATACGCATGGTTTATTTTACGTATTCTGATCAGCTATTTTCATGCTGCGATGCATCGACCAAGACATAACTTGAAAATCTAGTTAAAGTCACGTGACATATCTGTCTGCTTGAGTGACATACCGTCAAAAGATGGTAGTTTAACGTAACGGGAAAACAGGCACGAATGAATTAATTTCGATTGTGATTGGATTAAAAAAAGGGAAAAATATCAAGAATTAAATAAGAAAATGCCGAGCATATTTGGTGCCGCCAGTTTACCTATAATTGCGTGTATAGCCTTATTAGCGGCTGTTATATTTGAAATTCTTGGATTTGCTACTACCAGTTGGTCCAATGATGGAACACATGATGTTGGTCTGTGGAGATATGGAAAGTGTTACCGACCAGCGCATTATGACTGCGTTAAATATGATCATGTGGAGTATTTTGCTTCAGGTATTGTATAAATTAATAAATAAAGAATAATTTGCTTTTACATGTGGAAACAACAAATTTTAAGTTAGCTTGATTTTATGCAACCATATTAATTAATATTGCTCGTTTTTATTTAATACCTTTAAATCGTTTACATAAAAGTATTATGTCCGTCTAACTTTGTTTGACATGTTTTTAAGCATTAAATTCAGTAGTTTACTCTTCTCAATGTGACATTTCATGATTCACAAAATATAAAAATTAATCCCATCCCATTACTATGGAATGAATCATTTTACACTATATCTCTTGCATTTACACACTTTGTAGAGAGAATACCGTACTTGAAATTAATATAAAATAGCAACTTGTTTTTATAGTGTTGAGTTTTAATCGATTTATAAACTTTAGATTCAAACAAAAATCAGTTCATGTAATCAACACCCCTATATATCGATATCAACATCTGAGAGCTATGAAACAAAGGTACCCCGTACTTTTACATTGTAAGATGCATACAAACATTGATTCATATTTGAACAATTTTAATGATTTCTAAACAGTAGTTTGGTTCAAGTATTTAAAATGTGTAGGCATGTTCTTATTTCTACTTGTTCTGAAGCACGTTGTTAATGTATACTATACTGTCTGTAGCAGGACGCACCTATAATTCGTCCCATTCAAGCGGAATATGATTGCGTTTGATGTAAGATCAATTTCACGTATATATATATTCATGTGCATCGATGGATATCCAGTTAACATTGTAACTAGTTTTACACCTAGTTCATTCATTTGAAACATTGAATGAAGTGATGGGTGGGGTCTTAACGAAAATTATGTGGGTGAGTTTCCCAACTCGTATTGATCATATGGTACATGGTTATGTTACTGAACATGAGAAAAATATAGAATGCCAAATTATATTTTTTAAAGAACAAAGCAAATATTTCATTTTTATTACAGAGTAAAACAGGCAATCATTTATTTGAAACAAAACTTACTGATTATACACACTATCATGCTTGTTTTAACACCTAGAATTTGGTACCTGTACACATGAATTAACGAGTGTATAGATAAATATCATGGACATCTACATGTAGCTCCGTTTAGAAAGTAAAACCTTTTTTAAAGGTCAATGGGTTATAAAACACAATGTTAGACAAAAAACTGGATAACATGTTAAAATATTGGGTACTGACCATGATTCTTATGGCCAGTTTGCAAGTTGCTTTATAATTTTCCCATTGAACATGTCTTTAGTGATTTAAATAAATAAATAAATAAAGATTAACTTGAAAACAACGGCATCGATGTCGTGGGCTTTTTCCTCAATATTTTAGTATGATATAGCGAAATGTATGTTTAATATAAACCTTGATGTGTATTACAGTAATATGGATGATTACAAGAAAGTATAAATGATTCATGTTAATACACGAATGCCCACTAACACGAAATACAGTTTTGTGAACATTGCAGTAGCGTGTGAAAAGTTTATAAATAAATTCAATACCATTTTACATTTATTCTTGTATAAAACTATTGCAATTCAATCTTACATTGCTGCGGCTACGTAGGCCATATTGATGAAATGAAATTACATCTGATACAGGTAATGGTCTTAGTTTGACTTGAGATTTCATGTCAAAATGTTGAGCAGCTGTGATTTGTATGAGGGAATAATTTATAGTTTTAAAACCTACTTAATCCTTGAAAATATTCAAGTTACAATGTATTTAAAAATGTCACTAGTAATTTTATTTTGATACGTGACTTTACTCTGTGTTTGCTACTTCAAACTCCAATCTTCTGTTTCAGTACATTTTTAAACTACGGTACAAAAGATTCTATTGTCAAAAATAAACCTGTTAGCAAATGCATCATTGAAATGTAAAATCTCGCCAAAAACGGATTTTAAAAAAAAAATCTTGGCAGCAAGCGTTTTAATGGCTCCCAATAATGTTCTTATTCCTGACATATATTGAATCATCTATGAAGTGTTCCTGACTATATTGAATCATCTATGAAGTGTTCCTGACTATATTGAATCATCTATGAAGTGTTCCTGACTATATTGAATCATCTATGGAGTGTTCCTGACTATATTAAATCATCTATGAAGTGTTCCTGACTTTATTGAATCATCCACGAAGTGTTCTTGACTATATTGAATCATCCATGAAGTGTTCCATGGGTTATTTAATTGAACAATTTTAGGATATACCCCTTTGCAATCAGATTAAAGTAACCAAATTTACAATAACATTTTAATTGGTATTAAGATAGATGAAATATGTAAACTAAATATGTGTATGGGCTCTGTGATATTTTTTAAAACCGCACAATCTTGCGTATAATGAGGTGTTGATGAAAATTTAAGATTTGGTTCTTGGTTTGCCGGTACGATCGGTCTGTATATGAAAGCACCGGGGTTAAGAGAAAACATTTAATTGTAAGTAGAAATCCTTCATATAAAACAGAAAATGAAGATTTTAAGAGTCCTGTTTTGTGCCTTTCAAACATTCAAGAATTTATTATACATTATTATTATGTATAAGTTCCACATATTTTTTATGTCAAACTATATAAATAAAACATAAAACCAAGTTTGTAAGATAACAAGAATCCTACATTATAACTAAAACCCGGTTTTGTACGACAATGACCAAACAACAAAGTCACGAAATACCACAACAAGTAAACACAATATTAACAAGTGAACACAATATTAACAAGTGAACACAATATTAACATAAAACTAGCTGTTTATAAAATAGCTGCTCAAAGAAAATCTTCGCTACCTTAGAGTCTATAAATCAATCACAGGAACTTGTAATTGTTTCTATAAATTTTTTTTTAAAAAAAAATTTAACCATATACCCCACCGTATCAATCTACAATATCTGTTTGTGAGTGTGCTTATCGAACAACAAAAAGAAAGGAAATACAAGACGAAAATAAGATTAGTACGTAGGTATAAATGTCAAACGGTATTAATCTTTTAACAAGAATTTGAATTTTAAATGAGAAACTTGGCTGGCACATGGTGTCATCTTTACCTTGAACTGCTAATATTAAACCTCAATTATAATATACATCAGGTTGTTAAACTCCATGAATTATTCTGTAGGAATTTCACACTGGTATTTTTGTCCAATTTAAGTCAAGAATGAAAAATAATTGGCCTGTGAGAAAATTATTTACACGTGGACTGAACATTTGTACAAAGCCATCGTTTATTTAAGATCGTATCATATTTAATGGCGAAAACTGTCTGATGTTTGACTCGCAGGCAAACGTATCGTCCAGCACGTGAAGGAACATTTGTTGACAAAATATTTTATCAGGAGTATGAAGTATGTAATCTGACATGCGACATTCAATAAATGAAATTAAGATTTTTAATGAGTGCCTGTCTTCGATTTTGTTTTTCCTTGTAGTTTTAAAAATTTAAATTCTAAATGAATTACTGTCTTCGATTTTATTTTTCTGTCGAGTTTTGTGAATATTAAAAGTATTCATATGCTAGATTTTCCTATTTTAAAAACTGAATTATATCTGAGAAAATTGAATTCCACATAACAGGATCGCTACTAGGATAAACTGAACTTTAATCTTTAAACTTTTTAAATTAAAAAAAATGGACATGTTTTAGATGGTTCCTGAAATAAGCATGGCGGCTGTGCTTTTTCTCAGAGGCTGCATCATACATTTTAGGTTCGGTAATAAATATACAGTCTAATATAGCTGTAGACGACGATTTTATTGAGAACACAGAATCCTTCATTAGAAATAAAACCTTGTACAATTTTTCAGCAATAACCAAACAACACAGTTAATAAAACAATGAATGAACACGATATTGATATAAAACAAGTTAAATGTTAAATAATTATTGAAAATTGTCGACTCTGAACGAGTACTGGGTAGCCCCGATAGGTTAGTTAAGATTTTATTCTATAGAACCTTATCACTATCCACTACACATATTTATATTAAAATTGATCCAGAACATGCACATTTTAAGCGGAATATTTGACAACTGATTTAACTTCTGGTCGTGAAATAATTCTTAAGTTCGTAAGGAAAATTAAAAGGGGAGAAAAAGGCGTTTTATGAATGTGTACAAGCGGCATCATGGTGTATACAAATTTTTGTAAAAAAATTTTTTTACCAAAATTGCATGGAACTAATTAGGAGACACTTAAAATTATCGTACAAGTACTAAACTAGTAAATGATTGTTTTTATCCCTTGTTTTTTTTTCTTATTTAGATTGGCTTAAAGCTGTTCGTGGAATGGAAAGCATTGGTATAATCTTCCTGTCGCTACCCCTCGTCATTTTACCAGTTTATATGTATATAGCACTGGGAATGTACTACAAATGTATGATGTCATGCATGTGTCTAAGCAGTTTTTGGGCAGGTAGGTCATTGAAGCTCACCCGATATGTTTTATTTACCAAAATATTGGTGTTCCTTGGTTTAAAATATCAATCGTTAGACAATAATTGAAAAATAACCAGTTTGTGATTTCATCTTGTTTCGTTACATTTTTGGATAGCATCGAGAACCAACCTTTAAAATACACAGACTTGAAGAATGCCAGAACAATATATTACAACATCCGACATCATTAAGGACACTACCGGTGTAATAACTAAATACATGCACTTGCAATAACCAGTTTCAATTTATGTTCTGAGCTATAATTCACCCTTTATATTAAAAATATCAAAATAAATGTATAATGTGTGTTTTTAAATATAATACATTCCTAAATATTATAACAATCATTTTTATTATACATGCATGTAATCTGAACTTCAGTGGTAAAATAGAGATTAATGTATGGCTTATGTAACAAATGTAAACTATTTAACAAATATTATTTACTTGTTTTTTTTTCTTGCTTTAAATAAAATTTTCACTTCCATTGTATAAATATTTAAGCTGGTCATGTTATTGACCTCTCTAAAAACATAAACTTTTTATGAGGTTATTACAATCACTTAATAAGCTGAAAATGATAAGAAGTTGAGATCTTTATCATAATACTGAGTATAAAAGAAGCAAAACATATTATTAAAATGACTTTAACAAAGCTTAGGGTTGAACAAACCAACCATTGAGTAAATCTGCTATAGCAGGATCACATCATATACACATAAACATAACCAAGACTGGTGAGAATGTTATAATCAACTTATAAAATTCAAGCTTTACACAAATGTTATTTTTCAGTAATTTTGTATTCCCCATCCATCATTGCATTGAGGTTCATCAAATAAAAAAAGTTATAAATATGTATGAATCTTTGAAATAATTTAATCATATAAAGAGATGTATACAACACTTTTAGAGAGTTGGATATGCCGGTATTTACTCTACAAATAAAAATTATATGATGTTCTGATTATAGGAAGAGAAACAAAGAGGTTTTTAAGTGCATAGTATTTAAAGTTAAAAAAAATCCTATAACAAAATATTTATCATGGAGAGAATCTTTACATTCTTGTTATATTATCACTCATTTATTACCATTCTGATGAGGAATAAAATATTTACTTTTGAGGATGTGCATGTTTTATGTGTAATTATATCAAACCAGTTTTCTTTGTAAACAAAGTGAAGACTTCACCTGAGACAATAAATACATGTACATTCTATAATATCATTTATGCCACACCTGTCAATAAACATATCTACTTAAAGCAGAGTATTTCTGTAGATGGTAATACATCATTGTATTGATTTCTCACATCAGTAAGTTGTGTATTGAATTAGGGAGTTGATGATCATCAATAAATTCCTTACATACACAAACAGAATAACATGTCTGCTTCTCTTGAAAAGTTCTCTCAAATAATAATTAAAGATAAATATAGAATTCTAATTAAGCAGTTTATTGAAACATATACAAGCATTAATGATACAGAAAACTAATTTATACCAAATTTATAGGCGATTTTATAAATATTCCATGCTTGAATGGGTTCTTTTAACAAGGAGAGTAAAATGTTTTAATATGGGCCTCTATTGACAATCTATAGGACTTATCTTGCTTTAGGCAATTTGAAAGTAACAATCTAAATTTTATATATTCACATGTATACATATGTATATTCTTTTCACTATGTTATTACTGAATCTGCCAACTTTGAGAATTAAAATACTTCCCATCATTTACAACAAGCTTAGCATAAAAAGATCTCCTTCATAGTTCATTGGCGTAACTTTACACATTGTACAGGTAGGTGCTACACTACTTAACCAGTGACATCATCATGAAATAAACTTGACTGGAATATAAAACTGACTAAATTTCCTTATCATCTTACTGAATCTGTCAGATGTCTTGTTAATGATATTATTTATCAACAGTTTACATAAAACACAGATAACAGCCTAATCCCAGTCTCAGCATGTCTTATTTTACAACACAATAAGGTATAAAAAACAAAAAATGTACTTGAATAGTATTACTACCAGTGTCATCTAACTATGCCTGATACATTGTGTATATCAGATTAAGTAAAAGAAGTTGATTTAAATTTAAATTAAAGCAGTAGTTGTTTATATAAGCAAATTTATGATGTCTGGTTTAAACGCTGCTGTATAAGAGAGGTTTTTTTTTCTTCTTTTTTTTTTCATAGAATTTGTTAGATTTGAATGTGTAAGTACTTTTTAACACTTTTTAACACTGCAAATTGTTTTTTTTTTTTTAAATTATAAATATTAATATGGTAAAGTCTTAACCCTACAGGGATTTTTCTGGCCACTCACAGGGTCCGGTAAAGAGACCCATTCCCAATGCCAAAAGGCATACATTTTTCCCAATTTTGTAGGTAAAAATTCCCAAATGATCCTGCTTTGAGAAACTTAAAAAAAAAGTGAAAAAACTATATTTTTGGTGTAGCTTGTATATCTTTATAATAACCTGTATTTATGTACATTTTGATTTACACTCAATGAGGATCTGGTAGAATGAGAGCAACTCATGAAACAACTTTCTCAGATGTTTGTATTGAAGCCAGTCTATGAAGATATTGTGTTAATGTCTGAGTGATTTGGTACAAATGAGTGACTACAAGCATGTATCAAAATAGTAAATATTCCAGGCAAAATATTTGATGTGCTGACAATGTAAAAAATTTTAAAGTTTAATGAAAAATTTTCCAAAAATGTTGATTTTGTCAATGATTTTCCCAATTTCATCCCAAGGTCCCTTTCCCAAAATGGCCAGAAAAATCCCTGCCCAAATGTTAAAAACTTTGCAAGAATAACATTAGTTAACATAAAAATTGTATCCAATGATAAATCAAGTATGGACCAAATAAGTCTAGGAAAATTCATAATTAAACAATGAGGCTCTCTTCATAATATGTGCCTAAGACATGTGTGGATAGGTTGTAAAAACTGCAGACATAATTATCAAATGTTGAAGGGTCTGAGCCCCAAATGATTCAAATGTTATAGGATCTGAGCCCCCAATAATTCGAATGTTATAGGGTCTGAGCTACGAATGATTGAAATGTTATAGGGTCTCAGCTCCCCAATGATACAAATGTTATAGGGTCTGAGCCCCCTTTGATTCAAATGTTGTATGATTTGAGCCCCTAATGATTCAAATGGTATAGGGTCTGAGCCCCCAATGATTCAAATTTTATAAGGTCTGAGCTCCAATGATTCAAATGTTATATGATCTGAGCCCCTAATGATTCAAATGGTATAGGGTCTGAGCACCTCAAGTGCTTTAAATGTTAATGGGTCTGAGCCCCCTTTGATTCAAATGTTATATGATCTGAGCCCCTAATGATTCAAATGGTATAGGGTCTGAGCCCCCAATGATTCAAATTTTATAAGGTCTGAGCCCCCAATGATTCAAATGTTATATGATCTGAGCCCCTAATGATTCAAATGGTATAGGGTCTGAGCCCCAATGATTCAAATTTTATAAGGTCTGAGCCCCAATGATTCAAATGTTAAAGGGTCTGAGCCCCCCAATGATTCAAATGTTTTGTGGTCTGAGCCCCCAATGATACATATATTATAGGGTCTGAATCCCCAGTAATTCAAATGTTAAAGGTCTGAGCCGCCTCCAATGATTGAAATGTTATAGTGTCTGGGCCTCATTGATTTAAATGTTAAAGAGTCTGAGCCCCAATGATTCAAATGTTAAAGGGTCTGAGCCCCCCAATGATTCAAATGTTTTGTGGTCTGAGCCCCCAATGATACATATATTATAGGGTCTGAATCCCCAGTAATTCAAATGTTAAAGGTCTGAGCCGCCTCCAATGATTGAAATGTTATAGTGTCTGGGCCTCATTGATTTAAATGTTAAAGAGTCTGAGCCCCAATGATTCAAATGGTACATGTATAGGGTCTGAGCCCCCAATGATTCAAATGGTATAGGGTCTGAGCCCCCCAATGATTCAAATGGTATAGGGTCTGAGCCCTCAATGATACATATATTATAGGGTCTGAGCCCCCAAGGATTCAAATTTTTTATGGTTTGAGCCCCAAATGATACAAAAATTTTAGGGTCTGTGTCCCCAGTAATTGAAATGTTATAGGGTCTGAACCCGAATTTATTGTTATGTTACAGGATCTAGGTTCCAAATGAGTCAAATATTACAGGGTCAGAGCTCTTAATGATTCAATATATTCAGTTTTACATTGTCTACTCAGCTGGTTAGTGAAATGAGTGCTGACAGATTAGATATGCAGAGGTTTATTTATACCATAAAATTTCCTTCATGATAGATGTTTTATATATTTTTAATTTAAAACTTTCTACACTCTTTTATTTCAGCTGTAAGTATCATAATTGGTGTAGTTATATATGCAGTTAAAAGCACAGAAAATGATTGGGCATTAGGATGGTCACTTATCATGTGTATTGTAGCATGTGCTCTTACATTGATTGGCTTCCTTGTGTTACTAGTGGCAACTATCTCCAAACGACCAGAAGGATTAAAGAAGGAATATCTACCCTCACAGATTTATATACACCCAGACAAACCAAAGATATACACAGTCCAGGCTTATGATGAGGATTAGACAATAAATCCTTGTATCAAACCTTCTGTATCACTATACTGTGCATGTAAAGATATCTGTCAAATTTTGCTTCAAATCTACACCACACTATTTAAAATTGAAATTTTTGCAATTTATAAATAATTTTAAATATTATTTATGTAATTATAAATAACACTATTAGAATTGCATAAATGATGAAGCTTATTCATCTGTACTGTAGAAATGTTTATAAATTAAAGCAGTGTTAGTTTTATAAATAAATATTTCTACATATGCAGTAATGTTATACTTTACATGTTTTTGACAACTATAAAGTCAATATTGTGAGAGAGAGAGATCCACAACTTGGATTTCCATTGCTTCTTATTTGATCCAAAATTTGGAATATTCATCTCTTTTAATGATTTAATTAATAACTTTAACCTTGTTTTAATATTGATCTACAATCTGGATTAGCCATGCAGTAATCCATATAAATTGTTCCACAAATTAAATTGATCTCTCTTTTAATACATCCAGCAGAAAAATAATTTGTTTTGCATGAAAAGATCAAATGTTTGGTATGTTCTTTTAATGGATTTCTAATTTTATTTATCCATTTTAAATAGATCTGCAATTTGGATAATCCGACCATAATTGTACATAGCACCAACACCAGATATGGATTTTATGTGTTGTGACTATCTTAAAGTGCTACTAGATTTTGTTTTACTTGTTTAAGTTATAAAATAAAACCTATGACAAGGAACTTTTCAACCATAAAATATTTTGCAAATCTGAGAAAAATGATAATGTTGGTTTTTAGCTCAATTGAGCACAAAGTGCTCAAGTGAGCTATTGTGATGGGTCATCGTCCGTCAACTTTTGATTGTCAACACTCCTGAGGCCACAATTTGAATGCAATCTTAATCAAACTTGCTGAGAATGATCCTCTTGACAAAAGCTAGCTCAAGTTCGCATATGGGCCATGTTGGATCATGAGTAGGTCACTAGGTCAAATAATAGAAAAACCTTGTTAACACTCCTGAGGCCCCAATTTGAGTCCAATCTTCATCAAACTTAGTCAGAATGATCCTCTTGACAAAGCTAGCTCAAGTTCGTATATGAGCCATGTTGGGTCAGTAAATAGGTCACAAGGTCAAATAATAGAAAAAACCTTGTTAACACTCATGAGGCCCAATTTGAGTCCAATCTTTATCAATCTTAGTCAGAATGATCCTCTTGACAAAAGCTAGATCAAGTTCATATACCATATGGGCCATGTTGGGTCAATAAGTAGATCACTAGGTCAAATTCCAAAAAAAAAATTGTTAACAGTCCTGAGGCCTTAATCTTAGTCCAATCTTCATCAAACTTGCTCAGGATGATCCTCTTGACAAAAGCTAGCTAAAGTTCATATATGTGCCATGTTGGGTCAATAAGTAGGTCACTAGGTTAAATAATAGAAAACCATGTTAACACTCCTGAGGCCCCAATTTGAGTCATCTTCATCAATCTTAGAGTGTGTGATCCTCTTGACAAAAGCTAGCTGGTTTGTTTCCTGGTTATGTTGTGTAAATAAGTAGGTCAAGAGGTCATTATATAAAAACCTTGTTAACACATCTGGTGGCTCAATTTCAGACCAATCTTCATCAAACTTGCTGAGATTGATCCTCCTGACAAAAGCTAGCTAAGTTTGTATATGGGTCATGTTGGGTCCATAAGTAGGCCACTAGTTCGAAATATATGAAAAATCTCTTTTTAAAAATAGAAGCTCCAGTTTGCAAAAATCAAGCTGAGTGTACATCATTTTCAGGTGAGCAACCAGGGCCTACATGGCCCTTTTGTTTATTCTTATAGGTTTTAGTATATGTTGTTTAAAAGCAGACTGTTGTGCTTCCCTGTTAAGAGCGTCACTCTCATTGCACTTTCTATTACCTGATGTTTCTACACAATACATGCAGGTTATTGCAAACCCTAAAGCTTCATTTAATGTATCAAGATAAATGTACTTAATTTACATCCAATTTATTACAACAAGTCCTCAGAATTATATCTACAATTTCTTTTACATAGCATACAAATTTAGACAAAAATGATTTGAAAGCCAGGTTTTCTTGCTTGTAAAATATAGATAAAATTTGATCAAATTTTTAAATCCTTATTTACAGTATCCCGTTTTATGGTTTTTAGCAATAAGGAATAAAATTGTTTTTACAAAATAAAACATAAGAACATTGTGGTCATTTGGAACTTACAATAACATATCCTTTAGTCATGGATTTCATATGAAGTAAAAAAAATAACTAGGCACTGGGCAGTGTCAGCAGGTGCTTCACTGTACAGATGATTTTACATAGGGTGTCCCCATACAACTTAAAAGATGTATTGATGCTGACACTAAATGTTGATAT
This sequence comes from Tegillarca granosa, assembly GCA_029721355.1. Taxonomy (NCBI): domain Eukaryota; kingdom Metazoa; phylum Mollusca; class Bivalvia; order Arcoida; family Arcidae; genus Tegillarca; species Tegillarca granosa. Next base: position 48,432,192 of record CM056595.1, read on the forward strand.
TATGACATTACCTGTAGGTCTTTTGAACTTAGTGCAAGCAAAATAGATGTACAATATCTGTGGTATAGTTTTTCTACAATTCTTGCCTTACAAATTTCTGTGTATAAAAAGTTCTTTTAGTTCTTATATAGTACTGCTAAACCACTTTTCAGTGTAATATCATGTGATTGTTTTTATGTAGTCATGTGATGTATTTTTACACATTTCTGTTTTGTGAGTTGTAGTAATAACAAGTCACATGCCTTTTTATATATGTGTATTATAATTCTGTTTACAAATTGTAACTAATTATACATGTATTTAATTTAGATAAACTGTTATTGCTTGTTATATTATTTTATATATGCCTAGCTTTTATTAAAACAAATTGTTCATGTTATACAAAAAAATAATAAAATAGATATATAATTTCTTAAAGATACCAGTTTTGATTTTAATTACTGAAGCACATAATTTCATTATTGAATCAGTGGAAAATTATGAAAACCAGCTGAATTGTTGTGAGAGCTTACTCATTCCTAAATCATCACAGGGTCCATTCATATTGAGTTTAGAGTGAGTAAGTTATTGTTTAAAGCCACATCAGCATTAGATGCACTCTAGATGCATCTATTTGTGGCCAGAGAATGTTTAAGATAAAAAATAGTATAAATAAAACATTACATAAATGTAAAACTAACTACAAAAGTTTTAAAACTAGTGCTTAATTGATAAGAACCAGTAATTAGAGCATCTGAGGACAACACCTTCATGCCTGTTGTACTGAGTGCTAGAATGTAGGGTAAAGAGAACCAGTAGTCGGACCATGGATTAAACAGCATTCATAAACGAAGATTTTCCTGAACTTTTTATGATCTTTTATGGCATTTGGAACAATTGGAATGTAAACAATCAAATTTTCTTTTGTTAGTATACATTTGAATGGCATGATTTTTAAACTGATAGACATGGATGATTCCTATATACCCCCATTATACAAAGTCACACTTACACAACACATGAACTTGTTTAGATTACTCCTTGAGAAGTTGAGATTATAAGAATAAAACTCTCATTGCCAATGGCTGACGTGAATAAATACATTCTGTGGTGAATGTATTTATTTGACTTTTCATGTTACATACCATATTTAAATGTATCTACACATGACCATGTCTGATTCACACACACACACACACACACACACACACACACACACACACTGCCTAGGTCAAATCCCACTCAGGACAGATCTCAATACAAGAATGTTTGTGAGTTTGCTTGTCAAAGGGTTAATGGTTTTCTCAGTGTGTTCTGGTTACTTCAACAATCCCAAAATCTTGATTTGGGCATAAAACACCATCTCTCTCTCTCTCTCCCTCTCTATCTCTCTCTCTCTCTCTTGCACCTTTTTCATTATTCATTAACACCAATAAATAATTGAAATACATTTATATACATCTTTTAATATTGCACTTATCACTTTAGCACCATCTTTTAGCTGTCACTGATTATCTCCTTGTCAATATCATCAGAATGAGGCTCCAGAACACCTTTAGGAACAGAACTAATTAAAGCATCACCTTGACTGTTCCATATTTTATATTCCACAGATAAATATTCCTGCACTGAAATTAAAAACAAAAAATTATTATTATTAGGGCCATCAGTACTACTGACAATCTGAAATACAAAATAAAATAGTACAAGTTTAACTTTCTTTGTTTCGACTGTGGACTGCCATAAAAGATCTTTTATTGTGCCAAACATACAATGACAACAATTCAGAGCTAAACAAGAAAAAAATATTAAGTCATTTTCAAGTCATAGGTAAAATCTGGGCAGGAACATCTGGGGGTCAAATCAATGTCTCTTAAAAATGTTGTTCCTATGTAGCTCTCAAATAATAAAGTAAGTAAGAGAGACATATGGCAAAGTGGTTAAGGCTTTACAACAAATAAATGTTTCAGTGATTACAGTTTCAAGACCCAGATGAACTGCATCATATTTTCTTGTGAAAGACTTTGCTACAGTTTGTACAGCTAATAAAAAAATGGGTACCTGCAGAATGACTGAGTTTTTTTACACAAATGTAAAGGATGCATTCTCTATTATATCATGCCATTGAAAAGCAGGATAAATACTATAGGCTTGAAACAAACCTTATAAACCAAGAATAGAAGTATACTCACCTATGGTCAGTTTAAACTTTGTATTTGGTGAGACTTGGACTGATTTGGGATCAATATAACAGCCTGAATGTGTAAAATCTAAGATCTTGAAAAACAACTGAAAAATGGGAAAATTGATACAGGTAAATGGTTTCAAAAATAAAAAACAAATATCAAAACTATATGCCATCTTTAAAGACAAATCACATGTGCACACACACACACACACACACACGATATGACCCATTCAGTGAACTGACTATTTGCTACATTTAACCATATTTATATATGAAAAGCAGTGCTCAGTTTTGTGCTGAGTATATCAATTAACAGGATACTTACATAGTAATTATCTGTAGTGTCAAAATGTAGCTATTAAAGACTATTAATTGTTTTAAAATAGTTGGAGGAAATTACAACTGAAAAACATGTATAAGGCAACAGTGAAAGCAATTAAGAGCATAAAACTAGGATTTAACATACAAAAAGCTGTATTGACCTTCAAACTGTATGGTATTCTGTTACCTGTATTAACTACACCTGTCTAATTAAAACAACATCTAAAGTCTGGAAGATGTTCAGTCTAGACATGTTCAACTGTACATATAAACTTACCTGTGCATAAGCATTTAGTCCTACACAGAAAGGATCATTGTATACATTGGTTAATTTATTTTCATTGAATTGTACTGTAGCATCTAAATTAACACTTAGGGACTTGCTTGGAAATTTTTGACCTGGTGATAAATGAGAAAACAAAAAAATGTGTAAACTAGAAATTTTATTATTTCTTAAAGAAAACCTATTGAACTACTATTTAAATAAAATAATAAAAGATGTTTGGTATTAAATCTTTTAAACACTGGTGTATTTCAATTAATTAAAAAATTTTTATCAAACAAGGGCTTTCCAAATATGCAAAGGTTTGTTTTGAAAGTACAATATTTTCCAGTAAGCTCCTAAAAACTGAATAAAATCTTGAATCAAAACTGTCGAATTGTTTTTAGGATGAACACATTTTTACAATGAAAAATTCTGACACAACTATCTGCCACATTAGGTATCAAACCTAGAAAAAGAGGCACGCTGATCCATAAGTGTGTCATGGGTAGGCACTAAAACCCATATCCATCTAGAAGAGAGGTTTCAAGTTGACTCAGCTAATACTCAATCAGCTTTAATAACATATATAATGTTCAACTGAGAACTATGTGTAGCAGTCTGGGTAGCTCAGTTGGTAGAGCACTTGCTTACAGTGAGGGAGGTCCCTGGTTTGATTTCTTGTCTGACACTGCATTTTTTCTCCTTCCTGTTAGATATGTAATGTAAAATAAAATTTATAAAACAGTTGATTAAATTCAAGCTTACCAATATTCCAAACAAGTATTCTTCTATCAGGGGAGACCATCACATTCCCCTGACTAACGCTGGAATCCTGAGAAGAAATCTGCCCCCTAAAATGAATTTATAAGATTCTAGTTATTCCCTTTAAAATAAAGAGAATAAACCAGAATGACTAGCCTGAAGATAAATTAACAATGAAAGTCAGCATTGAGTAAATTTAAGGATTGCTGTTAATTAAAAGAAAGAAGATGGTGACTAGCCTGACTGGCTTATAGTCCGAATCTATAGCTTCAAACAAGACAAGTTTATATGATAATTATATGAGCCATTCCGTAGTAAAAAAAAAAAAACTCTAATGGCAAAAAATATATAAAATTTTAAGTTTTAAGTAGACTTTTAAAACTAAGCACATTTTTTTCTGATTTCAAAAATATATTTACCTTAAAATTTGAAAATTTGACATCAAAACAAATACTCTAATAAATGCCTTTTACTCAAGTTGTGATGCAGATGTCATCATTTAAATGTATTTTAATATCCCAAAATTCTAAATTGAAGTTTGTGATTCCACGCTTAACCAACACTTTCAAGGAGAGTAATATATTTGTAAAGTTTTGGATAGATATCAATGATACTAGAGATGGCATTATTTATATCAAGTACATGTATATATATTTATGAAATTTCTTTTAAAGCATCATTGAGTCTGGATACAAATTTACAGTTGCTGTTAAATTGTATGTTTGCAATGCTTAAGAACACTTGAACATACCTGTTATAAAATGGAATCTGTAACTCACAATAATCAAAAACATTTTTAACTTTATCACTTAGTTTAAGATTTACGGATACTGTTGCTGTTCTACCATCTACCTGTTAATATACATCTATTTACTTTACAGATACTCTTCTTCTATTAACTATAAGCACTATAAAGGTCAATATAAGTGTGCAATAATACAAAAACACATCAGTAGTACTTGTGCAAAACTCACAGATAACTTGCACCTGTCTTTAGAATATTATGCTTGCAATTAAAGAAAAATCTCTAGCCATGAATAACTTTATAAAAAGCCCATTTACGCCAGTATTGCTCAATTGGCAGGATTATTCACAGTGAATACCTTTCAATAAATGTGGTTAATCTAGAAAAGAAGATTTTAGAAGATGTCAACATTCACAAACAACTTAAAAGGCATGAAATTTAACATTTATCTGTTATAGTTATTTCAAACACTGGTGCAAGCATTGTACAATACAATCTGTTTAAATAAATCCCTGAGTAAATTAAAAACCTATCTAAACCAAAGTATTTATTGAGAATGTATCATTTGATATTGTTTGTATTTCTATGTAATGAAATCTGTGCTACCAATTCCGAATTATAGGTCCCGAAAAAGTGTGATGGATTTAGTTAATCAGGCTTTACTGTATCTTGTAAATACCATATTCCTTACCTTCATTTCATAAGAGCCTTTAACAGGAAGTTCTTGAAGGCTAGATACTGTATAGTGACAGAGTGGGAACATGTCTAAAGGTGGTGTAAATCTGACTCTACGTGGTGCAACTCTCACACTGCCCGTCTCATCTAACAAAATATAATTAAAGATTCATTTGATTTATGTTCATCTTACTACTCTGTCAATCTGATAATTAACTGAATCAAAGAACTGTTAAAAAATAGAGTTTATATTGATTTTACTTCTTCTATCATGCAAAACAAACTGAATAACGTGTTTGTATGTTTGCTTTGGATGACAGTGGAAGTAAAAGTACTATAAGAACATTTTTGAAAGATCCATGATCATATCAACAATTCTAAATATTTCTTATTTTATTTGGTTTTTTTTCATAAAAAAAATCTATAAATGCTCATGCATAAGATATGCATGTTAAATCACTGGAATAGAGAGACAAACAAGGTTGCATGTACACAAGTCACCAATGCGACCGGGGTTCGATTCCATGTGTCGTATGTGGTAAGGTATGAGGTCACCTGCTTGAGCACGTGGGTTTTTCTCCGGGTTCTCCGGTTTTCCTCCCACAATAAGACCTCACACGCGCTACAATTCGGGCCAACGAGCTAGATTAATATAAGTTGCACAACTTGTTTCTAAATCGTTGTAAAAGAAATAAAGTTTAAATTTAAAGTCACATGATCACTAGGATCTATAGTTCAAATAAATGATATTGTTCTCAATCAATGTTTAAAGAACACAATTATTGCTAATGTAAATATGATGAATAACCACACCTGTAACCAATAACATTTTTTCATGAAAGTTAGGAAAAATGTACATATATAGTATTTTTGTCATTGCAAATACATGCATTTCATGATATACAAATTTTCTTCTGATGTCAGAGGGTACATCTTTGGAAAAAAAATGGTTATTTGAAAATAGCATTATAATATACAATAGTTTAAAAGTTGTATATGGCAAACCCTTTGGAATCAATTGAGGCTATTTAATGTACATGTGTTGTATTGACATGCCTTTGATTATATTTTCCTGAAGTTTTCTAAGAAGAGTATATTATATATATAACAATATAAATAGCACAAGACCCTATTCATCAACTATTTTTTTCACTACCAGTGTACATCATAAAATTACTTTGTTGTAAAAGTACAAAATGTTATTCACATACCTGGAATTATAACAGCTGAGTCAGCAGTTTGAACACATGGATGTATCATCAAATGGTCTAAGGGCAGACTATTGCCTTCTGTGATATGGGATATATTTAGTGTTATATCAGGCATAGCTCCTTCCAACTCTGCCTTGCATGCTACAGTACCATATAGATCCCAAACATCAGGTATGCTCTTTTTCTCATACTGAAAATTAAAATATAATACTTTATACAAATGTATAGAGCTGCTTTAATTTAAATCAGAGTATATGTAATGAGATTTGCCAGACTGAGTGTATCATATTATCAATGCCCCTAAACATTTGTGGAGAATGTTTTGAAAAACAATGATTGGTATATCTCGAATTCAAAATTATATAGTTTTTATGGGAAATTTTTAATTGATGCGATTCTATATCTAGTGGAATTAATTTTCTCACATAAAAATTAAGTGGTATCACATAATATGCACTTACAAGTACATTGTACATGTACTTTTAAGATTCATTGTTAGTGACTATATGAACATCTCCCATAAATCCAGAGTAAGTATCTTTTTTAATTAGTGTAAATTTATTATAAGTACAGAATCATTCAAACAATTTTCTATTTCAATTTCATCAGTAGTCCCAATATGCATTTGTCTTGTCTTGTTTGGTTATTTTTTTCATTAACTTGTATTGTGTTGTGTTCTTCGTTGCAATGGGTTTTTGTCAAGTAAAAAGTTTTCAGTTACAAATTTCTACCTTTTATATAATCAACAATTTCTGTTCAGGAAAAATCTTTTTCTACATGTATATGAATGTCTTACTAAAGATTTTTACCTGTGCAGACTTGATGTACTCTGTAATGGACAGGTAAACTGAATTTTTACCTTTATGTAACACTGGCTTCCAGGCTGGTTGCTGAAAAATATTTGAAATATAATTTTAAAAAATGCCACATGTCTTGCTATGAGTCAGTTAGTTTCATATACATGTACAACATCCTAATTCAGCTTTATATATAAGATACAATTTCATTCTTCTCAAGGAATCATCTTAACATATATTCATAGGTAGCACATAAGTAAGTAGCTAACATGTTTACTATGAGTGTACTGATGGCAATCTTTAGAGTGCTAGCTAGTTCAACAGCCCACAATGTCACAGATTAAAAATGCATATGATTCAGTTTTCTACTGATACTTAGTCAACCAGTGTATTCATACTGCAATATGATCACCTAAATGAAAAAACAAGTACCAGTACTTACTTTTTGAGTCTTTGATAGTACACTAGGTTTGTTGTACATCTTTGCCACCACTGATTCTGGTTGAGCATCAACTGGGGTTCCAAAGGGGGCAGCAACACTTAAATATGAATATATATCACTGGTCTTATGTATCATCTGTAAATAAACCAAAATTTGCATTTTAAACCACTGAAAATTAGAGAATTACAAAATACTGTAAATTTTCACATTTAAATTACTTTTAGGTAAATGACGAGAGAAATGTGATGTAATAATAAAACTATATTAATGTGAATATTTAAATTAAATATTATTTGCCTGTATTTGCACTAGCTGTCAGAATCAATGCAAAAAACAAAAGTTTGTGAATATCGAATATTGAATACTGGTTAACCTAATTAAAGTTTGGAACCATTCACATACTCAAGTCTAATCATGATTCAAATACCCATGTATACTTGTTTGTCACTGAAAAATTCCATTGAGACAAAAAATGTTCACCATATCTGCAACTTCGGGATTTTTGCCATACAGATTGGATGGGCAAAGGGATTTTCAGTTATGCCTGGTAAATAAATGCTCCTAAACTTTATCAAAATGTACCGTACATGTATTTAATTTTTACTGAGAAAAAAAGTTCTGAACAAAGTCATCTGAGTATTTAGTTTTCTTTATTTGAAAACTAAAATACCAAAGTCCAATACACCATGAATTATTGAACTTCACTGTATTAACATAAAAATTAAATAAAAAGATGAGGATAAATAGTGGATTACACACAATATGGTAGCTATAAGATATTAGGACCAGATACAACAGCATAAACACTGGATTGTTGGTTCACTGCTTGGTACAGAGGGCTGAATTGTTATTTTACTTGGTATCTATCAAGTAGGACTTATAGTTCCAGTGTAAATATTAGGTCTGTACAAAAGTATCTGAACCACTTTACTGAATATCATTTGTCATTATGCCAAGCACTTTTCTTTTGAAGAGGGCCACTGGTCAAATGGTCAAAAGCACATGCTTACACATCACAGTGCCTCTCACTGCCCATGTTTAAATCCTACCTGGGCAGATCCTAGTTTGAGGAAGTTTATTTGTTCACTTCCTGAGGGTTGGTGGTTTTCTATGGGCACTGGTTTACTTCACTATCCAAGAACTGACTGCCTCAATATACAACATGTAAATGAATGAACCTTGACTGGGTCATAAAACACCATGACTCAACTTAACTTAACTCTTTCATTTAAAGCAATCAGTCAATGTATGATCTGAATTTTGAAATAAAAATTTCATGTGTTCTATTGTGATGTTTCTCAATAGTTCTTGCTTCTATATTACTGTTATACTAGCAAAAATATAATACATGTATTTACCTCAGATACTGGAACTTGTCTCAAAAAGTCTGCCAATCCACATAACAAAGAAAACCCCATTGTCACAGATGGTCTGTTGAAAATAAAAAAGAAGACATCAACTTATACATTGAAAATGCCAAATTTTGAATCATAAAACAATTATAAAACAATATTAAAAGACAATGTAGCTAACTGTACCCAAAATTATACAATTATAGCTGTTTATTAGAAAATATAGACAATTATTTATTCAGTGGAAAACAACAAATAAAAAGACTCTTTATAATGGAATAAGACAACTGAATATCTAAGACCTACATGTACTTACATTTGAATGAGTGGAGGTCTGGTGTTTGATCCTTGCTCAACCAGTGGAACACAACAGAACAGAAGACCTTTCTACAATAATAAAATATTTTTCATAATGCCCTAAGTTTGTATAACTTTCTTATTTTTAAACTACCTATCTTATGATTCTAAGCATCTATGATACCTCAATTGTTTAAATTTAGAAACAAATATAAAATCCAGACATTTTATGTTTTAGTGATTGATTGATTGATTGATTGATTGATTGATTGAGATGGGTGGATTGGATTTATTGATTAATTGGAGGGTGGAATTGCTGAGTAATTAAATATGACTAGTGGTCTAAACAGTACTTGGTTGTATGTGTCTCAAATAAATCTGAACATGATCTACATGGTAATTTTACAACAGTTAGATCATCTGTAGTCGATTATTGTATTTGTTCTGTAGATTTTTTACCTGTTGTATATAATTTAGATATTTTAGAATTTAGTCGTTTGTTTTCTGATATACATTGTGCTCTAAAGTTCGAATTTGTATTTAAAACTAGTAAACCTAATAAACCTAAACATACAGTTGACGAAAACTTGGAATTAGTTAGATCTTGGAGTAATGAAAAATCCTTAGATTATTGTAAAAATTTAAACACTGAAAAGATTCAATATGTATTAAATGAACTAAATACAGTTGATATTTCTACAATAGATGCAGATTATATAAATAATATGTGTAATTATGTAGCTGATGTGTTGTTGGAATCAGCTAAAACCACGTTTGGTACTTATTCACCAAAAATTTCTAACTCTGTTAGTAATAAAAATGAATGGTTTAATAATGAGTGTTTTTGTGCTCGTAAAAAATTCCATAAATCTAAAAGGTTGTATAAAAAGTATGGATCACATCTATTCAAAAATGAAATGAGGTGTGCTGAAAGAATATATAAATCTACTTTAGATAGAAATATAAGAAATCATAGGTTAATGTTACAGAAAAAACTTAAAAAACTTAGATCATCTGATCCTAAAGAGTACTGGAAACTACTGAATAAGCAGGGAAATAAAAAATGTAATATACCTTTAAGTGAATTTTATAACCATTTTAAAAATATGCATATAAATGTAGAATGTAGTGATGATAATGTCCCTGTAGATAATGTTCCGCAAGATTGTGATATTTTGAATTCAGAAATTACTGATGAAGAAATAATTAAATGTGTACAGAATTTAAAATATAACAAAGCTGCTGGTTTAGATAAAGTATTGAATGAATATATTGTATACTCAATTGATAAACTTTTACCTGTATATAAAACTTTGTTTAATATTGTGTTTGACACGGGTATAATTCCTGAACCATGGTGTATTGGTAATATTGTACCAGTATATAAAAATAAAGGTAGTGTTGATAATATTGAAAACTATAGGCCAATTACATTACTTAGTTGTATAAGTAAACTTTTTACATCAATTTTAACTCATAGATTAAACAAATTTGCCGAAGATTATGATATTTTATGTGAAAATCAGTCAGGTTTTAGACAGAGTTATTCTACATTAGACAACATTTTTGCGTTACATTGTTTATTTGAACTTTTCCGTTGTAATAGAAAAAAACTTTTCTGTGCTTTTATTGATTTCAAATCAGCATTTGACAAAGTGTGGCGTAATGGGCTGTGGATGAAACTGTTAAACAATAATATATCTGGTAAATGCTATAGGTTTATTGTTAACATGTATCATAATACAAAATCTAGAATTTCCGTGAATGGTGCATACTCTGATTATTTTGTATGTAGTACAGGGGTACGGCAAGGTGAAAGCTTGTCTCCCTTTCTATTTGCAATTTATTTAAATGATCTTGAAGCTTTTTTGATTAATAAAAATGTTATTGGCACCCCAACTTTATCCTCAGAATTAGTAAAAGAATTAGGTGTTTATTTAAATTTGTTTATGTTATTGTATGCAGATGACACTGTACTTATATCTGAAACAAAAGAGGATTTACAAAACCAACTAGTTTATTTTTCTGAATACTGCAAACAATGGAAATTAACTGTTAATGTATTAAATCAGAAGTTGTTATTTTTTCAAGAGGTAAAATTTCAAAAAATGTACATTTTTATATAGATGACAAAGAGTTAAAAATTGTTAAAGAGTTTAAATATTTAGGTATTATTTTTAGTAGATCTGGTTCCTTCTTAGCTACAAAGAAATATTCGTGTGATAAAGCCACTAAAGCTATGTATGCAGTGATTAAAAAGTCTAGACTTTATAATTTATCTATTGAATGTCAACTTGATTTATTTGATAAAATGGTAGTTCCAGTTTTGTTATATGGATGTGAAATTTGGGGTTTTAGTAATTGTAATATGATAGAAAAAATACAATTAAAATTTTGTAAACTTCTTTTACATGTTAAAAGGTCAACACCAAACTTTTTTGTTTATGGTGAATTATATAGATTTCCTCTAATTATAGCTATAAAAACAAGAATCATAAGTTATTGGGCGGATCTTATTGTTGGTAAAGAAAGTAAATATTCTTCTACACTTTATAATCTTTTATATATGAAACATATTAATGGTATTAACTTTAATTGGATTACTAGAGTAAAAACTATTTTAGAAGAATGTGGCATGAGTTATATTTGGTCTTCACAAACATTTTGTAGCAAACCATGGTTAGTTAAGTCTGTTAAGCAAATACTCTGTGATCAATTTTTACAGAAATGGATAAGTGATTGTAATACATCATCTAAAGGTTTATCTTACAATTTATTTATGCTTTCTAATTTTGAATTTCCCTATTATTTAACCTCTAGTTTATCATGTAAAAATAAAATTATCTTAAGTAAGTTTAGATCTAGTAATCATCGTCTCCCAATTGAAACCGGTCGTTGGCAAAATGTTCCTAGAGAAAATAGATTATGTCATTTATGTTTTAATGATATTGGTGATGAGTATCATTATATTTTGTCTTGTAATGTATTGTCTGATATTAGAACTAAGTATATACCTTTTTATTTCCGTCATAACCCAAATACTATAAAGTTTTATCATCTTTTTGCAACTAAGAAACTATCTGTGCTGAAAAACTTGTGTACTTTTATTACTATTATTTATGAGAGAGTCAGTCCTCCAGGTTAGTGTGTAATATAGATAATATAGATAATATAGTAATATAGATAAAATTATATTGTAACTCACGCATGTAAATATATTGTTGTATTATATACTTATATTGTACATGTTCTCTTTATTGTAAATTTGCAATGTGAGAATAAAGAACTTGAACTTGAACTTGAACACTTTTGATTGGGGATAACACTTTTTTTGTTGTTTCTTCTTGTAAAAAGATTCACCATCAAACCACAGTCTACTTCATAACATTTGTGCAGTACTATTACCTCATAAGTATGGGGAATCAAATGGCATTTTTTTCATAAAAAAGTATAAAATGTATTCTGACAAATTAAGTCAAAATTTTTCATGAAACCTCCACACAATTGTTAAGAGGTATTTTTATGAAAAGATATTGTGGCAATCCCTGTTGGTTGGTTTATTGGCTAGTTGGTTTACTGGTTGGTTGGTTTATTGGTTGGTTGATAGCAGATAACATTTTATCATTAAGGATTGGTTGATTGGTATATTCACTGTCTGCCTGATAAATTATATTTTGAAAGCACCAACAGTCCTTTCAATTTCCATAACCTTGACTACTTGACTGAGCGTTTTCACTGTTGATTTAATGATGGATGATTAATTTGACTGATTGATTTAATTACCTTGATGACCGATATTTTTCTGATTGATTGCTTGATTAGAATGGATGGATTGTTTAACAGTACAATATAATATAAGTTGGTTGCTCTGGTGGAAAATTAACTGGTTATTAAAAGGTTAAATATTTCTGCGAGAATCATCTTATTAGTTACATGTTATTGAAAAATTTTGTCTACATTTTTAAATTTCATGTGCTATGATTTAGTTGATCATTTTCAAACATCTACTTATAGATACCTGTTCTACTACAACAACTGGCCATACTTTTCCGGCACTTGTTGTGACTTCAAACACAGGTTTCTGTTCAAACTTTCTACATGTGTCTCTTGCAGGAATAAACTGAAAAACAAAATAGTACATACCGGGGTACCATTCATTGAACTTTTCATTCCATGCCCTGGACAATTCATACCATACCTCTTGTAAACAAATTTGAATTTTTGTACAAAATTTTTGTTGTATTATTTTTCATGACAGCAGAACACACCATGGACAATTTATATCAAACCCTTCATCACCATTGATTTCATTGGAGATGTTCATCTAGGCAGTCACTTTATCACCTTTTTCAAGTGACTAAACAACCCATAGTAATACACTTTTAAGTGATATTATAAAGGATCAAATTAAGTAAGCTTTACACATCTTGATCATTTTCTTAACACCAGTGTTATACAAGCTGTATACAAGACAGAAACCGAGAATAAGTATGCAATCGCAGACTGTATGTGAGATATAGCTGGTTGTTTGTTGGCCTTTTTTAAAATATAAACAGAGTAAATGAAAATCAGATTTAAAGGCTGAGTTTCTGTAATTATATAAGTTTCAAGTCCAAGTGAGGTTTCAAATGCAACTGACAATACCACTTAGCTATGTTCATCTGGAATTAAATTCCTTATTTTTCATTTTTCTTCCTCTTCTGTAAATGCCTTTAATTGGCCACGAACATACTGGTATGTGTATTAGTAATTTTTGAATGATTATATCTATATATAGAAGGTAACAGTTTTGAAGTCAAAGAAAAAAATCATGTACAAAAATAAATAAGTGGATAAGGACAAATAGAAAATGCTAACAAACTGATATTTATACTTTACCTTATCAATGCCTTCTCTATGTCCAAGTTCAAATAATAAACCATTTATAAATTCTGGAATGTTACAAATCTGTACATAGTTATCTCCTTCTATGTTTTTAGCTTTCTTTTCGACTGTGGGAAATACTCTATAATTAATATGCAAAAAGAAAAAAGAAAAGTAATCTGAATTATTTATCAATGACATAAAACTTCCTTTGTATATACTTAACTTACAGTTACAAAGTGCACCGGTAGTTTGGGTAGCTTACAGTGCAAAAGGTATACTGGCTTTAAATCCCAATCCAAATGTGATAATCCTTCACATTTTATAACTGTAATTAAAATGCTCTTACTGCAAATTCCATTTTAGTGCATATATTTAGCTATAGTAGTCCTGTTCTTGTCATCATTAGAAGACTTGAAAGCATTTCAAAATAATTTAATTTCGAAATTTGGTTATTCATATATCATTCTGCAATATAAAATTAGCGAAAATTTACATGCTCATTTTTCTCGCTATACTCAATTTAACCATGCAATCATAATAATGCTAAATATGAAGGGTGTGGCTTATATATCATTCCATTTCATTGGCTAAAACTGTTTGTTGATGACAGTTCCAATGTAGAGGAGATTTTGTTTCAATTATTTAAAAAAAAAATCAAGAAAAATGAAACAAAACATTGTTTTATGTTTTAGTTTGTTTAAGGTTAAATTATAAGGAATAACTTGTTTTAACAAGTTTATTGAGTCATAACATTGAAAAATGTATGCACACTTTTTCATAATGCACTATTTAGGAAATGTGAACACAGTTTTTCATGTTATGACTCAATAAACTTGTTAAAAAACAAGTTATTCTTTAAATGATAGACCTACTTGTTTGTTGTATAATGTATAATCTGGTGAACTCATGGAATCAAGGAAGCTAGATTGGATTAACTCATGATGAATGATTAATGAATAACAAATGCCTGGAATGTGTCACCAGCAAGTGCTGAGAATATCATTATATTCAAATCCATTCTTAACAGCCATTTGTATCACCATCAATTGAAATTTTATTAAATTTTATGAATATGACGAATGTCTGGACAACTTTAATGTAAAAAATATCAGACTGTCAAGTTCCTCCTTAAAGCTATGATATGGTGTCAACAGTGGTTAAACAGGATAAAATTGTGAAGGGAGTAATAATCATGTCTAGTATAAGTGACCTGGATTCCTTCATTTTCTGTTTTGTAACTGTCAAGATATGATGTTCTATTAAGTGCACCATTATAACCCCAGACCATTCAGATATCGATTAGTTTCGACTAGTTTTTACAAGGTCCTATCATCTTCATAATTTGTACATAGTATTTCTCTTATTTCATTGTTTGCATCCTTCCTTTCTATTCTCTTATTCTGATAAAGAGATAATTAAGTTTTTCATTTTCAAAACTTATATATAAAATCTTATTTTTACCTAGAAAATAGCAAACGAGATTGAATCTCAGATTGTGACGATTGAGGAATGGATACGATCCATAGTGATCTTAAACTCATTTTAGTAACAACAATTAACTTTGTTCATTCTGACAAAGTGAAAGTAAATAAGGCGTTTATATATTCTTGTTATCGCCCCTGAATTTCACGTGTCTCGGGTTAATTAACAAGTGCGCTGTCGCATGAGAAATGTAAGCCCTATGAGAACTGCAGATTCCGTTTCCGGTTTCCGGTAAAACTTGCATTTCTCATGGAAGGGGATATGAGATTTACAAGTCCATGAGATTCACAAGTCTTCACCATTTTCGCTAACAGAGGAAGTAATTCAGCAATATATATGTAATAAAACGTATGGATCAAGAAACTACGTTACAAGTATCTTACAAAAACGTGTGTACATCTTGGCTTTATGACATTCTTGATATTTATTTACGTACTGTACGTCTGTAGCGAAATACACGGGGACTTACCCGAAAATGCCCCAAAATACCCGAAAATTGCAAAAATCACACAAAACTACTAGAAGACATAATTCAGCATTTTAATGATTAGAATACCAAATAAGTCACTTAAAATATACGTCTCGTTGCTTAAATTTGACTGTAGGCCTAAAATACGATTTTTGACCCAGTTTAACTATTTGTTTATCACACTAGTCGTATCCTACCTCAAACTGGACCTATCAAAATCGTATCAAGCCGGGAATACTAAATCTTAATACAAGTGAATGTCACTGTATCGTGCATTTACATTGATTTGGTTTAAAGATGAATTAAGTTTTCCAATTTTCTTAATTTTTTTTTTTCTAAAAATAAATATATATTAAATTGATGACTTGTAATCAAAATCCATGTGATTCATTTTCAAAAATTTAATTCCTATTAGCTGTAAACAAACAGAATCTTCTAACATGTTGGTCACATATAACATTTATAATTATTAGCTTGGAGTATGTGCACTGATATACACACTTGAATGTATAAAAAATTTGCATTGATTGTCCGTCATAAATATCCAAATGTATTTTTAATGGTGTTATTTCTTCCTTTACAATGTCACAAATGACAATTTTTTTTTTAAATTCTGTTTAATTTATCGTATTTAACAGTTTTATAAGTTGTGTTTACACCATCCATTCTTTTAATGATGTTACAATGTTCTATAATTAGATCCTGCAGGTCTGCATCTGGCTGAGAAATTACTGCTATTTCTATATTTATTTGAGCTTTTGTTTCTTGGAACCAAACATAACATTGTTCATTTGTAACAAAATTACCAATAAGTAGATCAGCACCGTTTGAATTTTTTCCTAGAAAAACTTAATTCAGCTTTACGAAGCAAAGCATGTGATTGACTATATAAGAAGGTACGTACCAAGATTTGACATGTGACATCGGTTTACTATCCCAGCATTTAAAATTTATTCCATTTGGTTGGATGAGTGCTGTTTTATGTTGACTCAGCAAGTTTTCAGATGTTCACAACAAGGCTTTTTCTTATTGATCTCAGGAATAATGTAAACTCAAGATCATACTGTACAAGATATTGTGCAAGTTTTTATTGGGGTGCTTAATTTATAAGTGGACACATGTACATTCTTATTTAGAAAATAGATAGATTCCATCCCTCATTATTAATCTGACATTTTCCAATTCTGGAAATATGGAACATAAAGGGCCTGTAAACTTGTCCAAAAATACAATTTCATATTCTGAAGATGTGAAATATTTTCTTTAAACAGAAAAACCTAATAAGTACCACACATTTATTAGAAGATACCACATGGTACAGTTGTGAGCCTTAGCAACCATTAAAACCACACAGCCAATCATACAAACAGGAAGACCACAGACTTCCAATAGAAGAGCTTTGGGTTTGTCCCCAAGTAAGACTGCAGTTAGCCTCCAGTGTTTTGTGAGAATATTCTCTAAGTGAATGTAAACATGTCTCAATAAAAGTGGAAGAATTTGACTGGGGCATAAAACACCATTTTATGATGGAGGTCAATTCTGAGATGTTGGAGGAATTCAGAGTACCAGAGAAGACTATATCCACCTTATTTAATAGTGACAAATTTTATCACAATAGGAACTGCCTAGGTGGAATTCAAATCTTAGCAATGAGAGTTACATCTGTTATTTAGTGCTTTAAACCACTGAGCTAGCAGTGACAATGTCTCAATACAATAAATTCAGCCAAATCACAAAATGATTTCATTTTAAAAGCCATCTGAAGTTTTGTAAGAATCATTATATGTCACAGATAATGTATTATTATTAACGTGACAGTTAAATATATAATGGAGTGGAATAATGATGTTTAATGTCCAAATCAAGATTCTAACAATTATATCAATCAATTCAGTTCTGGGGTGGAAGAAGGAAACTAAAGTCCCAAGACTTTTGGCAAGATAACTAACAAACTTTTTCACACAAGAATCTGCAAAGTGGGAATCTAACTTAGGTGGAGAAAGGTGCTGTGACCCTTAAGCTGCATTTTACACCACCTGGACACCAAGGCCCCTGGTTTCAATTCAGTCTGCAGATAAGACACTTAAATGCATAATGACATAAAATGCAGTTTGTACATAGCTCTTTACAATCTGAATAAAACTGTTAACTTAATTTGGGTTGTTAATAAACATATTGACACTAGGCCCCTGGATGAGGTACTCACTGACAGTGATTATGTGCCACGTACTGTTTATTTTGTACATGAACAAGCACTTACAAAGGCACCAGTACCAGCCAAACCACACTTAGAATAAATTTCATAGAATTATAGTGCCACCTTGTCAAATTTTTCAAAAATTAAATTCTTTTGACATCTTCAACAAAGCTTATTTATGAATCAAATTACTTTTTTGATTAATGAAAATAATCTAAAATAAAAAATCAAACTATTACAGCTTAAATATAAGAAGATGATAAAACTTGAGACATGTCAATCATTTTTCCCACTTAGTTAAAAGTTGAAATATTGTTTACCTGATTACCCAACCCATGATTAACACTAAATTCAATTCAGTTTGTTAACAAGTAAACTTTGGCAGCCCAAACAATAATATTTATATGTAAGTGGCTGCTGGATAACAACAATAATTAAAAAAAAAACCAAAAAAACAAACTTTTAGCAGGTAATTGGAAATATTAAAATCAAATGATTAATCCTTCTATTAATTAATAAATAAATCTATTGATATTTTTAGGTTTAATTTATGAAATAATTTCATTTTTATAAATTTGTTGGTTGTTGTAAGTCTTTTAACCAGGCTACTTTTATCAAAAATATTATTATTATTATTATTATTATTATTATTATTACCTAACAAAGAATAATCACATTAAGCAGGTTATTAATTATTATTTAATTCCCTTTTAGGCTAATACACACCTTATCTTTTTATTATTATTGTAAAGGTTGAAAAAGAAGCATTTTCTTAGACTTGCCCTCTAAATATTGTCACCAGCTTTTAAAGACCACCTGTCTAAGCAGATACTTTTGCTCTTCTTAACATAGTCAAAGTTTCCTCTGACCCTACACACATAGACTGCCTTACGGCTGTGTGTAGGCACAGACAGTATATGTGTGTATGTTCAGAGGAAAATCAGACTATTCCCAATGGTGATCACTGAAAACAGGTTTCACTGTACTTTATTAATACATAATATTATATAAATTATATATATTTTAATGATAAATGACTAATAAATTCAACAGAACACATAAATGAAGTGAATGAGTTTTAGATTTGTCAGCCGGCTGCAATGTTGACCATAGTGGGAATTTTTAACAGAAAAACAGTAAAAGACATTAAAATTCATCTATCTAGCCATTAGAAATGTCAGCCAGGCCACATAAGTGACCATAGTGGATATTTTAAGTAGAAAAACAGTGAAAGCCACAAAACACATCTATTTGGCCATTACAAATGTCAGCCAGGCCACATAAGTGACCATAGTGGATATTTTTAGTAAAAAAAACAGTAAAAGCCATAAAAACACATCTATTTGGTCATTAGAAATGTCAGCCAAGCCACATATGTGACCTAAGTGGAGTTTTTTAGAAGAAAAGCTGTAAATCCAGTTAAAACGCATTTAAACCATTTAACCATTAGAAATGTCAGCCAGGCTGCAATGTTGACCATAGTGGGAATTTTTAACAGAAAAACAGTAAAAGCCATTAAAATTCATCTATCTAGCCATTAGAAATGTCAGCCAGGCCACATAACTGACCGTAGTGGGAATTTTTAGCAGAAAAACAGTAAAGGCCATAAAAACGCATCTATTTGGCCATTAGAAATGTCAGCCAGGACACAATGTTGATCTTAGTGGGAATTTTAGCAAAAAAAAAGTAAAATTCAATTAAAACACGTCTACGTTATCCATTAGATTTGTCAGCCAGGCTGCAATGTTGACCATAGTGAGGACTTTTGGAAGAAAACAGTAAAAGCCATAACAACACATCTATTTGGCCATTAGAAATGTCAGCCAGGCCACATAAGTGACCATAGTGAATATTTTTAGTAGAAAAACAGTAAAAGCCATAACAACACATCTATTTGGCCATTAGAAATGTCAGCCAGGCCACATAAGTGACCATAGTGGATATTTTTAGTAGAAAAACAGTAAAAGCCATAAAAACACATCTATTTGGCCATTAGAAATGTCAGCCAGGCCACATAAGTGACCATAGTGGATATTTTTAGAAAAAAAACAGTAAAAGCCATAAAAACACATCTATTTGGTCATTAGAAATGTCAGCCAGGCCACATATGTGACCTAAGTGGAGTTTTTTAGAAGAAAAGCTGTAAATCCAGTTAAAACGCATCTATTTAGCCATTAGATTTGTCAGCCAGGCTGCAATGTTGACCATAGTGGGAATTTTTAACAGAAAAACAGTAAAAGACATTAAAATTCATCTATCTAGCCATTAGAAATGTCAGCCAGGCCACATAAGTGACCATAGTGGATATTTTAAGTAGAAAAACAGTAAAAGCCATAAAAACACATCTATTTGGCCATTAGAAATGTCAGCCAGGCCACATAAGTGACCACAGTGGATATTTTTAGTAAAAAAACAGTAAAAGCCATAAAAACACATCTATTTGGTCATTAGAAATGTCAGCCAAGCCACATATGTGACCTAAGTGGAGTTTTTTAGAAGAAAAGCTGTAAATCCAGTTAAAACGCATCTATTTAGCCATTAGATTTGTCAGCCAGGCTGCAATGTTGACCATAGTGGGAATTTTTGACAGAAAAACAGTAAAAGCCATTAAAATTCATCTATCTAGCCATTAGAAATGTCAGCCAGGCCACATAACTGACCGTAGTGGGAATTTTTAGCAGAAAAACAGTAAAGGCCATAAAAACGCATCTATTTGGCCATTAGAAATGTCAGTCAGGACACAATGTTGATCTTAGTGGGAATTTTAGCAAAAAAAAAGTAAATTCAATTAAAACACGTCTACATTATCCATTAGATTTGTCAGCCAGGCTGCAATGTTGACCATAGTGGGAATTTTTAACAGAAAAACAGTAAAAGCCATTAAAATTCATCTATCTAGTCATTAGAAATGTTAGCCAGACAACATAAGTGACCATAGTGGATATTTTTAGTAGAAAAACAGTAAAAGCCATAAAAACACATCTATTTGGCCATTAGAAATGTCAGCCAGGCCACATATGTGACCTAAGTGGAGTTTTTTTTAGAAGAAAAGCTGTAAATCCAGTTAAAACGCATCTATTTAGCCATAAGATTTGTCAGCCAGGCTACAATGTTGACCATAGTGAGGATTTTTGGAAGAAAAAAAAGTAAAAGCCATTTAAATTCATCTATGTAGCCATTAGAAATGTCAGCCAGGTCACATAAGTGACCATAGTGGATATTTTTAGTACAAAAACACTAAAAGCCATAAAAACACATCTATTAAGCCATTAGAAATGTCAGCCAGGCCACATAAGTGACCATAGTGGATATTTTTAGTAGAAAAACACTAAAAGCCATAAAAACACATCTATTTGGCCATTAGAAATGTCAGCCAGGCCACATATGTGACCTAAGTGGAGTTTTTTTTAGAAGAAAAGCTGTAAATCCAGTTAAAACGCATCTATTTAGCCATTAGATTTGTCAGCCAGGCTACAATGTTGACCATAGTGAGGATTTTTGGAAGAAAAAAAACTAAAAGCCATTTAAATTCATCTATGTAGCCATTAGAAATGTCAGCCAGGTCACATAAGTGACCATAGTGGATATTTTTAGTACAAAAACACTAAAAGCCATAAAAACACATCTATTAAGCCATTAGAAATGTCAGCCAGGCCACATAAGTGACCATAGTGGGAATTTTTAACAGAAAAACAGTAAAAACCATTAACACACATCTATTTGGCCATTACAAATGTCAGTCAGGACACAATGTTGATCTTAGTGGGAATTTTAGCAGAAAAACAGTAAATCCAATTAAACACGTCTACTTTATCCATTAGATTTGTCAGCCAGGCTGCAATGTTGACCATAGTGATAGTGAAGATTTTTGAAAGAAAAAAAAGTTAAAGCCATTGAAATTCATCTATTTAGTCATTAGAAATGTCAGCCGAGCCACAATTTTGACTGTGGGGGGAATTTGACAGACAAACGGTAAAAGCCATTAAAATTCATCTACTTTATCCATTAGATTTGTCAGCCAGGCTGCAATGTTGACCATAGTGGGAATTTTTAACAGAAAAACAGTAAAAGCCATTAAAACGCATCTATTTGGCCACTGGAAATGTCAGCCAGGACACAATGTTGATCTTAGTGAGAATTTTAGCAGAAAAACAATTAATCCAATTAAAACACAAAAACATAAAATCTCTTCCATGCACCATTGTAAGTCAGAAATTAAAAAAAAAAAAAAAGAAAAAAAAAAAAGAAAAAGAATGGCGTCACTGGGATTTGAACCCTCGACCCTTGGGTTGCTAGAATTGAAAATGAAAAAGGTAAAAAAAAGCGACTTGTATTTTACAGAATTTCATGAAAATTGTCAAACATATGTTTCTCCACAAAGAAAATGTTGTTTGGAAAAAGGATTCACCTAAATTTATTCATTATTGTAATTTTGGTAAAAAAGTACTAGTATTTACATGTATAAAAAATAAACGCAAAAACGCGTCAACTATGTAGGACCTACATTTGGTAGCTATGGCAACCAAAAACACAAATCTGAAAGGCAATGTTCTATAGATGCTTTTGACCAAGTTTGAACAAAAAGTGACCAGAAGTTTGTGAGAAGATGTCGTTTGAAGCAATTGTTGACTGACGGATGGATGGACAGACGACGGAGGGTCTGCCTCAGGTGAGCTAAAAATCATGTCCAATGTAAAATTTTAGAAAAGTTGTTATTTATAGATGGTGGATGACACTGTGAATAGTGCTTCCTGGACAATACTTAATTGTTACAAAATCTTTACACATATCCAATGTTTTTTAATTAAAATGATGCTTTTTTTAAATGTATGAATGAGAAAAATTTATTGAAAATTTCAAAAAAATAAAAATGAAATAAAATATGATAAGATAAAATAAAAAAAGAATTTTGTTCATTTTGATAAATGGATTATTAATAACTAATAGTGAAATTTGTACATGATGGCTTTCCAGAAATCTTACAATCCTATATTGGGGATATTTTCTTATTACCTTGCAAAAAAAAATTTTTCGCCTTTGCTTTGAAATATTCTCTTTTATTTCTTGCTGCTTTTGATGAATTATCCATAAGTTCATCAGGATATATCCTATAGTTAGAGGATATAAAGCTGACAATCTGTTGGTACTTCAATATTCTTGCATCACCAACATTTTCATACACCTCTCAATAATTTAAGAGTTTTCATTGGCTATTGTTTTTAAATAACAGAATAAACTTGCAAATTCAGAGATGTATTTTTTTACATGACTAATATACAAAAATAACTTTTGTATTTGTAAAGCAATTGTGTGACATCCTAAATTCTACCCATGTTGTTTGTTAGGTAGGAAAAAGGTGTTAGAATTTGAAGCAATGCAACAAATTTTTTGAAAGTGACACCCAAAATACCTGGCTGTGAAATTCAAAATATATTGGCATATCTACAGTATCCTCAATTGTATTTATAGATATTGTTATTATGAATTAGATTGAAAAAAAGGAAGAAAAAAAAAAAACATTGTGATTTATATTCACAGTATTTAAAAAAAAAGATTAAATTTTAATCATACATTGTTTATAGAATAAAGTTTCAGGAATAAAAATTTCATTATCAGCCAAAAGTGTTAATTAGTTATAACAATTTAAGAGATGAGTATACTTATTAATGTTTTGAAATGTTAAAATTAATTTAAATTATTCTCCATGACTGAATCAATTATTGAGTAATATAAACAAAATCTAATTTTTTTTTTCAAAATTGATTAAAAAAAAAAAAAAACAAATCCATTACTTGTCATCCCTGCTCCCCTTGGAAGTAGGTATTGATTGTTTCAACATTCAAAATTTAAGAAAATAACAATGATTAATAAATAATGTGCTCATAAATCAAATCACACAATCCTAATTGTAAAATTGATTATCTGCATGTTTTTTTTTTTAATGTTTGCTCATTTTTCCCAACCCTATGATATAATCAAAATATAAATGTCAGTATATTTCTCAATGGAAATGAAACAACTATATTTGTATCAGTATAAAGACTAAAATAAGCATCCTTGTTTGTGGGTATTTCAACAATTAAATGAAAATTGGATGTTAAAAAAAAGATATAAAAAAGGATTAAACATTCACTTATGCCAATAAGCAAGTATCTATCAACACAACTTTTCAATCTGCTTGTAAATAAACAGGCGTCATATCCAGATTTATAGTGCACAGGTACATGTGCATATCCTGTTCAGACACATTATAATGACTCTTGGTTGACCAGTCCTTGCTCTATTATGTCCTCTTACACTGAGCTTTAAGCTGAGAAATAAAGTTGTAAACCAAACTATTAAAATTATATAGGAATTACACTCCAGAAGAATGTTTAAGATGTTTTAATCTGAATTAATAGCAAGTAAATCGGGCAAAACAAGTGAGCATTTATGGTAACTAAGGCTTCCATGTTTACAGAAAATTGTAAATCTTTACAGGATTGGCATTAAAGAAAATGATGCCAATTATATGAACGATGCGTAAAATGTGTTGATTTTTGTTAGTGCACCAAGCATAAATGCTGCTCTTTGAATGACCTTCTGCACATGACACATGCTTTAAAAATAAACAAGTGCTCGGTTGGTGTAAAAATCATGGGTTAATTAAAGTACCAAAGTCAATTTACCATAAATATCACAATATAATTTATTTGTTTATAACAGAGCATTTGCATTAACTAATATATAAGTTTATCGATGTCAAAATAACACAACCGTTTACTTGTGTAAATGTGGAAGCATGAATGGTTACACTAATGAAAATAGAAAAAAATAATGAAATCTGATATTAACAAACATATATATATCTTGATTTTAAAAATCAGTGATAACTTGATACTTTGTAGTTGGGGCAATAATCATTTATGATACGACCTCAGTGAATTTCAAAAGTCTGTGCATTGTCTCCCATTTGATAAGCTTAACCTATATTTGATATTCATTAAATATGCATTGCAAAATAATAATATGCATAGCAAAAATTTACTTATTTCTGAGACAGTAAACTGCACTGGCTTTCAAAGCCCGATATATGTATTTTTGTCTTCATCAAATTCTTTACTAGCTTTGACACATAACTTTTGTATTTTTATTACCATGAAAAAACAACTATAAATATTGCTCACACAGGCAAGATGCGAGCACCTAATTAACTGTGTTACTTCGGGCAACGGATTAACTTATTGATAAAAGGGTGTTTCTACTTTCATTTTCGTTTTGCTTGCAGTCCAAAGGGAACGGTTTGTATATATTTGCTTTTGTGCATTCATACATCCATTTAATACGTTTTATTGATGAATGAAACAAACCCAAACAGTTTACACAGCTGTCAGGGCAGGTTAATGGAAAAATGCATATATTTCTTCACTGGAAACGATGAAAGTCTACATTTCACCGTCTTCCGCATCCCATTTCTCATACCGGAAAAGACCCTAAACATTGCGCATGCGTGCTTGTATTTCTCATAAGACTGACAGATCTCACGCTACAGCGCACATGATCATCAAAAGTTTATTAGTTTATTGTATAGTATGATTGTAGGTTACACTTTAAACACAAATTAATATTGTATTCCTAATTTTATTGAAAAATAAAGGTATTGAAACATTATGTTTTCTTAATATTTAACTCTTATGGATTTCTTCATTACAAAACTTAAAATTAGAAGAATTGGCAATTTAAAACCCGAAATATAATGTCCGGTACAAATTATTTTATGGTCCACTTAGTTTGGAAAAGAATGTAGATATTCATGTAAGTTTGAATATCCGTTCAATTCATTGTTGGTATTAAACAAAAATATTCCTTTGTCGAATCGAAACAAATTGTTTATCGACCCTTGAATTTGATGGACATTTTAAGTAGGGTATATTTAAATGACACACCGTTTCTGTGTAAACAACAGGAACAAAACACTACATTGACAAGGAAGTCAGGTCTCTGGATACTGTTCATAAAAGGTCATCTGAATACATGTGCTGACGTGACGATAGTCTCGTCGAAGAAAATGTCGGCGTCCCCTGAATCAGGAGGAACGGGGGACAGTGTAAGAAAGAGAAAAGGTGGTCAGAAGAATGACAAAAAAGCTACATCGGGGACCACAGAAGTTGTAGAAGACAACCAAGAAACAACTCGGGACCAAGTCGAACAACAACAGCCGCAACAACCAAACCAACACGTACCAGAAGTACTCTATATTCCATCAAACAGAATAGTTTTGGCAGTTCCGAAATGCGTATGTTACAGTGTTGTGGCAGTATTTGCGGTATGTTTTATCATAATGGGTGGTGTCATTGGAGATTTGGTATGGAAGAGATTTGTATATAAAGCTGATCCAGACCCTGATTTTGACCCATATCCAGCAATAACAGCGGCCATAGGTAAAGAAGGTGTAAACTTTTTCAAACAACACGACAGAGACAATGATGGTTATTTGTCTCTTGAGGAATTTGAAGCTATCTTCCACACTCTAAATGGTACAGGAATAAATGTAAGCATAAGTTTTTGTTTTAATGAAAAACCGTATGTGTTTGTAGAATATATAAAGTTCACATTATAACTCTTCATAAGAAGCACCCTTTCAAAAAAAGTTTAATTGAACGGAGTGATTATTCACACGTACGGTAGAATAACGCATGTTGTTGGCTGGCATTATTTACACGTACGCATGCGCAGTACGATAACTTATATCAGCCGTATACGGACAAGGTGTATGTTCAATGAAGTATATCGGACCTATGGTCCAATGATCTAATACGATACGATGAGTAATACAGGAATACATGAAATAAATTATCAAACTAATAAAACCATTTAAGATAAAATTATTATTAAATAAAAAGTTTGATAACGACAATATGTATAGAATTAAAAAATTATTATTTATAATAATAAAATAATCTTGTATAATAAAATAATAATAATAAAAAATCATGTATACTAATAATATAATTATTATCTTTTATCAACAAGAAATGAGAGCACATTTAATAAAATGCTTAGAACAATCTGAATTTACCCCATTTCCACATTTCATAAAGCCAAATAGGCGTAACATAACAAAACATGGTCGACAAAAAATAGAAATATATTGCCGTTGCAGGAATATGTATGACCAGAAATTGACGAGATGGTTGAATGTATTAATTGCGGTGAATGGTTCCATGTATCTTGCGTAGATTCTGGACCAGAATTTGGCAAAGTCTAATTCAACTTATTTTTGCAGCGATTTTTGTAATATGGAAAAACAATTGAATTAATTATTAAAAGTTCTCTGTAAATAGTAGTTAAGTGATATTTGAAATAATTATTTCATAAATAAATTTGTAAGGCCGGCACGAAAATTATCGGAGGTGATCAGTTTCGGCTTTATTCGTGAGATCCACATTCTATGTTCAACTTCTGATATATTGATTGTCCATATTTTTTTTTCATATATTGGTTATCCATTTTAAACAAAACACACACAAAAAAAAAAAAATTCAAAATAAACAGTAAAATTTTTCTTAAATCAAAATCATCGGGATGGATAACTAATCAAATAAATGGATCCCGTGAGAACCACGTCCTCGTCATGGGATCTGGAAACATGACAAGTTATTATATGAAATATTATACAAATATAACAAAAATATTCATTAGCAATATGATGTTTTAAATAAATAAATATATCGGTAATTATTATATAATTTATAAATATTTATATAATATTGCATATAATAACTCTTCATGGCTAAGTGTTTTCTATTATATTAAACAAGTTATTAAACGCAATATTATACAAATATTACAAAAATATTCATTATCAATATGATAAATATTTAAATAAATAAATAAATACATCAATAATTATTATATAATTTATTTAATATTGCATATAATAACACTTCATGGCTAAGTGTTCTCTATAATAATAAGCGTATTAAATAGTCCGATATACTTCATTAATTGAACATATACGGCTGATATAAATTATCGTACTGCGCATGCGTACGTGTGAATAATGCCAGCCAACAACATGCGTTATTCTACCGTACGTGTGAATAATGTCGGCCTTAATTGAAACCATCATGCAAAGAGTATCATCTGTTTATCAGATTTACAAATAAGACATTCAAATGTAATGGGGGGGATAGGAAAATTGGATATTATGTACTTTGTTAATTTTATTGAAAATGACAAGTTAAATGGTTTATTAAGTATGTATTTGTTTAATATCTGCTAAATGTTCACATTTTCCGCTAACATTGTATGCATTTTGAATCTACATAGAATTCATGTACACAATACAACATTATAGTTTAATAAAGTTTAATTATATCCCCTCCTTTTAAGGAAGTTTAGAATTGTCTGTCAATCCATCTGTTGTCCCATTATTGTGTCTGCTTCATAACTTTCACATCTTTGGTTGGATTTTGATCAAATTTGTAACAGATCATACCAAATTTATGATTGTGGGTAAAAGGCCATGGTTAAATTCAAAAGGCCAGGTAGTAGATTATGTTAAGGGGTCTTATCTCCCAAGAGACTGATCTTGTTTGTTTATGAGAATCATGAATTTCCCCTCAACAAAAACTTGGTACCCAAATAAAAAAAATTGAAACTGTTACTCATGAAAACCTTAGAAAAATTATTAATAATTTTAATAATTCCTGATTATAGTTCATCATTATTAGCTTATAATTTTGTTACACACAATTATACAGTCAATTTCATTATAATCGAGTAAAGCTTTTTGAAATTTGTTATACATGTATTATTATTTGACTTGGTCAGAAAAAAATGAAACAGGAGTTTGCCATTAATAAAAAGTGATTAAAATCTTTAATTATTATGTCTGATTTTAGATAACCTCGACAGGAGTGCAGATAAGTCAGTCCATTGATGATGATGATGAAATTGTTACAGTGAGGTCATACTTTCAGCCTTTACTTCTGGAAACCATGACAAAAGATATCAATGATACGGTATGGTACATAAATAAGTTGTTAATTTCCAAGTTTTCTTTCTTTATCACACACACACACACACACACACACACACACACACACACACACACACCTTTTGTAATTATTTATTCAATAAACTGAAATATTGTTCATATTGGCTTAATAACTTTCAACTAAATTTTTGGCATCTTCTTTCTACATGTTTCATATGGTTTTGCTTGCTTTTTTAAAAAATTGTAATATTAAATTTAAGCTGTTAATTATCCCTAATATTAAAGAAGGCAACAATCTAGGACATAACAATGACCAAGTTTTTTATGCTATTGCAAAAGAAAAAAAAGTCAGTTATTGAAGTTTATTGTACCAGTATGTGTGTTTTATATGTGTTTGTCACTTTATAAGTTGTATAAATTGATCTTTTTTTATAAGGGTGAAGGTGGATTTTTCTCAGACAAGGGGGTACATGGTGGAGTACATATGGGTGGTATGTATCCAGGACCACCCCCTTCCATATTTAGAAAATGGGTATGTAGTTATAACAAATATTTTGTTTTGTGGATTTTTAAATTTGTGCATATTTGTAGTATTTTGATATCTGTTATATCATAGTAAAAATATTTCTGGTCAACATTTTAAGTGTATTTTATTTCTCAAAATAACAAAATTGCATTTCCTTGTAGCTTTCCATTTAAAATGTCAAATTAGGTGATTCCCAAACATTTACTGGAAAACATCTGATGAGATTATTTTTTAATTGCACTTATTTGGTGTACCAATATATAAATAAACCATTTTTGATTTAAAATCATTAAATATACACGTTATAAAGTTTTTCTTTTGTTTTTGAATTATTTCAGTTCCAGCAAAGTAGACATCTTGACACTTTAGCAGGACTGAAAAATTGGAAAACAGTAAATATGGAATGGATGAACTTTGGTGTTAGGCATTTTCAAGGTTTTCTCCCTCCAGATGAAAGCTACCTGAAAGATCTTGGTAGCGTGTATGACATTTATAAGGCAGATGGAGTATCATTGTTTGGTCATACTCGTGATTCAAGTAATCGTTACTATCCTCCAAGAGTCAAAGACAGTTTGGTTGGAATTCATCGACTATTAACAATGTTTCACCCCCGGCCATTTCTGCAGACAAGATTTGCACCACAGGGATCTGTTGCATGTGTAAGAGCTGTAAATGACCAATACATTGATATTGTTTTTAGGTAAACTATTATTTCTATCTGTGTGGCTGTATATGTGAGAGGATTTTTGTTAAACTTTTATTAGTCCCCTACCGGCGAAAGCCGAAGGGGACTATAGGTTTGCACTCTGTCTGTCTGTCCGTCCGTCCGTCTGTCACACCTCAGTTTTCCACACTTTTTTCTAAATGCTTTAAGATAATGAACTGATTTTTGGTATATGAGTCTTCCATGATGAGTTACAGATCAAGTTAACGTTTCGTTTCCATCTGCTTATTTTTACCGGAGTTATGACCCTTTGATCTTTGAAAATTCACAGAAATTTCTGTTTTTCACATGCTTTTAGATAATGAACTGATTTTTGGTAAATGA
Organism: Tegillarca granosa; assembly: GCA_029721355.1. Lineage (NCBI taxonomy): Eukaryota > Metazoa > Mollusca > Bivalvia > Arcoida > Arcidae > Tegillarca > Tegillarca granosa. The sequence goes on from CM056595.1 coordinate 48,462,795, forward strand.
GTCTACCATGATGAGTTACAGATCAAGTGTACATTTTGTTTCCATCTGCTCATTTTTACTGGAGTTATGACCCTTTCATCTTTGAAAATTCACAGAAATTTTAGTTTTCCTCACATTTTTTCTACACACTTTTAGATAATGAACAGATTTTTGGTATATGAGTCTACCATGATGAGTTACAGACCAAGTTTACGTTTCATTTCCATCTGCTAATTTTTACTGGAGTTATGGCCCTTTGATCTTTGAAAATTCACAGAAATTTTAGTTTTCCCCACTTTTTTTCTACACGCTTGCAGAAATGGAACTAATGTTTGGTATGTGACTCTACCATGATGAGTTGCAGATCAAGTTATCGTTTCATTCTGGTACACAAATTTTTACATGAGTTATGGCCCTTTGAACTTTGAAAATTCACTGAAATTTCAGTTTTCCGCTCTTGTTTTTAATTGATTTTGTTAATGAACTGATTTTTGGTGTATGAGTCTACCATGATGAGTTACAGATCAAGTTCACGTTTCATTTCCATCTGCTAATTTTTACCGGAGTTATGGCCCTTTGATCTTTGAAAATTCACAGAAATTTTAGTTTTCCCCACTTTTTTTCTACACGCTTGCAGAAATGGAACTAATGTTTGGTATGTGACTCTACCATGATGAGTTGCAGATCAAGTTACCGTTTCATTCTGGTACACAAATTTTTACATGAGTTATGGCCCTTTGAACTTTGAAAATTCACTGAAATTTCAGTTTTCCGCTCTTTTTTAATTGATTTTGTTAATGAACTGATTTTTGGTGTATGAGTCTACCATGATGAGTTACAGATCAAGTTCACGTTTCGTTTCCATCTGCTAATTTTTACTGGAGTTATGGCCCTTTGATCTTTGAAAATTCACAGAAATTTTAGTTTTCCCCACTTTTTTTCTACACGCTTGCAGAAATGGAACTAATGTTTGGTATGTGACTCTACCATGATGAGTTGCAGATCAAGTTACCGTTTCATTCTGGTACACAAATTTTTACATGAGTTATGGCCCTTTGAACTTTGAAAATTCACTGAAATTTCAGTTTTCCGCTCTTTTTTAATTGATTTTGTTAATGAACTGATTTTTGGTGTATGAGTCTACCATGATGAGTTACAGATCAAGTTCACGTTTCGTTTCCATCTGCTAATTTTTACCAGAGTTATGGCCCTTTGATCTTTGAAAATTCACAGAAATTTTAGTTTTCCCCACTTTTTTTCTACACGCTTGCAGAAATGGAACTAATGTTTGGTATGTGACTCTACCATGATGAGTTGCAGATCAAGTTACCGTTTCATTCTGGTACACAAATTTTTACATGAGTTATGGCCCTTTGAACTTTGAAAATTCACTGAAATTTCAGTTTTCCGCTCTTTTTTAATTGATTTTGTTAATGAACTGATTTTTGGTGTATGAGTCTACCATGATGAGTTACAGATCAAGTTCACGTTTCGTTTCCATCTGCTAATTTTTACCAGAGTTATGGCCCTTTGATCTTTGAAAATTCACAGAAATTTTAGTTTTCCGCACTTTTTTTCTACAGGCTTGCAGTAATGGAACTTATGTTTGGTATGTGACTCTACCATGATGAGTTGCAGATCAAGTTATCGTTTCATTCTTGTCTGCAAATTTTTACTGGAGTTATGGCCCTTTGAACTTTGAAAATTCACTGAAATTTCAGTTTTCCGCTCTTTTTTTCTAATTGATTTTAGATAATGAACAGATTTTTGGTATATGAGTCTACCATGATGAGTTACAGATGAAGTTTATGTTTCGTTTCCATCTGCTAATTTTTCCCAGAGTTATGGCCCTTTGATCTTTGAAAATTCACAGAAATTTTAGTTTTCCGCACTTTTTTATCTACACACTTTCAGAAATGGAACTAATGTTTTTTATGTGACTCTACCATGATGAGTTACAGATCAAGTTTAAGTTTCGTTTCCATCTGCCATCTTGAACAACATGTATAATTTATAACTATAAATCTTTGTACCATATAATAAGGTACATTTTACATAAAACTTTGGGATTAGTGAAATATGCGACCAGTAGGGGACTATGTATTGTTTTGCAATACTCTCAGAATGCTTGTTAAAAATCCAGTTGGATAAGACTTGATAACTAAAAATCACTTTACTCACTTCGGCTTGAAGTTGACCTTTTTCATCTAGGTGATCAAAGAGATAAGAGAAACCCTCATATAATAATGTTCCCACTGGCATGTACATAAAATCCCCAAACTCATCAAAATATGCATATTTAAAACCAGTATCTAAACCAAAAATATCTTCAGTGTGACTAAAACACGAATATGTTCTCTGAAACATTCAGGAATCCCACAAGTAGATCAAAACTGTGATGCGAGACCAAAATGCCCTTCTAAGTGAGGTCAAAGGTCAAAGTTATCAACCAGTGATCTTGCATATTTGCACAACTTTTTCCTTTTTTCAAAGATATTTTAATATTTCAATGTAGATAATAATATTTTTTGTAACCAAGATTTTCAACATGAAGCCAAGCCAAAGCTTAGAATCATTGTAATTTAAAAAATAGGATTTTAATTGTTTTATTTTAACTTTAAATATAATAACATGGGTTTTCAGTATTGATATTCTTCACAATCGGATCAGATGTGACCACTTATTTTGAAGCCAAAATAACTGCTTTATAGTAGATTTTTTGCTGCTAATTGGCTGTAGGATGAAAATTACAAATTTAAAATTGCATCCTCTGAGATTGAAATATAAAGGAAAATAAACACTTGTTTTCATACTACAATAAATATTTACATATCCGCAAGATAACTGATAGATATAATATCATATAAAGGTTAGAATTAATAATGAAACAAACATCAAAATGAAATTAAAATTTTACCATCTGGAGTTTTGCATGATGTGTTCATTTGTTGTCACTTGTTGTAGAGTTCCATTAAGGACCTGATACGTACATTATCATAGTTGTTGTTCATAGTATTGTAAAATAAAACATAAAATGTCACTGTGTACCAGAGATAGTTCAGTTGTACAAGCTTCTGAAAGGCAACAGGAAAAAATGAATTACACTTTAGTTTTAGTTTCTAGCTGGGCTAAGCTAGTCATGGTGTTGTGTTGTATATAGTAGATATAATAGCGTAATTTACTGCCAGACTATCTCGTATGGATCTTTTATCCTTGAGGTAGAGCACTGGCTTATCACCTAGATAGACGAGTTCATATATTTTTGTTTTCTTCCAGAATTCATGCAGAATTTCAGTTAAATGAACCACCTTATTATCCATTTTGGTTCACCCCAGCTCAGTTTAGAGGAAATCTAGTTATATCTAGAGATTACAAGAAGATTTTAAATTTTAATATGTATGTACCAAATGACAGATTACTCAATGTAGGTAGGTTTATTTTTACCAGTACTTTATTTTATACAGTAATATCTTTAATTAAAATGTTTAATTTATTAAACCATTGAACTGTAAAGAAATAGTAGAAAAAATCAAAACTAAAACAAATTCTGCAGTATTGTTAAAAAACAGTGTCTAAATGTCATTTTATTTTTTTTCTGAAATGAAAGACTTTTAATGTATTTTTATTAGCACCTTCAAATCTACTATAAGTACATATTGATGAGAACAAAAGACATTAAAAAAATGCCACATATTTATACACATTTACCAGAAGATGTAAAGATAAATTTGGATTGATACCGTCATTGACGGAAACTATCTTCCTATAGCTACATGGGTAGAAGGTACTTGGCCATACATGTATTGTGTTTTAATTATTTAATTAACAGTATGTAAAATCATTGAATGAATTTTTATTTAAAAGATGTAAAGACAAAATAAACAATTAAATACAGACCTCTAATTTATGTTTTTCACCACTTTTTAACAAGATATGGAATGGATGAATAGACCAGCAGATGAGGAAAATATGGAAGTGGATATTGGTAAAATGCCACAAATGGAATTGAATATAACCGCATCTTCTGTTCCATTGAAGAAAGATGAATTGCACATGAAAGACTATGAGGTTGAAGATGATCCTGGGCTTATAGCCAAAATGCAAAGTATAAAGTGGAAATCTCAGATTCTGTTACAAGATGCCTGGAGGAGCTTAGAAGTCAAACTGTATCCATTTAAAAAGGTAAATAGTGTGCTATTAAATAAAAACCCTTATTAGTGTGTAAAAATAATAGACTTTCACAAACATCTTGGTTTTGGAGAAGAAACTTTGAGATCTTAGGTAATATGTAGGATGGGCATATAAGAACTAGCATGTCTGTCTGTTTGTTCATTATGTCTAAACTATGTGCTCCATGGTATTAAAGATAGATTTTTAACTTGGCAGAGTTATGACCCTAGATATTATTTCCTTTAAAAATGCTAGTTAAAGTGGGACTATAAAGGCAGAAAAATATTTTTAAAAAATCAATATTTGTGGTCTCAAAATTTTTGTAGCCAATTTCTTTTAGGAGGCAGATAATTTTATCATTACAGGTACTCAATTTGGATTTTGATAAGAAATGCCTCATGCCTGTTATTTCTATTATTTTCAGGTCACATACTACAACTTTACTGATGCCTTTGATAAGGCACAAGAAGAAAAGAAGTTAGTGCACTCTATATTACTTTGGGGTGCACTAGATGACCAGAGTTGCTGAGGTTCAGCACGAACTCTCAGGGAATCTGCCCTTGAGAGTTCGTCTGTACAAGCTCTCCTTCAGGAGAACTTTATCAGCAATTGGGCACTTGTGGTTGATTTGAAGGTATGTATTGATTTTTTTTCTAATTGTACACTAAAATTTAGCATCATAGAAAAAGTTCAATTTATATGTTACAGAAATTGTAGCAAATTTGAAATTTTCTATAATCAAAAAGTTGTATGTGCCTTTGAAAAAAATCCAGGCTGAAAAAATGGGAAAAGAAATTCTTGGAATTAATTTTTTTGCCTTATTTGAAAGTAAATTACCTACTGTCAGTTTAAAATCTGTAAATTTGCTTTTATGTTGTAGGAACTTGAAAAAGATTCTCATCAGCCAGTGTACAATAAAACAGCAAAACATTTCTTAGAAGAATATTCCTTCCCTGTGATGATGGCCATTGCTCTTCCTAATGGCACAATTATACATAAAGTAAATGCTAATGAATACATGGATACTAGTTCTGATTCAAGTGTACTAGAAACAGGGTAAGTCATAATCTTACAATGGAACTATCCAGTTGCGAACTTGTACATCCAAGGACAATAGTATTCTGAACACTTATAGTCATATGTGAGATTGCTTCACCATTGTCTTTTAAAAAATTCAATAGTTAATGCCTGTCCTGAGCATATAATTTCTTCAGGTTATTGGCTATCATATTTTCAGCATAAGGAAGCTAGGTTAATTCTTAGCATATCTACTACTAACTAGTAGCTATTTAAGCAACATCAACAAGGTGGCTCAGAGGTAGAATGTCTGTCCCAGGAGTGGGATGTTGTGGTTTCCAATTGCTTATGTGGCCAACTATTTTATGGCTAACAGACGAAAGCTTGTGTATTTAAATAATCTGCTAAATAAACATACCATTCAGCCTACCTTAAGCTCAAACCTAAAATCATAATCCTTTGGCACTTGATCATATGTCTCTACACTTACTTTTACCTATAAATAACATTAATAATAATGGTAGTTCATTTAAATAAAGGCTTACTGTTTACCTGATAAATAAAACTGAAATTTGTGTTAAAAAACTTCAGTTATTTAAATTTGAATAAATTTCTGCTTCCAAAGGTTTCATCATTTAAATTTCAAATCATTCAGTAATGTCATTGAATTAATTATGTAATACACCTATTTCTTTGCACATAGAATTGCAGAATCATGTTTGCCACATGAAAAGACTTAAAAATCAGCTAGGATCTTAAATATAACAATTATTTTTTGCAAACCTTGGCAAATTCTGCAGCACTACATCAAAATTGTTTATTTTTTGTTTCTTTCAGGTTAGAAGATCCACAAACTTACTATTATGTTGAATTTTTAAAGCAAGGAGTTAAAAAAGCAGAGCCTTATTTAGATAGTTTACCTGGAGTATCAAAATCAGCTCTTCCATAAAATTCAGAAAGTCATTTGTATACACTTGGGGTATTGAATTTATCTTTTCTATGACATTAAAAATATCAACTGTATACACTTCTGAATCAAGAACTGTAAAAAATGATTACTATGGAGATACAATTACATGAATTAACAACAATTCAGATATAGAAATATTTTTAAGAAAATCACGATGAATTTTTGGCATGAACCTTTTTGTGACTACCTATCTGGAATTTAAAGCTCATAATTCTCACACATTTTCATGTAAATGGGGTTATTCTGTAAAACATACAATACCAGCAGTTTTTTTTTTTTATTTACCATACAGTACCTATAGTTATAGCTGATTTAGATTATGGCAAGAGTTTTGTTCTTTTGTTTTTGGGGTAAGAATTCTATGTCCTGTGGAAAAAATAGTCCTGCACAACAAATATTATGGGTTATGGCACATTACAAATTTACATAAAATTACATGTGTATATGAATCATTATGGACATAATCAATAATAAAATATTCAATAAAAAGACCCAATTAATATAACAAAAGTACTTTTTGGGTTCCTATATTTTGCAACAGTCCTCCATTACACAGATTAATCTTGTGCTAAAAATAAAAAAAATTAAGATTGACATTTTGATTATACCAGTAGTGCTTTCATCTATTTAAACAAGCAACATATATAAACTGTATATACATGTATTTCTATACATGATTGAACATTTTGTATTTAATATATGTGCCATCTTTAAACTATAAACATTTTTATTTTGTGGAATATGATGAAAAGAAATCAAGACAGTTGATAATTTCTTTTTGTTTTTGTTTTTTGTTGTAGTTTTGATTTGATCATGAATGAATGTATTTATAGCTTTTCAGAAGTAAAAGTGTAAATGAATTATGGTTGAAATTTTATTATTAAACTAAATAATTTTTTTAAAAAATGTAATGACTCATTTCTTCTTAAAATTGTGTTTCTCCTCATTTTAAAATTAAGTTACAAATTCAAAAAGAGGCATAACCATTATATAAATGATTCTCTTTTCCAAAACTGTTAAAGCAGGATATAAAATCTATAGAAAAACCTTCATACTTTGGCTGTAAATGTACCAAATTTTAAACACAGATGTAAGCATGCAGTTATTTATAACCATTTGGTATTTTTACTACTTGCTAGCACATATGTTGATCTATTTAAACTCGAGTAAAAGTGTAATTTTCATTTGACAAATATTTTTATATACTAGTATCCCACCATCCTTTAATAAATAGCATTCAGTATGCTTACAAGATAGAAAGGTATCTATAGGATACACAGATTCTCTCTTTTTATTTACTTAAAGTAGAAATGTAATATTATTTAATATGAGTCGTTTGAAAGAAACTTTGTAAAATGAATAGGGTTTTTAATGAAAAAAAAATGAAATATTGGTATATGGACTACAGGTGTGAGTTGTAAACAAAAAGTAATGGTATAACACTATCTGATTGTCATGACAACAGGTACTTGGTAAATTTTAATTGATGTGATACATATTTATAAATACATATATATTTTTATAATAGGTTTTTATTTAATTATTTATGTTAATGATTGTAGCTAAGAGAGATTTTGTTAGCATTAATATTACTGGTACAGTGTACTTGTGTTTTTTTTGTATATAAAGTTTGTGTGAGTACTGATGTGTTGATTTTTCATTGTGTATTGTATGATTGCTTTTAAAAAATACATCAAATTACTTCTGGAAAATGATGAACTATTTTAGCATACCTGTAACAAAAAATATAAAAGAGCCCATTTAATATCTCCTATATCAAGATATAATAATTATAAATGCCAGCAAATAGCATTTAATGTTGAAGTGTTTGGCTTAAAACCTTTTGATGAACTGGATGAGCCAACATGTTATACTGTTTTTGTTTGCTGCAGTATAGACAAAATCCTCTAAAAGTTTCATTTAGATGTAAATATTTACTTACTTTTGCAACTTGACAAACCCCTGACCACTTAAGAATTATCTTATAAATTGATTTTAAGGCTTTTAAATTTTAATAATTTCTTAAGACTGATATATTTGAAATATAATTTTAATTATTAATGAATGTATTTTCTAGTACATGTATATAAAAAGATCTGAAATTATTTGTAAATGAATGAAGTAAAATGTGATAGAATTGAAGCTTCTTGTTAACCATGATTTCTTGTTGAGTTTTTGTGAGGGACCATGTTGGACTTATTATTAGGTACTTTTTCTCTACAAATAATGATTATACTGGTACATGTACTTATATTGATAAGCATAATGTTTGCACTTTTTGTTTTCTCAGAACATTCAGATACCAAATTTAAGATAGATATGGTACAAATCATGAGGATATTTATTTCAAAAAAAATGTATGTTTGTCATTAATTTTATGAAAAGACTTTAACTATTTTAGTGCTTGTGGATACACATACATGTATAATGCTGAAAAAACTGAATTTCCAGTAACCAATTACAGCAAAATTATGTTCACTCTCAGAGACATTTTGTATCAGAAAATATAGCTTCTCCAGGTCAACTAAAAATTTTGTTTGTACCCGTCTTCCAAAATTTTATGACAAAACCTGTCTGTAGTAAGAAAAGATTTTATACCTTTCTTATTAGAGTTTAATGTTATCTATATTTGAAAGCAACTATGTTATTTTTAATTTTACATTTATCTAGCAAAAGTCCCACAACAATTTTATTTTGATTATTATCAGTTTTTTTTGTTTGTTTTTTTTTTTTTTGTACACAATTTATTTTCATTACATGTAACTTTCTTCACAATAACGGTGCCATTTTGGTCATTGCATATTGTATAATTTGATATCTTCAGCAATACCATCATATATACAGTATATCTATATATGTTTGTTTATTTACACTCGTACAATTTATATCTTAATTCTTTTTTGTGTTTGAGTTTACTTTGCTAACACATTCTTTTTACACTTCATCATCTTCATTTATTCTGTTTTATGTGTTTTGTCTCATTTCAGTTTCCTAATTATTATTTATTACAACACTATGTCATTAACCTTTAACTTTTTTTAAAACCAATACAAGTTGTAAATGTATGAAAATAGAACTAGAAAGTGGTCTTCCACTGAGTTCTGTTGGATGTCTGTTTGTATTTTGATTGGTGGAGAAAAAGGTTAAAAGTTATGAATCATAGTCAAGGGAACAATTGTTGAAAATTTAATCAAAGTTTTACATCGTCCAATTATTGTTAGCTTTGTTTTGAGGTTTTGACATTTTTGTAATAAAATCTGTGTTAAAAAACAGACTTTATGTTATTTCTGAATTGTATATAAGAGTTTCATAGAGAATCACTGTCATCTATTTGGGCATTACCAAGAAATGACATTGCTTAACTTTCAGTGTTTATCAAAATGAAACAGCAAACAACAGAAGCTGTCAATCTAGATTGATAGAAAAGGATTTCTTCGAGCATAAAGAAACAACTTGTAATATATTTGTGTCACTAATTACCAGTTAAATATGTGATACTGTAGATTCATTTCTACTGTGATATTTCAATGACTAGCTTGTTTATTAAGATACAGTCTGTGACATCTCGGTTAGACTAATACCTCTCAATAGGTTTTTGAAATCTTGGTTTCTTGAGCATAACTATGTCACCTGTGATGTGAAAGCAACTTCTTGCTAGATAGATCCCCTTTATAATTATTGGTGACTCATTATTCCATATATATGTGATATTTAAGAAACTTTTTAGTTGATAAATATATGAAACATTTGTTATCCTATTTAAAGTTTAATGATTTATGATATGTATGATTTATAACTAAATATCCCCAGTGATAAGAAGCTGACTACCTCATTATAAATTGGCTCAAAACTAGAAACATCTCCTGCAATATCTTTGTGTTCTGTTCATTGCTAAGTATACTAGAATTTTTCACAAAAGTGACTCTATCCACAGACACCTGTTTTGATGGAATGGGAAATTGGGGAGGGAATGACATTTAAAATTTATTTTTAACATAATATGTCATATGTCTTAATCCAAAACAAACATACCAATCCATGTTCAAATCACAATCCCAAAACAAAGTAAAAACTTTAAAACTGGAAAATTTAGTTAAACATGTGAACTTCCAACAGGGAAGTGAGGCCAGGGTGCTTCGGAAGGGTAAGCACCTCCTGAAATATATTAATATTATTAATTTTTGTAGTTGTTTCATTGAAACTGATAACATGGTCTGTATGTTTCATCGTGTCAGATTTCACATTGAATTATTATCTGATCAATGTTGAAATTTTAATATAAAGGGGACACACAGAAAAATCATTGGACCATCTGCATGTGATAAGGAAGAAGCCTGCAGTGTTTGACAAGTATCAGTTTAATCATGTTGGAGAAGTTCAATGCACAAGGTTTGTCTACAATGTTGAAAAATTCTAAGTTGAAAAGGGGGCATAGCTCTCAAAAAAATAATGAGCAACACAGAAAAATAATGTGACCATCTAAAGGTGATAAGGCTGAAGCCTGCAATGTTTGAAAAGAATCTTCAATCATGTAGGAGGAGTTTGATGCACAATGTTTGTGTCTTACGCACAGACAGAACTAATTTCCATATCACCCACTTGCATTTACATCCGTGTAATATAATGGTATAACTTATTACAAGATAAAACCCCTGTGAGATTTGTAATGTCTTCAATAACTGTCACCTGTGATATCTCCAAAACTCACAACTATATATAGATATCAATATTTTTGATTCATTGAGAAATAGATCTGAAAATTAAGTGAATTGTTAATATACAGAGCTTGTTTCAAAAAAGTATTAACTTATTTGACTTATCTGTAACGGCACATATCCATAACAGCAAAGCCGTTAAGAGTCATGATTTTCTTGACTAGATCTACTGTGACAATTGGCAAGATATTGCTAGTCATTACTAAATGAATTCCTCATGATAAATTATGTTGATTTTGCATCTTCAAGGGGCATTTTTTTCTCAAAATTATCGATAAAGAATATTTTTTCCATGTCAGTGGACACAATTTTTTTAACTCCATTCTAGAAATGCACTTGCTTCATTAAACAAATGTTTTAGCATATTAACATGTATTATTTCAGATTAATTTGTTTATACTAAATTGGATCTTTTATACTTTCTAGCCGCAAATGGCTGTACCAATGCCGACGCGGCTGTAACAGTAAATTTCTGTATCATTTCATCTCCTTTTAATCATAAAAATTTTAGTCAAGTAACAAGCACCTGCTACTTTGATCTTACAGCTTTCATTTTCACCCTGGGATTGCCCTTTCGGTTCTTAATACTGATTGGTTATTGTAAATCATGTGACGGGGAATTCCACAGCCGCGGCAATACACAGCTTCAAAATGGCTGAATAGACTCGTCGGTGCACGCTGAAAACCAACAACTGTTTGTGAAAATCGGTATTTACAAGAATGGCGACGAAGACTGCACCTACTAGCCAGCTCAGACTCGAGTGGGTCTATGGCTATAGAGGACATCAGTGTCGAAATAACTTGTATTACACTGCAAACAAGGAAATCGTATATTTTGTTGCCGGCGTGGGGATTGTTTACAGCGGCAGAGAACATAAACAAAGATTTTTCCTGGGTCATGATGACGATATTTTATGGTAAATATATAGTTTTTCCATCCTTTTTTAAATCATATGGCTAAAATACCTAATCCAACATAGTGTCATGCAGATTTCAAATGCAATAAAACGTGAAGCTAGATGCTCTGCGTGCTTAATAAAGTGAATGTTTCCATGGTTACAGAATATTTCGTTTCACTTTATCATTATAAATTACACTTCTCAACAACAAAAATGTGGAAGAAGGGAAATTTTCCAGATAAATTTTTATTTATTTATTTTATCAAGTTTCAACTTGTCATGCATGTCAATTTGTGCAGTGGATTTGCTAATAAGATACTTGTTTTTTTGTAAATGCTTATTTTGATATTGATAAATCATTGAAATATTACAGAAATCGATGGTTTAACATATCTGTAGTGTTATTCATCCCTTAGTATTCCCAAACCTAACATTTTTTCTTGGGTGTCTTGAATTTTGAAGAGCAGGGGAGATAACTCATTTCTGTTTAAAAATGCCCAAATTCCCTAGAATATTCAGTTGTTAGGTTACTGTGTTTACAGAAATAAGAGAAATCTATTTCATTAGTAAAAAGAAATGTGTGAATGCATTTCAAGAATTACTCTTTTTCCAACAGCATCTTTTTTTAAACATGCACATCAAATATCATAACAGCATTGCTAAGTTTATAAACATGGACATTGATTTGCCCATGCACTTCTGACCACGCATTTCAATTCAATATTTTATTAACGTCTCACCTTTTTAAACACTGTATGTACATTATACATGTATATTAAAACATTACGTATTAAGAAGCCACTCTATACAGAGTTATGAGAGACGATATATATAAACATTATTTACAACTATAAATAAAATCTTATGTTGTGTGAACGACGAAGAGGATTATTATGAATAAAATCACGTTGTTTGTTTAATATTAACGCACAGGTTTTGGCACAAATAAACTTCACATTTTGTTGAGAAAATAAAATTTTTATTTTTTTGGTATTTGGTAAAATATTGAAATCATAATGCAATTCAGACACTTTAAAAAACAACTCTTCTCTTAAATCATCATAAAAAGGACAGTTAAGAATAACATGTTTATCATTAAATGATCAAATGAAATTAAAGTGATTATCAGATTTTCAATGTGTTTTAAAGCTTCATAGTTATGATATTGTACAAAGCTGGCAAAAGTTTTTAAAAAATGATAATAATTAAAAAAAAATAATAATAATAATAATAATAGTTATAAACATATAATACATAAAAATAAAAGTATAAAAAAATTTGCATTTTCAATGAAAAATAGAATCTTAGCTTATATCTGTCTCCTTGAAAAAATCAATTTGCAACAGAATTCTAGTCACATTGTCAGGTCACAATAACCCATTGGCATGTTATCTGCAACAGCTTGATTGAAATCACCAGATTCATTAGTTTCAATATTTTATTTCAACCTTGTATATACAAATATACCATAATGTCTTAAATACAAGGACCAATTTATTTATTAACTGACTGGAGATCTTGCAATTAATGTTGCTGAATACCTGAAAAAATTGTTTATTTTATATTGATTTTTCTTTAAAAATCCTGCAGCATGTATCTTGTTCACTAAACTAATAGTATGCATGTATTAGATTATTAATATAAAAACTTTTAATGAAATGCATTTTGCCAAATGATTATTTGCTGATGACAAAAATCAATGGAAAAAATTGATGATAGATGTTAAAAATTTTCAACCATTAATGGAATGCTGAGGGTGGGTGGGTGGTATTCCTGTGTCACACAAATTCACTCACACTATTCCTTTTTATCTTTTATTTTTAGCTTGGCTCTGCATCCTGACAGAACCATAGTGGCTACTGGTCAAACAGGGAAAAATCCTTACATTTGTGTGTGGGACTCTGCTTCATTGGAAACAGTATCCATGCTAAAAGATGGTCATCAGAATGGAATAGCAGCAGTTGGGTTTGATAAAGATGGTGGTGTAAGTATATGTATTTTAATAAATTATACCTAAATATTTTGGTTGAAATAATAATCTAGTTTATTAATCTAACATGCTTTAACATTAATCTTTTAGATAATTACCCAGCCAAATGTCATACTGAATATGTGATGATGAGAATTTTTCTTTTGTTTAGCGACTTGTATCAGTTGGTTTAGATGAACATTCTACAATAAATGTTTGGGATTGGAGAAAGGGCAAGATCATTGCCACTGTCAGAGGCCATAGTGACAGGGTAAGAAAAAAAATTATGTTCTCATAATTATGCATGGTTGACAGTAACTTTTATCTTTTTTTTTTGTCCTAGTACCATCCAGTTTGCTCTGTGGAAACTTATTGAAACATCAAAATGATATACATGTATGTCATAACTGCCACAACTTTGCTGCTATCTATTTACAAGTCAAAATCTTATGTGTGAAACTTAATTTTTGAAAAAATAAACACATACTTCTAAGTCAGGTACTTTTTAGTCAGTAGATGATATTCACTTCAGTGGTATAAAGTTGTTTTACTGACTTTTACCAGGACTGTAGCTTTAGAAATTTAGCACACAAAAGATAATGCATAATAGGAATTTAAAAATGAAAAAAAAAAAAAGAATTTCACTTAAAAAGTGCATTGGTACATATTTATATAATTCCATTGTCAATAAAGATGTGTAATCTAGAAAAACAAGTCAACTTTGAGTACATATAAATGTAAACAACTGGTAGCTAGTATTTGGGATGAACTAAACTAAAAAAAAAATTGGTAAAATTTTAAATTTAAATTTTGACCTATTAAAGCTGCATTAAGTTTTTCAATTTTCTGAATTTTTTTTATTTTCTATAAATATACTTTTTTTAAAATAGATAACTTCTAATCACAATCTGTGAGGTTCATTTAAAAAATTTCATTCCTATTAGCTGTAAATAAATGGAATCCACTAACTTGTTGGTCATTTGTTTCACGATGATTATTATAAGCTTGGAGCATGCACACTAATGTATGGAGACTTGAATGAATGAAAGGGAATTCCTGACAAATTGCATTGATTGTCTGTCATTAAAGTTAATTTGCATTAGTGCATAGTAATTGAAATATTACAGTTAGACTAGTATTGAACTGTATGTAATTATGAAATAGTTTTGCTCATTAAACGTGACAAAACCAATAAGTATATTGACTTTGATTTAATGTTTATATGTATAGAGCAAGACTATAAGATTCTTACTTCATGAAGTTTCAAAACAAAATTTCAGTCACATCAGTAAGAAATGTGCTATGTCAGTTCTGATTACTCTTTCAGGTATTTGATGTCCAGTTTAATATTTTCCAAGAAAATACAATTGTAAGTTGTGGAGTAAAACATATCAAATTCTGGACATTATGTGGTAATGCCCTGACACCAAAGAAAGGCGTGTTTGGTAAAGCTGGTGAAATTCAGACCTGTGCTTTGTCTGGGGTTTGGGCCAGAAGATACAACATACTCAGGCACTCTGAATGGCGATGTTTATATTTGGAAGGGAAATAATTTGGATAGAGTAATTCAAGCAGCTCATAATGTAAGTCATTCTTAATGTAACTTGAGTTGACATCATTTATAAAGGAGACTTTGAAAGTGTATTCATATCAGTTGTCCAGACTAATGAATGATATAATGTGACCATTATGTCAATGCATAGCTGTAAGCAATAGGCTCAGTTAGTCTCATCTACTAGGATTTTTTACTAGAATTTGAAGATAGTCTCTGCAATTTGATTTCAGAGAACAGACATGGCTGTTGGCTATACAAAAGAATTTTTACATGTCATATTGTGTAATACTGTAACATGTCAATTGTTCTTATATCTTGAAATTGCAAATTCATACCTGCATGGCAAGATTTAAATTTTACAATTAAATTTGTAAAAGATATTGCTGTAATGCTATTCGTTCAAATGTATGACATTATATTGACAGATAGACAACTATAAATGATAATGATTTATAAGTTATTATATACTGGTATTTATTTTTATAGGGTGCAATATTTACTTTAGACATGAGTGAAGATGGATTTGTCACAGGAGGAAAAGATGGAGTTGTGAAACTGTGGGATTCTGACTTTAAATCTATATCATCAATTAATCTTAGCAATGCACCAGAAGGTTATAAAGGTGACAATCTTACTTTTTTTAAAATTTTATTTTCGTTATCACTAACATTCTGGATCTGACAATAAAATAATCTTACATTACAGTAAAGTGTGAAAATTTTTCTGAATAAAGGTGTTGACAGAATATCTCAGCAATGCATGCTCGCAAATTCCTGAGATAGTTTTGTCAGCATAACAGTTAGTACATGTACTAGTAAACACTAAAAGCAATCCTAAGAGTAATACGAGTAAGGTTGCCCACAATGTTCAGATGAACTTTACTAACTACTCAGTCATGTATACTTGTACCAAGAACCAAGCCCTCCTGAAGGGGCCTGTGATAAGGTTTAACATTGTTTCATTTGCAGCAGACTGGGAACAACCCACAATAGTAACATGTCTTGGGTTTAAAGGCTAATGCCTTTACCACTCAGCGACTACAACTATGTAAAACCTTTCACTGTAATTTTCTTGATACACAGGTCTTTGTGTCAGAAGTGTATGCTGGCGAGGGGATAGAGTTCTAATTGGAACACAAGATAGCGAAATATTTGAAGTTGCTGTAAGAGAGAGAGATAAGCCTCAGTGTCTTGTACAAGGTCATGCTGAAGGTGAACTTTGGGCATTAGCTGTTCATCCTAAGAAACCAATATTTGTTACTGGAAGTGATGATCAGACATTACGGTAAAGTATAATCTGTAATATATGACAGTATTTCCCGAAATAATTACATCAAAAGAACAAATGTTGCATCTTTTACTTGGTTTTCTTATTATACTTAATTGTTTTAGTACCCAGAAATCTCAACATCATGTTAACTGATCATTTGCCAAGAATTGCAGGGTTTGTTGATGCAAATTTCCTCAGAGCAGTATGTATTTTGAAAAATTTCTTTCATAGTTGGTTGTATCTTTCTATAAATAGTGTGGGCTTGGATTATGAATTATAGTTAATGTTAATTTCTAACTGAAACCTATAGTCAATCTTCAACACAAGCAGTTGAATCTAAACAGATCTTGTGATACAATGGGTTCTCTGTAACCTTTATCCTGATACAATGGGTTCTCTGTAACATTTATCCTGATACAATGGGTTCTCTGAAAAACAAAAACTTGTTTTAAACTGAATTATTTTCCATGAAGAAAAAACATACTAGTAATTTGTTTGTCTAATTAACCAGTTTAAACTATTCATTTGTCAAATCCAAACAAAAGTATGCCAAGAAGGTGTAGATTTAAGAATGGATGAGATAAAAAAAAACATTTTTGACAAAGTAAGAGTTTTAATGTTTATCTGCATTAAAACACGCATTCAAACTTTTATTGCATTCATTGTTTTTTTTGCTAAGTTATAAGGTTCTATTTCTTGTTTATATTACAGGTTATGGTCTATGAACAATTTTGAAATTCTGTCAAAGACAACAGTTGATCAAAAGATTAGATCTTGCGGCTTTGATTTAGAAGGTTCTCAGATTGCCTTAGGAATGATGGATGGATCATTTATGGTTCTTAGATCAAGGTATTCATTCTCTATCTCACACAGTGGTTAGATATTTTATCAGAATAAAGTTGTTTCGTAATATTTAATGCATAATGGGATACAATACATTTATCATAAAAACAATATGATCAAAATTTTTGAGTATCCCTTCAAACTCCTGTTTTAGATTAGTAAAGAATAATCTATTTTTCTCTGATAGAATAATGCTTATTTAGCACTTGTAAGTTTTAGTTCTTGATTTTTAAGAAAGAAAAATATTGGAAATAATTTTTTTCTCAAAAAAAAAAAAAAAAATCATTTTTTTCTCAAAAAAAAAAAAAAAAAAAAAAAAAAATTAAAAAATGCACTACTGAAGTTTTAAAACCTACTGTCTGAGTGCTATTTCAAATTGTATTGGAAAAGTATAGGTTCATTGCCTCAAACAGTGATGCATATAATATCCTCATATTGGCATTTTGTTTTAGCTGTATTATTTTGCTTAAAGAAATTTGACATGTTGCTCTTTTTTATATTCCTTTATCAAGTTAAGATACATAGCCAATTGGAAACTACCCGGTAAATGTTTATTCTATTTTATTATATTTTTTTTTAGAGATTTATCAGAAGTGGTACATATCAAGGATCGTAAGGAAGTTATTCATGAATTGAAGTATTCCCCATGTGGGAAGTTCCTAGCTGTTGCTTCTAATGACAACTTTGTTGATATTTACTCAGTAGAACAACGTTACAAACAAGTTGGTACATGTAGCGGGAACTCTAGTTTTATCACACACATTGATTGGTCTGATGATAGTAAATATCTACAAACAAATAGTGGAGCTGCTGAAAGATTGTTCTTCAGGATGCCAAGTATGTTTTATTATTTCATTTGGGACATTTCTTTTATTTCCTTGGTAATCTTGAATTTCCCAGTTACCTATTGTGCAAGCTGTTTGACAAGAAAACTATCTTTTTTGTGAGCAGTAGACTGGATAAAAAAATTAGTACCAGTAACTTATACTTAGATTTCATCAATTTAAGTTGAAGTTTATAGAGCCTTTTGACAGTATTCAGTGAGGTCTTAATCCTGCAAATACCCATTATGAAACTAAGTAATAATTGGGACAAACACCAATATATTCCAATTCTTCATTCTCATTAATTAACACACACATTTTTTTATATTTCAGATGGTAAACATGTAACTAACAGAGATGAGATAACCAACATTCATTGGTATTCCTTCACTGGTGTCCTTGGCCCAGAAGTTAACGGTATATGGGAGAAATATACAGATACAAATGACATCAATGCTACTGATGCTCATTACAAAGCAGAAGTTATTGTTACAGGAGATGACTTTGGTTTGGTAAAACTCTTCAAATTTCCTAGTCTTAAAAAAGGTACAGAATGTTATTAAATACTTTAGCTTTAAGATGAACTAAGTTAAAATTTTAATTATAATGACTTTTTTATGGTTTAAAAAATTGGTAACCCCAGAAATAAACAAAATATGAATTTAAAAAAATAATCTCATACATGTCATTTTTCCAATTAAACATTTAAAATATCTGTTTTTTATCAATTGCAAACAGGTAATCTAGCTGTTCCTTTAGCAGCCTTGTTTCAAATACTTGTTCAATATACATTAATCAAGGTTATCATCCATCACAAGCTTATAGTCACAACAAGCTGATGCTGATGCTGACTCCATATTACATAGGATGTTAGTCCATTGCAAGGTTAACTCCCAGCATTTTTGTCAATACCATGTTGTTTGGCAGCTGGGTGGATTGGAAAGTGTGAAATTAATTGTCTTTCTCAAAGACATACCATGCAACCCAGCGTGGTTTCGAAACCAATACCTTTGAATCATGAGTTTTTAACCATAACAACTCAGCCTTGTGTTTCTACAATAAACATGTACCACATGTATAATCTTTGTGAATTAACTTTATTTATGTCACATATTTTATTATATCAATTTATAGGTGCTAAATTTAGAAAGTATGTAGGTCATTCAGCTCATGTAACCAACGTCAGATTTTCCCATGACAAGATGAGAGTAATATCTACAGGTGGTGCTGATCATGCTGTTTTTCAGTGGCGGTTTTTACCAGAAGGTGCTGTAGGAGCAGATGATTCACTTGCTGATCCTCAAAGTGGTACAATAATCTTATTTTATAAGTTAAAATTTAGTGTTACCTTCTAATGTTAAAATATATTTAAAAAAATTCGAATGATTTTTATTGAACTTTTTATAGTTAATGATTAAAAACCAAACACCCATGCAGAGTATCCTGAAACATTTTAAATTGTAAAGCAGAAAAAGCCATTAGAATTTTTACCAATTAGTTCATTATTAGTAAAGTAAAATATTTTAAAATTGAGGTATATACAAGTGTAAACAAAATATCTAACTAATACAAATGTATGTAGTTCAGAAGATGTTTGGTTTGATTGTATTTACTTACTCTATATCACCTGATAATTTTGTTTCTGTAGGTTATGTTGATTCAAACAGTGAAGAAAGTGACTCTGATGTGTCAGATATCGGGGAAGTTGATTCAGATTTGGAACAGGAAAAACAAGTGAGTTATGACAGACTTGTTGGAAAGGAAGATGCAGCAACCTTGAAAAAGATGATGAAAGAAGAAATGGCCAGTGGTCAGAAAAGAAAACGAGGACCTATTGAAGGAATAAAATTACAATATGTACATGGGTATGTGATAAAGTTACATGTACAGTTATTGGCCTTATAAGTTTATCATACCCCACAATAAAAAGAAAGGGGACATTAATCTTGAAATTGTGTCCTTCAGTCTGTTTTTGTATGACTCATTTCCTGTCTAGTAACTTCTAAAACTGTTCATCAGAAGAAAAAAAAACTTTTTGGAATACTTTGCAAGAAGTATAACAACTTATTGCAAAGTATCATAAGTGTTAGGAGATGATCATATTAATAAACATAAGTGCACTTCACAAAAAATTACTTGCAGAGGATCCTAATTCCTGAATTTGTTGTTTATATTGCCTGTAGTATCAGCACAAGTTTTCCAATTGTCTTTCTATTCATTTTCTGATCTGCTTTGAAATTTGCCAACAGAATTGATAACTGTATATCATATTTAACTATTTCATATTGTAGAAGGCTTATCACATAAGGTATTTAATGGTAGACCTATTGTAATATATCTATACATTACATACTTGGAGTGTTACTACTAAACAATCTTTATATCAAGTAATATTTCACTAAGAACAACGTATCATATTTTTTGAGTTTATTTTTTAGTTGAAATTTTAGTGATAAAAATTTTGCAATACTGGTACATATGTTTATGACGAAGACATTAACTTGTAAAATTATACTTATTCCATTTACAGTTACCGTGGATATGACTGTAGGAACAATCTGTTTTACACACAGACTGGAGAAGTTGTTTACCATGTAGCAGCAGCAGGGATAATATATAACAGAGATAAAAATACTCAAAGGTTTTATACAGAACATACTGATGATATACTCTGTCTGTGTATACATCCACTCAAAGATATAGTAGCCACGGGACAGGTAATATAAATATCAGCAATCCTACACCTTGATAACAGATTTCACCTGTGTTACAAACAATACAAACAATAACCACTAACTATTGTTACTGAAAAATGTGAAAGCTGTACATGTCCATAATAGCCTTTTTTTCAAAAAAATATTAAATTTGTGATTTTATATTGGGTGGAAATTAGAAATTAAAGTTACACCTAAAAGTTAAAGAAAACACAAGGTACATGGATAAACTATTAACCTAGGTTTCTACATATAATTTGATAAAAATATCAGTTTTTGTTAATTTGGATTATTTTGTTATTTCAATTTATTTTGATATTTACTTGGTTATTTGAAATAATACATCCATGTCATGATTATTACACTTATCCAAATAGCCAGTTCTAGAGTGGTGGAGCATAGACAAGTAATTTGAGAAAATAGTTTAGCTTCAGCAAGTGAACAAACACACTTTCCTACATGAAGATTTGTCTTCAGTAGAAATTGAAATTAGTGAGAGGTACTGTCAGTCTAAGCTGTTGCAATGACAGTTCTGTCAATTTACTGTTTACCAGAAATTTTTCTGTTTATGTTGATTCTGTCAGAAACATTTTACAGGTACATGTACAGTTAATTGTGAATTTACATGGATGGCAACTGAAATAAATTTGATACATACATTTATAATATATTTTTGAATGTTTGTATATTATAAGGTTGGTCGAGATCCAGCAGTACATGTTTGGGATACAGAAACATTAAAGACATCATCTATATTAAAAGGACAACATCAGAGAGGAGTTTGTGCAGTAGATTTTTCAGGTGTGCCATTTTTGTTCTCTCTCAGTCTCTCTTTCTCCCTTTTGTGAAATATTCATTAGGAGTAATATAACAAGGAAATGTTTAAATTTGCATTATTCACTGGAATTTTTATATTTCTAATAAATACAAAAAAAATTAACTGGTTGAAGTTGTTTTGAACATTTCTGTGAAAAAAAATACATAATTGCATAAAATGAATTCTGTTTATTTTTTCCAGTTAAGTGTTTTGAGTGAGGATACATGTACTTGTATTAGTTTTAGTTTTCCTGTTATAATTGTGATCTTCCTGTGCTCTCTTTTTGAAATCATACTGAGTAAATATGTAAACTATATTTTACAGATTTTGCAAGGTTTGTACATGGCTTGTTGCTTGCCTTGAATTACTTATTGAAATTTGAACACTGATCCACTAGATAAACGCCAGTAAATATGCAGTCTAGCAATTCAGTAGATATACATGTATCAATTGATGATCATTCTTACTGTCTTTGGTTTTAAATCCCTTTTCTTTAATCTTGTAGCTACATTTGTACATTATTTATGTTTTCAGGTGATGGTAAAAAGCTAGCTTCAGTTGGATTAGATGATAATCATTGTATTGTTGTGTGGGACTGGAGAAAAGGAGAAAAACTTGCCACTACAAGGTATTGTAAAAGATTACAATTAGTATTTACCTTGTGTTTATTTATAGTTATACCAAAAAGAGTTTGAAGCTTTGTTTGTGGGGGTATATAGTAATAATCACAATAATAATTCACAGAAATGCCCTTGATCCAGCTTTGTCTCCTGACCTCTAACCAAGGTCTTATTGTAAAGGTCAAAGATCATTGTGGATTGTCTGTTAAAACATTGTGTCCAAAGCAATAACTCACTGCTGTTTTAAGGCATTTCTGAATCTTTACAAAAAAAAATTCTTATAGCCTAAAGATGTGTCATTGCCTTGAACCATGGTCATACCTTAATGTCAAGGTCTTCATAGTTGTGATGTACTTTGGTCTTGAACAAAGATTGTACTTACAAGGTCAAAGTTCAAAAGGGTATGTACAATTATGGAGTTGGTGGGTATTAGGTTCTCTAAGACAATGCTAACTTAGTGTGGATTCTTTCATGGTGTTTTAAACGTAATAATGCTACCTAGTTCTCAACAAGTTGTAACTACAAATGTACATTCTCTTTTAGCTATAATTTAAACTCTTTTTGCTAGCATGTAAAAATTTTATATTCTGTATTTAAGTATTTCTTTTCTTCAGAGGACATAAAGATAAAATATTTGTCATCAAATGGAACCCATATGACCAGAATAAATTAGTAACAGTTGGGGTGAAACACATCAAGTTTTGGACACAAGCAGGTAATGTATATACATGTACATATATTTGTAATACAAGTATTTAATTTAGCAGAAGTCTGTCTCAAGCTTATAAAACAATAAAACTAGTGCAAAAGCAACTCACAGCAATTCTGTTTTTCAAGTACCCAAATATATATCAGCTTGGTGGACATACCACAAAACTCAGCTTTATTTTAAACATACAGCCCTTGAATCATGATTTTCTTCCATAACTGTGAATTCAGCCAGATGTTTCCACAGGAACATTTTTCCATATGTTCTTTCAGGTATAAATTTTTTTATATTTTTTTAATTTCATGTTAAGAGATATTTTTCATTTAATGAAATTTTTAAAAAAAGATTGAATCACTTGCTTCAGTTATTGATAAATTTATATATTTTTATTATTGTGGATTTTTCTAATTATGATTTTATTATTTGACATACTTCTGTATATTTTCCAGGTGGAGGGTTTACATCAAGCCGTGGAACATTTGGTAATGTTGCTAAGCTTTGTGACATGTTATGTGTGACATTTGGTAAGACACCTGACATCTGCTACTGTGGTGGAAGTGATGGTAATGTTTTCATTTGGAATGATGTTACACTGAAAAAAGTAGTTAAAGCACATGAAGGACCTCTGTTTGCTATGCACTCATTGGATAAAGTAAGTATAAAAATAAATTCTTTTGAAAGGTGGTGGTATTGAAAACATTTTAAATTTCAAACCTTAACACAGCATCTCGCAGATTATTTATATAAATAACTCTCATACATTTAACCATACAACAAGTTTTGTTTATATTGTAACAAGAAAAATTAAACATCAAAGAAAAATCCACTTCCTCACTAGACAGGGGATAAACCTGTCCCTTCTGGGTGATAAGAAAGCACTCTACCACAAAGCTGATCAATTCTGACCAATAAAGTCGGGCAATTAATCACTCTGTTGTATCTATATGCAAAACTATTTTTTAAAAAAAACAGTTTGCTACAATATTTACAGGCATATAAATATTTTAATTCATGATTAAATCTAATAACTCTATGACTTTGGCTCAAATAAGAAGTGATTAAAATTTGTATGTCTGTTTAGTTACTCATCCATGTGTTTTGAATAAGGAAATAATTTAGGATTTTGTTTATAAATACAAATGTACTTTTAAAATTTGTAAACAGTAAAAAATCTGATTTTTTATCTTTCAGGGTTTTGTTACTGGAGGTAAAGATGGTGTTGTAGGCTTATGGGATGACCAGTTTGAAAGATGTTTGAAGACTTATGGAATAAAAAATAACGCTATTGCTCAGGGATCTCGAGGAATGTTAATCAAGGACTGTCCAGCTGTCAGAGCTATTGTTTTAGGTCATGGTAAAATCCTGGTAGGAACAAAGAATGGTGAAATTCTAGAAGTAGATAAAGGTGGACCTATGAATATTTTAACTCAGGTGAGTAGATGACATATGGATTGTGACAGTATCATCAGCATCCCAAATGGTTTTAGTCGTAAACTTTCTTGTTCAGTGTGTTATTGTTGAATATCTTGTATATTATCATTACATGTATGTTAAAAAATTGCCTATAAGTAATAGTATACTGCCGTCTGATTGGTTGATGATGTCTAGATGACAATTTTTGTAATTATGATTGAAAAATGGTGAGATTATTTATTATTCAATAATTCAACTTTAATTTGGAACTCATTTTATGTTATACAGAGTTTAGATACAGTAACATTTGTAAGATACAGTAACATTTGATTATGTTTTATCTCATTGTTTTAATAAAAATTGTTGTATTATTTAATGACTCTATCTGTCTGTCTATCTAAGGACATTCATATTCTAAGGACTAGAGACTGATTTAGACTGAAAGGCTTTTAAAATCATCCTAATGTGAAACCAGTTGAAGGCAATACTTAACTATATATATACATGTAGAATAAATTACAGTTGTTTTTTTTTTTTTAAATATCTTGCAACTACCATACAAACTTAATCATTGATTCTATCTCTACCAGTAATATATTTTTTCATGATTAGTTTATTTTACCATTGCACATTGTTATATTGTGTTATGTAGGGACATATGGAGGGAGAACTATGGGGATTAAGTGTGCACCCTCACAAAGACATATGTGCTACAGTTAGTGATGACAAAACATTAAGAATATGGGACTTATCTGCAGAACATAAAATGATCAATTTTAAAGTACTAAAACAGGCTGGTAGATGTGTCACATTCTCTTCAGATGGAAAATTTTTAGCTGTTGGACTTAAAGATGGTGTGTATATAATTTTCTTATAGTTAATATTTGTATAATATAAATAATTGTAATTCTGTAGATATAATTATATGGCTGAACTTTAAGGTAGTCATACTCAACTGATTGTTTGTAAATTGAATTGATTGATTGTTATTTAAAGATTCAGTATAATATGTTTAACTTCTATCAGAAAAAGGTAAAACTTTATGGTTCTGTTAATTTGTGATTGCTTTTATTCTTTTAGATAGTGATCTTTGGTACTGTCTAAACACAATTTCTCAAATCTCATGATCAGTTGCAAAATTTAATTTGACTCAAATTTTAGTTTTTTTCTGGACATATAACATTGTATAGACAACTGGCCATTTGGTACATTGTACTTGTGCAAGCCAGACTACTCCAATGAAATAAAGACATTAAGATTTGCTTGTGTTCGTTTTGTACTAGCACATGCTCTGGTGCTAGCTCACCAAGACAACATTTGCAGAAGTGCCATCTCACATGTTCATTATTCTAAGTAATTCAGCAGAAGTATGGAAAAAAGTGACTTGTCTACAACATGTGTCCCTGATTAGATCAGTACCCTTGACCTTTGGATCTGAAGCACTACCAACTCATATTTTCATTAACAAAAATCAACATTTTTGCAGCTTTTATTTGAACATAAATAATGAAATTCTGACATACTTGTTATTAATCTAATACTGGTAGATATATTTTGTTTTTACAGGTAGTTTCACAGTAATTAGCCTTGACACAATGGATGATGTCACCTCATTTCATCATAGAAAGGAAGAAATCTCGGATATAAAGTTTTCACCAGGTAAGTTTTTCCAGTGTTTACAATATGCAACACAGTAAACCTTATTACTGATGATAAAGGCTTCTTTATGATTTTACAGTTTATGATTTAATATGAATGGCATTGAATGCTAGAAAGGTGTAGTGTCAGTCAGATTGAGTTAAATCTTGCCTAGCATCATAAAAAACATAATATTTTAGATACTATATTATACTACATGTTTTTGTCAGGACTTAATTAAAAATAAACTAAAATCTTTGAAATAAAGTATATACAACTGTATATTAGTAAATAGTTTGCTGTTTATATCATGGATATTTGTAATTCTGATTTCTTTAACTTCCTATATAGGACTTTTATGAGAAAAGTTTAATTAAAAAAAAGGTGTCAGAAATTATAAGATAAGTAACCTTGTTAGGTACAGATGATATATATTTAAAGCAGGTGGTTGTTACCTATATTTGGTATATAAAGCAGATAGTCTTAACCGGTATTAAGAAATTTGAAGCAAGTAATTTTGCTTTATATGCATGTTACTGCTGATGTCAGGGTATTGACATTGGCATTGTCATTAATCTTTTATATCTAAATTTACTTTACAGATCCAAGCAAGTACCTGGCAGTTGCCTCACATGACAACTTTGTAGATATTTACAATGTAAATGCACAGAAACGTGTTGGAACATGCAAAGGAGCGTCAAGTTACATAACACATGTAGACTGGGATAAAAGTGGTGAGTAAATAAACAAGTTGTAGATGATAAAATCACCAACACTATCCATATACATTCTGTCACTAACATTAATTTAATAATTGGCATGAAAATTTGAGATTTTCGGCAACTTGTAGAAAAAGTTCCAGGTATTCTTCAGAAAAAAATAATAGACAAAATGTCATGCTATTTTCTACCTGAAGCTGTTGGGTGCTAGCATTTTGAAACTAAATGAAAGTCATTCCTTTTCATGTGATTTTGTTCAAATAAATATTTACTTGTACATGTATTCATACCAAATTTAAATCAATGATAAAATAAAAGCAGTTTTTGATACTGATTTCAAAATTATGAAGAACTGCAGCAGAAAAAAAGCCAAAACATTTTCTCCAAGATATAAAATTCATTAAATTTGTATTTTGATTTTTTACCAAAGGAAAAATTCTTAAAATTTGTATTTTGATTTTTTACCAAAGGAAGAATTCTTAAAATTTGTATTTTGATTTTTTACCAAAGGAAAAATTCTTAAAATTTGTATTTTGATTTTTTACCTAAGGAAAAATTCTTATGGTAAATTCTGGTGCAAAAGAACAACTGTTTTTTGAGGCTCCAAGAGGAAAACGTATAACACTGAAGAATGCAGAAATAGAGAAAATAGAATGGGATAGATGGACCAGTGTATTGGGTGCAACATGTGAGGGGGTGTGGCCACCTAAAAGTGATGTCACTGATGTTAATGCTGCTTGTCTTACCAAAGATAGACAACTCCTTGCTACCGCTGATGATTTTGGATTTGTTAAACTATTTCAATATCCAGTCAAGGTAAGAACTACACCTATAATAACAATGGTAATGTGTCTTGCTGATTTTAAAGCAATATTTTTTTTATTTTTTACATAATGCATATGAAAAACACAGATTTTTTTAAATAATAATTTATAAATGCAGTTTATTTGACTTCATAAATGCAAGATCTTCAATATAGTTATATGGATATAAAGTTAAAATATTTAGCTAAATTTGCTATAAAGCTGCCTGAAATTCTTTGGGAAATAGTACTTATATTTCAGACAATTAAATTGACATGTATCACAAGATGAATAGAATAGAGATATAAATCTGCTGGTAAATAAATGATTATTTAATTATAAGTAAAACTTATTGTTTAATGAGTTGTAGGTTTGTGTATATTAGTCAGACTGGCTACTTTGTTCTTTGACTGTTTTTTCAGTGCATGTTTTTTTTTCAGGGAAAGTTTGCAAAATATAAGAAATATGTAGGTCACAGTGCCCATGTTACAAATGTAAGATGGTCATATGATGATAACTTACTTGTATCAGTGGGTGGTGCAGATACATCTGTCATGGTATGGAAACATGGATCTGCAGAGAATAGAACCACTACTTGTGGTGATAGTGATGATTCTGATACTGACTCTGAAGAAGAAGGAGGTATTGTTTTATCTTTGTTGAATAATATAATATGCAAATTTTACTGAAAAAAAAGAGAGAGAGAGTAGAATAATTTAATTCTTTTTCTCTTTGAACTTTTAGCCATTATGTAGAACCTATTCAGAATATTAATTCTTTATGAACTGTAGATCTCAATTTTTAAGATTAGTCAGGAATATTTTTGTTGATTGTCATCCTATAGTGATAATTGCTGTCTGATGTTTATATTATCTTCAGTCTTTATTGTGATACTATTCTGATAGCTTGGTTTTTTGTTTGCCTGCTTACCACTCAATGACATCACTGATGACACCACCACTCTCAGTAACCACTCTTGTTAACAACACTATCGGTTATCATTTACCATTTTTGGTATCATTACCTTCAGTAACCATTCTTGGTGTCAACACTCTCAGAAACCACTGTTGATGATAACAGTAACACTACATAGTAACTTCTTTTGATGACACCATTCTTACTGACTGTATATTCAACATACTTATTTCCAAATGATAAAATTGAATAATTTCATCAATTTTTAATGATGATTTAAATACTAACATATATTTGTCAAGTTTGAATTTTGATTCAAAATTTTATTGACAACAGTTTGACAGCTCAGTAATAAAACAGGTGGTAGTAATTTTTTAAAAATAAGAAATTTATGATCACATGTGTATAAAATAAACAGAATTTTGGGCAGATGTCAATTGTATTTTTATTTTTGGAAAAAAGGTTATGATAGTGATGTAGAAAGAGAGAAGAATATGGACTATGGCAGCAAAATTTATGTTAATCCAATCAGAGAGAAAGAAGGAGTAAAACCACATTTACAGGAGAGTGTAGAACTTGACAAGTTAGTATATTTTTGAATTTTTTTTATTGATTTATTAGTTTCTGTAAGAAGTTAGTTGTAACTAATATTTTAGTTTATTTTTAAGTTTTAATTAATTAGTGTTAAAGTTTAAATAAAATAGTTGGAAAAAAAGTATGGTACATGTATACTTAAAACATCACATGGTAGATAAAGTTTATTGTAATTTAAAAATTAAAAAAAAAAAAAATTAAAAAAAAAAATAATTATAAATAAATAAATACATGTATACCTTTGTATATGTTTTATCTATAACAAGCTTAAAAATATTTTTGCTTTAAAACTTCAAAAAGATTTTGGAAAAAAAAGAAATATACACATGGCATTAAACATTTAAAAATCCTTTTTAAATATTGGTTGAGTTGGATATGATAAGTTACTAGAAACTGTGATTGATTTGGTCGATTATGAATGACATCAATCACATCAATATTGATTAATCAGTATAATCAATAACTTGCATATTGTGGTAATCTTCTTTTTTAAATTTTAGACCAAGTGTCAGTAGAAATGCTACAGCACCACCAAAAGTACAGCGGTCAGAAGTGGTACCATCTGGCTCTAAAAGAAAGAAAATCACCAAAGTTTCAGTATGTATCATTGCAGAGGTTTGATTAATAGTAACATTAAATTCTAGATGTACATGGTAATCAATTAAATGTAAAATTTGGTTTGCCTGTATGAAATAAACATCAAAAGGTTATGTTATATATAAGTAGTGCATGTAGCCTTCATCTTTTTTTGAACCAGATAATTGGATCCCGTTTCCAGTACCTCAATTCAGATTTTTCATAACATTTCATGTAATATTGAAACTTTCCAAAAATGTGTAATTTAAAGAAGTAAACTTGATTATAAGTTGATTATAAGGCACATTGACTTAAGTTTTGATATTAACAGACAGCAAATCCTTATTTATTCAGTCATACAATTTTAATTGTTTTATGTTTTTCAAAATGAGTGAAAATTGTGTATGATTTCAATTTTGATGGCACAGACCCTAGTTCAGTCTTTTCTAAAGTGGCAAGAGAGCTCTGATTATAAATTATACTTATAGTTAGTATATGTTATTTATTGTAGGATTTACAGCTTGAATTTATCCATGGTTACCGTGGATTTGATTCCCGTAATAACCTTCATTATGTAAATGATGGTGCTGATGTTGTCTTCCATGCAGCAGGAGCTGGTATTGTACAGAATATAGCATCAGGTAAATAAATTGTGTTATGGTAAAATAAATTTACTTTTATTATTTACTGATCTAAACTTTATATTTTCTATGGGATTAAAAATTCTGGTTGTTTATGAAGCCTGGCTTTTTCTATAGATTATCTTTGTGTTGCTCCAACTAAACAATTCTCTCATTAGTTGTAAAACAAATGAAAACTTTGTAGTATAAATTGTAAGATGTTTAATGATATCACGTTATTTGGAGAGAATTTAAAATGTTTAAATTACCTGCTTTAACACTCTGTATATTCATTTTTGAAACAGAATTTGTGCAAATTATTTTGATGATATGCCTTTTTATAAGATTTGAAACTAATATTTAGATAATTATATTATGAATTGATTTTCAGGTGCTCAGAGTTTTTATTTGGGACATACTGATGACATTATATGTCTGGATGTCAATCAACATCCAAAGTTTAAAGGTATCATAGCAACAGGTCAGATAGGCAATCCTCCCAGTGTACATATATGGAGTGCTGCCACCAAGAAGACAAAGTCAATACTAAGGGGAGAACATTCAAAAGGAGTTTGTTCTGTTGTATTCTCATGTACAGGAAAATATGTACTGACTGTCGGATTGGAAGATGATCATAAAGTTGTAGTGTGGAGATGGCAAGAAGGTTAGTGGTATTTAAATTTAACAAAAATATAAAGCTAATTTGTCCTATCAAGATTTAACTATACTACTCTGAACAAATTTCCATAAGTGAGATGTTCATTTTGTGTTCCAATGTTATTACCTATTTATAATATTATTTTATGACACAAGCTCATATACTGACATTCGGATTCCTTCAATAAGTGGTGGGAAATAATTATTGATAATTATTGATTTTGATCATTTAATTTGTTAAGTGATGATTTAATAAAACTGTTGCACACTGTTACATGGTTAACTGAGTTGTTATTGATTAATTTTAGGATCTAAAGTAGCAAGTGTACCTGGACATAATCAGAGAATATTTCGAGCAGAATTCCGTCCAGACTCTGAGAGCCAGTTTGTTACGGTTGGTGTTAAACATGTCAAATTCTGGAATGTGGCTGGTAGTGAAATTGTTGGCAAACGAGGAATTTTAACTGATGCAGGAACAGGAACTCAAATAAGCAGACTGCAAACAATGTTATCTGTAGCATTCGGTGCTGTAAGTATGAAAGTCATAAAAGTTTGAGAAATATTATTATTTGTAAGCAGACAAAGATTTAATAAGAGTCCAAAAAATTGACATAAAATTAGCAGTGATTTAATCTTAAAATTATACATGTATTATGAATGTTTGTTGAAAAATGTGTCCTACCAAAAGAAGTGAAAAACTTGACTTAGTGCCACAAGTCACAGTAGTTTTGAAAAAGACAATTACATGATATGTATGGATTTATGTAATATCTATTTTTTTATAATACATGTATCTGCAAACCATTTATAATTGTATAGTTATCATGTATGACTTCTACACTATAGGGTAATTTAACCTATACTGGTGCCATGAGTGGAGATGTTTATGTATGGAAAGACCATACATTGATGAGGCTGGTACAGAAAGCACATACAGGACCAGTGTTTACAATGTTTACAACACTTCGTGATGGTCTTATTGTCACTGGTGGAAAGGAACCTCCGTAAGTTTACTACATATAGAAACAGCTAAAATTATGTTAGATATGGTTTAAAACAGGTAGTAAATCATTTAAAATGTAAGGTAATAAAATTGATTAGTAAAATATGTTACTTTTTTGTTTATGTCCAATTTGTCTACGAAATGCCTTTGTACATGTTTTGATATGGATAAGCAATAAATTTTTTGTTAGACTAATACTTTGAAGATTTACATATAACTTTAATTGAAACATTGGTGTTTTTTAAATCATTTCTTCAATATTTTTATCTTGAAATTTCAGGTCAAGGGAAAATGGTCCAGTTAAGCTTTGGGATCAAGAAATGAAAAGATGTAGGGCATTCCCACTTCATGAAAGTGGAAAGAAATTAGATGTGGTCAAATCAGTTTGTAGAACAAAGGTAAGATTTATCATGTAAATACAATGAATGTGTTTGAATTATTTTAAATCTTTTATTTACATATAAATACTGTGTTTGATAATTATAAGATTTTAGATAATATCATTGTCAGTGCTATGGTTTTTAAAAACTACCTTCCACCTTTCAGATTGGGAAAATTTGGACCCTTTTATGTCACATATTATGCTCTGAATTTTGAAATTTATTGCAAATATTTTATATTGTGACAATATCTAACATATTTTGTCTGTCAGAATAGTTTTGGACAACTGGATTTAACTTAAACTATTTGATTATGTGTCACTGTCGCCTTTTGGGGAATTTTAGTTGTCAAATTGGGAAATTTTAGTCTTATTTCTCAAGGGGAAACTACCTTTATTCGGTAGTAATTTTAGGCAAACAAAACCACTGATTGTGTAAGATTTAGATACATGTACATTTATTTAAATTTTATAGTTCCTAAACAAAATACAGGCGCATGAAGAACCTGTGGTTTTTTTCAATATTTTTCATGATTCCATCTGTGAAGTTCATACAGATATTTAGAACTTTTACTTTCTTTGATTTAAATTAACTTAGGTACATATTTAAACAATCTATGCTTACAGGTATATATCTTTTTACTGTTTTTTTAACAAATATTTGTTTCCCTGTATAGTTAAAATTGCATTTGTAAGATTTTTTTTTTTTAGATTTTAATATATATATATTTTTTTTTTTTTTTTTTTTTTTTTTTTGCATTATTTTAGTTTATTGGAATTTTAATTGTAACATTGATACATGTGTATGGGATTTTAGTTGTTTACTGAATTTGTTCTTACAGGGAAAGATATTGGTTGGTACCAAAGAGAATGATGTCATAGAAGTAGGAGAGAAAAATGGAACAATCCAGGTCCTGGTAGCTGGACATGCTGAGGGAGAAGTTTGGGGTCTAGACCAACATCCGTCTAGTCCAAGATTCCTTACTGCTAGTTTTGATGGCACAGTCAGATTATGGGACATTTCAACAAAGGTATAATTTTAAGACATTAGTATATTCAGATTTACACTTTTGGCTTTTTATTTATAGTCCAAAGTGCACTTCATTTTATATCAGAATTTTCATAGCTTTAAACTGAAATCATTTTTAATGTTAATCCCTTTGTCCCATTAGTCTTTTTAGTTTGATCCCATGATATTTTACTTAGTATAATATATATTGATATGTATGTTTTTATGACCTGTATTATTTTAGTAAAGTAAGGTATTATTATTTTACTTAAAAGCCATCTGTATGATTTCATTTACTTACCTGTTTTTTTAACAATCAACATCCCTACTCAGGCCTTAGATAGATTTTTAAATGCCACTCGGCACAGTGCATAGTTAAAGAAGAAAACCACTCGTCACTTGGAAATTTAACTCGGCACAGTCCACTACATGAAAAACGAGACTTTCTTCTCTTAAGTACTGCCAGAGCTTTTGCCACTAAATGTTATCAGACTAGCTTCTTAAGCTTTTCAGGAACTTCGGATTTTCCACTTTCAGTAGCCAGTAACTTTCCTTTTGAAATGGCAGGTTTAAAAATGCTTCCACCTGCAACTGGTTTGTCGCCAGGATCAGCGTAGTCTAATCAGTGTCTTCGAAAACTTCCTTATCAGCTGTTTCGACCTTGTTTGTCTTTAGAAAGTCATACAAAACAGTTTGTTTACTTTTATATTTGACATACGGACCGACAAGTATATAAACACTCAGAACATCGGTTCGATTTTACGTTACACTAAGTAAATTCCGAATGCGAAACAATATGTTTGCACATGTGATGCGATTTTGTTGATTGACGCTTGTAACAGAACGGCCGATGTTTAGAAAGGGCCTCGTTATAATTGACCTCCTTATACAATATTTTCCCAACAAACACTATATTACCTGTTGTTTATTAATTGCAACAAGCCCCTTGATGTATATGTCTGATAAATTTAACTCGGCACTGTGACGAGTGGTAGTAACAATATCACTCGTCCAAGTACAAATTTCACTCGTCAGGATGAGTGGACGAGTGAATAATCAAAGCCCTGCTACTTTGTTTACCTTTTTGAAAAAAGATATTAATTGATGCTTTTGTTTGATTGATTAATTTGCTTGATTTGCCAATCTTTTTCCTTTCAGGTATTACTTCACATGAAATGTTAAAGAATAAGTGATATTTATATTATGATTTTAATTCAACAATAAATTTTAGGCTTTGGTTGCCAAGTTGGAAGTTGGACCAGCCAGATCAGTCGGATTCAGTGCTGATGGTGATATGATTGCTGTAGGTTTGAAAAATGGAGAGTTTATAGTGCTACAGACAAATGGCCTTAAACTTTGGGGAAGAAAGAGGGACAGATCAGGTTCTATCAATGATGTCAGGTATGTATACATATGGTTATGATTTATTATGAAAATGTACCTGTACAGTGTTTTTCTATGTTTGCTACAGATTTAGCTCATGCCCGTTAGGCACTAGCTGTGTTTCACCAATTTTGAGATCCCTTAGATACATAAAAGATGTCTTCTAATGAGTTCTGTAGTGGTATTATATGGCACATTTAAAAGCATGACATCAAAAACTATCACATGACTCTTTCTTGGGGTGGGGGAGAACTTCCACCCAAGGTATGATTGATAAAAAAAATTTAAAGTATATGATAATAGAAAAAACAAAGCTAAATCTTGTATCACATGCTGAATCAGCCCTTCACCAATATGATATCTTTGGTTAAATTGAGGTCTCTGGATTTGGCACATATATTTTCTATATATTATTTGACAGCTTTATTCCTGATGGTAAACATTTATTAGTCTTTTTATATTTTTGTCAGGTTTAGCCCTGATGGTAAATACCTAGCAGTAGGTTCTGAAGATTGTTGTGTAGATTTTTATGATATAAGCCAAGGGCCAGCACTACACAGAGCTGGGTATTGTAAAGGTATACCTAGCTTTGTTATACAGATGGACTACTCAGCAGACAGCCAGTTTATCAGGGTGAGGTTTATAAAACTATAAACATTAAATCAGGATAATGTTACATGAAAATATTAAAATGAATAGTAATGGATGTGGAATAAATTTAACTATTTATAATTTACAAATGTTATTACTTTTTGCTTTCATATATTGAAAGTTATCCATTGTAAATAATTTTCTTTCCAATTGCCCATATCTTAAGTGGTTTGACTTTTTTCTCATAAGGTGAAGAATGGAAAAAGACTGATACATCTAGTTATCAAGTGTAGGGTTTTCTTTACATTGTCATGGATGAGAGTAGCAATAAATGCAAACTTGATGATGCTATTGGTATTGAACTGAATGAATGGCTATCTTTAATGTGACAACATTTGCAATACAGACCAAATTTTATTATCATACCCTCAATATGATTTTCTTCTTTTTTATGGAATTTGAAATTAAGATAATTTTTTTTTTGGTGTTTATTCTGAAATTTTATAGATTTGTGATGTGATGTTCCACTTTAAAGACCATTTTTCTTTTTATTCATAGGTGGGAACTGGAGCATATGTTCCACTTGTGTTCTCTGTGCCAAATGGAGTTTTAATAGAAGATCAAAAGAAAATTGAAAATATCACATGGGCATCATGGACAAGGTACATGTATTATTTTTATGTATATTGTCATACCTCAGCATCTGAATCTAATGTTAAATTTATGAGACAGCATTTATAAAATGATGCATCTTTTCAGGTGACCTTTGAAAAAAATACAAAAGAGCTTGTGTCATACATCTTGTTTTCTGTTTGTTTTCTGATTGATACTAGTTGATCAAGTGTTAGGTCTGCACTCCACAGCTCCAGAAATGATGGCAGATACAAGTGATTTTCAAGTCCCATTCACTTTTTCAGAATTTGGTTGTGACTTGTTACTATAGATAAGAACTTTAAACATAGAGAAATGGCGACCTTTTGACCTAAATCTGATGATTTAAGTATAAATGTTAGGCAATATGTTGTAAAATTGGTAACACTAAATCTTTTTCTTTCCTACAACAGTACATTAGGGCAGGAGGTAATTGGAATTTGGCCGAAGGATTCCAGTAATGGAGATGTTAACTGCGCTCATTTGTCTCATCAAGGTAAAGCCTTAGCTACAGGAGATGATTTTGGATATGTCAAGTTATTTGAATTCCCATGTCAAGACAAACATGTAAGTATTCAATTAAACTGAATGTTTGAATTTGATTGCCTACAATATGTTGTTTGTGTAAAAGCACCTTT
Organism: Tegillarca granosa; assembly: GCA_029721355.1. Classification (NCBI taxonomy): domain Eukaryota; kingdom Metazoa; phylum Mollusca; class Bivalvia; order Arcoida; family Arcidae; genus Tegillarca; species Tegillarca granosa. The sequence continues at coordinate 48,499,454 of CM056595.1, forward strand.
CAAAACACTCCATTCAATGTTAGTTTTCATATACCGGTATGTATTTTCAACCTAATTTTTAAGAGGAGCTTCAGTGATAGTGAATGAGTCAACAACCACTGATGTTAATGATTTTGATGGACATATGTTAAAAAAATAGTTTAAGTTTGTTGATTGACTAGATATGCAGATAAGATAGGTTATTTAACTGACAGCTTTGTTCTGTATTTTCCATTCATTTTACTTGTTAGATCATTTGAATATCCTTCCATGTGATCTAAATTAGAATATTAAATGTAATAGGTTCCTTTTTTGTCCAATGATGAAAACATATAATGTATTTTATGTGTGGAATCAAAAATATACATTTTTTGAAGACCAGCAGCCTTTTTATTTCTTCATAGAAAACTTGTTAAAAATTTTATGTGAATAAATGTGTAAATTAGGGTGTCTAATTCTTTATTGTTTTTATATCTTATATTTACACATTTTGTTTGTTTTGTCTCCAGGGTGTGGTAAGTGTTGTGCCTGCTTTACTCTTTATATGCATGTTTTATATAGAAATAGAATTCCAAATCAAATATTACTTTATTGCTAGTTTGAATCCCAAAAATATCTGTAGTAAATTGGTGTAAGAATAACAAAATAACACAAGTGAAGAATTGTTCTCGAGTCACAGGGAATGACTGATTTTCCCCTAAAAAGTACAAAAATGAATCCTACGTTTTTAAATAAAATTGAACAAGTGAGAAATTATTTGTCAACAAAAGAAATTATTATTTTTTTATTTTGTTTTGTATTTATTGTCAACTTATCAAGAAGGTTTTTGATCCTTTAATTGCCTATTAGAATATGTTCTCCACTTCATTGTTGAAATGTCTTTACATTTATTTTTGTCTGAAATAAAACAAGTTCAAGATACATGAAATAATGCATCCTGTTTTACCCATTCGCCCTTCCCAGTGATAGTCATGCTTGAAACCCTGCACATTACTTTTATATCAGAATAATGCACCCAAATTTGTATGTACTTTATATAGAATAGTTTGTTGTTCTTAGGTTTCTTACAGAATTCATAGAAAAAGATACAGTAATAAAATAATTCCATAGGATACATCTTAGTTCATAAAAATACCTTGTATATGTATACATGTACATGTATATATAAAATAGTGGTTACTTAGACTGTACTTAATTAAAGGACAGTAAATGACTGTCAATGTAACTATACATTGGTCTGAGATTTATTTATTTTTTTTTTTTACATATTGTTTTTAATTTGCCTCTCATAATGGTTTATATACTATAGATAAATTTAATTTCATGACACTCTTATTTTTAAAATGTGAATCAAGAACTGCATGTATTTTTCAGGTTTAGAATTTTTCGTTGTTCTCATCATTTATAAACTAGAAAATTTATTTTGCTTACTTTTTTTGGAAATTCATCATAAAATTTAAAGTTTCATGGTAAAGACAATTGATTATATATTGCATATTTTTTATTATTTTATGAGTCTACAGACTCATGTGATAAATGAACTGCTGAAATAATTATCCTGTAACTAGGTTGTAAATCTGTTTTTTTTTTTAATTTTGTCTTTACTTTAGACCTACTGTTTGAGTCATTGTGTTTGTGACAGTAAATTATGCTTAGTTTTCATAGAAAATACAATATACTTGAATTATGTTTGGTATTTTTCACTTTTTTTGGCATAATTGACTGTAATTTTACTTTTCTAGTGTTAGATGTCAAAATGTGAAAGATGTTTGTTAAAAGTCAGTTTTAATCATATCAATCTTATAATGATTGAAACAGCTAGGTGAGATGGATAAATCTATGGTAATCTTGTTTATGTTTTTTTTTTTAATTTTTTTTTTTTTTCAAATTTCAGGCACCACATAAGAACTATGTTGGTCATTCAGCTCATGTTACCAATGTTAGATTTACATATGATGATCGGTTCCTCATCAGTACAGGTGGAGATGATTGCAGGTAAATTTCAGGACTTTGGAAGTCTGCCATTTAGTTTTTAATCTATCAGTATTTTTAACTTTGATTAAGTAGAATTGTCTTTCTTCTGGCCAAATGCACCAATAAAGATTTAAACTTTTGAGGAGAAAGAATTGTGATTAGTACCTCAATGGGTCTTGATTAAAGGACTAGCATACTGACCTCATTGTCTAGGTTTAAATCTCTCTAAGGTAAATCCTTGTGACAGGAAGTGTGTTAGTTTACATGCCAAAGGTTGGTGTTTCATTCAGGTGCTACAGGTTCCTCAGTCTTCCCAGAAATGACCACCTCAGTATTTATATATATAAGTCAAATTATTTTGTGTAAAACACCTACCACCTGGTTCTTGACCATTTAAATTTTGTTCTTTTAACTATTTGAATGCAAAATTTAGTAGTCTATGACTAGTGAATGTTTATGTTGCAAGTTGAAAGTTAGAAAATAATAAAAATATTTGATTTGTTCCTTAATACATGTTACATGTAATTATTAATTAGTTGTCACACACATACACACACAACACACACACACACCACACACACACACACATTATATTCTTCATTCTAAAGAATTCATTTATTTTCTAATTTCAGTATTTTTGTGTGGAAGTGTATATAGATCTGAGTTCAGGAAGATGAATCATCCCACGGGATATTCTGTAACTTGTATGGCAGCAATAATGGAGACATTCCGTGTTGTGATTTCAGTTGTATCCGTCCAATACATCTTAATAGTGCATTAACTACCATATACTGCCAATGCCTGTAGTGGTAGATTTTTACCAGCCAGTAACAAGTCACAACTTAAAATATGACATGTACTCTCATTAATTTATATTTGTTCTAGATGACATTTATTTGTGTAATTAGTTATGGTAGATGGGAATTTAGAGATGTCTAATTTTTTTTTAATAGAAAAACTTTTATTATTATACATCTACATGTAAATGTATAGCTTTAATAATTATGCAAGTGCTTTATAGCAGTAGAGAGTTACATATTAATATACACAATGTATGTTAAGACAGAGGGTATATATGATAAAAGAAGTAGGAAAAAAGTAATTATCTTTTGATCCAGTCAACAAAATGCACAGAAGTATAGAATAAAACATTTTCTTGCAAAGATAAGGAGAAAATATACATGTCCATATTTAATGATTCCATGCTTATATTAAATTTTTTAAGGAGCATACAAGATAAGAAATAGAAGAATAAAATTCATGTTTTAAAAAACTAAAGAATTTACTTGTGCTATTTAAAGTACTTGTTTTTTATTGTCTCGATCATTATTGTTGTTTTTAAATCATCTCCTTCTGTCTGGAGAATTACATACACACAAGTTAAATTTTGCCTTAACAGTTTTGTTATAATTTCTGCCTTCTTTTACTATGCATTTATAGCAAGAAACAATGTGCTTGTCTCATTAACAGAACTTATAAACCAGTTACTACTGTAGGAGGGATTTATATTCTCCCTTCATGTTGTCCATGACTTCTATACTAACCTTTATATTGATTACCTAGCCAAGTAGATGTTTATTTGGTAAAGATAAATTCATCATTTTATTTGATAAAGATATTTTTGTCCTTGTCTGTGATAAGCTTTTTGTTTAATCTCACTTTACATATTTTCTAGTGTTGTATATTTTCTACATACATATCTATCTTATATAATTTTGTAATATTTATTTGTTTGTTCGTTATACATCAGTGCTTCCCTGTTAAATTCTCAATCATTGGATTCTTTTTCGTTTTTAAAGCAAATTAGAGTCAATGTTTTATTATGACTGTCTAAACATGTGATTTGTGATTTTAAAAATTCATCTCTAAAACATCTGTTATTTTCAAGTCTAATTAATACATTTTAAAGTTTGCTCTGTAAAAAAAAATAAAATTTACTGATACATGTACTTGTTTACTGAACAGAAATTTCAATTACAAATTTAATCCTGTATTGGTAATTCGATACATCTAACTCAACTACAGTATACTAATACTTGGTATTAAAAACATCAACACATTCACACCCACAGGCTGTTTATTAGTCTGTTTCTGGTCATTGATAGATGAAGTAATGCAACTTTAACATGAAGCTCACTCACTTAACCTTTCTAGATCTGGTCCAAAAGGATGGGATATATGTCCATAATTGTGTTATCACATTCTGTTTCTGCCTGCCTTAAACATTTTTATTTCTGGAAGTGTCTCAACATTTTATTTCGATATTATGAATTTAGACATGCTACTGTAAGTTACTTTGCTGACCAAACCTGATGTACCTTATGAGTTTATAAGTTGATGATTTTCGGAAGGGGAGGACTTCTAATATTGAGAATCATGATTTCAAAGAGAAACTCATCTAGATTGTCTGTCTCTGTTAATTAATCTCAAATACTGTTGTTGTAGCCATGCATAAAACTGAAAAATGGTAGTTATTGTTTTGGGATCAGTTGTTTAAATGATTTACATGTATCAGCTTAATTAGTTGAATCTTTGGTATTAGTTAATCTTTTTAAAATGTTGGTTAAAATAGATCAACAATATGGTGTTTCCAGTCAGAAGTAAATAACAATCTATCATTATAATGTTTGTTTACTTTTAAAAATATTTTTATTTATTTATGATAAGCAATTTGTTGAAAGATCTTGGATGTGTGAAATAGTCTTTACTTAGACATATCTTTCACCTTTCTTAGGTGTTACCTTGACCTTACAAAACTTTTCTACAATTTCATTGGAATATTTATGATTCTAGTAAATTTTCACTTACCATATGAGTTCAGCAGTTTAAGATTTGAACAACAGTACCCTGATAATTAAATCAATTCACCCAGTTCTTAAATGTTATATAAATATATAACGGGTCACATGTTATATTTCACATTTCAATGCTTGTTATACTGATGTATTATAGAGTATATTTATAGATGATATATTATGTTATAGATTAGAAAAATGTTATGATTTAAAGTAGTTATAACAAATTTATATCTAGTAAAAAATAATAAAATATTGCCTGAATTTACAAGAATTTGATTTGTTATTAAATGAAATTGATTTGTTTAGAGATCACATTATCCTATTGATATGTTGGCCATTGGCAATAATAAAGGCTCAGATGAATCAATGGGTGTATTCAATAAACTGGGTAAGTGGGGTTTCACAGTCAACCAGCTTTGTCCTACTTACATCCAGATGTCACTACCTTTTGTTAAGTTGACACTGGCCATTGTTGTCGACTTCCTATAAACAGTAGACCAAAAATAGCTAATTGTGTAATCAAACAAGCTTTTATCTGGTTAAGAATATTGAAGACCTTTATCTAAGTTAGTCAATGAAATTTTCTATGTAAGGTGTCTGGGTACTAAAATTAAATGTAAAACCATTTCTAAAAGGCATATACTGAACTGTTTTACACCTGATGCTGGAAATCTCATTCTGTATGCAAAGGTCTTTTTGTCTATTTCACAGCTTAATCAAGACCTAGTTCTTCAGAGTTGCTTATTGGAATTTAAAAATAAAACATAAATGTTTTCAAAAATTTAAAATAAATAAGCAGCTGCACCTGGAGCACATGATATGCCCGTCAGATATTTAAACTTCTTTTTTAATGTCTTAAACAACTTGACATTTAGCTGAAACATATTTTTTTAAAACAAAAGTAGCAAATTTATTTCTCAATGTTTATTCACAAACACTTTTTGATTATAGGACAAATATAACACAAAACTTTTCATTAAAAATGTTCAAATGATTTCTGAGTTACAACATGCAAAAAAAATGCCTAAAATTTAGACAATTAAAGACCAATAACTCTACAACAAGAAAACAAACGAATCTCAAAAATGAAAGGGAGCTCCCTGCCATGGATACCAATATAACACAAAAGTTTCATTCAAATTGTTCAAAGCATTTTTGAGTTATTATACAACATGCCATTCTGGATAATCCAGAGTCAATATCCGCTCCGCTACTATATCGCGTAGGTAACGGAGCAGATTTAGACTCTGGATTATACAGAATGACAACATGCAAAAAAATGCCTTAAATATGACAATTAAAGTCCCATAACTCTGCAGTGTCAAAAAAAGGAATCTCAAAAATAAAAGGGAGCTCTCTGCCATGAATACCAATATAACACAAAAGTTCCATTCAAATTGTTCAAAGCATTTTTGAGTTATTGTACAACATGCAAAAAAATGCCTAAAATTTGACAATTAAAGGCCAATAACTCCGCAACGAGAAAAAATACGAATCTCAAAAACGAAAGGGAGCTTTCTGCCTTAGATACAAACATTTCACAAAAGTTTCATTAAAATTGCTCAAAGCATTCTTGAGTTTGTGTACGACGTGTGGACATACGGATGGACTGCACCATTTCATAATACGTCCCGTCATAGACGGCCGTATAAAAACTGGAAATACAGATGATGCAAGAAGTGTTTGATGGAGCTTTGAACAACTTGGTCCAGATAAATATAAGTCAAAACCTTGTCAACATTATCAAACATATTTAATAATTAATACAAAATATCAAATTATACAATAACATATTTACAAAATAAATATTTCAAATCAACTCAAGCACACATCAACAACAACAAAAATATAAACAAATAATTAAACTTCTTATTTCACAAATTACAATTACCGATCAAATCTTGTTTTATGTGTATGCAGTTTATAAATACAAGCATGAATATGAAAATATTGCAGATAATATGAAAAATCACACAAAACTAGTGTGTGTGTGTGTGTGTGTGTGTGTGTTTGGACATTAAAGCTATAAATACTTCTTAGAGTTATTAAATATGAACTTTTGGCATAACACTGACATGAAATTTAAAAGAAATTAAGATTATTTTAATCCATAATACTTAAAAATGTTATTAAAGTAAGAATTAATCACCTATAGTATAGGATATTTTTTTTATGACAAGTGTAATTTTAACCATTTTAATTGAGAATAATACCTCAGAATGCTGGATTGGTGGTAAATGTGTTATTACATGTTATTAGTCAAATAAACATGTCCTTGAAATTTATGCCTTCATAGAACAAATGCATACATATTTGTTTAAAAAATAAACTGCCTCGTAATGTTCTACATGTCTGTATAATTACTTAAAATGAATGTCTTTATCATTTATGAACTTTCTGAACCATCCTTTCTGTTTTCCTTTAATGTTTGTATTTCATTCATCATAAATCCAAGTGGATCTTCTGGTTTGTGATAGACAATATTTGATGTCAAGGCCTGCAATAAAGTAGAAGATTATACATGTATTTGCATGCTAGAAAGTAGAAATGTTGTACATAAAAGTTGTATGTAAAACTGTTCAAAGAAAAAAAAAGTCAATTTTGCATCTATGCACATATGTATATTAATCTTCTCTGAAACTTATGTGCCGATTTGAACAAGAGGGAAATAAAAGTTTTTGCAAACAATTTTTAATACCATTCACAATGACCTTCATTACCATAAACAGCAAAAGCTGATAAATGGCTGATGTTTCTTTATTGATGAACTAATTTGATTTAAATTGTTTTTTTTTTTTTTTGTTTTTTTTTTTTTTCATTGACTTATTATTGAGGATTTTAAATGAGGTATCATGTCTTCTATGAAACTACTGGTCCACCAATTTTGGTGTCAAAGGTTCCTAGGGTAAGAAAAAGAATTATTTGTACAAATTGTAGCATCCTAGTTTGCTAATGTTTCAACTAGTAATTGAATTAGATTTATATATTTAGTCAAGATTTTCACTAATACCAAGACGGCTAGTTACAGGTAAAGTTGCAAAAATGTATAGGTGTTTTATTTAATAATGACAATGAACTGTGAAGGTTTTATGTCATTTTGACAGAAGGAATCTGTCTTTAAAGTTTATCTCATCTAAGAAGATTTTTAGAGAAAAAGCACTTTTATAACTGACATACCATGGTCTAGAATATCAATCTATTTGAAATGTTAGTGATTTCATATATTCTGACACTAATTGCACAATTGTAGAATCTGACTGAGTGCAACTAACCTAATAAACACTAAAACGTGATGCAAATAGTAGCCATCATATTTCTGTTCAAGAGTCAGGGATTCAAATCCTGTCATGGAACCATGTGACATAAGGCATGTCACTTCTCTTTAACAGTGCAGCTGACTTACCCAGTGTCAAAATAATGGGCCAGTGGGTGGCAACCTATGCAAAAAACATCACAGTGAGATGGCACCACATCACTCTGAGAGCATGCTAGTACAGAGCAAACACATTCAGTGTTCACCACTAGTCATCTGCATATTGGGATAGCCAAATTTGATCTTGCTGTATTAGCATCACAAGGCAACAGTGTGATACAGTGTAATACTAAAAAATTTGTCAAAAATTACTCTTTTCTAAAATAGAAAATATAAGCTAAAAATCGGCAAATATGTAGCACAAAACACAGGAGAACATTGTTTGGATTTGATGCGTTTCTCTTATATGTGTTAAGATAAGTACAAATGGCAAATAGGAATGATTATCATATTTGTATGCCATTTTCAGATATGAGTGCAATGAAAATGACCTCTGAGGTGTTTTATCATGATAAACCTTCCCATTTAAATGTTCTTGTTTGGGGCTATGTTTTTGAGGGGGGGGGACTATAAAAATATTACCAAATATCATCTTAAACAATCAAACACAGATCAACATCACACAGACATCAGGCAAACACTAAAGGTTAAAAATATGTCTTTCTGACAGAAACAGTCTTGACTAGGATTGAAACAAAGTTGATATTAAACTTGAACTCTCAATTTTACTTTTCCTTGTATTTTCAGGTTCAAATAGGTCTTTTAAGTTTTTTACAAGGTTGTGATTTTAAGGAATCAATACAAAGCCAATAGAAATGTTTAAATTTCTGTTTCATCAGATTGTTTTCTGATTGACATCATCAGATTACTTAATAATGAAATTTTTTTTTTTCTTGATTGGGCTTAAGCAGTTTTTATTCTTATTATCTAAATTTTTAACCACATTTTTCCTGGAGACTATTTTCAATAAGCCAAATTTATTTTTCTTTCCAATTTATAATTTCTATAGACTGTAATATTTATTTTCAATTTTTTGTTAAGGTGAACAAAATTTCTACATTGATAGAGTTTTTAATTTAATTTGAAAGAATTTAAATCTTGTAAAATAGTATTCATTACAAGAAACGTAAACAGAAATTAATTTCAGTAACAAATTAATTTGTACAGTACAAACTGCATTTATGTCTTTTATTTTAGAGTTTTTGTTTACTTTTAAAAATATGAATTATTTTCACACAATCATATTAACTGTTACCCTTAAATCATTCTACGAGAAAAGTAAACAAACGACTGCTTGAAATTTTATCAATATCAAAGCCATTTACTTTAACCGTAAAAAAAATTATTACCGACAAAAAAGTGCGTGTTGTATAGTCCGATTTTCTCTTACACACCTTATGCCGCTGTGTTTAGGATATTTGCTGTGTAAATGTATCTCAAACTAGACAAAATCTCTCATCAAGAATGCATGATTACAAAGCAAGCTAACCTGAAATAATTGAAGAATATTGTGTTGTTCCAAATATTTGATTGCTTTTCCATATGGATCTTGGATTGGATCAACATACGTTAATCCCTCCTCAGACGGACTTTGTTCTGGTGGTGCATGTACCAGGTTTGTTGACTGATTCAAAGCTCCACTCATAGCCTTTTGTATTTCTGCTTTTGCCGCATTAATAAGATCATCGGGCAAAGCTGGTACCTGACCATCCGACACGTCCGCCATGTTGTTTGATTAATTGTCAAGGACACAAAGTCTCGAACCAAAGTATTTAAACAATAATTATCTCCCTTTGTCCATACAACCTAGCCTACAGATGAGGTGTTCAACTCCTATAAATGCACCAAATTATCAAATATATTTTTTTACTTTGAAAATTGTTATTTGCATTATCTTTTAAACAACTTGTTTTGCTAACTACATAACTAACTGTATATACTAACTTAAAAACCTAAACTAAAATATTTTTTAAATAATCTAGATATCTAACTTTAAAATTAAACTTTTATAAAATTCAAAAGAAATTTCTTTTTTTCTTTTCTTTTGTTGAGATCCGAAAAAAGGTAAAACATGTTATCAAACTACAAATACATGCTTTGTATCAAACAAAAGTCAATGAAATCGACTAAGATCAAATGTAAAGACAACACATGAAATGAACATTAATTTGCTATAATAATTAGTGCCATGATACACTGGTAGTTAAATTAATTTTTGATATGACTAATTCAGTTTGGTGTAGTGATATATAAATACTGAATTAGTGATATAAATAAATAAAATTTAAAATGATTTCTAAACAAATATCAATATGTCAATAAACACATGCTTGATATACACTTAAAGCAGAGATTTTCATTACTCAATGATATGTATGTCTCTGCTTAAAGGAATAGGTAAAGATGACAGAATGGTTATTTGTGGTTAAAGGCATAACATTACGATTGTAATGTGTCTAACCACTGTGGATTTGACCACAGTCAATTACAAGTGAGAAAGGGAGGAGCAACAAAACTTAATGTCCAAATTAGATTCCTTATTTATATTGTGCTGGGACAGAAGAGAAAACTGGAGTCTGAAGAAAACCACCAAGCTCTGGCAAACTTTCTTTAACTAGAATTGACCCAGGTGGGTTTTAAACTTATGTTGGGAGAGGCACTGTGATCCATGAGCACACACTTTATACCAAGGGCTACCAAGGCCTCTACAAGTGAGGAGGATTTCCTTGTCATAGCCCTCTAGTGCTTGGCTCAGTACCATTATAATGGACTGAGTGGTCTGCAATTTCATCAATAATATTAAGGACAAAATGTACTAAAATTCTGAAGATCACCATAAATGTGCAGTGGCACAAAAGCAGAGCAATAGATACACTTATACATAAACACAAAATGAACTTGTTTGTGTTTAGTTAATTCACCCCCGAGATTATGGGTAATAAGATATATTGTTATATCACAAAAAGCTGAATAACTGCTGAGGAAATGAAAAACAATATTTAATCACTCAACCAAGATTTTTCTTTTCAGAATCTGTTTGGCCATCAGAAACAACGAACAGGACTAGAGGTTGCTGGAGTGGAATCTGATAAACAAGTAAAGAATATCTCACTTAAATGAAAACCATCTGTGATAGTGTTTGAAACTGTATTACAGGAAAAACAAAAATTACAGTGGCCAGACCAGGACTCAAACCCAGGACCTTCCCCATACTAGCTACCCAGCCACCTATCAAGCCTGGTCTGCCAAATACCTCCCTTCCTTTTTTTTTTTTTTTTTTTTTTTTTTTTTTTTTTTGATTCAACCACTTTGAATCGAAATCACCAGGTTCCATCCTGGGACCAACCTGTGGGTCAGCCACTTCCCAGGGTCAGACAAGCCCCCAAATGTAACAGGAAAGGGGAAATATGCAGCAGCCAAACCAGAACTCCTACCTGTGAACTTCCCAATACTAGCTACCTGGCCACCTATCAAGCCCGGTTCACCACAAATGGTTTCTAACACATAGACCTGCTCCAAGTGAAATATAATTTTTGTTGGTTAGCTTGTTAACTTGTTCAAATTAAAACAACATGCTTAATTTTTTTTGCTTTTAATTTTATTATCCTCTTTTAGGTAACACCAGTATTGTCAAGTTGATCACAATCTTTCTGTAAAACACCTTTAAACACATCAAAACGGTGGTTAATCTCTTTCTGTGTGTGCAATTTATACTTAGATCCAAGTGCTCCATCAATGGTGGAACTTCCATAAAACACACGGCTAACTCTTGAATGAACCAATGCCATAGAACACCTGTAAATAAAGTTTTACCTGATTAATAAACACTCTATATGTGCACATATATGTGTCTAAATGTGGACACTATGGTTGATTAACTTGATTTATAAAAGAACAGTTATTAACAGCTGTACAAAACTTTTTTTGAGATAAGTATGATAAGGAATAACTACGATAATATTCTCTCTCTCTCTCTCTCTCTCTCTCTCTCTCTCTCTCTCTCCATTTTTCATTGTGAAAATTATTTTTTGATTACTCACATGATGCATGGTTCCCTGGTAAGATATACATCATATCCTGTACAAAGGTATGCCCCTGTGGTATCTGTACTTTCACTTTCAGAATCAAGGTAATACATTCCTTCTGTAGGAAATAATATATCAACTTGTAACAAACACTAGTCACTTATAATTGTATCAAACAGTAGAAGTGTTCACTGACCAATTCTTGAAAGTAATCTTTTGTGGTACCAGGATTATTGCAATAAATTTGTTACCCAAGGTTTATGGGAAAAACCAGGTGCAGGGGAAACAGGATGAACAAATGTAACAATGTCACCTGATATAAAAAATATGGGGCAGTGGAATTTATTCAGGCATAACAATAGAAACAAGAAAAATTAATATTTATAGAAAGTTTTAAACAATTTAATGTAAAACAAATAAATGAGTATAGCTTGGTAGGGTGAGTATGCCATCACCAACAGACCAATCAATATTAAGTACCATTAATTTAAATCAAAGGACAAGCCTGTGAATATATTTCTATTCTATCTCTTAACATAAAATTAAATGACTTATGAGTTTTTATTGTAGCATAATGTATGATCTACCATGTCAAATCTGACATAAAAGTTGTGTAATGAAGTCGTATCTACCCCCAAAAGAAAAAAAAAACATTCTAACTAAAAAATCCTATATTGGTGGGAATGTGGGGGATAAGTGTCAAAACTTGTAGACTCTCAGCTGAATCAGGAGAGTTAGCAGGTATCACTAAGAATTTAAACTTTACATGGAAGCTTACAACACCAGAAAGTAACAAAGTCTCCTCTCTATTTCTTCTCCAAACAAGACAAAGTATTTTTACAGCAAATTTTAGAATCTTATAAATGATAACAAAAATTTGACTAAAAACTTAAACATTTAACATTAAGCAAGAAATAAAATATAAGATCACTGTAATTTTTAAAGGTTAGCTAAACTGTGACCATAATTACACAATCTATAATTACCAATATTTTTCGTGACCATAATTAAACAATCTATAATTACCAATATTTTTCGTGACCATAATTAAACAATCTATAATTACCAATATTTTTTGTGACCATAATTAAACAATCTATAATTACCAATATTTTTTTGTGACCATAATTAAACAATCTATAATTACCAATATTTTTTTGTGACCATAATTAAACAATCTATAATTACCAATATTTTTCCACATTCCTCCTCCTTGTGATCTAGCCACCATATCTATACACACCATAGCTGTATGCTGTAACGGATGATTTCCAGAGCGGAGATCATGGGCTTTAGCAATTACTTTATCATTGGCTGGGTCAACAACAATGGCACCAACAGGAATCTATTTGTAGAATATTAATAACAAAAGCTGTCTGATTATGTTCTTTAACTTCATTAACATTAACTTCTACCTAAAAAAAAGACCATTATCTTCTGCCTGAGAGATAACTATCCTAGTGAGTTAAAAATTATTTCCAGGTAGGCAAAATGTACCGGTACTTGATAATGCTTTGGCTTTAATTTTTTAAGTCTTTTTTTAAATTTGGGACAAAAATTTATTTTGTGCTCACAATAAAAATCTACAAAATGTTAAAAATCTTTTTTTTTTTCCTTTCAACTCTGAATTAAAAAAAAAAAAAAAAAAAAATATATATATATATATATATATATATATATACTGTTAATGTTTATCTTTGTTTCATACTTATATGAATAATGTTTATAAAATACAAAATTGCGATGGGGAAATAAGTATGTGTAATTCCAGATGACAGGATTATTTACCCAACGAATTTAGACAAAAATTTTAACCAATAAAAAAACATTATTTATAGCAACTGAATTACAGTAAAACCCATTTAATAAAAAAAAAATAGAGGGTTTTTGAAAATGTAGATTTTTCTTTTTATTATGTTAAAAAACTACTGATGTATAAATGTGCTATGGTTGGCCATCACATGCCAACAATGTGTTATTTATTACATGTATTCCAGTGAGAAAAAAAGACACTTATATTCACATCTAAAATCTGAATTCACAAGTTTCCTTTATTAAGGGTTCAGCTTACAATAATATTTATATCAGTAAGTGTATTTTTTGACTTTATAAACCACCTGAACTTACTTGATTTTTTATTTTGGCTTGTTCAGCACACTGAATTGCTTCTTTCATATGATACTTTATTGTATTTAACTCTTTATCGGTAAAGAACTTTCCACTTAATAAATTTGAGATTCTGAAAATAAAAGTGCATCTAGCAATATTTTGTGAATTAAATACTGTGAAAACTGTCCCATCTGTACTCTGAATAAACAAAAAAACTTATCATAATTGAATTATTTTATTAAAAACATCACTAATATTCTCTGTTAGTAGAAGAGCGCTTCTATATACATTTTGTATTTATAAGTAAGATATCTATTTGAGAATAATCCATACTTTATATTGGCCTAAAACAGAGTAACATAACTATACACTCAGTGCATTGTTCCTTATTTTCTCTAAAGGCTTACAGTTCTGGCTTTGGGATCAATAAGACAGTTTGAAAAATAAAAATAGGAATTACCGGTACATTCTGAAAATTAGAGGTTGTGGTTGCTAGTTGATAAATGGCAGTACAAGCCTTCAAACCTGTTTGTTGACTGTATAGGGGAAGGAATTTTATTTGTTTGTGATGGGCTCTAAAAGATTGGCTCTTTTATTAATACAATGTGACCAAGTGGTTTATGGATCATGCTAACAAAAACCAACATACAAAATAAACACATTAAAACACTAATAATAAAGCTCCTAACTGACCAGATGTTGAAGGTTATAACAGAATGGTGTGACTTGAACAATGCTGTAGGACATTAATCATTTCACCATTTACATTTTAAGTTGTTCTTTAATGCTGGTTTGCAAAAGAATGTTTTGATGTAAAGCACATCCTACCTTTTGTCTTCATGAAAAGACACTGGCCAGTATAATAAAGCTTCTTCATACTGTTTCCTGGTTAATGGAGGGTACCTTGGAACTTTTACTTGGTAAGGCTTACTTAAGTATTTGTAAACACTGTGATTAGCATCTTCAGTTAGTATTTTTGTAAGTGATTCCTCTGGTTTTGATACTATCACCTGTAATTGTGTGTCTATAAATAGATATTACAATTAGTAGGAATAGATAAGTGTATGGACAGCAGTGTTTAGCATAGAGCAAGGTCAGCGAGGGTTTACATTTTACAATGGAAAATGCTTTAAAAGTACATTGTATTATTATTACATGCATTATTACTATTATATACATTTTAATCATAAACTTATAGTGTATAATATATGTACATGTACATTATTTCCAGTCACATAATTAAACTGAACATTCTAACATTTATACTGAGAATGTTATAGAGAACTTCATAATTTTTTATTACTTCTAATAAAACTTTTTTTTATTTCATTTTTACCAAATTTCTTCTTTGTGCACGGGAAATAATAGTATCACAGAACCATTCATTAGGCCAGGAATCACGTAGTATATTGTTACACCCCATTATGGTCATAATAAATGAAATCATTACTCCAGTTCTGTAACTGACCTTTACTTTTAGATGATTTTATTCTTTTCAGATGTCCTAGTTCTTTTAGCGGAAATTCCTGGCAAAGATTCCTAGTGTTAAACACCAATCAATATAAAATATTAGCTTACACCAATCAATATAAAATATTAGCTTTTTTATAAAATGTTTAAAACATAAACAATTATGTACTCATGTACAATATGTCAATTATTCTCTTTCAATCTATTCTAGATTTGTGTTTTCAATTTTATAGATAATTTGGGTAATTTAAAATCAGAAATGGAAATTATAAGAGAAACATACAATACATACAACATTAAATATGACAATTTATCACATACCCATTGAATCTTATTATAGCTATACATTACATTTTCTGGCTATGTGATATCGCACATGTGTGATACAACATTCTGTATCACTATAGTTGCCGGGAACTACTTTTAGGGGAATTCCCTTTTTCGACAACAATAACATTACGCAAGTACTTTTCCTATGTGACATAATCATTCAGTTGGGAAAATTTTTCAAGTTTAGAGAATGCTGGGACGATGTTAACAAATTTTGATAAATCAATGTTTGTTTTTTAACTTTTTCCTCTTAGCAGTTATTTTTTTTTTTTTTTTTTTTTTTTTTTTTACATTTTTCCAGTCAGATATCAATTTTTCCAATCAGATTAAAAATCAATATAAAAAAGCTGATTGTGTGATTGTGAATTTATTGGCAGATTTAGTTAGACAGAAAACTTTAAATTCAGTTTGGTAGGTTATATGATAAATACAAAGCCACACATGTGGTTTTCTGACGTAGCTGATCACACTCGTTTATTCTGTGGACACATACAATACACTCATCTGCAGAGCACACTTATGTAACGTATCCTTCCTCACAATAAACTCGTGCAATCAGCTACGTCAGAAAACCATATATGTGTGGTTTTGCATATATACCGTAATTACTAATGTATAAGTCTGAACATAACCTACTTTAAAATACTGGCTGTTTCCTTTTTCTCTTTGATCATACTGACAAAAACATCAACTGAAACAAACAGTAATGTATTGAAATAAATATATTATCCAATAAAAAATAAGACTACATTTTTAACTACAATAAACATGTACTGTCATGGACAGATAGATTAAAAATGTTTTACACCCCAGTCAAGATTTTGTTTATCTTTAATGGGGTAGTCAGTTCTAGAATGGCAGGGCAAAATGGAGTGCCTAGAGAAAACTAACAACCTTCAGCAAACAAACTTACAATATTTTTCACAGAAAGGTCTTCCCGATTACATTACTAACTAACTTAGTCAGACCTGCTCTTGGTGTTAATTCTACAATCTTGTTTACAGAGTGAGCAGCGTAAAGTTATGCTAATTAAAAAAGTCTTAAAACGATAACCACAGATAAGTCTGTTGCAAAAAGCGAAAAATAACAAATACATGTATATACACTTACTTAGCTGAACTGGTTGATAATAGACATCAGCTAAAACTGCTATTGGTTGTTCCATGTCTGACTACCAATACTAACATACTAGTATTCAAATTCTTTATTAATTTCTGTTATACCATACCTCCAATATACAAAAGGCGAAATTATAAGAGCTTGTTATGCATGCTCAACAGAAACTTTTATGCATTTGAAGAAATTCTGAATCAACATCAACTGAGGACCACTCGTACTGGACATGCATTCAACTCTGCCAAGTTGTTTTAAAAGAGAAGTTTTTAAGACTTGACTGAATATGCATGCTCTGATTGACTCTTGTTTATGGGTTTTGCTTAATTTTCATTTCCTTTAAAATTGTTTTGGTTATCTTGATTTCATTTTTCTAAAGTTTAAATTACTTCTTTTCTGTATTACACCTTACAGGAAAACGTTAATAGTACCTTTCTAAGGAATTAAACAATGAATTCATTCAATAAATTGGAGTCTTGGTGTCGACTGAGTGGTCTTGAGTGTTATCTTACAAATCAAAGTGCTTCTCACCACCTTTAAGGTTCTAATCCTACTCATAACAGTTCCTAGTATATGTCAGTAAAACTGCTTGCTCAGGTTTGGTGTTTTTTAATTTTCCAGCACCATTCCAGAAATTATTGACTCCCTACAAGAATCTTGTACCTGTCCATCTGATCAACATCCTTGCTTTTTTTGACCACAGGGGCTTAGGGTCAGGATTTTTGTAATTTTGTTTTAAAGATTATTTATTTGTGTTTTTATTACATGCTGAGGTTGATACTAGTTCATGCATATCGATAACTTTGCCTGAAATCCATTTTTAACAAACTTCAAAAAATTCCGAAATAGATATAACATTAAAAAATTGTGTTTTTGACAGGTGTGTAAAAGGTCCTATATATGTATCGGTTATCATACACAACAATGATAAAAATATTCAATTATTATCGCGAACTTAGCCTTAACTACTCTAATTTATCTGTTTACTTCAAGCAGTAAATAATAACGTCAGTCTCATACTTACCAACTTGTTAACTGGTTAACATGGGCAGATACGTCGATACTGACTATAAAGTTCAATATTATAAATTGTTATATCAAGGGCGACAATCAGTTAGTTTACAAGGCGGAATGAAGTGAATATACAGAGGAGGTAACTTTTTTTTTCAAAACGCAACTAACCAGGACACACTGTCCAGATTCCTTCAGATATATTTATTCAGATAACTGAATAAAGACCTCCAAAAACTAGACCAATGCAAATAAAGTTGCGATTTGTTAACAATCCAGAATTATTATTAAGAACAATTTTTCTTGCAAGGAGTGCATGTTTTGCTACTGTGACTATGTAGCAGAAATGCATTTTCACCCTGACACGTTCTCACCAGGTACATAGATGATAATTAAGCCAATTATCTACTCACACATTAGGATTGGTATTAGTTGAACGTATTGTATTCCAAATGCAATTAAGTAGTCTCCGTATATTTAGATCACCCAGTGAAATTAGCAAGTTGTGTCTAGTTTACATATCAATAAATCTAGAATTAGAAATATGTTATTTGAGTGCAAGGAAAATGTGCACTAACAGGATCATTAAGATGTTACAAAGAACTTCATTTTTTATGAATTAAGATTTCACTACTTGTTCAATTGTCTAAAATGTACATGAGGCATAGCAGTTTGATCACTGATGTAGTGACTGTGACATTGATTTTGTTGATCAAACTATGTAATTGTTAAGTTTTTATAGAAAATATATTACTCCAAAAGTTTAAATAGAAAGAGCTCAACTTATTTTTTACCTTCCAGTTGAATTTGAATTTTGACTAAAAAGTCTAAAATGGCTGAATTAAATACAAGTAATCTTGAACATTTCTTTGAAAAGACTACTTATCAATAATAGGAAAATAAACCTGGTGTACTTTAAATGAATCAAATAATTCTATATATAAAAAAATAATGTTTAAAAAAGTTTAAACACATTAAAGACTGAAAATCGGAAGAATTGAATTAAAACAAAAACATTTAAAAGGAGTGTTTTTCCAAATCTGTTGATGATATTCATTTATGATATCGCCTCTCTCCTGGGTTCAAATGCCACTCAGGACAGACCCTAGTGTGAGTGCTTGCCAAAGGTCGGTGGTTTTCTCCAGTTTCCTCCACCATCCCAGAACTGACCACCTCGAAATAAGTGAAAGAATCTTGACTGGGGCATAAAACACCATTACTCCACTCCATTCCACTCCACTCATTTATGATATCTATCGATAATGACTGTAATTAAGTTATATATTAGTAATGATTTCCTTGTAATTGGCAAATAATACTAGAAAAGCTAAATACATAAATTAAAGTGTTTCACAGTATTACCATAGATATAACTATGTACTAATTTCAGTAGTAAATTATGTCAGTATTTTCACACATATTTTAGTTAAGTGGCATTCAATAAGATTCAAGAGTTACAAACCTACATTCTGTAGCTCTCTACATTCTATAGTCCTCTAGCTCAGAACTGAGTCCATTAATGATTTTGAGTATTCTAAAAACAGATCCATGATTATCTTGGTTTTCGTATTATGAAGCAACTAAAAATGGTTTTTGATGGTACACATCGTTATCAGTGAACATTTCTGCTAGTATGCAATTAAGTTCTCAATTCTTGCAGTCCTGCTGCATGACTCAAATCAGAGCCCATAAATTAAATCATCAGATTTTAAAGAAAATTCTATAAGACACTTTATGGCTTTACTTGTCATTAAATACTCATACTTTTAAGGGTATCCTGTATGAAAACCTGTTTTTAATTTTTAAAATAAAAAATTGGCCAAAAAAAAAAAAAAAAAAAAAAAAATTCAATGTATCACTTTTAAAAACAGATATTTAAGAAATATTTTAATTGTCTTGATGATGATGAATGTTACATGGCAGGAAAAGATGATGACTGCTTACATAGAGGGGAAAATAGATACAGTAATTGGCAATTAACAACACCATAATTACACTTAGACTACAAAATACATTGATAAACAGTATTGTATTCAGCCTGTTTGTTTATGAATATATGGATATTTCCATCTTTGTCTGTCTACATATATACTATAGTGTGTTTCAACATTTTTGGTGTATTTTCTGTTTGTTTTGACTATAGTAATAGACATCTTGGTAATGGTATAATTTGCATTTTAGTGCCTTTCACAGGAAATATCTATGGATAATATGTTAAAAGATTATGTCTTTTTTTGATAGTTTTGTATTGTTTTTTATAGAAGGCTAAGATCTCTAGAAATCAAAGATGGATATTCCATTTACCCGTTCCATGGGAAATAAGAATTCTCATGCACTGAAGTTACAGCAACATTTGTATGATCAGATGGTATCAGAGTCTGAATTTTGCGATGTTACTCTGTTAATAGATGGTATTGTAAGTGTTTATTTTATAATATGTATATCTCATCATGTTGTAAATAGGAGGGCTAAAATGGCTTAAAGATTACAGTACCCCTTATCACTTACTATGTGTGTGTTACTGCACAGTTGAGGGCAGAAAAATTTGGGGAAAAATAACAATGTAATGAATATACCAGTAAGTGAAGTTTGGTATTGTTTATTTGGTTAAGACAGTAAATCTTTAACATATGAAATTCCCAAAACAGCAAAATTGTTAGAATTAATTGATAGTAATTAAAGATATAAATACTGATTAAATTCAGTTATGACTTGGCTTAAGTAAATGAATGAAGAAATAACCTTTTTCATGTTCATAAGATGTTTAAAAAATCCTTGTCACAAAAACAGTAGAACACGTAATAGGTTCAAATCCCACTTATAAACAGATCTTACCGTGAGAAAGTTTGTAAGCTCTATTGGCCAAGATTGGTGATTTTTTCCAGGTTATCTGGTGATCTCAATACACCATTTCAGATATTAAAACCTTGATATGAGTGAAAAATTCTTGTTTCAAGCTTGTGGAATGTAAATTATTATTCTACTTACTTGTATAAATAATTCATTGAGTAAAGTTTTAAGTTGCAAGAACACTTGGGGTTTCTTATGTCTGAACATTTCAAATGAAAATTCAAGTTGTAATTCTGCACAGCTAAATAACATGCATTTAGCAATATAAGGAGGTACAAATAGCACACTGCAAGAAAACATATAAAACTGAGAAATATATCAAACAAATTATAGACATATATTAAATCACTAAATGTACTGAGCATGGCTTTTGAGAGTTACTGGCCAAATTTGACACGGTATAATATAATAGTATAATAGTTAAGTCTTTCGAATGAAGTAGAATAAGAAAAAGTTTACCATAAGATTAATTGTAACATTATAAGTATATACTTATACAATGTTATACATGTAGTATTGTATACAGTGTTCTGTTTAGCATTGATGTACAGTGTTAAAGTATTTGATTGACTTTATAAACAAACTTTACTATTCTTCTGTTTAGTTAGAAGTTAATAAAATACAATGTGTTCTCAGTACATTTGTGCTTATTCATTATAGCAAAAATTTAGATATACACGTACCAGTAAGAATCTATAATCGTGTAACAAATTAACTTGGTGCAATGCTTTAAGTTAGATACCCGAATCTACAACAGGTGTTGATGAATGTGTAATTAATTATTCTAGAAATGTCATTAAAATTTTGTCATGCACTACAATTCTATCTCTTGATTGTTTTTTTTTTGTGTGTTGTATTACAGGAAGTAAAGGCACATTGGTGTGTTATAGTATCATGTCCATATTTCCAGTCCCTTTACGACAGTGGTCTGACAGAGAAAATATCAGGTAAAAGTTATCACCAACCTTCTAATTTCTCATTAAAAATGACAATACATGTACAACAATGTATTGCCTATGTCTATGAAAATATCATAAAACAAAATGTTTGTTAGGTTGCCTTTAAAAGACACAGAATTTATATCATACCCATAATATGTGTCATCACCAGCATTGATGTACAGTGTTAAAGTATTTGATTGACTTTATAAAGAAACTTTACTATTCTTCTGTTTGCTTATGTTTTAATATAGATGCCTTCAACAACACAACTCATAAAACTTCCTGGAATGCTTGTATGTGAGAGACTCATTAACATATATAATTTTCAATTTTTTAGGTAAAATTGTGTTACATGTAGGAAAGCCACATGCTGTTAGAGCTGCTATATCTTTCTTGTATCAAGGAACAGTTGAAGTGAATTATGAAAATGTTCAAGATTTACTTGAAATGGCAGAGTATTTCCAAATAACGGACTTAAAACGATCATGTCAGGAATATTTGTACTCGGTTGAGTTAACAACAGAAAATTGTGTACAGTTATGTCTTTTATGTAGTCTTTATGACCTTGAACTTTACACAAGAGCATTTGATTTTCTCAGAGGTCATCTTCCAGAAGTAATGAAGACGAATGACATTATGACTTTAACACATGAATCTGTGATATCACTTCTGAAAGATGAAACTTTGCGGTATGTTTCACAGGAAGATTTCTTTGACTTTGTAGTTAAATGGGTCAACAATGAGTTGGAATGTAGGGAAAACAATTTCTCAGAACTTTTCTGTGCACTAGATCTATCAAGGTTATCAAAACAAGTTATTGAGACTAAAATAGAAGAGGAGCCATTGGTCAAGAAATTTGAAGAATGTATTTTGCATGTATTGAATGTTAAAATGAAGCATATGACTGGATTACTTTCCGATGATAATGGAGAAAGGGAATGTATTTTATTGGCAGGAGGATGTGGTCATCACATGTATTTGAACAACTTGTTCCATCTCTTTCCAGACTCTATATCTGTTAACAACATATATTGCTACATAATCAAGGAAGAACGCTGGACTGAACTAGCCCCTTTGCCCCATCAGATGAGGAAACCCATTGTAACCTTTGACCCTTCAGGTTACCTGTATGTTTTTGATACCAGTCACTCACATGACTCTTCCATGTTTTATGTTTACAAATTTCAAGTTATGAACCAGTCTTGGACAAGCTTCAGAATAAAAGTACCAGAATCTTGTACAAATGCTTCAATTCAAAACATAATTGCATGTGGTGGTCATTTGTATGCAGTTATGTCTGGCCATTTTGTTGGCAGAGCACCAGGCATGGACAATTGGCAGTCCATCATTCTGCAAGCCAAGGAAGATGAAACAGAAAGTGAAATCAAATGCTATCTGTTTGCTCGCAACATTTCTACCCAGATTGTGTCTTGTGCAATGAATAACAGCAAAATTTGTGTTCTTGCTTGGAAAATAGGTTTCAGAGCCAAAAAGAAAAAGAACAGTGCAAAATTTATTGTTTATGATACAACTGATAACAAGAGAATGGATGAGTCAAAAGGTGTCAGCTGGGAGCCATACATGTTCCCCTTTGAGGATGAAATCATGGTGTGCAAGATGGGAAAATTTCAAACTCGTAAGTTTTCATTTTCCAAAAGATTGTGGTATTCAGTTAAAGAGCAGTTTCTGCCACATCCACCACAAGATGGTGGAAGGACAGACTTTTCATTTGTGGCAAATGGAGAGGACCTTTATATCTTTGGAGGAAAAGATCCAGAGACTAAGAAACCATTAGACACTGGGTACAAATTCTCACTGAAATCAAAAGCATGGACAAAACTTGAAAACATGCCACAAGCATTGATGCTTAGTGCTTCATGTGTGGCAAAGCTTCCAGCAGATCATGTCAAATGCCATATTTCATGTCCACACTGTTCATTTGAAACCAGGAAGAGTCAGGCAATTTACAATGTGGAATATCCATATGATGAAGATGATTATGATGAATATACAGATTATTCTTATGATGATGATGATTTCCCATCAGATAACTGGGATGATTACCATGACTATGACCCATACGACCCTTATGATGATATGTGGTTTCAGGGGATATAAGTTAATAGTGTAAGTGTTATTATTGTTATTAACAGTTAAAATTGTCTGACTGAATCATACTTATACTTGTTATTCTGTTTGCTTCAAATGTTTTTGTCCTGGTTATAATAGATAATTAGTAGGTACAATGTATTGTAAAGATAAAAAGCAGTTGATAATTTACACACTGATAAATTTTCCTGGTTCTTTATGCTCTAGTATTTTATTTAAACAGGTTGCATGTTGTGAGCTCACAATAATTGTATTAAAATTTTTCTTGTCAGATATTGTGATTTTCTATAAATTTTCCATGAATTTGTTCTGATTGTATTTAATATCATGTTGAAAACAAATTAAATAACACTTCAGTTAGTTGAACATTCTTATATTTTTTTAAAATGTTTTCTCCCTGGAATCCTCATTCAAAAACTTTGGAGGGTAAAATGTGTCAGTATAAGGAATATGCATTACATTTTGCTTTTTCTCGGCATCAGTAAAATTCTGTCTTTTAACAACTTTACAATCAGCATACAAAATTAATACATGCATTTATAAAGACAAACTTTTTGTCACTGAAAGAAACCCTGTTTAATGTTTTGATAACAGAAAGATAAATTTACAGCAATTTGATATTTTATTGCAACATAGGTTGAAGTGAAGTTATTTTAACAATGTAATATATACTTTATCAAATAATTCAAATTCATAGTCTGGTTAACTTTACCATACTTCACATAGATAGTAAATTCATGACAGTAAAATTTTCTTAAACAGGACCATGATACATTTTGATTTTTTTCTTTCAAAATTTGATACTTATATGTTTGAAGTTAGGAGCTGGTTTTGATATAAGAATCACAATAATTATATTTGTGGATAAAAGTTGATTCACATTAATGCAGAGATTATAGATTAGATCATCACTGTATAGATTATAATAACTTAAATTATTGGAAATTAAACACGAATTGATTTAAATGTAAAATTTGGAAATTTCGACAGGACAGTCGAAATAAGAACACGTCATTGTGTATATCTCTGATATTCTGATTACAAGTGTGGTGCATTTATACATATGTTTTATTATTTCTGTAATGTTAACTCAAATGATGTTGTTGATTTTGTTATATTTCTTATTGGAAAATATTTTGTTTTTGCTACAGTACTGATTGAAATAAAAAAATAAAAAGAAATGGTTATTATGATGAGTGAAGTATTGAAGGGTCCCATGATCTTACATGGCAGTTGTTTTTGTTTAATTTAAACAAAAGCTTTAGAGTGTGGCAGTTTTATAAAACATTTTAATGAATGACCCCTACAAGCTCTCAAAAATACTTTTTAAATATCTCATTACCTCTTGGTATTTTATCTCTCATTGTCTCTTGTTCCATTCCAGTCAGGTCGTTGCACGTTCTTGGTGGCACTACACTGGCTATTTTGAGCGGAATGTCATATGTAGCTTTGATGATTTCATATTTATTAACGATCTAGATTTGATACAGTTGGTCAAACTTACACATTGGCATGTAGTAAAAACAAAAATAAATGGTCATTTGATTCATATGTTGGATTGGTGATTTCCTTAACTGACACAATTTTGGTTGTCACTGAAAGATTAGTTTAGTATTTCAACAAAGTATTACTTTATTGTTTCTGGTAGGTCAATCATTTTTCAAAAACTTTTTTAATTTCATCATGGGTAATTTATCTGTCATTCACCAATAATCTAGTGGCAAATAAAATGTATTTCTTAAACATCCCTAGAACTTTGAATAGAACTAGAGTTGGTAGACAAATCCTTCCTTGATGCAGATATAAAGTTGTATCTGGCATAGCCTTCCGAAATCCAAGATGACAGATAAATTATCTTTAGAAATTTTAGATCTATTTGTTCAAATTTAATATACAGAAAGTAGATGTATAGCCATTTAACATACATGACTGAGGTTTTGGACATTTTTAGCTCACCTGAGCACAAAGTGCTCATGTGAGCTATTGGTATCAATAGAGGCAGACCCTCTGTCGTCTGTCCGTCTGTCCGTCCGTCAACAATTGCTTCAAACGACTTCTTCTCAGAAACCTCTAGTCACATTTTGTTTAAACTTGGTCAAACGCAAATTTCTGAATTTTTTTACTTACAATGGTGCATGGAAGAGATGTTATGAATTTTTACTTTTTAGTGAATTATTATTTTTGAAATACATGTGATATTGATATGTAGATTTAGCTAAAACCTTGAATTTGGGGGTTTTTTTCTTTTTTTTTTTCTTTTTTTTTTTTTTTTTTTTTTTTTTTTGTTTTTTTTGTTTTACATTTTTTAAATTAATTGAACAATTTTTTTAAAATAATTTGCAGTTGAATTTTACAATTTTTTTTTTAAATATTTGAATTAATGTGTCAAATCTGTAAAGTCTTTAATCCGGATCTGAAAATTGCTCATGTGAGCTTTTGTTATGGATAGGAACTCTGCCATCCATCCATACATCCATCAAAAGACTTCTTCTCAGACACTATTGGTCACATTTCATTGATATAAGTCAATAGCACCTTTAGACCATTGCCATTCTCATTTGTGTTTGTGGTCGTTTTGGCTACCAAAAGTAGGTCACAGTGACCTATATAGCTAAAAACCAAAACATTAAAAATAATGTTATCTGAAACCACTTCTATTGAGGCAACATGTTATGACTTAACCAGGTATTATCAAGACATACCAGTTACATTTCAACTTAGGTGAGCAAATTAGGGCCATCTCGGGCCTCTTGTTAAAATTACGTTTAATGTAGCTGTGTGAAATTAGAATGTTTTTGTTGGCAACTGTTAAAATTTCTTGGTTTGTTATCTTTTGATCGTGGATATTATTGTTGCAGACTTTGCGATCTTTTTAAACAGCATTACTACAAGTTAGTTTTGCACCATCAATTACAGAAAACCGCTTGATTCCACTTGCATTTCTTGTTGCTAAAATGAACTATATTTATATGAATCTCTTCTCTCATGGTATGTTTCTTCTTTGCAAAAAAAAAAAACAAAAAAAAAAAACAAACAAACAAACAAACAAAAACTTGAAATATGGCTTTTCTGATTCTATAACTCTTTTGTTAGTTTTTAGCTCACCTGACCGAAAGGTCATGTGAGCTTATGGCATGGCATGTGTGTGCGTACGTGTGTGAGTGTGTGTGTCGTTAACACCTATTTTTGACTTCTTCTCCAAAACTGATGGACAGATTTCAATGATACTTGGTCAGAAGCATATATGGGCCGGTGCAATTCAGATTTGTTCATGGCGTTGCCATTGGCTACCAAAACTAGGTCAAGGTGACTTAGGGGTCCAAAAATCTTAAAAAATCTTCTTCTCCGAAACCGATGATGGGAGAAAAAATCTGATGTGATATTTGGCTTCTCTAGGGTCTTAAGCCTACAGTTTGTTCATTTTGTGAAATTTGGTCGAAAAATGGGTTATGCGCTTTTGCGTTTAATTTTAAAAATTTTGTAAAATGGCTTCAAATGGTTATAACTTGACTACTTGAACAGATAATGAAATGGGGTTTTCAGTTTTGACTTTTTTTTAAAATAACCTTCAAAATGGGGTCAAGGTCAAAGTTCAAGGTCATGACCTAGTTTGTAATTTTGCAGTTTTTGGCTATTTTCTTCAAAAATTTTAAAGATATATAATATCAAAACATTGTGAAAATGTTCAGAATGACAAAATTCAAAAAGATACAAAGTTTCGTAACTATATGATAATGCATATAGGAGTTGTTGCCCCTGAAATGTTATTTTTTTCTTATAAAAACTAAAATTGTGCATTAGCTTGAAAACTGTTAACTTTTTGCGTAGGCATATATTAGAATATTGTAGGTATTGACATGACAATCATTTTGATATATGACTTAAGGTCATACGTTCAAAGGTCAAGGTCATAGGTGCAAAAAAAGCCTGACATTGATAATTATCTTGGAAACTATGAACTTTTTTCATAGGCATATATATTAGAATATTGTAGGTATTGACATGACAATCATTTTGATATATGACTCAAGGTCATACGTTCAAAGGCCAAGGTCATGGATGCATAAAATGACTCAAATTGTTAATTATCTTGAAAACTGTTAACTAATTCATAGGCATATATATTAGAATATTGTAAAGATGGACATGACGATCATTTTGATATATGACTCAAGGTCAAACGTTCAAGGGTCAAGGTCATAGGTGCATAAAAAGCCTGAAATTGTTAATTATCTTAAAAACTATTAACTTTTTGTATAGACATATATATCAGAATATTGTAGGTATTGACATGACGATCATTTTGATATATGACTCAAGGTCATACGTTCAAAGGTCAAGGTCATAGATGCATATAAAGACTGAAATTGTTAATTATCTTGGAAACTGTTTTACCTTTTGTATAGGCATGTATATTAAAATATTGTATGTATTTTTGCCAATGATTTTGGCCATATCCTCAGGTGAGCGTTAAGGCCCATGGGCCTCTTGTTTCTTCCTAATGTAACACAAGCCAGAGAACGCAGACTTAACGAACCGTGATCTTCAGGAATTGTTGACAAGTGCTCTACTGAGCTACTCAGACTGGCCAATTCTCCTTAAAAGAAATAACGAATAAGAAAATCTCGCCGATGGTCATATTCAGCATGTTACAATACAGAGTCAAACCAGGGCCCTATGGATTTTTGTTAAAATGATAACCAAAAGGAACTGTACAAACGCTTTTTACACATTTAAATTGCAAGAAATCGAATAATTAAGGCCTTGAAATTTTTCTTTTGGTCTGTCCACGACCACATAAATGTGACTAGCATGCGTCGTGTAAAGGGACGTTTGGTGCAGCACTCAGGAATTTTTTCTTTTGTCTCAGTTTATTTAAGGTTCAATCAAAAACATGTCAATCATGCTCAGTTTGAAAATTTTTCTCGACTCGCATGGAGAACAAGTTGTCTTATCCAATAGACCGATTATTATTTACTCGTTACTATACCCGTTTTTAAAACAATACGTAACAAGATACGTTTATAACCATTTTATCAGAAGAGCGCATCGTTCCGGTGTTTTAGTTACAATGGTTGCCGTTATTAAAACCAATATTGTCATGTACTGTACATAATGTGATATACTAGTATACTGAATACATATGTGAATTTTTGTATTGAAACATTACCATGATGAACAGATTATAATATACAAGTGCAAAGTGATGAAAATATTATATTAGAACTTTTTAATTAACTCAAACAAGGACCTAAAGTTAGAAAATCAGTTTGTGTTTAAAAAGCCACCATTTTGGACTCAGTAGAAATAAATAACAACATGGCGGAGGGCACTACTGATTTACACAATCGCTCTACACATCAAGTTTGTAGTATATGTTTGGACGAGTTTAAAGTCCCAAAATTGTTGAGTTGTTTTCATACTTTTTGTAAAAATTGTTTGTCGAATTACATTTACCAACATATAAACGACGAAGGCCACTTCAAGTGCCCGCTATGCCGGTCTGATATAGCAGTACCCGCTGGTGGAGTAGACGACTTTCAGACAAACTTCTACATCGAAACAGAAAGAGTGATGCCGGAATTATCTATAGAAGCAGACTTTCCTTGTGATATTTGTACTGATGGAAAATTTGCTG
This sequence comes from Tegillarca granosa, assembly GCA_029721355.1. Taxonomy (NCBI): domain Eukaryota; kingdom Metazoa; phylum Mollusca; class Bivalvia; order Arcoida; family Arcidae; genus Tegillarca; species Tegillarca granosa. The sequence continues at coordinate 48,529,114 of CM056595.1, forward strand.
TCGCCTACTGCTTAAATTGTGAGGAAAACTTTTGTCGTTCATGTGTTTCTTCTCACTTGAAAATGAAAGTATCACGAAACCATTCTTTGGTCAGTATTGGTGACCCGGATGTCAGTGGCAGAATTACCAAGCGAAGTTTTTGCATTAAGCACAAAACAGAAGAAATAAGATTTGTGTGTGAAGTTTGTGATGAATTTATCTGCATAAATTGTAAACTGACAAACCACGAAAATCACTCAGCAAAGGATATTAATGATGCTGCCGACACTGCAAGAAAGGACATAGAATCGTCTCTCAAAGACAGTCGGATAAGCGAGCGCAAAAAACAACTAGCATTAGAAAGGGAAAGTCTCTCGGCTCAGGTAACGCGACTAAAGAATGAATCTGACACTTGTTGTTTTGAAATTATGAAGAAAGGAATAACGCTTAAAAAGAAAGTAGATGAAGAGGTCAAGAAAATGATAACAAAAATAAAAGATTATGTTCATTCAACAGAACCAGTTCTAACATCAGAAATCAAACAGATAGACTACAAAATAGAAGGATTGGCATCACTTGAAATTACCGCACAACAAATCCTTGAAATGGCGTGTGACGTGGAAGCTATCGAACAAGCAAAAGAACTAAAACAAAGACTTAAGACTGAATCTGACGCCATCGAAGAAAAAGGAGAAGGCAGTAAAAAGAAGAAACAGGAAATATGTGTTTCTTTTCTTGTTGGTTCCAAAGAACTTCCTGTAGAAGAACTAATTGGTAGTGTCATAGCAGGTACGAATAAGCAAGTTAGTTTTGCTGATTGTACCCATTTGTCGACCATTTCCGCCAAAGGTCGGGGTATCGTTTATTCCATTGCCTGTGTTGGCGACAACAAAGCTTGGATATCTCTTTACGACAACAAGAACATAACATTAGTGAATAGTAAGGGAAAAACACTTGATTCTATAGATATAGGGGACGGTGTAGATGATATGGCATATGATGACCAAGGCTATCTCTATATCACATGTCCAAAGGCGAGATGCATCAAAAGACTACGTCTTGAAACCAGAAGCATGGAGAAGATAGCTTCAACGTCCCGATACCCACGCGGAATCGTTTATAATAAACTAACAAAGAAAATACTTGTTACCGTAACTAACAAACCGGCTTATAGTGGTCAAGAAGCAGACTGTGAGCTCGAACTTGTAGAGGTGTCAGTAGACAGCTTGAAAGTGCAAACTCATAAAATCCCAACTGTTACAGTGAATTATCCGTTACGTATAGCGCTCAGTATAACTGGCTATATTCTTATTGTCAATATGAAGGGGAACTCTGTAATTGTGCTCAATTCCGATAGAGAATTCAAATCTGTTTACAAAGGTAATGCTGTCGCTGGAAATTTTAAACCACACGGGGTTTGTGTTGATGAAGACGGGTATATATTTGTCACAACAGAAGACGGAAAAACGGTTCATGTCCTTAACCAGGATGGAAAATACATACGCCATCACTCCTTTTCTGGTGCTGTTTATGCCATTGGTACAGATGCTGGTTACCTCTGGCTTGCGATTGGTGGAGGAAAAGTGGAAGTTTGGAAATACAAATAAATAAATTTTTTTCAAAAAACTTAAAAGATTATAATTAAAGTTTTCTAATTAACTTACAATTTAGAAGTTAATAAACACATGTGTTTGGTTCTTCTGAACGTTGTTCTCATTGTTCATTTGTGTCCTATTCATTTGCTGTTGCCAAATATGTGTTTTTCCAAGGACAATTTTCTTCTATTTCAATGTAAAATTACCAATCAATTGCGCCTGTTCTGCTAAATTTATTTATCATTTCTTTTTTTTTTCTCTATTATAAAGTGAGATGACCTAAACTGGTATTTATAAATTTTATTTAGATATTTCTCTCGTAATGAAATACAGAAGTTTGTGTAATTGTAAAAAATTGTTGTTTGTGAACTTACAGTACTTATTTGTAATGTTAAATAACACGTTTTAATCATAAATGTTGAAGCATAAGGTTGGACTTCTCTTTTAAAGCTGGATACTTGATAAAGCTTTAACTTGTTACATTTACCAACGTTATAAGTATTTTTTGTTATGCCTCTAGTTAGGTGAAACGATTTTGTCAAGAATTTAGCTTAAAATCTTGTTTAACATTGCATGGCTTAATGTTTTTGTTGTTTACCAAATGTGCATATTCGTAATAACGAACGCAGATAAAGAAGAGATGGTTGACTTTTCAGGTTTATAAATTTCATAAATATAAATTGTATTTCTGGTTTATTCGACTTTTTTTTCAGAGACCTTTTTATGATAATTTTAGTAAAAATTAGTTGAAATCATCAGAACACATTGAAATAACAGCAAAGAAAAGTTACTCATTTGAAATACCAGAAAATTAATGTCTCCAATTGAAAATATTAACTTCTTAAGACGGTCACTGGAAAATGACATAATGGTATCTATAGCTGAATCAAAAAAAAGTTTGAAAACTATGTTAATTAAAAATAATTGCATATATAGAGTTTTGAATCAACAAATTATTTAAAGCGGCATATTTTTAGGTATTTGAATTAATCAGAATTTAACCATACAATATCATGCTTCACACTTAGTGTTCTTTACAGTGATATGCCAATGAAATTCACCAGAATACCACGTTAGCGTTATACCTCATAGCGTTTGTGTGGGACAATTATTTCTATTGACAACGGAATCGCATAAAGTTACGTTTTCCCATAATAACGACTTTTTTCGGGAATATTTGGCGTAGACGTTATCCATTTCATTCCGCACAAACGTTAAGAGGTATTGATCACCTGGTACGCTGGTGAGTCCCATTGTTGCGACTTAACACTCCGTTACTTTTCTTTAAAAAAAAAAAAGGAACATTCCAAAACATTTAGGTATTAAAAACTCTCCGCATATTTCCAGTTTCATGTAAATTGTTCTTCTAATCGGTCATTAGGTTTGTTAGAGTAATCAATGAAAACATTAGTACATGTATTGAAATTTAAAGTCGGCACGATCTTAATCAATGGATATTGCAGGATTGAGCTTCCATTCTTTGGTTAGTGCAAATTAGTAAATATCCAACAAAAGTTGATATGTAATAATTTGGTTTTTCTTAATGACACTAGCATATCATTAATAAGGTTTCTGGTATTATTTTCTTTAAGGTTAGATCAGAAACAAAAATCCGATTACATGGTCAAATCTCTCACGGCTTTAATAATAAACACATATTTGGTTTGGATTATAGAGCCATTCAAGTCCTATCGCATAGTTTATGTACTTGAACTTCATAGTAAGTACGGAACATATTACGATAAATTTTTGGCCCTAAAATGCCAAGTTACAAACTTGTTTATTTCAATATGAGAGGTAGAGCTGAGTTATCTCGGCTCATCTTCGCAGCTGCTGCAATAAAATATGAAGATATCAGGATCGAACACAAAGACTGGCCGGCAATGAAAGAAAGTAAGTTTCTCTGTTAAAATGCATTCTGTGAGTAAACTACATGTAGTTTTTGCAGGGTTGGAAGATATATTTGTTGTCTGTTAACTTGTTATATTTTAAATTCAGGCTTTGCTTTTAGACAATATAAATTTCATTCATTTATATAATGCAAAGATGATAGCGAAACTTTGGATAGAATAATGGAAATAGTGTCTCAAAATAGCACAACCTAAAGTTGCTAATGAGAAAAAGAAATACCAAACCATATTCAAATCTATTGACATAGAATAATTGTACATCCGATTTAATAATGTCTGATAAGATGAACATCTCCAGTAAAACCGGACTTCGTAAGCAATTTTGTTTTATATTCTAGGTACATGGCTCCGAAGCATTTTTGTAACATTGTTTTCGTAATAACTTGTATAAGAAGTGATAAGAATTTGTATCGGCTTCACAAACATGAATGTTATTTATCAAAACATGTTTAATGACGTAAAGATTGAAATATTTTACAGAAATGCCACAGAAAACATTGCCTGTATTAGACGTTGACGGTAAACTTTTACCACAGAGTATGGCTATAGTCCGGTTTTTAGCTACTTCCTTTGGTACGTACATGTATATGACGGTGTTAAATTTTGAGATTGTTAGTGATATGACTTGTTTGTCAGAGCATGGAGTATGGCATTAAAATTCAGTACCGCTCAAAAGATTTTTATGTGTGTTTGAGTTGCAGGTTGAGTTTGATTTTAATAATCTGAAAAAAATTTGGACACTTTAAAAAAACGTGAATTTTCAACATGCAAACTTTATGCAACATAAGGGTAACTTTTCTATCCATACTATAGATTTGAAAAAAGAAAAAAAAGACCTAGTTACTGTTGAAGATAAGTTTGTTTTAAGAACTTTTTTTTTTCGTTTTAGGCCTGGATGGAAAAACCAACCTGGATAAAGGATATGTAAATGCTATTTTAGACACAGTTTCGGATTTAAAAACACAAATAATTAAGGTGTTCTTTGAAAAAGACGAATCTAAGAAGGTATGCTAGAATTCTAAAACTTGATTATACATTTTATGGTTAACAAGTATATTAAATTCTTTTTCAATTTTTTTCATCTTATTTCATGTTTTTTGCTGTGATATTCTCTTCATGTCTTTGATGGAGTTACCAAATTTAGGATACTTAATTGTAAATTTCTATATTGCATTAAATAGGTAATAAATATATAAATCTCTTTTTTTTAAAAATCACATGACTTGACACCAAAGTATCTATACAGATGTATAACTTTCACACATGCACATATAGCATCATAGATTGTTAAAAATTATCACGATTTCTGTATTTTAATGGCATTCCGTCACTGACACCAATTGTTAGTTTTTAAATTACTTAAATAATTAACAGTACATGAAGTTTACAGTGATTCTTTGACTAGGATGATCATTATCTGGTATATTAGTTGAAAGCGAAATATTGATGATCATTTGTCATGTCAGCAGTTTATCTTACGATGGTGGTCTGGTAACTGTTAAGTCCTGAAAACTTTTTTTTTATCTTTTTGTATCGGCTAAAATGGCGTCAAGTCACATCTGGAGAAGAACACTTTTATCTGTGCCATATAAACCACTTAATCATAACAGACAGATGAACAACCAAGCCACAGACAATAATATTTTTAGCTTATATTTAGAGCTTTTTCTTTCTTTTTTATTTTGTATATCAATTTTCAATGTTTTTCTTATTATTTTGCTGTTATTTATTACTCACAGGAAGAATTAAGAGGAGGATTGGTGAAAGAAACTGTACCAAAATATTTGGGATTTTTAGAATCATTTCTTGCATCAAATATTAAACAAAGCGGGTTTTTTGTTGGTGATTCTGTAAGTATACCGTCATATTTTAAATTGTACTACAGAATGTTAATTAAGAAGAGTCGCTTTGACAACAAAATTTGAAACTTATAGATACGTAATTTTTTGTAAACAGTTAAGGTGTTCTGCAGTATTAAGTAAATTCCAGCGATTACGTTTTTCTATTTCAAATTTTCATCTTTTTCAGCTTACTGTTGCGGATTTAGCCGTTTTAGATGTTATAGATGTGTTAATAGGAGCCAGTCCAAATGTATTGAGCACATTTCCAAAATTAAAAGCAAACAGGAAACAGATTTCGGAATTACCAAAAATAAAAGACTGGGTTAATAAAAGACCAAAAACAGCAATGTGATGCACATATGTCCAAATAGACAAATACATTATGGGTATGGTTATTTCCAAACGCAAAACAGCTTTAGAAAAGGATAATAAAAGTATCGTACATGACACATTTTCATTCCTTTAGAATAAAATTTCTTAACATTGTTTGTGGTTGCTGTTTTTATGAAAAATTCAGATGATTTGTAAGTTTGGATTTAGTCAGGTTTCGTTTTACAGGGGCGGAATAAAAACAATCAATACTCAATTATATTACTCTAATGGGAATAGAAATAATACTAACAAAAGGAGGAACAGACCATGCAGATAGAGCTACGAATTTCTTGATAAACCATAACAGCAAAAACCAATTAATGGTGGAATACATATGACCTATTGGTAAAGAAACCCGATTTTCCTGTTTCTTTCTTGTAAAAATGTTTTTAAACATCAGGAATTGTTAATCTTAACAGAACCTAATCGTTATAGTTGGGAATATTTAACGCTGCATGTTGTGTTCGGAGACTAACAAAAGTACATCGACCTCGCCATTTTCCACCGCGAAATAAAGAAGAATTATTATACTTCGTTAACCTACACTTAAAGATATATATATATATATATATATATATATATACAGTAATAATAAAAGGTTAAAGTCAAACTCTTTTCTTGGGACTGTACTAAACATGGTATATAGCATTTCAGTTTGTTTTGTGCCCTTGTTCAGGATGGTTTGTTGTGGCATGTTCTTGGTTTTTCTGGTTATTAACAAGTAGTAATTTTTCTTAGACGGTTTTTTTTTTTGCAAGCAGCTTATTGTCTGCTGCTGTTCAGAGGACATCTGTTAAAAACTGAAACTTTATTTTATAGTTAATAATACTACTTAAGGGTCGTGCTAGGGGGCTTCTACCTCTTATGGAGAAAGTCGTTGTGTCATATTGAAACATGACTGACTAGATGAACATCACCAATCAAAAAACTTTGAAAACTGACAAATTCAGTTATATACGTGAACTTCCATCAATGAATTGAGGTTTGGTGTTCCGGAAGGATGGGTGTCTCCTGTCTGGACGATCTGATTAGGGAATTTATCATAAACTTTATTTGCCCTCATTTCCTATTGTTTTCTCTCTTCTGTATTTCGTTTTAGGAAAAAACCAAGTTATTTTTCAAAGTTTAGTGAACAATGATGTTTATTTTCATTTATAAACAAAGAAAATAAATGTTTTTATTCCATTGATTTACAAATAAGTGCTCTTATTACTTAATTTCTAATTGATTCTGAGATGTTAAAACTCGTTGATGCTTCATCATATATCTGACTATGTGGATGTTTGCTGCCGCATTCGCCATTACAAATAGCTAAAAATAAAAAATAAATATTATCAAAATTTGTACAACTGTTGGCTTTCTAATTGGTATATCTATCATGTGCTAAATTTAAATTCCTACCTAAAATGAGGCATTTAAAATTATCTCATGATTTTTAAATATCAGGTGCTAATTTTTAACGTCTCGTATTATAAAGAAATCCAAAATTTGCACCAAATACAACAAGGGATTATACTTATATATTAAGGGGCGTTTAGTTATGAAATAGATGTAGTGCTCATTATTATTGCGTCATTTCATTTCTTAACCACGCTGTTGGCTGCCATTTTGTCAATTTGTATCCGGGCTACACCAATGGGTGTCATTTTATATCAAATCCGTGTCTTAAATCGTGCGGTAACAGCACATCTTTTTTTTTTGTCCAATTGTTTGGTGTATTGTCAGATATAATATATTTTCAGATACATTTCTATACACATTTACGTGCTATACTTCGTATGTTGAGTGTCAGTAATTGAAAAGGAAATTCAACTTTTGTTGCTTAAATCAATCGCTGTTAGGAAATACAAACCTATTTTTAGATTGTACTGTCCTGGAAGCCATTGTTCACATGGTTCTTGTGTTGGATCACACTTAGGGTCTGGTTCAGCTTTCAGATTAAATGTGGTGTTGTAATCACCTGCGTCAGCCAATTCGTGAAGAAAAGAACTTCCTGAAAACATGACGTAATAAACTGATTTATAAATTGGTGTGTCAAATTTGGAAGGAACATTCTGTCAGAAAATATGACGCAATTCTATTAAGTAGATAAGAAAATGGAGGCTTGAGATTTTTATGATCAAAAATATAAAAAATGGAAGGATCCTTGCTGTTTTAAAATTGCACTGTTGAAATCTGAACTGTCTCCCGAAACACATGCTGTCAACCAGCAAATTTTGTATAAAAAAGAATAAAACATTTAATTTTGCTTTCCTACTTTAAGTAAATACTGTATGATATAGAGTTAAATTATTTAACAATGAGACTTCTATGTGCTATTCGATAATGTTTCACAGTAAAATTTTAAACATGTACTGAAATTATTCATCATTTCGTACATTTTGAAAAATAAATTTGCATGTGCAAAAGATTAGTCAAGCTGTTTATTAAGTTAAAAATCCGCAAAACACACAAAAAATATTTTTACAGGTGAAAATAAAAATCATGAAGAGATAAATCGAAAAAAAAAAATCGGTCTATTTTCAGTTTCCAAATACAAACATTAAGATTAATATACTTCATAGATGCAACAACACTCATTTAATTTTTAAAAGTACAATAATAAGCTTATCAATGCCTATCCAACCATCATTAAGTAAAACTTCATTATGTCTGATGTTCTTTGTATTTAAGGACCTATCTTTATAAAAAAAATCTGCATTTAGACGTTTGGGAATTGCAAAGCTGTTCTTTATTTTGACATGGTCTATCTTAATCAACAAAAATATACATAGGTAATTTTTGATAATTATGTATATAGTTAGGTTGTCTGTTAAAAATAAAATCCTTAGTGTTTTAATATATACATTATATTCTACTATTTCTGTTCATGTCTTTTAGACGACACGCCGAATAGATCAACTATACCTATAAGAAGTTAATTAATGGTTCTTTTGTTTTAAAATAAAACACAAATTATACTTCTTTTAGTACAATACTTACCTACAGGTATGCCATCTAAAGTTTCTGCTTCCAGTACAATTTCTCCTGTTCCAGTACCGTTATTTGAATGGTAGGCAAAATTTATAACAAATGTCCCTAAAATTATATCAATGGAAAAAAATATATAGCATTGGATATAAAGAATGTGTTGTTTTACTAACAATATGTCCTGTTGGCACAAAGTCTCTAAAAAAGTAGTGTTTTGTTTTCTTTAATTTAATTTGATTGGGGGTTTGGTTCAATCGCAATTGCTGTTTTGCGATTGATCATTAACCGTATTTTGCATGACCAAACTACTCGTTGTCTTATCTTTACGTCAGGGTTGGTTAAAAATCAACACTTCCATTTCTGTCACTCAAATAAAAAAATATAATATGCCTTTTGTACTTTTCAAATACAAAGGTGCAAAAAACGATTACACCATTAAATGATATGTATATAAATAAATCTTCATAAAACTAAATATTACTTTACCTTGTGGTCCAGATTTAGGAGTTACTGAAAATTGTGTTATTTTTGCATCACCGTCATCTTTGATTGGACAAGCTCCACCTAACAGCTCACAGTAATAAATAACATCCAAATCAGCCCTGAAATATGTAATTTTTTTATTTTTATATTCATTTAATCAATAAATATTCAATATTGAGTTGGGATCAGTTAACTTCTTTAAATCAATGGCTGTCCAGATTCGGGAAAATTTCATAACCAGTAGCATCCGTGTGTTTATTTTGCTTCCTGCTAAACAGAGTTCATTTGCAAAGTTTCTATATCAAAATATTCATTCATACAAATAGATTCTTAAACTAGTTTGGTAGCACTTTGGATAAGTCTTCTTTTTAACTTTTAACTTTAACAATTTGATATGATTTAATTACATTCTTGTGCTAGAATCACCTAATGAAATTCATCAAAAGTCAAAGTTTTATTAACAAAGTCTTTAGGATTTTTTATATACTACTTCTGGTCGTAAATTAAGTAAGTATGGATATTAGAAATTCTTTTTATAGGAATATTATAATATATATTACAATTTTATATTATCATCAGTATAGTATCATGTATTAAAATATTAGAAAACAAAAAGATTTTGATTAAAAGAAAATTCTGTTCATTATCCTATTTCTTGCATTATCTGCTCTACATAATTTTATGCTTTGTAAGTCACGATTTTTTGATTTTCATGTTTTTTCGATAAAAAGGTTCCCACAAATATTTCAGATAACTACGCTTTGAGCTAAAAGCATTTCAATTAAATTTTAAGACGCGATATAATGCTATGATTTAGAAAATAACGTTAACGTTGTCTATTAGTATAATTTATCACCAAGTGCATATATAATTTTCAAATACATTTTTTTTTTCAATTTCAGTATCATTTCTTCGTTAAAAAACTTACTCTTCTACCAATTTCATGAATTCTTCTACTCCGACTATGTCACAAAGGAGGTCACATGCCACATCTAGAGCTTGGTTACCATTGGTTACCTTTTGACACAAATCGGAACATCCACCAACCACTCCCCCTTCTATAAAACAAATAGATATCACATTTAGTTATTTATTTAAAAATCAGTTAATGGTATTTTAGCTACATTAGGTCATTGGTATACTGACATTTGTAGCTTGAAACATGCAATTAGCAATAGGCGCAGCAACCAAGGAACACGCTACACAGAAAAACTAATAAGCCAAAACATAAACATATAATGAAGTTCAAAACGATTGGAGCTTGATATGATGACAAAACGGCAATATGTATGTTAAGTACTAGTATATGTTTTGGATTATCAGACTATGTATGACACCATAATTACAAGGCAGATCATACGGTGAGTGGTTTCCTTAATGGTGTTGAAAAGAAACTATCTACTTGTAAGTAGATTTTAAAAAAATAGTAAAACAAAGTAAAAAAAAAGATACATTCGGAGGTCTTTACAAAATGTATCAAACGATAACTGTAGATCTAAAGGATACCACTTATTATCACGTATATCATGTTTTTATTTTTTTCTTGATCGATTTTATATATTATATTTCGTGCTTTTTAGTATTAGTATTTGGTGAGAATTTGCGTGCATAAGTATACCTAATTACGAAAATAAAGTTTTATTGGTTAATTTAACCGTTAACGTTGTTACAACTGGTATGATATAATTGGTAAGAAAATTGTACAATATATTTAATAAGACAATGTCCTGTGATTATAAAAATTCCCGAGCTGGTAGAGGCACCAAGCACAATGTCAAAATGGTGACAATTGGTGTGGGTTAAATACTTTTGTATGCCCGATTATGAAATTAAACAAGGCATTCTAGACGGCTACGTGTATATTAGATTATGGTGTTAGGCAAGTGTAGCTGAAACACGTGTAACGCGAAACAAATGAACAAAATGAGAAGGACAACATAAAACATGGAAATCAAGAAACCATGACTTTTAAAATATAATCATACAGTGCGTACATAATGCAAGTAATAAAGATAATGAGCAAATTTTTTTCCATATGGGATAAGACAATTTTTAAATTTACCAGAGTAATTTTTTTCAACTTTACCCTAAGAGTGCTACATGTGCCATGACATAACTTCAGTTGTGACACAAACAATTCAGATTGTGACGTCATTGCTCAAAATGAAAACATCACGGTATACTTTTGTGTAGTTTTATAGTAATTAATACGAGAAAATCTTATGAAATATATTCGACAAGAGAGAAAAAGAATGAATTATTATTTTGTTACGGACACACATTGAACAACCTTCTTGGTGAAATTTATATGTCTTCACTACAGAACAAGGTTTTGAACACTTCAAAACATAATGTATAACCAGTTAACTTGTACTTACGCAGGACAATGTTTAAAACATTATCAATGATCTGCCCCATCACATTTATACACAATTTACATTTGTCAACTCCGACATCAAATCCACGTGGTGGTTCACGAACGACTTTACTAATATAATAACGTCTTCCGTTAGACACTGGTCTGCCTTTTGGTACAGTCATACCAATAGCTCCAGACACCAGAACAACAACGAGAAGGGCGGTTAATGGCTGAAATAAAAGTTTTATATGCTTACAATATCTATTGGAACTAATCCAATGATTAAATATGATACTTACAATCTGAGCTATTTTCTATATCAAGCTATCAATACAATTATACCTGAAACAAAAAAGTTCCAACCAATCAGCCAAATTGTTTGATCTACCCAAACATGCAGTCATAGTAATGAACTCTGGGTACTCAATTGTAATTTTAAATGTTCGATCTATATCCATGCAAAAAAGCGTCGAATAAAGGTAAGTTACATCGCATATATGCACATGTATATCCCATACTATAGTATACTATCTGTGACTAACATTCTAAATCCGACAGTCATAACTTAGAGAAGATTTTGGGTGATTTTAAAATTAAAACAGCCAACAAATAAAAGTAAAAATGTCCACTAGACATCTGAAACAAGACATGTCAACTAACTGAAAACAAAACAATTTCAGTTAAAGAAGCCACTAACAGTTGCGACTGACAAAAATAATTAATATAATGCATGATCCAAACATGCAATTACGGAATCTTCCTTGAAGTTCCTATGACCCCGAAATGCCAAATTGTTTTATGACACTAAAATGCCGCTTTTAGTGAATCTAAAGGAACTCTGCGTAACTAAGCATCTCAATACATGAAGATACAATGTTAAAAAATAAAATCAAATTAATATGATTAAGTGGACAATTACAACAATGGTTTAGAATAAAGATAATGAAGTGTAATGATTAGATTTTAAAATATTTAAAGGAGAATCCGATCAAGCATCTAGACTTTCCAAAGGTAAAATAAGAGTCATTGCAAAGGCATTGACATTACATTCTTGTTGGCATTTAACTTTTATTATTTTTATTATTATTATTATTATTAATTTTATTTATTATTATTTTTTTTTGTTAACCTAAATGTTACAAAAGTTTAAATACACAGATATAACGATGCTTTAGCAACAACTAAACATTCATTTGATCTATTTTTGGAGGAAAACCTTAATTATATAACTTACCCTCATGATAGTGATGGTAGTTCAAATTGTTCAAAACGCTGCAAGAATTTTACTGCTAACTGACACTATATATACCCACAAATGTAGGTCAATGTGATAAGATAAGACTGTTGTCTGCTTTCTATGTCAAATGTTCTTAGTTTGTATGAAATGCAAGTATGTAGTTTATTGGTACCTGTGACTACCTTACTATGAAGTGTACTTTTTGAAATCCATTCATATAAACAAACCTGCTTGGGTCAATGCAAAATCAACAAACATGCCATTTGGTATTCTAGATTTAATACTATCCCATAGCTCTAAGTTGTCTCGTTTTGAAACTTATGACAGGTGCTCGAACAGTGCAACAAAAAACTGCCAGCATGTTTCGTCTCCAAATCACACACAATTAAAGTCCAATAAAATGTTACTAAAATATTACCAAGACAGTTATATTGACAACTCTAAAATATATTAAATTATATCAGTATATGTTGTATTCAAATAGCTGGAATGCCACATATTTTACTTTTACACCTTACCCCATGCTTCTGTAAATCGAGCTACAAAACAAAACGAGCGTTGAGCATTAAGAAACAAATATTCATTCTAAACGATCACGGCATTTCAGAAAACATTTTGGAATCAATTGACAGTTATAATAATATTATGGAATCTGCAGTAAATGACCTAAAATGTTGCTCTGAATGCGATATTAAAGCAGAAGACTTTTTATTATTATTATTATTACATTATATTGTTATTATTATTGTTGTTGTTGTTGTGTTGGAATTTGCAGCATAGGCGTTTTGTTTAATAAAACCCGTAGTGCCGTCACATTATAAATTTTCTTCATAACATATTCAGAAAATTATAATGCTTGTGTGAATTGTCAACTATAAATTAAATATTTCATTCAGAAAATTAAACGGGTGATATAGAAAGTCTTAAAGCATTGTAAAATATTTAATTACATTTTGCATATGATTTTGTTGAAATTGCAAGGATTATGATATCCCGCTGCTTACTATGGAATATTAATTTATTAATATCTATATTCATATTACCGCATGTGCATTTGAAATTTCATATTGACCTTTTAAATTTGCAGTTAGATGAGCATTCACAATTAAGCAGGGGATTTCTTTTCCTTTGGGGACCATTTTATTATCATCTTTCACATTTAGACCCAAAAAGGACACATACAGAGCATATGAAACTTAGAACTGTAGATAAAAATCATCGGATGTTTCCAGAGTGGTACTTTCTATTAAAATGAAAAAAAGTCTTTATTTCAACAGAGTTTAAGCGAAAGGAATAAAATTTTTACATTAAAAAAGAACCTTTTTTCAAATTAGCAAAGAAACATGATACAACACAATAAGATTTTCGATAAGTTTATGCTCAAACTAAACGTTCCTTGATCAAGTATCGGTTTGTTTATTAGCGTTCATAGTCGTAAAATTGGAAAAAAAACTGCAGGTTTTATAATTGTAAAAAATGAATTTATCCATTTTACTTTTACGAAAGTCAATTATGTATCAGGGATCAGACACAAACCATTTATTACAATCATGAGACATTTTCCCATGTGGCATACAATGTCACATGACCAATAGTTAATAAATGGCATATCACGTGTTAGTCACCAAGGTGTCTTATTTGCATAAAATTGTTTAGACATGGCCGACAACGTACGGATAAGAAGAAAATTCATGTCAACTTAGTACCATTACAATTTTCAGTTAAATTAGCTATTTCATCGATATTTATGAAAATGGCAGTCAATGGGGCTTATCATTTGGATCTTGACGATAACAAAAGGAATGTTTTCGTGACACAGTTAAATGACAGGTAATTTTTATTATAAATAAATGATAAGCTTGTATTGGAAAGAGGATTAAGTCACTTAAACACGTTTCCACAAATCCTTTAACAAAGGCGCTGTAAATCGAAGTTAATCTCATCTTCATCTATTGTTACCTAACGTGTTAATTAACAAACACATAAAAGTCAAACATCATGCCGTGATCTCTTATCACAAAATGCTATGAATATTATTTTGCATGTTCATGTCTCATAATTGTGAATATTCTTCATAATTTATAAGGATCGAATAATTTATATCAAGTAAATCATTAGTTATATTAAAGATTTAGAACAAAATTCGTTCTAAAGATAGATGCTATCAAATAACAGAAATTTAATGCAATACATGTAAATATTTTTTATAAGACTGAGAATTTTATGTTGGATCTTGTTAAATTTAATAGGCATTGGGTATGATCAAATTCATGATTCACACTTGCATCATTGATCTCTTTAAGAAGTCAACACTCGAGGCAAACAAGCAATATTCAATTCTACTAGTGTTATAAATTCACTTTTTATGAATAGTTAGCTGATAGTAAATATTATCTTTGTATTATACACCAAATTTGCAACAAATTGTATAATTGTGATTCAGTTGTATTTAAGTTGTGCGAATAAATTACACTAAAGCATTTTCTATTGAATGAAGATTTTAAATATTGATAAATTTACACAAAACTTTGATCAAAGGATATCCCTGTTAATTTAAACATTGAAAGTTTAGATTGACAAAGTACTTGTATCAATATTCTTCTTACCCAGTAAAATATTTATTGAAAATGACAATGGTGTGTTTCCATTAGCTTAAAAATATTATAAGAACTTTAAAAGTGACATTAATAACTGACCTATTGAATGAACATTTTAATCAGTTTTGAATAGTTAATGTTTTTGAATAGGCTAATGTTAAAGAACTAAAAGGAGTTTTATTCTCTCATGTCAATTTAAATCAACATAATGAAATCAAGACAATATTTATTTAAATATTTTACAAAGTTTAAACATAAAAATATCTGACTAAAATTACTAACTTGGTTTTGGTCATTAGTAATACATTTAAATACATTGTTTATAAATAAGTATACCATGTGTACATCAATTATTACATACTGATATTAAGTATAAAACATTTATTTTCATCATCATCATTTATTTCTTTATATGTATTTTTAAAAGTATAAAAGTTTGTAACTTTGTTGAAAAAATACAAATGTTTTAATAATTGTTTGTACTTTCTGAAGGCCAGTAATAAAGAGAATGTTATGTACAATTTGTAACCTTAGTTGGACATGAAAATATTTGTTGCAAATTTTACAGTCCTAAAGACCCATTGTAAATTGCAACAAATATTTTTAGTTAAAAATTGTATGTTTATTACATTTTTTGTATTATTGGCCTTCAGAATTGTAATGCTGTAATGTAATTGACATTCTTGATAAAATTAAGAGCTAGGATAACACGATTTAAAGGAAGCAGTTCATTTGTCAGTTACCATTTTTTAATTTGAACAAATTTAAGCAAAATACATTGTTATTAAATGTCTCTTTTTTATCACATATTATATGCATGTAATATAATTTTGTTTTTATATTTACTGAATTTTTTTTCCAAATCATAGCAATTAGGATTTAGAATCATTATATTGTAAATGTAAAATGTTGGTACAGTAAATATAGTTGTATAATTGGAAAAGTCATTCCAGCCAAACGAATCCTAATGCATATTAGCATTATCACTGGTCATGTTGCTTCCTTAAAACACCAATCAGAAATCACAATGCAGGAAAATTAAATTCAGAAATTTTATTCACAGGTATAAATGGTATTATTGCATATTAATGATGATATCATTTTATTATTTATAGCACTATGAATAATACTTTCTGGAAACAACAATAGAAACAGTAAACATGGCTATTTTAAATGTAAACTTCATAAAGGAAAGATTTGAAACAACTGCATACTACAAGCCCCTACCTATGTATGAATGATATTAACTAACCCATTACCCAGATTACTGTCATCACAATCAATAAATTGCTGAATTTACACTTGTTTTATTTATTCAGAGATGACGATGACTCAGATATCCATGCATTTCCTGTTGTCAAGGAAACAGGAGATAAACTTATTGAGACTGGAATCAACACACTACAGAGAACATTGTTGCTTAAGAAAGAAGTTGAAGTGGAACAAGTTGACTTACAACTTCAAGCAAAAAGAGAGGAATTTAGACAACGGATGGAAAAATGTGCTGAGAGACAAATAGAGTTTCAAAAGCAGCAGCAAAGGGTATGACATTACATTTGAGCTTTCTTCTGTCAGTTTTTTTTTTTTGTTTTTTGTTTTCCTTTTTAGCTCAACTGGCTAAAGCCAGATGAGCTTATGGCATGATGCGCGCGTGCGTGCGTGCGTGCGTGCATCCGTTAACAGCAAAAACTCAGAAACTACTGGGCCAATTTTAGCAAAACTTTGCAGGAATGATCCTTAGAAGGAGTAGATGAAAATTTGTACAATTGGTTTCCATGGCAACCAAAAGTAGGTCACAGCGACCTAGAATGTAAAAAGCCTAAAATAAGCTTCTTCTCTGAAACCATAGGTTATATTCAAAATCTGATGTGATATTTAGCTTCTAGACACCCTTAAACATGTAGGTTGTACATTTCGTGAAATTCTGTCAAAAACTAGGTTACGCGTTTTTAGCGTTTTTCTGTTGTACTTCGTAAAAAGTGAAAATAAGGCTTATAATGGAAAATCAACTTTGAAAATCTTCTTCTCTGAAACCATGAAGCCTTAAGCTTTCATATTTGGCAGTTAATATCAGCTTGAGCCCCTTTACCAAGTTTGTACAAATGGTGGCCCCCGGTCCATTTTTGGCCCCACCCCAGGGGTCCATATATCAGCATATGCATATATGGCTCATAATGGAAAATCAACTTTGAAAATCTTCTTCTCTGAAACCATGAAGCCTTAAGCTTTCATATTTGGCAGTTAATATCAGCTTGAGCCCCTTTACCAAGTTTGTACAAATGGTAGCCCCCGGTCCATTTTTGGCCCCACCCCAGGGGTCCATATATCTGCATATGCATATATGGCTTATAATGGAAAATCAACTTTGAAAATCTTCTTCTCTGAAACCATGAAGCCTTAAGCTTTCATATTTGGCAGTTAATATCAGCTTGAGCCCCTTTACCAAGTTTGTACAAAAGGTAGCCCCCGGTCTATTTTTGGCCCCACCCCAGGGGTCCATATATCTGCATATGCATATATGGCTTATAATGGAAAATCAACTTTGAAAAACTTCTTCTCTGAAACCATGAAGCCTTAAGCTTTCATATTTGGCAGTTAATATCAGCTTGAGTCCCTTTACCAAGTTTGTACAAATGGTGGTCCCCGGTCTATTTTTGGCCCCACCCCAGGGGTCCATATATCTGCATATGCATATATGGCTTATAATGGAAAATCAACTTTGAAAAACTTCTTCTCTGAAACCATGAAGCCTTAAGCTTTCATATTTGGCAGTTAATATCAGCTTGAGCCCCTTTACCAAGTTTGTACAAATGGTGGCCCCCGGTCCATTTTTGGCCCCACCCCAGGGGTCCGTATATCAGCATATGCATATATGGCTCATAATGGAAAATCAACTTTGAAAATCTTCTTCTCTGAAACCATGAAGCCTTAAGCTTTCATATTTGGCAGTTAATATCAGCTTGAGCCCCTTTACCAAGTTTGTACAAATGGTAGCCCCCGGTCTATTTTTGGCCCCACCCGAGGGGTCCATATATATATGCATATGCATATATGGCTTAAAATGGAAAATCAACTTTGAAAATCTTCTTCTCTGAAACCATGAAGCCTTAAGCTTTCATATTTGGCAGTTAATATCAGCTTGAGCCCCTTTACCAAGTTTGTACAAATGGTGGCCCCCGGTCTATTTTTGGCCCCACCCCAGGGGTCCATATATCTGCATATGCATATATGGCTTATAATGGAAAATCAACTTTGAAAATCTTCTTCTCTGAAACCATGAAGCCTTAAGCTTTCATATTTGGCAGTTAATATCAGCTTGAGCCCCTTTACCAAGTTTGTACAAATGGTGGCCCACGGTCCATTTTTGGCCCCACCCCAGGGGTCCATATATCTGCATATGCATATATGGCTTATAATGAGATATCAACTTTGAAAATCTTCTTCTCTGAAACCATGAAGCCTTAAGCTTTCATATTTGGCAGTTAATATCAGCTTGAGCCCCTTTACCAAGTTTGTACAAATGGTTGCCCCCGGTCCATTTTTGGCCCCACCCCAGGGGTCCATATATCTGCATATATATATATTGGAAATCAAATTAAAAAATTTTCTTCTCTGAAACTGTAAGGCATAATGCTTTTATATTTGGCATTTAACACCAGCTCAAGTCCCTTTACCAAGTTTGTACAAATGGTGGCCCCTGGGCCATTTTTGGTCCCACCCTAAGGGCCAATATATCTACATATGCATATATGGGAAATCAAATTTAAAAATCTTCTTCTCTGAAACTGTAAGGCTTTAAGCTCTCATTATCAGCTCAAGTCCCTTTACCAGGTTTGTACAAATAAAGGCCCCTTGGCCATTTTTGGTCCCACCAAGGGGCACATATATCTACATATACTTATATGGGAAGTCAAATTTAAAAATATTCTTCTCTGAAACTGTAAGGCCTACAGCTTTTATATTTAGCATTTAACGTCAGCTCAAGTCCCTGTACTGAGTTTATATAAATGAAGGCACAAGAACCATTTTTGTCAGTTGAGCTCCACAGGCCCTTTTGGGCCTCTTGTTTTTATAATTGTATCTTTTTATTATGCCCAGAATTTAAACTAAAAAGAGGGTCAAGTCAAGTGCCAGGGTTGGGTCCCTGGGTTCACCTGCTAAAATACAATGGGACAAAGTATAAAGTACTCAAAGTATAATATTTTACCCTATACCATACATTGAATTGATTAATTTTTTTCTCTTGTAGTCTAAACAATAGTCAGTTTTTAGGTGGGTACAAAGTGTAAATCAGGCTTACAGAATAATGAATGATTGGTGGGTATGCAGGGAAAATAAAGATCCTATTTTTAAAATCAACTTCTCTTACAGTTTTCAACCAAGATTCTTTAAACTTTACAGATGTTTGATACACAATATAAATATTGAGATGTGTACCTAACTTTGTAGAACTGTTTAAGATTTTACACAATTTTCTGAATTTTAGCTAAAATAAAAAAAAGCAGCCAAGGTGTCATTTGAGTCTTTAAACCATTTGTCTAACATATATCCAGGTATTCATGTTATGTTTAGCTTACCTGTAGGAAATACAAAAAAATTGTTATAAACTTCAGCATGATTGAGCAGATTGATTTTTCATCGTTAAGTTTAGATGACAAATGTTAAAGTTGTATTTTTTTATTTAGTAAAAATTTATGCAAGATACATGTATTAACTCTTACATCTCTTTGCATGAAAGATTCTTGTTTGAGACAGAAAAAAGCAGTACAAAAATACTATAGTCCCAAGAACCTGTTGCATTGTAGGTATGACATGAAAAAAGAACCAACCTTGTAAAGACCATCAACAAATAATAAAACAAACCAAACAACCCCAAAATTTAGCGTTTAGCTTGCAACATGTAGCTGTATGAATATAAAGTAGTTTTAAAATCTTTTTTTTTTTTAAATTATTTTTTTCAGAGGAAAGATAAAATTGAGGCATCTGAAAAATACATAAAAGTAAATGAAGCAAAAAGGCGACGAGCCATACAGAAATACCAAACTGAAATAAAATTACGCATACAAAAAGAACGAGAATTAGATGATCTAGTCAAACAACTGGAAGAACTCAAGAAAAAGTTAGTAGTAATTTGGTTTTTTAGTAAAAAAAGAATGTTATGAAGGTACTTAGATAATAATCATCATGTTTACTCCTGGCATCCAAACATCTCATTTGAGAGTGGCAGTGATATGAGGTAAAATAATATACTTCCTGCAGCATTAGAGATGCCATGGCAATTGTCATTACAATAGGCAAGATATATTTGATATATTTTGATTACAATTTGTTTGTTGTTACATGGTTCAGGTTAATTAGTTGCAACATGTTAATACTGATAGAATTTTGATTACATGGAATTATTTACATAGATAACTGATGATATGTACTTTTATAACTGGTATTTCTGTGAAGTTTTGTTGGTTGGTTGGATATAATGGTGTTTAATGCCAAGTCAAGATTAGTTCTGTCAGTTCCTGTTTGGTGGAGTTAACCTGGACCCAGAGAAAAGCACTAACAATGACCAGACAAACTTTTGATTACATGGAATTATTTACATAGATAACTGATGATATGTACTTTTATAACTGGTATTTCTGTGAAGTTTTGTTGGTTGGTTGGATATAATGGTGTTTAATGCCAAGTCAAGATTAGTTCTGTCAGTTCCTGTTTGGTGGAGTTAACCTGGACCCAGAGAAAAGCACTAACAATGACCAGACAAACTTTCTCACACTTTTTTTCTGCCAGAATGGGACATAAACCCAGGCAGTGGGAAGCATTGTGATCTATAAATCATCACTTTATCACAAAAGTTACTTCTATGAGTTTTAGATAATACACCCGTATTACTGTATGAAACACATGTTGTTTATGAGGGATAATTGATTGGATGTACCCATTGACTTCTAAAAGTGTTTTTAATTAATTGATATTTTTTCTTTAAGAATTATTGATTTGGTTATTGAAGTTAAAATCATGAAGTTTTATTCAGCATTTCTTCAAACTAATTATATTGATACAATGTATAAGTCTATAAAAAGTTATTTAGCACACAGTGTTTTGAGTTAATATATGTACATGTATATAAATTGCCAATAATATTAAGTTAACTTATATATTGATTAAATTCTACTTACAGACAAAAGAAACTAGAGGGTAAAGTGTCCAAATATAAAAAGTATGAAGATTATTTATTCAAAGTAATAGAAGTAATGCCTGAAGGTAAGATAGTCTGTTGAATCTTTTAGTCTCTTAAAAGCAGCTTTAAACAATATTTCACTCATCTATTTAATAATGAGAAATTTAAAATATTCATTTAAAATGAAGATATACACATGTAATAAATTTTTATATCAGGTCATCTTTCTGACTAGTGCAATACCTTGCTTAACTGAAGGGATATCATGCTTTCATACCTTCAATTCTTTGTATTGTTGATCCATCCATTCATTCAATTATTGGTTAAAAAGCAATGAGTTTTCTTTTCTTCATTCAGTTTAGATGAGGTTTAGAAAAGTGATAAAATGTTAATTAACTTTAATTGGAGTTATTTTAGTCTATCAAGTCAGTTTCACAATCATTCACTCAATTGAGTGTACACTCAACTCAGATAATTCTTAGTCACTGATGAGGAATGAATTTCCGAAATGTGCACATCTGGCACATCAAAATTTAACTGGTATTTGTTTTACATTTACTACCCCTGAGCGGGTACCGCTGCTGGTGGAGTAAAACTCCCCGAGGGTATCCATAACTCAGTAGGCAGTACTTTGTGCTGTCAGAAATTGTACCATTTAGCAAAATTTTCAGTCGTCTAAAATTTGAAATTTATTTAAAACTAAGGTCTGTTCCCTCATGCAAAGCATTCCTTAGCTGGATTTGGATTTATATAATTTTGAAACTTTATATTCATTATTTTCAACTGTTTGGCTTATGTTTTTTATCTATCAAACTTTTCTGTCTTAGTGTCACTGATGAGGAATGAATTTCCGAAATGTGCACATCTGGCACATCAAAATTTAACTGGTATTTGTTTTATATATAATTCAATTTCAATTTAAAGACATGCATTTAAAATAAATTGAATATCTAACATTGTATTTGAGTTGTTTAATGTAGGTTTGTTGAACAAAACAAAACATTGTCTCATATAACTTAAAATTTTAAAATATTAATGAGAGGAAAGTGGGAATATTTGAGTTGAGTGTACAGATTTGAGTGAATGATTGTGAAACTTGGGGCCAATTCTTAGTTTTTTCCCTTGTTTGTAAAAATTATAAGTTGGATGAACAAAACCTCAACAGTAAATTTTGCAAGCTAAATTCATTAAAATATTTCTAGGAATAATCAGTCACTACAAACACAGATTTAAGGGTTTGAATGATTGCAAATTTTATTTATTTATTTTAGATTACATATCTGCGACCGATGATAAAATTAAGGGGATTATGATGAGACACAACACACTAAGTGACTCTAACAAAGATCTTGTAGACAATCTAGTATCTATGGGTGATAATGTAAGTCTGTTATATATTCTGTTATTTGTTGTGTATTGGTTTCTGTTGCAACAACAGTTTTTTTTAGCAACTGCCTACCAGGGTATAATTTGAATGATCCCAAGGGGTTATATTACACATCTATTCAGAAATGTTGGAAATGGTGTTTCTGATCTGTTTTCTGGTGGATACATTGAGATATGCTCGTTGACTTTGTAGCTAATCACTTAATAATATCCTGGAACTGACCAATGAAGATGTACAGCACAGAAAGAAACAATTCTTACATATGGCAGACAGAAACCACCCACAGCCCAAAATGTATTGTGTTTGAGCTAACAGAAGGTGGGTCATTTGTAACCAATTGATTATCAATTATCGGTATGTTTTATGAATTAAAGATCTTTTTATTTTATGAAAACATAATAGGTCACATTTTGAGTTGAACTTGTTTTAGAAAATTTGACACATGTATGATGTATTTGTAAATTTTGCAAGTCTTTTTTTCAATATATAAATATTCATGATATTGTTTTAGCTTTAATTTTCCATTTTTACTTTGTTACAGATTGAAGATTGCAAAAAAGAGTTAGATGATTTAAAAGATGAACATAACCAAAGAAAAGTGTCAATAAATAGCCAGCTAGCTAAACTACTACATCATCAAGAAGAAACACATGAACGTAATGAAGAATTAGAACAATATTTAGCTACAATTACCGGTGATATGAGAACTAAGGTCAGTACATATCTTTTGTAAAATGTTTTAAAATCTTTTGTTTGAGACATTCAGTAATTCAATAAATTACAAATATATTTTGCACCTAAATTATAAATCATAAATGGCCAATAAAAGGTACAAGTTTTGCATGCCTGTAATAACTTGCAGTTGAACTTGTGAGAACAGATCCTTTAGAAAGCCAATCCCTGTCTCAAATGAACAAACTTTTAAAGGAAATATTGTTAATATCAATGTGTACAGGTATATGTTAAATTAATGTGTTATCTTTTTAATCTGAACAACTTTAGTCAAGAAAGGGTTTGGTTTAGAGAGGTTGGACTTTACAAAAATGTAAAATTCCTGGTGATAGAATTAGCTTCATCATCATCATCATCATCATCTGTTATTAAGGTGGAAATCTTGATTGACTAACTATATTAGCTCTTTTTGTGACAACATTTTCAGTATTGTGACAACATTTTAAGTTTTAGCTACTAACTGTTCCTTTTTGTTTCTTTTTACAGAGGTCAAAACTTGGAGTTATATTAATGGCTGTAGATAATATAACAGAAAAATGTCTAAAATGGGTAGATGTGCCATTAGAACAAATGTCTTTAGAAGATAAATTAAGAAAAATAGAGGTTTGTAGTTCACTAATAGTGTTTTCTTATAAAGCATACAACAAATGCTTATTGTTGCCTGGTATTTGTAGGAAGTTCTCTGGACCAAGTTTGCTGAAACGAATTAGTGTTTTAATATGTAAATGAGAATTCATTTCTTGATTTTGTCTGGAATGTTTTAATATGAGCCAATTCCACATGGCACCTTTAATACTTCTAATTTTACAGTACAATGTGTTCAACTCAATACAAAAATGTTATTCAGTATCAAAAAGGAACCTGTAGAAAATTGAAAACTTGTTTTTGTTTTATTCCTTAGGATCATTTATTAGAGCGAGCAGATGTAGCTAAGATGGCGAGACCTACAGAACCTGGTAACAGTGTACATAAAGACAACAGAAGAGGAAGTCTAGATAACACTAAGTCAAAGTTCAAGAAAAAGGTTATTGTTAATGGTTGATGTTTGTTTTGTTTCATTGTTAGGGCTTTTATTTAAATCAAATACATTAGTACTTCCAATTGTTGCATGTTTTATTACAGTAGTGCCATTGGTTTTCTTCCCATTGTATCTTGACTCTTTATTAGCTACGCAAAACGTAAAAAATCATTAATACTAGATATCTATATTGATTTATAAGAAGACATTATCATTAAATGGAATGTAAATATACTGTAACTCATTAAGGCAACTGCATGGTTACTATATAGATGTTACAATTACCCATAAGTCAACTGCATGGTAACTATATGAATGTTACAGTTACCTTTAAGACAACTGTATGGTAACTACAATGGATGTAACAGTTACCTATAAGGCAACTGTATGGTAACTATATGGATGTAACAGTTACCTATAAGGCAACTGTATGGTAACTATATGGATGTTACAATTACCCATAAAGCAAATCTATGGTAACTATATGGATGTTACAATTACCCATAAGGCAAATCTATGGTGACTATATGGATGTTACAATTACCCATAAGGCAAATCTATGGTGACTATATGGATGTTACAATTTTGAAAGTACATCAGAGTTTATTTCATTCACTCATCAATTTATCCAGATGAGAATACCCTGCTACAAATTATTGTTTTAATTTAAATTGTTCATTATCTTTTTATGTTAGGAAAACATTAGGTCAGTAATCGCATCAAACTCACATTATTTTGATGTGACTCACATCACATCGAAATAATGTGAGTTGTGTAACTGGTAAGATTTTTCCTGTCTTCTACTAGACATCAAGACAAGTTGCTTTGAAAGTATATATCTGTGACATACCAGGGGTATAAATAATCAGATGTAAATTCATTTATTTGAAGATATGGAGTTTGCCTTATATTTTCCACATGGTTGCCATTAACATGTAATGTTTGAACTTGTTTCTTTATTTTTATCTTTTTATACATTGTATACAAATTGATTATCATTATACATGAAAATTTATATTTTAATCTTCAACATTAGATAAATCAAGATTTACTTTTTCAGGATAAATGATAAAGGTAAATTAGATAAATCATGTGTATTGTAATTTGGATTTTGGGTACTGCTTAACTTTTCAGCTTTTTAATTTATCAGTTAATTACTTAAGCTTAAGTCTTAATCATTTATTTTGCTGGAATATTGTGATGTCTCTTTAATTATAACATATGTTTATATTTCTGTAGATTAATCTGTTGGTATATGGATTTATACAATCAGTACCTAAAATAAATAATAGACATGCTCTTGTGTCACAACTCGTCCAGTTGCATGATGTTAAATCAGAATGAATTAAAAGTTTGGCAGAGTTGTGTCAAATGAGTCATATGCTTACAGATTTTCAATCTTTTTCAAATGGTTTCAGTTCATATGTTGTTCTTAATGTTTGACACTCTTCAAGTCTTTACTCTTAGTATTCTCAATGGAGAACTTAATTTCTAGACATTTTTTTTCATTTCAAGTGAGTTTTGTTTTGGCTGTCTGTTGCTTGTTTTGTTTTGCTGTCGAGAATCTGTTGATTGCTGGTATGGTGGAGGTCTCACTTTATGACCCTTTATCTTTTTAATATTTTCTATTTCATGACTTAACTATCTTTAGAGTAAACTTCAAATTCAAAATAAGCTGTGGGAAATAAATTACAATATCAGAATTTATTTAGAACAAATTTTAAATGTTTTACACATTAGGTGAAAAAGAATTTGAAGAAAAAAGTTGTAAAAAAGGTAACAGATTTGATCATGTCACTGTTTATATGAAATAATTATCTCCACAGTTCACTTGTCTTTATCTCCGTCACATTGATATGACTTTATGTATGTTAATAAAAAGAAGTCAGGTAATTTATGTAAAATACTAGTATACATGAAAATGTGAATGTAACATACTCAATACTAAGATGTAATGTAGGATACTTATGAAGTACTAATGATGTCAGTGTGTTTAGCACATGTGTGTGATGTACATGTACTAATAGTTAAAACGTTTAAACATTTGTGATTACAGATAACATCTTATTAGTTTGTTATTCCAAAGTTGACTCCTAAAATTGTTAGAAATCTGTATTATTTGTATTCTTTATTGTTTCTGAAAATGTTTTAGGATGCTTCTAGGTAATTTGTCCAATGAAATTAACATTTTCCAGCATTCACAGGATAGACATGTGATGTGTGCTATGATTTCTTCCTGTGGATCTTGAGACATCTGATTTAAAAGATTTACAAAATCCATCAATTTATCAGAAAAAAAAAATTATTCCCAATTATCATGCTGATTATAGATACATGGTCCTGTAACGTAATAGTTAGCAATCAGATTTAGAATTTGAATGTCACTTTTTTACCTGTGACATTTGTCTTTTTTCTTATAACTGGTAAATTTAATGAGGATATTAACAGAAGCTGATATTTTAGACATATATTCTTACAAACAAGTAACTGTATACATTTTGATTTATAATTTTTATTATAAATCGTTTAGAGAAATTACCAATGTACAAACTACAATGATGTTGAAAAAAAGTTGTATTTCATGTTTTAATTATATAAATTTAGTTATTTAAGTAGATTACATGTATATTAAAAATATTTTTACAGTAAAATGTTATTCCTTATTTGGTAATTTACTGTAATTAGTTGTTGATGATGCATTCATTATTGTTTTATACAGAGAAGGAGATAACCTTTACCATTCTTTAAATGTGGGATAACCCTTATTATCATCTTAATACATGAATTTGATAATTGTGTGGAAACTTTCAGTGAAATTCAGGGTACTAGTTAAAGATTTTAATTCATTTTTTTTTAAAGTGTTGTGTTCTATACATTATTCTGATTTGGAAAGGAATACAGATACCTTTTTTAAATAAATAAAATGCATAAATAATGAAATAGTGATTATTAATTTTCTTATTTTTGAATTTGTTAACACTTTACTAAGTTACTTATATTTTTTTCTGACAGTGAATTGTGAAGACAGTGTGTGCCAAGCATTGCCAAAGATTTACCAGTACTGTATGTTAATTTGTGGTTCGCATGTTTAATTGCAGCATTTGGAAGCAGTCATTTTATAGTGCTATAATTAATACAATTATGTAACTAATTTTGATATTTGTGTGCTGTAAAAATATTTTCTTCATTATGATGTTGATCTTTAGACATTCCTGTAACAGGAAAATAATTGATCTTTAAAATTTGTCGAGGTAACATTGATTTTTCATGTTTTTTTTTTTTTCAAAAGGTTCATTTTAAATTATTGAAAATATTTAAAAAAAAAAAATGTGTGGTTTAAATATCATAATATGTTATGTTATGACATTGAAACCATTAAGGCAGATATCCATATTTGGAAAAGATGTACACAAATAGCCTTTATTTTAATATTCTAGCATTTATTGCAGCAAAAAATTTGTCAGTTGAAGCAAACATTTTGTACAATTTCATTTTATATGAGTTAAGTAAATAGCCTTTAAATATTGCTAAAACTCTAAATTTTGCCATGGTGTTTTGAAAACAAAACTTCATCAGTTTAATATATATATATATATATATATATAACTCTTCCCTTATTATCAAAGCTGAGTTTACGTGCACAAAAGGGTTGTGTACTGTGATTATTTTGAAAAGGGGGTAGGTAACTCAAAACAAATAAGGTATAATATTGTTTATTCTTGCCTTGCATTGGCTTAAGTGTTTTAAAAGCCAATATAAATGAATAAAAATAAACTGCCTTTTGAACTTTGTTTGATTACTTTCATTTTGAATCTTGATATTAAATTAATTTTCCAGTTGTATGGTTTTATTACTAATTTTATTTTATTGTTTGTAAACATAACACACTGATAATTACAGCGTAGAATGAATGTGTTTTTTTTTAAAGGAGACAACTGAATTGCATTTTACATGTTATTGATATTAAATTTATGGTTGTCTGTTTTTTCAGTCATACCCTCACTGTTTTACATTTTTTATTTCAAATTAAGGCCTTTTGATGTTATAGTTACTAGTATTTTTCTATCAAACTAGCAAAGTTAATTTTTTTAATTCATATACATGTACTTTTCAAATTGAATCCTTGTCATTTGTAGAAAACTTACAAATGTGTTTAATTTTACTTCATCTTGTGGAAAACATTTGAAAATAATTTTTATCTATATTTTTCAAATTTTTATATTTCTCATTTTCATGTGCATACAATATTTTTCATAGTTTTTAAAAATAAATATTTACGCAAGTTAGTTTTAACACATACTTGTATCACCAAGCTTGTTCAGTTAGTTTTTTAGAGACTGTTTAGATAGAAGCTAATCATTTTTATACATTACATCATGATTGTTTCAGTACATTTTACAATTACTGCTGGTAGTTATTTAGTAGATTATTCTAGTCTACCGTGCCTTCATAGATAAAAGTGTACTTTAGACTAGTTCAATTTTTCAAATGACTGTAAACATGAGCAGTTATTTCCCCTTGACTTGTAGGGCTGCTTAATTTCAGAATTGTTCTTGAGAATTGTTCGAATTTTACCAAAATTTTAACGATTTCACATTTTAGAAACATATATAAGCAAGCTTTTATTGGAATTAAATTTAAACTTACTTTCAGTTTTTGCATTACACACACACACACACACACACACACACACACACACACACACACACACACACACCATGTTTTAATTTATACTTAATTTTTTTCATAAACAAAATTCATTATTTCCATTTTTTGTCATTCTAAAGTGTTAATCAAAGGGAGATAACTGCTGTAACCTTTAAGAATTTTTGATTACTGGTAAATATATTGCCAGTATACTTGATTTATACAAAAATCAATAATTTTATTCATTGGTAATCATAACTTTCTGCCATCCCAGTCTTTAATTGATAGCCTTTTAATCTGTTTACTTTATTTTATAAAATACATGTAAATACAATTATAATAAAAAATTGCCAAAAGTAATTTTTTGTAATAAAAAGCATTTTGTTGTCAATTAAAGCCAAATATTGCAAAATGTATGATCAAGCTTTCAACATAAAGTATGTATGAACTTAATGAGTTGTTCAAACATGAACTGGTGTGTGTGTGTGTGTGTGTGTGTGTGTTTTATATGTATATAGTGTCTTTTAAATGAGAGTTGCTAAAAGTACTAGGTAGTACAATGTATTTGTTTCATAGTTGTGCATTATATGGTTTATTTGAGGTGAGACTCTAATAAAATATATGATATGTTACAAAAACTGAAAACCCTATATAAATAACTTTACAAGTAGTTGATAAAACAATATATAGGTAATTTGCAAGTTTTGTGAATTTCAAAGCAAAGTTTTGTAACCTTTTTTCCAAGAAATTTCACAAAATATACAAATTAGTGACTGTAGAGATGTTTCAAAGGGAATAACTTAAGAAACTCCAATTCAAACTTGCACAACAGATTTTGCCCATTATGATAAATTTTGAATTTTAAAAGAATCTGATTGTCTTTAGTGTCTAGAATTTAACCCTCCTCTAATGGTCAGCAATGTACCATAATATATACTCTCTTTTTGCATACAGGCATGTAAAAATGGCCGCTTGCCCAGCATGATATACCTAACATGAAGGGTGCCTTAGAATTCTTTAGACCTGAGAATCAATTTTAAATCCATTGTTTGGTGAAGTATCTCTTAAATACAGCTTTCTAAATGCCACAAATGTAACAAACATTCTACTGAGTTTAGAAGTCATTGATAGTAATACATTTACAATATAACAAAGGTTGTTATTATATTTTCTGTTATTAGATAAAAAGAATAGCTTTCCTAGATGATCAAAAGAAAAACATTGGATGCAAACTTTTAATCACACTTTGTTTGAAAATTATGGTTTATACTCTTCTGTACTAAGGAGCCTTAGTAGCTAAAGTGTGCACAAACAGATCACACTGCCATTTACATCCTAGGTGTGATCTGATGGGTGCACAAACAGATCATACTGCCTTTTACATCCTAGGTGTTCTAAAGTGTGCACAAACATATCACACTGCCTTTTACATCCTAAGTGTTCTAAAGTGTGCACAAACAGATTACACTGCATTTACATCCTAGGTGTTCTAAAGTGTGCACAAACAGATCACATTGTCTTTTACATCCTAGGTGTGTTCTAGTGTGCACAAACAGATCACACTGCCTTTTACATCCTAGGTGTGTTCTAGTGTGCACAAACAGACCACACTGCCTTTTACATCCTGTGTGTGTTCTAGTGTGCACAAACAGATCATACTGCCTTTTACATCCTGTGTGTGTTCTAGTGTGCACAAACAGATCATACTGCCTTTTACATCCTAGACTCATATCCAAATTGAGACTGATCCTTGACCAAGAAAAATTGTCAGTTTGCATACAAAAGGTCTGTGGTTTTCTTTTAGCACTCTGGTTTGATTCACCATCTGACCATCTCAATATAAGAAAAAGAAACTTGATTATAGTGTAAAACTCCATTACTCCACTTTTTCACTTCTGTACTTGGTGCAGCCAAACAAAAAATATAAAGAAAACAAAAAACATATCCAAGGCTGACTGGGCATTTATTGTTTAACACATGATGATTTACTCTTGTAGAGTATAAAACAAAATATACATGTAAACATACATATACACAAATAACACACTAACATATGTATATATAACTTCATCTGCAAGTTTATCACATACATATATGTACATATATCTGAGATCATATGAAGTATACATCATCTATATTGCATACAAAAATGAGACATATAATTATTTTGAGGCAGAATATATATTTTCCTAATTGGAGAAATTTAACAAAAAGGTAACTGAGAAGAATGGACATACACTGTATAATGCCTTATGGTTTCAGCTTGACAATAACCAGTGTATTAAGTTGTTTTTTTTTTTTTTTCATATTCGTTGTCTAGAATCTAGAATGCTTTACTCTCAAACAAATATTATATTAACCCTTGGTTTTTATTTTTTGAAAAATGCAATAAACTGAGAACACTGTGAAAACAGTGTACAGTTCCGTTGGTACAAGGGATGTGTAAGAGGAGTCTATATAGGTGTTTGTTTAATAAATTTCTGTTTAGGATTGTGCAATTAAAAATTTTTCACTTGTACATGTACATATATGTTGGAGAGGGTGTTTCCAATTGATTATTGAAAGGTATGGTTTTTTCAAATTCAGAGAATCCAAAGTTTCATAGACAAAAAAAAAAAAAAAAAAAAAAAAAAAAAAAAAAAATAATAATAATTAATACTTGAGGGAATTGTCAATTACCACTGCTTTTATGACCCAAATATTACAACACAGCTGTTGATCTACTGGTTAGACTTATCAAGAGAATGAATATACAGGTTTATGTAAAATAAGTGAAACTTTTCTGAGATAACTTTATATACAATGAACTCACAGAATCATTCAATCAACTGAGACAAGAATCATGAAAAGATAATCCTCCAAAATTATCCTCAAAAATACTAAAATTTTGTCTTCTGACCACAAAAGCTAAACACTTAGCCAATTTACAAGGTTATAAAAGAAAATTCAAGACCATTACATAATATAAGGTTTTTTCATCCATTTTGACTCATAAAGCACCTTGAGATGACAATTTTTGTAAAGAATACATGTACTACTTATAAAGCAAAAAATATACTGATGATGAAGTAAAAAATAATATAATAAACATAGTATGAAAAGCTTATCTGGATAAATACTCAACAATAATAAGATACATGTAATATCTTAATAAGATACTAGTATGTCATCATTATTTGTGTACAGGGGTCTCTGTCATAAACATTTCTCTTTTTTCTCTTGTCTGAATTTTGAAAAAAAAAAGTATTATTTTTTTTTAATTATAAACATTTCTTACTTTTTATAATAACAATGGAAAACAACTTAAGAATACACTTATTTATTTAATAAAATTTAATAATTTTCTAATTTTAGTTTTAATTTTTATTACTTCAACTTTTTTAGTTTAAACTACGTCTTCAACTTATGTGACAAAATGGAGGAAAAGGCATGGATAGATTATTTCTTAACTTATGGCATTACAGGCAAGTTCTACCAACTTAGCTACAAGACTGCTACATTCCTTCCTTTTTTTTGCCCCAGAAATTTCCAGAAATAACCACTTCACCTGATTACCTTCTGATGGACTGTTAAAGGCTGCAAATGTCAGTCAACCACATTTTAGCACCATCATACTGGTAATCAAATTGTAACTACTGGTAGATAAAGATAAAATGCCAGAGCTTTTAATAAAGGAAATCAGTAACTAGAATCATGTGCTTAACCAAGTAGATGAGCAGATCCTAAAAATCTTTAAATCAAGTCCAAGTTTTATTTAAATGGCTAAGAATTGATAATTAATCAGTAAAAATGTATCATCGTATATACTAGTACATATTCTCAAAATAAGATGATTTCAGTTTAGTTACAGGTTAACCAAGAATAGGATGCACATGTATATTGTAAATCCTTTCATAAGATTAATATTACAAGCTTTATTTGCAATTTTATTTAAATATTCTGACAAGTATGGTATATTTGAACTGATATATCAAATGAAAAAAGTTAAAATATATGAACACATTTACCAAAGAAAGCCCTTAAAATTCTCAACACATACAAGATGCATTCATCTAGAAAAAAAATCCTTTACATGTAATTAAAGGGCCTTTAAAAGCAAATAATTCTGACATTTTCTAGTATGCATCAAATTTTATATAAAAATACATGTACTAGCTGGTAAAACCCTGTATAAAATATATACTTTATCAAACAGAGATTTAAAAGGTTTTTGATTTATCAACTAATCAGTTTTACAAAATGCTTGAAAACCCTCATTTTATAAGTTATAGGTACATTTAGTTATTCAGACTTGAATAGTTAGTTACACAGTTAACACTGTACTATTTGTAACTTTCACTTTCAAAAATGAAAAGTGCCCACTACAACAAATTGGTGTGTGTGTGTGTGTGTGTGTGTGTGTGTGTCTGTCTTATAACTATTGTTGGACTGACTAAATGTATATCTCTTGCATCAAAAGAAACAGAAAATCTGAATAACCAATTACTATAAATACAATGAACACTTACTAACTAAACAACTGTTGAAGGTATCTGACTTACTGACCAATAAAAATTAAACTGTCTCACCTTCAAGCCAATCTCAATCAAAATGCCTCACCTTTAAGCCAATGTCAATCAGACTGTCTCACATTCAAGCCAATGTCAATAAAACTGTCTCACCTTCAAACCAATTTCAATCAAACTGCCTCACCTTCAGACCAATGTCAAGCACACTCACTATCTTATCTTTAAACCAATGTCAAGCACACTCACTATCTTATCTTTAAACCAATGTCAAGCACACTGTCTTACCTTCCAACTAATGTCAAGCACACTGTCTTATCTTCAAACCAATGTCAAGTACACTGTTTAACTTCAAACCAATGTCAAGCACACTGCCTTACCTCAAACCAATGTCAAGCACACTTTCTCACCTTCAAACCAATGACAAGCAAATTGTCTCGCTTTCATGTCAATGTCAAGCACTGTCTCACCTTCAAGCTAATGTCAAGCACACTGTCTTACTGCTCAATGTCAAGCAAATTGTCTCACTTTCAAGTCAATGACAAATAAACCTATAATTCTATTTATAAAAGACATGAA
Source organism: Tegillarca granosa (assembly GCA_029721355.1). Lineage (NCBI taxonomy): Eukaryota > Metazoa > Mollusca > Bivalvia > Arcoida > Arcidae > Tegillarca > Tegillarca granosa. The sequence goes on from CM056595.1 coordinate 48,563,503, forward strand.
AATCTTTTGAAATTCACAAGGGTTTTTCATTTGTAAGACATGGCAATTCTTTAAAATAATTTGGTCATGGCACATAAAAACATGAAATAATAATTAAAAAAACATTCAAAACTATATAGAAAATGTACAACTGATGTAAAAAATGATGATAAGCAAAACTTATTTCATATTGCAACTACATGGACTGTCAAAAAAATTATATCAAGACACTCTCAATAAATAAGTTAATTAAATAATAACCATGAACTACAGGTCTATAAATACATGATCTAGCTTGCACAAAACATATAGTCTAATAACATAAATGTATATCATGAAATACCAATGAAAAAACAATACATTATATATCAGTAGGTGAAAATACATATTAAATATATGGACCAGGAGGGCCTGTATTGCTCACCTGGTCTATACATAAACCAAATGCAGACTTTTATCTCATCTTGTCCAGTTTGGTTAATTAATTTTACTAGTGAAAAGAATCAGAAATTCACAGAAAACCTTTATACAGGTCTTTCATACAAAATGTATTTACTGTGTAATTATAAACAACAGAGGTCCATGGATTGGTGTCTTGCCAAAAGAGAGCAAATTTTGTTGATAATAATAATAAAATTATCCAAAATCAAGAAACACTGATGATAAAAAATGATGACTCACTTGACAGTTATGTCCCTGTCTTTTCAGGTCAGAAAAAAGGAACCATGATTAACTATTGGCATTTTGAAGTTTTCCAGTATCAATCATTTTTTTTAAAGATCCATAATTTATTTGAAATAATTGTATTTAATCACAAAGAGTTGATTAGTAAATAATCAAACTAAATTGAAACATTAATGAAATGTGTCTTTCAAAGACAAAAACTGAGGATGAAAGGAATGGCGGACAACCATAAACTCATGAAATAGCAAAATTATGATTTAAAATTTGACTTTTTGCCAAGAAATTATTAAATGAACATTCCAAATAACTTGTGAAAAAACTATTTCTATGTCACAAACACTCTTAATAAGCAGACATCTACAATATTCAACAGATTGGACACATGTAGGCTTCAGAATGCCATTAGTATATAAGGATCTTTAGTTTGGCAAGGTTAGCTAAAAAGAACTCAAATAAAAAAAAAAATATGGCAACAGAAAATGTAATAAAACAAAATTATACAAAAAGAATAGATTTCAACTTTTCATACAGTTTTGTTTTTGAAACTTTAGAAATTTGCATTCTGTACTTAATTCATTTTCACTATAAATAAAATGCATAAAACCAAAATTCTCAATAAGAAACTATTTTTTAAATTTTTAAAGCAAGTGTTGTTAAAACTCCTAAAGACATGATGCAATTTGGATTTTATCACTAGAAGAGTTAAGATTTTGGAATTTAAATTTTCATGAGAATTATTTAATGATATAAAAAAAAACCTTGGCACAAATAAACATCAAAAACACAATAGATGAGTTTGGTTGCTCAGCAACCCAATTGTACATTTTGTAAGCAAACACAAAAAGGTATAACTTTCCCTCTATTATTATAAATCACTTAATTTTTTGTAAAAGCTTTATTTCCACAATGAATGAGTGACCAGGCTAAACAATAAAATTAAGTTATCCAAAATATCAATGTTTCTGTGAAACAAGTATTTCCATTGGATGTAAATTCACATAACCTTCAATGTAATTAATGACAAATATTTTCATAATTTTTCACAGGAATGTTACAGGTTATTGATCATGTGATCCCCTAGTGAATCTCATTGTATAAATATGATAGTAAATGTTTACTTGATCAGAAGTGATGTGGACAAGGAACAAACACCTCTCAGGTATAAAAACTGGTATTGTCTTTTGACTGTACCATAGCTACTGAAACATGTATACAAGTGAACAAAATTGTAACAGCAAAGTTTTTCCTGATGTTGTGATCCATTTTTTTATCATTATTTATCATTTATTTGGATACTCCATTCTACAACTACTGAATTTCAATGATAAAGTGTTTTTTTCTCATAAAAATGATAATCTTAAGGGATAAATTTCACAAGTGTACCACACATTCAATACCCTATGGTGTTAGTGCAGAACTACATGTATATTTAAATCCTTTATGTCATATTCCCTTAATAATGTTATGTATTACTGAAAAACTTCAATTATGTGATTTTATATCCAATGAATATAATAGTTCCACACAAGCATAATGGAGTAATATGTAGCTGGCTAACAAATCTAACTGACATCAGATGTTTTATTTCTGATACAATTCATAGAAGCTAGCTGAGATATGCATTAAAATAAACAATTACATTTATATCTGTCCAATAGTACCAACATAACTCCACTGTGAGAATTTTTTTTTTATCAAATACTTTCATTTTCACCAATGTGAAGATAAAGTTTTAAAAATAAATTGGTTTGCAATATTCTGAAGTTAAACTTTTGTTATAATGTTCTGTGTGATTGATGTAGCTTGTGTTGTTTCAGATTGTGTCGGTGACAATTGTTGTGTTTGTTGTGTGGGTTGTTGTGTAAGTTGTGATTGTGCTATCTGAGGCTGTGTCTGTGTCAAATGTTGTGACAGTTGTTGACCTTGTTGTGTCATAAGTTGAGCTTGTTGTAATGTTTGGGATGATTGAATTTGTTGTGTCATTTGTTGGGATGGTTGTGTTAACTGAGTTGTTTGTTGTGGTATCTGTTGTATTTGTGGTGTTATTTGTTGGGACTGTTGTGAAATTTGGGGCTGTGTTTGTGGCATAAGTTGTATTTGTTGTGTTATTTGAGGTTGTGTTTGTGGTAACTGTTGAATTTGTTGTGTCATTTGTTGGGATTGTTGTGATGTTTGGGGTTGCATCTGTAATAAATGTTGTGTTTGCTGTGGATTATAAGCTGTTTGTGGTTGTATTTGTGATAATTGTGTCATTTGATGTACTGGCTGGTTAAGTGCTGATGAAGACTGAATTTGTGGTTGCTGTGTAAACTGTTGTATTGTTTGTTGTGTTAAAGGTTGTGACTGTTGCGCTATTGGTTGCTGTAATGGTTGAGCATATTGTGAGACTGCATGTGCAGGTTGACTAAAGGCCAGTTGTTTTCCATATTGCTGTAAATGTGAAATATTCTGTTGTTGAAGTAGTTTTTTGTCTGTCATTTTTTGAGATACTGTCTGTTGCAACTGTTGTTGTAATAAAGCACTATGTTGTTGTAAAGGTTGGTTATGTTGTAACAATTGTTGCTGTACATAAATGGGTGACTGTTGTTGTTGTTGTTGTGAGTACTGATTTTGCTGCATTTGTTGCAGCTGTTGCTGTTGAAGAAACTGCATATGTTCATGTTGTTTTTGCAGTTGTTTTTGTTCTTCCTTTAGCTGTTGTTTCTGTTGTTGTAATTGCTGATAAAGCTGTAACTGCTGGGGAGACATACATTGTAAATCTACATCTTCAAACAATATTTCTTGTCCTGTCATAGAACTAAAACTTAACTGTTGTGGCAGATGTTGTAGTGGTTGTTGTTGTTGTTGTTCTGGTAGCTGTTGCTGTAGTGGCAGTTGTTGTTGATTTTCAACACTAGATGGCAGTGCTAACTGTTGTGGTTGTATTTGTTGTTTTCTCCTCTCCATTTCTCTGTTCAGGGCAACTCTGTAAGCCTCATAGCTCATGACAATTTGTTCTAAATCTTGTTTATGTAATCTTATTAACATGGCATCAAACTGTTCTAACTCATTAATTCTAAATAAGTCAAACTAGAATACAAGAAGAATAAACAGAATGTCAGTTAAATCTTTGCATTGATGGTGGCATGTGGTAATAATTTGAAAGCAGACAATATTTGCACTGACATTCACAATAAAACAAGAAAGGCAAGCAATATTTTTCATCGCCTCTTTTTATACTGTTGAGTATTCTTAATTTCTATAAAGTTTTCTGTTACATATATTTTAAAAAAGTAGAAAGGGGAGATAACTCACATACATTTTAAGCAGAATTTTAAACAGATTTTTGGTAATGCTGATATGTTTTCCATCATTAGATTATCAAGGCTCAAAATGTTATAAATATTTGTGGTAAAAAGGACAACTGGTTGAAACATTGAACACACAAAAAACCAACAAGATGATGAAATCAGTTAATCTTTTTACAAATTCAATGATGCTGACGGAATCATAGAAGATACAACAATATATACCATACCTTCAATTTGTGGTCATGTTCTGGTGCTCCTCTTGAATACACAAACAACCACTTGGGAATCTCTGTAATGAAAGGTTAATTTTTTTTAAAAGTATACAACATGAACCATATGTTAGCTAATATTCTTTCTGAAACAATTTTTTATGAAAAAATTGTCAAAAAGAATTTAAGGACAAAATGCTTTAATCAGAATTTTGCATTTCGATATGTGAAAATTTACAGTAATTTTGATTAAAAAGTTTGAATTTTACTGGTTCCAATCTTTTATAATATCATAAATAGTGTACATTTGTGTGTTAAAGTAATCAAACCAATAAAATGTCAATTGTCAGTGTTAGCTCTTGCTCTTGTAAAGTAGAAAGCCAAAAAGAATTGAATGTAAAGCTTTGTAGCCAATTTATATGAAACATTTTAGTGAGCTTCAGAAGCTGAAAGGTCATAATGATATTCATGAAAATTTTCTATCAAAAATATTAGCCAAAATCAATATTTTGGAGCCAGAAATTAAATAAATTAGCAATTGGCACCTGATTGTATTCAAATAATTAAAAATTACTTACCTGTATACAGATAGGGATTAGCTGGTACTAGTACATTGGACTGTCTTGAAGGTACCAATGGCAGTGGAAGCTGTGGGTGGTACCCAAATGCCAAGTTAAACTGTGGTACTAACTGAGAACATGGGTGCTGATGCTGGGCAGTTTTAGTTATATGACTAAAATATCAAAACATCAATAATTTATTTTCTTTAACAAAAAATTTAATAATAATAATCATCATCATATCATCATCAACATCATCATCATCATCATAAATAAATAAAATAAATTAATTAATTCATACATTAATAATATTTTTGTTGCAATGTTTATTTTTATAACTTGAATTTTGTTCTTAAAAGCTGCTAAAAAAATTACTCTGTTGAAAATCAAATCAAGATACGTAAAATGTTTTCAGGTTTATTAAAGAAAATTAAATACATTTGTAGGTAAACAAACAACAATATGATCTCTTTATATCTCAGAAATTTAAACATTTTTTCACAGGACAGGGCAGCAGACAAACTGACATGGTTTAAAAAATATTTTTGCTGTTCAAATTTGTTATATTGTAATTTTCATCATACAAATGCATTTTTGTTGATTTATGGAGGGTTGTTTTACATTGCATCTGCAGTTATTCATCTATTCTGCATGAGACAACTTTTTTAAAATTATATCTCAAGGATTATTCTTGGCATAGTTTTATATGATGTGTGAGAATTGTGCAAGTGTTTCCTAGTTGATTTGGTTTGGTGCATATTTATAGTAACCTTCAGAGTATGGGTACACTTGTCTGCAATGTTGCAGATAATCATTATGGACCACTCAGTCAATTATATGTACTGGTAACCAGTCATGGCCAGGTAAGACAAGACAGAACACTTTTCTACTTGTCCTCATCAATGGTCAACTCACAAAGGTTAGATATCATGGGTTTGAAGGCTTATCCCCTTCCTAATCTGCTACCCTACTTCCAGTACAGCAATTGCATTTATCATATGAAATATTTATTATGTTCTGTTCAATTTCTTTAAGATTATTTTATCTAAGAGTAAGGGTAAAATTTAACTTACTTATAAAAATAAACACCAAATTCTTTTGACTCAATCCTTTCCCAACCAAATGGTAGACTCTCTTTTTCAAATGGATGGCTCCAGTGTGTAGTTTGAGTATTATGGTCAATGTAATATTTTCTACCTCGGACAGTCCAGTCTAATGACCAACCAGGTGGTAATGACATGTCATCGTGGCCCATGTAACCACCAGAGGCTATAGTATAAATATGTATTATTATGTTAACAAAAATTACCTGATATTATTATTATTTGCATTATTACAGATAACGTTATACATCAATAACTCTGTATGTTATTCACAATGAACATTTTTAATTGAAAAATACTTAAAATGAATTCAACCAAGTTATTAGTGCAATGAAATTGCATATGTTAAACATATACATTATACATAAACTGACCATCATAGAAAGGTTAGATATTACACTATGTGTAACGTACATTGAGCTGCCATTGTACGAGTTTGATAATATACATGTATCCTGTTTAATGTATGTTTGAAATTTTTACAGAAAAATGAATTTCCTTGGAATTAAATAAAATCTTACATGAGGAAGTGGTAAGTTCTTTCTGTGTGGATGTATATAAACTGTGTTGAGTAGTAATTTGATTGGCAGGATTTTGTTGGGCATAATGGTTTCTTATCTCTTGGTGATATTGTTGTATTTGGAAGTTTTCATCATACTGATTGAGCCCATCATTTCTATAAGTAGTACCATGAAACTGGTTTTGTAAATTATCATCTGAAATTAAATAAATAAACCAAAGCTATAAAAGTTATATAACAAGACTTTTGGATAAAACTGTATAGTTTTGTATCCCGTTTTTAAAGTGTTCCTTTAATCTTACATCAAAGAACATTAAATGATCAATTGTTTGGTGAAGCCATAATACACATAAGGAAGAATCACAGAATTGATAAGTGCATATACAGGGTGTCCCAAAACATGTGTTACACTTTTAAATTGTTGTAAAATTTTAATACCTTCAGTTATATTTATGAAATTTACAAAATATAACAAAAAGGTTTTAAATTTTTTGTTAAGCATACATTTGTCACAGTTTTCTTATTAATCACCAAAAACTTTCTTTGGAGAAAAATACAAAAAATGTATGTCATTTTACAATAAATGTTCCAAATGATGTCCTTTTGCCTTCAACATTGTTTGAACACGGTTTCTAAAGTTTTTTTATCACAGCTTTTAATGGAACAACAGAGATCAATCTAATTTCTCGTGTAATTGCTGTTTTTAGGTCCTCTGTTGTTTGTGTGGAAGGATAGTACACTTTGTCTTTCAGGTAACCCCACAAAAAAAAAGATCAAGGGGGTTCAGATCGGGGAGTGTGGTGGCCAAACATTTGTGGTAGGATAAGAAATGTATTGATCACCAAACGTTTTCTCAAGCCACTGAAGAACACAACCTGCAGTGTGTGGCGTAAGAACCATCCTCTTGATACCACACATTATCCAAATTTACAACTTTCCGTCTAAGGGCTGGCAGAAATTTAGACATCATAACCTTAAATATCAGTTCAGAATTTATGGTCACTGCATGACCTTCGGAGTCTTCGAAGAAAAAAGGGCCAATTATTCCGCTTGAACTTAACAGCAGCCCATACAGTAACTTTCTCACAGTTTAGAGGTTTTTCCACATAAAAATTAGTTTTCTCAGAACCCCAGAATCTAAAATTCTGTTTATTGACAACATTATTAAGATGGAAGTGGGCTTTATTGGAAAACCATATGGAATCTGTTAGATTCTCGGAGTCGGGTCGACTTAAAATCCAATGGCCAAAGTCTAAATGACTTCTAATGTCTGTCTCTTTTAAATGCTACATCACACTTATCTTGTAAGGAACCAGTTTTAAATCAAATTTGAGCATTCTATGAACACTAGATTTGCTAGCAGTGATATTTAGTTCATGCAATGCCCTGTCTAACTGATTCTTGTGGAGTTTCAGTAATAACTCTGTCAATGGCATCATTTTTCTCTTTGGTACGGGCACTCATTGGTCTGTCAATGCCAGAATTGTGCCTTGTGTCATTTACCGTGCCTTTAACTTCAAACTTCCTCACAAGTCTGTAAATTAGCATTTTGTTGAGCACTTTCATTCCTGGATGTCGTTTTCTCATGGTTCTGATGACTAAAGCAGCAGATTTATACTCATAGTAAAGTCTGACAGTTTCTGCCAGCTGATCACTTGAAGGTTCCATCTTGAAAATGTGATGACGTCATAAATACCTGAATGTTTAACAGATTTTCTCAAAATTTTATGAAAAAAAATTATACTAATATACTAGATGTTGGTAAGATACATTTGTAATTGCTTTTGATTTGACAAAGTTATAGATGGTTAAAAGTGTAACACATGTTTTGGGGACACCCTGTATATAAAGATAACCCAATATAGAAATTATGTAGAAAACTAATTAGCAAGTTCTCATATCTTTTTTTAAGATTGGATCAGATAAAATGGGTTAAAGGGTTAACTTGGAAGAAGAGGAAGGAAGGAGGAACAGTGCAAAAACAATAAAATTGAGTCGATCACTTTGTTATGGTGAGACTTAAATAGAAACAATGGTACATGTATATATCCTCTGACATTATACAATATAGTAAGCTTCAACAAATTTGAACCCACTGGATTTTTTTTTAACTTTACCTAATTTGAGCTCAACATACATAAAAATTCAAAACCAGTCAAAATCTTCAAGTTTTTCTTTATTAACATTTCTTCAAATATAAGGGAAAACATTAACAATAAAAATTTATGTAAAAGCTTGGATATTCTTTAAATTGTTGTTGGCAGGTTGGAGTAACTTTTTTAAGGGAAGACCATCAAAGATAATTTATCTTAGCCATTATATTAAACTACTGTAGTTTCAGAAAAGTTTGTAAAACATAAGGACTAAATAATCATAATTATACCTTCTTTCCCTGCACCATAATTATTCTCAAATCTATTTTGTTGGTATTGTTGTTGAGTATATTGACGGCTTGAAACATCATGTATATGGGAAGATGAAAAAGGAACAACAGAGTTGCCATGGAAACTAGATGATGTGTAGGACTCTTGGAAATCAGGAGATCTGTTCTGTTGTGAGAAAGCATTTGGCAGATCTGAAGATCCAACTGTTGTACGACTTCCACCACTTGTACTAGAACTTTGGCTATTTACAGAACTACTGGATCCTAGATTTGATGAAGTATTAGAAATATTAGCACCACCTAAGATACGTGAAGCAGAATCTACAGTCTCTGTGATCACTAATGTCCAGATTTTTTACTCCTTTTGACAGCTGAGAAACAGAGTAATTTACATTTGAACTACTGGAAAATTTCTGTGATACATGACTTTGTGATGAAAGTGTTTGACTGCTACTTCCAGTTGTTGCAGTTATGGTACGGTGTGTAGTTTTAACTGTGGAATGTGAAACCTGGGAGTGTGCTCGATTGGTATTGGATATAAATCCACTAGAACTCTGGTTTGGAACATAAAATGCTGGTGTTTTTGTAGTTCTACGCTGAAAGTTTGGTGTCTGTCTTACAGGAGTATGGTAATCTGAAAAAAAAAAAATCATATATTTTATAGATTTATTGAGTTTTTCCATGCATATCATAAAAAAATTCCAAAAATGACTCTTAAATTTATACATGCTGAAAGAAAATATTTGCAATGATAACTTACTCTTGAAGGGTAAATAATGCATGTTGAAACAATGAGCCGATAATTAAAGGAACAATCTTAATAGAAACAGAACCTTATTTGCAAAAACCTCCAAACTATATAAAGAAATACCTGTACATTAAACCTATTACCTGCAATAAATTCTCTAATATCTACTTCCTACATTCAAAATTGTTTTTACATCTGTGTATAGTTTTGTCAAACATGTTTATTCGTGGTTCTATAAGGGGTTACCAAATCTTACTGACTTTAAGTTAAGAAAAATCTTATTTAAGAAATGATTGTGATACAGGGGCTTGGTCCACCTTAGACCTTCAACACCAAGTTTGGTTTCAAGTGACCCTCTTATTTCAGAGTATAAGACCTAAGTGTACGAAGTTTGAGCTGAAAAAGATGAAAAAAATATTCTAAAAAATGTAAGTACATCAACAACTTCTTTTCAATCCATGAAAACTTATATTACAAACTCATTTACTACAAAAATATACTGTAAAGCTACAGTGTGTGACCATTTTTCACTTATTTATTCAACAATAGACTATTGGTGAACTGCTATATGCATTAGTATAGATTGAATGATATATCAGTATACTTGTATACATGTATATGTTTTCAGTTGTGTTGAGGGACTAAAAGTTTACATTATTCTCCCTTAAACAGGTATTTCGTTACAACACAATGGTAAACCTAGCATATGCACTAGTATTCTTTCCCATTTAGTAATGGCAGCTGCGTCAAAATTGAAACAACAGTTTTTGGCATAACAAAAAGCTCAGCTAGGATCTGAACGATTACCCTTAAATCACTTGTCTCCTTAAAAATATGATATTTAAGATCAGACATATAATGGCTACTTACTCCTCAACATAGGAGGTGTATCACGTTTTACATACTTCCCTGCGATACCATCATTAATGCCAGTTGAAGTATCTTTTTTCTTTAACATTGTGCTGATACTATATCAGCTTGTTCGAATCATTTTATCTTTCAACTGATTCTTTTCAAACACAAAACATTTTTTTAAGAGTTGACTCATGTATCCAGTGTTGTCGATGTATTGTTTTCATATTAAGTCATAAATAATTATAAAGAGTCTGTTTTAAATCACTATCAAATAATTTGTAAATTACACAATAATTTGATTATTGCATATTATCTTCCATTGTTATGTTTCGAAAATGTAAAATAAACCAGTATAACATAAATGAAAGTGTCTTCAAAAACTTCAGGAAGTGATCTGAGGAATCCGACCTGTTATAAACGTCACGACTTTTGGGGCGGATGTGACGTCAACATTTTCTATACATATTTACCTTAGCAACTACACACAGGATTTTGCAGTTGTGAAGTGTTGTGGTGTGGCAACAAGGCGACTCGACAAGAAGCACAAACAAATTATAAATGTCGAGCTAAACATACAAAATCAAGATGGAAACAGAAGGAACAAATGCAAAGGATCAACAGTTTATCCATGCAAAAAGTTATTTACTGAAGTCAAGCACATCAACGGGCATAAATTTGTAAGTAAAACATAACAAAAATGTCGACCTCGTCGTCAGGCAAAAAAATATTTTGATTTACTTTTTTATATTTACTGCTGTTGAAATTGTTAAATTAATATTTAGATGATACAGTAAACTTTAATTGTTTCTTTAAAAATTAAAACAAAAAGCCAAATCCCCGAGTGTTTGATACCATTTGTTTGCCATTTATGACCAGGCCCCGGTTTTACAATCATTCCTTAACTAAGATTTTCATTAACTTAAATTTAGCAAATTTTGGCAATCTCTTTGTGAATTACAAATAAACATTTGTGATAAAACTCAATACATATGTTACAGAAGTGATCTTCAAATTAACAAATTAATTCCTGAATAGCTAAACAATTAACCAAATAATCAAGATTTCAAAGATTTAAGGTAAGGAAAATCTTAATTAGGAATGAGTGTGAAACTAGGGTCAGTGACTTTTTGCTTGAATTTTATTTATTTTCTAAACATATTTAATTTTTTTTATAAAATAATTTCAGATTATTGAAATTTTGTTATAAACTACAAAACTGGTAAATTTTGATTTCTTCAAAAGTAGAACCATTAGAGCAAAGTATACCACATTAATAATTTAAATATTTAAAAGTTGAAAATTATGTTAAAAGTGTTTGTTATTGCACTAGTGGATCAATACCTTGATACCTTAATTTAATTTACAGTTAAGTCATGATTAGGCAAAACAAAATGATATGTTAATTTTATGAATTATTAAGCATTCTTAATGCAAGTTGTGACTCGAGCAGTTTATTTAACAAGCCAAATGACTGATTATATATGAGAAATTAAGGGGTTTCCCCAGAAATCTATACAAATAACTACCGTAATTATGGTGTTTCCCCATACTGTTTAACATAATTTGTGGCTAATTGAGTGTTTAACATAATTTTTAATTACTTTAGACTGGCTTTTGTGCATAATATCCACAGAAATAGTTACTATTTAAAAAAAAATTATTTATTTATTTATTTATTTATTTATCTATTTTATTATTTTTAAAACATTCAGACACTTGCATTGAATTTAACAGCATCGTCTGATAAAATAGAATTATACATACCAGTTATAGACAGTGTTTTAAATTTGAATTCTTAAATACAAAAATGAATACACCATATGTGAATATTTGAATTCAGAAAAATGCATAAATTTACTATACATTAAACTGTTTCTTTCAGGTATGATCATCTTAGTAAAGTTTTAACAAAGATCCTCGATGAAAGACCTGAAAATGTTGTGGACATATTTGAAGACCTCAGTAAAGACACAAAAAGATCTAAATTCACATCAAAAGTTGACACAGTACAAAATAAAATAGATCAATCAACAGAAGTAGCATTAGCACAAGTACAAAGAAGATTGTATTCAGTAAGTACAGTGCTTTATAATCAAGTTTTCTTGTCACACTGCAAAACTTGTTTAATCACAACTAATCTAATGGTAGTCCTGGTTTGTATGAAAAAAGGAACCCTGATAATTTAATTGTTTATTTGGCAAAAAAAAAAAAAAAAAAAAAAAAGATTCACAATTCACAAATCAAGTTCCACAAATCCTAGAATGTTAAATCTAAATTCTTCCTCAATGTGAAAATATTTTCAACCTGAACATTTCAGTATTTCATATGTAACTAACATTTTCCTGACTGAATTTTTTTGTCAATTTTACTTTTCATTTTATATACATTGATTAATAAAAATACTAATTATAAGAAAAAATTAACAAACAAAATTTTATTTAGCAAATAAATGCTAATAATCAAATTTTTTAAAAACTTTTCACTTGTAGAAAGGAGATGGAGAGGAAGGTGAACCCGAACCTGAGGAAGAAGTTGAAACTCCATTGCCAAATATTATGGAACTTTGTTTTTATTTTGAACAAGCTGGCATTGGTTTAAATCGTGAAGAACTTATTAGAATATGGCTAGCTTTAAAGAATATGGTAGACAGTTATCCACTGCAAGATGTTAGATTCTGGGGTAAAATATTAGGAACAGAACAGAATTATTATGTTGCAGAAGTAGAATACAGAGAGGGAGAAGAAGAAGAGGAGGAGGAAGAAGAGGTAATGTTTATATATTTAAATCTAATTGATTTTCTAGGTTCATTTAGAATTAGAGTAAGTGACATCTTGTTATATGTGATTCTGAATATGAAATTATTTCTGGCAATTTGATCCTACAAAACAAATGCAAATTGACATCAGTTATGTCAAATAATCAAATGTTTAGTGATGGCATTTGATAGTTTCTAGTCACTTCTCTTGTTCTTGTATCCAGAAATAACACATCTCTGCTAGTAACATGATGAGAAATTTTTGCATATCTACTTTGCAATAAAGTGCTGAAAAAAAATAAATTTTAGGACTTTATTTATGATGATAAATGAAAGAAATTAGGATGGTGCATTTTAATGATGTCAGCTTTTCTTTTCTTTTCAATTCCAAAAACATTTAATAGCAGATGTTTCAGCTCTCATGTGGACAAAGGCACTAGAGATAAAAAATGTCAGAAAATACTAGTAGTTTAAATTAGAAGAAAAGTCCCATGTAGATAAAAAGCATAATGGTCACATAGTTTTACTGACAGAAATGTACATTTTATTTGTTAATAATAGGTAGAAGAACATCAGGAGGAAGAAACAGCAGAAAAAGATGCTGATGAAGAGGGAGAAGAAGGTAAGTTTTTAAGTTGTGTAACCAAGATGTAAAGAGAAAAGAAATGGATCATTTCAGCTTAATTTAATATTAATGAGAAATATTGAGAGGATTGTTTTGCAAATAAACATACAGTATTAAATATATGTTTAGTAAGTCTGGGTTAAATATCACAAAAATGGTTTATATAGTTTATATTTTTATATTTTTAACATTATGAACCTTAACTGTAGCTTTCAAACAGAGAGGAAGAAGAACCTTAGCAAAAAAAAACATATACTGGTTCACTAGGTTTAATATCGAATTTTGAAATAATGATAATATGTATATTGAACATTGTATATGGATTTTCTTTTCTTTTCACAGAAGAGCAAGAAGAAGATGATACACCAAAACCAGATTACAAACCCCCACCAGAGATCCCTAAAGAAGAAAACAAAACCGGAGCTAATAAGAAAATATATTTTGTTTGTAATGATCGTAAGTAAAGCTGTTATTGGATAAAAAGTATTTTTTATGTAATTCCGATCAATTTAGTTATGTAAACTTTTTTAGTTTTAGAATTTTGTTAGTTTATGAATGAATTTCAGAAAAAAAAACATTAAATATCAGTTTTGTTAGCACTAAGAATTTTAATGCAGCTATATTTTTTAAGTGTAGTATTTTGATAGGTCATTATATATTTGCATTTGATCTTTCAGCCGGAAAACCATGGCAGAGATTGCCAGCAGTAACACCTGCACAGATCCAGGCAGCAAGACATATAAAGAAATTCTTCACTGGAAGACTAGATTCACCAGTATGTATTGCATGCTTATGAATTTTACCTGCACACTCGCATAATTCTGCATTTTTAATCTACACCATTGTATAAACTCCATTATTAACTCTCAAGTCTATGTTATTTTAATTTTATCTGCTTTGATATTTTTGTTTTTGATTTTTTTTGCCAGATGTGTAAGTAAACTATGGTGTTTTGTAATAACTCTTGAATTTTTTTAAATGTTTATGTATCAATTATTCTTTTTTAACTTTCAATAAACTCTGTTTAAATTATTTAACTATTGCCAATAAAGTTTTTGTTTCTAAAATATTCAAAGTTGAAATCAGACAGTTTTAGTATAGGTTAGCTATATTTTTAAAATTATTAACAAATTATACAGAGATAAAACTGAATAGCTAGTTAGCTACTGGAATTGATACATTAATATGAAGATATGGCAGTATAAAGTATAAAATTTGTATGTGAGCTTTTATATATAAAGGTGGTTCTCAAGACATAAATATACATTTGATTTAATCTATTTATTTTTTATCCTTCAGGTTGTAAGTTACCCACCATTTCCAGGTAATGAAGCTAACTACTTGCGAGCACAGATTGCCCGTATCAGTGCTGGAACTCATATCTCACCTCTTGGTTATTATAGTTTTGAGGAAGATGAAGAAGAGGAAGAAGAAGGAGATGGTAAATATTTATGTTAAAAATTGGTCATTTTTAGCTCACCTGTACAGTATAGTAGAACTTGTATTATTCTCATAATGTGTTAACATAAGTATTGGTGTCCATGTAAAATTTTGTTGGAAAAAAAGGTTTTTTGGTAGTCTATATGTACAGGCAAGTTTCACATTTTTCATCATCATTTTTTGTTGATTGAATGAACTTCTACAGACCTTAATCCTATATCATATTGTAACTGTTAACATATATATGGAACTGTTATATCCAATAGCATAAGAAAATATTTTAATGCAAAAAGACTCAAATTTACATAATTTTTTTATCTCTTCCTCAATCTGTAAAATGTGAATAAGTGATGCTTTCTGTCTTTGATTTAATATGATTTTTTTTATTTAAATATTTTTAGCCAGGGATAATTTCCAGATCAATGTTGATTATGAGGGAACATCAGTAAGAGAATTAGTGGATCCAGGGTTGTCTAGCTGGGTACATCATGTTCAACACATTCTCCCACAGGTAATTATATACTTATGAGAACTTTAAAAGAAAACTTTCAGATTCTTGTTATAGTTATGTGACAAGTATTAAGTTAATAATCCCTGCAGTTATTTGATTTTATTATTATTTTTTTTTAAATAAACTAAACATTTAAGCTTTAGTAGTTTAATATTTAATTAATCTTTAATTGATAAACTTATTTTGATACATCAAGATTCAGTTATGTGTTTTTTTCAAGTTTTGTTTTCAATATTCAGAGTTGTACCAGCAGTGCAATGAAAAAAAAAATGAAAAATTCTTCTTCCAAACAGTCCAAAAAATTGTCTTTGATATTGAATTTATGTTCAAACAGAACTTGTCATATGCATTTTTTTTTCAAATGAGAACAGTAATTACAACCTGATTCAGTTTTAAGAAAAATTTAAGGAATTGATTTAGATACTTTTTTAATTTACATAAAATATTAATAATCTTAAGAGTATACCTGCAATAAATCATAATTTTCTCTTTGTCTTATTTTCATTCAGGGTCGTTGTACATGGTGGAATCCAGTCCAGAAAAATGAAGATGAATTTGAAGATGAAGAAGAAGAGGAGGAGCGTGAGGAACCTGATGAGCCAGAACCAGAAGTAGGACCCCCACTCCTCACACCTCTGTCTGAGGATCATGATATCATGAACCTCCCACCATGGACACCAAGACTGTCTTCAAATCTTATCCCTCAGTATGCTATTGCTGTCATGCATTCCAATCTCTGGCCTGGTGCTCATGCATTTGCATCTGGCAGGTAAGTGTATCATTTGTATCAAAGCCAGATTTAATAGTTGCTTTTTATTTGTTTTTAATTTTTTAATTTTAAAATGATTATAATGGCAAAAGTAATGATACAGAAAAACAAATTATCTGAAAGTAAACTAATAATTTATTAACTCTATCAGCATACATTGTACTACAGAACTTGTTGAAATTGATCACTTTACAAACAGAAGTTTTTTGTGTGGGTTAAGTCATCTAACAATCTTGAATGTGTGTTCCAAACAAAATATTATGACGGGTCCTTCCAAGGTGACTAAAAAAATTACTTAAATAAACTTTTATAAAATTTAGATTGGTTAAAATAAAAACCATAAAAAACCATGACATGTCTTTTTTTCTATTTACACTATTTATTTATTTAATACATAATAATTTGATTATATTTTTTCAGGAAATTCCAGAACATTTACATTGGTTGGGGACATAAATACAGTCAGGATAACTACAGTCCACCACAGACTGCCCCAGTACAAGAGGAATTTCCAAGTGGTCAGGAGATAGCTGAAGGTGAAGATCCAACAGTTGAGGAGGAAAATGCACTTAAGAATGCCCAAGAGGAGGCTATGGAAGCTGCAGAGGAAGCAGAAGAGGCTGATGAAGATGAGGATGATGATGATAATTAGGACATTTAAATTCCGGGAAATTGCCATATGTGATTCTAATACAGAGATTATTACATCCATTTTGTTGATATTGTTTCCAAAACAAGGGGGAAAGTTATGGAAGTGTTATTTATAAATAGTGCAAAAAATTCATTTGAAATGAAAGTGAATAAATGTACATTAAGATTAGCATCTAATTTTGCAGAAGAGGCAGATCTACATATGGGGGAAAATAAAACTTTAAAATGAAGTTGCAATTTTATTTTATTTTTTAATATTAGGATTTTTGTAAACTTATTCAAACATTTTCATATCAACAATGCCTGTTATATTTCAGTGTACATATGAATCTTAATGCATTCAACAAGTAATTTTGTGCAAACTGTTTGTATATTTAATCGAATAAATTATTCCATCTTGTTTCTTTTTATTTAAATTATTCAAATATATCAATTATTGCTTATTTTAGTATTGTTTGTATTTCAATTAGCCATTACTCCCAAAAAGTCAAAAGAAAATCACAACTAATCTGAGCTAGAAAAAGACAGTAATGCAATACTTCCACTAAGGCAAGAGTATTTAACAATTCTGAGTTATAATAAAGACATTTATTGCTTCAGTCTCACTGATTCTAGAGTACTTCACATCAATTCTGAGTTAATGTAGTAGTTCCTTGCTTATTTAAGCTAGAACAAAAGGCAACTGGTTTAGAAACAGACAAAGACATTTAGAACACTAAAAGATTTTACTGTAACAGGTAACTGAATGGATCAAGTTAAGTCCATGTGACCTATGACGAAGGCATAAAAATGCTACTTAAATATCAGTCATCTATATTTGGTACATTTGATAAATAAAGATTTGACTTGATTTATTAGATAAGCAAAATTTGTACTCTGGTCTGGCTGGCATCTAGTGAAGATTTTGTAAAGTTGAGATTAAACTTTGTACATGTTCAAATGAACAAGCTAAGTTCCATGAATGATATTTATTTTTCATGATATTAAAAATCCAACTTATGACAAAATTCTGTGCACTTTTCAATTAACAACAGAGAGGAAAATGAATGAAAAGTAAAAAAAGGAATTTTTTGTATTGAAATCAAGTATTAACCATGGTTAATTGGAGATATTCATATAACCATTGTGCTTAAGGGGAGACTGGTTAATATAAGAGTTTCACTCTTGTTCCGGAATCCCCTTTTTGTCTAATTGACGAAATGTTAATGTTTATGTATATTTATTGAAATAAAATATCGTTTAAACTAACCATTGTGCTTAGAAAACGTGAGAAGCAAAATTGATGGCAATACCCAAAAATAGCCTTGTACATTAAATAACACATTACACAATAATGGTACAATTAAGGTTTATGTCTTAAAACAATTTGGCACCCATATACATTAAACTGCAGCCAAACCCAAACCGTCTAAAAAGGTTGAGCAATTGCCATATAAGAACCAGCAAGTGGTTTATATGATTTAAAAACAAATCTTTGAAAATTTATATGTAATGAGAAAAAGTAGTATTTGTTTTGCTGCTTTAAGCTTCATTTGTTGAAGCTTTGAAGAAGTAGTCTGAGAAAACACCATTGGCAAAGTCACCATTGGTGTAATAGGAGAACTTTTTAGGCAAAACCAACATTGGGGTAATGAGGTAACTTTGTTGGCAAAGATAACATTGGTTTAATGGGAGATTTCTGTAGGCAAAATCAATATTGGTGTAATGGCAGTTCCCTGCTGGAAAAAACAAGTGGTGTAACAAGATAATTTTGTAGGCAAAATCGACATCGATGTAATGGGAGTACCCTACTGGGAAAAAAACAACATTGGTGTAATGGGCAGTACTCTGATGTAAAAAAAAAAAACAAAATGGTGTAATGGGAGTACCCTGCTCGAAGTAAAATAAAATTGGTATAATGGGAGTACCCTGCTCGAAGTAAAATAAAATTGGTATAATGGGAGTACCCTGCTCGAAGTAAAATAAAATTGGTATAATGGGAGTACCCTGCCGGAAAAAAAAAACAAAATTGGTGTGATGGGAGTACCCTGCTGGAAAAAAAACAACATTGGTGTTAAGGGAGTATCCTGCTGGAAAAAAAAAAACATTGGTGTAATGGGAGTGCACAGCTGGGAAAAAAAAAACAACATTGGTGTAATGGGATAATTTTGTAGGCGAAACCAACATTGATGTAATGGGAGAACTTTGTAGGTAATTCAACATTGGTTTAATGGGAGAACTTTCTAGGCAAAAACAACATTGGTGTAATGATAGTACCCTCCTGGAAAAAAAACAACATTGGTGTTACAGTATAATTCCGTAGGCAAAATCGAAATTGATGTAATGGGAGAACTTTGTAGGCAAAATTAATATTGGTGTTATGGCAGAAACCTTTATGGCAAAGCCAACATTGTTGTAATTGGTGAAATCTTTATTGGCAAAGTTGATATTGGTGTAATGGGAGAAACCTTTGTAGGTCAAATCAACACTGGTGGGAGAAAACATCATCAGTTAGCAAAATCAACATAGCAGAAACTATAGTTAAAATCAATATAGGTGTAATGGGAGAAACCCTCATATGTAATCATAATAGGTATCAGTTTTATAGGAAAACTTAAAGGTAAAATCAGCATTGGTTTAATGAGAGAAACCCTTTTTTGGCAAAGTCAACAGGTGGAATGGGATTAATCTTTATTAGCAAAGCCAACCGGGTGTAATGAGAGAAAATTTTTTTACTTAAACAGAAGAAAACTTAATAGACAAACTCAACATTGGTGTAATGGAAAAATTTAGTAAGAAAATCCACATTGGTTTACTGGGAGAAAAATATTATTGGCAAAGTTCTCATGGGTGTATTTAAAAGACAACTTCAAGATCGGTATGTTTGTGATCAACCTTTATAGGTAAGGTCAAAATTGGTCAATTTGGAACAGATCATAGTTCAAGTTGGAATATCAAGAGTCATATTAATAGAAAACATTTACATCAGGGAATTTGGAGTATCTTGTAGACAAAGCCCCTATTCTTTTCCATTTTAAGCACTACTTATTAACAAAATTTTGATAGCTTATTTCTTCAAGCAACATCTTTAAGGTATCATCAGCATTAATAAATTTGTTGCAACCTCTATTGGCAAGGATTGTGTTGGTCACATGGTTGGTGTATTTATACGATCTTTTAAAGGCAAGGCTATATTGATATATGTATTTTGAAAAAAGGAAAGAAAAAACAAAAACAATAATGGTATAATTCATCCTAGTGTTTGTGAAGCAGCCTTTGTAAGCATAGCCACTTTTCTGTATAAGGAACAACCTTTGTAGGAAAATAACAATTTAACAAGGTTTATTGCTGAATCCATATTTAAAGTATCAAGGGAATATCATATTAAAATATTCGTTTACCTGCTTCTAGTTTTGATATTCCCAATGTCTGAAAACTATGCCCCAGGTTGAGAAGGAAACTATGGAATGAAACAGAAGATTGTGGTACACATTTTATGCCGATCACTTTTTACATGAAAGTTATATAGAAATTAAATATCGTATAAATACTAGGTCACAAACACAATTTTGGTTACTAAATTATTTTTGTTAAAATTAAATAGAGAATTGTTCAAAGAAAAGAACTAGTGACGTCACACAGCGAAATATCTTAACAAGTGAGAAGACGTGCTTCACATTTTAGACAGTAATACTCACATTCGGGGAGAAGTTATTGTTTAGTTATCACACGCCATAGCTGACGTGTACAAGCAAATACCGACAGCTAGGTCGTTATGTGCCGATACGTTTATCTTTTAGTGGGCATTTGCATACTTATTACAATATGTAACAGTTCCAAAATATCAGATCTTCGGCTATGTGCAGACGAAAACTGCGAAAGTAAGGTTATTTGATTTTCGACAAGGGGGGGGGGGGGGGGTTGTCGGTTTCACACTGTTTAAAATTATAACAGTTTGTTCTTCCTAACAAAACAAATTCTGTTTGTTTTTGTCATTATCGTTATGCTTCAGGATCACTTCAAAATTAATTCTGTATGTAAATTCAATAACTCCATTTTTTCAAACACATCTTTCAAAATTATAAAGGGATAATGGTAACTAGCATTTACCTGGTATGATAAATTACTCTGTGACACCTGTTAATCAGTTTTTAAATTGTAAGTTAGCATCCTGTTGATTGCAGTTAATAGAACGCAACCAATAAACAGGTTGTTGATGAGGGTGCCAGGTATCTAAGTTATTGATTTGCCATAAAACATATATGAACCACCACCATCAGCAAAATTCACTTTATCATGCTACATAGGCAAATTTCCAACTTTAAGTTTTAAGTTTGAATTAATTAATTTTTTTTTTTTTACTAAAGATGATCTTCAAGAATAAGATGAAAGACCAAAATCATTCCTAAATATTTTCAAGAACTCAAGTCAATTCGCCCCACGGTAAAATCGCCCCGTAAAATTTGCCCCCACTTTTAACAAATTGGCCCCATGTCAAAATCACCCCCGTTCAAAATTGCCCCCACTTCGGGCAAACTTCGACCCCACTTTCAACAAATTTGCTCCCATGTACAAATTCGCCCCCATTTTTTCTGAAACTTCATTTTGTAGTAATGACTTATGAGTTGATTTATGACGACGTGCTAAAGTAAATTCCCCCTGGTACCTGTGCTCTCAATCAGCAACAAAGGATAGTAGGTCGAAATGCGATAGCTCAGTTGGCAGAGTAAAAGCACCATAAGTGTGAGGTCATGAGTTCGAACCCAGACAAGGTATGGTCCAAGACCGTGAAGCACTCAGCATTATGATAATGGTGACGTGTCATTATTAAAGTGAAATATTTTTGACTTGGGAGTTAAACACCATTACTCAACTCAACTCTAAATACTGGAGGCTACTATACTGTAAGTGGACGGTAGCAATATTTCACTTAAGAAAAGATTTTATTGATTAATTAAAGATATTATCCATACAAGCACAGCTATCAGTCTAGTACCGTCTAATAGTTCCATATATTTGTCCAAGTTGAAACTGTTGACAGTTGGTGGTTAGAAGTAAATAGCAGTAATTGTACAAAGGACTTTTGGATAATCACCATTTCAATATAAATTATTACAGTAATCACAACACACCTGGACTGTCTTATGTGTGAATTCAGTCAATGCATTATGAATACTCGACATGAATTGCAACACACACAATGCATATTTACAAATAATATGTTAACAGTGTTAATTTGGCATATTCGAGGTAAAATAAAATTATTAATAATAAAAAAAAGTTTAAAAAAAGGAAAAATCTCAATTAAAATTGGGGGCGAATTTTCAAGAAGTGGGGGTGAATTTGAAGGGGGCGATTTTGACATGGTGGCGAATTTGCATGAAGTGGGGGCGAATTTGACGGGGGCGAATTGAGCTGATACCATTTTCAATTTTCAGTTTTTCCCCTATCTCACATTTTGATCAAAGGTAGCCAGAGCATGATAGTTTGACATCAGCTGGTAAATTTATTCTTTCATTGTTATCATTCATGTTGTAGTGTTTTACATTGAATTCATAAATTGAAATTCATTGCATAATTAATTCAAGTTTTATTAAAAAGCTTTTTATTAAATTCATTGCATAATTAATTCAAGTTTTTATTAAAAAGTTATTTTTTTTAAAATAAAAAAGGTGGATTTTGGTTAGCTGAGCATAATAGAATTTTTTACTTATGATAACCATATCTTCAGTGCTTTATAATTTTAGTTTAAATTTTTTATATTTTGTAGCTGTCATTTCTCATGCCAAAAGTTTAGCTAGAGTGAATAATCCTGATACAACATTTTTGTCATTTGAGAGAGGTTCTGTTGTAAATGTCATCAGTAAATCTGCTGGAAAAAGGCCTGATTTATGGGGTGGTGAGGTAAGTGTTTTACTTATATTTAACTGAGAAAAAAATCAAATGGAACCTACAGGACTTCCATTTTACCCTTTTTAGCTCACCTGAGCACAAAGTGCTCAGGTGAGCTATTGGTATCAATAGAGGCAGACCCTCCGTCGTCCGTCCGTCCGTCCGTCAACAATTACTTCAAACGACTTCTTTTCAGAAACCTCTGGTCACATTTTGTTTAAACTTGGTCAAAAGCATCTATAGAACATTGCCTTTCAGATTTGTGTTTTTGGTTGCCATAGCTACCAAATGTAGGTCACAATGACCTACATAGTTAAAAACTTAAAAAAATCTTCTTCTCCAAAACCACTTCACTGAGATAAAATCTGATGTGATATTTGGCATCTACAGGCGTCTTATTTACCAAGTTTGTGAATTTCAATAATTTTTGTGAAAAATTAGGTTACGCATTTTTGCGTTTATTTTTTGTATTTTGTAAATAGTACTTTTTTACAAAAATTAACAATAATCAATAAATTTAGGTGAACTCTTTAACCGAACATCATTTTCTTATGTGAAGAAACATATGTTTGACAATTTGCATGAAATTCTGTTAAGCACAAGTTGCTTTTTTCGGACCTTTTTCATTTTCAATTCTAGCAACCCAAGGGTCGAGGGTTCAAATCCCAGTGGAGCCCCTATTTTTTTTTTTTTTTTTTTTAATTTTTTTTTTATTTTCTGAATATTTTGACTAACAATGGTGCATGGAAGAGATTTTATGAATTTTTAGTGTAATTTTTTTTTTTTTTTTTTTTTGAAATACATGTGATACTGCAACCCAAGGGTTGAGGGTTCAAATCCCAGTGGAGCCACATTTTTTTTTTCTTTTTTTTTTTATTTTCTGAATTTTTATGACTTACAATGGTGCATGGAAGAAATTTTTGAATTTTTACTTTTTAGGTTGCCATAGCTACATTGACCTAAATAGTTGAAAACCTAATTAAAATCACTTCACTGAGATAAAATCTGATTTGATATTTGGCATCTAAAGCATCTTATAAACCAAGTTTGTGAATTCCAACAATTTTGTGAAAAACTAGGTTACATGTTTTTGCAGTTTATTTTTTATACATTGTAAATAGTACACAAATGTACTTTTTACAAAAATTACAATATTAATAAAAGGTGAACTCTTTTTCCAAACATCATTTTCTTATGTGAAGAAACATATGTTTAACAATTTCCATGAAATTCTGTAAAATACAAGTCGCTTTTTTCTACCTTTTTCTTTTTCAATTCTAGCAACCCAAGGGTCGAGGGTTCAAATCCCACTGAGGCTACTTTTTTTTTTTTTTTTTAATTCTGAACTTTATGACTTACAATGCAATGGTGCATGGAGGAGATGTTATGAATTTTTACTTTTTTAGTGAATTATTATTTTTGAAATACATGTGATACTGATATGAAGATTTAGCTAAAACCTTGAATTTTTTTTTTTTTTTTTTTTTTGTTTGTTTTTTTTTGTTTTTTTTTGTTTTACAAAATCATTGTTATGTGACATTATTTAAATTAATTGAACAATTTTTTTTAAAAAATAATTTGCAGTTGAATTTTACCTTTTTTTTTTTTTTTTTGAAATATTTGAATTAATGTGTCAAATCTGTAAAGTCTTAATCCGGATCTGAAAATTGCTCATGTGAGCTTTTGTTATGGATAGGAACTCTGCCATCCATCCATACATCCATCAAAAGACTTCTTCTCAGACACTACTGGTCACATTTCATTCATATTAGACCTTCAGACCATTGCCATTCTCATTTGTGTTTCTGGTAGCTTTGGCTACTAAAAGTAGGTCACAGTGACCTATATAGCTAAAAACCAAAACAATAAAAATTAGGTTATCTGAAACCACTTCTATTGAGGCAACATGTTATGAATTACCAGGTATTATCAAGACATACCAGTTACATTTAAACTCAGGTGAGCAAATGAGGGCCATCTTGGGCCTCTTGTTTTTATATCTTACTGTTTAGGCTTAAATCTTGCTTGAGTAGATGCTAGTGTGTGAAAGTTGGTGTTATTATAATATGGGTATAATGTCCCTTTATAAGTATAGATTATGGAGATAAGTTAATGTAAAACTTAGTTTTGTTCTCAAATCCTTTTCACATTACCTGAATATAATTATCTTTATATAAATAAAATGTATCTGATTTTGTGGATAAAATAATATTTAAACTACAGTTTGTCAGTATGCATTCCAAAAGTTTTTCCTCTTGGTAACCCAGTTTCTTAGTAATTAAAATGGTTTGTTGTATATCTGCTAGTTTATAGTTTATCTGTTTGTATCATTGGAAATGTGAGAAATAATACTGGTAATTATTTTACAAGTGAAAAACAAATTTCAGACTATTTAGCAACTTGTATTTCATAGGAATATGTTTTGTATATCAGGTTGGAGTTGTCTCCCTTTTTTCCTTAACTACTGTATTAGTGAATTAAAAAATAGATAGATTTGAGCAAATATATAACAAATAACATTGATTTCAACAAAATAGCCTGATCTACAAGTTTAATTTTTTTACTTTCATTATCACCATTGTGTGTGTATGTTTATATTGTAGTTTGGATATTTAATATTTCATCAAAAGTTTAGTATAACAAATAAATTACGATTGTTATATTTAAAATGATTATTGTACGGTTTTTTCCAGATAAATGGAAGAAGAGGTTATTTTCCTAGATCATTTGTACGAGA
The DNA here is from genome assembly GCA_029721355.1 of Tegillarca granosa. Lineage (NCBI taxonomy): Eukaryota > Metazoa > Mollusca > Bivalvia > Arcoida > Arcidae > Tegillarca > Tegillarca granosa. The sequence continues at coordinate 48,589,193 of CM056595.1, forward strand.
ATTCCATGTTGTTATACCAAATCCAGAAAAAATTGTTCCTACTGAGGTATATTTATCTTCTCTTCCTATTCATCACCAGTACATGTTTTAGACAAATTATTTGAAAATTTCAATATTAATACACTTGTATTAGTGTATATGTGTATTAGATGAACTGTGAAAATATTTGTTTTTACTACCTAGATAGGCAATAATTATGTTCCAACACTTTGTACAGTTGTTTATACCATGCACTGCCTATTGCCTATTTATTTCCTATATGAAAAAAGTCCTTAGCCTAGATATTAAACCAGGCCAAAATGACTTTACAATAGTACAGTGACTATATCATTGAAATTGATGGTGATTCAACATTGTTCACTTTCAAGATAAATAATTTGTTGTTTTTCAGTTCATTTGTACTCATTTTAAAATTTTCAGTAAATAGTGAAATTGTTTCAAATAAATTTCATAACGATCGGTCTTGCTGTACTCTACTCTTTGAATGGTTGTGACCATGAAGTATGCTTTAGTTTTCCCTATTTAATATTTGAATAGCAACATTTATCAATAGAAGAAAAAATATTTCATCAACATGTTAAAACAAATGAAGCAGTAAAGAAAGAAGAGACAATTCCAGATAAAAAAGAACAGCCAGAGACAGATGAGACAGAAGTTGAAACAGAAACAGAAGTAGCTGATGATGATGGTATATTATAGTTTTCTTTACTATAATTCTCTGCATTTTTCTGAATGAAAATGATCTGTTTCTAATGCTAACAATCTATAATTCCAAATGTTTATATTCTTTCAATGCCAGCTTAAAACCTGAGTCAAGCCTTAAGGTATCTATTAAAATTACATGTAAAATAATATTAACATATAATTCCATGTGCATATTGGTTTAAGACAGTACCCTTTCTTAAGTCATTTTACTAGAATATATTACTATTTCAATTATTCAAGCATTAATTGATAATTTTCTTTTACAGAGGCAGTGGAAGATACTACAGTTGCTGAGGTACGTTAAATCTATAATTCTATATAGAACTCAGAGCACACATACACATCCATGCATTCGCATTCTTTTAAAAACTAGTTTGTGAAGTATCAAGAAATTTATAGTTTATAGTTTAATTTTTATGTTTATGCTAACATGGTCATGTATGATTTCATGAAAATAAAACTGCTGTAAAAAGTTCATCACCGTTTTTTTTTTTTTTTTTTTTTTTTTTTTTTTTTCAAATTTAAATCATAACCACCCTTGATTATCTCAACTCTTACAGATAGTTAAGTCTCATTAATACTCAAATAACCTTTTAATGTTGTTTCTCAGTTTTAAAAGTAACATCCACAAAATTTAAATTTCAAGTAAGTGTTAAAATTGTCTCAATAATTTTTGATAAACTGGGATAGTTGCACCTGACTGGTCATATTCTATTTAAATGCCATTTTCAGATATCAAATGAAACAGCTTGTCTTCACAATGTAATTTATATACATCTGTTAATTCTACCTTTAAAATATTATTTTTTAGAGATGCTTCCCTTAACTATTTGTATAAGCACAAAAATAAATCACTGTTATACTGCAAACACACAACATCACAATGCTGCCAAATTTTGTCCTCACAAATTCATTGTACAGTATTAGCCTAACATATACTTGTAGGTAAGGATATGAATTTCAGACATAACATTGCCATAATATTCTATAGAAAATTATTTTGGGAGATTTATTAGCATACAACAAGTTTGAAGATGAGATCAAACATTGAGACTGTGTTTTACATAGTCAATTTGGTGTTTTCATGATAAATTTAGAAATGCTGTTCTGGTTTATTTTTCATTTTTCATTGTCTGGTTAAAATATTCAAAACAAAATGAGTATAAAGATGAAGCAAATAAAATAGTACTTATAACAAGATTAACATGCACCAGCTTATAGAGATGGTTTCCATTTATTCCAGCCCAAAGATGGACAGAAAGATGAAAAAGAATTCGAAAAACAGGACAGTAATTTGAAGAAAGCTGAGCAAGAGCAAGAAAAACAAATACCAAAAGAGCATGAAGTAGAAAAACAAAATGAACAGTTTAAACATAAAACACAGGAAAAAGAAATTCAACCAGAAATAAAAACTGACACTGAAATGGAAAAAGCAGCTCAAAAAGACACACCAAGTCAGTCTGAGACAGGTAAAGAAGAAAAGCAAAGTCAACCAGAGACAAAGAAGGAGGAGGTAGATGAGACAGAGATAGACAAGGAATTTGAAGATGATTGGGAAGATGAGACCGAGATTGAAGTTGAAGATGAGGATTTGGAAGACCCGGAACAGAAAGTGGCAACAAGTAAGTGTTTTATTTTTATAGATTCAGTCTAAAGATATTTACCCATTTTAAAAATGAAATATGTTTTTGGTTGAAAAAGTAATAGCTCAACTTAAAAGATTCATTTGTATTTTCAGCATGTAATATGCAACAGAACAGTATGGCTTTCCTAACTTCCCACAGTTCATGTAACACACATTGTGCTAATGATATGTATCCATACTGTTTTTTATAGTTGCCACTTTCTATATTTCAAAATATATTTAATGATTTATAAATTTGTAAAAATAATGACTATTTCACAATCTGTTACTGATTAAATAAATGGAATAAGATATACATGCATATATATAATTAAAAGTTTTATTTTATGGGCTCAAACTTGTTTAATCTTGTTAATGAAATATAAACCATACTCATTCTTCACTCATTCATTCAGTTATGGCTCAATATTTACATTTGCTTTGCAACTTTACTATATAAACATGTTTGAGACATGTGGCAAATACGGTACAATAACTGACATTGATCACATGATCATTACACTATGTGTATGAATATTTCACTCTCTGGACTATTTTTTAAGAAGTTTCATAACAAAACAACAACACAGCCTGAGAAAAAAATATTTATTAATTTTAAAATATACATTGAATTAAATACACAACGGAAAATTTCCAATCATCTAAAAAGTACCCTAATTTCTCCCATAATACTGAAAAAGTGTGTATGGTACCATCTGTTTTTAGCTCACCTGAGCTGAAGGCTCAAGTGAGCTTTTCTGATCAAAATTTGTCTGTCGTCGGCGTCGTCATCGTCGTCGTCGTCCGCGACGTAAACTTTTACATTTTCAACTTCTTTTCTAAAACTATGAGGTAGATTTCAATGAAACTTGGTCAGATGCATATATGGGCCAGTGCAATTCAGATTTGTTCATGACGTTGTCATGGCTCCCAAAACTAGGTCAAGGTGACCCATGGTTCCAAAAAACTTAAAAAATCTTCTTCTCCGAAAGCGATGATGGGAGAAAAAATCTGATGTGATATTTGGCTTCTCTAGGGTCTTAAGCTTATAAATTGTTCATTTCGTGAAATTTGGTAAAAAATTAGGTTACGCGTTTTTGTGTTTAATTTTGAAAATTTCGTAAAATGGCTTCAAATTATTATTACTTGACTATATGAATAGATATTGACATGGGGTTTTCAGTTTTGACTTTTTCTTGAAATAACCTTCTAAATGGGGTCAAGGTCAAAGTTCGAGGTCATGACCTAGTTTGTAATTTGTGCAGTTTTAGGCTTTTTTCTTCCAAATTATAAGAGATATATAATATTAAAACATTGTTAAAATGTTTAGCAGGACAAAATGTAAAAAGGTACAAAGTTTCGTAACTGTATGATAATGCATGTAGGAGTTGTTGCCCCTGAAATGTTATTTTTTTTGCTAAAAAAGACTAAAATTGTGCGTTAGCTTGAAAACTATAAACTTTTTGTATAGGCATGTATTATAGAATATTGTAGGTATTGACATGACGAACATTTTGATATATGGCTCAAGGTCATACATTCAAAGGTCAAGGTCATAGGTGCATAAAAAGACTGAAATTGTTAATTATCTTGGAAACTATTAACTTTTTGTATTGGCATGTATATTAGATTATTGTAGGAATTGATATGGTGATCATTCTGATATAAGATTGAAGGTTTTACATTTGAATGTCAAGGTCATAGATGCATAAAAAGACCCAAATTGTTAATTATCTTGAAAACTATTAACTTTTTGCAAAGGTATATATACTAGAATTTTGTAGGTATTGATATGACAATCATTTTGATATGTGGCTCAAGGTCATACATTCAAAGTTCAAGGTCATAGGTGCATAAAAGACTGAAATTGTTTATTATCTTGGAAACTATTAACTTTTTGTATGGCATGTATATTAGAATATTGTAGGAATTGATATGGTGATTATTCTGATATAAGATTCAAGGTCTTACGTTTAAAGGTCAAGGTCATAGATGCATAAAAAGACTCAAATTGTTAATTATCTTGAAAACTATTAACTTTTTTGTAGGAATGTATATTAGAATATTTTATGTATTTTTGCAAATGATTTTGGATATATCCTCAGGTTGGCCATGTCCTCAGGTGAGCGTTAAGGCCCATGGGCCTCTTGTATAAATTTTATTTCCCGAGCTATGGAATTTCACCACCAGTTAAAACCACAGTCATAATTGAGTTTCACATTGGCGAGTCTGGAGAATATGTATTTTAAAAACATGAAATACAACCAAAAAATTTTCAGAGGGGAGATATCTCATACAGACGAAAATAGCAGATGTTAAAAAGAATATATATGCAACTGAGATGGTCGACTGTCCTGTAAAAATGTTAAACCGCTGTTTCCTGTGCTTCGATAAAACTGACAAAAATCCAAGTTTGTTCAATCAATATAATAAAAAGCCATGGCTGGTCCTGAAGAATCTGATATATGGTTCATGTTCAAACCACTTTTAAAACGCACATTTGCCTGTTTTTATCCGACATATGCCATGCTGCAAAAGTTGTAACTATATACACTCCTCGCTGTTTGCGGGTGACGGCCATTCAGCATCTCAGTGACCTGGGATATGAAGCTCGGCACAATTTTGTTTATGTCGAACCATAAATGAGAAGCTTCTCCCAATCTTACAACAGAACTGTCTCAACACAACAGAAAAAACGTCATAGTAACTCATTGTCAGAATTAACTCACCCTGCAAAAAATTGAATAAGCTGTTGTACCGTGCCTAAATGGGCCACAATCTGGGTCGCATCATGTGGTCAGTTCCACAAGTTCTACGAATAATAATGACAGAAACTATGACTTTCCAAAGCAGATTACATTTCCGTAATCCAATTAATTCACTCCTGGTTTCTTCGTAGATTCCTATTTCTCAAACTGCACTTTTAAATTTCCAAAAATGACAGCGAGAGTGAGACATCATTTTCGTGTCCATCTTCGAGACTGTTCACTTGTTCGTTATCTGCCTTAGGAAATTCGTTTTTTTTAAAAACATTTTCATAAAATTGCTATGAAAGTGACTAAATTGATGTTTTATATGAAATGTGCAAAACATTGTGATGGTTAATAAAATATTTCATAATTTTTGTGAGTTCCTTGTTTTTTTCATGTTGTACTATATTTTGTTTACATTGTTACGCTGTTCCATTAATTGACCCCGCTTCTTGTTGAAGGCGGGAAAATTAAAATTGATAGGACAAAAATTCAAAAAAATTAATTAATAATTAATATAATGTAAATATAACCATTGAACAGCATAGCTATGGCAGTTATTGGATTATAAAGGACATAGCTTTGCCAGGCAAACCAATCATAACGCGCTAATACACGTTATTCAGTTTGCCTGGCAAAGCTATGTCATTTATAATCCAATAACTGCCATAGCTATGCTGTTCAATGGTTAATTAACATGAAAGTCTGCATGATTGGGTATGTAAACTTCGATGTGTCATTTGTAGGTATAAGAACAATTTGGTGGTTAGAAACTGTTGAGAAACAATGGGAACATGTTTATATGCCTGTCAAAATATTATATTGTGTAAAACTCTGCAGTGTGGGTGGCTAAAAATGGTTTATGAATTATAGATTCGGTTTTTTTTTTCTTGACAAATTCCAAATACTGTGAATACATTTAAATTCATGGGCTCTAATTTTCGTTGATGTCAGAAAAATTACATTTCGTGGGATGATGATTTCGTGGGTTAAGCACCTGTAAACTTCTTGTTTTGAATGTAACTGCCAGTGATGTTTGGAGAGCCATTTTCCCCACTGGTAACCTTGCGATTTATTTTCAGGTTGAGTATAAATCAGGTAATAAAGTCAATTGTGTCAATTGAAATTATGTTAATTATGTATATTTAAAGCAAGTTAAATCAATGTTATTATAAATGAAGGCAGTGGGTTTGTAATCATGCCTCTAGGGGTAAATTTATCCATATTCAGATATTTTTACATATATTCGTTTACATGTAAATTCGTGGGTCATGATGTCCATGAAATCAACGAAATTTGGAACACCACGAAAATTAATGATTTCACAGTAAACTTCAAAATTATTGATTGGTGTAAGTGTCTCAGAAAATGAGTAATTTTAAGAAAGCAGTTGTGTAGGAAAATGTATTTTTTCTCTTTGCAGAATTAAATGATATTTTGCATCACAGACAAGAACAAAAAGCAAAAAATGATAAACCTACAACTCCAGAAAACAAAAGTGAAGAATTGACAACTCCTAATGATAAAAAAGAACAAGATACAAATGAAAAAGAAGTACAAGATACAAATGAAAAAGAAGTAAAACCTCAGGATGAACCACAACAAGTTAAGACAGATGAACAGGAAAAACCAGTTGAATCACAACAAATAAAAAAGGATGAACAACCAGAAATAAAAGTGGATGAATCAAAAGCTGAGAAAGAAAAACCTCAGGCGGAGGAAATTAAGAAAGAAGAAGGTTCTGTTAAAATTGAAACCATCACACAAGATTCTATTACAACAGCTGAACAAGTGTTACATCCTACTGGTCATACAGAGGGACAATCTGTAGAACAGTCCACTTTGGTATCAGGGGAACAACAAAAGACACATCCAAAAGTTAAAGAAGATGTACAACAGGTGCATGATGAAACAGAAGTAAAGGAAACAGTTAGTGGTGAAGAGTCATCCCATGTACCAGATGTTAAACAAACTGAAACACTAGAAAGATCATCATCTGAAAAAGCTGGTGATATTAAAAGTTCTGCAGAGGAGGAACAAAAAATTCAAAATAAAGTTGAAGCTGGAGAATCACAAGTAATAAATGATAAAGAGAAATCAGATATTGAGCCAAAGTTGTCAGATGAACAAATCAAAGACACTCAAGAAAATTTGAAGTCCAAAGAACAGCAAAATAGTCAGCTCAAATTTGAACAAGCTCCACAAGAAGATGTAAAAGAGAAGGATAAGCTAACACAAGATAGAGGACATCAAGAAAGTCAGCTTGAGGTGGAGATGAGTCAAGCAGCTAGAAATGAAATGATACAGAAACAGGAACCAACCCAATCATCAGAAGACAAAGTTGCAGAAACAAATCTAGAGCCAGGTAAAGACACAACACAACAAAGTGAACAAGTGTCTGCTCAGATAAAATCAGAGGAAGCACTGAAAGCTGACAAAGTATCTCAAAGAGAACAGATGTCTCCACAAGAAACAGAACAAGCTCCTTCAAAGGATATCACACCAAAAACTAAATCACAGGTAGAAAATAAGATTGAGGAAAAGCCTGTACAAGATCCTGATGTTAAAACAACTGAGCAATCTGTATTTACTAATATAAAACCTGATGAACACTTTAGGTATAGTGAAGATGTCCAGTCCTCTCAGTCAACTTTTTCACAAGATATGTCAAAACAAGAGGCCACACAAGTTCTGGAACCATCAACCACACACAGTATTAACTCAATGAGTGACATGGAAGGTTACACTGTTATAGATGGTACACCATTTCCATTAGATTATTTTGATGACCCCACTGAGATGGAAAAATCTGTTGTCATGGAGACAAGTCAGTCAGAAATTGCACCTTCTCCAGTTTTAATAAATACACAGACAGATGTAACACAGGAGACAAAAAATGTTGATAGGGAAACACAATCATCCTACAGAGAGGTAGAGAAACCTATTATAGACCAAGATCGGAATATTCAACAAACAAGCGAACAACTGATGTCATCTATGGAAGTTAAACAGTATACTTCAGAGCAAAGGCAAGTGACAGAAGCTCCTGAAACCATGAAGTCAAATCAAACTAACATGGACAAAGATGAATCTGGTATACAGTTACCAGGCCAGGTAGCCCCAGACAGTAAGGATGGTATGTATGCAACCATGGATTTCTTATCTAGAAAGCCTCTCTCCCATGATGTTAATGCACAGAAATCTGATAATGAACAACAACAAGAGCAGCAGGGAAGTCAAGAACATCAAGAGGAAGAACAACAACAGCAGCAGCAGCAGCAGCAACAGCAACAACAATATCAACAGCAACCACAAGAGCAGCAGCAACCAAAAGATACTCAAAAAGAACAGCAACCACCACCACAAGAACAACAAGAGAAAGAAGATAAAAATCCAACAGCACTGCCTTCTAGTGAGTCAGTAACAAATCCAACAGTCCAACAGCCAGAAATACCTATACCACCCACACAAGAAAGTCAGGTGCAACAGAATGAAGATATCAAAGGTGAAAATGTTGATAATAGTGAAAAAGAAACAACAACACTACCATTTAGTGATTTTGATTTTGAAATACCAAACGAATATAATACAGAAAATTTACAATCAAGAAAAATAAATGATGATAAACTTGAAGATCAGGAAGACAAAGAATATAAATCACAGCAAATCTGGACAAGGGCAATAAAAAATCTAGGAAAACAGACTGAAACTGGTTGTTGAAAAGGTTTGTTTACTTTTTTCTCTCTTCTTTTTCATTTTTTGTTTGACCAATAGGTAGTAGATGATTTATCCGTAATTTTTATCAAAATGCAACTAAAAATCTTACAATTTAATGAATTACATGTATTATGTTTAAAGAAATTAACGGTACATCTTTTTTTTCAATAATACTTTACAGAAGATCTGTAAGATAAGTTTAATTAACATGTAGACCTTAGATTGGTTTTATTTAATTAAAGAAATGGAATGCATCGACTTTTAAACTCAAATTTAGAAGAAAAAAATCTATACCCAAGTCACATTTTCAATAACCAAATGAGTAAGCCTGCTTAGCTTTGAACAACAAGGTCTGTTTATATAATGAACACACTTTCTATTTATATAATTGTTTAATGAAAACTCATGACTGTTTTGAGATGAACACTTGAATATTTTTATTGTACATGTAACATTGAAATATTTCATGAATTTTATTTCTTGATATTATACAGAACAGTAATTTTAAATTAATATACAATGTATATATTTTTACAGCTACCACCCTCTGTGCAGTCACTTCTGGAACAGGAACCTCTTGGAATGTCCCCCTGGATGACAGTACTGGTCACTTTATCAGCTGTTTTAACTTTAGTAACCTTGACCTGTGTGGGCCTGATATGTGGTGTAAGTATTAAGTCATTTTATATACCTATTATTCTAATTCTAATGATCTTGACTGACCTAGAACCTTGTTGGCATTTTATTTGAAGCACTAGTGATAGTTAATATCACAACTGGAACATGTTTTCTGAAATGACAAAGTTAGTTACTGTATCTTCTGTTCCAACTCTCATGTTTCTTAAAGTTTTTTTTACAATTCTGAATTACAGTTGCAGTATTTCTTAAAATTTACTTGACATTTAAACAAGATGCAGACTCATAGATACTAAAGTCTTTTCTACATTTTGCACAGAGCTGAAACAAAACATGTTGGTACATTGTTTTCCCAAAAAAAAATAGATTTGTCTGAATAATCAATATTTTGTCCATTGTAATTAAATTTAATTTTTAATTTTTTTTTTAATTAACAGGGAAACAATAAGCAGAAGAAAAAAGATCCTGTTGGTAAGTATTTATGTCTTCTAAACAGATGTGACCCTTAATGGATTGGCTCCTTAATAAAAAAAAAAGTCCTTAAAATGCTGTCAACATTGGTCCGTCCATTTTAATATTGTTAAATCCAGTTCTACCTCTTTCACATTGATATTGTTATATCTTACTGTTTAAAAAAGGTACAGTCACATATTACAATGTTTTCATCAATACAGAAATCATAAGCCCGGTGCGATTGGGAACTTCCAGAAGTAGAAAACCATGTTTCTTACTTGCGTCTAATGCCTTCTGTATGTTCGATTGGGAAAGAAGCATTTCTGTCTCTTTCAAAAATTGGACAGAATTTCAGAAGAGAAAATTAGTCACATGCTTAGAAAATGGATGACTCAGCAGATACAGCTGTTACTACACATACAACACTGGCCTATTTAAAAGCAATAAAATATGCATGTTGTCATTGGAGAAAGGTCCATAAAATCTTCTTCAAAGCTATTTAAAAGTTTATTTAAAGCAAAAACTTCATAAAGGAAGTTGACGTTTTAACATTTCTTCCCTTTCCTTTTGAAGAGTTTATCTGGGTCATTCGATTAGAAAAGGTGAAATATAATTCTGACACATTATTTTTTCTACTTCTAGAACTTCCCAATAGCACTGGACTATAGTTATTGTGTGAGTTACAGACTATGAACACTGATTATTATCAAATAAAACACAAGATATATATGCAAAAATGTAGACCCATTTTTTGAAAATAAGATTTCTCCTGTTTTATTACGTGGGTCAGAATGGAATAATCCCTTTAAATTCAGTTTTAGATTGAAAACTGTTATTCACAGTAAATATTGAATGTTTCATATCATTTGAAGGAAAAGTGATGTTTTAGAACTGATTGTTTACCTGTTAAATCTAATTCATTGAGGTACACTTATCACCCAGTTTTGAATCCTGCTTGGGGCAGACCCTGGTTTGAGAAAGTTTGTCAGTTCACTTGTCAAATGTCAGAGGTTTTCTCTTGGTACTCTGTTTTTTCCCCACCAATCGAGAACTGATCACCTTGATATGTGAAAGAATTTTGAATTGGATGTTAAACACCGTTACACCACTCCATTTTGGTACATTTGAATTTTTATAACTGAGACACCTATGAATACAACTTAAGTCAGTCCTGGGATGGTGGAGGTAAATAAAGTTTCCTGAGAAACCCAAACTTTAGCAAGAAAACTTACAAATATCCTCATAAAATAATCTGCCAAAGTGTGAGGGGTAATTTGATCTTTAAGCTGACACTTTATACTACTTTTCTACTAAGGCCCCTTACAAAAGATAGAAGGAGGATGACTATCACCATTGTTATATTTTGTTTCAGTTGTAGTAAAAGGTTTGGAAGAACAGCTGTTTATTATGACAAAAGAAAAGGAGAATTTAGAAGATGAACTCCAGTCTGTCAGAGCAAATGTAAGTTTGACCAATAAAAATATTTTCATTGGTATACTAGTACATTCTTGTCGATGTAGCTCCCTTTTTGTACCCAGCTTACATAGTAGTGAGGTATTATATGATAACCTGTTTTCATTGACTGGAACTTTTCTGTCTGTCTGTTGTGGTTTTAGATGAAACTTTCTAAACAGATCAGAGTTTTTTATCTTTGCTCAAATGTTTGGTAATATGAGATACAATTTAAGTTTATTTTCAACACATTCCTATTTTAGTTAAAAAACAAAAATGGAAGTGGGTTTAAAAAATATATAATAAAGATATATTGTGTAGTACTATGAAATATCAATCAACAATATAGAATACCAGTAAACATACATTATAGTATAAAATATCATTTTCAAAGTTATGTTATTTTTGCAGATTCAGGATAAAGAAAAGGAGATTTTAATGCAGAAGACATCTTCAGGAAGTATTAATACAGAGCTAAATAATTTAAGGGTAAATATATTTAATTAAAATAAAACATGTCTAGAGCAAAAGTACCTACATCAATTCATTCGTGATTCATTCATTTCTTTGTTTGTTCATTTGTACGTTCCTTTATTCATTTATTTATTCATTCATTAAATTTTTTAATGATTTATCTATTTTTTTTTATCGAATTTTGTCATTTTTATGATTAAATAATGAAATTTCAAATTTCAAGGATTATCATCATTTTGACTGATGTAATTCCTGTTGCATTTGAGTGGTAAATAGATAAATTGTTTCTTAAAGTGGAAGTAAATACAATGTATTGCAAACAAATGGGGATGCTAAAAAGTTTATATATATATCCAACCATAAACATCACAATGGTTAATTTATAGATTAGTATATTGATGGACTGAGTGTTGAGACAAGCTGCATTGTTTTTCTGATTTCAAGATAGAGATGGGGAGACATTTAACCACTTTAATAGCTTTTTTGGAGCTTTAACTTCTATTACCATGCAAAGAAAACTGAATATGTGCTTGTGCATTATGGTTAGTTTGCTTTGGAATAAGTAGCACTATAAATGAATTTTTTATTTATATTCCTCAATTTTGAAAAATCTTATTTAAGTTTTAATCCTGATAAAAAAAATTGAAATACCAGAGGTTCTGACATGTCTGGCAAGTCCTAGGAAACAATCAATAAATAATCTCACATGTATTTGCATAAACAAAATAATAAAAGTCATGTGATCAATGATAATTGTAGCTCATATAAAAAATATGTTTGGTCTCAGAGTTAATACTGGCATCGATGGTAATTGTAGCTCAATACATTTTTCAAACACAATTATATTGAACAAAAACATTGCAAATTTATATATATATGATGATGAATAATTATTGTTTAAATCTAAATACAGGTACTGAATGATGAACTAAGCACAATATAGCTACACTGGAGGCAGAAATCCGAGAATTACATAGTGATGCTGACCAGAAAACAAAGCTAGCACAATCCAAACAAGACAAGGTATAATTTTAGGTTCATCTGAGTTCATACTCAGATGTATTGAGAAATACTTTAAATTTGATTTGCATTTTTCAATTTTAAGGATGGTATTACCACAGCTTTTGTGTCTTAAGATAACGTACATTGGACCAATGTCCAAAATTCCAAATTTACTTATTCATCACCCAAACCTAAGACCCTTCTTTTTCTAATAACCAAAGTTTTCCTGTATTTTTAGCTTGCCTGTATAAAACATGATATAATGATGATAAAGAACATATAATGATAGACAGAAAGCGAGGAGGTTTTATGACATATACATTATATTTGTTTAAGAGCCTCCTGCAAATTTGAATGTCATGTTTGACTTTCTTTTTCAAATCTTTTTGTATTCACATCTTTTATGTTGTTATAATTTGCAGTAGGTCTAACTTACTAGAAAATCACATAATATTAATAAATAAACAACTAAATAAAAATGATTTGGGTGTTTTTATACTGTAAAACAAAATATTAAATCTTAATTGCAGCTTGCAGAAAGTACAAAACAACTGAAACAGAAGGAAACAAAATTACATGAAGCAGAAGAAAAATTGAAAAAGGTGAGCTCACATGAAAATACATTACATGGAGATTCCTAATATTGATTCATGGTATTATGAAGTGTAAAAGATAATCATTTAGTGTACAATTTGGTTGTACAAATGAGCTATTTATGAGGTCTTTTATTTTAGTTTAATCTTCTCCATACTTTACCAGGATGATCCCTTTGACAAAAGTAAAGACCAAGTTATGCTAAAAAGTACATTTACTAAAGCAAATCATAAAATAACTGTTAACACTCTAGAGGCCAGCCTTCATAAACAATTTTTCAAAATGACCATCTTGGCAAAGGATAGGTTACTTTCATATAACCGCAATTTGATCAAATAAGATAAAAATCCTGTATCTATTAGAAGCCAATGTTTTTACCAATCTTTATCAAAATTATATTTATCCTAGAATTTTCCTCATGACCCAAGATAGGCCATGTATATGGGTCATGTTGGATAAATAGGTTAAACTATTTAAGAACCATAAATCTTCTAGCTGTAACTTCAAAACAAGCTAAATGCAATTTTCAGCTGGACTTTTTCGGCCCTCTCATTCGTGATTTCTAAATTAAAATTTCAGGCAAATAAAGAATTGAATGAAAACAGAGAAGAGTTAAAGACATATAAAAACAAAGTTAACTCATTAACAGATCAGGTGCAACATTTAGAGACGAGGAAAAAACAGGTTTGTACACTGTTTTAGAAGATTGGTACATAACATTACAGTTTTAGCACACTGAAAGTCTGAGACTATTAGTATCACCCAGTACCCAAAGTATTAGATGCTTTCTCATTGTTAGAAGTATTTGATTCACATTTTCCTAATTGCTATTTCTTGTCAAATCGCAGGTTTTTTAAGCTACTACATTTTAGTGTGCTTTATTCTGACCATGATTTAATAATTAGGTCCACTTTACTGTTGTTATATTTCCTCAGTCATTTTATGAGTTGAAATTTGAAATCTCAATAAGAAATTCTATATCGCTAATAAAGAGTTAATCCTGAAAAAAGATGATTATCTGGTAGTTTTCATAAAATTAGATATAAAGAAACCATGATTCATAGATGCAGGAGCAGCATTATATTTTAATCCAGGAATTCAGTTGTGCATTATGTGTCATGTTAAAGAAAAAAAGGATTCTGATACTTGTTATACCATGTTGACTTTGATATTAGGCATTATGTTTAATGGATAGATGCCTAGCATTCAAGGAATGAATGTCATGTACCCAGTTTTCAAATTACTTCAACAAAAATATGGTTCAAATAGTAATAAGAAATTTTCAGCCACAATGCTGCTATACAATGTTAAAATATGTTGTATAGAAACTTTTATGTTCCTATGTTTTAATTTTCAAGTTTTCATTTTATACTGTTTATTTTAGTTGATGGATGAAGCAGAAGACTGGGATGAAAAGTAAGATAGCTTTGACTTCTAAAAAGATTAATGAGGAATTTTCAAATAAAACAATACTTATAATAGTGTTTTCTAGTTTATGTTCACTTCACAGAATTTAAAACCTCCATTCATAAAGATGAAAAGTTCATTTGTCTTTTATAACAATAACATTATTTATCAAGACCTTTAATTTCTTGAACCTAATGTCTTACTTTACTAATTTAGGTATCACCTTACAGATCTTTATGGGTGATAAAGAAGTTTGTTAGATAGTTTGAGCTTGCTACATGCTTTTTGGATAGCCCACTTTTTGGACTCCACCATCCATTCACTTTTGCTAGACTTTCTTTTTAATAACTTTTCAAATTCTGTAGATGTATTTTTTAGCACATACTGAGACATTGGGCCTTGAATTAATCTGCAATCAAAATACATCTTGATAACTGTCTATTTAAAGTCTTAGTATGATTTGTACCTAAATATTCATCTCAAAATATCCCAGTCAGAGCTAAGTTTGAAACTGCAACTGATGGCAAAAAGGACCACTTTCAGCATGTAATTATATGCTCAATATGCCCTTTTTGAATTTACAGTTTTATTTTACCATTTGATTCTATGTATCCAGTTGAATGAAAAAAAGTAATTTTTTTTTTTTTTTTTTTTTTTTTTGTTTGTAATTTTGTAGAGTTAAAGATCTTACTGAAAGATTAACAGAAGCAACCACTGGACAGAAACAAATGAAAGAAGATTTAGCTTTCAAAGAAAATGAATTGGAGGTTAGTTGACTTATAAATTTGTCAACATTAAATTAACAAGATATACTGTAAATAAATACTTGTGCATTCTATATATTTGTGAAGTCATGTCTTGATCATAAATTATCATCCCCCAACCTGTAAATGAAGTTAAGAATATAGGAATCACTTTGTTTATTTGTCATCAGCTGTCTGTCTGAAAGTTACAGAAATGGCAGGGTACTTAGCAGAAAATTTCTGAAATTAGTATATTTGAGAGTATTTCTGGAAAAAACTCAACTTTTGATATAGGCCTTATTGGGCCAAGATCTTGTTTCCTTTGTAATTTTGTTTATTGTACTGGGATATATCCTCAGGTGAGCTTTTAGGCCCATGGGCGTTTTGGCATACTAGTACTCTTATATGATACAATTATTTTACAGGTATTGAGAGATTGCTTCCTACAACTGAAGTCATTTGAAAATGAGACAGATGAAAATACTGATAATGTTGGTATGTATTGTTTGAGGTGACAACTTGATTTTGTATACAACAATATTTCTAGAGTTTGAAAAAACCAAAAAAACATTCCATTTTTTTCTTTCAGACAAAACATCTTATTTTTGTTTATTTATTTATAATAGAAAGATGATACAGAATTCTGATTAAATATTCTAATTTCATTCAGAGGTTTCCAATGTTATGTTAAAAAAGTAATGACTTTTATTATATTTTCAGATGGTGTAGATATTCAGGATAAACTCAAATCAATGATGGATGTATCTAAGGTTGGTCATTGGTCTGTTATTTTCCATTGTTTGGGAAAGTACATGATTTGATCAAGAGAGTTCTCTTGCTAATTTACAATTAAATGCTGTTTTCATTAGAATTTTACTTTTGCTATTACAGAAAAAATTAAAGAAATACAAAATCATGATTATGAAGTTGTTATGTAAATTTATATGGTAATCTTTTGATAATTTGGGTCTTATTTTTATTTTCCAATTCAGCTGTAAAAGATTTACCTTTAAATCTTCCTTTCCACTGTAATCACCTCTCCAAATTCATTGATGAACTCTTTCCATTTCGTTTTCTTATTATTTTATTTTGTAGATTAATGCATCATTACGTACAGTTGAGGAAGAAAAGAATTTATTACAACACAGAATTGATATAGAGATACAAGCTAGAGCAGAAATGGAGGGTAAGAGAATTGTTTTTGTATTGCCTTTGCAAATCTTTTAGCAGAGACACAAAAAATTAACCAAAATTCCTTTGGATCTCCATGACTTGAGACAAAAGTAATACTTTTTCAGCTTCTCTTAATTAATGATGTGAACTTTTATGCTACATTTTGTATCAAGCTTTAGTATCTTTAAACATTTTTGTGAAAAGAACATTAAAGAGATGTACATTACAATAGTTACCTGTGTATTTATTAGTCTAAACTTATAAATGAAAGATTCATATCACACTTTGGCAGATCTTAATATTCAAAAGTTTGTGAGTTAACTAACTAAAGGATTGTTTTCTCTTTGGTTTCCTCCATCTTTCCATGATCTTGACTGGGAATTTAAAAAAACCAAAACAACATTATTCAAAAAAAAAAAAAAAAAAAAAAAAAAATGTAAATTATTGATTGTGATGCCCTTATTGTAAATGATTGAAGTTTTTCTTTTGTTTTATTATAGAACAAATAGCTGATTTAGAGAGAAAGGCAGAATCTTTACAGATGGACAAGATGAAAGCAGACAGACAGAGTCAAGATTTGCAGACTAAATTAAATGTTTTATCTAATTATTTTAAAGAAAAAGAACTACAGTTACAAAAGTAAGAGTATTTACATCATAGGCTTTGTAAGCTCATCTGAGTGAATACTCAAGGTGACCTGTTCAAATGCTTTTTTGTCCATTGTCTTTTGTCCGCCATTCATTGTCAATAAACTTTTCACTTGAAAGACTTCTTTCCCAGAACCAGTAAATCGATGGTGATGGAATTTTGCAAAGTTTTTCTAGAGCCAAAACTTTGTTAAGTTGTAAAGCTATTTGACCTTGACCCTCTTTCAAAATCACATTAACCTTAAATAGCTAAATCTTTAAATATTGCCTTGTCAGGAACCAAATAACCTAGGTACTAGAAACATCTGTTTTTTTTTGGCATCAAGGCATGATCTTTTACCAATTGACCTAGACCAAGTTCATAGTGATCTAAAATATTTTAAAAACCTTTAAAGTTCAACCAAGTTTGCTAAGTTGTGAGCGGTGAAGATACATGTAGGGGTTCTTATTTTCTTATCTAGTTAATCAACTTCTCTTACAGTTTCCAACCAAGATTTTCAAGTTGAAACTCCCAGAATATTCATATTTACATATACATATATACTGCATATACATGTATATGTATTATACCAACATTTTAAGAAAAATGAAATAGCAACCTGGCCATTGGAGTGTTTAACCCATTTTTAATGCTACTTCAGACTAGAATCTCAGTAGGTGAACTTATTATATCTTTGGTAATATTGAAATGTTTTTGATTTGGGTTTTCAGAGAACTTGGTGAACAACAGGCTTTAAAGAAAGAAAATATAAATAAATTAGAGTCAGCAGGAGAAAAAACACAAATGATAAAACAGGAAAGAGACCTATTTAAGTAAGTATAAAATGTTAGTAACTATTCACAGATGTGCTGTTAATTAATTCTTTTTTCATTTGTTTTCATGGGTCCAAGTCCAAGGCATGATTATTTTACCTGAATTAAGATGTCACTATGTAACACTCAAGAAAATACCATATATGTACATTAGAATAATTTTATCTTGAACATTGATTGATACTTCCTGGCATGAATCATTCTCTCTCTCACTCTCTTTCTCTCTCTCTCAGACCTTAAAAACTGATGCCTCTTGTTAAGGAAGGCTTGGCACATGAAAAAACCCCCTGCACATTGCCAAAAACACACTGCAAAGGTCAAAATTTCTGCCACTTCACTTCACTTATAGCTGGTGACATCTCAGTGTAAGTGAAATATTCTTGACTGAGATGTAAAACCCCATTAAATCTCTCTATCTCTCTCTCTCTCTCTCTCTCTCTCTCTCTCTCTCTCTCTCTCTCTCGGCACATTCAACTTTTATTACAAATACATGTAGTTATTTATACATATATACTTGTGTTACAGAATGCAAGTTGAAGACTTAAAGTCAGAGATTGTATCAGCAGAGAAGGATTTCAGATCTCAGGTATAACTAGTTAACATGACTTTGTTATTGGGTTACTTATTTGAAAATCATATAAGACACTAGCTATACTCCCTTAAATGGAAAGGAGCTGATGTTGTTCATGTCTGTTAGATGCTGTAAAAGAAGTTGTATAAGAACATCACAGATTCTGCATATGAATCTTTTTTTTTTTTTTTGTAATTTATATCCATTTATAAAAATATAAAAACATTTAGTAGTAAATAAATAGAATTACAGGTTGGTTTCAGAATTTCTTTCAAATTTAGTCCTCTGATATTCATTTTGAATCTGGCAAAATGTGACACTCGTATGATGATGATGATGATGATGGCCATTGTTAAACAGTCTGTTTACAAATGTGAAGGTTAAAAGATGTTTATTTAGAATGCAATTATTTTTGTACAGTGTAACTTCCCAAAACCGACACTTCTAAATACCGACAACCTCCATAAACCGACATTGTCTA
Organism: Tegillarca granosa; assembly: GCA_029721355.1. Classification (NCBI taxonomy): domain Eukaryota; kingdom Metazoa; phylum Mollusca; class Bivalvia; order Arcoida; family Arcidae; genus Tegillarca; species Tegillarca granosa. Next base: position 48,608,435 of record CM056595.1, read on the forward strand.
CCCGGGACGGATTTATTCTTATATAAATCATGTAATAAAAACTTTCGAAAACCGACACCTCCGTATTCCGAACACCGACATAATTTGTCAGCCCAAATCGGCTTCTTTAACAGTAAATAAACTTCCGAATACCGACATTACCTGTGGAACAAATAATGTTTGAATGGTCACGAATGACTGCACGTGATGAGAACTCATATTACCGTGGGCTATGTATAACACCTGTTTACCTACGGTCGATGTTTACTAAATTCATTAACTTATCAATTATAATTATTATTATTATGTATCTGTATCGTATGTAATTTTAAAATAAACAAACGTGTTTAAAACGTTTTATTAAAATGTGCGTTGTTTATATTTAAAACAAACAGAAGTCGGATGCCGAAAAGCTGCGCAATACGGCTTTGAACTTAAATAAATCACGTTCTATTTTCTTTTTTTTTTCTTTTCCTCGTTTTTTTTTTTTTAAATCTGAATGATCGATACGACCTCTTCTTCTCGGGCAAGAAAAATAAAATAAAATAACACAAACTTGAATACTGTTAGCAGGGTCCGATCTTGGTAGACGATAAGAACTACATGTACTTATTACAACTACAATGACAATGTATGCACATTGTTTTATTGTTCAATTTGTTTAAGATAAAAATAAAATATAAATACCATTTAAAATATCACTTTACACGATGTAAGTGTTAACAAACACGATCGAATGCACACACATGAATACATTATAATAGCCATATCCGGTAACTGACTAAATTCTGACCTGGTAACAGACTGGAACGAACCGGATTCGAATCCGTTTTTTCAAACTTCTGAAAACCGACCCCTCTGTAAACCGACCAAAATGACTGGTCCCGTGGAGTGTCGGTTTACGGAAGTTTCACTGTATACCTTATATTTTTTTTTCAAGATTAAGTCACTGTTATATGTTGTATCTGATGTTCAATTTTAGATTGCAACAAATGAAAAGAAAGCACATGAGAACTGGGTATGTATCAAAATAATTTAATGTTATTGTGTGCTGTATAAATAAACTGTATGTACATTTATATTATGGTATACATATATTAGCTAATGTGAAATCAGTTATCTAGGGCTTTTGTCTTTTGACCTTATATGTGTACAAACACATTGTAGTTGTTCATAATAAAAAGAAATTCCATCCGAGAGGCGTATCATTTATGTTTGAAATTAATGTTTAATTTTTTCACTTTTTTCCAAAAACAAATTTTTGTTTAAATGCTTATTCTGTTGTATAAATAAAAATGCATGCATTTTATTATTCCTGTTGGTAAAATTTGTAGATATTAGAAGTTAGTTTTGAATGAAGAAAAACTTTTCTCAGGAATGTAATATATTTACTGTAAAACTGTAAAACTTTTTACAGCTTGCAGCGAGGTCAGCTGAACGAGAATTAAAAGAAGCTAGACATGATAATACAGTATTACGACAAAAGTAAGAAACTTTTATGTACAAAACTTTGTTGTGATGTTCCCTGTTTCTAGAATTTTTTCATCTTTTTAAATATATGATATAAAGAGCTACATGTTTGTTTCTTGTTTTAATTTTCATAGGCGCTGTATAAAGAGGACATGTTTATGTATACCAATACATGTGTATTTCTTAGTTGTTTTAATTCTTTTAAGTTTTTAATTTGGATGATTACTTCATAGCTTTTATTGCTGGAGTTTGAATTGATATCACTTATTGATTTCATGCTAAATGAAACCAAGAAAATCATTGTATCAATGAAGATCATAATAATAAAGATGAAAAACAGATAAAATATTTATTAAGAATATAAAGACAGAAAGAAAGAAAGAAAAATGACAAAATATGTATTGAGTGTTTAAAAAGCCTAGATAAATAGATATACACTGTATATTTGTCATTTTATTTATAGATTAACAGATTTAGAAAGAAGATTATTACAAGGCCCCAGTGGTCTGATTAGACCTTTACCTACAAGAGGGATGCCACCACAAGGTTAGTAATAAACAAAGTTTTAGAAATGTAATAGGAGTCAGTCTTCTATCTATCTGTTAGTCTTCTATCTAATATCTAATGGAAACTGCTTTTAATTTATCTGTATCAAACTTCATAAACATGTATTTGTTTATCTTCATGTGCATGTGTGTACACAAACTAACAACTATGATTTATTTATTATTATTTCATTTAATTGAGCTCATTATTTTATTTTTACTTCTGACCATTTTTTTGAAATTTTCATACAGTGCCAGCTTTTGTTTCATTTATACTTTGTGGCAAGTCCTGATGATAGTTGCATAGCCATAGGAACATAGAGACCTTGGAAATGAATTCTGACATTAAAGTTGAGAACCATTTATTTACTGTGAAATCATCAATTTTCGTGGTGTCCAATTTTTGTGGTTCTAAGAAAAAAAATATCATTTTTAGGGGGGAGATTCATGGTTATGACTGTAGTTAATAAAGTGAACCGCTTGTTGTAAAAACCATGCCTTATGTGTTCAGTGTTACTGGATTATTCTTCTTATTTCTCTCATGTTGCGAAAAAGGTAAGTTGTTATAAACATATACTAAACTATTTTGTTGACATGTAAATTCGTGGGCCGAGGCGTCCACGAAAACGGTGAAAATTGGGCCACCACGAAAATTGATGATTTCACAGTAGTAATTGTAACAATTTGTAGAACTAGCCACTGCCACAATATTTAAGCTTAGTTATTCTCATATTTATCATAATTTGTTTATTTTTATTTTATGTTTGTCCCTGAGTTACAAAATGATATTGTACTTGGTATATAAATTTAGGTTTGATGAATGGTCCACCACCACCACCAGGTCTAGACAGGCCCGGATCAAGACCACCAATAGGTCCACCTCTTAGGTATGTGTACAGGTCACTTTTTTTTAAAAAAAAAAAAAAGCCTCATTAGTATTTATCATTTTGGCTTGAAAATTGTAAATCATATTGTTTTTCACAGGTACACGATTTAAGTATTATGCTATTTTTTTATAAGCAATTCAAACATGTCAGATCCAATACTTTTGTATTACTAATAATAATTTTAATACTTCCTTGTTTAAAGATACATTGTATTTTATGAAACTAATACAAAGGAAAAATAATTTGAGAATCCCAACTCCTCTTATAAAAAAAGTCAAAAGATGAAATTTGTTGTCAAAAATGGTCTGAATTACAGTATGAAATTATTTTCCAGTATTTATTTATGGTATTTTTTTTATTTTAAGGGATGATGATTATAGGGGATCACCTGATAGACCAGTGCCACCACCTTGTGCCAGAGTGCCTCCTCCACACCTAGACAGCAGATCACCGCCTTTAGGTCCAAGAATGCCTCCTCCTCCAATGGATACAAGAACACCTCCGCCCTTTGATAGGAGACCTCCACATGACAGAAGGTCACCACCATTAGCATTTGAAAGGGGTATTAGGTATCCACCTCCACCACACATGGATAGACGGTCCCCTGGTTACAGGATGCCACCACCCGATATGTCACCCTTATATAGAGGACCATTTCCACCACATGGTCCAACCTCCCCACCACCTCCTAGAAATGAGCTACCTGATAGTAATAGATTTATGGGTAATGGATTTTGATTTCATTTTAGTTTCTTTTTCTTTTTTTATTTTGGTTTATCTTTTGTTCTGCTATCTAATCTGAGCTTTGGAATACTAGTACATGTAGTAGTCTAGTTCATAACTTTAAATTTTGATCAATTATCAATATTAGTTTGGCAACATCCTCTTGGATTTTGCAGGAGAGAATGGAATTTCAAAAGAAAAAAATCCAGTTTATGAAAATGTAGTTTTTAAAGATGAGCTGATTACATAGAAATTAAGTATGAGAAGTCAAATTTTTGGAGTTTAATCTCTTGATTGCATTAGATAGAAAAAGTTTTCTTTGCCCCCAAGATGCAACAGTATGTTGGCCTACTTAAATATTGAGAAATTTGTAAATAATAGTAAAAGTAAAGGTGAGAATCAGACAATCACTTTTTTATCTTCTTACATTATTGATTTTTTTTGTTGTTGTTGTTGGATGGTGGTTTTTGTGCTTTCTTGAATACTTATTAAACTTTTTTTTTTTTAGCTCTTTAATGCTTTCATGTTTGCCATTTTTATCTAGAATGGATTATGAACTTTTGCTTTGCTTCCTCTAGGTGATTGGTACAAAACTAAACAAGAAGTTGTCTAAATGATACTGTGCACTGGTTATCTTTAAAGCATTGAAAAGTTACTTAATTTCTTATAATTACAATAATTTTTTCCATATACATGTATTTCAATTGTCTTAAAGTATTTAGTCTGTACTAATATAACAAATTTGTTATTTTTATTTATAATGGACTGCCTTTGTAACCAGTTTGTTAGCAGGTGACCCATTATCTTTATGACATTATAAAGTTGAGTTGAGTTGAATAATGGTGTATAACGTCCCAGTCAAGAATATTTCACTTATATCGAGACGTCGTCAGCTATAGGCGAAAGTGCAGAAATTTTGCCTGTGCATAGCGCTGATGGCATAATACAGCAGGGTTCTTTATCGTGCCATGCCTGCCATGACACGGGACCTCGTTTGTTTTAAGTTCCCATCTGAAAGAACCATGATTTTCATTTCGTAATGCAGAGTGCTTGCGAAATAACAGTCACTACCAACTTTCAAGTCTTGAGTCAGACCCGGCTGGGGTTCGAACCCATGACCTTCCACTTACAGGAGCGAGCACTCTACCAACTGAGCTACCGCAGTAGGCCGACATTATAAAAGATATGGTAGTTGATGTCTAATATTTGAATGAAATAAAAAAAATTGATCATAAATACAAGTATAATGAAACTTACAGACAACAAGTTAACAGTAGAAAATTCACTTATATTACCGTATATGTGAAAACTTGACAGCTATATTACAATTTTTGATAAAAATGAATGTTAACATGAGAAATCAATATTTCTCATATGAGAAATCAGATGCTTTTTGTGTCTGTTGCTATGTTTAAATGTTTTTGCACAAAATTTTGTCATCTAGGTGGTAATGTAATTAGTTGAATTATACATGTATAATTATGGTGATATTTTTACTGGACTTTTCATATTACTTGTAAACTTCATAGGCCAAGCAGTTAAAATCTCAGCTAATAGATGAGATTGCTTCTCACTGACTACTTATGACAGATTCTTTGTGATAAAGGTTCACTTGTCTTGCCTAAAGGCTTTTTTTTCTGAACTTGATGTAAATGAAGTACCGGTAATCTTTAAATTGGTGTTAATACTTTTCCAACTAATTCCAAGTCTATCATTAATTATTTTATTGAATGTGCTCTCTTGAATACTTTTCTTTTATTTTTTTTAGGTTCAGGAACTCCCCGTTACCCCCCTCCTCAAGAACGCGACCACACACCAAGACAACAAAGCCAAGTATGATGTAGATGTAACCAATGAGGGATAATGTGCAATATACATATCTGTCTCTATCATATAATCCAGAGCAACAACATCTGTCAAAGATATGTTAAAAAGTCAAAGATTTCACAGATCTCTACTAAATCTGCTGGATTATCTTAATCCAGGGGTAGTATTACCTTGGTTATGTTCTAAATCATATCTATTATTTTATCCAAGATAAATTAAAATTATCTTTTCCCAGTATTTTGACATTCATAATGCTATAATTGAAAGTCGTGAAAATATATGAGCTTAAACAAATAATGTAATTACGAGTATGCAAACTGAAAGGTCTTAATATTGTCAAGTTAGATTTTCCAATGTGTGACATAATGGATGTATAACCATGTGTTCAAACTTTGGATGGTTGTGTTCAGAATTCCACAGACTGGTATAATACAATATCTTTGCAAACATTTAACTTCTAATTGCCATTGTTGATGAAGATTTTTATTATTTCATTTTTTACAATGGATGACAGATAAGAGTAAACATAAGCTATTACAACTATGGTATACATGTTCTGTTAGACATACACTATTGTTTCTGAAAATGATTGAGGAATTTGCTAAGTTTAAAAAAGATGAGAAAAATTTCTATGAGTAGTAAAGTCATGGATGGTTCATGTTGCATTAAAAAATAATCAAGAATAACTGAAATTTCTATGAAAGGTTACATTTTTCACTGATGTTTAATAACATTTAAATACTTGGGGTAGATATTTGAAAATAAAAAGTTATGTGATATACAGATTATCTAATTCATTGCCTGTAATTATGTTTTTTAAGTTCTCCAATGAATATAATAAATTTATCTAACAACTTATTTAAATACTAACTACCAATTAAAAATGTGCCAAAATGATTAACATAGAAGTTGTATAATTCAATAAATGTTGATCAGTTTTAACAAGGTAATTTATATACATGTAGCTCAAAGCCAAATTTTCTGAAATTTATGTTAAGAGTCTTTACTCTTACAAAGACATTTGTATTTTGATATGCAGTATATTAAGATTTAGTGCTCAAAAATGACTTATGTTAAATGTTATATAAAACAGCATACATTAAATGTTATGTAATGGTTTCTGTGATGGTACTTTAGGTGTCTGATTGATGGCAAGTTATTTAGTGTGATACAACATGCCGGAATAAGTTTACAGTCTAATACAGTGATTACATGTGTTTTATGATAATATTTTCACCCAGAGGACATAACGTCATTTAGATTTTTCTACAAAATTGTTTTATTTTGTAGTTAGGGTAGTTTTTAAATTTTGTCTGATCAAAGGTTAGCATAATTAGAACTCGGAGAGCACAAAATCATGGATATTGATTTTAAGTATTAACTATTAGTGTCATGTTACTATAACACTATTATAAATACAAAATGCAGACTATACAAAATGTAAACAGACTTGAGTGTTGAAACACTTTATTTCCTGTAGTTAAACATCAAATAATCTAGGTATGTGAAATACATGTATTGAAACTTTCAAATTTTATTTGAATGGATTTCTAGGATAATTGAGGGATAAATATTCACTGATTATAAAATACATGTATATAGATAAACTTACTTACTATGCAATGTAGAGACAATATATAATGTTTTGAGTATATGAAATACTTATTGTTGGCATAAATAAATGATTGTGTCTCTATACATATATATGAAAACATTTTAAGCTTGCCTGCTAGAAGTTTAAAAGAGCTAATGTCATACCCACAACATCTTTAAGCATTGTTGTCTGTTAAGTTTATTGGGGAATCTATACATAATGATGCATCTATACAGGCAGCTATGTGATGGCTGTTGCAGCCCTCTATATATACAAAAACTTGGTCACAGTAAACAGGTTTGTAATAAACATGTATGTTCACATTAATTGAACAAAATAATTTGATCTCTAAGTTCAAATTTTGTTTGATTACAATATATAACTTTAAAAAATGGTTCACCAATCATTAAATATCAGGAATATAATTTTCTCTTATTGTAAATACAGCCCGCTTTTTTTCCAAAAATTGCATATTTTTGTAATTTAAAAGCCATGAAAAAGATTTTAAAGTTTTTTGTCAAGTTTGAAATTAAGAAAAAGAAATATCTTTAAATATATGTCTTGAATATACCGTAGTTAGATATTTAAATAAAATCTAGATAAACAGCTTTTCTGTGTAAATCGGTAGATAAAATTTTGTCCTTTAGAAAATAATATGGCTTAACTCTGATAATTCTGACTTGAGGACAATGCTGGTCAGTATTCTGTATGATCTTAATCAGTCCAACATACCTGTATCTTGCATGTGTTTATTAAGAGTTACAAAACATGTGCAATGTGCCATGTATGTGATATATACAGCAGACATACAGCTTTTAACTGTTTTGCATTTACAACTTCACAAGTGTTCATTGACAACATAACCTATCTTGTCCTCAACTCATTTTCTCCCAAACCCAAACTTGTATATCAGCAACACTTTTAATTCATTGGTGTAACATTATCAATATTATTGTTTTATTTATTTTAATTGTATTAAGAATGGGCAGTTTGTTTTATTGAATGATCAGTTGGTTTAATTATAAATGTTGTAACACTGTTACTTCCATTTGTTAATGTTCTGTTTTCGATAGATATGAGTGTTAGTATGGATATTTCCTCATCAAAATAGATATGAATGTGTGAAGAAAGATTGAAAATGAAAATAATAGTTGTATATACTGTTGATCTACAAATGATGTATGGTTGTGTGTGCATAATTTATATCTGAAATATGTGAAAATGAATAAAAAATATTTAGAAATCTGAACTTATGCTTTTGTTTTCATTTATAAGTTTATTTTCATTCTATATAGTTTTAAAAGCCCTAATTAATTATTTTCTCTTGCATTTCATTTATATATATATATATGCCAGTTGTTTGTTTGGGTTTAGAAATTTTATCGGCTTACAAAAGTTGATTTATTAACCATATCAGTTGTATACTCTAAAAGTACAGTTTAAATGTTCACCCAGGGTTCAGTTAAGAAAGGTTGTAGTGTATATTGAATGGTCAGTGTCAATTACTATACTTCATTTATATGTAAAGTAGCATAAAATGCTTATCATAAATCTTAATCACAATATCAAAGTAAGTAATGTCTTGTAAATATGCCATGCCTTAACATGTCATTAGGCATTTACAAATATGGTAACTAATTTATCAGTTTTAAAGCAAGTGCAAAATTGTTAATACTGGCTTAATGTTTTTCATGGGCAATGTTTTAAAGCCTGTTATAGTTACTTCGAGATCTACTAGTATATGGATAGGTTAGCTAAGTTGTTCTTTGACACATGTTAAAGGTCCTGATTCATACCAAGCCTGGACACTAAGCTATAACTTCTCATCTCCTCATACACTAAGTTTGTATAAAGCAAACAATTCATGATCACCAGGTGGTGCTAACATAATCTATCAAAGCCAATTCAGCAGAGTTAATATGAACAATTGCTGACTGACACTTTTAGTTTACTTGGTTGAAAGAACATCACCCTATGGCATAGTGCAGCAAATGGATGTGCATGTATTGGCCTGTGTGCATTACTAAAACCTATTCTAATTTCTCCAAAACTACTGGGTAATCTTAAAGGAAACTTGCACAACAGAAGAATATGAAGGTTATTGCATTTGATGCATTTAAATAGCAAAAAAGTTAGTGAATGTTGTCCCAGTAGCTCTAAATTATTTTTAAAATCTTCTCTGAAACAGTGACTATAATGTAAAGTCTGCAAGTCTCGTAGTTTGTATGTTATATTTACTGATATATAAGTAATTAAACTTTGAAAAATACCGGTAGTTTTGACTATTTGAAAATAAATGGACTTGGGGTCAAAGTTAAAGGTCAAGGTTTTGACCAAGATTTTTATCCTTGTGTTTTACAACAAATTTAACTATTTTTGAGGATATTTCTATGACATTTTATAGCACTTCTCTAGTCCCATAAATCCAAGATCAAACTTCAAGGCATGACCTTATTTTAAATTGCCGTAACCCCAATATATGTAGAGATTATTTTGAATTTGGGTTTTCAGGTTTGAATGTTTTTTTTTTTTTTTTTTTTTTTTTTTTTTTTTAAATACTGTTCAAACTAGGGTCTGCAGGATCATGCCTTAGTTTTTGTCTTTGAGCTTTTCTATTATTTTGGCTATTTTAATGATATTTCAATGCAAATTCTTATTTTATTTTATTTTATTGTGAATTTGTTTTACGCAATTTAAAAGTTACAATTTTTTATTGTGTCGGTACTTGAGATCATATACTGTTTTAGAAGGAAGAAGTACCTCCCTTTGATTGTAAATCATAGAAAACTAATAATTTGATATGCAGCATCTATTAGCAGTGTTATGAATGTCTTAGTTGTTCTTAATAAAAATTATAGCATTTGAACCAGCATTTGTTTACGGTTAGTATTTTAGATCAATTTGGTGCCTTTTCTGTTCTTTCCAGGTTCATGTACTGATATATGTTTCATGATTGAAATCATATCATAGCAGTACTTGTCAGCTATGAATTCAATTAGTACTTGGTGTATTTTGTATGAGATTCTACCTGAATAACACTTTTAGACACTTTATTGGTTTGTAGTGTGTCTATTCTTTACTAGAGATGTTGTTATTTTATCTTAACCAGAGATTTATCACATTTCTTTGTTAATCAGAAGCAAGGCCCTAACTGTTACAAACAAGTAGTTAAGATTATTAGTCTTACATATACTGACGGAAGCTCATAAACAACATTTACTGTTATTATTATTATTTTTTTTTTTTTCAGCATTACAAGTCTTGTATAGATAAGTTATCTATACTTCATTTTATAAGATATTTAATGGCTTTTTTTTTTTTTTTTTTAATATTATTATTATTATTATTATTATTATTATTAGTGTTGTTGTTGTTATTATTATTATTATTATTTTTGTTTATTTATTTATTTTTTGCATTAGACTTTTATTTCAGTCATAAAATACACTCATATTGAAAAGAAACATGTTTTATGTCCCTGTTAAAAATTAAAACAAAATTAAACTTGATCACTTCGTTTTATTAGGTCTATTAAATTATTTTCAAGTATTTAATTTGAGTATGAGTTGTTTAACTGATGTCGTATTATATTTTGAAAGACATTTATTGATTTAAAAATAATTTTCCTATCAAAAATGTGCAAATTAAACTGTAGTTAATTATGAATTATAAATGATGAAAAATCAAATGTTAAAATAATCCTTAAAATATTTACTACCGTTTAATGCACAGGGGCTTGTATCAACTTATAATTATTACTTTAAAAAAAAAAATCAAAAAGTCGACCCTCTAGATCTAGATACAGTAAAAGCCCCTGTGTAGATCTACATTTAGAATTAATTTGTTCAGAAAAAAACTCACTCGGCAAAAACTTCAAATTAATCCATTTGTTTTAATCGATTTATATCGTTTACTTATTATTAATTGCTTAATTAATTGAATCGTTAAATAATTAATTTATATATATAATAGTCGTTACTTTCAAACACTTGACAGATCCAGACACGGAAATAAAATTGACGTAATTATATAGCAACACTCTTGGTTACACCATAGCGTCAAAATGGCGGCTCTAAGTATGGGTAACTTTGGTGCCTATAAAATGGCATATAGCAAATATTTACAAGAAAGAGAAGAGAGGGAAAGAGCCTGTTTAAAGGAAGATACAGAAACTGTTTGGGTCACAAAACGTTATATTCCAACAGACCTGAGGGTAACAGCACCAGTACCTCGACACAAACTTGTTGCACCAAGAAGTTTACCCGTTGCCGATCCTCACTGGGTTCCGCCAATCGATCCTCCACTTCGAAGTTTTGACAGAGGACAGGAATCCTTTATTTACAAATCCCATCCAAGTACACGATGCGAAGAATACTCAACGCTTAGACAGATGCTCCCGTCTAAAGGTAGCTTATATCGCATCTCACCCCCGAACTGGGGTACAGGATGCGGGGTACCAGTGTACTACACAGAAAGGCCACAGAGACGCTTTCCAACGATAAACAGTCCCATGACAAGGTATTGACATTTTACTTAGTCATATAATTGTTTAATGTAGACAAAACGCATGTAGATCGATATAAGTATAGGTCATTTAATTTTTCAAGTACTAAATAGACCTACTTAAAGTCGATAGAATTGTAAATAATAGATATTATTAACCGAGCAAACATAAAAGAAATAGGTACAATGAATTACTATAGTAAGTCTCTCTCTCTCTCTCTCTCTCTCTCTCTCTCTCTCTCTCTCTCTCTCTCTCTCTCTCTCTCTCTCTCTCTCCAACGGCAAAGCGAAAAAAGCATATATATATTTTACAGTTTTTTGCAGTGTGCAGCCCAATTCAAGTACCATTCAAAAAACCGAATCTTCGATTTCAAAACTTTTTTATATTAAAAACATTATGTGAACATAGAACAAATTTTCTGTAAACTTTTTACAGTAAATTACTTTTTTAAGGTGATTAAGATGTATTTATTTTAAATAACCGAAAAACCGATTAAATATCATCAATAAAAATAATCCAGGTTACGAATGATTTTAGTTAGAATTTGAAATGGTTAGTTAAATAAAATCCAGTGCACTCAGCCATGCAAAATTCTGGCGACAATGACTTAATGTTGATGTCATGTGTCCAGGCGGTGGGACTATGATTATCCAGACTTAGTTTCAAAGACCAGGCTTTGTATTACATACGATTGAATCATAGTACTTTCGACACTAATACATGATCAATAAAATGAAATGTTTTGCGTTAAATTTGATGTCATATGACTCGAATGCTGTAAAATTTACTGTTTTATGTGAAGGAAATATTAATCAACAAAGATGGCAATAAACGGAACAGTGAAAAACAAACGCTCCTTGAACAAATTACGAGGCACGAGATGGATAAATTACAGATTGAGAACAATGCACAGATATAAAAATACAGATTTTACAGTTACATGTCGTGTCGACAAAATAGTATTCAGTATTTTATTCTAGCATTTTGCCATGGTCCACTTTTCCGAAAATTCTGACCACGACTTTTAAAAAAATATCTTAGTCTTTATTTTCAGACTATGACCTAAACTAAGAGAAAACAAGATATTTAGGCTTGGTTTAATTATTGTCAATAATTCTCTGATATTTTTCTTCTTATTTGACAGATATGTGGACGACATGCATAAAACAAACAAGCTGTTTAAACTACATTGAAGATACAAATCAAGTATTGACCAGTGTACCATGTTATATGGAAGATTGTCTCTACCACCTTTATGTGTGTTCTGTGTGACCGTTATACTTAGCTATGTTTGTCATAAAGAGGCTACTGGTTTCTTAAATGTCATTGTCTTTCATGAGTAAAATGGAAATTGGTATAATAAAATAACTCCAAAATCAAAACAGTAAACTACTGATCAAAAGCACGAAAACATATCAGAAGCTTAAGTTCGTGGTATAACTATATTTTATTTTCACTGGTTAATTAAGCATAATTTTTAAAGAGTTTTAAGTTATTGTAGATAGTAACATTTTAGTATTCAGTTTTATTTATACATATCACATTTTAAGCTCATTTTGAAATATCAGTATTATTTTCCATGGAATTCATTTTGATTGCCATATTTCTACAGTATTACAGAAATCACAGGGTAACGATTATAGAGCATGTACCAGGTTGGATTATATTGATCATTTGTTCTGATCTAAAACAAAATTCTTGTAAAATTGAGTTATTGGTCTAAATTAACCATTATGTGTTACTATCAAGGATTTGTCGAGTTCTACGTTTAAGATACATGCAGTTAACAATTGCCTTTTACTGATTTTTTTGAAAAAAAAATACTATGCAACATTTCCAATTAGTTCAGAAAGTCCTAGGTAGAAGATTATGGTAACTGCCAATTTCACATGCAGTATTAGTTAATAGAGATCTGATACACTAAACAGTATTATGTCACGAGTTTGTTACTTATGTTATTAGTATTAGTTTATGGTGCTTCACGTTTACATGTGCTCCATATTTGCACAGTTGTTTTTGTATTTTGTCATTTTTACGCTTATACATGTAGTATAATATTTGTTTGTTTCATTTGTATTTCGAACGTTACTGTTGAATTAGCCGCTCAGTATTTCAAATTAAGTTTTTTGTACTTTTATATAAAATTTTCTGATTTGATAGAGTGATTTATTACACACACACACACACACACACACACACACACACACACACACACACATCAGTATTGATTGCATTATATATCTTGTTTTTCCTATTTATGAATTTATCAATAATATCTCTGTTGAAGTTTTAATGATTTTCATTGTAAATAAAATAACTTGTGATAAAAAATATATCTGTATAAAAAATTAACGACAGATGGAGGTTCATTGAAATATTGTAGTATAGATTTGTTTTGTAATGAAAAGCGGTTACTCTGTTGTGTTGCTGTACTTGTGACAAGGGGCATTTCGGCCTTGATAAGTTCTGTCGTTGCCCAAAGTTTCCCAGAGAGATTATGTATGTTTATGAAGATCTACTAATTGTAATTGAATATTAAATACATTTTAAAAACTGCCTGTCAGTAAACACCATCGTTGACATAAAAATCAGTGACATCATAGCTATTTTGTCGTTTTACCCTTTTGTTGTTTACATGTTCTTTATCATCTGTTGTTTGTTAAGTACATAAATTTAATATAAGAATTACGTCTATATCACCAAAGAAGGTAATTGATTTGAATGAAATTTTAAAAAAATTGCTCAATTATGCAAAAATAAATAATGAAATATTTTTTTCTTTTAATTGTTTGTGAATCATTTGCTTTTTCGAAACCCGACAAGAAAGAGGTTTAAATCTAAAATGAAAAGACCAGTAGTTTGAACCCTAACATGTGCTTCATAAGAGTACTATAGTAGATGTTTTGTTTCTTCAATATTGTACAGATACGTTGACATTACTGAACTCCAGTCTCGGTGTCTGTCAGGACACCGATGACAATCAAAATTACGTTCAGTTGTCACGGCGGTTTTATAGCGACAATTAAGGACCTATCTCTTGGATAATAGTTGCAGATGTGTCTTTTACATATGTCAAATATTCTGACACTGTGTGGATATGGGATCAAGTAGAATTTATAATTACAATTACACATTATTACAAATTAGCCGCGGATTCTTTTTGAAGAACACCAGAGTGCTAATATAATGTAATGATGTTACAAGTATAATATAGTATTCTTTAAAAGACACTAAGCTTTTGCATAATTACTAGTGTTATATTATAAATTTTTGAATTTTCTGAATGAAATATTCAAAAATTTATAATATGATACTAGCCATTAAACCTCCATTTTATTGTTTTGTCTTCTTGGGGATTTGTCACAAACAAACATACAAGCTACGCCATCAGCAACGAATTAAAAAAGTAAAAGCTTATTCTTCATCATCGTAATTTTTACTATATAATTGCAGCTGTTGCATATCAAAACTGTTGGTCAGCATTTTTTAGTAACACAGAATAGTTCTTGTCTCGTCAGAACAGAATTCATACAAAAAATTAATAATCACACCAATGGTCCAGGTATGTTACATAATTAAAAAATTACCTTGGGTTAAACATAGTGTTTCCGTTTGCATGCAGAAAAAGCAGATTCGTGATCAATTGATATCATTTATTTTAACTGATATGTTTGAAGAAGATTAACTAATAAAATAAGTACATATATTAGATTTCATACGAATAAAAAATTGTGCATATAGTTAAACGTGTACATTAGTGGGTTTAATTATAACCCTCCCGTTTTAACCTTTCTCTCTGTAAAGAATGTTTTTAAAATGAAAACCTGTCCAAAGCCTGCTATAAGTATCACGCACGCTTGGCCTAGTGACCATAGAGATACCCTGTCGTGCATCACCTCGGCTATGTGTCGACCAAGGGTTTCCCGAAGTCTATAATCCTTCTGAAAATTCACAACTGATGTCATAAATTCATGTATATTTTCACAGAACATTTCAGCTGCTGTTTTCACGGTAGGTTGTTCATCGCCAGCTTCTACGGCTAAATTATCTATATCCTCAGGTCTGAGACCAAAATAAATTATTTTATGTGTAAATGTTGAAAACTGATTACTAAAACAAAATTTAAATTCTCCCATCGAAGCATCAAATACGTAAGCATCCTTTTCCATTTTCTCCTTTTTATAAATGACTTTTCTATTCGGAGATTCTATCCAAGCATCTACATCATTGTTTCCGCCACGTATAACCCTATACTCGAATATTAACCGTTCACCTCCTTTGAATCTCTCAAGAAAACAACTTCGTTCTTTGTCGGGAAGTTCAAAAGTTAAAGCTGTCCCGTGTGCTTCAGTTAACGATGCTAATAATGTTACTATCACAAATATAGTTATTAACACAAAACTCGAATCCATTTTACAAAATAAAGCGGATAGTTATAAATTCGACAAAAATATATTCAAAGATAGTTGCTTCTGTTTAAACATGCATTCTCATATTCTCATTTGAGAAAAAAGTTGTACCCTCGGTTTATGCAACGTAAACAGGGACTGCGTTAGCAAATACACGCGACAGAAGTTGGAGATTTATGATAAACCCAATAAATAGAATATTAATTATTGATTTTAGAAATCCTTTGACATTGTTCATACTGACTAAGAATAGTTAAATCTTATATCAAGATGTTACACCATATACATATTGTGTTTTAACTACTTGAGAATGTGACAGATGGAGACCTTAATGACCGAAAATATTATGACAAATGAACTGAAAATTAAATAATTTTAAAAGTAATGCGTTGTATATTCTTAGACAATAAAAAAATCAAAAATCGCAAATATGCACAGATATTAATATACAAAACCTTTTTAAAATCTCACTTTTGTTTGAGCCGTAAATAGAACTCAAGTGTGCAGTACTATACATAATTTAAAACACAAACATACAAGTCCATGGCCAAATCACATTCCCCCCCCCCCCCCCCCCCCCAAAAAAAAAAAAAAAAAAAAAAAAAAAACTTTGAAGACTTTGGAAGCTGGCAAATTTAATTATACACATACCTTCCATCAAGGAAGTGAGGCGGGTGCTCCTGAAGGGTAAGCACCTCCTGTCTAGCTAGCTATACCCGTCACGTGCGAAGTCAATTTTGAGAATGAAAGGGGCTATGGTAAGTCAATTATACCAGTATAAGTCTGGATACAGTGACTTCATACTTATCAACAATATTGTGATGACGACCATAAAACTTTTTTAAGGGCCTTGATTAGTCTAGGCTTGCAGTCAACACTAATTGTAAACAGTTTGCTTCATTGTAGAAACCCCGTAAGCTCTACTATAACGTATTAACTGTGAAACATATACACCATACACAGGAGAAACGGGGATATTACTGCAAAGAAACATGTTGAAAGTTGACAATAGAAAAATTGAAGTCATCACGTTTGTCGTATAGCTTCAAATGTAACCTTTCGAGGGTATCATTTGAGAAAATACTAATAATTAACTACAGAGCCTGACGGATAAGTACTACAAGTGGATAACAACTGTTGAACCATGTTGACATAAATATGGATAAATAATAATAATAATATTTATTGCGCAAACACAATGCACACTTTTTGTTAAAGCACTACGAAAAAGTAAAAACGAACAAATCAACAAATAAACTTAAAGTATAAAACAAGAATGACCTAAAATAAACGAATGTGTAACATACCAAAAGGTTTTGGTAAACTGTAAAATATTTCAAAATTATTAAATATATCAAAGTACTTTAAAGATGTTCTTCTGATATCCAGAGTGTTAGTTCTGAAGTTGATTATTCTCTTAATATTTTAATTACTTTTATTATTCAATAGCTATTTTATTTTTGGTGTATGTGGGATATTCGTAAAGCAATGATTGTGATTTCTTTAATTCATTTTTGTATTGTTTGCAACATAGCAAGAAAAGTTATGAAATTCATTTTCCATTGGGTTTTTATCGAAACTTGAACGTCTAAATTATCTGAGTTTATCTATGGTGGATCCGCCTAAAGTACGCATTGACAGTACTGCATGCAGCTGGACCGTCTCAAATTTCATGGAAGCCGAATGTTGATCATTTCATATATATACAAACCTTTTTAACTTTTTTAAAATGACCGCAAAATATAGCTTAAATCAAACACTTTCATAAGAGAATAATACCTATAATTACTTCTTTAAAATTATTTGCTCCGACTTTCAACGGTGACGTCGCTTCATGTGTCCTATTTTATCTGCATTAAGTTATGCAGTAGAATGGATCTCAAATACTGCAATGAAGCAAAAAACAATTTGGTCGTCAAAAGTATGTGTTCATCTTGTGAATGTATTAATTTATTCATTGTAATATTTTAGTTACCTTTTAATTGAATAGTAAATGACTGAGTGTTGAAAGAAAAATCTGGTATAAGATTGACTATCCAAAACAAGATGTTAAGCCATTTGGGGATTTACATTGATGCACATCATTAGATCAAACCTTATTCCTGCTACTTAATGGGGGGTTAAGCTATAGACCTAGATGAAAGTTAAACTAGGCTAAACTACATATAAAATTTCCTCAGGAATCGGACAATAGTTTTTAATATCACTTGTAAAAACAAAAATGTAAGCACTAATTTATAGGTGTGTGACAGGATTGTGTTGGACTGAATTATTTATGCTCCAGTCGAGATTTTTTCACTTGCATTGAGGAGGTTGGTTCTGGAATGGTAGAAGAAACTAAAGTGCCGTGAGTAAACCAATGACCTTCGGCAAGAGAACTGACTGACCAACCTTCTCACACAAGGATCTGCGTGAGTGGGATTTAAACCTAAGGCAATGTGATCCATAAGTTGGTGCTTTAAACCACTCAACCAATGAGGCCGGCAATGGAGGGGGGGGGGGATAAAGACAAGTTAACTCAGTAAAACATGGGCCATATATTATAAAGAAAAATTAATTTAAACAATTTTTTTTCCAACTTATATTTTATTTCATCATTCAGAATTATCCACTTTTGGTTTAGTAATACAAGGTATATCTATCAAATAAATGGACAAAATCACAACATTATTTCTAAGTTCCAACTTCCAAATTCTAATAAATAAAACATTTGCTGAAATTTATAAGACAAATAAACAATACTGCCAAGACTTATATATAGACTTATATATAGCACAAAATAAACATTACTGTTGAGACTTATATATAGCACAAAATAAACATTACTGTTGAGACAATTATATTGTGTTAATCTACATGTTACAAATTATAAAATAAATATGTAGAGAACAACTGTGAACAAACTTAGGTAAAAAAAAGTATATAGTAAAATAGTTATAGTAACAAGATCTGTCATAAGAAATTTTTGATCATATGTGCATCTTGATAATGAATACAAAAAATCTTGAGATTGCTTTAAAAAGATAAACAGAAACTGACACATTAAAATTAGGTGTTAATGCTATCAGTGATATATATATGGTTTGTATCTATCTGCAGGTAATTAATCAGAGTATGGTTGATCAAAACAATGAAAAGCAAAATGAAATGGAAAGGATGAGTAATGAGTTTATTCTCTCATAAATTCTCAGAGTTTAAGGTACAGTAAACCAATATACAAAAAAACCTAAACCCAAGATTATCTTACATGCTTCATAAGCTTAAGTACCTTACCAGAAAATATCTTTCATCCTGTATCGATTCCAAAACGAAAGAATATCTAGTATCAGTTGAACAAGACATATCAGTGTTATTATGTATATGTTCAAATGTAAGAAAAAATTAATTACAATAATGTGAAACTATTAAAGAGGAATAAAAACAAATTATGATAAAGTAAAATATTAAAAAGGAATAAAAATTATGATAATATAAAAAATATTAAAAAGGAATTAGAACAAATTATGATCAAATGATAAAGAGGAATGTTGTATGAGACTGACACCAACACAATATTCTGATGATAATGTATAACAAAAAGTATTTCAAATACATCTTATCCTTATAACTTCCCTTAGAATATAAACTTAGCATTTTGATTAATTAGATGACAAATATGGGCAACAGCTGAGTGTTACTGGAATGCATACACTGGATTTTATTGAAAAGAATGATTTTTGTCATCTACAAAATATTATTTAAAACATCTGCATGAAGAATTTTAAATCTTAAAGAACTAATGAAAGATTTTCTGACTGTTGCCTTAAATAACAAAATCTTTAATTAAATTTCAGCTGGTATGACTAAAATATTTGATCTGTTTTTCTGTAACTACGACCATTTGGATAGAGTGAAATGAAGTAATGGTTTTTTATACTCTGGTCAAGGTTTTTTTCCCATTTATATTAATGCAGACAGTTTTGGAATAGTGGTGGAAACTATCTGCCATATAAGAATCGAACCACAAATTTAAGAAGCTGAAGCTTCTATTTTGACAAAGGGCATGAATGACCCAAATTTGATTTAAATATAAAATATTTTATAAATATTTTATTTAAATGATATATAAATATATACTGGTACCATATTACAAGACTGACTAATTTATAGATAAGATTTAGGTATAAATCACCTAATGCTAAAGGTTCAAATGACTTATTCATGCAAGCTAATAAATTCAAAATGTATACCTTCTAAAGAACAAATTAATTAAATTACAAGTTTAAAAATAAATCTTATAAAGAAATAAAAAAGGTGATACATATATAAAAGGTGTAAAAACAAAGACAGAAAAGTCAGTACATGGAATGACAAAAAGTCAAATTAAGTTGTACACCTATGTAGATCAGATCTTTTGTTTTGGAAATAAATCATTGGAAATAAATCAATCACAGATTAAAAACTTGACATGTGTATTGGATAGATAGGAGGTAAATGTTGCAAGATAAAAATCTGAATAAGACACCACTAGTCTATGGTAAAAATCTCACAAAAATACAATATTATGTATAACAAACGACAAAGTGAGCACTTCCTAGTTAATATCATAGTAAAATAGTTTATGTACTGGTAGTAACAATTTCAACATGTAATTACACGTATATACATGTACTGGTAGTAACAATTTCAACATGTAATTGATGCTTAAATGACAAGCTACAAAATTTTGCATAATTCATTGAAATTCAAATATTCAAACACCAAAATACCAGTATTTAAACCATGATTGTCTACTTTATAAGATAAACACATTCTACAACTAACATTACCATACTGTAATACATGATTGTACAATATTCAATATATGTAAAACAAGTAATGAATTTCATTCATGTCCTACATGATGCTTATGTGAAATTTTTATTTCAATTAATTTTCAAAAATAATCTACTGCAGTTGTCTGGAAAATAGCCATAAGGACTGGAAAATACTCAAATATATGGATAAGATATATGCACCAAAAATAATAATTCCTCATAAACATAATGATGTACCAAGTGGTATAAGAATGAAATTTATTACTTTTTAACTTTTATATAAAAAATAATAAATATGTGACATCATTAAAAAAAAGTTATCAAATCTTTACTAATAAATATACATGTGGAAACATATACATGTATTCAAACAGGTCCTAAATCAGACTGAAGTTAAGATTCTCCTTAACTTGCAAATTATTTTCAATAATTTATTGGTTTATAACTTTTTTTCAAAGTTTTTATTAAAGATCTTTTAATTCTTTTTTTTCAGATAACCATATGATACCTTACATTAACCTGAACTTTGCCAAGAAATGTCATTTAGGATAGGATTATTAAACAGATACCAGATTCTCTTGTTATTGAAGGATACATTTAGATGAAGTTACATTGGAAATGCATTCTCTTGTTTTAGAGTGATTTGTTGTTAACTTTTACATACCTATGTAACTTAAAGAGATCAGGCTATCACATATGTGAACTAAGTAATACAATGTATATTTGATTGATAAGCTAGAAAAAACATGACAACAAATAAACATTCCCACACTCTGAATAAAACCTTCACTTCAGTTTCATACATATTAATTTTTATAATACTATAGACAATAGTTCTAGACCAAATTTACATTTCAAATCTGGTTGTATTGAACTTATACAACAATTCTATTTTAAAATGAACATGGGAATAACAAAGATTTTAAAATGGAAAGGATAATTATAAAATAGTTTGAAATAAAAAACAGAAAAAATAACACAAAATATCATTTTATGGAATGGGAGTAAGTAAATTTATTACATATCCACAAATTAAAAAAGAAGTATAAAGAGTAAGTATACTTAATGGATGGAAATCTTCAGAGTAGAGAGACAATAAAAATGCATTGTAAAACTTATAAAATACCAAAATAAAAATTGTCACCTTATACATGTATAAACAAGTGTATAATAATTAAATAAATTTACTTTGAAAAGTAAAATAAAATTAGGAATGGAATGATAAAATGTATACAATGTATAACACAGGTATATTAATAACAAAAACATTGGTGACAGAAATGTTCCTTTGTGGAATTTCCTGATAAAGAGCCAGAATACTGTAAAAGATGAACTGTTTTACATATACAGGTACATGGAATGATAAAAATGTAAAATAAATCCAAAATTATATTGGTGATTCTGATAGTATTAAGGTTTGTTCATTAATAATACTAAAATTGAAAATATTTATACTAAGATATACTGAGTAAATCTTATATATATCAGATTTGAAAAGTAGGAAAGTTAACTCTAGGATTTCACAAAAGTGAGTTCCCGTGGTGTTTGTTTGTTTATGAAGTTAACAATATATGTATTACTGATATATAGATTCAGTGAATTAATTTCACATGACAAAGGAATGTAATTTGAACAATGTTTGCCATTTATATACATGAGGTAGTTCTTTATACATTATAATGCAAGACTAAGAAAATGAAAATAAAATATTAACAATCAAAAGCATTTTGATATTTAAGGATAAAACTGAAAAATCCTTACTAAGTACACTTGACTGATTAAAAGTTTAATCATTTCCACATTAAATTTATACATTTTTATGTTTTTCATAACACACACACACACACACACACACACACGTACACACACACTCTATTCTGAATGGTCCGAGATAAGATCCATTGAATTCACAGAAATACTATGCCTCTCAAATTATCATGAATGATTCTTTATCTCATTTAGAGTTGTTAAAACATTCTTAATTGTTTAAATATTAACTCATTTATTATAAATTTTTAAAACTGAGACAAATGTTTATAACACTGTTACAATTAAGTCTGGGAATCACCATCTGGCCAGTATGAGACAATATTAGGTCAGTATTTTTGTGTGTTTGAATACATCACAATGAACAAGCACCATTCACTGAAGCACAATGAAAACATTTATACAATACTTTTACACAATTATGATCACTGTTCATACTATTAACAGTGTTAGGCGCTTCTTCCACATTCCACATTTACACAAACAATCCCCACTTGTGTATAGCACTATCCTTCTGACCATTATATTGTTTAAGTTCTTCTTCTGTATTCTGCTGTGACTATGCTACTTCTATCTGTTGTCTGCCATGCTCACTTTAATGTATACTATCACAGATAATGAAGTTAACCCATACACATCAAAATGTGTATTTATCACAAAAGAACAGATTTCTCCAACCACTGAAAGAATTTTAAAATATAAAATTATCAGAAGAAATATAAATGCAGATATATAAAAAAATGTAAAAAGAACAAATATCTTCATGAAGTGATATCTAAACTGATACAAATGATATACATTAAAAATTTTATTTTCTACCCTAAAATAGTAACAATGATATAATCTACATGCAACTATATTATTTCACAATCAATTTCCGCCACATGCACATTGGCATTTTGATATAAATGAACTTATCATCTACACAAAGGGGAAACTTTTCTGGACATTACCATTATACTATTTAGGTATATTCTTTGTTCTTTTTTTAAAAATCTTTATGCAACAATTAATAAAAGAATCATACATGTACTTTTAAGATTTAGACAATCTATTTTTATGCTTACCTGTGACAATGTGACAGTCATGTGACCATTTTGTTTGCTGCTATTAAATTCATCTGTAAAACAAACATACAAATGTACATTATTTATTTCAAGAATATATGTAATTCATTTGATGATTAAAAGATCTGTCTTATATGAAGCTTATACATTCTAATATCTCTGCTGCTAAGTGGAAGTGAAAACATCAAATAAATACCTTAAATACTTATAAAGAAGAAACATGCTGTATATATCATAAATGTCTGCTTTCCAATAAAACATTCATAAAATGAGAGTAAACAACTTCTCCAATTCTCCAAATTTGACGAAGGGCTGTCAAAAGAAAATTTTACCTCACCTACACATCTAGTCCATGAAGGTATTTGTATCAAGAATGTTAACAATAATAGGTAATACTAGCTGGGATATTAGTTTCCCTGAACTGTGTTCAGTTGGTGAGATAACAAAACTACAACTAAGTATAAAATACTTTTTATATATGACTTACTGAAGAGTTTCATTAATTTGGCAAGACAAGTTAAATAATTGTTCAAGTCCACTTCAGACTTTTCGTTGGCAAATCTGAATATCAATGCTTGCATTGTGTCATTGTTGACTTTGAAACCTGAAAAGATATAAATACAATAATCATACTTATCAGTAATATAAAAAATAAGCACTGGTACTAAAGCATCATGTAAACCTTGTAAAATAAAACATACAAATGAAGTTAAAGTTTACTCATATGTACATGTATTGCAATATTGAGTTCACTTACAACTTGTTACAATAAAACATGCCACCAGATAGTTTGTCTGTTGTTTAGATTATTTTACACAGGTGGTCTCAGAAACTGCCTGTCATTAGAGAGTTACCACAATAGCTTTTAACTGATTATTACAAAAGCTCTTTTGAACTTTGTGATTTGGGTTATTACCTCAGCATTTTGTGCAGGCAAGCTAAAAATTAAAACAAGAGGCCCATGGGCCTTAATGCTCACCTGAGGATATCTCCAAAATTGTTTGCAAAGTGCAATAGATAATATATCAAGTACAGAAACTTTACAAGTTTTCTCAAGAACTCCCACAAAACTTAATCAGAAAAATCCAGTCACATTTCATTTATAAGCAGCTAATATGCTGTAACTGTGAAGGAGTTACTGTAATAAAGTAATTGTAATGAAGTAACTGCAGCTGTAACCTTGACCTTTAAATAGTCTTCAAGATAATTAGCAATTTAAGACTTCTTTTGCAGCTGTGACCTTTACCTTTGAACATATGATCTTGAACCATAAATCAAAATGATCATCATATCAATACCTACAATATTCTAATTTACATGCCTATACAAAAAGTTAATAGTTTTCAAGATAGAGTGACAAATATATATTTTTTAGCAATTTCCCCACTAATTGCTTTGCCATTTTCCAATTTTGAGCCCCATGGCTACCATTTGTTCAAATTTAAAACTAGATGTCCTAAGAATGTAATAAATAAAATAACTAAGGTATATCTCTTGTACATTCAGAGGGAAATTTTTTCACCATTTCCCCCTTTATGGGGCCCCAAGGGACATAACTCCTTTATTTGTACAAATCTGAAAGGGTTTCACCCAGGCATGATGATTTCATTAAATTTGGTCCAGTGGTTTTGGAGCAGAAGATTAAAATGTAAAAAGTTTACGCACGGCGGACAATGCATGAAGATGGATAGCAATACCCAGGTGAGCTTAAAATATATGTGATAAACACACAAACCCTTAGATCACAAAACATCTAACTTTTGCGATTAACCATTTTTATTTTGATATTTCTTTTCCTAAGTTATTTTTGGAAATACCAAAGACTCTTTTCCAAAGATTGTTTATAATTTAACTAATTACTACACAAATATAAGGGAAAAAATCTTTGACAATACTTAATAGGATAAAGTATAAACAAACCTGCTGCACCAATAGCCTGTCTCAACTCAAATGAACTGAGGACTCCAGATCTGTCCTGATCAAACTGGTAAAATAATTTCTGAAAAAAAATCATTTATGTGTTTCTTAAACAAGTGATATCCATTTTATTTTATTCTTGTATCTAAACTTACACAAAGTTTAAGTTATTTAAGTTACATAAACTGTCAGAGTTAAGATTCACAGATTTATCTACTATATGGCATTATAAACATTGTACGAGAATATTAGTCTTACATAAGACTTTATAATGTCCAAAATAAAAGCAGCCAAAAGAATCACATATATACGACAAATGTCAATTATCATCAGAATTATCTTCAATTGTCATAGAAATATCAGATACTAGTATATATTTTATATGTACCTTCCAACTTCTAATAAGATTCCACAAATATAGAAACTCTGTATAACCTAACCTCCCAGAATGATCCACCTGATTCTGTAGTTAAGGTAATAATGTACATGTACTTGTAAATGGTAACTTTTTATAAATTTCAAAACAGTTTCCATTATATACTGTCACACACACACATACATATACATATTAATAAAGATATATATAGAGATATTACAGCCAGTAAATAAAGGATACATCAAGAAGATTGATGAAGGTTTTACATGAATCTATGTTCATTTTACTGTGTAATGGCTCTGAAAATAAATTCATCAATATCATAAATGTTGAAATAAAAACTTTGTTTATCTTAATGAAAAGTTATTTAAACAAATTGTTAATTATAATCAAAGACAGAAAAAAAACCCATCTTAAATGCTATAATTCAATATATTCATCAACTCTATATACCGTACCTACTGTGGTTTTCAGTCTTCTTTAAAGGCTGTTTAATGTGGTGTAAAGTTTGTAATCAAGTGTAATCAAACACAAACAAACCAGTTCATGTTCCAATCACAATCCCGAAGGCAAAGTAAAACAAGAGATTTCTGTGAAACACTTGTACCCCCCTCCCCTTCTTGGACAGACATTATAGAATGCACAAGCTTTTATTGTGGGCAGTATACAGTATGGGTAGTATACATGGAAATGAAATTGACCTTTTGAACTTAAAATGATTAGGGGTCATCTACCAGTACTATCTGAAATGCGTAAATCTATCAAGTATGATGTGTCTAAGCTAAAAACATTTTGAATTATAGGTTGCACAAACATATAGACCTTCAGACAGTTTTGACTGTACTTCTAAATTATAAATTATTATCAACATAAACATATTCAACCAACTTGATATATGTTATATCAGTAATTAATTTGATCAACCTTTGTAGAGATAATGAACATAAAGAGAATAATCAGAATTTTTCTAAGTCCAAGGGGGATAACTGTGTCAAAAATTGCTTGTTCATACCCAAAACAGAACTTGACCTAGATAATCTTATGATAAATCTGTATACTAAATTTCATTTCAGTATGTGCAACCTCTGCAAAGAAAATGAATGGAAACTGCAAATAACTGGAATTTTACTAAGTCCAAGGTGGATAACTTGTCAAAAATTGCTCGGTCGTACCCACAACAGAACTTGACCTAGATATTCTACTGATAAATTTGTATACCAAATTTCATTTCAGTATGTGCAACCTCTGCAAAGAAAATGAACAGAACCTGTTGGTGGACTGACAGACAGACCGACAGACAGCAGCAAAGCAATATTCCCTCCCTTCTTTGAAGGGGGCATAAACATTGAATACTGGCCAATTCAGTAAAACGTCATCTTCCACCAGGGGAGTGAGGCCAGGTGCTCAGGAAGGGTAAGCACCTCTTGTCTAGCTAGTTACTTATGCCACATGCAAAATTAAATTTGAAAATGAAAGGAACATTGAACTATGGTATGTAAAATGTATCCTGTATAAGTTTGGATACAGCAACTTCATACTTTTAAACAATATTGTGATGACAGCAATAAAATTTTTAGTGTTGGTTGTTAGTTTTTGGTTGAATTTGATGTCCATACCTTGTCTTAGTGCATCATTTAATACTTGTTGTAGTTCATAAGGGTTAACTTCCATATCCTGAAATAAGTCCAAATGTTGAAATCAAATAAATTGTTAATTGTTGTACATGTAAAACAAGATCTTTTACCTTTATCTATAGCAGTAATTGTCATAGTTTGTACATTATATACTTGATAAATATCTTTAACATTATGAATGAGACTAAACTCAATTGTCTGACGTGTCAACTTATGTATCACAACACCTCTCACTACTTGTATCTGAATCTTGATCAGGCAAATCCCAATGAGAAAATGTTTGTCAGGTCACTAACTGCCACTAATACTAGATTTTCTCCAGGTTTCTCCGTCATCTTACAACTGACTGTCTCAATATAAGTGACAAAATTCAGGCCGGGTGTATAAAACAACATTTCTTCACTAAACTCTAAACAGCAATTAATACATTTTAGTAGAGTGTTTACTTTGTAAAGAAGATGAAACTATATCAGGGGTAGTGTATGTTCAATGCTAAGTGTTATGCAATTAAAAATTAAAGACATAAGTCCTTCATGTGAATAATATAAACTCTGAACCTGCATCATGGCAGGCTGGATAGGAAAGACTCCTTTTTTATGTAATTATTCACTGCAATAAACAAACAACAACTGTAAATTCTGAATCACTGCCTGTAGCTGGTGATGTCTTCATGTAAGTTATCATGGTAATGATACTGACTGACAGGCACAACCACATTTAATCAATCAATATAAATTCAAAGCTTCAAATATATAAGTTTACCTCTCCAGATACTGAATAGAAAAATCTTTTGAATTGCTCTTCTTTGTCATTTTCTGGAGGACCAGGTGTAATAGTAACATCTACTCTCTCTGGTGTTTCATCTGTATTTCTGAAAAACAATTCACATGTTGATGACTTTTACATTATTTCATGTCATGGCTCCTTTAAAATTCAAGCTTATAAGTATAAATATTCCTGTTTGGTTTTACAATCACTAAAAAAGAATTAATAAAAGTTTTAAAATTTTTTGTTAACTATTACATATTTGGCAGTTCACAGTTTCATGATATATCTGAATTAGTAGTGAATTTTATTAACCATTAGAATATTTTAAAGATGTACAGATAAATTTTTATGCAGTACTTAAGTTTGCCATAAATAACAGAAACAAATTTAGCTGGTCTAGCTTATTTGTTACACAGGTAGTCAGAAGTGGATCATACTGTAGTTCTTGCTGTTATACTTACTCAACATTATTTTTGTTTTCAAAGAAGAATCTGAGATAGAAGTCCGCCTCTTCATTTGGATCCCATGTACACGGTACTACCAAATACTCTCCAGGTGGCAGTGTTAATCGTGTAACAACCTCACGAGAATCTATAAAATGTCCACTAGAAGCCACACTTGAATTATTATCAAAATATTCCCTTTTCAATGGCAATGGATAACCCTTTACATTCTACAAAATTATCAAAATTAATCAAATATGTTTTCAGTATATTGATGTGGGGAATGAGAACATAAAAATGCATGCATCTTTAATTTTCAAATTCGAGTGTATAAGCATTCCATTTAAAGATAACATAAATATTTTTTTAAAACTGTATATTTTCATTTATTCCATAATTTCTTTAAATTTTCTAAATGATACATTTAAATGAAAAAGATGCGTTAACTCCTTTCAAAGAATATTAGATATCACTGAATTAGTATTCAGAATTCCGAGTAAATATGCTAAATGTAGAAATACTAAAAGGAATCGGTTTTTTATTCTTACTCTAAATATACTTCACTTCTTTTGGTCATTTATAAAAAATAATTTCTATAAAAAGACTACCTTCTCACTTAAAACCTAGTACCTACCCTATATACAAGAAATCCAATATGTAAATTCTTCTTGCCAGCTTGTTTTATTTTCCGTCTGTCTTTTTGCATCAGTTGAATGATAAACTACAAATACTATCATCATCTTCATCAGAATCTGACAATGTAACTTTATACTGAGGGTTAGTCCAATGACTATCTACAATTAAACAGTCACACACAAATTAATTTAAAATATTTAAATTAAGAATTTCTTCCACAGATCAACAACTTCAAAAGTATGTGTAATTATTGGAAGACCTTCTCTACAAACACCTAAAATTGTTCGATGGAAACAGTCACAAGCAGTTTACCTTTAAAAAATTGTAAATCTCATTGTAACATTTCCTCTCAAAGAAGTTAGAGACATGATGACAGAATGCTCTAAAGTAGCAGCCTGTAGATCACAGTTCCTCTTAAGACCTAGGTTTGAATCCCACTCTGGATACTGTAAATCTCATTGTAACATTTCCTCTCAAAGAAGTTAGAGACATGATGACAGAATGCTCTAAAGCAGTAGCTTGTGGATCACAGTGCCTTTCATCTCCTACATTTGTGTCCCACTCTGGACACAAAAGATTTTACTATAGGAAAATATTTAATGGAGCTTATCAATGGCCTGTGGTTTTTTCCTTGTGCAATAGTTTCCTACACCATCTAAGAACTGTCTTAATATAAGTAGGAAAAAACACCCAAGGATATACTCCAAAACACTAACTTAAATAAATAATCCAAATGAAGTACTGTACTTCACATACCTCTGTGAGTGGGTCTACCACCAGCACTAAATCCTTTAACCCAACGACCATGATATTCTGCTGTGTGCCATTGTTTAGGCATTTCTATTGGTGAATCTGGTGTCAAATTACAGATGTCTAATGTGTCAAAGTTATGAAGAAAATCTCCAAACTCCATCCTACAAACAAACAGTTATTATTTTCATCAATACCTTTTTACACTGCTTAAACAATTAGCCAGAACAACCAGTATGTATAAACATTGATATCTTGAAATGAACTTGCAAACTTAGGAACTCATTACCACCAAGTGGCTAGTGACACAAAAATAGTAACAGCTGTTTCCATAGCTGCCATGGAAAAAATAATTTTAAGGAGGTTTTTAAAATTGATTTGTCAGAGAAAAAAAACTAACATTTAGCTACAGGATAAAAAGTGAAGGATACAGAATATTAAGTGATAGGAAGAAAAAACAAGAGGCCCATGGGCCTTAACGCTCACCTGAGGACATGGCCAACCTGAAGATATATCCAAAATCATTTGCAAAAATACATAAAATATTCTAATATACATTCCTACAAAAAAGTTAATAGTTTTCAAGATAATTAACAATTTGAGTCTTTTTATGCATCTATGACCTTGACCTTTAAACGTAAGACCTTGAATCTTATATCAGAATAATCACCATATCAACTCCTACAATATTCTAATATACATGCCATACAAAAAGTTAATAGTTTCCAAGATAATAAACAATTTCAGTCTTTTTATGCACCTATGACCTTGACCTTTGAATGTATGACCTTGAGCCACATATCAAATGATTGTCAATAAATACCTACATAATTCTAATAAATATACCTTTGCAAAAAGTTAATAGTTTTCAAGATAATTAACAATTTAAGTCTTCTTACGCATCTATGACCTTGACATTCAAACATAAAACCTTGAATCTTATATCATAATGATCACCATATCAATTCCTACAATAATCTGATATACATGCTAATACAAAAAGTTAATAGTTTCCAAGATAATTAACAATTTCAGTCTTTTTATGCACCTATGACCTTGACCTTTGAATGTATGACCTTGAGCCATATATCAAAATGTTCGTCATGTCAATACCTGCAATATTCTAAAATACATGCCTATAAAAAAGTTTATAGTTTTCAAGCTAACGCACAATTTTAGTTTTTTTTAGCAAAAAAATAACATTTCAGGGGCAACAACTCCTACATGCATTATCATACAGTTACAAAACTTTGTACCTTTTTACATTTTGTCCTGCTAAACATTTTAACAATGTTTTAATATTATATATCTCTTATAATTTGGAAGAAAAAAGCCTAAAACTGCACAAATTACAAACTAGGTCATGACCTCGAACTTTGACCTTGACCCCATTTAGAAGGTTATTTCAAGAAAAAGTCAAAACTGAAAACCTCATGTCAATATCTATTTATATAGTCAAGTTATAATAATTTGAAGCCATTTTACAAAATTTTTAAAATTAAACGCAAAAACGCGTGACCTAATTTTACCAAATTTCACGAAATGAACAATTTATAAGCTTAAGACCCTAGAGAAGCCAAATATCACATCAGATTTTTTCTCCCATCATCGGTTTCGGAGAAGATTTTTTAAGTTTTTGGAACCATGGGTCACCTTGACCTAGTTTTGGCAGCCATGACAACGTCACGAACAAATCTGAATTGCACTGGCCCATATATGCATCTGACCATGTTTATTTGAAATCTACCTCATAGTTTCAGAAAAGAAATCGAAAATGTAAAAGTTTATGCCACGGACGCCGACAGACAAATTTTGATCAGAAAAGCTCACTTAAGCCTTCGGCTCAGTTGAGCTAAAAATGCATTGTCAGTCCTAATTTAATAATTACAATTACCAGAATTCACCATCATCTCTAAATACAAGACCCATTTTTTCTCTCTCTGGTTGTGGAATGCTATTCCATTCTCTTGATCTAAACAAACAAGAAAATTTAAATTGAATTACATTAATTATTTAATTACCGTAAACCAATTTTAAGATGTAGCATATGGTCAAACAAATAAAAATTATCAATGTATTGTATTACATGAAGAGATATAAATGTACATTTTTTTACCATATTTGGATTTACTTCCTTGTGAATTGTTGTATACACATCTATATTTGGATTTACTTCCTTGTGAATTGTTGTATACACATCTTTATTTGGATTTACTTCCTTGTGAATTGTTGCATACATGTCTGTCTAAGTTCTTTTCCATTCAGTTTTACTCTCTAATGGATTTTTACATTCTCCTACCTGTTTCTCTCACAGATTGTCACATATGAGTCTCTCCAGTCACTGTTCATTTCACTCTACTCCCTAATAGATTGTCACATATGAGTCTCTCCAGATAGACTGTTACATACCTGTCTCCCCAGGCCCCTTTCCATTCCACTTTGTTACCCCATGGGTTTCTAACTCTAACTAATGTGATAGGTATTTCCCCAGTATCTGACATCAACAATATCTGTAAAGTACATGTATTTATATTAACCAAATTATAATATATGACATATTGAAGGGGAGTTCTCGATGTATTATAAAGCTGAAGTTTAACTTACTTCTATATTTCAATTATTATTAATCATCGTTAACATGCCAAGTATCCTGGAAAATACATCTTTTCCATTCACTTGTATCGCAAAATATTATAAGTTTGGTTAAATAACAGATGCTTCTTATTTTCAATTGTTGGGTCTGATTTAGTGAAGATCATAAAATAAATCATTCTATGTATGGTTTTATCGCTCTTCCAAATAAAATATAGACTGAGGTAGCATAAAACCAAATTAAATTCTATTTTTATTAGTGAGACAGGAAATAAAATATAAAACCTGTGTAATGTGGCATGAGTAAATACTTACCTCCCTTAAATCTGTGATACTATAAGCATGTCCAGCCACAAGTCCACTTGGTAATATACTCTCAGCCCCTGGATGACCTTTTACTGACTGAAAAAACATGCATATTTATTTTGTTTTGTTAAAATAATTTTGTTAAAGAAGTAAAATAATTAAGAAAATGCAAAATCAACCAATTACTCAATCAAAACTCATACAAATACATATTTCAATAAATCTGAATTATCTATTTAATACAAAAATTCTTTTGTGAATATCTGTTCTAAAACAAACCATCTGCAGTTTTTTATTTCTTCAAAATTTGTAAAATTTTCAAAAAGAAAACTTGAATTAAAAGTTGAATTATATAATTTTTTCTCCAGATACCTATATTTAATTGTAATTGGACTTACGTTTATTCCACAGCCAATCAAAGACTGTCTATCTAATGCTTTAAATAAAATGTTGACAATATTTCTGGGAACATTTGCCTGTGGTCCTCGCAGTGTGTAGTTCTCTGTTAAACCACCACAGAAATCAGTTAATGCATCACCAATATTTCCAGATTTTAATGCTTCATATGATCCATATAATCTATATCAAAATATAACAATTATCAATGTCCATCAATAATCTATACAACTTTCAAACAATTATATAATGTATTATTTTTATTGCTCAAAAACCAATGTACTTTTTGTATACTTTGTATAATTTATGATCGCAGCTGAGTATATATTTATACATCTTCCTGGTTTATCATTCTTATTTAAAAGGTTGTTTTTATATAAATGGTAAGAAAAAAGTTACCAGATATGATTTACTACTGGTAAAGTTATATTTTATATTGTCACAAATTTAATCAATGATTACATCATATACTAGTAAGCAACAAGAGCACCACTGAGCGTAGCATTATACGCCCGTGTTATATTGATCGAGTAGTACTATTTACTAGTGTGGCGACACCTTTAGGGGTTTCGCGGGAAAGAATGGAACAATCTAGAGGATTTCTATCAGTAGAGCTCATCCACAGAACTTGCCACTCAAAAGTTTGACACAGACCTAACGGATAAGTGCCAAACCTACCAATAATTTGGTAAAGAATTGGTTACTTTAATATGGGTACGAATTCAAAACGGTACGTTAAATTGTTTTTGGATGATAGCGCCGACTTTAAACAGTTATTGTGGATTTTATGTAAAAGATAGAAAAAATATAAAAATACCGTCTTTTCCGTCAGATCTTAAACATTTTTCGGTCAATGGACGACTTTTTCGTACAATGAACTGTTATTGAACAGGAGTGCGTTAAACGTAATTGTTTTTTGGAAAAATTCATTTTTTGCATGTTTGACCCCAAAATTAAGTATGATATCGATTTTTCCCAAAAATTTCACCAAGTTAGATAGCTAGATCGCATTAGACTCCATAACCTCAGAAATTTTTAGCAAAATCTATCGAGGAGTTTTCAAGGTCCCCAAGATGCAAATATATGCTGCTAAAAAGGAGAAAGTTGTCACCTTTATCATTTCACATCCAGAGGATGTTCTGAATGAATTCGTCACTAATCCTCTAGATTGTTCCATTCTTTACTGAGAAGTATAAGTACAACTAAGATAGATGTATGTAAAAATATATTGCTAAATGGATAGTGGTAGACTGCTATATAATTCATATTCATTTCCAGGAAGGAAGAAGTTTAAAATATAATGTTAGGTCATGGCAGTGTTTTCATGTGTTAAGCATTGCATGCAGTAAGATTTTAGGAAACAAATACATTTTTTGTCTGAAATGTTTTGAGAACCTTTTTTTTAACCAACCTGAAATAATTTATATCTATAAAGCTTAATTATAATTTGAACTGTTGTCGTGATCTGTGCAGTATGATAAAAAGGGGTTTTAAGTTAAAAAAGGGGCATAACTCCTCCAAAAATAATCTGAAAAAGTTGTAATTCAAACTTGCACCAGATAATAACATCGTAAATGTGTATACCAAATTTCATTTGAATCCATGAATAGTTGTAGGCTCTGATGATCGGAAACCACATGGTCATACATACAAAAATTTCTAAGTTAAAAAAGGGGCATAACTCCTCCAAAAATAATCCGAAAAAGTTGTAATTCGAACTTGCACAAGGTATAACCATGGTAAAGCTGTATACCAAATTTCATTTGAATCCATAAATGTTTGTGGTCTCTATTGAACGGAATACAAATTGTTAACAGACGCCCGCCCGCCCACCCGGACAGACAGCACCGTAACATAATACGTCCCGTCATATGACGGGCGTATAAAAATGGTTACAATGGGCAAAATTTCACCTAATTGTATGGATAGGAATTGTTATATCAGAAAGATGATAGAGAAATAGCCTGGCTTTCTGATTCTGATAAATAACAAATTATACAACCCTTCCTGTCCCAATAAAAATGAATGATTTTAATATTTTTTACTATCATCTTATAACTTACTTGGCATATGCTTTTTCCAAAAGTGCTGCCCAGAATTCATTCCTCTGATGTGATTGGACAAATATCAAGTTACCCCGCTCTGTTGGCAATCTATCATCAATAATGATTTCTTCCCATTTTCCAAAATGCCAAAAATTAAATCGAAATATCCCAGCATAGGAGCCATCTTGAAATCCTTGATCTGCTGGTACTACACGTCGGAATAATTCACGATGATCAGGGCCAGACAAACATGCTATGGCAGATACAACCCAACAATCACCTTAATTGATACAAAGATTTAAAAATATATTTAGTATTCATTTTCATTGCACAAACAATCTAGCAATAATGATAAATAGATAACAATTTGTTTTTGAAATGATGGTGAGGAAAACCTAATTTATTTCACAATACAGTGCTCTCCTTATAAAAAGAAGGTCATGTTAGATACCTGTACAGGTCAAATCAGCATCGACTTCAAAAAATAACAAGAGGCCCATGGGCCTTAACACTCACCTGAAGATACGTCCAATATTGTTTGCAAAGTGCAATAGACAATATATTGAGTACAGAAACTTGAAAAGTTTTCTCAAGTTTAGAATTCCCACAAAACTTAATCAGAAATATATCCACTCACATTTCATTTTTATATAAGTAGCTTATATAATATGCATGAAGTAACTGTAGTGCAATGAATAATTTCCAAATCATTAATAAATTTCAGTATACTTATGCAGCTATGTCCTTGACCTTTGAACATATATGACCTCGAACCATATATGATTGTCATGTCAATAACTACAATATTCCAATATACATGCCTATGCATGAAATTAATAGCTTTCAAGATAATTAATAATTTTAGTATTCCTATGTTGAAATGACCTTAACCTTTGAACATAAATATATCAAAATGATCGCCATGTTAATACCTACAATATTCTAATATACAAGCCTATAAAAAAGTTAATAGTTTTCAAGATAATTAGCAATTTGAGTCATCTTCTGCAGCTGTGACCTTGACCTTTCAACATATGACCTTGACCAATATATCAGAATGATCATCATGTCAATATCTAAAATATTCTAATATACATGCCTATACAAAAAGTTAATAGTTTTCAAGATAAATAGCAATTTAAGTCTTATTTTGCAGCTGTGACCTTGACCTTTCTACATATGACCTTGAACCATATATCAAAATGATCACTGTCACAACACCTACAATATTCTAATATACATGCCTATACAAAAAGTTAATAGTTTCCAAGATAATTAGCAATTTAAGTCTTCTTATGCACCTGTGACCTTGATCTTTTAACATATGACCTTGTACCAAATATCAAATTGATCGTCATGTCAATACCTACAATATTCTAATATACATGCCTATACAAAAAGTTCAGTTTTCAAGATAATTAGCAATTTAAGTCTTCTTTTGCAGCTGTGACCTTGACTTTTGATCATATGACCTTGAACCATATATCAAAATGATCGTTGTCACAATACCTACAATATTCTAATATACATGCCTATACAAAAAGATTAAAGTTTTCAAGCTAATGCACAATTTTAAAAAATAACATTTCAGGGGCAACAACTCCTACATGGTTTATCATATAGTTACGAAACTTGGTAATTTTTTAAATTTTGTCATGCTGAACATTTTAACAATGTTTTGATTTCATATATCTCTTAATATTTGCAAGAAAATTGCCTAAAACTGCATAAATCACAAATTAGGTAATGACCTTGATTTGTGACCTTGACCCTTTTTTAAAGGTCATTTCAAGAAAAAGTCAAAACTGAAAACCTCATGTCAT
Organism: Tegillarca granosa; assembly: GCA_029721355.1. Taxonomy (NCBI): domain Eukaryota; kingdom Metazoa; phylum Mollusca; class Bivalvia; order Arcoida; family Arcidae; genus Tegillarca; species Tegillarca granosa. The sequence goes on from CM056595.1 coordinate 48,645,689, forward strand.
TATCTGTTCAAATAGACAAGTTATAACAATTTGAAGCCATTTTACAAAATTTTTAAAATTAAACGCAAAAACGCGTAACCCATTTTTCGACCAAATTTCACGAAATGAACAGACTATAGGCTTAAGACCCTAGAAAAGCCAAATATCACATCAGATTTTTTCTCCCATCATAGGTTTCAGAGAAGAAGATTTTTTAAGTTTTTGGACCCCTAGGTCACCTTGATCCTAGTTTTGATAGCCATGGCAACGTCATGAACAAATCTGAATTGCACCAGCCCATACATGCTTCTGACCAAGTATCATTGAAATCTGTCCAGCAGTTTTGGAGGAGAAGTCGAAAATAGGTGTGAACGACGCACGCAGGCACATACACACGCCGCACAATGCCATAGGCTTACATGACCTTTCGGTCAGGTAAGCTAAAAATTAATAGTTTTCAAGATAATTAGCAATTTAAGTCTTCTTTTGCAGCTGTGAGCTTGACCTTTCAACATATGACCTTGAACCATATATCAAAATGATCGTCATGTCAATGCCTACAATATTCCAATATACATGCCTATACAAAAAGTAGATAATTAGCAATTTGTCTTCTTTTGCAGCTGTGACTTTGACCTTTCAACATATGACCTTGACCAATGTATCAGAATGATCGTCATGTCAATATCTAAAATATTCCAATATACATGCCTATACAAAAAGTTTATTTAGTTTTCAAGATAATTAGCAATTTAAGTCTTCTTTTGCAGCTGTGACCTTGACCTTTCAACATATGACCTTGAACCATATATCAAAATGATCATTGTCACAACACCTACAATATTCTTATATACATGCCTATACAAAAAGTTAATAGTTTCCAAGATAATTAGCAATTTAAATCTTTTTTTGCAGCTATGACCTGATCTTTGAACATATGACCTTGTACCATATATCAAAATGATTAGTCGCAATATCTACAATATTCTAATATACATGCCTATACAAAAAGTTAAGTAGTTTTCAAGATAATTAGCAATTTAAGTCTTCTTTTGCAGCTGTTACTTTGACCTTTCAACATATGACCTTGATCCATATATCAAAATGATCGTCATTTCAATACCTTCAATATTCTAAAATACGTGCCTTTACAAAAAGTTAATAGTTTTCAAGATATAGTGACAAAGATATAATTTTTAGCAATTTCCCTACTCAGTGCCTTACAATTTCCCCTTTTTAAGCCCCATGGCTACCATTTGTGCAAATCTGAAAATAGATGTCCTAGGGATGTTATAATGAAATAACTAAGGTATATCTCTTGTTAATTCAGAGGAGAAGATTTTTAAAGTTTTTCACTATTTCCCCCCTTTATGGGGCCCCAAGGGGACATAACTCCTTCATTTTGCAAATCTGAAAGGGCTTCACCCAGGCATGATGGTTACCAAGTTTCATTAAATTTGGCCCAGTAGTTTTGGAGGAGAAGATTAAAATGTAAAAAGTTTACACACGACGCACGACGCACGACGGACAAAGATGGATAGCAATAGCTTCATCTGAGCTTTCGGGTCAGGTGAGCTAAAAAGTGACTGTTCTTTTGCAAACTCACAGCATTCAAAAATGAATGTAACTTGGCCCTTCAGGCTTTAGGTAAAGTTGGTGTTATGTGTCAGAGTAAAATAAACTTAGCAGTCCTCACAGTCCTCTATATTACAAAACCCAAGATATTAACTTCATGTATAGCTTGTTGATGAAATAATCTTGTCTCAGATGTAAGTCAGTCAGTCATTGTACATTCATGATGGGCAGTATACGGCAGAAACAAACATCAGCTTTGTAGACAGAGTAATTTTTCTGGTAGTGATATAAAGAATTTAATGTAAGAAACAAAACTGATTCTGATCAGACATATTGATAAATTTACCTAATTCTCCCTGAATAGCATCAAATCTAGAACTATTGTCATGGATAAATACTGGTCTTTGACGATGATAACTAGCTATTTCCTGTAATATATATAGACAAAATTATAACTCATCTAAAGTCTATCAAACTATTTAAAGCGATTTTTATCACACACATCTAAAAGTCAGTTGTATATAAGTGCCATGGTTAACAAAGGGACTTAAGATTTTGTGTTTTAAAGAATATGTTTATGAATGTTTGAACTGAAAATATCAACATCACAAGAGCTGAATTCATTGTCAAAAAAGTTTAACTATTGACCTAAAATGATAAAAAATTAAGGCCTTTTCAAAATCTGGTACATTTTGAATTACCAGTAAAATAATGCTGAGGGTTAATTTTATTGTCTGGTTTGTTAAACAATTAACCTAAAATGACAAAAATAATAAGGTTTTTACAAAATCTGGTATATTTTGAATTTAAAATACCACATCATAAGGGTTTAATTTATTGTCTGGTTGTTTTAACTATTAACCTAAAATGACAGAATAAGGTTTTTGCAAATTCTGACATATTTTGAATTTTACCCACTTCTTAATCTCATGTTTGTAATACATGTACATGATTTATGATTTTTATTCATGCCAGGAGCTAGAGAAGAGTTGCACTAGGAATTTATATAAAGATTTATATTTAATGATATCAAATTTATAAAGTATATATAATTGTAAACAATCGCATGTTACATGTATTTTACGAACAAATACAGGATTTACAGAGTAATCAGATGATCTGATATGTTAAGAAATAACACAAGTCCGTGCTTGGAAAGACAAAATATTTTTGAATTAGATCAATTACCTACCTATATAAATGTATAATTTACAATGCCTTTATTGATGTTGAACATGCTTTAACTGTAAAGAATTTCAAATAGCTTCAAATTTTGCTGACAAAAATTTATTAAAATTTCGAAAAAAAAAATCAAAGTAACAATTAGAACAATTCAAAGATACTGGTCTGTAATCAATAAATGACCAAACATACTAAAATAAGTACATGTCAAATTTTTAGCACATTTTAAGCCAAGAAAATATATTTATATACAAACAATGTTAATAAAATAGGCTAATCAGGATTAGTGGGGTAAAAAAAATCTTCACTAATTATAATGATCACAAATAAAGTTTAATGTAACATTAAATAAAGAATAGAATTTACAGATGTTTGATGATTTTAAAATATTTAATTCATGTACTGGTTGGCTAGTTCCTTATTCTACTGACACTGACATGTTATACTAATATCTCAATAAAGGATACCGTATAAGTATAAAATATCTTATATATAACATACCAGGTGGGCGTTAACCATACATTGACAATGTAAAAATTCTCTTAGCTATTGACATACCTCACATTTTGATCTAACAGTGCAGAAAGCTATGAACAATAGATTTGATTTCTATCTGTTTTATTGTATGTAAACATAAATGCACATTTAGGAACTCCAGGTATATAGGCCTCGGGCTCTTAAAATATACTCCTATTGTCAAAAAGTCAATACATATTACACCACTATAGATAAGATCACAAATGTTCAGGGTTATCCTCTCAAAATATTTATATCTTATGTATACTAAAAATCTTTATAAGATTACCTTTTAAAATTAATCTATTACCAGTTCTAAACCCAAAAGTAACAATTATTACAGTCCAATGTAAATATGTTACGGAAAATCTTTTTGAATTTAAAATTCAAACTTTTTATGAATTTTGTAAAGTAAAGACATATATTATTATTATATGGTAACAGGATGGGTATTAGGTAGACACCTTGTTGAATACCCCTCCAACAAATACTGACTGACACTTATACAATGACTTATTGAAATTTTAGAAGAAATGCATTTAAAAAAAACCCAACTATTTTAGACGCATTTATACTTTAAAATGACAGGATAAAATTAAAACATCGAAGTTGTTTTTAAGCTTACAAATATTTTAAGTTATCATATATCTAGAGATGGGACAAATAGCTAACAACCAATTCTTAACCTGGTCAATAGCTTATGTGTTACTACGTGTTACCAGGTCAATGTAACCTTGTAAAAGAAACTTGTATTAATGAATTCTGGTGATGAAAAGTCAGTAATAATAATTAATGCAGTATATAAAGTTTCTGAGGTGCCAAAAAAAAAAAAAAAAAAAAAAAAAAAAAAAAAAAAAAAAAAAAAATGCTACACAAGAAATGGTACTTTTTTATATATTAACCCAATGCATTTTCTATATATATATACATATGCAATTTCAAAATGTTATTTTTTAATTGATAAATTAGTTACATCATTGGAAATACTATTATCCAATAAAACATGCATAATTTCTAAAGCAAAGAATTTTTATTATGCAGACATTTGCTTAAAAGGTTGAAATACCACATGTACCATTTTTCATTTCTGTATGGTATGTTTATCTCTCTGACTATTTTAACAAAATAAAGATAATTTGCTTGGATGTGGCATCCATACCTGAGTAAATTCAGTAATGACATTACTCATTACCATGACATCCATATTTTAAAGGATGTAATTACTGGTATAATTATTAAACTTCACGAGTTGTACAAATGTTATAATGAAGTTAAAATCTTTATATGAAGTCAATGATTATACAAAATAATTCTAATTAAATTGTAGTAATATTGTTGAGATGTTCATGTTAAACCTGAATTGTTTTATTTGAAAAATTTAGAGTATCAGGCTTTTCCTCAAATTTTTTAAATTTAAAAACAGATGTCCCCTTTACTATGATTTTTTTTTAAAAACACATACAATACTGTTTTTTGTTTCTTTGGGATAGTTGTCTGGGTGGGGTTCAAGCTAACACTTTGAGAACTTATAATAATATACATGTATATAAATATCTTGAATGTTTAAGATTTTCATTGCTTTTAACAATCAACTACATTGAAAATCAGATCATTAAAGAATTTCTTTCAGATTTTTCATTTAACTGAGACTGAGCTAGCATGTACACAGGACTTATGAGGGACTCTTAGAATAAAAACACAGGTTTTTGTATGACAAAAAACAAACTCTTCTGGATGCAGATTGTTTTTGTAAAAGTCACAATAACCATATTTTTTTTTTAGCTATATCTGAGAACAAACCATTATTAGATCCTCATTCTCAAATTCAATGTGCTAGCTCTGTGTAACAATATATACTTCTATATATAAGTGAAGGAGCAATAGAGTATATTTATAAATATGTATATAATATATAAGATTTAATGATTACTTTACATTCCAAGATTATTAGCCGGTCAGTGAGAAGATAATCCATTCTTATGTACATACTGGCCTAATTCAAGTATTACTCTAATACCAAAAACAAACAGCCATATAAAATATGGCAAGTCTCTGGGACAATAAAAAGCACTTCCACTCACAGATAGAATACAAAAGTTGTAAATAATATCACAAATCTAATAAACATTCTATACATGTAAGTGTAGTTGGTGTTTGTATATATAAATATGTGTGTACCATACATCAATGTGTTCATCTACATGTACTTTTTGTATAATATTATATAAATTATATGTGTATCTGGCACCTGCAGTGACATATCATACACCCATTATGCTGCTGGGGATACAAAGTGTTTGTACTGTGTAAACTGCATACTACTGCACATTAGTAAATTTGTACACAATGGACTGATAATGCATTATCATGCACCATGTGCCCCATTTTTTAATAGACTTTTAAAGTCTTTTTTGTGCATTTTGACTTATTCAACTTCAAATATGGACACCTTAAGCCCTGTTATCAATTGGCATACGAGCCCTTTACAACACTTTCCGATCAGAATATTTTAGCCTTGCATGAGTATAGGAAGCAGGATGTCTCTTATTTGTTGCATGCTTTTGAGTGGTTGCATCAAGTCTCCTCATGATAGTGGGCATACACACTATTCAGACGCAACCAAATGTGATTCAAATTATGCCAATGCAACGCATGAACATTAGTACCAACATCTTGCAACATTTTATGTACTCCCAAAAGTGATGCATGATTTAAAAGTTGTAAGATAAATTGCAGCTGTCTATGTGTGTTTTGCAACCATGAGAATGTTGCTCAATGTGTCTCATGCAATCTTGATACGTTTAGTATCATTGCATGATTTATCAGCTTGATTTTGCCCTGTATAAGCATCTCTGTTTCAGACCACAATTGACCATTGATGCTGCTGCATCAATACCTCCTTGCTGTCAGATGGGTTTGCTGAATCTCTGAGCACAATTCCAAGAATTCCAGCAAAGACATATGGGCATGCAAGGGGTTGCTTATTTATTGTTGACAAAAATATGAATGAAAAAGAAAATTTTGGTGGGTCAAGCCTTGAAAAGCATCAAAACAAGCAGTATATATACTCCCTCTGACTAGTACAAGCATTTGTACCATGGAAAACATGATTGCACGAGTGCCACATGTCTGATCCCATTGGTGCATGTTCTATATTCTGATCACCTGATTACTCGTGCAATTCTATCGCATTATCTTACAACACTCGCTTTCATTGTACAACAGTCAAATATAGATGCAAGACTTATTACAAGATTTAATGCGTTTTCATCATATAAAGGTTGCTTTAGATTTTTCGAAAAAAAGTATGAATACTTTTTCATATGTGATTATTTTGCAACAGTTTATAATCCAAATAAAAATTTATCGGTTGCATGAATATTTTTCCGCTTCTGAATGTGCACAAATTGTGAAAGCCCAATAATGAAAATCATAATTTAAGAGCTTCTGGATCAGTTCAAGTAAGGGGACTGACCAGTGTACATGTAATACCGGTATACCCTGGTCCCATATATTTGTATATATATATATATATATATATATATATATATATATATATATATATATATATATATATATAAAAGAAAAAAAAAATTATTTCCATATGATATAAAAACATCTATACAAAATATATTACTATAATGACACTGAAATGGGTTTAAATACAATGATTTTCTTTTTTTTCATTGTTGTCCAACACTATTAAGATGTCAAATGCAATAATTTTTATTGGGATACTTCTTTATAATTTTGATTAACATTGCATCAGCAATTTTTCTGCTATCAATCAACGAGAGTAAGGTTAAAAATATTTGTTGATGTATTATTAAGTTTGTGTATGTGTGAGATGTGTATGTGTATGGTTTAATTGTACTAGCGCAGACTCTGGTGACTTTTTCATTCAGGTGTTAGCTCCTATCACTTATGCCACAGACAAGCATACCACTTCCCAAGTCACATTATCCTGACACTCATTGAACCAATCAATACTTTATCTTCTTACTGCCAAGCAACAGGAGAAGAAGCAGTATTTCAAATTTATCTCAAATTTTAAAGTCATATGTATGACCTGACCAGGGTTCAAACCCCCTTACCTCTCACTCTTGAGGCAGGTGTTCTACCCCTGAGTCAACAAGGTGATGCCAGTTTTAATTGGGATATTGAATCACATGTAGTGTGGAATCTCACATTTACTGGTAATCTCAAAAAAAACAAAAAAAAAATAAATAAATAAAAACAGGTGCCTGTAATGTCTAACACTAATGAAGAAAGAAGGCACACAAATAAATATTCAGATTTAAATTGGTGCCCTTAACATCTAACATCGTTGGACAACACCACATATAAATATACCATTCAAAATGGGTTCCTGTTCAATGTTGGATCAAATGACACCTACTGGTAAATATAAACCCCAATAAAAATGTTTCTGTGGCAACATACATTGTTGGACAAACTCTTACTGGAGCCATGCACTTTATACTATCAATCAATCACTGCAGTAGCTCAGTTGGTTTAACACTTATTCTTAACTCAGATGTTAAGCATGCATACAATTTTCCATTCCTGGTTTGTTGGGACCAAGATTAAATTGGTTGATAACTGTTTCTTTTGACAAGCACAATGTGTTTTCACAGAAATAAAAGTCATTTGATCTTTGCTTTTACACAGATATAAAAGTCACTTTATACACCTATATAAAAGTTGCTAGATCTTTGCTTTTACAGATATGAAAGTCACTAGATCTTTGCTATTACACTGTTATGAAAATCATTGGGTTTTTGCCTTTACAAACAAGTAAAGTCATTAGATCTTTGAATTTACACAGATATAAAAGTCACTGAACCCTTTACTGTAGAAAATAGCCAATGCCACAAAAGATGTAGCACCTAGTTAAAGTTGCATGGTTATAAATACCGGTACATTGCATAGGTTTTTTTCAGGTACAGCTGCAGTGACATCTCAATATACCGGTAAGTAAAATTATCTTGACATAACACCCCACACTCGCCTATTCATTACTTGTACTGCCAGCCACTGAGTTTATTACAGTCAATTATACAAAAAAAACATTTTCACTTTCTTCATACTAGAACTTTGTAACAAGAAATTGTCCTGTGCATCAGAGATTACCTTTAATAGAATATCCAGACATGGAGTTAATTGTTGTTGCTTTGGGATGTAACATTTTTTAACAAAAAAAAAAAAAAGGGGGGGGGGCAAATAACAGGCCATTTCGCACTTACAATGAACATGTCACAAAGAACATCACTCCATATGTAAACATGTCCATTTTCAACAAGTAAAATAATCAGTCACAACATTTTCTTTTCTGACATGTATATAAAGGTAATCACAAATTTACATATCAATTTCTAGTTATGACCTGGCTTAAGTAAGTAAACAATATCAAACATTATTCAAGTTTATTACTGTTTGTGTCACTGTGTTTGTGACAGTTAATTATGGAAAACTTTCATAGAAAATGCAAATAACTTGAATTAACAGTGGCGTAGCTGCATTTACGTCAAAACGCACGTGCGTACACATTAAAATGACAAAAAAAAAAAAAAAAAAAAAAAACAAAAACAAAAACTGATAGCAATAAAATTGTTTGGGTAGGAGCATTTCAAGTGGGTCGACGGCAAACAAAGTTAATTTTATTTTAGGCCTAATAAGTATTTTTGAGTAATTACACACATGTGCTGTTAATTTTCTGGATAACCATGTGTTGTACTGTCTGTCATTAGATTTGATAATAAAGACAGAAACCAGCAATATTACGTTTATGTTTTTTATGCTATCTGTACATTCCCATTTCCTTTAAACTCCTGAGCTTCCGGGGGGCTTCGCCCCTTGGCCCCCGACCAGGGCGCTGCCCTGGACCTGCTGGGGACCTTTTAAAGCGGTCCCCAGACCCCTCGCCGGGAGTACACATTTATTTTACTTAGCTACGCCACTGATTAAATTTGTTATTTTCACTTACATGAGTCTAGTCAAACTAATAATTGTTATACACATTCACAATTACCATAAAATGTTTCTGTAGAAAGGAAACTGTCACTGCTACAGAGATTTTACATGTAAAAAAGGTTGATGTTTACACCAAGTCTTGCAGTATCTTTTTGGTGACAAATTGTTTTACAACATGTAAAATCCTTTAAGTTTCTTTTCTACAGAAACATTTCATGGTAATCTAGGATGTGCATAGATATTTCCAGTTAAGATTAGACTCAAGTAAGCCAAAAATACCTAACTTAATTCAAGTTATTTGGATTTTCTATGAAAATTTTAAAAATTCAATGTTACAAACTAAGTTACACAAACAGTAGATTTTCTATGACAATTGTGCATAATTCACTGTCATAAATAAAGTGACTTTAGTAGAAGACGGGACTTTTTGTTACTTTATGCTAGAATGCTGACTTTAATAGTAATCCAAAAAACATGTTAATTTGAAATGGACATTAAAGTGGGTCATCTATTTAAAGTTTGGTTAAGGTGTTGGTAAGTATCAGTGAATATAATTACCGCAGGTCTTTTCCAATCCAATCTGAAGGGTGGAGATCTGCTGAAGTAAACTGAAGCATCCTGAGCCAAAAATTCTGGATCCTCGAACAAAATACCACGACGAAGTAAATCTGATCTTAAATTATCAAAACTACTAGTTCCTCTGTGATGTCGACTATGGGATTCAGTTTCTCTAAATGGCCTGACACTATTTACTGCAGTTGTCATTAAGTTCATAGATCTGTCCATGGCTTGTCCATTTTTGAAACCCGAATGGTTCTGGATTGCATGCTGAACATGGGGATCATAACCTGGTGAATTGCCAGGTGATTTCTGTCGCTGATAGCCAGTATTTGAATATCGTGCCTGGTTCTGAAACGCCATTCTTGCAGTTTTACATAATATCAAACACTATCACTAATTTATTTGTCCTTTCCTTTAAGTATACACCGCAAAACAATCGTGTGAAACCATGCAACATGTAATGTTTTGATTAGATCTGTCAAAAACGAACACACGCGGTGTGCCCCTCCAACATATCCAGATTTCAATGTGTTCTCAATAACGATTGGATAAAAATGGATTAGTCCATTCCCACGGAGGTTAAAGGTTAGAAGCATACGATTTACCGTATCCCAAGGCTGATATTTAAATATAACAAGTTATAGCTTTCCAAACATCGTTTTATTTATAAGGTATATAACATGTTTGAAGCATTCAATATCAAAAAAAAAAAAAAAAAAAAAAAAAAAAAAAAAAAAAAAAAAAAAAAAAGTTTGGTTAAAATTCGATAAAACCTTTTTTGGTTTTCAACATGATATCTATCTTTGTGCTGTATATTTTCCACCAGTAAGCTAATTATATTATGATAATGATTTGTATAACTTAGAGTCAGAAATATCCTCTCTTGAGAGAGTCAAATAGTTTTAGTGGGTGATTTTAATTGTCGCGTTGCATCCAAATCAGACTTTATTGAAAATGATGATCAGAACAATCACTTAGTAGACTTCTTACCTTCGAATTATATTCCTGATAAACATTTACTGGCAATAATATGGATACTGAGTACTCAAGGGAGATTATTGCTTGATCTGTGCGTTTCTGCTTCACTCAGAATAGTAAATGGTAGATTTTTTGGAGATTTCTTGGGTAACTACACACTGTATAATAGTAAGGGTTGTAGTGTTGTTGATTATCGCGGCTGTCATTAGTTCAAGCTTACTTTCCTCTGTAGAATATTTTACTGTTTTCGAGCCTTGCTGTTTATAGGCTGACCATGTACAAATAGCCATTTATTTAAAATGTGAAAGGCAAACAGTTACAACTAATGTGCCTTTGAATAACTTTTCCTCTTATAAATGGTTTGAGAATTCTAGAGCTAAGCTAAACATAACACTTCAGGAAGGTTCTTTTCAAAATTATATGTATACTTATTTAAACGAAAACTATAATTTAGATATAGCCGGAATAAATTATGCTTGTGTCATATTATAAATTTATGAATTTTCTGAATGAAATATTCAAAAATTTAAAATATGACACTTGTACTCGTCTGTAAGATTTATATACATCTTTGTCACAAAAATGCATGAAACTAATTTTTCATACAAAAGTGAAGAAAAAAAACGCCACAGAAAAGCAATGTGGTCAGATAGAGAGTTCCTGGAATATGGAAAAGTAGTAAAAAACTTAAGTAAAAAGGTCAAACAGTTTCCATGTAATAAGAAACTTCGACATGAATATCCACATCCTGCCAAACAATTAAGAAAATTGAAAAAGAAAAAAGATTTTATTTAGACAATCTTTAATACAGCAAACTGCATCATGCCCTTACTCAGATAATAAAAAATTATGGTCATTGATGAAATCCCCGAACAAGACAAGAAAAAGAAGAACTGTTTGACATTTAAAATCTTGCGAATCATTTTCAAAATCAAGGTCAACCTGATAATTATTGCAAATATTTTTCCGACAAGGTAACTTCTTCTCTTTCGTCTCTAGAGGACACGATAAACTATAGACACGATAAACGGATAGAGAGATTACTATATCTGAATTAAATGTGTATTAAAAAATTAAATCTGGGAAAAGTGTTGGACCAGATGCAATATCATATTAAATTATCAAATATAGCAGTCATATAATGCTACCATGCCTAAAAAAGTATTATAATCTTATTCTCTTAGGAGGTTACATACCAAATGAATGGGAAAAATGTTTCATGGTTCCTATATATAGATCAGGTAATCCTTTGGATGCCAATAATTACAGAGGCATATCTTTAAACAGTTGCTTATTTCAAATATTTAGTGCAGTACTAAATAACAGATTTACAACTTAAATAGAAAATCAATTTAGTGCTTTTCAGTTTGGATTTCGTAAGAATAGCCGAACAACAGACAACCTCTTCATTTTAAAATCATTAATAAATAAATAAATATGTGAACCACAACAAGAAAAAAATTTAAGCTTGCTTTATTGACCTCAGAAAAGCTTTTGATTCTGTTTGGAGAGAGGGTTTATTGTATAAAATACTAACACAGACTGACATAGGAAAAAAACTATATTTTGTTATTAAGAGAATATATCAGAAAACTATAGTTGCTTTAAAAACAAATAATCCATATTCTAATTTTTTCTCAGTTGATCGAGGTGTAAGGCAAGGTGATAGTTTTAGTCCTTCATTGTTTAACTTCTTTACTAACGACATTCATGATAACTTTGAACTAAATGACCCACTGACTTTTCTTAACTCTAAAATCGGAAGTCTATCATTTGCAGACGATCTTGTTATTCTCTCTGAAACACCTGAAGGACTACAAAAATCTCTGGATAATATTAATCAGTATACTCATAAATGGCAACTATCTATTAATTTAAACAAAACTAAAGTTATTGTATTCCAACAATTTAATAAAATCATAGATACACCATTTTACATAAACAACAAATGCATTGAAAATGTTAAACAATACAAATATCTTGGCAATATCATTAATTCTGCAGGGTCATTTATCCCATCTTCTAAAGAACTCTCTAAAAAGGTATGAAAGCTCTTTATTCAGTACACAAACATACTAGTAATGCTGAGAATCTTCCAAAAGACACTATAGACACCTTACCGTTAGAAAAAAATAATCTTAAATTTAGTAAAACTATACTAGGCACTAGCAAAACTTCATGTAATTTTGCATTCAGAGCAGAACTAGGACAGTATCCCATTTTTGGTTTCGTCGTATCACAGGTTGCTTGCTATTTATCAAGAATAAATCAAGATAACATAAATCCACTGGTAAAAGAAGCCTTTAAGTTTATCAAAAGTTCTAGATGAGAATAATACATTCTCTTGGTTTTCATTTGTAAAAGACATTTTTAGTGAAATTTATAAATAACTATCTGAATTTTCCCACCAAACTCAAAATCGTACAATTTCCAGAGATAATGCAACGTTCTTCCCTTGCCAAGGGTCTCTCGTTCTGAGATTTTATAATGTAGCGATGGTAATTAAAGAAATCGAAGATAGAAATGTAAAGAATGGGCTTTTTAAAGTTAAAACAGACGAAAATTATGTCCGGGAAATAGGGATTAACTGATTTTTTTGAATTTTTTGTCCAAGCGCGGGGTAAATTTTTAAAATGGCAACTTTCGTCCCTTGTGTTTTTAGTGTTATTTTTCGGATTTTTTAAAAATTTGAAAAAATGGATTTCAGGTAAAGTTATCGATATGAATGAGCTTGAATCAACTTCGCTTGTAAATAAAATACAAAAATAAATATTCCTTAAAACAAAAATACAAACTGAATCCTGACACCAAGCCCCTGTTGAAATTATCATAAATTTAATCCATGTAATTAAATGTTGCGCCTTATATTACGGATTGTTTAACTGGAACCTCACCCATCAAGCATTTTAATTTTCCATAATATGTTCTACTTAATGCTTTCATTAACGTAACGTTGTAATATTTAAACTGTAAAACAGAAATTAATATAAGTTTTTCCAATGGTAATCTTCACTATCATAGTATTTAATCAATGCCGAATTCGGATAATTATGTTACAGTGTTCTTTTCGCTGACATAGCTGAACAAAATAATTTACTTCAGGTTGTTTAAGACTTATGTCAGTTAAAATTTTTCTAGCTGTGCATCTTTTAAGCTGCATTAAGTTTTCTTGGGAGAAAAATAAAACGGTGCTGATCTAATTAACTGATGTTCCTAATGGAAAATGTTACATTTGGTTCAACGATAAAAGCTCTGCCATGTCACAGTGCTACTTTTGAATTTTTGTAATATAATACAATTCTAAATTGCCACGGCAATTTTGAATTTTTATAAAATAATACAATTAAAAAGTAGCACATGACAGCTGGAATAAATACAGAAATAACAGTAATTTCCCAGCGAGATGTGGGATCTAATTTTAGAACATGGAACATAACCTTACGTCATACGGGTCATTTAAATACAACTTACAAAACGGTGAAATACGATACATTAAAAACAGAACTTCATTGAATTTGTCTTTTGTGACTTAGTAAAGGATAAATAACACCATTGCGAATACATTTGGATACTAATGAGAATTAATACAATTTGTCAATTTTCACCTTCGATTCATTGGAGTCCCCGTACATCCGTGCGCGTGCTCCAAGCTCATAATAATCATTAAACATTGACAACCCCGTTAGAGGATTCCGTTTATTTACAGCTAATAGGAATGAAACTTTAGAAAATGAATCTTCTCGCGGATCGTGATAAAAAGTAATCTTTAAAAAAAAGAAAGAAAGAATGATCGAGTAAAGCTTAGGCTTGGAACATTAAAGAGTTGTGAGGACTATTTCATAAACCAATAACCCCGTTTGAAAATCTGTAACCAGTTTAATTGAGATGTTCATCTAGTCAATCACAATGATGTAACCTACAAGCAGAATGTCCCCTTGCCTAGATTTTCGAAAAAAAAAAAAAAAATATCACACACTGTTATATCCGTTGAAGTTCGCATTTTCTTAGGTCTTAGCACACTGTAATATTTCTACACACAGTACAAATTACCGCTTTGGGTTTTTTCTAGTAGAAAAACAAAGCAAATTGTGGATTCTTTTACGTATACGATCGAAAAAACGCTTCCAGAAACATCATTTCCAATGTATAACATTACCATTTTCGACATGTAAAACTTGGTCTCAAAGTAGCAATAGTTTTCCTTTCTATAGAAATATTGCATACCGGTAATCACGGATGCGAATAGCGACTTTTAGTTGCGACTAGACCGAAATTAGTAAAAAATACAAACTTACAAATCTGTAATCAGTTTGATTGGAGATGTTGATCTAGACAAACACAATGACGTATCGTGTTAAGCATTTAAACAAATTAACCGACATTCAAATAAGTGACTAGACTGCATTTGTAGCAGCAAGTTTCCTTCTACAGAAATATTCAGGCTGTGGTAATCATGGATGCGCAGAGCGATTTTCAGCCTACGACGAGAATCAAGTAGGTGAAAAATATCCAAATAAGTTTATGAAATATCGTACTGATACCCTTGGTTCGAATAAAATCATTTGTATTTGGTAAATTTAACTTGAAAAATTGAATTAAATTAAATAATTGAACAAGTGTAAAAACTAAAGACGGGATATTGAACAAGTGTAAAAACTAAAGACGGGATATTGAACAAGTGTAAAAACTAAAGACGGGATATTGAACAAGTGTAAAAACTAAAGACGGGATATTGAACAAGTGTAAAAACTAAAGACGGGATATTGAACAAGTGTAAAAACTAAAGACGGGATATTGAACAAGTGTAAAAACTTAAGACGGGATATTGAACAAGTGTAAAAACTAAAGACGGGATATTGAACAAGTGTAAAAACTAAAGACGGGATATTGAACAAGTGTAAAAACTAAAGACGGGATATTGAACAAGTGTAAAAACTAAAGACGGGATATTGAACAAGTGTAAAAACTAAAGACGGGATATTGAACAAGTGTAAAAACTTAAGACGGGATATTGAACAAGTGTAAAAACTAAAGACGGGATAATGAACAAGTGTAAAAACTAAAGACGGGATATTGAACAAGTGTAAAAACTAAAGACGGGATATTGAACAAGTGTAAAAACTAAAGACGGGATATTGAACAAGTGTAAAAACTAAAGACGGGATATTGAACAAGTGTAAAAACTAAAGACGGGATATTGAACGCGGAACATTTTCTTATTTTAATTGTCCCATCAGATATAATTAAAATTCTAATTGATTTAACCAGAGACATATATTAATATATGTCTCTGATTTAACAATGTTTAATTATTTTAAAATTCGTTTAATATCAACGGGTTAAAGATTAACTATTTTTGGAGTATTGTCTTTCGGTCAAGTTTGATGATTACCGCTTATTGTTTTACGTGTATTTTTTTTGTATCATGAAATATTAAAAAAAAGAAGAATAAATATCGTAATATACCCTATTCCCAAAGGTTAAAATCCCCTGATCTTCCAACCATAGAGTATAGACGACTCCTCTCAGATATGTTTGAATGCTATAAAATCTTAAATCTAACAGACCTACCAAATAATAAGCTCCTTGACCTATGTGGTGCGTCAAAAACAATGGGTAACGGAAAAAAACTGATCAAAAAAAGGTTCAGAACTAGATTAAGGGGAAATAGTTTTTCAAATAGGGTGATAGTCTCCCCGATTCTGTAGTAGAAGCCCCTAGTCTTAATGCCTTCAAAAGCAGACTAAACAAGCATTGGACTAACCATCCACTAAAATGGGAACCAAGTTGCTATACTAACAGCGAAAGAGAAGCACAACCGGACAGACTGCAAGAAGTTAATTTAATTAATAATGAAGATACGCCGCAAGAAGTCTACTTACAACGGCGTTAACGACAGAAAGATAGTAAGATACAAAGAATGCTGACTAGATACAATACAATACAATACAAAGTTTTATTTAAAGTCGATAAAAAACATAACAAGTTAACATAAGCTCTAATGAGCTTTTGAATCGACTATACAATTAAGACATCAATATATATATATATATATATATATATATATATATATATATATATATATATATATATATATATATATATATATATATATACACAGAAACAAATACACAAATTAGATTAACATAAAACAGTAAGCACACAGTATTAAAATTAAGCACAGTAGATAAAAAGTAGCACAATGAAGCAACTGTTATTAAAATAATATAATGAAATAAAAATGAAGTGAAGCCAGGATGCAAGCATAATCACATCCAAAAGATAAAATAAAGCACTAATAATATAAAAGCATCTTATGTAGCTAGACTAAGCATAAAAGAAATTAAAATAAATTTAAGTTAAAAGAGCCATGCTGAAATTATTAGTTTTGTCTGCATGCCACACAATGGCACGAGCTGCCTGACCACTGGTTTATTAGGCTCTTAAAATGGTTAAGAGATGTATCCAATCTAAAGTGATCTGGAAACTCATTCCACAGCTTGGTACCAGTAAACTGAAAAGAGTTTTGTCCATACCTGGTTGTTTTTACACTAGGTATTTCTGCTCTATTATGGTATCTAAAAGAAAAATGTGATTGTTTAATATTGATAAGATCATGTAAATAGGTTGGGCAATTTTTTGTAACTGTTCTAAAGACTTCGATTGCCATGGTTCTCATTCGCCTGATTTTCAGTGATGGTAATTTTGATTTGTCTAGTAGGTCATCATAAGAACTGACATAGTCTTCATAAATGAAGCGTAAAGCTCTCTCCTGGATTTTTTCAATTTTTTTTTTTTGGGTGTTTTAACCGTGATTAAATTTCTGAGAACTGTTGTGGTAAATCGGGGCCAGTGTTAATGTCATTCTTCACTAAGCCATGATAACTTCAATTCACATCGTTCAACTCTCTTACTCAACATCAGTAAGGAAAAAGGATTTTCTATAAAAGTTTGGCATAATTCACTGTCACAAACAGTGATTCTTTTCTAGAGTTCCAGTGATATATTCAATTTGAAACGAAACGAAGCGAATCCTTTCCGACACCAGATCCCGTTTTCTTTCTTTCTTTCTTTATTGGTTAGAAAAAATATCGAGTTCGGGATATGTGAGTTGTAATAGTATTTGCATATTCATGAATGACATTCCATTTCGTTGACATATGTACCTGCTACCCCTTTCCTTTATATGGCATCGACCATCCAGAAGCGAAATATTGTATGCAGAATCCCAAGGTGTGCATCTGAGGCAATACACTAAAGTGGGTAAGAACTATTTGAAAGCCGAAAGTTTTTATTTGTGTGTATAGATTAAGTAACGAAAATACCTGTTTTGTTAAAGTGATTTACATGTCTTGCACCAGTGCTTTATTTGTTTTCCTTAATTTTACAGGTCATTTACTTGCATTTCAAAGTTACCGGTGCGTAAAGGATCTCGCTGGGATCATATCGCAGGGCAAAGTAATTAGTACAAGGGCGGAAGGCCAAGTTCTGAACACACCTGACCGACAAAATTGAGGATTTATAGCTTTGTAGAAGAATGTCGTATTTCAAAACAACACGCACGGTTAAAACCATTTTTTCTGATGGATCCGGTCAACCTAGAACGGAGACCAAAACTTACACTTATGGAAGTGACGACGGCCCAAATGTGGGATTTTCCACGGATGGCGGAATGCCATCTCAGCTTAAGATCGGATTTGGAAATCGAGGATACAAAATAAGATTAGGTGGTGGCGGTGGTGGAGATAGCCAGGGAGGAGATGGTGGTTACTATCGCCCCACCCTTACGCGATATGACAAACCAACCCAACGCCCACAAGTTGTTGGAAGGTCAACTCGAAAGGAATCCAAAAATCCCTTTAAAGGAGTACTGAACCAGAATTTTGAAGAAATTAAGAAGACTTGTCAGGAACAAGGATGCTTGTTTGAAGATCCAGAGTTTGAAGCCAGTGACTACAGCATCTTCTTCAGCAAATCACCACCCAGACCATTTGAGTGGAAAAGACCACATGTAAGTCTGCATAATTATAATAAAACATTAATGATCTCTTAGTTTGTTGAACAATTATTACAGTAAAACCTACACAGTATATATGTATATGACCATATAAATATTGACATTAAATCACACCATTTGGGGTTTATATTCGCCAGTCCGTTTGTAAACAATATTTCCACACCATAAACGTTAGAGATGTTGCACTGGATATACTGACTACCTTTTGCATGAAGTATGATTTCTCATGTCAAATGTATTTATCAAAATATGTTAATTGCAATAACCTATATATGTATTGAGCAATAAACTGAACTTGAATTTATTTTGATTTTTATAAAATTAGCTTCTGTTTAATAGAGTAACTTGCAGCTAATCTCCAAGGGATGTTGCTGAAGACGATAGCAAAAATTTTCAGGCATTGAAATATTATATTTTCCCCTTTCGAGTAAGCACAAATGATTGGTTTAAATTATCTAGTCACTGGATTAAACCCTGTTACTATATAAAACTTTTCTCAAATAGTTGCATATGTGCCTAATAACTTGAGTAAATAAAACAATATTTTGATTACTCTTAAACAGTTCTATTAGAAGTTCTTTGTATCTCTTCTCCAAGACTCTGTAATTTAGTAGTCTAGGTTATTGTGACTTATATTAAAAGTTTTAATTAAATTATTAATATATCTCAGCAGGTCACCATGACCTAGATTAGTAACACAATATATCAGTATGCAGCTAAAATCTAAGCAAAAGTTTGTAAATTCACTTGAGTTGCAAAAAATTGGTGTTAGTTGATTTATAAAATTTTTTTGCAACTGTATTTAAAAAAATGGCACAAAAAAGGTAATAATTGAAAAAAAGAAAAAACGTACCCAACTAAGTAGTTGTATAGGTGTATTTATGACTGTTTACAGACAGGACATTGGAATAAATGAGCTCTGAACTTATTTTTGTAGATTTGAATGATCAAATTTTTTTCATGCAGTCATGGAGCCTGGAATGTCTATTTATAACTTCAGGGAATTTCCATGAATTTGAGTTCTTCGAGTTGTAAATATCTTTACTCAAGCATGTCAGGGATTAAAGCAGAGTTTTTGAAAAAAATCTTCAAAATACCTGCAGTGCAGTATTAAATTTCTGTGTTTTTTTGTTTATCTTTTGTAAAGCTTGATATATTAAATGCATTCTTGTCATACCTGAGTTTATAGAGGGGTAAAGTGTTGTATAGCACATGAGGTTGTAGAGGGTGTACTTTGTATATATACTGACTACAGAGGTATAATCATTTGATACTATAATTTTGATTTGTTTAGGTAATTCAATAAACTGATAGCAAAGGTCGCCAGGTTTATGTTGCAAGGTTTATGTCGGGCAGGTAATTCATATGTTTATTTGCATACCTTTACGGTCAATCTTTAATCATACCCCATTGATGTCCTCAAAAACCTGTTTCTAAGTTTTAAATGTTTTGGTTGGTGTATTATTATGTTAAGTAAATAAAAGTGTTAAATCATCAGATTTTTGCATAAAGTCAATATCTATATCAGGTGTATATATAATATAGATGTGTACCTGTGTACTTGACTTTGCTGTGAGGATCACAGGTATTTTTAAGTTTAGATAAGTTTGTGGATACCATACATAAACAGTGCTTGTCATTCTAGCCATTGAAGTCAAGTGTTGTAAAATTCTTTTTTTGTTGGTTCTGTAAATATTATTAACAAAATGGAAGAAGCAATTTGGAAGATTGGGAGGTTTTCTGAGAGGATATCAAATGATTTTTTCTCCAGAGCTAAGCAACAAAATTATGATGAGTTATTTTCTTGTTGTCAAGAAGAGGAAACATTATGGGAAGATCCAGAATTTCCAGCACAATTGTCTTCAGTATTTTTCAGTGATGAGTATAGTGACAGAGAATTTGAATGGAAGAGACCACATGTAAGTGTTGGGTACTTGTTTAAAGTAGGTCAAGTTGTGGAATGTCGTATAAAGGGTGTGACCCATTTAATAACTTTATGGTCTTAAGTCTTGAATTATGAATAAATTTACCAATTAATTTTGGTGATTGGTAAAACTGTGATAAAAGTTCATGATTATATAAAAAAGTATTTCATTGATGTATAAAAAAGTATTTCATTGATGTAAAAAATGTGTTTTCAGTAATGTAAATGTGCCACATTTGACATATTGTAATGGCACCATGATCACACATTTTGTACATAATTCCTGTTTATATGGCAAACGTTCTTTTTCCATTCTGTGTTATTCCTTGTTTGCCATCCGCTGCATGTCTTGTACATTTGATTGTTAAGATTTATGAGGCCACAGTTAAGACTTATGAGACCACAGTTTTTAACCAATCTACATAACACTTGCCAAAAAAGTGATCCTCTTGAAAAAAAGCTAGGTCAAAATACCTATATTGGCCATGTTTGGTAAAAAAGATGGTCTCATTGTTAACACTACTGATGCCACAATTTTAGTTAAATCTTAGTCAGAATGATCTTCTTGACTAAAGCTATAGATCAAGTTCATATATAGGTCATGTTTGGTTAGCATGCAAGTCATTAGGTCAAATCATAGAAAAACTTTGTTAACACACCAGATTCCAGATTTTATTCAAATATTTAAATTTACTCAGAAGGGTCCTCTGAATAAAGATTAAAACAAGTTCATGTATGTAGTCACCTTGTTAACACTATTTTAGTACAATTGTCATCAACTTTCAAACTTGCTCAGAATGATTCTCTTGTTACAGTAAGTGTCAGTTATGCAAAGCTACATCTATTGGAATAATTGATTTCATACAAAGTTGGTATTTCTGTGGGCTATCTTATGGTTAGTTTATAAAATCATTGTGATGCAGTTTATCGCACCACCAATACAATTAAACAGCACTGCTTTCTTAATCTGCAATTGTCAAACACCTATGTTCATACCCAAAATGTTTAACAATAGTGACATATATTATGTACATGCAATTTTGTCAGTTTTACAATATAGACACTTTGTCTATATACCTACAGATTGTCTCTTGGTATTCGTCATAAAGGATATAGTACAGCTCTTATTATATGATTCATAAGTCTGAACACTTGGTTTACCTGATGTTTTCAGTGCAACAGAGTTTACTTTGTAAACAGGGTTCTCTAGGAGTCTTTTGGGACTGAATGGTTAAGATGTTAGACTTTAAACACAAACAGACTCACTGCTTGGTTGACTGCAAGTGAGAAAGAGATATATATTTTGTGGTTAGTCTCTATCAATTAGCTCAGTACCATGAAGGACTTTCATTTGTACCTTTCACTTAAAGGGTTGGAGGTTTCTTTTTACTAATTTAGTATTTTTGTTCCCTCTAAAATTCCTGAACTAACTGCCTCAATATGAGCAAAATAATCTTGACTCAATGCAGTCAATAATGAAATTGTGTCACAAAGTCTAAAAGATTCACAATGATGGGCATTATGTATGAGTTGCATTTTATAATTCATTTTTATAAATAAACTAACGACACTCACAAAAAGTAAAATTTTCAGCACAACTTTTTACCCCTGATAAACATATATTTTATTAAGTACAGATTTATAAATGTACATGCTATACATTGCCAACTTGCAGAATAAGCCTAGATTAAGCTTGTTAAATGTCAAGGTAACAAGACACATTCTCAGTAATGTATGTAAAACTGACTGGACATTGACATGCTTCAGACATATTATACAGCCATAACCTGTCATATGTGTATAGTATTAACAACACAAAGTCAGCTAGGTTACTTTGTTTATTAAATGATTGGCCTTGTGTGGTTATTCCTTACTTTTGACCAATGCAGAATTGCTTTTGTCATATTCTATCCAGTAAAAGCACTTGTTAAACTCTGATGGACTTGTAACACCAGTGTACCAGAAGGCATCCAATATTTTGGTTGATATGATTGGATATTTTAGAGAGTGAGAGCTTTGCTGTTCTGGCAGTTGATTGGTTGTATCAGTGTGAAGCTTTTTTTCTTAAAAGGTTGTTATACAGATTGCATTATTCTGTTTTGCATTTTAACAATGTTTTAGAATTGAATATTTTTGTTTTTCAAGAATTTATCCTTAAACATGCTCACACTAAGGTGTTAAGTTGTAAAAGCTATTGTGATAATTTTGGAATAAAGCATACTGATGGCAGTTCTAGAGTATGATCACACTAAACCTCATTGTCATAGAATAGCATAGCAAACTGTTCAGCTATTTCCATTTGTGGGAGACATTGGGTTTGAAAACTGACTTCTTAACCACCACCCTTGAACTGTTGTGATCAAGTTGTTAATGCATTTTCTAAGATACAGTATATTTTATTTAATGTATGTGCTGATTAATTGATGCATCATTTGCATCACCCAGAAAAAAGACATATTTCTGAAATTTCCATAGCAACCAAAAGCAAGTTAATATCAACTGCTATAATATTTGTCTTTACATGCGATATGGAGCTGTCTTAATCATCAATGTCAGATTTATTTTATGGAAGAACATACAAGCATTTATATATAAAACCTGTCTACATGCCAACTATATTGAAATCATTTTATTTACTCAACATAAAATCCCCAGGTCATTTATTATGTGAGGAATGTAAACATCTCCTGTATATTATATGCAGACATAGCCAAGATACATTTATATATAATATATTGGTAAAATATACTTTTTAATTTGATTTTGGCTTTTATGCTTCAATAATTTTTTATTGAAATATTTTAAAAGTTGTTTTTAGGAGTTGATGGTACATTTATATTATATATTCAGGGTAAAAACCTGTCCTGAATACTTATATAAAGTTCAAATGATCAAAACAAGTTTTTATTTGTTAAAAAAAACATATAACTGAAGGGATTTCATGCAGTCATGGAGAAGTGGTTAAAATTTCAGTTGAATATCAGTAGATCTGTGATGATTTGGAGGATTTACTTAGGCTAGAAAGTGTAAAGTGTTGATTCCATGTCAACAACGTTCTGAAAAAGTTGACTAGGGCCTTTTATTGTAATTTTGTAATATACATGAAATGACATTGGCTTTTATAAATAATAATGTTAAGTGTGTTAGCTGGTAAAAAATGAGAAAAAATTGACCCATTTCTTGATGAGTTTTTCTCCAAAACACAAGTTCTTAAACTGAACAAATTTGTGCAAATTATCTTAAATGCTTTGTATAAAGTGAATACAATGTAATATTGGTCAACAGTGTTGTAAATTAATATCACAAACCACTTAGTCCATTATACTGCTTCCAAAGCAACCAACAAAGGCCCATTATAATGACCCACAAGGCTGAGACATGCATTAGGCCCATTTAAACAGTATATGTACGCTTTGATGTGGTCAAGCCGTTCATGAATAATTGTTTGCACATGCATGCCACCACTTTCATTGGAATGTTGTTCCCTTGTTTAAAATGGCATCCCTCAATTAAGGCTTATAAGAAATGTTTTAAGAAATTTTGAAACCAACATGCATTTTAATTTATATTCCAGTCAAGTGTATGGTATTTTTCTTGAATGAACTTAAATGACCGAATTAGTTAAAACTTGTGTACAGATGCCCTTTGTTCAAAAAACGTAAAAACCGTATGTGTTAGCGCAATTAAAATGGTCCAGTCTCTTGAACAGGCCTTTAGTATGAAGGTTCACCACTCCTGTCATTTTCACCTAGTATGTTTTGAATCTTTAAAATATATATATAGGTGTACATGATGTGAAGTTTTATTGATTGACCTAATATATATCAACACATTGAATTCAGATTCTATAATAAATAAGATTGGTATGCAAAGCCACCCAGCCACCCACCAGTGCATCACAACTCTTCAGCAAGTCTGAAGAAAGGAATTCAGACATTGTTCTGCCTGGTAGATTTTATCTTTATGATCAAAGATAATTATGATTGTTAGTTAGTGAGGGTGGTAGGATGATTTAAGTTACATTGTTATGTACAGTAAACATTGTGATGTTATAACTGATGTGATGTACTCACTGTACAGTACTATGTTTTACTTACATCTGGTCTGTGTAACTAACATGATATCACTCTACAAAAGTGTCTTAATTAACTTAATGGCTATGTCAGAGTCTGAACTAGCAGTTTTATTTTTAGCTAGAATCATCTCTGTCACACAATACAGTATTTCATATGATCCCAATAGGATATAAAATCTGGTATGAGTGAGACCTCTATATTTTCAGTTGAAACTGCAGTATTTTGTAAATTTTCCTAAATGTTCTTCCACTACATAGAAACTTTGAAATTTTAAAGTTTTGAGCTAATAAAAACAATTACAGTACCAATTTAATAAATTTTGAGCCATAAAATGATTTTATTTTTGTACACTTATCTCAAATTAAAACTGGTTCCTGTTTTTATGGAATGATATACATGAGTAAATAAGGTTAAAGATTTAATGTGGTAAAACATTGTAAGCACGTAATGTCCTTTAGCATAGAAGTTGTTCATAAAGTAGGTTTGACTGTACCGAATTTAACCACAACTGTAGTGTAATCAGTGTAAAAGGATTTAAATGCAGATCATGACTTGTACATGGAATGTGGTTCCTTTTAGTCTGTCATTATGGAATTTAGCTTGTCACCTTTTTTGTCAATGATAACATCATTAAGACCTTGAGGGGTTATTTTGCATTGTGTTATGCAATGAAATGAAAGACATATATAAGTCTAGCTAGTAATCAGCTTAATGTCTATTTTACTGTTTTTGCAGTATAACATATAGTTAATTACATACCATACTATTACATACTTATTTTGATTTAGGTCAGTAATATTACATATTAATCAGAATTTCTATTGATCTACAGAATAAGCTTTTAGTTGAAATGTATATACTTGTACTAGTCATTGTGTAACTATTTTACCTAGGGGCTATTCCAGAAATATTTAAAAATTAAAATATTAATGTAACAGTTTGATTTGTCATATATTGATTTAACTGGACTAGCTTACAGTAATACAAGGCAGGTTTGGTCAGTTGTGGTCAGTCTGATCTGTATTTAACTAAAGTCATCAATTTTACAATGTTTAAAGTTTGTCAGATAAATATAGGTTTGTTATATTCTTGATAAAAAGCCTGGTAACCAGCATGCTAGCTAGTATTGATTAGAGATATCCTAATATTGATATTGTACAGACCTAAATGATGATAGTAAACACATACTTCATTTTCATCTGTTGAGCTAGTATAATTACTGATAGTATTAGATGTATTATAAAATGTCATAATTTATGTCATTTAAATCCCAATGGGCAGATTATAGTATGCAGTAAGTTTGTTTGTTCACTCACTGAAGGCCATGCAGTACTGAACTTCACACTCTGGTTTCCTCCACCAGTCCAGAACTGTCTCAATAAAAATGAAAGACTCTTGACTGGGTATGAAACACCACTACTACACTCCATAACCTTGTCAGCTGGTTGTAAACTAAGAAAAAGTAGCAAAACAGTAACATACAGAGCAACCAATAAGATATCTATATATATGCATACAGCAAAAAACTAATGGCTTTGTAAAGATGCAATGCATTTTCTGTAATGTAATTTCTACATTTTGGTTTCTATTTGTGAAACACTTCATTAAATTTCTGTGCATCATTTGTAGGTGAATAGAACATTTAGAAAGTGTGTACATACATGTACCATTATGTACATATGTGCATGGCATATATGTGTGCAAAATAATTGTAACTAGGAGTTAATATGTTTAAAAAAAGGAGAAAAACTATGCAAATGACAAGATAAAAAAGTTATCTTCATACCCCCCCCCCCCCCCCCCCCCCCCACACACACACAAACACTTGATTACCTGTAACTGAACACCTTATATTGTTTTTGGCTTATAATGGTCTACAGTAAAATAATCATAAAATATACTTAAAATGCATTAAGATGTCAGGTACTTGGAAGACTTGGTTTATTGTGATAAATGGGATAGCATAACATTTTTTGTACAGGTAAGTGCATTGTATAACATTTTTACCTGTCAGTAAATGCTATTTGCTACACCTTTTATTTTTTATATAACTAAAGATTTTACATGCATTTTAAATGGATTAAAGACTGAATCAGAACAATTAAATTTAGGTTGTTGTAATATGCTGTTTAATGTTGTATCAGCAATTTTTCAGCTATTCTCAACAATAGCAAGGTTATTGATATGTGGATTAATCTAAAAACAAGTTCGTATATCATGTATCTGCAAGTGTGTATTATGACCTGCCATGTACTAGCATGCACTCGGAGCAACTTTTTGTTAAGGTGCTGGCTCACCTAGTAAGTGTGCCACAGACATGCAAACAACCCCCAATCCATTATCCTGGTACTGGGTGAATAGTGGATACTCTGTTCTCTTAATGCTGAGCACCAGACAAGGAAGCAATATCTCAGATTTAAAGTCTTATGTATAACTTATCCGAGGTTCGAACCCACAACCTCCCACTCTTGAGGCAGATCCTCTACCATTTACATCTAGCAAAAGTATTTGACAGACTGGTTGCTGCAGGGTTACATATCTACAGCTTTATTGACAATGGTGTGTTATTTCTGAGCTAATACAAAATTAAATAATCTTTCATTTAGTGATAATTTGTTCAGAAGAGATTATGTCATTACACTACCCTAAATATCCAGCGGTAAAGATTTTGGTTAAAGCCATTTGATGGACTATACTTCATGCTAGAAAATGGCTTAAGGATATATATGTATGCAATTAGCAAGCCAGTAAACGTATCACTATATACTGGTATATCCTGTTAGCACAAATCATTGTTTGATTCTTAAATGTTCAATATGAGAAAGGTATTTAGGCACTTCCTCCTCAAGAAATAGTGTTCGGAACTGACTTAGCCTTGATAGTTCAAATTGCACA
Organism: Tegillarca granosa; assembly: GCA_029721355.1. Taxonomy (NCBI): domain Eukaryota; kingdom Metazoa; phylum Mollusca; class Bivalvia; order Arcoida; family Arcidae; genus Tegillarca; species Tegillarca granosa. Next base: position 48,673,365 of record CM056595.1, read on the forward strand.
AGGCTTGATATAAAATTTTTTTTCATTTTATAAAATTTTCTTTAATTAACTACCAAAGTCCTCAGTGCTGTATATTATAAAATATTGAATGTTATCATTATCTCCCTTCATTATGTTATATAGAATAATTGATTCATGGCTGTCTGGGTTGTTTTGTATATATTGATTATTGTTTGGTATGTTTATACTATTTATATATACACACATAATATATGAATTTACATGTATGTGTATCTTTTTTTCTCTCTCAGAATGTTTGACCAGTGGTCAACTGGTGGTTTCTATTTAAGGACATAGTAAAAGAGCTAGAGAATGTTTTTTCATTGGTCAACTGATAGTCTTTCTTTGATCACATGGTAAAGGAACTCTGTATAGAATGTTTGACCATCATGTCAGTTTTAGGTTCTGTTACAGCACGTGGTATAATTTCTGTAGCAAGAAGTTGCCTATCATGTCAACTTTTTAAAAAAAACATTCCCATCTGAAAATATTTTATTTGAGAGCTTAAAAGTATTCCAATAAAAAGAAAGAACAAAAACAAAGCAAAACAAAACAAAAAATTTATTTATACCACTACCATATAAAAATAAAATAGTTTTTTAAAGACATGATTTCATATCAGTGTTTTTCAAGTTCGCTATATGTTTTAAATTGTAATTTGTTTGCATTATTCACATACAATAAAAAAAAGCAATAACTACCCGATACTTGTATTTGGATTTCTGGATTCTATTTTCACAGGTTGCACTTCATGTATATTTATAACACACATTGTGAAATGGTCATTAATGGCTATTGAAGCTTTTTATTACTTTTATTTTCTTTCCAAACTTTAAACATTTATATAACTTCCTTAATCCCAATTTATTCAGAAACAACATCAAATCCTAGTTTCTGATAAGACATTGCAATGACCATGGATCATTTATAAGTTTTCTAATACAACACATCATGTGTATAAATAGTTCTGGCCAGCAATATGTATATATCTGATATGAAACACCTTTAGACATGGATCCATCAAATAACAAATAATTAACAGTGTATAGATAAGTGTTAGGATTATGTTTGGCAGATCATCCTTCAATCTACCATTAAGAATCATAGGAATTATTACATTTGATTGGGAGAAAGTCATTTAGGTATATTTACATGCTAAACAAGTTCATTCATTTCTTTAGTAAGTGCATTTGTGGTTCAGTTTTGATTTTGGGCACCTTCAGATAAGATGTGTGTATATTTGGTCAGCTAAGTACATACTGCCTATGATATACCTGGCTACTTTATATTGACTCCAAAAATTCAGTGAAACCATGTTTATAATTCCTCTTGATCAATGGGTTACCCATTTCTCTTTTGTTTTCCTTTATATATTTTCTAAACTTCTTTATATTTTCAACATTGGTTGCAGAAAATCAAGGTTTAACATATCATAACATAACATTCTTAGTGTTCCAAGAATTATTCTTTTTTTTTTTGTAGAGTAGTAGGGCTGAGAAAATATTTCTTGGAAATCATTTGATGGGTTTATATAGTTTTTTACTGGCAGTCTGTTACAGTAATCAGACTTTCCATGGTAGGAGTGGTCTAAAATACCAGGCCCCAGTTTCACAAGATTTTCTTTAACTTAGAATTAGTTTTTTACTATCTCTAATTAAATTACAAATAAATATTTTTGATAAAAATTAAATACAGATGTTACAAGCTTGAAGTATTCTTTAAAATGACACCTTAAGTTTCTTAATATCTTAACAATTAACAAAATTATTAAGACTTAACGTTTGCCAGTTTAGGAAAATCTTAGTTAAGGAATGATTGTGAAACTGGGGTCAGTTTACAGATCAAAGTGCCAATCCACCTAAGTTAAATCTTACTTGAGCAGATATTATTGAATAAATCTTAGTTAAGGAATGATTGTGAAACTGGGGTCAGTTTACAGTAGTGATGTCCAATCGGACACAAAATTATAATCGATAATCAGAGACAATTAATCGATAATAATCAGAATATGCTTAGTATTCAGAAACAAATAAGGCTGAATATAAATACTTTTATTGTAAAAGCCAAGTGTTCTTGCTTTGTGATTGTAAGTTAAAGGCTAGATAGCTCCTTGCCCTGGTAGACTGATTGTGGCCAAAGCATGGTACTGGTGTTAAAAGTGTCTGGATACAATATATTATCTGATCCCCGTCCGCCATTGTTGTTTTTAGTAGCAAGAACTGGAAAGGAAACAGACTTTACTACAATCCGGAAACTAATCGCCGATGTTGGCGATGATCGATTATTTATCTTGTGATCGATTATTAGGGTTGCTGCCCTGACAACGACTGACAATCGATCATCAGCGATAATCGCGACATCACTAGTTTACAGATCAAAGTGCCAATCCACCTAAGTTAAATATTACTTGAGCAGATATTATTGAACCCAAATTTGTCAGTTTCTTGCTGACTTTTGGTGGTTTTCTCTAGGTTTTTTGGTTTAATCTTCCACCATCCTAAGACTGTCAGCCTCAATATAAGTGAATGATTCTTGACTTTGGCATAAAACACGAGTGCAACAGTATTCCACTTCTAGTACAATAGTACTCCACAATACTAGTTACACATTTCAAGTATATTCTTTTCTTTGTTAATTCTTCAACATATCACATTCATACTGGCTTGTCTTAGCTGATTCAGCTTCATAAGATAGTTTTATTTTTTTCACGACCTTGGACTTTAGTGATTGTATAATTTACTGACTTATCATTTAATGAGGCATAACTATTACTTTTATATAATCTTCAGTGTGTTTTCTTCTTTCATCTTTCTAAATTTAGCATAGGAATTTTTATTACTTGCAGAAAGATAAAAATTGATTCTTATGCATATAAAATTTGATTTTCAGTCCTGATTTTCAGATTGCAGTATATAAAAATAAGTTTTGAGATCATCCCTATGATGAGATCTTTACTCTTTTCATACATCTGAGTATGATTATAAGTATTTAGAAGTGCAAGTAGACAGACAGGATGAGTGGAAGATCTTCAGTATAAGATGTTTGGATGATTTAAACTTATGACTAGGTCCCTGGCAAGCTTTACATTCCATTTTTGGTACTCTCATTACTCAGCTTCAGAAGCGGTTAAATCGTCTCTACAGTTTTACTTCATAAACATCTCAGACCGTTTTATCTTCTGATCTTTTGTTCTGTTATGACTTACAATATATATCTGACTCCACATATATATTATATTTCAAACAAACAAAAAGATGTATTAAAATTTCGTCTGATTTTAAACTTAGGTCAAATGGTCCAGTCAGGAATATTTCACTTTTGTTGATATGTAACCACCATCTTATAAATAAACATGAAGATGAAGACATTTGTCTTGCATGCTGATGACATATGGATTATGTTAATTGTCATACTATTTCAGCCAACTGTAACATGAAGGGACCATGTCAACTGACCATGTCAGTGACCTTAACCATTACTGACCAGTGACTTCATATATGTTGTCTAGTGATAAGAATAAATGATCAGTTAATAATTTGAAATATTAAATGTAAGAACATTGGACAACAAAAATGCATGTATAATTTTTTACGAATATTCATGTGAGTATGATGGCCGATGACGGCCAGACAAAAATGAAGCATTTTATCTATGTTTGTGTACCATGGTACACATTTTTATGGTACACAAACAAATAAAAAGAGTCATGTTTGTGTATCATAAAAAAGTGTACCATGGTACACAAACTTGTTTGTGTACATTAAAACGTGTATCATGGTACACAAACATAGGTAAAATATTTCATTTTAGCCTGAAACATACCAAAAGTGTCGTATTTGTGTACCATGAAAAAGTGTACCATGGTACACAAACATACCAAAAGAATCATGTTTGTGTACCATGTTACAAAAACATAGGTAAAATACTTTGTTTTAGCCTGGCTGCTATCGGCCATCATACGTGAGTGACAGAGCTATATATTTCTCCATTTGTGGGGTATCTACAGTAAATGTACATGTACATGTATTTAAGTTTTTATTACATCAGGTCACAGTTTCACAATGTTTTAAATTTGAATTTCCTTAATTTAAAGCTTGCATATTTTGACAATATTTTATGATACTAAATATACAAATAAATTGTTTTGTCAAAACTAGCCTGCAGATATCACGAAGATCAAAATTACACCTTGAATTCTTTAACTTGTTGAAAACAAACAAATATTTAGATTTTGAATTTGTAGGATTTAAAGCCAAGGAATGATTGTGTCTTTTACATTGTGCACTGATTCACAATCAGCAGTTGAGAACTCCAAAACTGTAAATTAATAGAAATATCTCATGATCAGAATGCCACAGCTTTTAAACAAAATGCCATTTTAAAATGTTTTTCTAATGCCAAAAATATTTATTTACTTTTTAAATAGAAGTGTAAATAAGTGAGTAATTTATTTAAGATACATTATCTTGTAATATAGAATTTATTAGTGCCAATCAAGGTGGTAGGAACTGACTGATATAAACATTTTAATGTCTGCCTAGATATTCTGAATCACCAGCATCAAATATTTAAATGTCAGATTGATTCAACGTTAACAGTGCAAATAAAATTAAGTAATGGTCTATAAAATTACCTAATGGCTTCCAGGTCTGTGTTACAGAACTACTATGCACCTTATCGGAAGCCATGTAGGAGTTATAGAAAATTGTGAAAAATATTTTGTTGTAATTAATTAGGAAAATGATTTTTTGGAAATATCAAAACTACTTTTAATATTGCCTCCCATCATCATTTTTGTTTTTGTGAAATATTGTGCACAGGGTCCTTCAGTTCATTATGCAATAACAGCAATAAAAAATCTACAGGATGATCAAATGTATTACCATTAATATTCCCTATGCTCTATGCTCATTATTGTATACATATATATATACAGTGTTCATTTTGGACATTGACTTAATATTCTGGCTCCAAGTCAACATAGATCTGTGATTGTTAATCATCATGAATGCAGAAGAGATATCAATGTTATATCCTAGTTCTGAGCATTGTGTCATTGGTTTTAATCAAGCATAAAGGACATATGTAAAATACAGTAAATTTTTACTTAGGTGAAAACTAGAGAATATGGAAATGTAAGATAAAACAACCTATTTTTCTTCATGGTTAATATTGCATTAGATAGTATGGTTTATATAGATATATGTGTGTATATACTGATGTTATGTAATTATCATCTTGGTAATTATTTAGTGTTGTTAGCCAAAACTACAAGTGTTGATGATGAGTTCCTTGTGTGCAAACCTAATTTCACCCAATAATTAAGAGATTTTGTATGGATCTTTCTTGGCTTTTCTAAATCCAGAGATATTCAGTCCTTGTTTCTAACTATTTTACTGGTTGACTGATGAAATTGGAGACTTCTGACCTTCTAACAAAAAAGAACACAACATCAACAAGAAGAAAAATGGCAGCATGATGCATAAATAACCAGTCCGGCACACACACACACACACACACACACACACACACACACACACACACACACACACACACACACACACTTGAAAAATTGTTATTTCGGTTACATATTTCCTGTTAATACAAAGATTATTTTGTTAGATATATGTATGTTTATCTAGATGGAACATAAGTAAACCACTAGATATTGATACACTCTGTATAAACTATAAATATCAACAACATATTCTGCTTTATATACTTCTATAAACTGCTGCTGTTATTATTATTATAAAATCATTATGAATACAATGTATACAGAAAAGTGCATATCATTAATAAATTACACTTTGATAATTGACTACAACCTCTGTGGTTACATGAATGTCACATTGGGTGTTTGAGTACCTGTCACATCAGATTTCACCGCTATCACACTAGGTAAATTTTCTATATTAAAAGATAGCTACAGTTTAATGTTTGTACACAGTCAAAGCTGATACAATCTAAAAGATAGTTCCAGTCATCAAATTGGTCACAAGAACAACTTTTATAGGGATGCCACATTGAAAAAAAACGGTTTCATTGATGAAATCCATTCACTATTTTACTGTGATGTTTTTTTTCATTTATATTGAGACACTATTAGCTGGTTTGATAAACCTTTAAATCTATGTTATGCTTTATATGTAGATAGCAAATTGTTTAGTTGGCTAAGTTTTACCCCTTTTATAAAGAAATTGTTTCACTTTTAAATGTATGTTTAAGTGTAGAAAGAAGTTGACACTGATAAAAGTTGTCACATCAGAAATTACAATATAACATTTTAACCACATAGCTTTACTGCAAATAAAACTTATAATGACAAAAATAGATCAACATCTCCAATAAATCTGGAGATGCTACATACTTTATTTTTATATTTGTATGCTCTTGTCTTTTCTTATTTATCTAACATATACCTTTCATGAAGAATCTTGTATTTAATGTATATCACCGGTCATTATGTTTTCTTAGCTCACCTGAGCAAATGCTCAAGGTGAGCTATTGTGATGGTAATTTGTCTGCCGTCCGTCTTCCAGTGTCCATCAGGTGAGCATAAAGGCCAATGGGCCTCTTGTTCATTAATAAAGATCATCTGAGATCAAGAATATGTTTCGTAAAATAATGCATGGCACAAATTTATGATATTCAATGCCTGTAACTAATGTGTCAAGCAAAACTACTCCATCAAAGAAAAACTTCTGATCTAAAACTTAACTTTAATGTCAAAAAATCTTTAAAGAAAATTTATAAAATGTCTCACACCATTGCTCACACTCACAGGCTATTACGATCAGATAACATACAATTAGAGCCAGCGTCTTGTATGACAACACGGTGTGGGAGTATAATTTACGTAGCTTATTACTTAACATAACATAGAGAAAACATTTGTTTTGCTCACTCTTGTAAGTGGGTGTCTTAAATTTTATTGTTAAGTTAAATTCATAAATTAAAAACATTAAACTGAAATTTATACCACACTAATTTTATAGTCCATACACAAATTTATACAGTCATATATTGGAAGCAGACAGATTGGTGTTGTGCTGTAGGATATCTTATTCATATCTAAGTGCACAGTATTATAAACCATATAGAGCAGTTTTAAAGTAAAGGGTGTGTCTGAAAATAATTGTAAATAAGTAGATAATGTGACAGGTAATATAGAAAACAGAAAATTTATTATTGTACCAGATTTTTTTTTCCTATTTCTTCAGTATATTACCTTTGATTATAAACAAAGGTTTTTAGTTGTTTATCCATAGTTTGATTCAAACTGTGTCAGACGCAATGAACATGTAATATTGATGATAATAAAACTCTTAGTTTGCACAACTTATGACTCCTGAGTCCATTTTAGAGATCATGTGTTTGAATTCAGTCTGAGAGATGTTGTGACTCAAAGCAAGCCAGTCAGTTTTTCACAACTGTTAACTTGCTCATTCTCATTTCAATGGTCCTACTGAGTGGCAACCTCTTATATTGTTTAATGATCTATGCTTTGTCAGTTAAAATGGTGGATCTGTTACTCAGCTCATTTCATGACTACCGATAGCTGTAATAATGCTGATGTGGCTTTAAACAATAAATCAATCACTTACTCCATTTGTTTTCAATGTATTTATCATCATGAAAACAATATTTTTCCATCACTAACTTTTCACAGGTGTTGCATGTAAGACAGGAAATGCTTAACATGTTCCACTTGAATACTTCAAAACAAGTTTTGAATGATGTCATGGTAACACATTATTGATATTTTTATTTATGTCTATTTTGTTTTATTTATTTTCAGGAAATTTGTGACAATCCTGAATTTATATCATCAGGTGCTAGTCGTTTTGATGTACAGCAAGGAGAACTGGGTATGTACCATTTACATGCCTATCTTTAAAAAAACCACTTTGACATAGAATTACCACTGGTCTTTAAGAGGGTTAAATGCTAATTAAGCCAGCTTATAATACAAGATAATGATTATGTCATACTCGAGAATTATTGTCCAATGTAAGAATTTTTTGATGGACAAATTTGATTTTTATTGATGGATTAGATGTGCTTTCAAGCCATGCTGTTATTCTAAAAAAAATTTTTGTTTGATGGACTAGATGTGCTGGCAACTATGCTGTTATTCTGACAGCTTTTGTTTAATGGACTAAATGTGCTGGCAACTATGCTGTTATTCTGACAGCTTTTGTTTGAAGGACTACATGTGCTGGCAACTATGTTGTTATTCTGACAGCTTTTGTTTGATAGACTGGATGTGCTGGCAAACCATGCTTGTCTTTGATAACATTTATTTGAAGGACTAGAAATCCTGGCCAGCCATACTGTTTAATGGATTGGATTTGCAAGCCAGCCATGTTGTTATTATGAAAGCTTTTGGTCGATTTCAATTTTGCATTTACTGAGCCAAAGAAGAAAAATCATATGATAAAGTAACATGTTTTGAAATTAAATTCACAAACAGTGTATAATAATGTTTTCTATCATGCATTAAAAGTTGAGTAGAGTAGAACATTAGTTTTTAAAGATTATTGATGTCGACAAATCTGAGATGGTGGAGAAACTTGAGTACTCTGAGAAAACCATTGATTGTCTGCAAGTGAGGTGTCAGACTTTCCTATCCTTGTACTTTCATTTGAAGACAAATGTCCTGCCTCTTAATGCTTGTAAAGTACACGTATTTGTCAAGGAAATATTGATTTCTTATTTCAGAGTCTTGGTTGAGATTCAGATGTTATAAAACCCATGTCTACTAGCTTACTACAGATTATCCTATGAGTGATTATTCTACATAAATACCATACTTTGAAATAATATTGCAGTAATAATAGTAAATCATTATAAATTACAGGTGATTGTTGGCTGTTGGCGGCTGTGGCCTCCCTGACAATTAATGAGAAATTGATGGCCCGTGTGGTACCACCAGATCAGAACTTTACAGATAATTACTGTGGTGTATTTAAATTCAATTTCTGGCATCAAGGTGAATGGGTAGAAATATGTGTAGATGATAAACTACCTACATATTACGGACAACTTGTGTTCATGCATTCAACTGAGAAAAATGAATTCTGGAGTGCTTTGCTGGAAAAGGCATATGCTAAGTAAGATATTGAATGTACTTCTTTTTTTTCTTCATGGACTGTGTGAACATTTGATTTTTCTTTTAAAAGTTTTTTACCTTGATTCTCATGACTAAATGATATTTGGTAACTCAAATTCTCATCATTTTGGTTATGTCTAAAAAATAATGCTAATAATAATAATTCTTTTCTTTATTTAGATTTGAATAACAAATTTGAGACAAAATATTATTAATTCAGTGGTCAGTGATTTCTTCACCAATCAAATTGTTAGAGTGTATAAAGTTTTAATAAGATTACTTGGAAAGTGTTTGAACAATGTATTTTAGATAACCAAAAAACTGGAAATATTCTATGAAGAATACATAATTTAATATTAAAATTAAAATCATACATCAGTCTAAGGGAGATAATCACAGAAAAATGTTTTAGGTGATATTAATGTGTAATCTGTGTAATGGTAAACATTACTTAAGTCAAAGTGATTACAACTCTTGATTAATTTACCAGAATTGAATATCATTTTAAATGACCCAGATCCCACTGATTTTTCTAAATCCTTAATTAAAAAAAAAAACAAATAAGAGCATTTGAAGTAGTAAAAACCAAATTTGAAACAACCAGAAAGCCATATTAAGGATTGAAATTGCCTTTTGCCTGTTTATAAAGAAAATAGTGATATCATTTCTCTTGTAATACTGGTTGACTACTTATAATTAATTTTTTTAGACTACAAGGATCTTATGAATCTCTTAAGGGAGGCAGTACATCAGAGGCTATGGAGGACTTTACTGGTGGTGTCACTGAGAGTATTGATTTAAAGAAACCACCAAATAATCTGTTTACTATTATGATTAAGGCAGCCCAGAGAGGTTCACTTATGGGTTGTTCTATTGATGTAAGTGCTAAGTCTTTTATGTAAATGATGTTACTCAAAGAAACCTATCATTAAAATTTCATTTACCAATTAAAAGACAAATTTTTTTTTACAAATTAAATTTCCTTTCAAAGGAAATACAATGTATCTTTATTATTTCCTCACAAGTTTTGTGCAGTAAAGGTTTTTGATGGTAGAAATTTTTAAATTGACTTCTTCAAAACACTGTACAATTATATTCCTGTATTTGTGATGTTAGTTTCGAGCAGAATTATTATAGAAATAACATTAATTTGTTTTAGATCAGAAAAAGTAAAAGACATTTTGCACACTGCATAATTTGTAGGTTATTAAATTTACAATCCTTTTAAAAAAAAATAAGTAAACTTTTTAGTATTTTACAACTTTTTGATTTGTTATAGAAGGTGATGAAAAAATTTTGAAAAGTAAAATGTCTGTTATGGTAAAGACTTTTTATAGCACTGTACTATACATTAGGCAGATATGATTTTTTGGACTTTAAAAAATTTATGACAGTAGGTGAGGTAGCTAATGTTTAAGTGTAAAGTGGTTAATTCTACATCAGCACTTAATAATTTTATACACTAAATTTAACTTTTTTTATCAGGCTGATCCATCTCAGTTAGAAGCCAGATTATCTAATGGATTAGTTATGGGACATGCATACAGTATAACAGCTGTTAATTTGGTGAGTATATAAAGTGTTTTGCTGAGGCACAAATTATTATGAAGGGTTTCTATTTTCTACTTCATCATATGCAGTCATCTTCTGATAATACAAGCTTTATTTTATTCTTCTTTTTTCTTCTTTTTCTTCTTCTTCTTCTTTTTTTTTTTTTTTTTTTCTAGCCTTAGGTACGAAATGCAAAAAACCTTACATTATAACCTTGGATTACATTATAACCTTGGATGGATGATCATTATTTATTGTTGATTGTCAAAGATTTTGGCTTAAGTTTTTTGATGGATCAGAATTTTAATGTCCCATTTTAAGGAAGTCATGGCATTGAAAAGAAACTTTTCTGTTTATTGGCAATAGGACATTAAGATATTACTGTAACTACAGCTGCTGATATCTCAATGTTGATGAAATAATCTTGATTGGGTCTTTAAAACAATCATTCTCTTGGGCTACAGTGGCCTGTTGGTTAAACGATTGAACTTCAAATCTTAAACATCTCATTGTCATGTAATTATGATATTTAACTAAAATGACTAATTTGTTTTAGATTGACATAGAGACACCAAGAGTTTCTGGAAAGATCCCAATGGTCCGTATTCGTAATCCATGGGGTAATGAAGCTGAATGGAAAGGAGCTTGGAGTGATCAGTAAGTACATGTACTGATATTTCAGTGGTGGTTAGTTTGAAAAGTAAAATCTGCTGTAGTTACGAGAAAAGAAAATTTTTTACTTATTTCATCAAACTGAACTGCATGTATATAATGATATGCAATAAATTATTTTCCAAAATGGCGACAAATTATTCATTTTTGGCCGGGTTCTTTGTGAACTCAACTCCTCCTACAGTTTTCAACCAAAAACCTTGAAACTTCACAGAATGTTTCTATATATAATGAAGATGTGCACCTGATTTAATGGAAATATTTCAATATTTTTTTCCCATTGTCATTGGTTTATTAGCCACTGGATGAAATTGTGGAAAGCTAGTGCTGTCACCCTGTTGCCTATCTGTCCTGTACTGTCCATCTAATCCAGTCCATTCCAATGTAAAGTTTCTGGTGCACATTTTTTTAATTTACTGTAGCTTTAGAAAATGTTAAAATGATTGAGATTTCCCTAATACATGTACATATATATACTTGTTTCAATACTCTTTCATATATATTGTCATTGTTGGACCTATTCCCCATTTTATGACTTTCTGTGAATGGTAAAAAAAAAAAAAAACAACTTGTGCACCTTGCTTTGTGCAATTATTTATAATTCCTTCCACACTTTCCACCACTCAATAGAAATTTAAAAAACAACCTGGCCCATTGAGTCTTTTACCCATTTTTGGTGGATAGATTTTCAAAAAACAAATTTGTCAAAAATACAAAACATGTTTATCTTAAAACATCAATATTTTTTTATTTCACCTTCTCCCCTTAAATAGCCCTCATTCTCTGTAGGAAATTGTCATACAAGCTTTATATGGAATAAAAAAAGCCTACTCTAAGCATCAAGTACTACATGTGATATGTTTTCTCTATTTTTTATTTTATTTTTATGAACCTTTACTTTCATAGTTTTCCACACATTTTGAGGATACAGATGTATTTATATCTGGGCTTTAAGGAGGCCACTTTCAACTGTTAATGTTGTTGTTTCTCTTTCATAACTTCATAACATGACTTGCTTGTTTTTTTCTGAATCTTGACTAGGACCATTGTCATTTTGAAAAATCCAGGGCTCTGAATTTTTGTTACACAAGAATAAAATAGTGATTCGTTTTCTAAAAAAATATTCAGTAAATGTATATCAACCTGTTAAAAAATTACAATTACATTTGGGACTAACATTTTTCTGAAGCTTACTGGCACAGTTTGTTATCAGTTGGCTCCTAAATGTTAAGGTTAGCTGATTTTTGGCTCCTTCTTTTTAAGAGCCAGGGCTAACTCTAGATTAATTTATATTTTAGATCTCAAGAATGGAATTTTATTCCAGAAGAGCAGAAACAGGAAATGGGATTGACTTTCGATGATGATGGTGAATTCTGGTAAGTTGATATTATGTTGGAAGTTTTATTCATTAAGTTAGAAGGTCTTAAAAATTGTTTGATGAACCAGAATCGCATCTAAATTGATAAATCCAATAGCTTACTAAGTTTGGTTTGATTTGAGATGTTTATCTTGTTGTTCATTTAACCTGACAAGCCTTCCTCGGTTGCAGTAGAAAATTATGCAGTATACTACTCGGGTGCAGACAAATGTATGGTAAAATATATGTGTGTATGTCTGAGTTAACAGTTGTTATCAGTTTTAAGCCATTTTTTGGACAATTTACTAAATCAAACCTAACCCAAAGTTGATAATCCCTAAATTCTCAAACTTACATATGTATAGAAAATTTCATGCTTTTTTACGGATTTAAATTAAATAAAATAATAAAAAAATAAATTGATTAAAATTTTATATTAAATACAGGATGTCTTTTGATGACTTCAAAAGCAATTTTGAAAAATTAGAAATTTGCAACTTGGGTCCAGATTCCCTTGATGAAGAGGAAGTTGAACAGAGTGGAGGAAAGAAAAGATGGGAGGCAACAACAGAACATGGAGAATGGATACCAGGTGTTAATGCTGGAGGATGTAGAAATTACTTAGGTATTTATTTCATTTCTTGAAGTTATTTATTATTTTAAGCAAAGCTAAACAGAAGAAATATTTAAGCAATACATGGCTACTTTATATTATGATAAAATGGTCATGTATAATTCTATTTCATTTTTGGGTTTTTTTTTCATTCAGTTTGGTTGAGTTTTTAAGACAGTGACATAAATCATGATTTTTAGTGACAAGTTTTTAAATGCTAAGTAATTATTTAAGGACCAGTCATTTGCTTCTTAATTTTAGCTTGCCTACATAAAGAGATATTGTAATACCCTGACATCTGCTGGGGCAACCTTTTATAAAATGATATTCAGATCTAATAATTAGGCTTTTGTTTATTAATCAGTTAAAATCCATGGTCTCAATCTGTTCCTTTTGTTTCATCGTCCGAATCATCATTACTTTTCTTGATAAGTTGTTTATTAAGTAATCACATTGCTTAACCAGCTACAAACGGAAGCCATAAACAGCTGATAACGAGTCCTTGAAGGTCATGGTCGTCGGACTATTTTAAAGAGGTTCCACGCAGGATGTTAAATAATAATACAACGCGCAGAGTACGGTCTTGGCAAACTGTTTAGTTATAAATAAATAATTTTAAAAAAGTCTAAATAAAATCAAAGAGGTCTCAAAAAGGTTCAGTAAAGTTCGTGTAACTTCGGGAAAACGAAAATGCGCAATTGTCAATAAACAAAGATGGCCGTCAAGCCTTATGTGTCGTCAACGCCGACAGTTCAAAATCAACACTTTAATATGTCGACATATAAGTTTGACCATATATATTTATTTAAATAACTTTGTGGTAGTAAACCCTTCCATACATGTTAGGTATCTTGTGGCATTTGCTTCTAGGCTGAGATTCTGGTCTGACCCTTTTAGGAGCCTTACTTGACCACTTACAGTAGCTAGTAAGCTCTGTATTATCTGAGATAATAAAGTGGTTATGACCGAACAGTTACACTACTACAGGAATTTATTTGTCAAGATGGCTACTGTTTGAAAGTTTTGGTAAAAATTTATAATTTTAGGTTTATTGAAATCTGATAATTATGTTTTTACCTTACATAAAAAATACTAAAGTTATTATAACTTCATGTAAAAATCTAGATACAGTTTGATTCGTCAATAGCCGTTTGTCAATTTTCACCAACGCATACTTAAATCACATTTCTTGCCAACAGGAGTTAATTCTTAGCAACATGTGATATTTTTTTCATTATCACACTTGTAGCCCAAACAATGCAGAACACTAAAAATTATCACATCCCATCAACATTCCTGGAAATTGGTTTCGCCTGATGCTGTCATTGGTGACAAAGGTAAACAATGTCATTTGTGGATGTCATAAATGATGAGTTATATCGTTCTGTTGTTTCAGATTTTTTCAAGTTTATTGTTGAAAAGATAGCTGGAGAAAAACATTCAGTATAATTAAAAACATACTGATCTTTGTTGAATTTGTTATGGTAGATAATCAACCATTTTTTCTCTCATTTTTGCTGAGGGTGATAATCTATCATAACACGCTCAAAAAAGGTCAGTATGTTTATAATGTCATAACTCAGTGATAGAAAGTGTGGCTGTAAAAGAAAAGCTAGCTTTCCTTATAGATAACATGTGTTTTTGATTTTAAAACAAAGAAAATATTATACACTATTAACATGCAGCAATCTGTATACTGGTTAATTGTAAGATTTGTGTAACTTTATGTGAAATAGTTGAGGTTTCTTGCCATATATATTGAATGTTTATCATGTTAGCAGGATTTCACAAGTTTCTTGAAAAATCTTAAAAGAACTATTTTACAGGAACCTTTAAAAGATAGACTTGAAAGATTTTGAAAATTTATGGATTACTAGTTAAAAAAAAAGAGGAAAAGGAAGGCAGTGCTTTCTACATGTTCACTCCATGAGTCAAATCACTAAATATATATGATTTTGTTATTCAGATACCTTCTGGACAAATCCACAGTACAGAGTTACATTGACTGATCCAGATGATGACGACGATGATGACCTTTGTACTGTACTTATTGGAGTATTACAGAAAGACAGAAGAAAGAAGAGAAAAGAAGGACTTGATCTACTTACTATGGGATATGTCATTTATAAAGTAAAGCTTGATAGCAGTTTACATTGCTTTAAAAAACATTTTCAGACCTGTGTCTGCATGGTTAAGACTGCAGACTGATAAATAACCGCAAAGCCCGCGATGAAGTTCTCACTTTATAAAATGATTTAAATTTAGACCTGTGTCTGCGTGGTTAAGACTGCAGACTGATGATCAAGGGTTTTGGGTTTGAACCCTGGTCAGGCTGATTGGTATGCCTAATTTCTCCAGTATACCCACTTGACATTTAAATGGGTACTGGCAGAAGTTTTCTTGGTAAACTAATTGTAATTGACTAGCACACCATCCAAGAATTATTGTATATACTCTTAGTTGATTCAGTTTTAAGAAACAGGTATATATAAGCACTAGTACTGATAAGTCTGTCAGGTTTTGGATAGACTTTTACTATTTGAAATAATTATATTTCTGATATAAGAGTACTATGAAAACAAAACCCATTTAGGAGACCTACATGTAATATACTTAGATTAGAAGTTTGATATACATGTATAACATTTTAACATTGTTTGTCATGTACATAGCTGCTATGGTAATTATTAAGTATTTCCAGTGTTAAAAGCAGTTCTGCTCTTGAAAAAAGAATTTTATAAGGGAAAACTTGTTAATAGATAACTGGACTGATATTAGAAAAATTTTCTTGATCAAAAAGACTGACTAAACAAAGGTGAATAACTTATCTCTAGTCTGTTCTGATAGTTACTTTAGAAACCTAACACAGTTTTACACAGTACTATGTTTTTAATTTTGTAGCTTCCAGATGAGAATCATGGTCCTCTGGATTTGAAATTTTTCAAATATAATGCTTCCTGTGCAAAGTCACCATCATTTATCAATTTAAGAGAAATCTGTGGTCGTCACAAGCTTTCCCCTGGAACCTATGCCATTATACCATCAACTTTTGAACCTCACAACAAAGGAGACTACTTATTGAGAATATTTACAGAAAAAGCCAATGTCACAAGGTAAATAATTTCCATTAGAACTGCATATAAAAACAGTCTCTAATCTGAAAGATTTTGTTAAGGGTTTGTTATGGTTTGATATCATACAGGATGGAGGGGAGGGGTTTCAATTAAGACAGGTTTAGATTACTTGGGGTTTGGTTCAGACAAATTCTACTTAGTTCATGAGAAATTGTGGAAAATATGATATTTCAATGTAAATTTTTCTGTATATGGAAACAATTACAGACATTTATGTGTCACATGCACATGTGCTGGCATGCTGTCTAAAATTCAAATGCAATACAATTCCTGTTGAGCAATGCAGGTCCTATTCAGACTCTTGTAAAGTTTTAGGGTAAACTTGATGTACATGAAAACTATGTTTTTGACAGCTTTTGTTTCTATCCACAAAAGAAAGTTGTTGTAGTTGATAGCTTGTGAAATATGAAGATTTTGTTGAAAGTTTCTAAAAATTAATATACAGCCATAAATATGAGATAATGCACACATAATCAAACATTTGATGGTCACATCAGCACTCATGTAAAATTCAGTTTTTTGAAATTTTATGATGTAAAATAATTTTGAAACAAGATTTAGTTCTCCTATATAAAAATAATGTGTTGTTTATATTCCTTTCTTTTTAAAAGAGAATCAGTAGAGATATTACAATATTCAGCATCACTTTTGATGCAGCTGGTATGAAATTTGTATATACTTGTTGTACCAAAATGTACATGTAGTCATCACAAGTTTTATCAATATCACAATAGAGTCATTGTTCCAACACTAAATGAAATTTAATACACCAAATACTCACAATACATTGTGTATATTCACTTTTGTATGGTGTAAATAGACCTTGTACTTTCCTGTATATGATTTCATTAAACCCTAAGGACTCAATGATTTTTCACTGATTAGTGATCAGTACTAGCGTCTGGTTTGCAATATCAATTTTGACATTGTAGATAAGACAGTGAACTTGTAGTCTTAAAGTTTTCATTTATGCACAATGATACAAACCACACCAAAAACATTTGTACAAACTTTACACAAAATGAACTTGTGTGTAGATTAGTGCTTGAGAGAACTTGAAATTAAAAAAGCAAATATCTGGATATTTTTTTGTTTTGGGAAAAAAAAACCAACAATCATCAATAATAAAATTTCTTAGATAAGATTACTATGATTACCATTAAGCTGTAATGTTAGATAGAAAACACATTCTACAGAAATGGTTTATACATGTAATTATACAATCACTTTTGTGTCCAGTTCACCAGTTGTCATTACATATTGATGAATTAAGATTAAGAGTCACTATTGTTTTTGATTGATTGAATTATTAAAGATCTAGCACTGCTCTTCATTTAATAATTCAGTACCTTTAAAAGTATATGCCCAGAAAAAAGTAATTCACTGTCTCTATATTCATAGAAGCTTGATTAACCATACAGCCTTGAAAAATAAAAGAATCACTTTCATATCTAAATATCTATCAATACCGGTATGTCTGTTACTGTTTTAAAACTGTTGAATGTTTTAATAATAATGCTTTAAATGTAAACTTTTTAATGTGAACTGCTTCATTTTAATGCTTACTTATGTTAGCAATTTTACTTTACAGAAGGAACATGCACAGTTATATTTATGTGCAACAACTTATTTGAACACACCTACATGTATTTACAAATACTTACTTGTTGCACCATTTCAGTAGTTTTAATGTTTTTAATGGAAAGGTTACACAGTGAAAAAAGCTGAAAAAAAATTGTTGCTAAAATTTCTCAGTTTACTTTTAGGTCTGTCTTGATTTTTAGTTGAGATAATTATTCAGTTACATCTGCTGGCAGTATTGAGTTATGTTATCTTTTATTATATTTACAGTGAGATGGATGAAGAGACATCATTTGATGAATCACAGGTAAAACAGAGAAGCATGCTAGCACTTTACTATCACAATAACATAATATACAAAATATTAATATTCGTACACAATATAATATCTGTATACAACACACACATATATATCGTAATATTTGGTATTAAGTTGTGTTATAGCTTTGCATGACAAATAAGTTTTTAAGTGAATTAGAAAATTTCAGTTTATATAAACATGATCAGTTGTAGAAATTGTTGTTGGATTTGTCTTGCTGTAAAGTAGAAGTGATAGACAAGACAGTGTTGTTACATTTCATCATTTGTCAATGCAGATCTCAAGTTTTAGAAATGTATTTTTAAATTCTTATCATTCCTAATTTTAACTGTCAAAGTGGGAATGTCAAGATATAGATAGTCAAGTATGTCTAGTTCTTCAAGTATCCTATATACATGTATAAATGGTTTATATATTGAGTTGTACGTGTAGGTTGGTAAAGGGGAGCCAATCATTATGGTGGGGTTGTATGAATGCTGATGTTATAACTTAAGACAGAACATGCAAAAAAAGTTTTATTAATTTTAATAACAGTGAGTGGATAAGTTTTGGTTCATAATATACATTTTTGTTAACTATGGGCATTTTAAGTGACTGGAGGTCATTAGATTATCAGATGATTTTAATTTCAAGAAAGGATTGAAAATTTTGTCCATGATGGGTATAAATCCATGAAGGATAAGTCAGTGTTCAATTCTGTGAATGAGATTTCCTTATGTTAAATTCATTATAAATTATATTACATTTTATTGCAAATATTTGGATTTAAATAAGATTTACATAGATATTAGGCCATGGTATTTGCAAAATCTAATTCAGCATTCTACATAAAAATGACAACTGTACTTTTTTTGAAACAAAAGTATAAAATAGAAAATAGTTATCCATTCTAAAACCCAAGTAACATTTAAAATGCTTAAAAAATTTCTAAGTTTTAGGGGTGTGTCTGTCATTTTTTCAGTGAGATGATGCCATACACTTCTATGTAGTAAATTATTATATATACAGGTCTAGGGTATTTGGTTTTATCATAAATTGTGAAAAGTTTACTTTTTTTGTTAAAAATGAATTTTTATTTTGTTCTAAGTTAGATATAGAAAGATTCAATGTAGTTGCTCCTGACAATGTAAGTTCTTAGTTCACCAATCAGTTAAAAGCATTTTGAAAGCTGCTCAGTTTAAACTGACATTGCTCTCTCCAACTCAAGAGATTTCCAAAAGGGGAATTAAAGCATTGCTTCCTTTTTGCTTGATGAATGCTGTTCATTGCAGAGCAGTTTTATTGATCAAACATGATGCCAAGATCAATGCCATTTTTTTGCTTCTCTGAATTTACAGTGCAACATCCAGCATCAGTTAATATTCTATTCTTCAGATTTTAAATTGACTTTTTGTATAACCAAGGTGGAGTTTCAAAATGTCAAAGTTTTTCTGCAATAGTGTGGGATTGTTATTTTGAGGTTTGCCCTTTTTGGCTTTTTAACAACACCATCATCTTTTAAAGGTTCATGATTAAATAAACGATAAACAGGTTTTTTTTGCAGGATATCATATTTTTTCTTTTATTTTAATTCTTTTTTTTACTTTTATTTTTATTTTCACTCTGTTAGATTAAACTTATATTCATTTTTGATACACTAATCATTTACTTGTTAAACTAATTAAACTAATATCATCAGACAAAATTACCCCTTACATAAGATTTTAAATTTGAACTTAGTAATTTTGTTTTATAAATAAAAATAAAAGAGAAAACATTTTCAGACAATTTTCAAATTTGCTTATCATTATGCTATTAAACACAATCAAAACTTGATGTTTGAAAAATATTTTAATTTAACAATGTCTTTAATAATATTTTGAATATGATATATGTATGTATTTCCCTTCTAAAATAAAATGTAAAAAAAAATCTTTAGTTATTTATTTAATTATTTATTTTTTAAATGAATATTTATCATTTCCTGATACTTTGCAAATTTTATATGGTGAGGAGGAAAAGATTTTACAAATTATAATTGTAGAGATCCCATTTCATCATTCTTATTCATATACAAAATCCATATTGCTTGTTATGTACTAACACTATTGCTATTTCTGAGTTTGATTTTGGATAAAATTGAGTAAGGTGTGTATGATTTTCTTTCCTTGTCTGAACATTATTTTCTTTACTTGGTTTCATTTTTTTTTAACACCCCCACCCCTTGTCCAAAGTAAACTTTATTACAACTTTATTATGTGTTTTTTTTTTTTCATTTTTGATTTGTCCATTTTGTGTTTTATTTGAGTTTTCTAACTTTTAACAGTATTAACATATTCATTCTTTGGTTTATTTATTTTTAAATTGATAGAAAACAAATAACAAAAATTTATTATTTATTATTATAACTATTTATTATTTTTACTTATACTTTTCAAAATAAAATTTGTTAAAATGTTTTTCATATTTCTGAATTAGTTATTTTCTCTCACATTTTTATGATATTTTTAATTTTTTATTTTCACAAGACAATGACTCACTTTGTATCAAACCTTTACATTTGTTTTCATATATGACTTTTTGTTCTTCCTTAAGTTATCTCAATTTTTCTGTCATCATTTATCATTGATTTGAAACATATACTGAAATAAAATCCAATTTAATGAGTCAGCACATTTTTGTTTAAAGTTAGCCTCATCATTGTAGGGCCTATTAAGGTTAGTCTGTTATTCTTGTCATGTGATTAGTCCTTAATTCTTGTCATGTGACCAGTCTAAATGTCATCTTGTGACCAACATGAAATTATGATAGCTGAAAACAAGAACAGTTGGACTAAATAGAAACCATGTTAAAAAGATGTTGCATAACAATTTGTCTTTAGATGAAACCAA
Organism: Tegillarca granosa; assembly: GCA_029721355.1. Taxonomy (NCBI): domain Eukaryota; kingdom Metazoa; phylum Mollusca; class Bivalvia; order Arcoida; family Arcidae; genus Tegillarca; species Tegillarca granosa. The sequence continues at coordinate 48,694,577 of CM056595.1, forward strand.
TGGTAAAATTTGTTCTTGCACATTGAATTGTGGGTAAAATTTATGTATCTGGAAACAAAATTGAAAGATCTATAGAAAATGATTGATCCGATTGCAGCTTCATAGAAATAAAGAATTTATGCTTTAATATATGTTGGCAAAAGCCAGGTTTTTTAAATAATGAAAGAAATGAAAAATTTAATGAAATTCCGTATAAAGAAAAACCTGTTTTAGACAGAATAATCATGATAATCAATTTTGCCAGTAGTTGGATGGACTTTAGATGGTGTTGGAATGAGGATTGGATTTATATTTCATTAGTAAATATAGTAAATGTTTGAAAAATGGAGGTTTTTAATTTTAACACGTTAAAAGCCTTTTTCATTTGTAAGTTTCTGACATACAATAGTTCAGTAGTTTAATGGTGATACCAAAGGGAGTCTTGTTGTGTTTAGAATTCAGTATTTGTAGTAGAGATTTATAATACATGTACATGTACAAGATATATAGAAATAGTTCAAATAGTAAACTTATAGTTAAAAACAGTTAAAATTTTTAGTATATATATATATATAGTAAATTTATTGTGAATTTTGTTGAAGTAAAGTTAGTTTTGTTTTAAATGTGTTGGATGATATAATCAGTGTATACTTTAATTGTTGTAAAGTCGTGGGCTCGAGGGTATGGTGGTGGCGATTATGTATTACCTCAATATGCTCGATCAGAATATATGACACCTCAATATGTCCAGTCTGTAGCTTCAGCACCATTGAGAGGTGCTCCACCAGTTCAGCAGGTATTAAGTGTATAGTGTGAGTTTATGCTGCATGCACAGATTTGGACCCCAGACTTTATTTGCTTATAAACAGCCAATGTTTACTGAAGTATTTTCTGTATTTGTCTGAATGAGAGTTGCGTGAATGCTTATGTGTGTGTGTGTCCATCTGTCTGTTTATCTTTTTTGCAGATTCTTTTGCATTTTATCTCTAATGTTTCAGTTTTCTAATTTAAGGTGTATATTAATATTTTCCAAAAGTCTGTGTGTGTGTGTGTGTGTGTGTGTGTGTGTGTGTGTGTGTGTGTGTGTGTGTTTGTGATGCTCTTATGTTTACCTTATTTCTTATGCTGTATTCCTCTTGTGTTTCTTTGACTACTTTAACTGTTTATTTTTTCATCTAATAGTTTCATTTGATCTCTTGTTTTCGCTTTGTCTCTCTTGTTTAATTATGGCTATTTGCATTTTATTCCTTCTGTTTAATCTAATTTTTGCTTTCTGCCTTTCTCATGTTTTACAATGAATGTTTATGTTTTATTTTGTTTTAGTGTTGTGATGTGGTTTTGTGTGTAAATACGATGATGGTCTTATTAATTTGTAGAGACAATGAATTCAGTTTTTAAGTCATTGATAAAGTGTAACCGTGACAGAGATATCCATGGAATCCAAATCGTTTCAAGATTATCAATATCATTTCAATATTAGCTTTATTTGTACTACTGGTATTTTTATTAAGTATCTATAAAACGAATTTTAATAGTGTTACTGTTTTATCGCAAACAAAATACTGAAAAACAACAATTATTGGCAGAAAATTTTCTGTCATTCTCTTTTTACTAATTATTTTCATTGTCAAACAACTCAAGTACATGTATTTGGAAATTAACTTTTTTTGGATAAAAACTCATCTATATTCAACATGTCTTCCAAAAATTTGGATTCTTTCTAAATTACTAACAAGTCATTGGCTTGTTTATCAGAAATATAGTTTTGATTTGCAAGTAGAATTCATTAGAAGCATTTGGTTTTCATAAAAACTTCAATTCTTTTGAAAACACTTTCTTACTAAGTAAGTATGAATTTAGTCATATATAGTAGAAGACAGCAATGCATAAAAGTCAATATGTAACAAGTATAAAAAATGCATATTTTTGAAAAGCAGTGTGAAACATTTTGAACAAGAGTAATTTAAGTACAGATAAGTTATAGTATAGTAGAAAATGTAAGCACTTCCTTCATTACTTCATACCTACAACCAGGGTTTCGAGAGATATTTTGAAAAGGTGGGAAGTTGGTGTTACTTTCTGTTTGTAATATCTGTCTTGTAGCTAGGGCATTCATACTTTATATAAGTTATACAGATATTTTTTTTTCTTTTTTGTAAAAGTGTTCCATGAATGTATTTATTTGATAGTGACTGTAGTTAAATCTAGCTTGTCTGTACTAAGGAATGTCAGAGGAGCTTATGTCAATCAGAGTATGTGCGTTTGACTTTAAAGTTTTTGTGGTTGTCTTAATTACTAATTCACTTTTTTTAGCGGAAAAGATGAACGTGCAAACTGTTATGTCTATAAATTAATGATTTTTTTCTGTTGAATTACTTCACTTCTTAGAACAGAACTTTTGAATTAGTCACATTTTTATGCGATTTTGCCACATGACACAATTTGACATACATCTTGAATAGAACACAGAGATGATGGTAATTGTATGTTAGGCAAGTTAGAGTATTTTTATTACATTTTATTTTACCTAATATATTTAACTTTAATTGCATAAGGGTCATTTTAAATTCACAAGTGTATTTTAATCACATTTTATTTGATCTAATATATTTATTTTGATTGTATTAGGGTCAAGGTCAACCTGGCCGGGTTAGAAGAGTAAGTCTTGATGATATCAGCTGCATTATAAATGAATGGTGTCTGTTCATATTTGATGTTTTTTGGAACTATGGTTTTACTGACTTTATAAGGCACAGTGTAAAATGTGGAATAGGTTTCAACAAAATTGCATTTAACTTGACCTTTGACATTGTTAGCTAAATTTTAATATTCCTATTTCAGTCTTAAACTATTTAAGTTTTATTGAATCATTTCTTATGTTGTCTTTATGATTTTTTTAACCTAGTCTAATTTGAATAATCCAACTTCATTTTTTGTTCTTAATAAACGTATTGTTTTATTTCACAGAAAAAATCCTAACTAAGGTTTACTCCTAAATATGTTTATTTCTTTTTTGAAACCATTCCACAAGTCATGTCAACCAGATTCTAATTCCATGTTTTACACATGCCAATTGACTCTACATTTTAGATTCTTTCTATCTCTTTCCCAGACAAAACGTTTCTGTTGTTCCCCAATTTGTTACCCTGTAATGTAGATTTTTTTTTGTTTTATAAGAATTCTAATTTTACATTTATTTTGACAATTTTGTAGAAATAAAGAATAAAATGGCCCCAGTTTACTTAAAGGGCTGATAGTCACAATGGTCCTCTTTATTTTATTGGTTTTTAGTTAAAATGACATTGAAGTATTAATAGAACAGATTAGTAAAGTAGTCTCTGTTTATTGAAAAGGATAAAATGGAGTCAGTTTATATTTTCTGGGAGAGAGATTTTAAGCTTGTTACTTAACTGATATGAATACTGAATGATGTATGTAATACTTATATATATATTCAAGAGAGATTCTGATAATCTAGGCTACATGCTGATTTGGATATGTTGTTTATATAGATGTTACTTTTTATGCATGTCAACATCTCTTGTTTTGCCATGAAGACTTTCATGAATATATTTACTCTGATGTTAATTGTCTTCTGATTTTTCAGCATTTAGGATTCAATTGTTTGTTGTTAAAGTCTTATATTATTGTTGAAGTCTTGTTTTCTTTGGTGTAAATATAGTTTGCTAATGTACCATGAGACCTATACCTGATAACATTTGTGCTGAATGGCATGGGAAAAGCTTATGTTTTTATTTCCCACTATAACTAATTTTTATTGGAATTGAAATGATTTCAAATCCAGTGGAAATAGTTAATCTGCACAAGTGTTATGAGGCTTTCACATGGTATGCTGGACAAACACTATTATATAGTAACTGATATTTATATGTATCTGCATTTTGAACTTTGGATCTTTGACTTGGAATATTATAGAAGATGAATTTAATCTTTTCTATATAGAAAAGCATTGACAGAGATCGATTCTGTATATACTTATATGTGTAAAAGTAATGGTACTGTGTGCATCTTACAATACAGTAGCTACAGTTAAACTAATACTGGTACTTAGTCTGTCACGTAACAAGAAACATTTGTCAGCTGAATACTTACTTAGACTAAATTATTATGTTTGAAGACAATTTTGCATATCAAGTAAATGTTTAAATAAGATGATATATAATTTTATTGAAGTATACATCAGAAAAATTTTACCTTATTAAACATACATTTAGGGATTCAATAGGAAAACAACACAAAATGACCCAAAATTTATGTTTTCAAAGGTAAAACTATTTTAACTTTTTTTCTCTGACTTTGTATTATTTACTTGGAAATGCAAAACTTCCGAGTTTGATCATATATATATATAAACATATACATGTAGATATGGAAGTCTAGTATAGAATTATACTGAATGTTTCTTCTTACGCTGAAGTTATGTTGAATAAATAACTTTATACTACTTTATATATTGAAGAGCTTCAACTACTGTATTTATATAACCTCAGACAGCAGTGAAGCTTATGAGAATATGAACTTAGGTGTTTAAGTATTCATTTATAAGAGTGTGTGTGTGTGTGTGTGTGTGTGTGTGTGTGTGTGTGTGTGTGTTAGACCAAGAAAGTAGAGCGACTGGGTATTGTTTGATACTTTAATACATATTAACACAAACATTAAAACAATAATACAATGTAATTATTTACAATATTTAAATGTAACTGTGCCTTACTTTTGGTGTAAGCTATCTAATAACTAAAAATGACCCATATGCTGTGTTGTAAAGATAAAGTTGAAGTTTTGGAATTTCCTGGTAATAATGATAGAGATATAATCCAATAACTTAGTAAAATTATTTCAGCCCATCAGGTCTTATTTCATCATTATAGAGTTCTGAAAATAATTTCCGGGCATTCAGAAAGGAGAAGTCCATTGCTCATCATATAGATGTATGTGTGTGCCAAACCATGTGTTCATGTAGTGGGTTGTCATTTACTTTATATCATGCTTACCCAGTTAATTTTTCATAGAAAGTTCTATGTTTGTTCATATTGTGCCAAAATAACTGCAGGAAAAAACTTTGAAAAAAGAATGATCTTTTACCAGAAGTCTGATATATTAGGGATTTGAGGGAGAGTAGTGATGTAACACAGATATCACAACAGATTGTGTAACCTTAACATAAAATAAGTCCAAATTCATGAAAAACTGGATCTACATTAATATTACATTTATATAATAGTACAAAGTATACTATAACCAACCTAAGCTTTAATAATGTTAGAATTATATGTTATGTTGACAGGGTTTTTTATGCTTTGTTAATTCTAGATTTTCATCTTTTAAACACAATTCAGATAAAATATGAAGAACAGTTGTCATAATGAAATGCTATGCCCACAACCTGTTCTTGATATTTGAATAAACCACATAATTCTTGATTTGAAATTTTATTTGTTAAAAGATGGAACTCTCTTTATGAAGTTTGGAATGGCTATCTACTAAAAACAATTTAAGGAGGTTTCATTTGGAACATTTGGGTTGAGCAAAAGCATTAGTATTTAAGACACTAAAAGATGTCAGTTACTGTCAATTTAGACCGGATTGTCACAAGTGACTGGATTGTTACAAGTGACTTGATTGGCATTAACTCCTTGTCATGAATTATTTTAAAATAAACTATTCAGTTTTCAATGTTCCTGAAGTCCCGTGAAGAAAAATCTTAGTTAAGAAATGATTAAAAACTGGGGTCTTCTGTGATTGTAAGTATATCATTGAAAAAAAGAAAGATGTGAAATTTAGTCAAATGACTGATTTGGGAATGGTGTTATCCTTAGTTTTAATCAAGTTAGGTTTGTTGCATATGAAAAAAAAGGTAACCTCCTTAGATGATGATGTTAGAATTTAAGTTGCTTTTAAATTAAATAGACTAGAATTTTGTTTTGTTAAAAGGATGCTGAAAAACAAAAGAAGCATGCGAGAGAACAGGCTGCTGGGGAAATTACGCAGAAAGAAGCTGTGACGATACTGAAAAATGCTTTAGTATAAAATTGTTACCATAGTTACTGGCTTGTTATCTGTATAACTAATTATAATTAATATCTATTAACATACTAACCTGCTCATACCTGTCATTGCAATACTAAATCTTACTGTGCAGAAAAAAAGATGTATTTCTCTTATCTCATATATAAATAGTTTTCCATATTACCTTATTCATAATGCAATACCAGGTAATATTTGATGTATTGCATTAAAATTTTGTCTATTCATTAATGCTTGTGCTACAATTAAGATATATTTTACAGTTTACAGACTATTTTTTCTTTTTAGTTGCACAGTTAGATCAAAGTAGCCAGAGTAGAGAGAAGGTTTTTGTCAAATTGTAGTTAATATGTGGTATCATAGTAAGGAAAAAGAAGTTTCATATTTAAGTTATTTCATAGATTAAGCTAGTCAACTCAAAGTGCAAAATTAGGACAAAAGTAAGAGTTCTAAATGGCTAGGAATAGGAAATTACGGATCATTACTGCTCAAAAAATTCAAGGAATAGGTGATTCAAATGTTTCAGCTTTAGCCTTTTTTTTTGCTAGTGAACTTTTTTTAAAAAAAAGTTAAAGAAATTTTGCTTTAATTTAGTTGAACATTATAACTGAAAGAAACTTTTAAAACAATAAAACTATTATATATGTAGTTATTTTAAGATATGCATGTGACAGTATGCTGAGTTTTACATTTTCTGCTGATTTCTCACATCTTTTTTCTTTCATGACTTTCTGTGATTATTCAGAAAATCTTATCTTGTGTGCATTTTAGTAACTGTCTGTCTAGTTAACTGTTTTAGAGTGATATTGAGATGTAATATGTATTTTAATACAGATATGTGTGATATTAGTGAATCTTTAAAACTGTTTTTGAGTATTAATAGCAAGTTGATGCATAGTGAATTCAAACTTGCATATTGGTATACCTAATAGAATGTGTATTGATAAATACACACACACACACACACACACACACACACACACACACACACACCTTTAAGATATACACACACCTTTCCCACTTGTTTTTATTTATTTAAAATTTTAATATTTTTAGCCTTGTTACAATCTATTTTAAGTTTTGTTCATCTGGTGTTTGTTTCCAAATAAAAAGTTTTAATTCTTTTGTTTTGACCCAACTTGGTAAAATTTTGCATGGTACATAAACAGAACATTTGTGTCTACAGGAAAGTATTTTGTCTATGGATCTGCATGCACATTTATCTGCTGTTGATGTTAGTTATCAACATTATTTGCATCATAACATATGATTTGCAAGAAAATGTGCTGATTTCCATGGCAAATGACTTTCCAGTGAAAATAAAATACAGGATACAAAGTTTTGTTTGTTTGTTTTTTTTTTTTTTACCATACGCTCAATCATTATAGATAAAGCAATAAAGACAACATTTTGTGTATATAAACCCGATATTTCCATGAATAAATACAAACATTTATGTATTTACAAACTGATCATATGACATTTGAAAAGGCTTGTTTCAGTCGCAAAGAGTTATATTGCATGAAGCTGGACTTGGTTGATAGAAATGGTTGAATTTGATATATTATATATGTTATATATCCAGAATTGTGTATGATACATACATTAAGTGATTGTGAAAATGTTTGAACTATGACATAGCTTTATTATCATTTATATATATATGATGAAAACATAAACTAATGACAGATATGTTAAAAGTAATAATTTTACACAAATTTAGATACTTTTTATTTTGTTTTTCTTTAGCAGTCTTAAATCACACGAGTTTGTTATTCTGTTATCAGATATTAAGTGCATAGGTTGTTTATATAGTCCAAGTGTACTTAGTATTTAATAAGTTTGTAATATGTTTCACATTATTTACTTTTTTGTCTTTTATTTTTTATTTTGTCTAGTATAATTTCACTAAGTGACATATAATAATACAATATAACAATTTAGATTTTTTATCTAATCTCGTAATTTGTAGTAGACTCATAATTTAGATGGTAATTGTTAATTATTTCAAAAATATTTGAAAAGTATTTTTTTATCAAGTTGGTACAGCCATTAAAATGTATGGATGATTTATTTCTGCAGGATGTTCAGGAGCCATCAGAGGAAGAAGTAGAGCAGGAAGAAGCATTGAAGAGAAGTTTTAAACGTGTTGCTGGAGAGGATATGGAAATTGATGCTTTTGAACTGAAGGATATTCTAAATGCTGTATTTACAAAAGGTATTATAGATAAATTGCTTATACATTTGTATTATTTAACAAACTGACAACAAAAAAGAATAGAAATGATAAAAATGTCCACAAAACAACAACAAACAATAAAGATGAAAGAAAATTATTTTGAATATTCAAAAGATTAATTTTTCATTAGAAAGTGCAATTTCACATACTGGTATTATACTGGACACACCCACACACACACACACACACACACACACACACCACTATAAGTATTATTTAAACAGATGCCTGGATTTTAATGCACAATATTCATTTTGTTTGTATGAAATACTTTTACATGTATATATTTAGAAGGTCATATGTCCATTTCGGACAAATATTCCAGCCCTGCAGTTTGGTATCTTTTATACATGTTTAATTGTAATTATTTAGATATTACCTTGTTATTAATGTTGACATAATTGATCTTCTTTACACTGTTTGTATCTGATGTTTATAGATGATTATATGGGTAAGATTGACTACACCCTACAAACAAAAAAGGGACATCATTATTTACTTATATTATTTATCAGGGTAGAGACATAGGACTATGTCCATCTCTAGATCAGGGTGTCTGATAAACTGCTAGAAATTTTTAAAAATTATGTGGGTCTGTATACAAATTTACTAGTAATTCCATCTTGCTGCATGTCAGATTTATTAACTTAATCATTTCTATCTTGCTGCATTGTTACAAGACTTTGGAACTGAATCATTATTATTTAAAAAACCTGTCAGCTGATTTCATTATACAACTATAGTCTTCTTTAAAAAATTATCAAAAAATTTCTTATCAAGACAATCATCATGTTGCAATTTCCACCTTACCAATTATGGTTTATTTTTAATTTCAAATCCTTAAAAATATTTTAAGCAATAAATATGCTGTTGATAACTGAATTTTTCTCAGTTTTTGTTATAAATTAGCAGACACAGACACCCTGATATGATTTATTTACAGCTTAATCACTAGTATTAGTAACACACAACTTACATCAGATTTTATGTTGACCACTCCCAGCAGTTTCACCCTGAAGGGTTCTAGATTTTCTCTTTTAGTTACATTTATAAGTAGAAAAGTCTATCAAATTTTATTTATTTTGTCATTTTATGTATATTTTGTTCCATTAAGGAATGTGCATGTTGTGTATGGTAAATATTCTTGTAAACTAAGTAAAAAAACAAAATCAATCAAGCATGAAATTTTCTGTGGTGAACGGTTGTTATTTATTGATAATCAAGAAATGCTTATAGTAGTTTTACCACTGCTGAGATTGAAGTATGTGTGTACATAATTTTTGCTTTAATAAGTACTGAAAAAATTGTGGAAGAGTGCTCTTCATATTGTCCTTATTATGATATTTTTGTGAGAAATGGATGATGAGTCACAAAATTTAATGAATTGCCATAGGCATGAACAAGTCCATTAAAAAAATGCAAAAAAGAGTAATTTCCAAGAGAAAAAAAGTTAAATCATGGCCTCTGCAGATCTGATATTTTAATGATACTTCCATTTATTTAACAATTGAACTGTTTTAAAATGATGTTCATTGTCAGTATGAATGCCAAAACTTTGCAATGCGACTGAATAACGCGTGTTAGTGTGTTAACTCTAATATTGTCATTAAACTTTAAACCATAGTAAAAGTAGCTTTTGAGTTTGGCTTAAAGTGAGATATCTAAACAGCTTATAGTGATGTGAAGATTGACCCATCACCAAAAATTACAGCTGCGAATAAAATCAAAGAAAATTAGCAATTAAAGAAATAGACTTTATAACTTCTGTTTTTGATGCATGATGATTTATACTTATAATGCTGAACATATGGAGTTATTTAAAGTAATTTTGGTGATTTGTCAATTTTTTTTCAATTGGCTTTTATTTGAGAAATGTTAAGCTAGGTCACTTATGTCCATCATATTTGATTTTCCTGTGTTAGAACAAGCTTTGTTTTCTGAGGCTTTTTATGCTAGGAAGATTTTAAACCCATATTATTCAGTCCTGATTTCTTCATATTAGAAAAGACGTTTTACAACCAGAAGCATTTAGTAGACAGTTATTGCACTTGCCTGTATAATAAGCAGCATGTTGTCATGGTGACTGGGTAATAATTTAAGAGTACATTAATATATATTTTAATTGCATGCATAATTGACTATAATTTGGTCAGTGTTGTTCTTGTTTGTGTGTATTATTTGTATATGTGTTTTATGTTTTGATATATTTATGTATACTGTTTAATAACCAGAAATGTTTGCAATTCTGTTCTTGATGAAAACTTGATATAAATTCAAAACAAAAATTCACAGTTATCTTTAAATAAACTAGAAAAAAAGCAGAAACTTGGACTTATCTTCAGTGAAACTAAAAATGGGGTTCACTTTGTGTACCATGTGACATACCATAATGTTTGAGTGGAAGTATTATTTATGTTGATTATGGGATACAAAATGTACTAAAATCTTACATTATCCTGATAAATCAACACTATTCTAGGAATGGAACAAAGATTTGTCATAACAAACATTATTGGTATATTGATCATTTGATATTCTGGTAAAACCATTAAAGTAAAACTTGGTAATTTCTTTCTTTTCCTGCAAATAATTTTGGTTATGCAGTATGTGAAATGTTGTTAAATGCATAAAGGAAAAATGTATACAAATGTCTATATATAGATAAAACAGCACAATTTTTGTAAACATATACATTGTATAAAAATTGACAACATATGACATGTATATATTTAACTTATATATATCAGTTTATGTCATCATGCAGAAAAGCCTCATGCAGTTTTAATATATTGAGAGTAATTGGAACAAGGTTACAATAACTAACTGCATTTAAACAAGTAACACTGGCATGTGTTACTTCAGTTTAAGCTATTCAGCATAAAAGCTTAATACATGTAATAACAAACTTCTAAGCTTACAATATTCTACTAATGAGAAGTGAGGTTTATTTTTACACATTTAGCAATTGAAAAAGCTTGGTTTAAGCAAATGCTTTCTGTTTAAAGAAGAATCACTGTTAAAATAAATCAAAATGCATGGACATAGTGCATGAGCAAATGATATGTGCTCATAAGGCATGTGCATTGGATAGGCTAAATTCATTATGAACAATAGTAAGATATTAATTAATGTATTAATAGGATTGTTGTGTGCTTGATTACTCTCAGAAAGATTGTTGCTGTATCAAAAAACGGAGGGGGAACATTTAGGAATCTGAATTTCAGTTTACTAAAAAAGTTTAGAAAAATTTGTTTGACAAAAATGTTTAAAAAATTGTAATTTTTTTTGAACACATATATTATGAATTGTTGATAACTCACAGTGTATTGATTTTTAATTAAAGAACTATTTCTTATGAGATATTTGGAATTTGAGTGAAGAACAATTAGAAAGAAAGAAACTCTTGGTGTTAGTAATGTATTGATGGCTTTAGAAAAAAGAGCTGAATTGTATTACATCTTTTTGAGAGTAGTTTATTATGATGTAGACTGGATAGGTGTTGGAATGTGTTTGTTCTTATTTTGTGTTGATCTAATCAATCCCAATAAATGATATGTTATGTCTACCATCAGTCATAAATGTATAGAAACCTGTCTCTAATTGTAAGAAAACACAATAGAAAGCCAAAGTTTTATGTTTTCTTCCAATTACATGTAGTAATAATTGAAATGAAAATACATAATAACCAGAAATAACCCAATATTTGAAATATTATTTCTATTTTAGAATTTGAGTTTGATGGCTTCAACATTGACACATGTCGTAGTATGGTTGCTATGCATGATGTATCCTTTGAATAATAAATTTATAATGAATTGATATTGAATCAGTTGACTCCTGGTATGTATAAAACTCAGCTAATCTGTTAATCTTCAACATATTTTATTCCATAATCCGTAAAAAACAAATGTATTGTACTGGTGATTGTTGATATCATTGGGTAGGGTATATCATTAGTAAAATCACATTTTTTCAGAACAGATTTCGAAGACATAAGTTATTTTATTTTATTAACAGATTTAATTATTTTTCTATATTATATTATTTGGAGTATTTAGTAGTGTTTATTTGTAGTTACCAACCACAACATTCAATTTATATCAGGTATTTGAGATTTATATTTTACCTTAACAATAAACAAAGGGCGATCTGTCAGGAAAATTGGGATATGATGAGTTTAAATGTCTGTGGACTGATTTGAGAAGATGGAAGGTTAGTTCTATAATAGGGTTAACTTTATCGAGATCAAAGCTAAAACAAAAGAAATTCTATATATTCATGCATATTTTGGATTTGCTTGTGGCCCGAGTGTTTTGTTGTATTGGATTTACCCGAGGCAAGACATATTGTATTTCTGACTACTCCTACTTTTCTTATTTCTTATTTATCATTTTGCTCAATAAAGTTACGAGAGGGTATAGAATAAGATTTGTCCACCCTTTTGTCTTTCAATCCATTTAAGATTTTGAATATCTTGTATATTCTTTTGACAAATATGTTGCCGTCTTGGTCTTTAGTTGCTTTACAATATAAAGTAAATCAAGACTGGCTAAGATACATTATGACAAATATATAAGCATTGGGATTAGCATTGTTTAAGTGATGTATCATTTCTTTCTCTTTTTAAATATATATATTATTTTAATGTTAATAAGAAAATCACTAAAAACCACAACTTTAATTACAGGGTGTGTTCAAAGAGTATGATCATGATAAGAGTGGAAAACTCAGTTCTTATGAACTCCGGGCAGCATTGCATGCTAGTGGTGAGTAGAACATTTTATGTTTAAGATACATGGGTGGTTACAGCAGAAGGTATTGATAATGGCCTCTAAGATCAGAATTTGTTTTCATTTTTCCACACTATATATAGCAGTAAAAGTTCACTATTTAGATGGTCTTTCTGATGAAAAAAACCAGAGTGCTTAGTCTTAGTACACTTTTAAGAAACCTTCGAAAAAAAGGTTGCTTTTCAAAAGCCATAAGACTTAGCAAACTAACCAAAATATATTTATTTACATGTAATTACAATTCAAAATTTACAAAAGGTTGTTTGCTGCATATTATGTTTACTAAATAAAATTCATCAGCTTAACACAATGTTACACACCCCATTATGTTTGTGTCAAACTATGTGGAATTTCATTACTAGTTTCCTAAAAACCTACACTGTTCCAATAATTTGTACAGTATATTGTATTACAGGGTACATTGGTGAAGCCCATTAAACAATAGCATTTTATGTAATTCTACCATTATGTAATTGTAATTTTATTTGTTAAAAAATCAATATTTACACATGTTTTATTGTCCAGTAATGCCTCTACCTATGTAAATAATAATCATATAAATAACATAATAAATTATATTTTGGTCAAACATATAAGGTTTATGAGGTTATATAAATTACTTCTCTAATACAATACAGTACTTGTTTTGTGTACCTGAAATCATTTAACTTGTATATGTTACAATATGATTTTTAGGTTTCAAACTGAGCAATAGAACATTCAGTGCATTAGTGATGAGATACAGTAACAAAGAGGGAATCCTGGAGTTTGGAGACTTTATAGTCTGTGCTATCAGACTTAAAACCATGTTAGGTAAGTGGTTATCACTTAAAACCATGTTTGGTAAGTGGTTATCACTTAAAACCATGTTAGGTAAGTGGTTATCACATAAAACCATGGTAGGTAAGTGGTTATCACTTAAAACCATGGTAGGTAAGTGGTTATCACTTAAAACCATGTTAGGTAAGTGGTTATCACTTAAAACCATGTAAGGTAAGTGGTTATCACTTAAAACCATGTTAGATAAGTGGTTATCACTTAAAACCATGTTAGGTTAAGTGGTTATTACATACAGTATTAAGGAGGGTATCCTAGAGTTTGGAGACTTTATAGTCTGTGCTATCAGACTTAAAACCATGTTAGGTAAGTGGTTATCACTTAAAACCATGTTTGGTAAGTGGTTATCACTTAAAACCATGTTAAGTAAGTGGTTGTGTGGTTCTGTATCAAGGAGGGTATCCTAGAGTTTGGAGACTTCATAGTCTGTGCTATCAGACTTAAAACCATGTTAGGTAAGTGGTTATTACATACAGTAACAAAGGTCTTGTGAGCTTATGGCATGATGAAGCAAATGTTTGTGCATGTGTGCATTTTAACTCTAAAACTACTGGCTAGATTTCACTCAAACTTGGTCAGACATAGATATGGTCTAGTGCAATTCAGATTTGTTAAAAATATTGCCATGGCTTCATAAACTATATAAAGATGACCTAGTGTTGCAAAATTCTTGATAAATCTTTTTTCTCCACAATTGATGATTGGAGAAAAAACATGATATATATGACTTCTTTAGTTGTTTGTAATTAGCAAGAACAATAGACATTTAAGTAAGTTGCAACTTTATTTATTGTCAATTAAGAATCGCCTGATGACAGTTTTGTTCTATTTGCAGCATCATTTAAGAATGCGGAAGAAGGAGGAGCAGCTGTTTTTTCTGTGGATGATGTAAGTTCTTTATAAAGTATTTATGGAAGAAATTATACAAATATGTTTATTTTAAACTTCATTTGACTTGCAAGAGGTTAAAGATGGTAAAAATACTACTTCACTAAAATTCAAATTATTGTTTATTCATAATAATTTAGCAAATGACATTTTTTGTTTACATTTCTGTGTCTACCAGTCAAATTCAATCAGTAATTTTACAATGGTGTAAAAATAAGGACCCTATACTATAAAATGTTATAAGTGTCTTATTTGGTCCAAAAAGTGAACCACAGAGAACTGATTAGAACTTTGTTAAAAGTAAACATCAATACTTTGTTTTAAGGATGTGTAAAAATAATTATTTTTTTATTTTTATGATATGAAAGTGTCCTAAAAATGATGAACATGGAATTTAAATATTTTTGACAAACTTTAATGTGAATGCATTTTATAACTAGCTACATACATGTATATTCACAACTTATGTGTATGCCAAAACAAATCTATCTACAAAGAGTGTAATGTTTAAGTGCAAACAGCCCAGAAACAATTAAAAAGTCATCTCGTAGGGAGTCAAGCTCCAGTTATCAGCAAAGCAGTACACATTATCTGTCATCCAAACAAGACAATTTTACCATGTGCACTTAATACATCAGAATGGAGTGCAAACCAGATTCCTTGATTATTTCTGGACATTCATCATAGGGATACTCTACAGAGTTTGAAGTTTGTTATTGAATACATTCATACTTTTTACCATGAAAAAACTTAATTTACTCCCAAAAGTGTCATAAATTGATGAAATATGCTTTTTGTTATATTTATGATGTCTATTTTCATCAACTAATTTTTGGATGTGATTATATCAATGTTAATATTACACTACATTTTGGTGCCATATAAAAACATTGCTCTATTGTATTTCTTAAAAGATACCAAGAGTAATTAGTCCTAGAACAAAAAAATTGGTAGCAATAGAAATTAAAATGTTTTTAAATAATTGTTATTATAATTGAATGTCAGGAGTTTTTTCCCTTTAAAGGGTGTTGTGAATTCGTCAGATAAACATTGTCTATGTAAGATGAAAAATCTTTTTATTATTATGTTTAGTGCTCTGGGCATTCATCATAGGAATATCAGTCCTTACATTTGATCAAAATATTAAGAGTTTTCTCCCTTTAAACACAATGCCAATAAGACAGTAGCTTATACAAGATAAAATACCAGTCTGGTACCTGTCTCAGAATAGAGTATTATAATCAGGGATCTGAGTACACAATGTGACCAATTGTTGTTGCCAATCACAATGAATTAACTGCAAATGTATCAGTTACAACTTTCAGTAATACATTTTATTTTTGAATTTCAGTTTATCCAGACAACCATGTATTCATAAAATGAAGATTGGATTGTAAAAGATAAATATATGTTTACTTCAAGTGATAATATACATGAGGAAGAAGATACTCTTATGTTGTGATTATATAAAAACTTTATATATATATATAAATCATTGTACAAGTACCTAGTAATTAATTACTCATTGTTAATTAACTAATTAGATCTTTATCCTGTATTCTTAAAAATTGTACCTGACCTATTAAAGCAAGGAGAATGATATTGACCTTATATTTTGGTATAACACCTGTCCAAGAGAAATTGAACTGTCACTTTACAGAAGTAACTGTGAAGGTGTATGCTGTACCAATCAAATTAAATAGAGTTCAATTTCAACTTTTGGAGACTTTGTGGAGGTAGAATTTATAGAACATGGGATACCAAAGGATATATTGATCAGTAATAATACAAAAGTACTGAGATGGTTTTGGAAATTGCAAGCTGTCCTAGCCTAAAGAAGTAATACATTATAATTCATTTTACAGTACATGGTTTTTTGGGGAAAAACAAAAAAATCAAAATCAAGAAATGAAGTCGCATTGCCATTGGAAGGGTACAGTTCATTAATATAAATGATGTTATAAGTGATTTGTTAGAACAATGTGAGGTTCTATAGTACAAACACTGATATCAAATGCTAGGACTTATGGAACGGGTTTATATTTAATAGGTCATCTACATGTAGGTCAGTTGTAGTTTGCTCACACTAATTATATATCAGTTTGACTGGTGATTGGATTTATTTGTCTCTCAGTTTATTAGTATTAGATACTAGTAAGGTTATTGGTTATCCAACTTTATTTTTATTTTTGTAACTTTTTAAATTCATTTTTTAAAAATTTTCAACATACCACTTTTGATTTTGCATCATCATCCTCCATTAAATTTGTGGCACAAAATATGTTGTTTTTGTAATAAACCTACAGATCTGTTCTGTTCATTCTATATAAAGTTCATGAAAGAATTCTGATAAGATTTATCAGTCACAAACTGTTTACCAAAATGTATACTTTCAGCAAATTGACATGCTTTTGCCTCTTGCAGTAGTATTCTTTAATTGCAATTACAGGAAAACCTGATATTCAGGGGTGAATAAATTGTGTAAAACATAGAAATTCAAGAATGTAATGATGAAATTTGCGGAAAACACTTTGTTCTAATAAAGGGGGAGATAAAATTTGTAATGTTGGTTATAATAGCATAATTTTTTGTCCTTTTTCTGAAATACATTGTACACTTTTTAAACCAAAAAGTGGTTTGATTTCGTCATTTGCTTCCATTATTGTGATGCATAGAGTAAATTTTGTTACATTAATATGACACACTTTTGCTTGTGACTCTCATGTATTTGAAAGTTCACATACATGATTTATTTGAAGTAACTAAAATTTAACTTTTTGTAAGTAATAGTATAGTTTTCTGAAAAATTCAATATCTGTGAATTTCAAAGATATTTAACAATATTGATCTTTCCCTTTTATTGACTATATATACTATATACTATTTCATATTTATTGAAATAATCTTTCATACAGAATTTAATGAATTTTCATATATGCATTTACTAAAATTTAAATTTATATAAATATATATCTATATTATTTTATCTACATTTTTGAAGTTAAAGAATTTTTCTCTCCATTTTTAACCCTCTCAGTTATAATGAGGAATGTTGTATATAATAGAGATATTTTTTCCCCAAGTATTTAAATATTTTACTGATATATAATTCAAGTCTGTAAGTTCAAACCCATTACTTTGATTGAGATCAGAATATTTCTTAAAATCACTTGGACAGTGACCATCTTAATTTTTCAAGTAATTTGTATATGTATAATATTACTCGGTCAACAGGCATACTAGTTATTAATGGCATGACTCTTAATTATCAGTTATAAGTTACATCAACAAAATTTCCATATGGAATCTCTTACTTTTATGAATAAGTTACTCTTCATGTTTAATTTTTTTTTTGCTTACTTAGCAAACATAAAATTTTTAGCATCCCAATCTTGATTTGCTTTAGTTTGCTTCTTTTGTTGATTTTACAGTCTGTTAAATATCTAACATCAGGGATTATCTTATTTATTTACTCTTATGTTTTGTTTTATACAGTTTTATTCATTTTGTATTCATTATGTTTAAACAGTATTTTATTTGTTTGATATAATATCATTATTAAGTATATATCTGTAGTCTTTTGTGTTTCTTTAAATTAAACTTTCAATTTTTATTTTGTTATGAATGAACAAATAACACTCAGTTACACTTCTATTTGTTTTCCATGTCTTGTGCATACATGACAACATTTTTATCAGGTACCATGTATCTGCACTTTTATTTTCTTGCCATGCATTTGCATTTATGACAAGTTATACAAATAGTGCAATAGTTAGGTCATCAAAATGCAAACTTGACAAATACAAGTTAAATTTGTAAGTTATAATAAAGTTATCTGCAAGAAATGGGTTTGAACTGTTGGACATATATAGTTACCTCCCCTTGTGGAAGATGGTTATCTCCCTTTGTTGAAGTATTTTATGTTTAGATATCTACTATTTAGTAAGTTATTATTATTTGATGGTCACTTTAACATAGGTTTGCTATACAAGATAATGAATATAAGGTGCCTTTTTGTTTGTTAAGGTGCTTTCAACTGCTGCATCAATAATAAACCTTGATTCATCAGTAATGTGTAGTTGTTTTTATTTATATTGACATTTATTATACACTTGACATTATACAATAGCCAAGTGAGAAAGGGTGTTGCCCTTGTTTATGGTCGCCACTGTTTGGACTGGTACTTGTTTAATGGCCTGAATTATCCGCAGTTTCATCTGTGGCATTTTAGATAAGTGCACTAGCATTCCTAAAGTCAATAGAACAAACTTGAAAAGTACACTTGCACAAAACGTGTGCTTATTTGTGAATTTGTGTTTTGAAATAATCCTCAACATTAATAAAAAAAATCATATGGATGCATATAACTTAAAAATTGCTTAAGCTATATAAAACAACACTGAATTATCTTACCATTGTCTTGTGCACATGGATTGCCTTAAACATCCCGATAACCCATTCATATAAAATAAAACTGATTTGGCTCCAAAGATAAGCTTTATTTAACCAATCATTTTAACCCTAAAAAAATAGAGTTTTAGGCATCTAGCTGTCTGTTTCTGATGTTAATTTTCGTATCTGGGCCAAAACTTATGAGAGGCTTCAAAGAGGATTTTACCGAAACTTGACAAATAACCTGTATGGTCTACAGGATTATCATTATCTTGAAACAAGGTCACATCTTAAAGGGGAAACTCTCGCTACCCTAGCAGCGAGTTAAAGCGGTGTGACCTTTAGAAACGCTACCTGGAAACTATTTATAGGTCTACTGACCATAAACACATAAGATCAAAACGTTTTCATGTGATATCGACTATCCAGATTTATTTGGGTTATATCTCATTTTAATGAATCGTTATTTTTTTACTTTTAAAATAACACAAACTGACAACAAAATCGTGGTTTTCTATTTCAATGCTTTTCATTGACATATATTTTACCATAATTATAAATTAAAAAATAGTCACAAAAAATGAAAAATAAAATTATGATTAATACAAAATTACGATTTAGTAATTGGTAAAAGTAATGGATCCACTTATCCCATATATTACATTTATATTGGTATGTTTTCTGAACTCTCACTGGTCATGCTGTAGCACCTTTTGGATGTAAAGCATCTTAAAATTATCTTATTGATTTGTGCGCGCGTTTTCATTCTAATTCCAATTCCTCAGAATATTAATACAATTGTTTTCAATTGTTTAACTTCTACCACTCGTGTCTTAAGAACGATTTGTCACCATTCTCGTTTAAATTTTTAGAACTTTGTTCCAGCTACGATGCAAACAATATCTGAATTCTCTTTTCGTCATCTAACATCTGTATTAACACTCGTGTCTTTTTAGTCTTTTGACGACAGCGTCGAAGCAACATCCTCTGTCAACGCTCCGGGTCTCGATATAAGTGAATTACTCTTGACTGGCACGTAAACCCTATAAAATCAAACCTAACGCTTATTCTGTAACATCGAAGAACGCTTCCTGAACACATCGAAGCTTGTTGCTGTACTGTATTTAAGTATATACTACATCAAGTTCATCTAGATACTCCTTGGAACCAATGACCAATCCCTGCAGCACCACAAAACTTTTTAATGATTTGGCAGCACTCCGAAAGACAAATACCATGAGCAAGTCAGTAATTCGCCAAAAATTTCAATTTCTTGTATAAGAAGAAGAACTCCAACTGTTTCCTTGTCAAGTGTAAAGCATGTCGTAGTTTCACTTAATTTTGTACTTTCATGTTGTCTTCTCTTTTTTGTGGAATGGTGTTTAAAGTACCATATGTTTTATTGTTGATACAGTGGATACAAACCATTATTTCTTCACTGTCATCCTCTTCTACTATAACTAGTTCGGTTTCTATTTATTCTCTTTGTCGCTTCGACAAGTTGACTAAGTCTGATACCAATGTTGACATCCTATTAAACTTTTCTTAACTTAAAAAAAGATTATCATTGTCCATTTTGTCAAACAGTTAACCTTTTTTTTGTTAATCTTAATAATAAAAACTCAAGCCCCCCCCCCCCCCCCCTGTTAACGATTAGGACTTGCATATTTTCTTACTTTTTGCGTGTCAAATAGATTATGTGATCTCTCATTTTTTCGTAACTCGCATTCAATTGTCGTCTAAGTTCTTATTAATTCATTTCATGTTTTCTTTACATTGCTCATTATATCAGAAATTAGTAAAAAGTGAAAACTTGAAAAGGAAAATTATATAGGATGGCGAGGAAGAAATTATGCCACCCTCGGGGCTTGTTATACTGTTTCTGTCACCATTTTGTAAGAGAAGTATCATTTATTGTTTTATATTGTTGTTGAAATTTTGAACATATATTTTTATTAGCGTTTCAACGTGCAGATTTTTAATCTCAAGGGTAACATTGACTCTGTCCTTGACCAACAATGGTGATCACTTTCACAAATGTAAAACATATTACAACACATTTAAACTAAAATGGTCTCATTCCAATATGACTGCTAGAATTATCCATCATTTCCCTTAACCTGAGTAAGCATCCTCATACAGTGTAAAAAGTGGTGGTTAAAAAACCCAGAATGCATTGTATAAAATCAAAAACAAGTGGGTGAGCAGGCAGGCGAGCATCATTGGAATGCTGGACGGTCTGTCCGGAATGCTGCTGTTGAAGTTTCTATGACATCTGTTGGTCCCAAGAGCTTAATTTCTTTGTTGTATTGTTATTAGGAAGAAGAAGTTTCAGTGGTAGTCTTTGTTAGTACGCTGATTGACGGACTTTAGTACTTCGTCGTATACATGTATGTCATGTGCTCTGAATTATTCCAAGCTGAAGAAACTAAATTACAGTTTTAAGCATATCTTGGGGACCCCAGGGTCTACCTATTTTGCTACTGTTATACTGTTTCTTGATTGGTAAGTTTCCAGCTGATTAAAACATAGAAGCGTAAGGAGCAAAGTTTTTCTTAAAAATAAAGACTAAGCTTTTTCTCATTTAAATTTACCACCTGCTTAATTGACATTTTCTCCATTACATGACAATGTTTTGTTGTTAACAAACAGTCAGAAGCTGTAAGAAGAATATATATAAAAATTATTAAAAAAACTTACAAATTTATACACAAAATAATTGTAAAATATTCAATCTGCCCTTGACAAAGCATCAGCAGTAAAATACCTTTCCCTTTTATACATAAAATTACAGTATTACTCTTGTAATATCAAACTCCATCTTGTTGATTTGGGTTAATCTGATTAATTTAATGTGCTCATGTAATCTACTGGTTGTTAAATAAGTATAGCCACTGTGGTAAAATCCCTCAAAGGTACTCGAGTCACATTGATGTTTGCCATCTGTCATATTTCCACTTCCTTATCTTTCATTCGGTCTGGTATACTTACGAATTCATCAATCGCAAATTGTAATTTTACTTTTAACATTAATAATTAATTTTTACCTTTTTAAAATCATATTTAACATGGACAATTTAGTGGTCGTGGCCAAACTGTAAGACTCGTTTGCAGGAGAAATTTCAAAAAATGCATTTGACATGAAAAATAAAATGAAACCAAAATTGTTGTTATTCTTATTCCTTGATTTTATGAATGGACATGATTGTAAATAAAAGGATTGACATTTGTTTTTGAATCGGCCATCAAGGTATGAACTGTTAAAGGAGGCAATGGGGCAAATCAATCAAGCGGTTTATGTGATTTGCCCCATTGCCTCCTTCTTGATGACCGATTCAAAAACAAATGTCAATCCTTAAGTAACGATAATTGAAAGTTCTAAAGATGAAAGTTTTATAATTTGGTTTGTTTTCTTTTTGTTTCGAGCTCTAAGCTACATTAGCTTTTTCCAAGCAGATACTTTGAGCTGCAAATTCTTTTTTGTAGCTTTTGAACTAATTGTTTATTTGATCTTGTTCCTTTAGTTTCCCATTCTATTCTTTTTCCTATATGATGATTTAGAGTGATCTGATATTGTGGCTGAAGATTATTTAAAAACATTTTATATATATTGTTGGCTTTAAACGTGTTTTTCACAGTAGTAAAAAATTAACCAGTATAATTTATTGATTATTGGGATTTACAACTTTACAATAGCAAGGTTAATCAGTATTCTTTGAGAGTATTTAGGTTCTCTAACATCATAATTTATTGAATACTAGTTGAAGTCCTTCGAAAGTAGAGAGATCCATACAACAAATTCATTAAGTTATCCCAGTCCGATATCAAGTGTTTGCAGTCATTATTTACGGTGTTTAATTTAGATGTAGTCAGCACACATTATTTTAACTTTTGTGTGGACCGACGAAGAGCCATGACACAAATCAATGCTTCACGCGTTAAATTACAAATAATTCCAGTAAAGACAAAGGAAATTGATGGTTTACTTTACTGAAATCGACTAAAATCATTCCGTGTATTGTTTAACAAGAGTACTCGTTACTTATGTATCAGACTACCAAAACATTCTGTTTCAAATGAGAACTAATTAAACAAACGGCGATGACAAAATACAGCTTTTAATGTAAATCAATATGCCTGAGGTGGTTTTTAAAACATGGAATTTTTAAATTTTCAAATTCAATTGATTATTTTTGTGTGAAAGTGAAAAAAATCAATTGTCAAAATACAGGATTGTATAATTGAGAAAAAAACTGAGCATTGATCACAAAACGTGTTTTTTAATTAGAATTTTCACAAAGTAATTAAACTTAAACCACAGGCCCCAGTTTCACAATCATTTCTTAACTAAGATTTTCATTAACCTAAATCTGTACAACTTGAAATCTTAATAATTTTGTAAAATGTTCAGATATTCAGGAATTGAAGGTGTCATTTTGAAGATTACTTTCAAACTTGTTACATTTGTATTTCATCCGTTGCCATTCGTTTTACTTTTAATCGTCAATTTATACACAAAAGAACGATCTCAGAGCCCGGTTTCACATTAATTTCTTAACTAAGATTTTCCTTTACTTAAATTTAGCAAATTTTGGTCATTTCTTTTTGAGTTATAAATAAACATTTGTGATAAAACTGGGCCCTCAAATAGTTCTAAACTCATATCACTATACACTATTTTATCTGTTATATGTTTCTGGACTTTTAGTTTGTTATATTGCATTCTTTTTGCTTTGGTTATTGAAAAATTGCATGATTTTCCAATACAAATTACATTCTCTATTCTGCATTAAATGTATATTAAGACCATCAAAACATTTTGATTATATAAAAACTAAAAATAAAATTGATAAGCGGTTTTTTTCTATCCATATAAGATTGATAATTCTAATACATTTTAAATGGCTATTGGAATGATTTGCTTTTTTTAATCAATAAAAAGTAATAGCGACTTCGAAGTGATGACATTAGTAAGATTTTGTTTAAACGCCTTTAATTTAGAATAACCCTTCATTGTTCAACAATGGCTTACCAAACATCTCTTGATATTTCAACAACATCAATCGCGTTTTGTTGGACTATGAACGTGGGAAACCTCGACACAAGCAACAGTAAAATTAGAAATTATGCAGCAACAATAAAACAAAAAGTTACACAATACTTATGTAAAAACATTTTCCATACCATACACGTTGAGATACTTTGATTTCAAATAGTTCCTTTGTCATATACCAAATTGGAATTTAATCATAAAAATACATTCAAAAAGTGGTGTATGACAATATATTGTCATATACCACTTTTTGAATGTATTTTTATGATTAAATTCAAAAAGTGGTATATGACACCTTAATACATCTATTGTAGCTATTAGACTGGCAAAGCAACCATTGTAAATAATAAATAACAAACTTATTATTTTGCAGTAAGGGTCTGGCACATAAAGATACATATTCAATGTAGTATATCCAAAAGGATGCTCGTACATCTTATAATTCAATAGTTTCGTATACATGCATGTTTATTCTTAAGATAGCGATATAATTACACAACAATGTCTAAGTCACGGCAATCAATGTATTGAAACAGGTAAGCCTATACCGATACGGAATTGGTCAAAGCACGTGGTTTAATGAACGATATAATCTCTGCATGCAGCTATCTTTATCGAATGTATTCAGGTATCCTAGCGACCCGTAAAATAAACTATTCCCACATGTCTGACGAACTCATACCTGTGTTAACTTAATATACTTTTAACCTTATTGTACAATAAAGTTAGGAAATGCCGATATCGAGATCAATGGTAGCATGATTTTACCTCTACTTGCCGCTAATGTTACGTTGTTAGCCATTTGTTATTAATCATTTATAATCTAGAAGTACACGTCATTTAGGGGATTTAGATATTTTAAAAAGCATTGATTCCATACAAGATTTTTCATATTGTAGTTCAACTAACATCTCTTAATGAAAGTCGCCGTTAAAGAGATTTATCATTTGCTGTAGTAGTTAGTATATGGACTTCTCCGGATCAATACTAAGATGTCACTTAGCTTATTTACTGTGCGTACAGCGTTCAAAATATATAATATACTATGATAACAAAAATGAAAACTCTAGTTTGACTATCGCGGGAAGAAACAGACGATAAAAATATGGTTTTCATAAACACAAAGCAAATCACTGGGGATTATATGTTTAGACGTTAATTTTGATACAAGGAATTTCATTGACATTCTATTGGCAGTATGGCAAATAACTCAACACAGTGGAATTGTGTCTGATACTGTGTGACATATGTTCACCTAAAGCATACAAAGCTAAAGACGGATTCAGAAATTGGAAATTAATACTGTTCATATCTAATTTACTTAAAGCAATTTAAAAAAAGGAAATGCAAGTAGTTTACAGTGGTGGTTCTACACCCACACCTTCCCCGAGGGTACAGAGGAAGCAATATGCTCATGGATACGGTAGACCTGTATTACCGGGATACGTAGCAGGTTCGCACCACACTGCACCACATTGCAGAAGCCCCGGCAAAGACAAAATTACTGATGATACCGAGTCCAGTCTCAGGGACTCGATACCAGCAATGACAAAACCACTGGCAATTACCTGTTTAGTGATGAATATTCTTATACCTGGGCTAGGTAAGTCAACATCTATTTGAAAGCACACACACACACACACACACACACACACACACACACTAATGAGATAAACGTGTAAGCAACTTGCAAATATTATGCTAAGCACAGAACTTATCATTTCAATATTGCATTTTAAAAAAAAAGAAAAAAGAAGTCATTTATCCAAGTTATTAAATTCCATGTTTATTAAATTCTGAAACTTTCACAGTGAAAATGACATGGATTTGTGATGGACAAGATCTTTGTCATTACGTCTATTGAACCTATGACAAATTGCTGACATATTTTATCATATTTGAATAATTCACCTTATTTTGCTTATATCAGCAGAAAATCTGAAGACGTATTACATTACTGCAAGATCATTTGAGCAATGAAACATCATTATGTTGGCGTTTATATACATAAACATAAAATCTTTTTTAAAAATAATTAAATGAAATATCGATATATATATATAAAGAATCATCTGATATGTAAGAAATGATGTGTCATTTTATTAATTTTTGAATTTTCTGAATGAAATATTCAAAAATTTATTATATGACAAATTTTTGAATATTTCATTCAGAAAATTCAAAAATCTTATAATATGACAGATAGAATAAGATTCATCTTATATGTAAGAAATGATGGAGTTTTAATGTATATAACTGAAAATTAGGAAAAAAATCTCGATCGATGCTGTGTCTTTAGATATCATATTGAATACTCTAAATGTTTACTGCTTTTAAATTTGATATGTTTTGATACATTGTACATTGTCAGTCAAAGTAAGATAAATCATGATCGTTTAACTATTAAACCTAGTCAATTACAACTATTTAGCAATAATTAACACAAAAAAATACATGTTAAAAACATGCAATAACATCAAACAGTCTTAAATTCTTACACGAACCTCTGGCGGTGACTACTGCCATTTCTGACGAAACAAAATCCTATGCGTCTTATTTTACTAGTCTACAAACTTTTAACATCTCTGCCAAATAATTTAGGTATACATAAATTCTAAATTATCTCCGATGAAGCCTATCTGCATCAGTTCTTTTCGAAGTAGTCTATAAAATCATAGAAAAGTAATTAAATTAACTTTTATTGGTCTTTAAACCATAACAATCGTAAAAAACTATATTTTATGGACATATATATGGCTTACAAAGCTAAGGTTTTCTCTTAATTTCTAATTTGTTAAAGTACAGATATGGATTAATAAGCACTTTACTAATTAAATAATCTCACCGAGTTGAATAGTCTATGCATTATATATGGCAGTTAACAGACAAAATATTCAAAGAACCCATTATATTCAAGAGTCCATAAACGCAATGTTTTATTTTTATAACGAAATAGGTCGGTAACAAATTTGGTGTCAAAAAAGATACGGCATAGAAATAGAATAGAAATACCTGACATTGGGAACAATGAATCTGATAATCGAAAATTTAGGCTGATGAAAAAACAATTTTGTACAAGATTCAAAGAGACCCCTTTACTCTCTTTAAAAGAATAATTTTGCTCTTAGCAAGAATCCAACAAATGTTGAAACATTTTAGAATCACTTTGGTGCAGTAATCAACTTATTAAAAGTTAACTTTATAAATCGTCAGCAATTTACATGCATGTTCTTGGCGTGGTACTTCTTGGATAAAGAATTGTAAATTGTTAAATCTCAATACGAGAATAATACCATCTTTCGTTTGCAGTTTGAGACTTTACCCTTTGTAAGTTAGTGATATTGCTTTGATATAACATGTTGTCTTAATGACATCAAAAGTAAAAGCACAATGAAAAGTAAAGCGGATTGTTGACTTTTTTGTCAGTAACAGAATTGTCAATGAGCTGGGATTTATTTGTTAAAGCACACCTCTTTCTACAAGACAATAATACCAATCATGTGTAGTTATCCTACTTCACACAACGTATGTGATCGCTGTATTATTATTCAATTTAAATTTTATTATATAATTCACTTTTAAAACTTATATACAAAAATAAAGTAAATCAAAATAAAATATTCTTTAAACAATATATTGAGATTGTTGGATATCGCTATATGTGATATCATCAGACTTGTACATAAGTCTATAACAAAAAAAAGTAGAAGGATAACAGATGGTATTACTTATAGTTTTAACGAATTGATAAATTGAAAGAGGCATATGGTTAAGCAGAATATCAATCATTGTTAAAGTTGGTTAATTTTTACAACTGTATCAATACAGAATTTAGATATGGTCATGTACTATCTGATGTAAAATTGTAAGTAGCAAATGACAAATGCATTAAAATGTGCTATTGTATTGAAAAGAAAGAGTCGCTTCACGAAATTCACATCTGTTCACTCTGTGAAAAATTCTATCATATTGAAAGAACAGAGTTGCTACACGAAATTAATACTTTTTCACTCTGTGAAAAATTCTATCATATTGAAAGAACAGAGTTGCTACACGAAATTCATACTTGTTCACTCTGTGAAAAATTCTATCATATTGAAAGAACAGAGTCGCTACATGTAATTCATATTTGCTCAGTGTGGAAATGCATAAATAACTGCCATTATAATTGCTACATGTAATTCATATCTGATCAGTTATGACATAAACGTCAATATGACATCGTCGACTGACGTTCTACTGTAATTAACATGTAATTAGACAGTTAAGGAAGGAAGTACATGAAGTTGTATTGGATGTGTCCTGTTGTGACGAAACTAAGACAGAGAGGTTATAAAATACAGCAATCTGAGACTTAAAAATTGTTTAAAAAACAATACACCATAAACCATTTAGAACACCCCCCTCCCAAAAAAAATCATAATAATAAAAATAAAAAATAATAATAATAACCAAGAAAACAAGCCAAGATAAACATAGAGAAAGACAACTGACAATAAAATGTCTGACTTTGGACAGATGCTCGATCTTATCACGAAAAATTGTTTTCCTGTGATTTAAGTACATGTAGATATGTGTTTGCCTATGTTTATGGCAAATATACAATTTGTAAACTGGATTTAATGATGCATGCTTAATGGTATACGTAACGTATTTTAATAGAGTCGTTATACCAAAGTTAATCAAAACAAGAACGTAATGCATAAGATCTACCTGATACAACGTTACCCTCCTACTTTTTCTTAAAGCGTTTTGTCCTTGCACATGGTCACAAAAGCTTCAAGACATTGATAACTAAAATGTTTTTTTCGATTATAATACGAGTAGGGTTAGGGGAATTTATAAGCGTGAAGTATTGATTTCGTCGAACATGATGAACTGGATGAACATTTCCAATGAAAAACCGGAAAGGGTTGTAAATTATTTGGTTTGCGTTATAAGCTTTATTTTTTTTGTATGAACGTTGTTTCTATATATACTAGTATATATATATATATATATATATTATATATATATATATAGTTTTATTTTATTGTCTATTCCTTTATTCTATTGTAATTAAAACAAAGAGAGAAGTTAAGACAATCCAGATGTTTGGTGTCTTTGATCACTATAAGTCTTGATATTTCAATGAACCATAAGCCAAACAACAGATCAAGCTGAGGGGAATCCCTAACAGATAAACAATAATTGTTTTATGATCAGTAAGAATATTAGTTTTATCTTCTTTATTACCACTAGACGGGAAAAACTTACACAACTAGTAATTATAAAATGTCAGATTCAAGTTTTATTACATATAAATAACTATATTGATAGCAATTTTACTGTTCATCTGAAATACCAAATGTATGAAAATGGGAATAAAAAATTCAGTAAAGATTTCTAGGCTCGGATGGCGACTTATATGTATAACTTCATATATATATATATATATCAGACAATTATCTATATATTTGACTTGATAATACAGACTTATTACATTATACACAGTACCAATGCATTAACCTTATATTAGCGTATACATTTTTAAAGCAATTTTATCTTACAGAAAGAATAAGCATTTTATTAGAATTATTAGTATTTTTAGCGAAAAAATTGTTAGTCACTAAAACTGATCTCGGCACAGTTTTTTAATTAAAATGTTTGGTTTTGTGTGTGTGTGTGGTTTTGTTTTTTTTTTTTTTGGTTTTGTTTTGTTAACAGTATCCTAGAATAGACCAGTTTGAAATAAAATAAAAGAATTTGCAATTGAATTACACGTCGTCATTAGCCAAAACATACAAAAACTTGTACAATGTATTACGTCAATTGAAATGATACACAATTATTTAGGTTCTGCAATTCAAAATATAACAATACTAATTCAATCAAGCAATTCTATGTGACTTGTGACTCAACAATCTCTTTTACATGACAGTTGATAAAAATAATGTCCAGTTTTCACGACTTTTGCTGAATCAAGTTTTTATATGCATTAAATTGGCGGTGTTTGTCTTGTTGCCATTCATGTGTGACAGCTTTATTGAATAAAATCTTCGTTTTTGGTTTTTAAAATTTGTCGACTTTTGACAATTTGACAAATTTTATAATTTTCTATAATGTTATGATCTATTTATTGGTGAACTTTAATTAAACAAGGCCAGTTTATACTTGTAAACCTTATTTATTTTACAAAAAGGGATTCGAGTTATGCAAAAGAAAGCTGGAATTTAACAATACAAAAAACATATGAAAACTTTGATTATAAAATTTTTGTTACAAATATAGTGTATGTTTAGTTTAATGTATTTCTGCTTTATCTCGTGGGTAAAGAAGGAAAGGCTAATCTTTGCACTCTTTATTAAAGCTAGTAAATAAAATTCCATAAAGGTGTTTCCAAGTTTTCTCACATCTCTATTTAATGGATGTTTTTCTGTATTAATTGAATAACCAAAACACAAATGGAACGCTTTTATACAAATAGATATAAAATACATAGTCACCCTAGTCAAGACTTTTCTATTTTTTCAAAGCAATTAGTTCTGGAATGGTAGACCTATAGAAAACAATAGATCTTCGACAAGCGAATTAACAAATTTTTCACACTTAGATCTGTTGTACTGGAATTCGGATCTAGACGGCGTTGTTCTCCATAATCGCGCGGTTTAGATCACTAAATATACATTAAGAAATTAAGAGGCTTTTAAAAAAAGAGCCAATGTCTTTTTTTTGACAGCTTTACAATGGTGTATTGATACAATTAAATTTAATGTTTGAGGGAAATTGATATGAAACTTAAACAAATGCTTTTACTAATAGGTTATGTTAAGATATGTATAAAATAAATAAATAAATAAATAAATAAATAAATAAATAAATAAATAAATAGGTAGATAAATGTTTATTTGTAAATCAGTTTTAGATATGAGAACAATTTATGAACAAGTCGCAAAAGTAACAAACAATAAAACAAAAGTAAAACCAAACAACAAGTCATAGCAAAACTAAAAACATTGCCTCACTAAAAACAAAACAGAAACCAAACAACAAGTCATAGCAAAACCAAACAACAAGTCATAACAAAACTAAACAACAAGTCATAGTAAAACCAAACAACAAGTCATAGCAAAACCAAACAACAAGTCATAGTAAAACCAAGCAACAAGTCATAGCAAAACCAAGCAACAAGTCATAGCAAAACCAAACAACAAGTCATAGCAAAACCAAGCAACAAGTCATAGCAAAACCAAACAACAAGACATAGCAAAACCAAGCAACAAGTCATAGCAAAACCAAGCAACAAGTCATAGCAAAACCAAACAACAAGTCAAAGCAAAACTAAATAAATTGCCTCACAAAAAACAAAACAGAAACCAAAGCAACAAGTCACAGTAAAACCAAGCATCAAATCACAGTAAAACTAAGAAACAAGTCACAACAAAACTAATTAACAAGTCACAACAATCTATGTAAAACTAAGCCATAAGTCACAACAAAACCAAGCAATAAGTCACAGAAAAACTAAGCAACAAGTCACAACAAAACTAAGTAACAAGTCACAACAAAACTAAGCAAAACGTCATAGTAAAACTAAAAAAAACAAGTCACAACAAAACTAAGTAACAAGTCGTGGTAAAACTAAGTAACAAGTCACAACAGAACTAAGAAACAAGTCGTGGTAAATTTAAGAGACAAGTCATAGTAAAACTAGGTAACAAGTCACAACAAAACCAAGCAACAAGTGAAGGTAAAACTAAGAGACAAGTCACAACAAAACTAAGTAACAAGTCACAACAAAACTAAGCAACAAGTCTTAGTAAAACTAGGTAACAAGTCACAACAAAACTAAGCAACAAGTCTTAGTAAAACTAAGAGACAAGTCACAACAAAACTAAGTAACAAGTCACAACAAAACTAAGTAACAAGTCATAGTAAAACTAAGTAACAAGTCACAACAAAACTAAGTAACAAGTCGTGGTAAAACTAAGAAACAAGTCATAACAAAACCAAGAAATAAGTCAAAGTAAAACTAAGTAATATGATTCAACAAAAACAAAACAACAAGTCACAACTTAATCACGCAATACGTCACAAAAAAACCACACAACAAGTCACAACAAACCCAAGCATCAAGCCACAACACAATCAAACAACAAGCCACAGAATGAGTACATTAAAAGACTAATCACTTTACTAATCTCTCACACAGATCAGACATAATAAAAAAGTAGTGGGTGGTTATTATCTTGTTGATGTCTTAATTCTAGATGCACCACAATAAACATCTGACATTTAACGACTACATCAGGAGAGAGCAGGTGCTCCTATTTAGTACAATTACTATATTTTCATAACCACCCCCTCTCTATAAAACTTGTTAAATTCTCTAGTTGATAATTGCACACGTGGAACAATGTCTAGAATTATGGTTAATTTAAAGCTTTTTTACCTTACACCTGACAATTAAATGTTGCCGCGATTTATAACATTTATTGTGAATATAAACAATCTCATAATTTACCAAGGAATTTCATCATTTAACCTATTGCTATTGTATAATTGACGAAGTTGATATTTAGTTTATAACAATTTTGGCACATGGATGTATAGATTCATGATGTTGGAATAAAGTAAATATTACGTATAGTATTCTTTGTACCCATTTTAATTGAAGTAAAATGCTTTTGTCTTGCCTAATCATAAAAAGCTATGGTGCGTCTAGTACGTCGCTTTCTATGGAATTACATGCAAATAAGTTAATTGGTATGAAGATTTTATAGTGACCGACCAGATTAACATATCCAATCAAATCGGAGATGGTTAGTAATTTGGTAAACATTATTTGTGGTTTATATCATTAACTATTTTTCAGATACTTGTTTATAAACTTGAGACTATTAATTGTTTTTTATGTAAACGTGACAGTCATGTTGGTATAGAAAAATTAACACTGACACTGAGAAATATCATTGTTTAAGTGAAATCGGATGTTTTAAATCATTTTTGGTAAAAAAGTGTTACCTCTGTGCCGAACGTTTGTGAAACGTTCTTTTGTACGGTTTCTTGGACCAGTTTGGGAAATCATACCGTTTCAGTATTTCACTCTATTACTGGAATTTTCTTGGCCCAATTTGGGAAATCATACCCTGTTTCACGATTTCACGATATTACTGGAATTTTCTTGGTTCAGTTAGGGAAATCATACCCTGTTTCACGATTTCACGATATTACTGGAATTTCCTTGGTCCAGTTTGGGAAATCATACCCTGTTTCACGATTTCACAAACTTTACCCTGAATTTTGACGAAATTGAAGAAGGGCTAATTCCTTTTAGTGCAGATTCTTTGGAGATGCATTAACTAAGTTCAGAATTTCTTTTGATTTTACGTTTTTGTTTTGTTTTGTTTTTATCATTAAACATTGCTCTATACACTTTTTCCATGAAGAAATAAGCAAATGCCATAACTCTGGCGGTTCGGTGTCTTTTAATTTATTTACGTAATCTCGATTGTTCTAATTTCTATGAAGAAACATTATAGTATTATTGTGATTTCTTTGGAGAAACGTTTCCTTGTTGGTATGATTTCTAAAGAGAAACATTAACCGGTTGCATGTTCTCTTTGGAGAAATTGAAGAAGCGTTATTACTCTATTGTTGCGATTTCTTCTATAAAATGACTTTTCACAGTTTTGAATCAGACACATGATAATAATTGATCAACAAGATTGTTTTACGGTTTGTTAGTATGTCCATGGGGACTTGAAATAGCTCTCTCTATGTAATAATTATTAGTATGATTGATTTTAATAATGAACTTAGGTGTTGGACTATCAACAACGTCGTATCCAGGAAATAATTGATTTCTTAGGATTAATAACTCCACAGGTAAAAGATAATCCGCTGATATAAACATGCTTGTCATTTCAAAATGTGCAATTTTTTATGTTTTATTTAGTACAAAAAAGCACGTGATGCATGTAATGCGATTTTAGATTGTTAGCCTTTTATTGTATGTGCATCTCAATCAAATTAAAAATAAATAAGTTGTTCTTGGCAACACACAAAGTGTCCAGTACCACGTTACAAATAAGAGACAAGAGTACAGGATTGTAAGTGTTTTACACCCCAGAAAAGTTTCTTACATTTATATTGAATCGAGCTGGTCAATGTATGAATGATTGAGAGGGGAACCGGAATATCCGTACCACATACCTTAGGCAAATAAACACATAAACGTTTTCCAATTAGGATATATTCTGATTGGAATTCGAAACCTAGAGATTGGGAAGCACTTTGATACGGAAGCAGTCGCTTTAGACCTCTCGGCAGCCACAGAATCATAACAAATAACAGACAAGACACAAAATATATATTTAAAACTCCCAAGTAGTACTATTTATTGTAACAACATGGTATCAAATAAGATGGTCTGTGTAACTTTTTGGGCCTAACTATTACTACAGACTAACTGTTGGTCCCGTTAATATATTTATGCAGATGATTTCTGATTTATGGTAAAAGTTGTCTGTCACCTATGTACAAACAACTGATGATCTATGCTAAGTAAAAAAAAAATTAAGAAAAAACAATAGTAATAACTTTACTAGAACTACTTTCGTCTATGAAACCGAAAGTCAGCGTTGTACACCAAGCCTCGGGATTTAGTACTTGATCTGTACAAGCAGACGATTTTAATCACAGATAAAAATTAAAGCAATGTTTTACGTTTAACAAAGAGTCACTTCAGGCATTCGTAGACAATGCTGCAGTATTTAAGCTATGATAATTACTAAGTAGAATATTGATTATTTGATATATGTCGGTTTTATCCACTAAATAGAAGAAAGAAGAACAGAAGAAAGTACATTTATATGTCATACATATATCATGATAAAGCAATCAATTTTTGTTATAAACCAATTAATATCAGAATGATTGCACTTGTATTTGTAAACATGATCTGGTTCTATCCTGCAGTCTTTATGTAAAAATTAATAATAATAATAATAATAATAATAATAATAATAATAATAATAATAATAACGGTAATGATAATAATAATAATAATAATAATAATAATAATAATAATAATAATAATAATAAAAATACAGAAAATGACCACTGATATTTATCTAAAATGTTTAAAAGACAACTAAAAATCTTACAAATAATTGTGTAATCAAATATTTTTCCATCTTTGGTTTTATTGAAGGAATATATCTTATAAGTTACTATGTATATCTAAGACAATACTATTGTCACGTTTTATTTTATATGTTGAAATTATTTCTTTAAGAATAGACTGATTAGCGTAATTAATGGCACAGTACAGTAGATTCCACTTAATTGCATACCGGTTAATTGCATATTCCGCTTAATTGCATAATTTGTCACTGCACCGAACCATTTCCTATTAAAGCCATTGTAAAAAATCCGTTTAATTGCATAAGAAAATTATCTAATTCCGCTTAATTGCATAAAAATTTCCAAAAAATATGCGATTTTGGATGAAATTTTTGGTTAATTGCATAAAAATTTGTGGGAAGTTCAGTGTAATTTTTTTACAGGTAAGATTGACATAAGTTAGTACATGTACATATACATACAAACATAAATTGTTTAACATAAATAAATGTAAGCTGGGTGTGAAGCCATTTAACTCATGGTGTAATTGTTGATTTGTCATCTGTCAATACATACATGTATTCTTAAGAGTCCACAAGATCACAGAATTTTTTAAAACCCTCAATAAAATTATCCATATAAATATCTATTGTCTTTTTATTAATTTATAAAACTTTGAAAATATATTCCTGATCATCTTTTATCATTTGATTGGAACTGAATATCTTGTTTGTTATTTTCAATAATGTCATATATAATAGTTATGTACATAAACAGCATCCATTTAGTCTATGTATGGATCAGTCTTGGCATATCTGGTTATTTGCATATTCCGGTTAATTGCATATTCCAGTTAATTGCATAAAATTTTCTGACAAACATGTTATGCAATTAAGCAGAATCTACTGTACTAATAGCAGATGTTTATTGCAACATTCTTAACGTTGGAAAGTAGTTCATGAGATTTTGGGTTATCATGATAATCCCTTTTAAGGAGGCTCGATTGAAATGAAATTGCTAAACTGGGTCCCTCTATAATTAAGGAATAACTTGTGATTTTAATAAGTTTATTGAGTCATAACATGAAAAACGGTGTGCACACTTCATAATTCGCGTAGCACACCGTTTTCATGTTATGACTCAATAAACTTGTTAAAATCACAAGTTATTCCTTATAATTTAATTTAAAACACTTAAACTGAAACATAAAACAATGTTTTGTTTTATTTTTTCTTGAGTTTTTATAATTGAAAAAAAATTCTCCGCTTTGGAATTATTATTAACAAACAATTTTAGCCAATGGAATGGAAAGAGTCATACGTCACGCCATTCACTTTTAGCGTTGCTATGGTTGCGTAGTTTATTGGAGCATAACATGAAAAACGAGCACGTGCATTTACGTTGTGTTTGTATTGTACTGTGATATAACAGAATTTAGAAATTAAATTATAAAATGATGACGTAAAATTAAGTTTTTTTAAATTGTTTTAACCAGTAAATAAAACACACAATAATGTTAATTTTATGAAGATTGTTTAAAAGCGTATATAGAAAATACAAATACAACATTATTTAAAATAGCGACCATTTACTTTAAAGTTTCTTTGATTGGATAACAGATAACAGATTTTATGTTGATTTTTGAAACTAATATCAGCCTTCATACATTTAAATAGTATATTGTATTTTTAGATCTTCTTGCTTGTGCTTGGTCCATTTGAAATTTTAGAATAAAACATATATATCTGTTTCTAATAGTGTGTCACACCACACACAATGATATGGCGTTAGAGAAAAATGATTTATTTAATATGCAGAACTGTTTACAATAACGTTCGCGATCAATGACCTAGTGGTCATTTTAACGACCAACCAGACGTCATCATGACGTCATAGTTTATCTTTCACAGTAAGCAACCAACATACGTAATAAAATGATCATATTTCGATATATTATGATTATATTTCATAAAACTTGTCACGAAGTCGTGTCTGATATTATCATATTTTTGTGGCTGAAAAATAGATTAAAGTAGCGCTAGGATCCTATATGATCGTCTTTTGTCAATAACCATAATATTTCTTACCTTATACTTTGCAAGGTTTTTAACCACAATCAATATACATTTTGATAGTTAAAAGGCTGAAATTTAAGTTCGATTAATAATTTCTTTTAAAATCATCAGGTTGATAAATATTGTTAAGTGAAAGAGCTTTTGATCTGAAATGTGCCGGAAATAATTTTTACTCGTCTACTAGATGAATACTTGAGATACTATTTTATTTTGTAATAAAACAATAGTAAAATCAATTATTATCACAGATAAAATATAACACTGTTAAAATATGATAATTTTTTATTTACAATATAATTCCCGGAAAAAAATGGTTGGACCCATAA
This sequence comes from Tegillarca granosa, assembly GCA_029721355.1. Classification (NCBI taxonomy): domain Eukaryota; kingdom Metazoa; phylum Mollusca; class Bivalvia; order Arcoida; family Arcidae; genus Tegillarca; species Tegillarca granosa. The sequence continues at coordinate 48,732,307 of CM056595.1, forward strand.
ATATTTTTTCGCTACTTATTGACTCGCTTTCTAGAAAATATCTTAAAAATAAAATTTATCTGAAAAAGCGTATTTAGAGTATACCGTTTTATATAACGTATTTAGTTATGACCAAAATTAATATTCCAGTATTTTTCAATTATCTTCAAATTGTTCGTCCACTATTGTGAAGTGGAAAACTTGACAGATTGACACATACACGTTAATATTTCATTCTAGTGATCAACTGTTTGTACTAACAACATGTCTGCCGGAGTAATGAAGTATTTTGACCCGGGTTGAAAATTGACCCGGGGTTCATTTTTCAACGTTGAATACTGAACCAGGGGAGCTTTTTCAACGTTGAAAAGTGAGACAAAATTCGTGAAATTTATACCCGGGATCATTTTTCAAGAGGTTGATAATTTTTTTCTCGACAAACTATGACCTCATTACGTTAAAATTGACACTGTTGAATATTGACCCTCCACACAAACTACAGAGTTTTGATCTGTCTATGATCTGGTCGTTGTTTAACATGGTGTGTGTGTGTGTGTGTGTGTGTGTGTGTGTGTGTGTGTGTGTTTATAAGTTTCTAATCCAGAATAAAACTAGACAGAAATCAGTAAATCATGACATAGTACACGGTATATCCGACAGCAACGGCTATTATGATACCGAGCGATCGGCATAGGTTGAATGTTTTTATGACAGTATATTTCTGCTATCACTTGTTAGATTTTTATGTCGACTTGTCAAATGTTTAACGTCTTGTTGGATTTTATGTTCACTTGTCATATAATAATAATGTCGACTCGACAATGATTTTGTTGACTTGATAGATGATTGTGAGGACTTGTTGGAAATGGATGTCAACTTTTCAGATCTTTTATGTTGACTGTTAGAGAGCACTTTTTCAGATGTGGACTTGCAAAGCAAATATATTGTCAACTTGATAGCACAAACACACGATCTCATTTCTTATTTTAAACATGTCAATAAAGGACAACACAAAGAACTAATAAAAAAAGTTGCCTTTATAAAACGTTACGCGTTACTACGCGAAATAACGAAAGTCACGTGTTATTACGTGAACATGTTACACGTTATTACGCGAGAAGTTACGCATTATTACGCGATTTTTATTTCTGAACCGAGTCTATTAGGCTTTGGTGCAATTGTATGCATTGGATAATTATACAATTATCCGATTGCAAAATACAATTGACTCTCGTTTGTCAATATGCGTTCGGGTATATCAAAATATTTTACAATGGTCCTATTTTCTCTAAATATTTATGCTATTTTTCACACCTGTTTACTGAAAGTTGTTTATTTCAAAATTTTGAGTATGTTAAAGTTATTGTTTGGTTAGTGGATGAAAATTTAATAGCAATGGAACCTCACCATCTTCAAAGTGGGTATCGATCCATTTCATAAAATGTGTCATTGTAGTTTTTATGAACACTAGATGCATTCTAATTGTACAGAAGGATATTGTTTGATACATGAAGGACAATGGTTAAATATTTATTTTCCGAGATCTCTTCCTGTACAGTAACATAAAAATGTTTAACCACACCATTCATTAATTCTGCAGCATGCACGTGCAGCCAATATAATGTCGTTTATGTTTATGTCTCGGGTACTCAAGTGTTGTCTTGTATTTTTATTCTGCTGGTTGTATTTACCTCCACCATTTTCAGTCGTCATTTCTCCGTCATTACTTTGAAATTTACCTTAATCATCTTTAGAATGCACGTTAGATACCTTTTGTTTTGCAAATCACTGTCAATGGATCATCAATTAAACAAATTGAATGGAGAAAGCTATTTGTTACTTTTTAGTTATTTCATTTTGAGAAAAAAATCAAATTTACTTACATTATTTCTAGAGATTTATGATAATATTTGGAACACATTGGTATTTCAGGAAATAGTGGACTAACAAAGTATTACTTTTTTGGTGTATTCATTGTAATTTATGAATAGTTTTAGAAATTCGGTTTTCAGAATTCCTCAATAATTTCTAGGAACACTATATATTAGAGTTTAACGCCCCGGTCAAGATTCTTTCATTTATATCGAGGCGGTCAGTTCAAGGATGGTGAAGAAAACCGAAGTGCCAGAAAAACAACCAATGACCTTCTGCAAGCGACAAACTTTCTAGATCTCACACTAAAATCTGTCCCGATTGGTATTGAAAAAGTTAATAATAATTTTTAATACATACGTCCTCGCCCTCAACATGTTTAAGACTTCAGAATTCTTGGTCAAAAGTCGTAGAGGAGATGATTACTAATACAGAAAATTGGTAGACGATTATAGACTGACTAAATAGAAAAAAGGGATTTGCAGCTAAAACATGTACTTTGCAACAGGAACATGGTGTAATACACCATATAACGATAATATGCCCGACAAGACAAGAAAAAACACTTAATAGGGCCAATTTTGAATGAAAGACAAGTTCAATTAGCCACGAAATCTATTTAACAATCATATAATGCAGGCAAAATATTATTGCACATGTACATGATATATATATATATATATATATATATATATATATATATATATATATATATATATATATATATATATCAGCGAGGAAAGTTACATACTGCTTGGTTTAAAGTAGTAAGATGAGTTATATACATAAAGCAGGTACTCTAAGTTCGGACAGGTAGACAGGGAGAATGACAGAGAAACCTATCTCATTAACCCCCCCCCCCCCCCCCCCGCAAATACAAACCACAAGAAACCTAACAACTAGAAAAAAACAAACATCAATTCATTAGTATTAGCTGTTTTAACCTGTTGAATTTAGACCCGGTTAACTGATCAAAACTCCACGATCCGGTTCAGTTTTCAACGGGGTAGGGTCGTAATTCAACACAGCTGGTCTCGATTTTCAACGTTGAAATTTGAGCCCCCGGGTAACTTTTCAACCCGGGACAGAATACTTCATTACACCGGCATGCGAGATTGTTTTAGTTTAACTGTCGGTATTCCAGAGATTGTTTTTTTTTTTTACATTTTGTTTCACGTCTAGTTGTGGCTTAACTGTCGGTCCTTTTCTTATAATGACTTGACTATCGGTCCTTATCTTGTTGTAACTTGACTGTGGGTCCTTATCTTGTTGTGACTTGACTGTCGGACCTTTCTTCATTGTGACTTGACTATGAGTCCTTATCTAGTTGTGACTTGACTGACGGTCCTTATCTTATTGTGACTTGACTGTGGGTCCTTATCTTGTTGTGGCTTAACTATCAGTCCATATCTTGTTGTGACTTGACTGTCGATCCTTATCTAGTTGTGACTTGACTGACGGTCCTTATATAGTTGTGACTTGACTGACGGTTCTTATCTTATTGTGACTTGACTGTCAGTCCTTATCTAGTTGTGACTTGACTGACGGTCCTTATCTTGTTGTGACTTGACTGTCATTCCTTTTCTTGTTGTGGCTTAACTATCAGTCCATATCTTGTTGTGACTTGACTTTAAATCCTTATCTAGTTGTGACTTGACTGACGGTCCTTATCTTGTTGTAACTTGACTGTGGGTCCTTATTTTGTTGTAACTTGACTGTGGGTCCTTATCTTGTGACTTGACTGTCGGACCTTTCTTTATTGTGACTTGACTATCAGTCCTTATCTAGTTGTGACTTGACTGACGGTCCTTATCTTACTGTGACTTGACTGTGGGTCCTTATCTTGTTGTGGCTTAACTATCAGTCCATATATTGTTGTGCCTTGACTGTCGAGCCTTATCTAGTTGTGACTTGACTGACGGTCCTTATCTTGTTGTGACTTGACTGTGGGTCTTTATCTAGTTGTGACTTGACTGACGGTCCTTATCTTATTGTGACTTGACCGTGGGTCTTTATCTAGTTGTGACTTGACTGACGGTCCTTATGTTGTTGTGACTTGACTGCCATTCCTTATCTTGTTGTGGCTTAACTATCAATCCGTATCTTGTTGTGACTTGACTGTAAATCCTTATCTTGTTGTGACTTGACTATCGGTCCTTATCTCGGAATGACTTGACTGTCGGTCCTTCTTTATTATGACTTGGCTGTCGGTTCCTATCTTTTTGTTGCTTGACTGTTTGTCCTTAACTTGTTGTGGCTTGTCTGTCGGTCTTTAACTTGTTTTGTCTTGTCTGTGTCTGTCGGACCTTTCTTTATTGTGACTTGACTGTCGGACCTTTCTTTATTGCGACTTGACTGATGGACCTTTCCTTATTGTGACTTGACTGTCGGACCTTTCTTTATTGTGACTTGACTGTCGGACCTTTCCTTATTGTGAATTGACTGTCGGACCTTTCCTTATTGTGAATTGACTGTCGGACCTTTCTTTATTGTGACTTGACTGTCGGACCTTTCTTACTGTGACTTGACTGTCGGACCTTTCTTTATTGTGACTTGACTGTCGGACCTTTCTTACTATGACTTGACTGTCGGACCTTTCTTTATTGTGACTTGACTATCAGTCCGTATCTTGTTGTGACTTGTCTGACGCACCTTGTCTTGTTGTGACTTGACTATCGGTTCTCATTTTTTTGTTGCCTTACTGTCAAGATACGAGAGATTGTTTCATTAATGTTTTAAAAACTTTGGTAATAACAGAAACAATTTATATTCTGTTTATTACAATCAATATTATCATAACATGAGAAGTATTAGTTTTATATTCTATAATGAAGCAACATATGCTGTTCTTGTCATTATATAGACATGGTATATTATTATTAATGCATAATGTTTGTAAAAACTAAAAGCCTAAAGCTTCGGTCTAATAAAGCATTTAAAGTTTGCTGCTGGTATTTTCTGTTTAAAAGAAGTTTTATGAAATCAAGGTCGTCGCATAAATGCTACTAATACAGTTGTTATTTTAAAATCATCATTGAATATGACACATCTCCTCTTGGTTACGTTATGCTTAACTCTATATAATTGTTGTTAAGTTCTTTAAAATCTTTACATTTTTCAATTAAACATTAAATTTCAAACTATTACAGCACGTGTTTTAAGCTTATTCATTTTCAATTATAAAAATCTCTCTCAACATCATTTTAATTAATAACGTTTAAGCACATCATAATTAATCACCACATTATGGAAAATTGTCTTAATTTGCATTAAAAACAGTAGATGGCATTATAAAACACAAAAAGGTACATGTAGTTCGGAATGTTTTTTTATCTGATTGTATTAAACTGAATTTTCCTTAATTTTGGTCATTTTGCTGCTTTTTAATTTGTTTCCAAAAAAGAAATTCAAGAGAAGGAGTTAAGTATTCATCCAAATTTGTTGAAAGACTTTAACGGAAGAAAACTCAAATCTTTGTAATAAATTGATAAAAATTCAATTTAGTGCAAGAACATTGCATAAACCTTCTAGAAAAAGCAATGTGCAATTTAACCACCGGAATGATGCATTGATCAACAGCTTATGTCATTTGACTGACGCATTCTCATAAAAATGAAAATAGATTGATTTTAACACATTATTTTGCTCCTATATTGCATGCAGTTTCACACGTCATGATATGAAGGAATAACAAATCAAGGTTATATTGAGATATTGACTAAAACCAGTCATCTAAATAATTAACCATATAGATATATGTTTATTTCTCTTTACTTGTACACTTTGTAGAAAGCTCACTGTTAATTAATTATTTTCCTTTTATAAACACTGCAAATTATATATTAAGTTCTATTTCTATGTTTTTAGATTTTATTGTTTGTGTATTGATAAGATACTTCAATACTTTATAAAAAATAAAATTTGTCACAACAGATCTTAGAAAACAAAAGACAAAATTCAATTTTGAAATAAGAGATTAGGGAAGTATTTGCCGGTAAGGGACAAAGAGATGTTCATCTAATTGGTCACAAGTAGCTTGTATGGCTACATTTATGTTAATATAACGAGTATAAAATAACAAATTTTATAACCATTTTATTTACATTCTGATGTTGTATGAATTATACTTTAATTTGATAAAGTCATCTTATTCTTACTCATTTTTTAAATCATAATATCTGTAAATACTTTGTCATCATGTGCTTTTAATGCCTTTTAATGAAAAAGACTTAAAGCTATTTGTCCTGTGCTGATTTCTTTTTTTTTTTTATTGAGTCACGTGTTTAACCTGTATCGAGTCATTTTATTAATAAACGCATTACTTTAAGCTCGGTGTCATGTACTGAACCTATATCGATTATATATCTTCCATATCAAACGCTTTAGACAGCGTATCGTAGCCTATCAGCTCTTTAAGCCATTCTGGACAAAAGCAATCAACTCCTTTATTGAATTGGTTAAACCTCAGCTCTCGACAGATTATATAGATATACTAGGGTTCACCTCCACGTTGTCTTCCAATCGTCTCTGCTTCAGAGAACAACGCACTTGTTATAACATATTTTGATTTTGACTATGACAACAACAAATTTTCTATACTAAATAAAGAGAGTATAAATCCAGTAAAGTACAGTTATTGATTTTAAGGTTTATTTTCGGAATGGCAAATGAATTCTTAAAAAATAAAGCCATTTATTTGTCATATTATATGGTGAATTGGTGAATGTTAATTGTATCTTCTTCTCGTGTAAACGTAAATTAGTATGCCAGGCATTGATATAAATGGTCAATGTTCTAGATGATTACATGGTTTTCTGAGAACATGTTTGTTTAAGGTAGAGTACGTGAGATTAATATATGGCAAGGATAGATTACTGAACTTATAAAATATTTCAAAACATAGCCAACTATAGAAGTTGAATCTCACAGTTTTAATTATACTTAAGTCAATATCTTTCCACTGGATGTTTTTTTTTTTAGATCTGTCGCCATATACCGAATTATAATATTTAGTTATAATGTCATAATACTTATAATTATCATAAATATATATACTATCTTACAATTTGTAGGTGCTAGGGGCGTCTATATAAAAATGCAGCGTTAGCGGGGATCTATGTAAAGATACTTAAGTCTATAATTTTATATACCATCATTTTAAGATGTTAAAATTTCAACGGTTTCGATTTTTTAAAATTAAAAAAACCTCTGAACCCCACCTTGGTCCTTTAGTAAAGCAGAGTTGCAATTTTGGCATTTTTTCTCATTTTAATAATTTCATAGAAATCATATGTTGATTACAGCTGCAAATGCACTACAAAAAGCTGACATATGCTGTATCTAGTGTCCAGATTATGTTGTTATTAAAAAAAAACTAAACAAACAACAACAACGGTGAAAAAAATTACAGAGGAATTAGGTTCGCATCTAACAGTAAAGTATATAAAAATCCACCAAGTTTATGTATTATAGTAAAATGATTAGCTATAGAAAGTATAAGGGGAATACCCATTGCATTGTACTATAAATATTTTTGTTTGTTTGTTATATTACAGGTACTTTTGTTTCCGGGTTATCGGTACTTTGTTGTTCCAAGATCAGATTAAAAGACCACAGTAAACAAAAAGTAGTGACAATCAACACGTGGGTGGCCTTACTACAATTTTTAACAGCTTTTATTTTCTTGTTGGGTTGGATATGGAGTATTGTTTGGGGTACATCATTTTTATCATATTCAGGTAGGTATTTCTTATTTGAGCAAATTTCATTTTGTAGACATTTAATAACTATGAAATGTAATTAATAAAAAAAAATAAAAATAATAATAATAATAAATACAAAATAAATAAATTAATTAATTAAAATTAATTTAAAAAACACACACACAAGCATTTCATTGATGCTGAACAAATGTCTAAGTTTAGATTTTAAATATGTTGATGTGACGTAAAACATTATACAAACGACTACTGGTGTATACTAAATAAATGTCCGTCTAGTTGTTTACTGGTAGTTCTATACTGGAGTTTTATTGTAACTTTAAAGAGAACCATCTTATCATAGACATATTTTTTCGTTACATTTACTCACGTGAATATACAGGTAAAATTTTTCCTTGCAGTATTGAAACAATAAACATACCTGAAAAATGTGGTTATACAATGGTTTATACAAAATTTACATTCTTCACTGATATAAAAATCTATCATCATCATTGGTGTTTTTTTTTCATTGCTCGATATTTTTTTCTCTCTGTAACTATGACAATTTGTTGTCTATGCCCTGATTGTGATTTTTCCATAATTTTTATCGAAGCTAATGAAAACAATTTAGTCAGGAAAAACAAGTTTATCAGATGTTACTGATATCTCGTTCTGAAATTAAAATTTACCTTTTAGATCTGTTTTAAGACTCATTTGTTTATCACTATTCAACCAAGGATTGCAATACGGGTGCACGTGTCGTGTTCAGAATTCTGTATTTGGCAAGTATTCTACATATCACAAGAATGGCTCGAAAAACGTAAAAGTAACCAATGAAAACAAACACACAAAACATACAACTTGCGAAAATAGAAAACGAGATAACATCAAAATATGATAAATATAAAAAATAACAGTACTATACAAATTTTCATAGTAATTTAAAATTTTGAAAATATGTACACAGACAAAAATTATTTAGCAAATTCCTATTTCACTACACTTATTTCTGTTTCAAAGAAAAATATTACAAGAGGACAAATCTATTCAAATATAATCCAAGAAATCTACTACCAAAACAGTGAAATATTTTTAACTTATGTGGTAAAATTATTCAGATGTTATGACCTTATTCATAATTTGAAAAACTTGATAAACATTAAACCTGTCCTTACTGACTGTTATCATCAAAGCTTTTTATATTTATTTTTATATTTTTTTTTATAAATCCCATTCTTTATGAATCTTCTCGTTTTATTGCCAAACGAAATTATAATATCAATTTGCAAATGACTTGAAATAAACCGGAAGGGGGTCAGATATATTGTATGAAAATGGATTATGTCCTCTTGGTGTTAATTATTTCGGTGATGAGTATCATTATTTATTTGTATGTCAAAAATTTACTTCTATAAGAGAAAAATATATTCCTAAATATTATAAAAAATTTCACTCATATAAAAAAAATGTACACTATGCTTTCCTTTTGTAGTACTAAGCTTATTCCAAAATAGCAAAATTTTTATCTTTGGTGTTTAAAAATTTTCATAAAGAATTGATTGTCATTGCGTAAAATATGTGTATTTTTTCATTGTGTGTAGATGTTATGCTACTTATGTGTTATGCGTATTTTTTCCCTGTATAATGTCATGAATATGTCAGTTTGCTTTAGAATTTATTTGAGTTATAAAATATGTTTCGTATGTGAATTGTTTTTCATATATGAATGTATACATGTCCTAATGTTCCACCCCCATAGTGGCTGAGTTGTAAAATATTGAATAAATTGAAAATTGAATAAAGAAACCCATATGAGCAGCAAATTGATTTGTAAAGAGCGTGGATGTATAATCTAAAATATATTTAATGCGATAAAAGTATGTACATGAAACACTTCCTTATGAAAGCTTAACCTATAATCGTAAATGTGAAAAGTCACATTGATAATAAACACTGAATATACTTTATTGTTTCTACAAATTGGGTAGGAATTTCCTCGATTATCACACACCGAAAATACTCTGGGGATAATAAAATTACAAATAACTTTTCCCTTCTCCTGGAAATGTTTTCTGTTTAAATTCGTATTTAGATAAAAAGGTTTAACAACAACAACTACTACTACTTCCACATTAGATTTTTCGCTCCTACACAACTACTTATAAAAAGATACAATTTTCTTGAAGCTTTATTATTTGCTTGCAGTAAACTATACAAAATTGTTCCTCACAGCTTTAAGACATGTATATTTATTTATAATTTCTCTACCTTACAACTTCCTTATTTTCAATGCTGAAGGGTGCCTAGTTACTATAATAGAAAAAAAAATTAATTTTCAATCTACATAGGTATTTTAATAGTACCGGACAAGATAAATCTGCAATCAAATCGGAGATGGAAAGCTTATGTGATTTAATTGTGAGCATGGTTCTTGTCCTTTTCATTTCTATTATTGATATCTTACTCCGTTATCCATAGATACATGTTTGAACTTATGACGGTGTCATAAATACATTTTGTATTTGGTAATCAGTTTAAAATCTATTCCTCACCATTAAAAAAATTGGCTTCTTGGCTGTTCTAGCATTTGTGGTTTGTTCTTAGTCGGCTCCTTCTACACAAACACAATCGTGTTGGCGAGCTGAAACCATTACAGTTGTACATAGTACATACATATAAACACACACACACACACACACACACACACACACACACACACACACATATATATATATATATATATATATATATATATATATATATATATATATATATATATATAAACATACAATGTGTATATAATTTTTCAAACATTGCTCATGTTGATTTTCCTTTCGATGGTTCAACTGACAACATTCATGTTCATGTTACTGGCAGTTTTTTGTTGTTCTGAAATAAATAAATCTTTGTGAATCGAAATGAATTTTACTATGTAGATTGTTCAGAGATAAATTTTAATTTTAAACATTCGGAGTTTACAAATCGATACAATAGTAATGAAACGATAGACAGCAATTTATTATCTCAAAATTCTAGAGTTTTGTAAAGCAACAGATGTGTTTAAAATCAGAAAATGTGTTACACAATTTGTCGTTAATATGCCCAAGGTTAATCTAATATATCATACTTTAGATATAATTTGACAGTTACAAATTTTCTGTTTTCTAAAAATTCATCTGGTTTAGCTTATACTTATAAGACCTTTTCACGATACATTTTGATTTTACATACATTTCATGATCAGTTTCATTAGTAGCCCTGTTTTAAATCATTATTGACAAATATGTAATAAAAAACAAATTTATTGATGATTCATCATCAATGCCCGTGTTGATTGAAACAATTTCATAAACAGACAATTAATACATTATTCTGATTTTTTTAAAAAAAGAAATAAGATAAATTGCAGCGTCGGCAATATCTAAAAAACAAAGAACACAAATCAACAAATGAATAAAAACACAACGAAGTCAAATCACAAAAAGACAACCGAATATAAAGCTCCGACTTAGGACGAACACGCCATGGATGTATTTAGCCAGTGATTATAAAGTCCTAAACGATATTTAGTTTTAACATTGGACGCAATTTGAAACGGTATCCGGTTGTTGTTCTCATTATATTCTGTTACAGACCCAGCATTTCATGTATTTACAAACTTTGGTCTTAAAATACACTTCAAAAGTTGGGGATTCATCACGGTTCTATCACATGCCATGTTTTCTTCCTTATTGTTATTTTTTCTTTTCTTTTTTTCCTATTTTATCATTGTTCATAGTCGCATTGTTTGTTATTAAATAAAAAAAATGCATTTTTCAGCTGTAAATGCTTTAGTTTTAATATTTAGGATATTAATAAACACATAATTATGCCGTTTCTAACAAAATACAAAAAAACTTAGTATTCTCTTTCTTATTGCAGAGGATTATTACAAAGTTCTGAAAGATGAAGATAAAAAGAAAGACCAGAATCAATCAAAAGATACACAAAATGGTCGACAGAGGAGTGAAAATATCAGAAACGATCGCCATTCAAATGTCAACACATCACTAAGTTACCAGACGATAACGATACCCAGGCATTCTAGGTCAACTTCAAATTTACCTGCGTCATCTTCTGACTCTCAAATACAACCAATTATAGTATTACAAGAACTTCCGGTATTAAACCAAACAGAATCAACTTTACCGCCAACATTACCAATATTAAATGCCAGAACGAGGCATCAAAAGATTTTAAGACGACAAATGTCTGACAATGAACTTTCGCCTTTCAGTTTAACACAAGAACAACTTGAAGAAATTGTTATTCATGCTGCACCAATTCATCGTGGCCGTCTGCAGAGAGACGAATCAGTTGCAAGTAATCATTCCGATCCGGGGTTAAACAACACAGAAAAGAACTCTCGAACAACTAATTGATGCTTTTGGTAATTTTGTCGATGTAATATTAATTCCTGTGCTTGGATTTATTTACTTTCATAATTAATGTGGCTGATCGAACTACCTTTCCATTTTTATATTTTTGATAAATGAAATGAAGTCATCCTTTGGAGTGTAGAGTTGCAAGCTTGTGACTGCGATCCTTCTATTAAAACACTCTTTTTCTATAGATATAAATAATATGGTTTAATGGTAAAGGAATTATGTGAATTCAGTAAAGTTATTCGGTATGGTAATTACAAAAAAAGTACAAAGATGCTACAGCAACAAATCAAGTATATTGCTATATGGTAAGGTAATTACAAATAGATTCAATTTAGTGCTACGGTATGGTGATCACTATTGGATACTGTTTAGCGCTATGGTATGTTAATTACGAATTAAAGAAGTGGTTTTAGACGGAAATTACAACTAGATAAAAGCTATGTAGTTTGGTATAGTGATTTAGATACAGTATAGTGCTATGGTATATTATTTGTTAATACATACCGTATAGTGCTACGATATCGTAATTGTGAATAGATACAGTGCAATATTACGATTGTAGTAATGATTAGTTTCAGTACAATTTTACGGTAGCAATGGTTAGTTACATATACAGTGCTATGAAATGGATATCTGTGAATAGATACAGAATAGTGCTACGGTATAGGTATTTGTGAATAGATGCAAAATAGTGCTTGAGTATGGTATTTGTAAATAGATACAAAATAGTGCTACGGTAATGGTATTTGTGAATGAATACAGAACAGTGCTACGGTGTGGTATTTGTGAATAGATGCAGAATAGTGCTTTAGTGTGGTATTTGTGATAGATACAGAATAGTGCTACGGTATTGAAGTAATGATTAGTTTCAGTACAATGCTACGGTAGCAATGGTCAGTTAGAGTACAGTGGTATGAAATGGTATCTGTGAATAGATACAAAATAGTGCTTTAGTATGGTATTTGTGAATAGATACAGAATAGTGCTACGGTATGGTATTTGTGAAAGGCTACAGAACAGTGCTACGGTATGTTATTTGTGAAACGATACAGAACAATGCTACGGTATTGTATTTGTGAATAGATGCAGAATAGTGCTTTAGTATGGTATTTGTGAATAGATACAGAATAGTGCTACGTGGTATCAGTTTAGATTGAAGTAATGATTAGTTTCAGTACAATGCTACGGTAGTAATGGTCAGTTAGAGTACAGTGGTATGAAATGGTATCTGTGAATAGATACAAAATAGTGCTTACGTACGGTATTTGTGAATAGATACAGAATAGTGCTACGGTATGGTATTTGTGAATAGATACAGAATAGTGCTACGGTATGGTATTTGTGAATAGATACAGAATAATTCTACGGTATTGTAGTAATGATTAGTTTCAGTACAATGCTACGGTAGCAATGGTCAGTTAGAGTACAGTGGTATGAAATGGTATCTGTGAATAGATACAAAATAGTGCTTTAGTATGGTATTTGTGAATAGATACAGAATAGTGCTACGGTATGGTATTTGTGAATGGCTACAGAACAATGCTACGGTATGGTATTGTGAAACGATACAGAACAGTGCTGCCGTATTGTATTTGTGGATAGATGCAGAATAGTACCTCGGTGTGGTATTTGTGAATAGATACAGAATAGTGCTACGGTATGGTATTTGTGAATAGATACAGTACAGTACAGTGCTTCAGTTTGGTATTTTTGAATAGATGCAGAATAGTACTTCGGTGTGGTATTTGTGAATAGATACAGTACAAACTATGCTATGGTAGTAATGGTTAGTAACAGTACAGTGCTATGGTATGGCATTTGTGAATAAATGCAAAACAGTGCTACGGTATGCTATCTGTGAACAGGTGCAGAATAGTGCATGGATGTGGTATTTGTGAATAGATACAGTACAAACTATGGTATGGTAGTAATGGTTAGTTACAGTACAAACTATGGTATGGTAGTAATGGTTAGTTACAGTACAGTGCTACGGTATGATACAATCAAATGAATTTTGTGTTAATATGGTAATCATAAATACATTGTAGTCAGTGATTAACTCATAGTCTTCATTGTTCCTTGGGATATTTATGCCGGTGATGCCTGACGCTGTTTTCTGATTTTCTGACATCTAAAGTGTCAATATAAGATATATATAAGTATTATATATAAAAAATAAATAAAAAACATTTTTGATATATATTGTTTTTGTTGTATAAGAGTAAATAATCATATATACTTTAAAAGTCATATTTTATATTCTGATAAATTTTTTTAGATGTTTTAATACGTTATTGGTGACAATGCTCACAAAAAACTGAAATTTTGAACAGGAAGAACGAAAACTACCTAGGATAATCAGGAACAGAAGATAAGATTATCACTTGGAATGTTATATTTATGTATTTTGTACTGTGAATATAAAACACTTTAAATGTATTCATTCGCCTCTGCGCAGTCTGAATTTTTCAGTAATGCGAAGAAATAATTTCTTTAAATGGCAGAAAGAACACTAGCATTTATCCAGTTTCTGCTAGAATACGAAAGTGAATTTTGTTTTAATGTAATTGTCTTAAGTGTTAGTTTTATCTTTATAAAATTTTTATTGTGTATTTTGACTATCATTGCATTTTACACGACAACAGTACTAATCAATTTAAACTAAATCTTTTTAGCATAACGTCAAGCTGACTTGCAAAACAGGAATGTTCACAGGCGCATAAATGCCTTTTCAATAGGGTGCTAAAGTGTGTGTGTGTGTGTGTGTGTGTGTGTGTGTGTGTGTGTGTGTGCATAAAAGATTCTGATAATTAAACACCTTCTTCCGTTTGTTTTGAACACTTCGAAAAACAATAGAGCCTGCACATGTATTTTGGACAACGCAAGAACGGTGCACTTACTCATTTAACTGTACGTATTCAAACAACAAAAAACCTTAGTGTACATTTCAGAATGTAAGGACCCAAAAAGCATAATTTATATGGCATTAATTTGTTCTTTTCACTAAATAAAAACATATTTCTAGGATCATGGGCTTAAACTAAACAATTACATTTTGCACGTTTTTCTAAGCTAGTACATTAACATATTTTTTATAAAATCATTAATCAAATGTCACAATTCTAAATCGGATCAGGAAACTTTAATTGTATTTTGTCCATAAAATGTTCATATATATATTTGAAATTTTGTGACGATAATTAAAGCTGTATATCAATGTATTTCAAATTCTAATCAGTCACACTAGCGCTGTGAAAAAAGTTTTTCCTCTGGATGACAGTTTATTCGTCACTTGAGAGAGTGTTCATGACCGGGTGCTCAGTGTTTGTTGGAACTGCATTTGATTAGACGGACAGTATTCCTTGTTTATCTCCGTATGTACACTTTTGACGCACACCGAATGCGACTTTACTTGAGTAAGTATCTCAACGAAATAAAGGCGGTTTAATTACACCGTGTTTAATATAAAGCAATTAATATACATGTAGTTGTAAATATTTGACAATGATAATCAATCTTTAATACTTCGTTTCTCTAAATTCTAATTTAAATAATGTATTAATATATTTGTGCAATCAATTATTTGTAAGTTGAATTTTTACAAGATAGCTTACAATCTCACCGCAAAGAAGAAAACAGTACAGCAGCAAATTTCGAAATGACCATTTAATCATTTACATTAAAGAAGGTACACAAAATATGAAGAATAGGTTTCATTTACTGGATTCAGAGTGCAACGTGAATATAAGAGCAAAATTTAAAATAACTTTGTAAGCAACCAAATCCTAGAAAGTAAACAAATAAAAGTCGGTGTCAATCACTTGATCCTAATTAAGAATTCCTATACTATGAATAACGACTAACAAAGCTGTTCTCAGAAGAAAGTTATTTTTCAATATACTGAAGCAGTGTTTTGGAAATCAATGGTCTGAGTGATTCCTTTATCCAATCTAATTCTTATTGTAGTAAGACATCAACATTTTTACTTCATTTATTTAATCCGTTTATGTGGTTCCCTCAGTCAAAGCCAGTGATGAGATGCTAGTTATTCAAACGTTTACAGTTTACAATTCAAAGTTGTTAAGATAAAAATAAAGACATAGAAATTCCGCATAGCTGCATAGCTAAGAATATCGAGTTCCGCTTACTTCGAAATATGCTTAATGTGCACTTATGGTTTCATATTGACAACTTGATAAGAATCTTTTATGTTTATACCGCTGTTAAAATCCAGGGTTGTTTTAATAATAATAATAGTAATAATAATAATAATAATAATAATAAAGAGAATATCAATAAAATTCTGATGGTTAAAACGACGCCAAACTTTTAAAACATAAGTGTACCTTTTAAACCTTCTACAGAGTAATACTACAAAATAAAGATATAGGATAAACACATCGCAATGTAAACGATTCGCAAGAAGCTGTTCATGGTCTACTTCTTTGTGAATAAAATGACAGCTAAAAAAAGTTCTCTTTTGCTCTTTTGTAAGCACACATATAACATATATAATTAAATGTAATGAGTCGTGAAAACGGCAAAATTCCTCAAAAGTCAAAAGCTACTACCATAGACTTATCTGGTACTACCACTTAAAGCAAGTTGCAAAAAAGCCAAAAACACCAGGGCCTCCAAACGCAACAACATACACCAATGCCCACGCAAAACTCAAGATCCATGCTACCAAACATTTGTCCGTCCTACATCCTGCCTAACTCAAACAGTGGTAATTAACAGATGGCATAACTAACGCTTACTGGTATTATTTGCTAGATCACAGATTATTAGCAATACTTCTTTCAATCTGTCATCTACTTATGTGGAAACCAACCACAAACCACTCAAAGAATCTACTCAAACAGAAGCTGCAGGTAGTATGAAAAGATAGCAACGTTTAAACTTTTTAATGGGCCAATCGGTTTTAGTACACCAAGTTATATAATAATTCTGCGGCGGACTGAATTTCAATGGAAGAAGAATTTGAATAACACTATTTGTTAAAAAGAATAACGTGTAATGTTGTTGGTTTTGTTAAAAAGAGCCGTGGTAAAATTATCAAGAGTTAGATTCTTTGCTGATCTAAGCGTTTATATTTAAGATTTTTTGTTTGATTTGTATTTGCGTTTATTTCTGAGCCGAATTTGTTTATGAAGCAGTTTTATTAAAATGCACGTCTAATCGATGAATATTAAATCTATATTGTACATTTTGTAGTTAACACTGATGAACCCAACCCTTACAAGAATTATAACTTATGAGATAAATAGAAAAAGAATGGTTGTCTTAAACTCAAGTCCGTGAAGTACAATAACACATTATCTAGAATTTGCAAGACAAAAAAGCCAAATAAGAATTGCCCGCTAATCCAAGAGAAATTGACAATCTTGGCGTCTAATTTCAAATAAAATATATGAAAACAACATGAAAAATTATATGCAAACTGATTTAATTGAAAAGTATAACATGAAAATAATCAGCATGTATGTAATTGCATTTATCGTTTTTATAAATGCAATGGAAACAATGGTGAAAAATTCGATACAATAAAATGTTTCAAATAATACATAAAGAAGTGGATCAAATAGTTTGACAAGATAAACTGAAACAATGTAATAGTTAACGTATTAAAGCTAAATGTTTATTTATTGAATTTGTTCGTCTTTTGTTTATTTATCCATAATATGGAAATGTCAATTACCAATATTCAACCAAATACGTCTTTAAAATAAAACAAACATACCAGTCCTTGTGCATATCGCACTCCCAAAAACAAAGTAAAAACTTTGCAAACTGGCAAAATATGTTATACACGTGAACTTCCATCAAGGAAGTGAGGCCGGGTGCTCCGGAAGGGTAAGCACCTCCTGTCTAGCTAGCTTCACCCGTCACGTGCAAGTATATTTTGAGAATGAAAGGAACAAAGAACTATGGTAAGTCAAATATATCCAGTATAATTTGGGATACAGTGACTACATACTTATCAACAATATTGTGATGACTGGCCATAAAACTTTTTAAGGGCCCTGATTAGCCTAGGCTTGCAATATCCTTGTGTCAACAATTTAATTGTAAGTAATTTGCTTCGTTGCAGAAAGTTCCCATAGTGGGAACAAGCTCTACCGTACCGTATTAACTGTTAAACATATACACCATACGCAGGAGAAGCAGGGATATTACTGCAAAGAAACGGAAAGTTGACAATAGAAAAATTGAAGTCATCACGTTTGTCTTATAGCTTCAGATGTAACCTTTCATGGGTGTTAGAGCAATAAATATAAAATCCACTTTTATCGTTATCTAAAGTCCATCCCATAAATTCTTTTTCTATATAAAGGTACAAAATGACATTATTTGCTTTTCTACATTTATCTTGTTTTAAAACAAAAAAATGCTTTAAAAGTAATTAAAAATCAGTATGCAGTAAAACAGTAGAATCTTTAATATGATATTGCTACATCTCACAGTTGATCTAAAAAGACATCAATTGATTATTTTAGACAGAAAACAAGTTCAGCTATTGTAACACCCCAATTTAAATTAGGTACAATATGTGATAGTCTTTGAGATAAAAATCAGATTCTAACAAAAGAAGACTGTAATATTAACTGTCATCTCATTTTCATACTGTCTTTTTAAAATAGTAAAAATTTGATAAATACAATGCAATTTATCATTTAAATTACAAAAGGACACGATCAATTTATCGTAAACAAATTAATAACGCCTTTTAATTATTGTTATTTAGAATTAAATTATTAACATATCAGGAAGATGTCCTTAGTATCTGTTGTAATGCTGCAATCTGATTCATCGGTCATGCCTGAAATCATAAACAAATGATGTTGTTGTATAGTTATTGGTGTAAACTGTTTTCCTGGTTTTTTGTATTTGTTGTTAATTTATGTTATCTTTCAATCTTCTTGATAACAAAAAGCTTTCTTGATTGTTATGAGGTTTGAAGTGATGTTATATATGGAAAATCATTTTAATTATAAATTCAGCTTCAAAAAATTCATTTAAAAGCAAATCCGTAAAAATGTGCCTCTCGTAATTCTTGTAATAAATGTTCACATAATATTTGGATCTCACAATCAAGATAGTGAAATTCTAAGTTAAAATAACTTTTTTTCATTTTCCTGGTTTTCGAAAGGCTGTTACAGTTACTGGCACTTGTTATTCAGCATTAATGAGAGATACTTCTCACCAAATTTGTTTCCCCCCAAAATAGAAATAGGAAATAAATTATAAAAGTCAATGTTTTTAGAATTCTAATCTCTGGCTAATGAATCTAGAAACGCCTTGTTACACTTTCACGTTGAGACTGGTACTATCCTAATATGCAGTTCAAGACCGAGACTGGTAACATATTTTATAATGCCATAATCACAATGGATATTAATGGATTCTATCTCTCTAACTTGTTGTAAACATCACAGCAGCCCTTTTAACACACACACACACACACACACACACACACACACACACACAGAGCAGTTTTTGCTTTATAAAGAATGTTCTAATAATTTTTCTGGAAATTCAAACTTTACTTATAGAACATGTCTGAATATATCTATTTTGATGAAATTGAGACACCTTAAGAATTTTTACACTTGCAAGTTTTATAGCCTTAATATTATAGATATTTTTGTTCAATATTTACTACCCCTAAGCAGGTACCGCTGCTGGTGGAGTAAAGCTACCTTAGGGTATCCATAACTCAGAAGGCAGTACTTTGTGCTGTCAGATATGAACTTCGTGTCAAATTTTCAGCCGTCTCAATATTTTTTAAATTTATTTAAAACTTAGGTTTGTTCCCTCCCGCAAAGCATTCCTAGCTAGATTCATATATTTTGGAAGTTTGGGTTCATTAATTTTCAAATGTTTGAATTCTCTTTTTAATCTATTCAAAATTTTAGGCCCCTAGTGTCATTAATGAGGAAGGAATTTCGGAAATGTGCACATATGGCACAGTAAAATTAAACAAGTATTTTTGTTAAAGAAAAATATTATCTACCACCGCCAAGATCCCGAAAAACAAACTGTAGCATCTAAGGGTAAGGTTTTAATGACAAAACTAAACTTTCCCTTTCAAAAATATAAGACAACTTATTTGCAGATTTCAATGGTTAAAGTTTCCTGACCGCAATATGAGACACCTGTGATCAATAAGGCTACCAATGGGATTTAATATAATATCTTAATCAACTTAAAATACCAAATAGAATTAAGAATGTTACAATGACTCGACACAAGTTACAGAAAAACAAGTTCAACAATAGACAAGTCCTTTATATGTAAACAGATTGTTTGTTTATAATACATTACCACATTTTATTAGCAAAAGATGGTAAATTCAGAAAGTTTCAACAAATAAAAAGTTTAAATTTTAGTGTTGAGAAAAAATTAATATCTTGGCAGTTATTTAATTAATAGACTTTAAATTATACAATTATTCGGAAATTTTTATTTAAATAAAAATATAATTCAATACAAATTGTTATCTGAAGAATAAAAATTGCTTCACTAATTTTAGACATATTTTTCAGTTTATTATATTGAACCAATCAAATATCATAAAGTCCATTTCTTTACTCGGAGTTCGTATAGGTGTATGAGCCTGTCAGTGCTAAACGACCTGCTTTTAAAAGACAAGTTTTACTCGAAACTTAAAATGCATTTCCGTACTCGGCCTTGATATTTTCCTAAAAGTACTACGTTTTACAGTACAATCTTTTCGATATGTTTTGAGGAGTAATGGTAATTTTTACACAACAAACATATTACATATAATTTTAGCCCTTCAACTAGGGTACTTAATCGAAGAATAATTATGCCTTAAACATTTAATACAGAAATGCCCCTAATAGCGGTAATTACTTCAGCGATATCATGTATCGATTTTATTGATATGATGCAAATCAACAATTTTAACAAAACTAATAGTTCCTTGAAAAAACATATAGTAAACATATACAAAATTATTCTCTGAATAACCCTTTGACCTGAAATTTTGAAGCTTTTTAAGATGCAATTACTTGTTTATTAAGTAACATTTATAATAATAATACAGTATTTACATTTTTATGATAAAACACAAACATACCAGTCGAAGTCCCAAATCACAATTTCCAAAACAAAGTAAAAACTTTGACAACTTGTCCATTTGGTTACCCACGTGATAAGGATTTAGAAGAACATTTAGAGGAATCTGCTACATATCTTTCCTTGAATAAATTTTGTTAAGTTTTAAAATCCAATACAAGTAAGGAAGGTTAAGTTCTTCGCGTTTTAAATGTTACATAAATACTCAAGAACTTTCTATATGCTTGGAAAGAACTTTATCTTTGATAAAATTAGTTTTGGCATAAGTAAGATTCTCTGATATACAATCTAAACCAAGCTTCTTCAGACATTCAACGTAGAATCTATTACAAATGAAAAAATGTTGTAATAAGCTTTATGAGCAACAACATATCTGTTATAGATATTTAGTGTCACTGATTAGGAATTAATTTCCAAAACGTGAACATAATGACACAACAAAATTAAACAGTTATTTTGTTAAATATATGTATATCTGTGACGATTGAAGAAAAAGTATATTTCTCAGCTTGGCAGAGCGTTCTACAAAGATATTGGTCAAAATCATGTTTATGTCCGATAAAATGGGATTTTTTCAGTCAAAATAATTTTATATGACACAAAGTGTCTAAGTGCCTTGACAACATACAAAAGTCTTACTTGTATTTTTGATGAGTATGAGAGAACTTTATTGGTGAAAAAATAAACAATCAAGAAGGTGGAATTTTGTGTATCATTATTTATCAATAATCTCCTTCATACATTTAAGACGTAAAAAAGTCTTTTATAACATTTTCTTCTTGCATTGAAGCTTAAAGGCATGCATCATACCCTAATTTCTATCAGAGGAATGCTGTTCTACAAAGATGTGCATGAATATACCAGCTTCAAATTCATTCACCTGGTCTTTTAACCTGTTGCATCAAAAGAAAAATATATTATTGTTTCTGTCTGGCCTACGGTTTCTAACAGGGAGACGTCTAATAATATTTTTCCTAATTTTGTTAATTATACTATATTTAGAACAAATCAAGATTTTATAATACATGTATGTATTATTTTAATTTATAATAATATGCAAATTTAATTGGAAAAACTTCAAGACATAATGATATTATTAATATTATTATTTATTATTGTGTTAAAAATACACCTTAACTAAAATCATTAGAGGGGTGGGGTCATAGAACAGCTACCACAGTGTCTTTAAAGATTCCACAACTCATCAAATGTAATTCTTTTTCAGGAATTACGTGTAATTCTCAAAAGATTTCTAAAATGTTAAAAATAATGCATGAATGAATTTATAGCGAACATGATTGAAATACTTTAATATTTTTTAATCCCAACTGTTCATATCTTATAGAATGACAGAAATACCCAAAAATGTGTATATCCCTAATGCAGCATTGCTAAAGATGAAGTTTAAAAACCAATTTAACAAATTTTAATAGAGACAGAAAAAACATGTCTGTAATTGTTATTTCACTGTGTAAAAATATTTTCGGTCTTGCACCATGTCTATAATAACTCATAAAAAAGTTATCTACACTACCTTATAATGCTTTTTTTAGTAGAGCTCCAATAAATGAAAAAATTATTTAAGAATTTGGCAACTGGCATTACATTTTAGTCTCTTTACGTTTCTCAGTTTCAAAAATTTCATATATAAAAATACTGATTTTTTTTAAA
Organism: Tegillarca granosa; assembly: GCA_029721355.1. Taxonomy (NCBI): domain Eukaryota; kingdom Metazoa; phylum Mollusca; class Bivalvia; order Arcoida; family Arcidae; genus Tegillarca; species Tegillarca granosa. The sequence continues at coordinate 48,755,063 of CM056595.1, forward strand.
TTATCATTTAACAATGTGACTGAAATTCTCTGATTAGCATATTTCTATTTATGATATTATGGAAGGTATAAATGCTATGGTTCTGATGTATTTTTCAAAATCTTTTTACTACATATTTATAATGTTTTATTATTGTTGTTTAATTTAACAACGAATACGGAAGTTCTGACAAATTGCAAGTTTGAATGCGTGTTGTTTAATTTAACAACGAATACGGAAGTTCTGACAAATTGCAAGTTTGATTGCGAAAGCTATATCAAAAGGAAAATAGTGCTGATAATTTATAAATAGATCCAATCCATGGTAATAATGATTCACGTTATCAAAACTCAATATTTAAAAAAAATACTTTACCGACAATTTTAATTGATATTAAAGTAAGGATATCCTTTTATGTCAACAGAGCCATTAAGTGCTATAAGTAAAGAGATAGTTTTATATTTAATCAGTGATCCTGGCTGGAAAAAAATGGTAAAAAGAATACAAAATACTAATATTTGTAACTTGTTTTGAAACAGATGGTATGTTAAAATGACTTAAAATTTCACTTTTTTTCCGTACTACACTTTCTAGATTTTGGTTCAAAATTACTTTTGTTTTACACATATAAACAAAATCATTTTAGCAAAATTTTCAGCCGTCTTAATTTTTGAAATTTAATTAAAACTAAGGTTTGTTTCCTCGTGTAAATTCATATAGTTTTGGATTTTAGATTCATTAATTTTCAACTGTTTTCAACTGTTTGGCTTATGTTTTTTATCTATCAAACTTTTCGACTCCTAGCGTCACTGATGAGGAATGATTTTCCGAAATGTGCACATATGGCACATCAAGATTTATTAGGTATTTGTGTTATATATTAACAGAGATCTTCAGTTAACTAGTTTATTGGACCTAACAAATTCAACTAGATGTCGTTTAACATTTATTTTATATCTAAAACCTTTCGAGAATTTTATCTTATTTTATTTTATTTATTTTGTATTATTATTTTGTTTGAAATGGGGTATAACAATCAAGTCAATATAAAGGGTATATTAGCTACTTTGAGTGATTATGACAGTTTTTCATAGTAGTGTCTTTCAATGACATACAAATCGCCCTTTCAACTGTCTATTAATTTTTCTCTACTAACGGTTTCTAAGGTATTTACTCTACAAAAGAAAAATATGGTTTTGTTTTGTAAATCCATATTTCTTGAAATAAGTAATTGTAAATATAAATTTTACCATTAGTCTAAAAAGTTGTGTAAGTCGTAACATTTAAGGTAGTATATAGCAACTTCCAATCTAAAAAACCCAAAATTTGTTTTATTAAATAAACCGTGTACATTCATATGCCGTATACCTTGATGTCAAGGGTAACGTTTACCCTAGATCTTTATAATATAACGTATGTTTTTTTCTAAGGAATTTTCAATGCACTATGTTGATAGATGGCGTTGTAGAAAATCACCCCGTGACCGGAAGTAGAATTTTAAAGTTTTGATCCGAATAATGTTCCTTCTCATGCTAGTTAATTGCAAGAAACGCTTAAGATAAAAGTATTTAAGTAAATTTGTTGATACCATTAGTAATAATTTGATCATCTATGCTCTAAAACTGACCTCTATGTGGCGCTTATAGCTTCTAAAACAAAGAAAATATCTATCCTTAAATGTTTTACAAAATGTGAGGTCAAATTAAATGTAGTGTATCAGAACTTTAAAATATGTTTGAAGCGGTTTGTTAAGTATGAATTTCAAAGTAAGCAATTGGATTACCCTCGGTCTTACAATGCAAGTAGGTACAATTTTATGTAGAAAATATCAACCTCTATTTCTGTATCATAATTTTTCGAAAGGTAAAAAATATCAAGTAAAATATTTTAATACTTATTTTTTCGTAAAAGATCGTGCGAAATATATATTTTGGTAGGGATTATGAAACATGAATATTATTATCGTGTCTTGATTTGAGCAAGTGTTGTAGAACCAGTGAAGACACTGTATTAGACTTTAAGTAATACACAAGTGGCAAACAAAAATTATTCCAACATTAAAATGATGATAAATGCAATAGTTTTCAAAGCAATTTCTCAAATCTGTTCAATTTAAATCAATCCTTTGTAAATGAATAAAATTTTCTCGCTCTATTCTTCAAAACTATAGATTTCACTTCTTTCGAGGCATCATATAAACACCGGATTATAACCTAAAACAAAAAATAAGGCTTTATATAGAATCGGTAGCCACCAAGCAGTTGAAGCAGTTAAAAGTTGAAGAAATAAATAGAAATCAACAAATGTGATCGATCAACAACTAAGAGTATACTGAAGGGCTAATTCAACAAATTTTCATGAAAGGTTTGTCTAGAATGTAGATTAACATTGTTGTATTCATTCTGGTTGAGTAATATCCGCTATTTTTAGTTAGAATATCCGTGTCCTTTATGTTCATTTACATTTGAGATATGTGTAACATTATGAATATAGTTTCTTATAATTCTACCACTAATTTGTCTTTTGGATAAAAGAAATAACAAATTGTTGATAATATATAGTACATTGGATTTTAGTGGTTCAAAGCGCCCGCTAATGTGCATCGAGCCCCTCTCGGTCAGACCTTATTGTAAGTTCGTTAATTCGCTTGACTAAGTTTTGTAGATCTTCAACATTTAAGACCTTTCTGCCTCCATAAAAATGAAAAAACTCTTGCAAAAAGTGTTTATTACCTTCATCCCCCACTACTACAATTTTTGAAAAGTAATTTATTTTCGAATAAAATCCTTGATTTTGTACCCGGTTGATTATAGTGTAATCTGCTTACTACTGTCAGGATGGCTTAAATGTCTTCTTAAGAGTGGCCGTAACAATTATAACAGCAACATAACAGTAACAGTACAACAATTTATTAAAATAAATAAGTAAATTTAACATGTCAAAAACTGGCCTTCCACACTTTCCTGTTGCCTTGCATTCAAATGGTAATTTCTAAAAATTGAGTCTCTAGTGGGGAGATAGCATAAAATGTTGACTAAATTGGCCTAAGATGTAGTGTTAATACTTCATTGCTTTGGAACTTTTCTTTTGTAAAAATATATCTATAAAAAATTGTATTCTTAATAAAAAAGGTTTGTATCACTGTGGATTCTTAATAAAAATGCAAAAAAGTATAGTTGATAAGTAAAACAATTATATTATTGACAAAATGAATAATAAAAGATAATATTTGCTTTTACTATTATTATTGACAAAAAGAAATGCCTATTATTTCACTGAATGCGACTAATGGCTGATTGAGCTTGCTACAGCAAAGGTAAGAATTTAAAAATAGACTTATTTTTTACATAAAAAATAAATATTTGTTACTATCTTCCAGCCTTTTTAGTACTTTGATATATTTTATATTAAGTGCCATTTTAAAAATAATAGGTTCCTCTATCAATTGACAAGTAAGTCAAGTCTGTGCCAAGCAAAGTAAATGCTTTGAAAGCCAAAAGCTATCTCCCCGACATTTTGAAATTCCCCACTTTTTAACTTTGTAAAATATTGCGTGACGCCATTTTAACCAATCACAGTTTGTCCTTTTGCCGGACAAGAACCTGAGTGCCGGACAATATGTTTAGTAACATGTAATTACTTTTCCTCCACTTGGCCGTTTTGACTTAAATTATTAACAAATATTTCATTAACACATTAGCAAATTCTTGCTTTAAAAATACAAGAATTAAATAAACCAAAATTTTACAAACTTTAACATCGAGATTATAGCCTCGATACCCGATCAAAAAGTGAATATCTCTCACATACAAAAATAAACCATCCTTTCTCAAGCATTTATAAAAAATAAGATTTAGTTAAACAATATATTATTTGATTTTGATGTTAATTATCACATGGCCACTGTATCGTAATATAAAGCTGATATTAACAGTCCCTATGTGTTTCCATTGCAAAAAAAGATGGCTGCCCGCGATGTATTCGAATGGTTGATATTCCAATCAGTCCGCAAATAACGACACACTACAGTTCTTAAACATAAAATAAGGTATATTCCAGGAGTCCATATGCTTTCTAGATTATATTAAAGTCTATATCCATATTCTCCAGATGTTTGAAAAAGTAAAAACAAGCTAAAATCTATATATGAATATGAGACAAGCATCATAGAGAGATGGCCATAGAGTTAACAGATAAATTAAAAAACAAAGAAAACCTTACCGCAGTCAGATTCATCAGTCTCATTATCAATATCAGTGTCAGACTGAAGGTTGATTATCAAATTATTAAAATAACAGTGTTTGAGCCCATCTGATTTCCAGTAATTCTTTTCAATCTTTCTAACATGAGTTTCAAAACGTTTTGATAAGTCCGCAGTAACAAGGTTGAAATAGTCATATTTAATTTTTTTAATGTTTTTAATGTCTACTTATTTGCTGGGTTACCTTAAAAAAACATTACCCTGTGTTTAAGTTAAAACATGTCTTATATATAGGCTTGGGTTATTAGGTTTTTACATATTAGTAATATAACGGTTAGGACTATTTAAAGCAGACAAAAGCTGATGTTTAAACCAGTTCAGATAGCAATCTCCGTTCACTTTCTGATGATAATCTTCCGCTGTACTTTGCCTTGAAAACCAAAGCACAATCTGGAATTAAGCCATGTCTTTCACTTCCAGCATTAAACACAATACAACACTGGCCTTTTCCAGATGGAAGAATGGATTTAAGTTATGTGGTTGATCATGAAACTATGTATATTTACTTATATTATTTTGGTTAAACAAAGTTTCATCCAAGTACACTATATCAAAACCCAAATCTCTGTACCATTAAAGAGTTCTCGAGGTCCGAAACAACTGAACTCACTGAACTGGTATTTGTTTTATATTTACTACCCCTGAGCGGGTACCGCTGCTGGTGGAGTAAAACTCCCCGAGGGTATCCATAACTCAGTAGGCGGTCTTCGTGCTGTCAGAAAATGTAGCATTTAGCAAAATTTTCAGCCGTCTAAAATTTGAAATTTATTTAAAACTAAGGTTTGTTCCCTCATGCAAAGCATTCCTTAGCTGGGTTTGGATTTATAAAATTTTGGAACTTTAGATTCATTATTATCAACTGTTTGGCTTATGTTTTTTATCTATCAAACTTTTCGGTCTTAGTGTCACTGATGAGGAATGCATTTCCGAAATGTGCACATCTGGCACTTCAAAATTTAACTGGTATTTGTTTTATATTAAATATATTTCATTTGGATTCTTTTTCTATATTTAAAACCAATTTCATTCAGAGTTACTGTCAACAAGCTTTTCAAAATATTTACAGTGTCTTTTATTCAAGTTTGAATACTTTTTAGGATGACATTTCTTATTTCCTGTATAGTAAATGTACTGTCTGTCTTTTTGCACCTTTATCAAAATCGTCCAAAATCTTTTTTCGACCCCTTTTCAAACTAACTTTTGAACATTTCCCTTCATCAGAATCTAAACAACTTAGTCTTCTCAAGTTTCTTATACATATACCAGTCACACACGCTGCTCTATTGAAACTTTTTTCAATCATTTTCGACATTAGTCTTTTTGAAAAAAAAAACCTTTTAAATTATATCTACAACATCTTTGAATAAAGGTTTTTTATTGTCCTTGTTTACTCTCAATAGTTATTGGTTTAATTTGCATACCGATACAATTTACTTTACATGCCTCTAAATACCCTGATGTGATTTTGCATGAGGTGCAATAGGTAAGTACATTTCTTGCAATTTTGTGAAATGTTCAAATTTCCCTAATGTACAGAAAAAGACTGGTAAAGTTAATGATTCAAAAATTATAAATTAGTTAATAAGTTAGGTCAATGCTTTTTGAATTATTAGATGTGGTATTTAAATTAACACACACACACACACACACACACACACACACACACACATATATATAATTTCCTTTGTGACTACAATTTCTGGAGAGGATAACTACTGAGAGCTGCGTATAGCTGAAGCAGATGGAGTTACCTCTCTTGTACTGTCACGAATGTATAAAACACCCACTGGTCTTTGGGCGAGATTTCCATAGATCATTTTAGGTCGAATTGAGCATAAAACAAAAATTAGCTGGAACAAAGTGAAAATGTCAAATTCACATGAAAACACAAGAATATATATAGGTGTGTGTGTGTGTGTGTGTGTGTGTGTGTGTGTTAATTAAACTGCATTTATAGCAATTATTTGAATCTGGGCTTGGAAAGGAACTAAGAAAAAATGGGGGTATCAGCATGTTTCATTTTATTAGTCCTACAAGTCCATTTTGATGCAGTTTTGTCTCGCAAGCAATTTCTGATGCGGACGAGCGTGGGAAAGTTTTATACATACTTTTTTTATTTGGGATAACGCGTTCACCTGCTTAACTTGCAAAATTTGCACTTACAGTCCAAACAAGTTCGTGCATACTAAAATCCATAGTTATCTTTTCAGCATAACGAACTAATACATATAAATTGCATGTCTAGATTGTAACATCAAACCATCCTAGAAACATAATTTTTGAAATAAAAAAGTTGTTTACAAATTATAACTTTAATTCAGGTAATATGACACTTGTATGTGGGTGTATGGATAAAAGGTTAACCAGCCATTACCATGCTCAATCAGGTTTATTCTTTTCATATTCTAATGACCATTGTGTTGTGTGCTAGGAATGTAAGGTTAAGTTAAGGTTCAAGTAAAGAGGTGGTGCGGTTTTTCAGCTTTATTCTTACCTTGTTTATTCGGTGCACACAGAAGAAATGCTAAAATTTACATAAATGATAATGTAGGAATACCTCCCAGTGTGTAATTTAAAGTGCTAATAGTATCTAATTACTGTATATTATTTACGACTTCTACCAACATCACATGATTATTTGCACAATACTGGTTGGTCGCCTACATGAGTGCTATTTCGTTAAGTTTCTGGCTTTCCTTGACAACGACAATAGTTTCCTTGACAGCATGGTACTATTGTTTTTCCAGACGCATACCATTCTCCGGCGCATGGCACCTTAGAAACGGTTATCTCCCCCTTAAAAAGGAGTTTGCCATTTGTAAACAAAATAGCATCTCTTTTTGCAGATATAAATATAAAGATATGATGGAGTAAGATATGAATTTTGATTTCCATGGGAATAATTTGTCTTTTTTATTTGTCAAATACGGCTATCTGTACTATAACCTATAGTGCCATGTGTTTTACTAAAACATTTTAATGTATAATTAGAATACACGACTTTGCTTTGTTGATGGGACTATAGTATTGAAGATTACATAGTGGTCCGCTTCTCAACATCTCATATCAAACTAAAACAAACCAAGCTTTAAGGATATTAAAATAATTTTTCTTATTCTTGTTTGGAACATTGTCATTAATGTTTGTTTTTTATTAAATATAAAACAAAAATTTTTCTTCACATAAAAAACTATTTTTCAGTACTGATAACTATTAATAAGGCATATCAAACCTTTGAAAAGTATGCAATAAGAGTCGTCATGAAAATTATAAATAATAATGAAATGTAAACCATTTAGCTTATCGTCTTCAGTTTGATTGGAGATGTTCATCTGTTCTGGTCACTATGAAATTCCCGAGCAAACTAGACGTACCTAACCTTGTAAGTTAAGCAGAGTTGTAAACAACAGAAAACAATGGGATTATTATTTAAATGGTTTTCTGAAAAGTTCTGTATATTACACTACAGACAAGACACTATTTAACTGCTATATGCTGTATAGCTATATAGGAAGTATTTGTGTTTGATAGAGATGTTTATTCATCCAATGCAAATTTTAAAAGTAAGGTTTAATTTGTCTACTTTATATCTGTTACCCTTAACTTTATATGTTCTGCTTGAACTGGGCTGGTATTTATAAAACCATCATTAAATGATAAATGTAAAGTACATGGAAATTATACGGCTAATTATGGATCACATGCAATAAATAATTATTCTGAAAGGGAAGAAATTTGAGATACCAATGAAAATCGATTTTAAAGGATTGATACAATCGACAATTATTCTCTTTGATTCATTTGATTGCAGTTCTTTTCATTATGTAGTTCAACAGAAGGGCAGTACTATGTGACAAAGACACATAATGTAGCTATAAATTCTAGAATTTCTTAATTACATCATCATCGTCCGGAAATTATTAACATAGGCCAGGATAGGATTTTATGTTTAGTGTAATTAAACGAGATACAACAAGTTAAGAATGAGAGAAAACACAATAATAATAATAATAAGATAGATGTTCTGATTTACCGTAGAGTTGCCGTTTGTACGAGTCCAAATTATAAGTACATGCCACGGATAAAAAGCAATGACAGATACCCTGAATAGGACAGTTGTCTTTTGCTTCATACAAAGAAATGTGTCGAAATAATTTTACTTATATTAGGTAAATGTCAAGGATATGAAAGACAGTGTTTTATATTCACCATTTTAAATGTCACATAAACAAAGCCAATTAAGCAGAACTAATACTAATATTTATCACATATTAAAATATGTTTTATGTTAATTTGTGTTTGTGATGAAACTTAGAGTTACCTGCACCACGGGAGTCTTATCATTTCGCTTCGATAAGCTCGCTTCTGTCTGCATCAAAAATGTTGCGGCATTTTTTTGTTTTCAAATAGTTGTCGTTTTTTTAAATAATTGATATTTAATCGCAGAGAAAACAATATAATTATTGATAGAGAGACAAAAAGATCGAATAAAAAAATCCTGATAAGTACAATTGTTGGCTAGGACGTTGGCATCTTGTATAACTTCTCGGAAGAGATCTTTTTTAAACAAAAATTAAAATGTTTCTTTGTTTCTTTTTCTTTCTCAATTTTGACTTTGCACGTGACGGATGTAGCTAGCTAGACGGAAGTGCTCACCCTTCCAGAGCACCCGGCCTCACTTCCTTGATGGATGTTCATGTGTATATCTAAATTGGCCAGTTTTCAAAGTTTTTACTTTTTGTTGGGGGGGGGGGGGGGGGTTGTGATTGGTACATGGACTGGTATGTTTGTGTTTTATTATGAAATCGATGAACCTGGTCAAATTTTATCTATAACATTCATATCAGATTTCATTTTATTTTGTTGTTTAAATTAATATAAATGTATACCATCCAAATTGGGTTGTTACTGGAGTTATTCGTCGGTATTGTATTGATATGTAACTATTAAAAACCTTTCTCTTTTTTACTATTCATTACAATATTATATGACTAGCTGTGACAAAACGGAGCAAAACTACTAGACGTTAGTGGTTTACTCACTTGCTTCTTTTAAAATATCTCCGTTACAGTTTTTATATAATGCAGTATCCTTTATACTAATTTTTAAAATGCTGTCGCCGTTTCTTACCGTGATTAAGAAGCAAATTACAAAGTAATGCGGTAACGTGGAATAGTAGAATTATACTTATTATTGAAAATCTCTTTTTGTTCTTATAAAACACAAGATAATGTACAGAAAATTAACCTTAAATTTAACATTCCCTTTTTTAATGTTTCCATATTTGAAACATACAAATACTGTGCGTTTTTTGTTTGTTTGTTTGTTGGTTGGTTTTTTAATGTACGTTTAAACTATACATTTTCTTTAAATGATGACTTTGGGTGTGTGCTTTAAAGATATCACCTCTAATGACCTTTTATATGACCAGCACTTTCATCCCAAATATTTATATTTTGAAGCAATAACGGAAACAGCAGCAGCACTACTATACCGATACAACAATGATTACAGGTGGTATCAGGTCAATTCGCCCCACGGTAAATTCGCCCCCGTCAAATTCTCCCCCACTTCTGGCAAATTCGCCCCCGTGTCAAAATCGCTCCCCCTTCAAATTCGCCCCGAGTTCTTGAAAATTCGCCCCCACTTCTTGAAAATCCCCCCCCCCCCCCCAACAAATTCGCCCCCAACTTTTATTGAGATTTTACCTTTTTTCAAACTTTTTTAAAATTATTATTGATTTTATTTTACCTCGAATTTAACACTGTTAACATATTATTTGTAAATATGCATTGTGTGTGTTGCAAGTTATGTCGAGTATTCATAATGCATTGAATGAATTCACACATAAGACCGCCCAGGTGTGTTGTGATTACTGTAATAATTTATATTGTAATGGTGATTATCAAAAGTCTCAGTTTTTTACGATTATTGCTATTTACCTCTAACCAACAACTGTCCACAGTTTCAACTTGGACAAATATATGGACCTATTAGAAGGTACTAGATGATAGCTAGTAAAATATTGCTACCGTCCACTACCGTCTAGTAGGCTCCAGTATTTAGAGTTGAGTTAAGTAATGGTGTTTAACTCCCAAGTCAAAAATATTTCACACATTTCTATCATATTGCTGAGTGCTTCGCGGTCTTGGACCTTGCCTTGTCTGGGTTCGAACTCACGACCTCCCACTTACGATGCGATTACTCTGCCAACTGAGCTACTGCATTTAGACCTACTACCCTTGTCGCGTTGATGGAGAGCACAGGTACCAGGGGAATTAACTTGAGCACGTCGTCAAAAATCAACCCATAAAATGGGGGCGAATTTGACGGGGACGATTTTGTACGTGGGGGTGAATTTGTTGAAAGTGGGGGCGAATTTGCGCGAAGTGGGGGCGATTTTGAACGGGGCGATTTTTGACATGGGGGCGAAGTTGTTAAAAGTGGGTGCGAATTTACCGTGGGGCGAATTGACTTGAATTCTTACAGATGCCTGGTGGCCTATTTGTAGTAATCATACGTTAACGGATTTGGGCTTCTTTCACATATAGTTTGAATAATGTTTTACCGGGAAGTAAAACATCATTACTTAATTACTTCACTGAAAGGCAAGAAATTCTTTTTAAGGATTTGAAAATCTAAACCAGATGATTTGCCAGGTAAAAAAAAAGAATTAAAGAAAATTGAAATTTTGGAAATATGTTATAGACTTTATTTGTATTCATAAAACTTCATAACACATACATACTCAGATTTTAAATATGGGCATTAAATAACAATAATCATCAACAAATCATAGAAGCAAACGAAATATATTATGCGGCAATGTTCAATAATATAGCCGTATTCACAGTTACGAGTTTCTTATATCATATCATTTTAAGACAGTTATATCAAAATAAAACAATAATGCAAAATGACATATCTTGTAATAGCAAAGTCGTCTTTTACATAAGTTAATTGCATTTCTTCAAAAAGACTTAATTTTCAGGCGCTACTTATAAATTTTTTTTTTCAATTAAAAAAACACACCAGCAGCATATGTCATGACAAAAGGCATGTCAGTTATTTTGATTTTGATACATATATTTAAACATGAAAAACGCTTTATCACATTTCCATCGGAGGCCGTTGCATATACATATATGTGAAAATCTATTTTTATTTATTTCAAGTTTTTTGCTGTCTTTTTGCGGACTGTTGTGATTGACGTGTTGATACTGTTGATACGGATGCTGATTGGTTTTTAGCCATCATTCGGGCTCTCCATGGAGGCGGTGACGGTCCTACTTTCCTTTTATCTTTATCGTCCTTTGAACAAACGTTACTACAACATAAACACCATATCAGCACAATTAATAATATAAATCCTGCGAAACATCCGAAACCAGCCAACAAGCCAGTTATCATATCATTTGTAAGCGCCTGATAGTCCTGAAATAAATAGTAAAAAAAAATATATCAAATAACGTTGACATATAAAACAAATTAGTGTCTGATTTACAAAGATACATTTGGCAACAAAGCCACGGACAAAGTATTACAAATTTACAATCTGAACATTTTCACTAAACCCGGAACAACACAAAAAAGTATATTGTAACTTGTTGCAATATGTAATAGTATGAATGTGTTTCATTATTTTCATTATCATTATTATTTATTTATTTTTTTTTTTTATTTATTTCACTTTAACCAATAAAGGTGGTAAATGAAGTTATAAACAAATACATAAATTACTGGCGTACAATATAGACAGAATACGTTGATAGACATCATTTAAGGCACATTTTCCATAAAGTATATTTTGATTACATTTATTTTGTAACATTGAAGTAAACAAATGTTACTTGTATAAAATACTGTTGAAGAAATAATGTATAAATGTTTTATATACAATAATCTGCGGCTATTCACGTTTTCTTTTCTCATAAAAAACCCAGTGTTGAGCTGCAACTTATTAGGTAACTGGAAATAATAGTTTTCTAACATTATTTATGTAATTGTTATAATTAGTAACTTCCTTATTTTTTATCAGTGATTTTAGGAGGAAATATAATTTGTTTTATGATTTTAACGCGCGCTGATAGATTTTTTTTTAGAATTCTAAAATTAACAAATGTGTGATAACATCATTCCTTATTGATTATCAAAAATATTTTTATTTCTCTTAGAGTACAGCATAGTTAACACAAGTATAAATTGCTCTTACAAATACTTTTTTATTACAAAAGATTTTATAGAGGCATCACACACACACCCACACACACACACACACACACACACACACACACACGTCAAGGATTGATATGACTGAAAAGACGGAAACGGCTTTGTTATCTATTTAAAAAGCAATTTCGTTATTCTAGATTTTTTATATTTTATTGCAATCACATAATATGCTTTTAAAATCATATTGAATCTGACTTTAATGAAAACATGTATCCATTAGAAATATTGTTAAAACACACAGAACGTAAAAAAAATCTCCGTTAGGTTGAAACTTTGTCTTGGTAGAAAAATTAAATTCACACATGAGGTAAAAGTTATTATCATTGTTTCATATAAACTGATAATTAATCAGTGGATATTACAATGTATAACAATCGATATATTGTTTATGTAAAATAAGAAGATTATGTAAATTATGTTGTATTAATTCCATTGAAGATGAAGATCACTATTTACTTGTATGTCCGGTTATAGAAACCTAAGATGCAAATATTTAAATAAGTACATTGGTCAAATAAACATAAATTAAATTTACTTAAATCATCTCATCTCGATGAACAAAATTATTATAATTTTATTAAAATTAATTTACTTTGCAAATTAAATTTTGATTGAAGGTTGTTTAGACAAACAAAAACATGGAGAAAAAAATTGAGCAAAGTTTTGAGGAACTTTGATCAAATAGAACATACCATTTTTTCTTTAAACTTTGGTCAAAGCTGACGGGAAGTAACAAATCACAACTCAGACAAAGGTGTTCAGTGCTTACAGGAAACATAATAATGTTGTACCGAAAAACTGCCTCAAATAAAACAGTATCATAGAACCGTAGAAATAGTTCAGACAACCATAATTTTGTCAGACTAGTAATGCTGAATCAATTTTCATGGAAAATAATAAGTACACCTAGATGCTTTTACAAAAATGCTTAGATGGTTTAAACTCATTAACTTTGATCAAAATTACCTTGTTCGAATTCTTTTAACAAAGATTTCAAAGGTTTTTTGGAAGTGTGAAACGATTCCATTTGATTTCAGTATTTAAGATGATAACATTTGTAACTAAAGTTTACTTACCTCATTCTTCGTGTTGTTCGCAGCTGAAACAGAAAATATATAAATATGTATACAATATACACAACTTGGGTATAATAATATAATAATAATGTGTTACAATTTAATTTTTTTTAAGTTGCAATTATCAATGAGCATTGACATATAATAAAACGTCGCAGCTGAAAGTACGTTTAAAATTTGTAAAACACTTTCGTTAAAGCTGCATTAAGTTTCCCAAAGAAAAAATTAAAACGGTGCTAATCTAACTAATGATGTTCCCAATGAACAATGTTACATTTGGTTCAACGATAAAAGCTCGAATAAAAACAGAAATTACAGTAATTACACAGCGAGATGCAGCATTTGGGATCTAATATTAGAACATGGTTACGTCGTCAAAACCCGGGTCATTTAAACACAACTTTAAAAACGGTGAAATACGATAAATTAAACTCAGAACTTCTTTGAATTTGTCATTTGTGACTTAGTAAGGAATACATAACACCATTTCAAATACATCTGGGTATTAATTAAGGACAATTAATGCAATTTGTCATGTTTCACCATCGATTCATGGGTTTTTCCGTACATCCGTGCGCATGCTCAAAGCTCATAATTACCATCGTTAAACATTGACCAACCGGTCAAAGGATTCCGTTTATTCACAGCTAAAAGTAATGAAATTTTAGAAAATGAATATCACGGATCGTGGTTAGAGGATATCTATTTTTAAAAAATATATTTTTGATAATCAAAAAAAAAAAAAAAAAAAAAAAAAAAAAAGTCAGAAAATTGAAAAACTTAATGCAGCTTTAAACTGACCGTGCAACTTCTGTGTTTTGTCTTAGCAGTGTTTAACTACTGCTGTGTTTGTAACAGTGAAATATGATTTATTTTGATAAAAAAATCTAATAAACTTTAATTCAGTTTGGGATTTTTTTCACTTTATTGAGGATTGTCAAAACAGGAAATTGAAATGCTTATTCGAGATTACCATGGAATATAGAAAAAAAGATGCCGCTATGGGGACTTTACATGTTGAAAAACAAGGCAAATGGTGGATTGTTTTGCGCATACGACGCATTGCGTCACATACTTAACTTAATCTATGTTAATTGGATTTTCTATGAAAGTTTTGCAAAATTCACAGTCACAAACACAGAGACGGCAGTAGAAGTTTTCTTAAAAGGTTGTATTGCGATTTTTATGTGATTAAAAACAAAAAAATCAATTTAAATTAATTTATAACAAAAGAAAACTTTTGAAACAAGAAAAATTTCTTTTGCAAACATATATGTATATATATATATATATATATATATATATATATATATATATGTGTGTGTGTGTGTGTGTGTGTGTGTGTGTGTGTGTGTGTGTGTATTTATATGTATGTATGTATGTATGTATATATATATAAAATGTCTATATTCCGGTATAAAAAGCAAAATATTACGTTTTTGAATTGTTTGAAGAATTGACATTGGAAGTATGGTGTCATGTCGCTTGTTAAAGAATACACCTAGGCGTTTTGTAGTGTTTCGACAATCTAGTAGGAAATAAAGTTACCTGACAGTCTAATTAGCAATGCACTACATGCGCTGCAAGGCCAAAACAAGTATTTGTTATTACGTAATATGCAATTTGATTTTAATGCGTCTTACGAATTTAAAAAATAAAATGCGTTATTACTTATTCTTTTGACCCATATCATCTTTCGTAGAAAAATTACAATCTTTGATTGCAGCGAGTAATGGATAAATTAAACCTGTTATACAATTTTACAATAACAAACTCCGTCTAAATGCCCCAGATGATTGTACTTTATATTTATTATTAATAAATCATTATTTTAAAGACATTTTCGTTTAATGCATTTTAATTTCCGTCTATCCTTGAAAATTAATCGATATTTTTATTACAAGATCCAGAGATAGGCTTTTACCGATAACAAAATTTAAATTTGGATAATCATGTAAAGATGTGTAATATAATGTCATATTAAAAGTTTTCTGAATTAAATATCTAAAAAATTAAAATGTTGTCTTATTTGATATTTTAGAATATTTCACCAGGAAAATTCAAAAACTACATTAAACGACAGAAATTTAAATGATTTAAAATGGTCTTCAATGTTAATTTCGTTCCACAGTCTGTATCAACCTATTTTTGATATAGAAAAACTGTGAACTCATGTGTTCCTCAACGGTGGTTGGGTTGTCTAAAGCGCGTGATTACATATTACAGCGCTTCTCCGCCCCTAGATTCCCACACGGGCTAACGCTAGTGTAAAATAGGTTGTCAGGTTCCATGTCTTAATCAAGATTCTTTTACTTTTTATGAGGTGGTCAGTTTTGGTATGGTAAAGAAAACCCGTAGTATCCGGCGAAAACCATCGACCATCGGGAAAGCAAAAAAAAAAACTTTCTTACACTAGGATCTTTAATGATGTCTTCAACGATTTCACATAACGCCTTGTGTTTTCTGATATTTTGCAAATGTATTTATTCTTATTTCTAAATCTTATTGAATATATTACAACAAACCTATCACAAACCCACTCCAAATCTTTCACTAATCTGCTGGAACAGGTTAATTGCATGTTTTTTCAAAAGTGTGTGTGTGTGTGTGTGTGTGTGTGTGTGTGTGTGTGTGTGATTAACGATGGGCCGGTAGTCTATCCGATACAATTTTTGGTCGTTTTAGCTGCCCTTTTAGTTTATACGCCTTGTAATACTATAATTAAAATGTCAATTGCATTATGGATAGTAAAAAAAGAGTCAAAACAATCATATACATAGAACATTGGATAGGAAACTTCTATCATTGATATGGTAAATATTGAGTTTTTTGGTTCTCCGTGTACTTTTAAATAAATAGTGTTATTAAATATTACATTTAACGTAATATACACAGTTTATTTAAATAACAAATTAACATTTCCTAGAATTTCTTTTTATGTTTACTTTTCGTGTGTTTTGTCCTCTTCATTCTGTTTGTTTGACATTTAAACATAATTGTCAATAACTCAATTTGTTTACACTCATTCGTATTGAGCAAATAGATAGCTTTTTATCAGATGACGTTTGAACTTTAGGTAAGTATAAATAATGACCTTACAGAAAGTTTTGAACTAACAAATCGTCGCATATGAAACAATTTTTTTGTGTCATAAATATCGCGAACAACAAAATTAAATATGACCATCTTAATCTGATTATTATTTATTTACCACTATGTTGTTATAGCAACGAGTATCAATCTTGCTTCACAACAAACTACTTGCGTGACCAATCTGAACAAATGCATCAATAATTTGAGACCACATCATAGAGAAACGGATATAAGTTTGTATAAATATTTCAATAATTAAAGATGTTGAAATAAGTGATCATATACAAGATAAATGTAGCATTGATTTCTTCTATCAGTCATTATTAGATGAACTGAAAAATACCCCCAGACAAATCGATATACTTTGATGTACTTGCAAAGGACTGAATAACAAAATTAAATTTTTTTAATAAATAAAAGTACAGTTTATCAGTATTTTATTAACAAAGACTTACATATTCAATGTGATCGATATGTAACTGTCATGTGATCGATATGTGACTGTCATGTGATCGGTATATGGCTGCTAAGAAGATACCCACATTGTTCGATGAATTGTCTAATCAACTTTAGTTTAACACTGTCTTTTGACATTTATATTAAAACTTTCGGCTTATAATTATATGTCATATGGTACTTTAAAATTTTCTTTGAAATAATGTATTCAAACGTAACGTATGACATATATGAAAAGCAAGAGAAATCAAATAATATAAGATAAAAGATAAACAAATCATTGTTAAATGATTAGACCTTCATACCATTGTATAGAAAAAACCAGTCGCTACCTTTTTCAGGTATTTTTCAGACCCGGCCGGGGTTCGAACCCCGACCTCCAACATACGAAGGGAGCAATCTACAAACGAAGCTACCATAGTGGTTTGAACCGACAATAGCGCTATAATTGTAGTTATATGTGGATACAAAAACGAATGACATTTTTTGATTTTTTTAAAAAAATTTTTAACTGAAACAAAACAAACAAACATAAGTTATTAAAGTCAAAAAATGACTAACTTCAACATTGCAAACACTAGTAAGAATTATAAAGCACGTGAAAACATTACTAATTACTGGGTTCGTTTTCAAAGAAGGTACTGGACATTTCCTAAACTATTTGACAGTTTCAGATAAGTGAACTTGGCACTTTACTCTTAAGTGTTTGCAATTAAATAACTACGTAATAAATTTGACAATAAAAAGATAATAAAAAGACTTTTTGGGAAATACAATGTAAGAATTAGTGCTTAAAGAAGGCGTGTATATTTTATCGTATTTTGATTGTGTCAGTACGGCATACCAAACTGGCAATGAATCAGCGTTCTTTCTTGTTTCAGTATAAATACTGGTCATGATAACTGATTTATGAGATATGGTTATTTATGTTTTTAACCAGACACTATAAATACAAAAGTACGCAACAATGGCGTATAATTTCAATGATTGCTCTCTGAACGGTACTCTGGGGACAACTGAAAATCTGTAGGGAAATAGATTCCTTCTTCTTAATACCAAGCGAACGTATATTTTGTTCGGTTTGACAAGGTTCTGTAAAACCGTATATTCTAAACAGATTAATTGTTACAAAAGGTTTCATTCCGTTGGGAACTAATCCGCTCAACTTATTGAAATAGTTGTCCCAAATATAAACTAGTCGAAGAAAAAATCTGGTCGATGTATCTGTATTTACAGAGCAAACTTTTCATGAAATACATTTAAACGACAGTGTTTTAAAAAATGTTTATCAGTTTCATTACCAGAGATTTTTTTATTTATTCAAAAAACAGCAACACCTTTTGCATCATGTTTTCTCGTATGTTCGCTCGACCTGGAAAACTACGGGCGTCTTGTTGAATAAACTTGAGGAGTATTTAACATTTCGTAATATCTACTAATGAACATCTCCAATCAAACAACAAATGATAATTATTTTGTTATTGTTTGAACCTATAAAACAATTTTCAAAAACTCTATGTATTATTATTATTATTATTATTGTGCGAAAATAATAGGTTTAAATTTTTAAAAAATGCACTATTAAGGTTTTCAATTATGACAGTATTTGATGCAAATGATAAACTTTGTCTAAAACTCTTACGTTTTAACGTCACCTGTGTAATTTGTAGAATTAATGTTTTGTATGTGGTAGGAAAGGGGGTCGAACCCTGGTTAGGTCTGACAAGACTTGAACATTGGTAGTGACTTTTATTTCCTGTTCGAGCACTCGGCATTTAGAAAAAAAGCCACGGGGTTCTTTTGGAGGAGATCTTAAAAATCGACGTACCGTGTCACGGCAGACGTTGCACGCCGAATAACCCTCCTTGCACATTTTCCTTAGCGCACTGCCAAGGACAAAATTTCTGCCACTTCACCTATAGCTGGTGATGTCTGTTCATTGACACATTGCACTGTACAAACTATTAACGTACAGGTACATTACCTGTTACTAATCTACTGTGTTTAATTACATGATCATTTTACAATTGATAGTATAAATTATTTACTGTTAAAAGAAGAAATTGCCATTTAAAGAATTAATTTTTGTATCTATCTGATGACGGAAAGTAACCAAAGAACTTTCTATGAGAGAAAAAAACTTGCATATTAAAACCATTCAGCCCAATGTTAAATACCATAGGTAATTAAAACTGACACGTGACCAGACCGCGAGGAACCATGGACTATGATTTAGAACCAATCCTTTTGTACTTCTAAAATTTGTTTTAATCAAGACAAGCCTGATGACATTATTAAACAGTACTTAATATAATAAAATCTATGGTAAGAAAATAATAACAATGAACAATATCGTGCTTTAATTATTCTATATTATCTTATAGTTCATTAAATAGCTATGACAACAATTACTACAGAAGCAATCAGATATTTTATATCCTTTTATATCCCTGACTACCAATAAAATGTGACTAGGTGCAGTTCATAAGAATCTTTGAGTGTTCTGTAAATTTATTCTTCATGTACCTAGAGTTTAACGTACAGGGAAAACTTAAACAAAGAGGTACGCTCAGTACAAACTGCACTTACAGTATAGCATCAATGATGAACATAAACAAGTAATTGCATTTGATAGGACCAGTCCACATAATGGTAGAAAATGTATGTGTTAAGCTTTTATTCAAGAGAGAATAAGAGGGACAGTTCTTAAAGAATAAAATTATTCTTTGACACAGATTTTCCAAGCAAGATGGTTACGTATTTTATTATTTTGTATACCTACTTCCCTAATGACATAGAATGCAAATCTTAATATTAAAGAATTTTAGTTATCCCTACATTTAATTTTATGGAAGTAAGTTATTAGTACCAGACATTTTAGCAACGACGTAAATAAAATGGAGTGGAATCATGGTATTTTACGTCCTGTCAAAACTATTTCACTTATTTGTAGCCAGTCAGTTCAGAGGTGGTGAAAGAAACCGGAAAACACCATCAACTTTCGACAAGCCAACCATTCTGCCCGAATGGAATTCGACTTTAAGTAAGCCGAGGCTTTATACCATTCGGTTGCAGAAGCTCCAGTACAAGAAAAATAAAGACATTGGAAAACACTTGTTAAACAATAAACAAACAAACAAACAAAAGTAATGTCGAAACAAAGACAAAAAAAAACCAATAATACAATAATAAAAAAAGAAACAACATTAACTTATATCTAATCATGGGTATGTATTGATGATTATGTCAAGTTTAAACACTTATACTGTGTAACTGTTCTGTACCGGATCAATTAAAATTATAACTTTAGGGTTATAGACAACGTGTATTAAAATTCACACAAAAAAGGATAAAGAAAGAGAACAAAAATAAAAACCATAGAAAATTATACATCATAAAGGAAAACGTGCATATGACATAATAAAACTTATCTATCGCGAGTTATGACAGAACCTTAGAGTTTTATGAAATCTTCTTATTTCTATCACATCAAGATTGATCTAGCTATACTGGCATTTTATTTAATGATATCCAGTATATGATATGATTGAATTCAGTTTATAATTTTTCATTCATATCACAATTTGCATAAAAGGATATGATGTCCTCTTTCGTTATTGTTAATGTATAGATTGATCTGAGGTCTTGATAATACACTATCGATTACAACCAATAGAAAGAATAAATCATGAAATATCACGATATGTAGAAATTACTCACAAAAAGTTTATTTTCATTTTTTCCACAACATCCCATTTTAGTTTGATATCTAATTTCGCATGAACAAAATACTATGTTTAGGAAACAGGATGGGCTTTCGAAAAAGTGATAATATCAATAGTCTGTTTAAATCAGATTAATGGCATATAAACTTCCCAAGCTTTGACAGCCCTACCTATTGAATCAAGTGATTCAAGTTGAAATGTTGAAATTTATATATTTACGGACGGGTCCAGAATTTTATAAAAGGGGTTGATAATTCCATCATGAGATATTGCAAGCGTCGGAGGCTTTAGCCTAAGCGGCGAGGGGTCTTGGACCTACTGGACCGTCAGCAAAAGCCTTGAACCCCTATAATAAGCAAAATTCTCGGGGACAATCTATGATAGATAACAATTATAACTGATAAATATCCTTTTAGTAGTTGTATCCACGTTATCTTTCAGAAGTACTTTAAACAAAAATATTTCCCTTGCATTGTTTTTGTAGATACTTTACCGTGGTATTTTATATAGTCTACTTTTTTTAAATTTCAATTTTCAATTATAAGAACAAGCGATTTATTACTTTTAAATATATTTTAAATTAAAAAAATATATATACCTTTTTAGGGAATCGTAAAGGAGTATGATATATATTTGGAGAAAAATGTTCAAATGTAAAGTTTATTTCAAAAGTATAGACTGTAAGAAATTCGAGCAAAAAAAAAAATGATGCATCGGAAAATAACACGGGCCAAAATATAAAACTTAAGTATAAGACAGTTTTTATCCATCTTTAACTTTGGTATTTATCATCATAGATAAATATCTTTCATATCGTTCGATTAGAAATAAACAATTTACTAAATATGGGCCAAGTTTATTGATTTTAAATGTTACCTTTGAAATTTCGTAACTTTTCTGACGTCACGCATTATCATGTTATTGATACAGTGACTCGTTTTATAATGAACAGGTGTGTGTGAAAAAATTTTAATTATTATTAAAGTTTATTCAAAATTTCTTGAGAGAAATGTTCACAATATGTTATAAGGAAAATGTTTAAAAAAAATAGATTGTTGCTACCTCGTTAATTTTATTTGGGTCGTGGTCTTGAAGACTTGGCATTGCGTCAACTGCGTCCTTACAAAGGTGATAATTGTGTTCAGCGATGTTTTCTTGCACAAATGTTAGAAAATAATCGCAGGGAAAATGTTTTATTTTTTATATTTATTCAAAATTTTCAATAGCTACGCAATTTTATACAATTTGTGATCCGTCATCGACATGTTATCCTTCGATAAAATATCAAAAAATGCAAAACAATCCTTAAATAAAACTTATCACTCTGAGTTATGGCAGAACCTAAAGGTTTAATGAAATCTTTTTACTTCGATCACATCAAGATTGATCTAGATATACTGGAATTTTAATTAATGATATCCGGTTCATGATATGATTGAATTCAATTATAATTTTTCATTCATATCACAATTTGCATAAAAGGATATGATGTCCTCTTTCGTTATTGTTAATGTATAGATTGATCTGAGGTCTTGATAATTCACTATCGATTACAACCAATAGAAAGAATAAATCATGAAATATCACGATATATAGAAATTACTCACAAAAAGTTTATTTTCCTTTTTCTAAAACATCCTATTTTAATTTGATATCTAATTTCGCATGAACAAAATACTATGTTTAGGAAACAGAAGGGGCTTTCGAAAAAGTTATAATATCAATATCTGTTTAAATCAGATCAATGGCATATATGCTTCCTAAGCTTGGAGAGCCCTGTCTACTAAATCAAGTGCTTAAACAGTTAAAATGATGCAATTTGAAGTTCTGGCGAGTGGTCTTGGACCTACGGACCATGAACAAAAGCTATGATACCAATATAATTAGCGAAATTCTCAGGGGAGCTATGATAGACGAAAAATGATTGATGAGGAGAGACTGATAAATATCCTTTTTAGTGGGTGTTATCTATATTATCTTTCTGGAGTACTTTAAACAAAAATATTTTCCTTGCATTGTTTTTGTGATACTTTACCGCGGTATTTCATATAGTCTACTTTTTTTAAATTTCAATTTTCAATAATAAGAACAAGCGATTTATTTCTTTTAAATATATTTTAATTAAAAAATATTTTCCTTGCATTGTTTTGTGATACTTTACAGTGGTATTTTAAACATTCTACTTTTTTTAATTTTAACTTTCTATTATAAGAACATTTTATTACTTTTAAATACATTTTAAATTTTTGGGGAATTGTTGAGCCAGTGAGATAAAGTTTTTTGAGACAAATGTAAAGTGCATGTTAAAATTATTGAATGCAAGAAATTGGAGTAAAAAAACTGATAAATGGGACATTTACATGGGCCAAAATATAAAACTTGAATATCAGACAGTTTCAATCCAGCGTTAACTTTGGTATTTATCATCATAGCCAAATAGATTTCATATCGTTCGATAAGAGGTAAACAATTTTCCTAAATATTGGCAAACTGTATGATTTTTAATGTTACCTATTAAATTTAAAGTTGCTTTATTATTTTTTAATTTGAATAAAAGAAAAATTAGAGTGTGTTAATTTTTATTACTATTACATGAATATCAAACGTAAGAAAAATGAGATGTGATCGTAACGACAACAGAAAAACAAGAGTCTGGGGTATTTAAAAATACAACATAACATTTCTTCAATAATTAAACAATAAATCCATAACGTATCTGTATTACCTGTGATAAAGAATTCGTTGTCTTTTCTTATATTACCTTGTTTGTTTTCTATCATACTTGAATTGTCTCGTGTACTTTTGCTTTTAAAACTGACAAAAGGATTAAAACTAGTAACTATTTTTCTATTAGTCAAAAATATTAAAATAACATCTAATCCCAGTTGAAAGATAAGGTGTACGAGCATATATAATTAACGAAAGCACATAAAATATAGCCTTGTTATATTTAAATGTCAACAAAGTTTGTTAACCCATGTGTAATCTGAAAGTGCTATTTTAAATAAATTTCAAGCTTTATGTCATTTTCGTGTCCTTTTTTTCTAAACATATCAGGTTTAGAAAAAGAAAAATCCAAAAATAAACCTATGACAATGTAACAAACAGTATAAAACTAACCTAATTGGACAGTGATCAGTCTGATTAAACAGTCATACGGAAAAATACTAATTAATAGGCTTTTTCTGGGATCGGTTATTTTGTGCTTATAAGGAATAGTTTCGAAAGATATAGTACTTTGCAGTTTGCAGTCTTTGTAGATAAAATTAATTCAACAAATATGACAAAGAAAACGAGAAGTGCTGGCATGGTGACAAACTACTTTGTTTTCTAACTCAGAAAGTAATTAAATCTTTGATGTTGTTGAAAACAAAAAAGTATAACAAAGCTTTATAAGTTAATTTTGCGATATTTATCGCACTTGTTTTTTATGTTAAAGCTTATCACAACTTCCTACACCTACTTTCAATGATTAAATAATCACACACAAAAGAATCATTGCGCTACGCATCTTTATTTGAAAAACATAAACATAGCCAATGCAACCAAGAAAGCAAAAAATAAAGGATTCAAAATAAATGCTCTATTTTTGGCTGGTTGGCTTAGGTTTTTTTAAAATCTATCAAACTTTTTGGCCTCTAATGTCATTGATGAGAAATGATTTCCTGAAATGTGCACATATTTAATAGGAATTGTTATATATTACTACCCTGAGCCGGTACTGCTGCTGTTGGAGTAAAACTCCCCGACGGTATCCATAACTCAGTAGGCAGTACATCGTGTTGAACCATTTATACCATTTAACAAATTTTTAAGCCGTCCTAATTTTTGAAATGTAATACATTCTTTAGTTGGATTTGGATTAATAAAATTTTGGAACTTTGGATTCATTTATTTTCAATTGTTTGACTTATGTTTTTTTATCTAACTTTTTGTCACTGAAAAGGAATGATTTTCCGAAATGTGCACTAATGGCACATCAAAATTTAACAGGTATTGTTTAAGCGGGTAATGGATCTAATGACATTGTACAAAGCAATTTCTTCTATGCGACTTTGACGGGGAGGTTATGTTTCATAATCTCATGGTCTTTATTTTATTTTATTAAAAATTTATTTATTTATCTATCTATCTATTTTATTTTATTTTATTTCATTTTATGTGATAATTTCGGTTTCGTTTATCACAATCATTTATAAACACAGATGCAATATTGTTTCTTTTCTCTTTGGTTTTAATATAATCCTATATACTATTTTATGAACTAGACTTTCTTATTGTTCATGCAAAGATGCATTATTTTCAAGGATTTTAAAAGTGAACAAAAATATCTTCTTGCCAACATGCCTTAAGTAAACAAAGAATATTAATAAGCATAATGTCATGTAATCTTATGTTACTTGCATCCCCCCCCCCGCACTTTTTGAAATTAAATGTGGTTAACTGAATACTGTTTAAACCGATGTAGTTTCAGATGGTTCCAATTCTTAATGTATTGCAAGTTGCAGGAATATATTCATTGTGGATTGGTTAAAAATAAGATGTGGAGTATTACGGAGTGTTCAAATACATGTAAATAACTTCAGTATAAATATAATTTTGACATTTTTTATAATTTTGCTTTAAAACTGAAACCAAAATTTGATTAAGTATTGTTTCCTCATGATGTATAGGTTTTGGTTCTGTTTGTTACCAAATATCAATAATGCATATGGAAGTAGCATAATTTTTAGATTGTTAATCAAACTTAAACACCATTACAGAGATACTTTGTCTGTTTCATTAAATACACAGGTGTTGAGTGAAAAAAGATATTTAGAAATGTTGTTACAAGAACGCTACCGTTTTTTACCGTTTTTTTACCGTTTTTACCAGTATTTTACGTGTTAACCCGAAATTGTATCTTCTTTAACCAAGACAAATGTAAAATAGATATCAGAACAACTTTTGTGTAAACCTATTGATAAAAACATTATTTACAATACGGCTGTCTTGTGCAGATTTTCGAATTTTTACCAAAAGAAATTTTAATATTTGGCACATGACAATAGGCAACTATTATGGTGACACTATGTAATAGCCGAACTCATTGCAAATGTGTTTTCTGTGTGACAATAAGTATGATATTGTTCATGGCAACTTTGGAATTATTCAGTCAAAAATAATTATGATGTATTCATTTGTACAAAATTAGACATGTCGTCTGAAGAATATTTCAAACAGATCTCGTACTTTTACATATTCTAGCAACGACGATTATTTCAAATAAACATTACAAAATTCTATTGTTTAATTCTAGAGGATTAGAGGGAAAAAGTCACGTCACGATTTCTTTAGAAACACACACACACACACACACACACCACACACACACACACACACACACATATATATACAGCAGAAAGTTCTACTTAACCATTGAGGAATAAAATAAATACCAGTAAACAAATACACGTGATGGTCAGACATCCATAAAACATTGGTACGTGATAAAACATAAAATACTTCTCGGCCTTCATGTTAAACTCCATTGGGACACGTCTTTATTTAATATGCTAGTTACAGCCTATTGTTTTTATCAGGATGTAGTGAAAGAAAAATAAACACAATTCAAAATATAATCACAAGTTATAATCCAAAAAGTAACACCTATACCGTTATCAGAACCATTATTTTTATAACGATTGATATTTAAATGAACAATATTAGATAATGAAAACACCCCTTTTTCAAGTATGTGTTTTGTAATCAATTAATTTTCAATATAATAAAGCAGCAATTACAAAAAAACTAGATACATGTACTAATTTAGGAACAACTGATGTTTGTAAACCAAAATGACCCCATCTCCAAAAAAGTATAAGAACTTAAAACAGCTGATGAATGTTTTGTGTATGCTTGATGAACTTGTATGTAGAATGTATAGTAAATATATCACCTTAGTAGTTATAGCTTACCTGATGAGTTATGTAATAAATATATGAGGATCTGAAGTAAGTAAAACCATATGTACGATATTGATGAATCCATGTGTATTGATTCTCGGCTCAGCAGCTACCTTTTTCTTTTCTTTATTAGTAAGCTTCTTAAGGATTTTCAGCGGCACGCATCTTGTTCCTCACCAATATCCATAATACTGACAAATTCCTTTAAAGCATATTCCCAAATCTTTAGTTAAATCATTTGCGCTGATCACATGGTTAGCTCCGAGCTTGTCAGATTTCACCCACAAACTGGCTGTGGTATTGGATACAAGATAGTAATCAGTGTTTCTGTAATGATGGCCTATACACCTGCATTTTATTGATCCGTTCGTTCAGGTCTATGATGACCGTGCTTTGAGTTCATATGTATTTGTTACCTTTGTTTTGTATTAGAACTCTTGGGGAGGTTTTATTGGAAAATGATTCAGTCTATTGTTATTTCTCTATAAACTATAAAATTCTAATTCTAGGTTGAAAAACAAAACAATCAGAAAAGTACCAGTCTTACTTGAATTACATTACACGAGAGCACATTCTTAGTCTTATATTGTTATAGAAATCATGTAAAAGGCCCAGTAGAGTTCCTTGTTATAAATTGATATTTTAAAATTCATCGTAATCGCTAATGGAAAATTAAAATATTTACGCTCTTTGTTCTATCAGTCTATTCTATTAAATATTTATCAGAATATATGGATTTTAATATAATACAAACGAAATTTAATGTATCAAATCAATCAAATATTTATATTTATTTCAATAATTGCCCTCTGATAAAGATATTGCAATAATCTTACATATTTAAACTTTAAAATCACTGACAATTGACCCCTATAGACCTTTTGTCAGGTCTCACTTGTGTAATGAAATGATAGTCTATTGAGTATTGTAGGTTGCCAAGGACAAACATGAAGAAAAACATTTGCCACAGTGCAAGTACTTTAAAGGTCACTCACCATCCCGCTCACAAAACGCTCACTTTAACTGACATTTTGTTCAGTAGATCCAGAACACGTCCTTACTCAAGTGATCTCAATATGTTTTTATCTTCTGTGGTTTTCCTGTATATGAAATATTAATTCATTTCATTTTGAACAAGCATTATGTTACCAAAGTAACATACTCGCAAGTAGTCCATATCTCCTTACAGTATTATTATATCTGTATCTGTTAAATGTTTTTCATTTATGCAAAACCCTACTTTTTGATTGCTTATAAGAAACATTATGATGAACACATATCAAACTTAAGGGTATTCAATATACTTGAATTTTCTTAACTTACATGTTTTAAATAAATGAAGAGTTTCATAAGCGTTAACTATGTCTTATACTTCCATATGTAAAATGTTAGGTAAATGTAACCAATAAATGATTACGTGAGATTCAAACTCTGTATTTAGACAATATCATATGACGTTCTATTTAGAGATATCTTTAAGCATTTAAAAAAAACAAATTTATCGTGTGACCTTAAAACGTTATACTAGGGAAAAATAAATATTTAAGGTATAAATGGAAAAAAGTCACTGTAGTTAAACTTATACTGGATAATTTGACGTCCTATAGCTCCGTGTTCTTTTCATTCTCAAATTTGATTTTGCACATGTCTTTAACTCTCTTTTGATGTTCATTATAAGTTTTCTTTCTGGTTTTCTATTTCAACTTAATCTTAATTAAATATTTAAATTATGTCATGATTTAGCATTAATTTTTGTGATGTCGTGTTCTTAGTTGCCTCAGTTGTCTTATTAGTAGTATGTGTTGTGACGTTTGTTTAGTTGCGTTGGTTGTCTTATTAGTAGTATGTGTTGTGACGTTTGTTAAGTTGCGTTGGTTGTCTTATCAGTAGTATGTGTTGTGACGTTTGTTAAGTTGCGTTGGTTGTCTTATCAGTAGTATGTGTTGTGACGTTTGTTAAGTTGCGTTGGTTGTCTTATCAGTAGTATGTGTTGTGACGTTTGTTAAGTTGCGTTGGTTGTCTTATCAGTAGTATGTGTTGTGACGTTTGTTAAGTTGCGTTGGTTGTCTTATCAGTAGTATGTGTGTAGTGACGTGTGCTTAGTTGGTTTGGTTGTCTTATTAGTAGTATGTGTTGTAACGTTTGTTAAGTTGCGTTGGTTGTCTTATCAGTAGTATGTGTTGTAACGTTTGTTAAGTTGCGTTGGTTGTCTTATCAGTAGTATGTGTTGTGACGTTTGTTAAGTTGCGTTGGTTGTCTTATCAGTAGTATGTGTGTAGTGACGTGTGCTTAGTTGCGTTGTTTGTCTTATCAGTAATATGTGTTGTGACGTTTGTTAAGTTGCGTTGGTTGTCTTATTAGTAGTATGTGTGTAGTGACGTGTGCTTAGTTGCGTTGGTTGTTTTATCAATAATATGTGTTGTGAGGTGTGCTTAGTTGCGTTGGTTGTTTTATCAATAATGTGTGTTGTGAGGTGTGCTGAGTTGCGTTGATTGTTTTATCAATAGTGTGTGTAGTGACGTGTGCTTAGTTGCGTTGTTTGTTCTATCAATACTCTGTGTAGTGAGGTGTGCTGAGTTGCGTTGGTTGTTTTATCAATAACATGTGTTCTGACTTGTGCTTAGTTGCATTGGTTGTTTTATCAATAACATGTGTTGCATTGACTGTTTTATATTTACAATGCATTGGCTATTTAATGATTAGTTATTTTGTGTAATGTTTTGTTGTATTTTTGTTGCGTTAATAGATTTATCATTAATGTGTGTTGTGTTGTGTTCTAAGTTCCTTTGGCTGCTTGGTCATTAATTCGTGTTGTGTCGTGCTATTGGTAGTGTCAATTGATTTGTCATTAATTTGTGTTATGTTTTGCTCTTAGTTGCTTTGATTGTTTTATAATCAATTTGCAATGTATTGTGTTTTAAGTTGCGTCGGCTGTTTTATCATTAATTTGTATTCTGTCGTGTTCTTATTTGCGTTGGATGTTTTATCATTAATTTGTGTTGTGTTGTGTGCGTAATTGCGTTGGTTATTTTATCTTTAAGTTGTGTTGTTTTGAGCTTTAGTTGCGTTTTCTGTTTGTCTTTAATTTGTGTTGTAATGTGTTCTTAGTTACGTTTGCTTTTTTTTTTTTTGTTTCATTTGTTTTTTTTGTGTATTTGCGTTGGTTGTTTTATCATTAATTTACATTGTCTTGTTCTTAGTTACGTTGGTTGTTTAATTATTAATTTGTGTTGTGAAACGTTGTGATCTTGATTGCGTTTGTTGTTCCCTGGTAATGTTATCAATTATATGATATGCAACAATGCTGCGACTTAAAAAAGCGTTCCGTGTCGCCATCGTTTTACTATATGCTTGTTTAAATGCAAAAAACGGTTGCCGAAGGTTGTACTAACTGAACCGTTTCCACTTGTTTATGTTTATTGCAATGGAACAGTATTTTTGCAGTTGATTAACCAAAACCAAACAATCCAATTAATTTGAAATTTCACGATTTAATAAGATAAATAAATAACAGTTAATTGAATTATAACAGATTTTTACCAGTCTATTTCAATGGCTTTACATTAGATAAAAAATGTTAGAAAGTGCATAACAGGAAAATAATAATTTTGTCGCTATCACTCGGAACAATCATTCAAGAGCACTGTTGATTGTTTGTGTAAATTACAAGTTATTTTGCAATCTCTTTTAAGTTAGTCAATCAGTGGGTTTTATTTAAATATTCTATTGAGCCGCTGCGTGTTCTGTCAAATCAATACTAGGTTGTGCCAAGCAATGATAGAAGCTTATTCATAAATACATAAATAAATACAACTGAACATCTCATATTACTATTTGAAAATCCGTGATACAAAACATCAATATATTTTTAAAATTTTTATTTAATATCAAATACCATTGTTAATTGAATTCTATGTGTGCACATATAATATTTATAAGAATTCGATAAAGCACATAACAATTTCACGCCAAAGAAACACTGAGTGTTGTCTGTGTTGTCAATGTTTTTGCCTCAGGAGAGAAAACACAACTAAAACACATTACAAAAACAACGATTTTATATTGAAAAAATATGTGAAACGTGTCTTTTATTTCGATTAGTCATGATGGGATTTTTTGGAGACTTTCTTAACTTTCCTCTCGGAGTAATTTATCTATTCTAATAATTAGTTATGGGATTGCAATTATATGTAACTCTAACAAATAATGATTTGTGTTGCATGTACATGGTCTGTTATTGTAAGCATATCCATATCCCAATAAGGCGCTCATATATATATATATATATATATATATATATATATATATATATATATATATATATATATATATATATATATATATATATATATGTATATATATGTAGCTAATGTTGGTCTTTCAGTTTATGGCTACGCTTTAATTACATGCCATCATTCTGCAGATTAACAGAGTACCAAATGCAACTAAATTTTGTTGAAATGGCGAACTATCAAGAAATTCCAATCCATCATTTTATGCAAATTTTCCCCTACCGCATTACCCTAGTTGTCATGTGCAAATTTTTGGATGCTTTATTT
Organism: Tegillarca granosa; assembly: GCA_029721355.1. Taxonomy (NCBI): domain Eukaryota; kingdom Metazoa; phylum Mollusca; class Bivalvia; order Arcoida; family Arcidae; genus Tegillarca; species Tegillarca granosa. The sequence continues at coordinate 48,786,389 of CM056595.1, forward strand.
TATATTTTGAAAAAAAAACATAACAAAGTGCACATGAAAATGATGCATACCAGGGGAAGATTTTAAATGGAGTTTGTACATAACGAATGACGTTAAAAATGTGTGCAAGTTATCAGAACCATTAACTCGTATACCTGTCTGACCCGGTGATTTTATACCATTTGTAGATATTTATGTTAATTATTTACGAACTCTGTTTTAAACTAGTCAAAATTTTATGCGCAGAAAGGATTTAATAACAACAATTACCATGACTATATGACTATGAAATGAACTGGATTTAGTACCGTAAAGCATGAAAATATGTATGATAAAATAAACATTAAGCTTTGTGATTACTTGACAACAACTAGAGTCTCTAACTATAAACCTCAAAGTCGCACCAAAACACAATCAAACCCTTATTTCAACGCTTTTTAATTATTTACAGGGTTGCAATGCCTTAATAATTTTAGGCGAGTTTTAATATAAACGCAAGTGTAATGAATTTTGCATTGCATTTTCTGTGTAAAAATCTTCTAGATAAAAATGCTAAATATGTTATTAACCTGTACACTTGTTTGCAGTTTTTTTACGATGGTAATCAAGACAGCAATTGGGGAATGTTGGTTGCCTAGAGTTTTACATGGTAAAATTCAATATAAAACAGAATAGCTTTAAAAGAATTTATTTTTTATGATATATGTACTTATAAAACTCCAGAGTTTAAATTGACTTCAACAATTCGTAGGGTCTGGTTTTTTATCATCGTATTTCCCACTTGCACGTTTTTCAGTGTTTCCTACAGGTATATGAAAATTATCAGTATCGACGACAATATTACGAAGTCATCGTAAAGGATGCGAGATCCACAGTAAATCATACTAATAAAATAAAACAGCAAAAGATTTTTTAACAGAAAAATATTGAAATATTATTCGAAGTGAACAAGTAACTGGAATAAGAACACTAGAACAAGCAGAATATGTCTTGTCTTGTTTAAAATACTGAACATTGAGCATAAAATCTTCATATTTATGCCAGTGCGCTGAAAGAACAATTATATAGCAAATATGTCATGATCAAGAGGCCCATGGGCCTTAACGCTCACCTGAAGATATCTCCAAAAGAGTTTACAAAGTGCAAAAGACAATTTATCAAGTACAGAAACTTTACAAGTTTTCTCAAGTTAAGAACTCCCAGAAAACTTAATCAGAAATATCAAGTCACATTTCATTTATAAGCAACTAATATGTAAGATATAACTTTAGTCCAATGAATAATTTCCAAACCATTAACCAATTTCAGTATACTAATACAGCTATGTCCTTGACTTGAACCATATATTAAAAATGATTGTCATGTCAATACCTACAATATTCTTATATACATGCCTATACAAAAGTTAATAGTCTTCAAGATAATTAGCAATTTACGTCTATTTTTGCAGCTGTGACCTTGACTTTTCAACATATGACCTTGTACCATATATCAAAATGATCGTCATGTCAATACCTACAATATTCTAATATACATGCCTATACAAAAGTTAATAGTTTTCAAGATAATTAGCAATTTACGTCTTCTTTTGCAGCAGTGACCTTGACCTTTGAACATGTGATCTTGGATCATATATCAAAATGAGTGTCATGTCAATACCTACAATATTCTAATACACTGGTCCGAACAGACAGTGGGAGGCCCCCTTAAAAATTTACAAAGAAAACGTATATATAGACAAAAAGACTTGACACGTCACTAAAACGTTTGCATTACTTTCAATGAAATTTATGAGTAATGAATTAAGCTTGGCTCAGTAATGAATTTATGGGGTTTTTTTTTTTTAAACATTTAAATACAAATTTTTGTAATCCGTTATGTTTTTTGAAAAACGTGGAATGAACAAATTCTGTCGTATCTGTGTATTTCTGTTACATTTAATGCTACAAAACACCTGAAATTACAATGAACATATTTATATATGGAATGGTGCTCCATTGTATTACCACCTAAACCAGCAGAAGCACCAATAGCTCCAGAGCCGAAACCAGCGCCAGCCGGGATCTCCCAGCCAGCCTGCGTTCCGACTCCAGCTCCAGCACCTGCTGCTGCTGAAAAAGAAAAGTATCAGTCGAGGTGGAGTACACCGACCAACCCTGTTCTCATGCCGCTGAGCAACACGGGAAGGTCGATACTCCCCTCCCCTCCTCTGGCCGTTGCCACAGCATTGAACCAGCTTTCAATCATGGCAACGGCCGAGTTACAGCTAAGGCAACAACAGCAGCATCAGCATCCACGACGGGGACCTCTACCGCCAGGTCAGCCGGGATACAATTACCCACCTCCAGGCTCGTTTTGCTAGTATGGCGCTGTTTCGAATGGCATGGCCGAGTGATTATTCTGGTGTCCTAGCGGAGTGGCTACCTGTCAGCTTGCACAACCAGCTCCCGGGCCTCCCAACTTTGTCACTGGACTGGCGTCTTCGTTCACGAATGAGTATAACCTACTACTAAAAGCACAAAATTTTTTTATAACATCTATCATCTGTCTGCACAATGGCCTTTAGGGCCCGATGTAGACGTTAAACACTGGCAATTCGTCGCTCCATTGTATTTAACGAAGATGAGACATAAATACAAAAAGACGGTGCCAAAAGAAAAAAAGGTAAATTAAAGATCCCAAAAAAGGGAAAGACGTTTTTATATCTCGTGTCTTGTGCTTGTTATGTAGTTTAAACGTTCATGCATATTTCTTCTAGAGTTACGCTTGCATTTCGAGAAAAATTATCTCTTCTTTGGAAGATAATGGACGGGTTTTATTGTTTCAGGGCTTCGGGAACAAGACAAATAAGCAACCAGCTACGACTTAAAATTGTCCATTTTCATCAGGCTGGCTTATCTTGGAAGGAAATTGAAAAACATATTCTGAGGTATGATGGTAGGGTGGTTTACAGAGGCACCATGCAGAAAATATAAAGGAATTGGACATGTAAAAGATAAAATAAGGAAAGGTAGACCTAAGAAGTTAAGCGTAAGAGACAGAATTTTGATTAAAAGACTGGTTCTAAGTTATAGATTCTTGGCTTTGTCAGAAATTCGACATGAAATTAGGAAATTGTATAAGAAAGATGTGTCCGAGTCAACGATAAGTAAAGTTTTTTAAGATTACGCAATAAAAAGTTATGTGCCAGAGAGAAAGCCATTGATTACCAGAAACCAAAAACGAATGCGCTTTTCTTGGGCCAAACGAAATTTGTGTAAACCAAATGATTTTTGAAATCAGTGTTATTTTCTGATGAATCCATCTTTAGGACTAATTATTACAGAAGGAAGTTTAGAGTTTGGAGATATTCTCATGAAAAATATCGGACTTGTTGCATACAGACAAAAGTTAAGCACCCAGCACAAGTCCATGTTTGGAGTAATATCTGCACAAGGCCCTGGTATTTTTAAAAAAGTAACTAGGAAGTTGAATAGAGAGTCATACCAATCAACACTTGTCAACGACATTGATATTGTAGGACAATGTTTAGTTTTTCCTATGCGTTTTTTATATTTTTCAGCAAGATAATGCTCCTTGTCATTTGTTAAGATCAACCAAATCCTTTTTGACAAGAAAAAGTGTTTCAACTATGGAATGGCCGGCTGCATCGCCAGATATGTCTCCCATAGAAAACGTATGGGACCATATCGGTATGAAAGTGGCCAAGGATATGCCAGAAACGTCGGATGAGTTATGGAACTCTGTCCAAAAACATTGGTACAGTTTAGACTTAAATAATATGAAGTCATTATATATCGGATGCCCAACAGAGCTGCTGAATTATATAGAGCAAAAGGTGGTCATACTAAATATTAATATAGTAATGTCTTTTGTTCATGTTATGATGATGAAATAAAGTTGCTGAGATTGATTTTATAGTTGTTTTCTTAATTTCTTAGGGGGCCTCCAGACTTTCTAATTCAGACCAGTACATGCCTGTATAAAAAAGTTAATAATTTTCAAGATAATTAGCAATTTAAGTCTTCTTTTGCAGCTGTGACTTTGACCTATAAACATGTGACCTTGAATCTTATATTAATATGATTTGTCAATACCTACAATATTCTAATATGCATGCCTATACAAAAAGTTAATAGTTTTTCAAGATAATTAGCAATTTAAGTCTTCTTTTGTAGCTGTGGCCTTGACCTTTTAACATATGACCTTGAATCATATATCACAATGATCGTCATGTCAATACCTACAATATTCTAATATATAAGCCTATACAAAACGTGATTAGTTTTCAAGATAATTAGCAATTTAAGTCTTCTTTTGCAGCTGTGACCTTGACCTTTGACCTTGAATCATATATTACAATGATCGTCATGCCAACACCTACAATATTTTAATATGTAAGTCTATAAAAAAACTTAATAGTTTTTAAGATAATTAGCAATTTAAGTCTTCTGTTGCAGTTGTGACCTTGACCTTTGAACATGTGACCTTGAATCACATATAAAATGAAGGTCATGTCATATCTACAATATTCTAATATACATGCCTATACAAAAAGTTAGTTTTCAAGATATAGTGACAAATATATAATTTTTAGCAATTTCCCCACTAAGTGCCTTGCCATTTCCCCATTTTGAGCCCCATGGCTACCATTTATGCAAATCTAAAACTAGATGACCTAAGAATGTTATTATTAAAATAACTAAGGATTATCTCTTGTACATTCAGAGGAGAAGATTTTTCACTATTTCCCTCCTTATTGGCCCCAAGGGAACATAACTCCTTTATTTGTCGAATCTGAAAGGACTTCACCCAGGCATGATGGTAAACAAGTTTCATAAAATTTGGCCCAGTGGTTTTGGAGGAGAAGATTAAAATGGAAGGGCGACACACGGCGGACGGAGATGGATAGCAATAGCCCATTTGAGCTAAAAAAAAACCACCAAATCAGTCATACCAAACGCCATGTAAAATTTTGCCATTTGTTTCATTTATAGTAAAACAGGAAATTTTTTACATTAGCACTGCTCCAGTCCAGTGAGATGGCAAATAAAAGGGCGACATGCTATGGTTAGCACAGCAGCAGATTGATAATCTATCAAAAATAGTTTTTTTCACTGTCAATTGCTTCATGCCACTGAAACATGGATACGCTATGCACAGGTCTGTTGAGTGTATGGGCTCATAACCTTGTATAAGCACGTCAGACAAACATCGCAGACTACAGTCCATATACTGGTACCGATCCAACAAGTAAAGGCCTATGGCAAAGAAAATCCTTATTCCTTGCAGCTGAACCCACAACATTGATACTCCTTAAGTTTTAAAGCTAAAACCTTAACAATTCGGTCACTGAGGCCCCTTGTAGGAGTGTAAAGGCTAAGAGACTGAGCTAGGCACAAGTCTGTTCTCAGTGTATGGGCTCATAAACTCGGCAAGGTATCAGTCTTTAATTGTATGATGCATAAACTGGAAAGGCACCAGTCCGATGAGTGTATGGGACAAGAAAGTGGGCTTATAAACTGGGCAAGGTATCAGTCTTTGATTGTATGACGCATAAACTGGAAAGGCACCACTCCGTTGAGTGTATGGGACAAGAAAGTGGGCTAGGCACAAGCTACAAGAATGTATAGGTTTAAAACTGGCTAGGCACCTGTCCGGAGGGCAGTTAGGCTCAAAATTAGCTAGGTACCAGTCTATAGGCTCAGAACAGACTATAATCAATTGATGTTTGTGGATTTGTAATACGAATTAGTAGGTTGTGTAAATTTGAGAAGTACACAAAAATAACAATAAATCAAGAAAAAATTCATATTTAAAATTTAATACAACAAATTGAAGAAGCATTATATAATACTGGTATACCGGTATTAAAAAGATAATAATGTTCCCATAAAAAATGTACAGCAAATTAAATAAACACCATCAGATGTATAAATAAGTATATAAATTATTCAACATAATATCAAACATGGTAAATATTTGTATCAAAAGAAGAAACAATGAAGATATTGCAGCAATATGACTTGATTGGGTTATGAGATCTCAGGTAAACAACATATCTAGATTTCCAAAGATTTTCTTACACTCAATGATTTTTATACATGTAACACCTAATATCTCCAAAAGTTTGTTCACAAATGTTGTTTATATTGGTTACCAAAAAAAGTTGCATGGAAATGCCAATATGATTGCTGATACATAAACAAAACCCATTAAATTACTTGAATCTAATTTTTTAAAAAAAATCGCATTTCTTATTTCTCTTAAAGAAATTATTAAAGTTTTAATTAGTTGTAACAATCTTGAAACAAAATTTTTAGTTACAATGTAGGTAATACCATGGGGATCTGGTCTCGGTTATTATACCAGCTGACAATGGAAGCAATTGTATTAAAGCTATGTTAATTTTATGGCTATTTGTAGATGACTAGGATGTAAAAAAAACTCTCATGATGAACATAATGTATTAACATATTACACTTCATCATAAGTGATTATTTCTGAAAATTAAAAATTACATATATAATATTTAGTTTTCCTTTACTGACAAAATAAGGATTTGAAAAATATATTTAATTTGTAGACAAGACTTTTGAATGATGATTTGTATTTTTTGTAGTAAAGTGAAACATAGACTACAATTCATCAGAATATTTAATTTTAAAACAAGTGTTATAAATTGTAAATTAAATTGTTGAGTTTTATATGTACTATGTGTTAAAAATAATACACTTATAAATTATCATTCTGAAGAAACAGAAACTTTAAAAATCTGTCAGACAAAAGGAGAGAAAATGCTTAGAATTTCTGAATGTTATGAAGTAGGAAAATAGTTAAATGTGTGTTCCACTGTTGGAAAATTACTTTGATACTATAAATATCTAACTGGATTTTGATATTGAGAGAAAATATTCTGTCACATGTGTAAGACTCTATTGACAATAACAGAATTGGCAATGTGTATTATAGCCTTGACTAGCTATTAATGATTTAATATGCATAACAAATACATGTATTTTCAATAACTGAATGGTAAAAAAAGTGAAGTGTATCTGAAGTTTCATAAAAAAAGTTATTTACTGAAACATCTTTCTACCTGTAAAGGCTAATAAATAAAATACAAAAATTCCATCTTGGTCAATAACATTAAAACATTAAGCAAATGAAAAAAAATGATCAAACAATTGTAAAAAAATGTGTTAAAAATTAATTAATAAACAAAATAAATGAGACAAAACCAAAATTAGGACAAAATATGAAAATTGTCATTTACAACAAATCTTAAATGAAATTTAAATTATTATTTAACTATATACAGTATAATGAGAAGGCCACAAAATGAAAGGTACTGGTATCCACATAATGACTAGCTATATAGAGATATATCATATATATCACAATGTTGCATAGATTAACATATATATATCAGACACAAGACCATATATATATATAGAAGACACAAGACAAAAATGCTGGTTAATTAGGAGATTCAGCACAATTAATTCATTTTGTGTTATTAAAACAAGCACCTATATATCTCTGGTGGACAGTGTATGGAAACCACTGTATCTATCCTTGACATGCTCTGTAAAATCACATAATCTGACTTCTAATTTTTTTTACTTGCTAAATATACCCAAACAATGGAGCGTCCTAAATATTTCTATGTACATGGTGAGTGTTTTTGAGAAATAATGTTTGTTTTATACATACTTTCTAGTGATTATCCAAATAATTTCAATAAAAGCATATTGAATTTGTGTTGGTTAATGCAGTCTAGCAATTTTATTTAGACATGAAAGAAATTTTATTTCACAAATATGAACAAGGGCACCTGTTTCAGTCAATAAGGTATCAATCAGTATATTGGTATCATATAAGGTGTTTTACAGCCCTTTTTGATATACTCAGTCTGTTCCACTTTTACTAGTTTCACACTATTATTTTAACACTGAAAATGTTTTATACTACATTGTATTTCTTGATTCAAAAACAATTTACCTCAGTCTAATCAGACAAAATACTACATGAATAAACATGTCCTACTATTGATATCAACTTATTCCTTTTGCAGGCACAAATAAAATCATTATGTAGAGCAAGCAGCAGTATATCAAATGCACCCTTTTTTAAATCAACTAAACCACTTTGTTCAATACAGATTATGTGAATTCTACTTCATTGCACTATCAAATTTCACCACGAAAGGAAATACATGTATCGTTTTTACATTTTTGGCAGATTATGAAAAATAATCTACATGCATCATGTAAAAATCTTATGAAATCAAAATTGCATAAGGGAAGCATAAAGTAATTCTATGATGTAATCTCCCTTGACAAATAATCAGCAGTAATCTGGTTACAACAACAAAATGTATATAACATTATATCTTAATAAATGGAAATGTTAACATCAAGGCCATTATTGAGAGCAATTCAATGTCATAGAAGACAAAGGAGCTTTTTGTCTGCAGAACCACTGAATGCTAACAGAAATATTGACATCAAGGCCATTGTTGACTTTAATTCAATGTCATACAACATCATGTTCCTTTAGTCTACAGAACTGCTGATTGCTAAGATATCAATGTCAACTCCTTAAATAATACAACATCAGGTTCTTGTTGTCATACAACAACAGGTTTTTGATGTCATACAACATCAGGTTCTTGTTGTCATACAACAGGTTCTTGATGTCACACAACATCAGGTTCTTGATGTCATACAACATCAGGTTCTTAATGTCATAAAACAGGAGGTTCTTGATGTCACACAACATCAGGTTCTTGATGTCATACAACAGGTTCTTGTTGTCATACAACAGGTTTTTGTTGTCATACATCAGGTTCTTGATGTCATACAACAGGTTTTTGATGTCATACAACAGGTTTTTGATGTCATACAACATCAGGTTCTTGTTGTCATACAACAGGTTCTTGATGTCACACAACATCAGGTTCTTGATGTCACACAACATCAGGTTCTTGATGTCATACAACAACAGGTTCCATATATAATCTGATAATAAATGTAGCATTTATTACAGAGGTTATGAGAAAACATGCAGTAAATGTAAATATTTGGAAATGGTTGATTTCTAAAGAAAATCAAATAGTTCTGCATAAAAGCATTCCCGATTAAAATGACATCAAAGTTTTCCCATTGTTCATATAACCATCATCTAACATTAAAACATGTGTCAGACAAAACAAAATACTAAATAATAATAAAATGAAGAAAAAAATTATTGCACGTATTTTGTAAAAATATATCATTCTCTTAAACCATGTCTAATCTAAATTGACCATTTATAATGCTATTTCTGCACAATAACAAACTACTTTTACAATCACATGACCACCTAATAACTATTTCTGCACAATAACAAACTACACATACATACATGTAGAATGCATTTGATCACCATCTATAACTTTTCTATCAATAACAAAACTACATGTAACAATACATCTTAACAGGTGCTTTCTGGTATCTGGTAACTGATCAATCATTTTAAAATTAAATGTTCAGTCATCCCCACACTAACAATAATAACATCACACATAAACTACGTAACAATTCTAAAACAAATATTAATAAGAACCCAGTCTCTAAGGTGTTCTGAAATCATTAATACAGCATGAAAGTAAACCTTACTGATACAAGAGAACATGTAAAAGGCGTTTGTCATTTTTGTGTGTCATCTGCCATACCAATGGTATATTAAACCTTTACACTGGTCAAATGACCAAAATGACATGCTCTATTGAAAGATAATTAACTTTATGACTGATAATTATGATCTCAAATAAAATGCATACTACAAAATTATGATCAAGCAAATGATCAGTGTTTTTTTCACTTAGTTAAGCAATTTTTTAACCCCATTCCTCAATTTTCATTGAAGGCAAGACAAACTCAATAACAAACACAATCAATTAATGATATTCATATTAAACGGGCATCATTAAATCAATATGCAATCTTCCTTATTCTGAAAGCATACTAAATAGCATTTTTCACTACATTTCCAACTGATATGAATATGAAAAAAATATTCTACATTTAACAGTTTCAATTTTTAATCTATAAATGCATTCTTTGGTAAATGCCAACGGACAACAAATAATTCTGTAGGGCATGTTATTGACTGTATTCTCTCACATCAACACTATATCCTCCATTTGTATACCTAACAGTACTTCCATGGTCCAAAATTGGAATTAGTGTTCACATGATTCCTAATTGAAATAAAAGCTTCTTATGGTCCAAAAAAGGGAAATGAAGGGTTCTAGTAATAATAATAATAATAATAAAGTTCTTATAATCAAAAAAAAAAGAATCAAGCTGTTACTATTGTCCAAATTATAAAATTGTTGTTTTTATTGTCCCAATACGGAAATGAAGTGTTTTTATGTACCTAATGGAAACAGTGTACATTATTTACCCAATTGAAAAATCGATAATTATGTTGTTGCAGTACAAAAACGGAATAAACAGTTCTAATGGACCAAAATAGGAATTAAGTAGTCCTTAGTCCCAAATTGGAATCAAGTATTGTTAAGGCATCAAATGTGGATAGTGAGCTTTTATGTCCAATGTACTACTATGCTCTACTGAGCCAAAATTTTAGTACTTTTTACAAAATCTCTATTTTCTCTTTCCTTATTTTGATTTCAATGCATTATGTGAGATTCAAAAACCTCCACTATCTGAGTAAATGAAACACATTATGTAAATATGCAAGGCAAAAAATACAAAATCTATAATTTACATCCGAATCTTTTATATAATGAAACAAATAGAGCAATAAAATATTTCTTAATTTATTGCAGATATATGACAATCTACCTGTATTTTTACCTGAAAACAGCAAAACAAAGGTTTCAAAAAATAAAAGTATAAAAACAATACAGCATTCATGTATGTCAAGAAGTACTCAATTAATATGAATAAAAGGGATCATCAGTATACCATGTGATACACCCTATAGTTTGTGTAAAACTTGTTTTACTGGCAACTGTAAATAATTTCAATGCATACTGCTGGAATAATAAAAAATCATGCAACTCCATGACAGGTCTGCACAAACATTATGGATTAATATAGTAAACTAATGAACCCATGTACAGATAATCTGATTAAGGTGCTTATTCTACCTAAATGTGTAATATCAAATTAAAATGATCTAAAAGCAATCATTTCACCTTAACCAATTAATAATTAAAAACAAAAAGTTGTGGCACTTTCTCTAGAAAGACTTAAATATAAAGGCATAGAATATGTTAAAAAGAAATATAATTAAATAGCTTCAGCATTTGAATAACCAGTTGCAATCTAAAGTATTCAAATTTTTATCTAAAATTATGTCCAAGATTCACAATAAATATACCTGTATTCAAAGTAGTTTTTAAAAAATGGGGTAAACGAAACATTTACCTGTCTAGTTTTAAATGCATAATAAAGAATATCAAAAAATTATTATTTAGCAAAATTAATATACATGTATATGATGTTCTATAAGATTGACAATCTTTTAAAGATGACAATTAGTCAGTCTTTCTTTGTATTTTATAAATCTATGAAGTTTATGTAAATAAATATATAACATTTTGATTTAAATTTCATGAAATATTTCTCTCATGGATGATTAATATGTATGATCTGAACCCATGAAATTTATTTGATAGCAAGGCTCAACTAATTTTCAAAGATTTATTGCTCTTAGGCTGATAATCAAATGATTCATGTATCTGGTGATTATGACATCATATAATGACTTTGAAAATAATGGATGATGGTGAAAGTATCAGGTGATTGGATGGTATGTGACCTATAATTGTTTTATTAGCCAAAAACATGTCCACTCATAAATCCTAACAGTGACCAATCAATCAATCAAACAAGAGTATATACAAACTCCTGATCATCCAATAGATATATAACAAATATTCTGCTTAGACCAATCAAAAAAGTCTGTACAAGTTTTGAATCATCAAACAATTATGCAGCAGACAGTCTTTTACATCAATCAAACCAGGGTCTGTACAAATTGGGGATCATCCAATAAATACACGGCAGACATTCTATTGACATTTTTAGGATTTTCATATCTCATGGTAACAGCTTCAGCTCTGGCCTGTAATTCTTCTATGTAATCTTTGATCAAATGAGCTATTTCAAAAGCCTGAAAAATATGTTAAAAAAGAAATAAACTTAGGTTAATATTATAAAAAAACCTAATTTTCCATTTTGCAAATGTAACAATCATGTGTTCTCATTCTGACCAAAAGAAGACTCTTTTTAGACACTTTTTTCTCTTTCAATTTTTATTATTTTTTACAAGAAAATGTCATACTTAAATGAAGGAACCAGCACTTTTTCATTCATTTTTAAATTTATATTTCAGATTACAACAGAATAGAACAGAAGTGTGTATGCAAACAGATTTAAAGTTTTTGTTTTTTTTTAAATTGCTTTATATATCCACATACATGTTCCTTAACAAGAATAAATATGTATGCATATACAGTCCTGAAAATGAATTTCTAATAGCTTTTTGTAATACAAGATTGACATACCTGATTTGTATGGAACATATACTTGTTACCCTTGGCAACATGACCAACAACTATCATAATACTGTTGATAGAGGGACTAGAATGAAGAACCTCTCTAAAATCATAGGAAGCAACATAATTCTGAAACAAATAAAGCATTTGTTAACATAACAAAAAGTCAATATGTTACAATGAAATAGTTCCCATTTCAAAACTTAATTATGAAAAACGAGTAAATAAGGAAACGAGGATAATAAACCCCCATTCTTCAAAGCTGAGGTATTAAAACAAATACAAATAAATACTGTTCAAAGCCACTTGATTTATCTTATTTTTCTGTGGAAACTGACTTTTCATATGCATGTACTGTTTGAAAAAAGGCAATTTAGACTAAGAGATTTCTTGGAAAACAATATTAGTATTAATATTAATCAGTTCAGAAGAAATTATGACTGGTTGATAAGTATACCAACTAATATAAAACAAATATGTATTTGTGTGAAGTTATTTATTGATGACTGTGCACAAAAATATTCATAAGTTTATATGAAAAGGCGATAATCTTAACAAGTTGAAAGTATAAAAACAGAACATAATACTTACAAATGTTTTAGGTTCCAATAAGTTTATTCCATTTTGGTGTACAGCTAGCAGTAATGATTTTGGCAATGATGATGTGTAGTTTTGCTGCAAAAAGAAAGAAAAATACATCAAGTATATGCAAAATATTTCCAATGAAGTGATTTATTAAATTGTTCTAAAATATTTTTTTCACTTTATATAAGACTTGTAACATACAAAACATAATAAAGTTATGTGTTAGATAAAAGTGAAATCTGTCCTGAGCCTACAGGCTTATCAGGTTTTTCCAGTTTTATTAATAGAAATTATTATTCCCCCTTGCTTTGGCCATCAGTCAATGGCTTAAGTTAACACAGAGGACATTTACTGATACTAATTCATTTGGCATCTGCAGGGACTGAAGTAATGTGAAATTTAATGTCTCGCTCAAGGAAATACCATGCAGCCTGGCTGGTCAAGTTTCTTCAGTCGGAAAAGTTAATAAATTGACCTTATAATAAGCAAGTTTATTTCAGATTAAATTTTTCTGAAATTTTTTGATGTCTTTCTATATAAGACTGTGGCCTACAAATATTTAAATGCTTCATCTTTAGGTGAGTAATACATGTATTTAGACAATAATTTTTGGTGTAAATAGACAATAATTTTTAGTGTAAATTGACGATAAGTTTCAGTGTAAATACTCTTCCTGTGAAGAACTTTACAATCAACTAAAACTATCATATTGTTTGTCAGGACATCTAGATAATCCAAAACCTGTAATCTTTGTATGCCAAATGGCACTGCAGGCCAGAGATATGACATCAACTCCTCTTCAATTTGTACAGATGAGCTAAACATTGTATTACAATTGCCTTGTATAACTCTGCTACTTACAGAAACTTCAAACACTGTAGATCCAAACAAATCCCATTTCTTAAGAAGTTCTATAAAAGCAAGAATGGCTTGATTTGGTGTGAGATCAAGTACAGATTTATGGGCTACCACTATATCTTCCACTCTTATACTAGTTCTTATATCTCTAGGCATGATCCTTATCACTGAGCTAAAATCAAAATGAAAAATAATAAGTTGACAATAAAATGTTTAAAAAAAGAGAGAGTTAGTTATTAGTAATAAATAAAATGTAAAAAAAAAAAAAAAATGCAAATGGCTGTTATGCTTCATGCAAAGTACAATTTAATCTGATTTAAATATGTACATGTAGTAATGTATGGTCATGTGGTTAAAGCTATGGCTCCATAATTCAAAGTTTTTCAGTTTTAGCAAAAGCAAGATTTCATACATTTTCATCAGCAAGACAAATCTTTCAGTGCCCCAATTCACTTAGCTGCCAAATAAATGGCACAGAAATTGCTGAGGTTGTGAGAGTGGGGGCATGGATGAGATGGGGTTTACAAATAGTCAGCACACATACTAGTGGGAAAAAAAATACACCCCCTCTATATTTGTTGATTTTTTAATTCAATTAAAACCAAAAGAATGCTTTGAATGTAACAATAACATTAATACTGACAGACAAACTAATTCATTAACAAATCAATAAATCTTATCTATCTTACCTGTAATTTATGTCAGCAGATTTCATATCATCCATCTCAGACTGGAGTTTAAGGGCACAAAGTTGGACCTTTAAATAAAATTAACATATTAAAATAAGTTGAACTGGAAAAACTATATTGACTGGTTTCAAAATTTCAAAAAGTAATTAAACACATACTTTTACACATTTTCATTGAAACGGAACAAGAAGTAAATTTGTACCAGTCCAGAGCAGCTATTTACATGGTTTATTAAATATCTTCTAATAAGTCATTTTTAACAGCTTTTACAATTTTTTATGTGAATAGACATTCCAAGTTAAGAGAAATGTATCCCACAGGTAACAGCTCTGTTCTAATATAATTTACATTAAACATTAAATGCATGTTATCTAATTTTGTTCTTTCTTTAAAATACTGATTGAGGACAACAACTACCTGTTTGTGAACTAATATGAATAAAAAAAATGGGTCAAAGACTCAATGAGCCGGGTTGTTTTTTATATTTCTATTGAATGGGTGTAAATTGTGGAAGGAATTTTAAATAATTGCACAAAGCAAGGTGCACAAGTTGTTTTTTTATACTTCACAGAAAGTCATGAAAAATGGGGAGAATAGTTACAACAATGACAATATATATGAAAGAGTAATGAAACAAGTATATATACGAATTAGGAAAAACTCAATCATTTTAACATTTTCTAAAGCTACAATAAATTGAAAAAATGTGCACTAGAAACTTTACATTGTACACAAGCTAAGTCTGGAAAAATGGGATAAAAATCTTGAAATATTTCCATAAAGTCAGATGCACATCTTCAATATACATAAAAACATTCTGTGAAGTTTCAAGGTTTTTAGTTGAAAACTGTAGGAGGAGTTGAGTTCACAAAGTAGGTACCCCCTTCAAAAACTTGCTTAAATTGACTAAGTTTCAAAGTCTAGAAAAATGGGAAAAAAATCTTGAAATATTTCCATAAAGTCAGGTGCACATCTTCAATATACATAAAAACATTCTGTGAAGTTTCAAGGTTTTTAGTTGAAAACTGTAGGAGGAGTTGAGTTCACAAAGTTGGTACCCTATTTTCCCCGCCCGCCCGCTCGACATTCACCATACTATAAGCTGGATTTGCACTCCCTGCAACCCGGCCAATTAGAGAAAATATTAAAAATTGAAATATTAACTGATAATATAAAGTTAAGGCTGGAGTGGGGGTGGGGTTAAATGGTTAAAAATTAATATAGTAAAGATACACCAATAAATTGACCAACCCAAACAAGTCTATTGAAAAAGACTAAGAATACTGACAGGTTGTGGATATTGTATCCTTTATACTCTAAACAAGAATTAGTTTAGTAATACTTACGGCATCTTGTAAAGCTAGTGGTATTTTCTGTTCAAATATATCAGCTACAAGTTGGTGATAAAGAAGATCACATTCTACTGGGTCAAGTGGGTTGATGAAGGGCGAGATGAATAATCTTTTCTGCAAAAAAAACAAATATTAAGAGATGTTATGTTCAATTTTCTTCAACATTTTACAGAGATTTAAAAAACTAAAACATTTAAATACACTCAAAATGAATGTTCTAAATAAATAAATGAGAGTTAATGCAAAAACAGTACCAATAAATCTAAGACATTTTAACATTTTTTGAATCAAAAACACATGACAATTCTTAGATTCCTTGTTATTTACATTGTTTATTAGTAATTTTTCTAATTTCAAAAAAATTTAAAGCAGTTGACATTGTAATAAAATTGTTACATGTAACAAGAGGCCCAAGATGGGCCTAATTTGCTCACCTGAGTTTAAATGTAACTGGTATGTCTTGATAATACCTGGTAATTCATAACAAGTTGCCTCAATAGAAGTGGTTTCAGATAACCTAATTTTTATTGTTTTGGTTTTTAGCTATATAGGTCACTGTGACCTACTTTTAGTAGCCAAAGCTACCAGAAACACAAATGAGAATGGCAATGGTCTGAAGGTCTATTGACTAATATGAATGAAATGTGACCAGTAGTGTCTGAGAAGAAGTCTTTTGATAGATGTATGGATGGATGGCAGAGTTCCTATCCATAACAAAAGCTCACATGAGCAATTTTCATATCCGGATTAAAGACTTTACAGATTTGACACATTAATTCAAATACTTCAAAAAAAAAAAAAAAAAGGTAAAATTCAACTGCAAATTATTTTTAAAAAAAATTGTTCAATTAAATTAAATAATGTCACATAACAATGATTTTGTAAAACAAAAAAAAAAAAAAAAACAAAAAACAAAAAACAAATCAAAAAAAAAAACAAAAAAAAACAAATGGAAATTGTTAAACATATGTTTCTTCACATAAGAAAATGATGTTTGGAAATAGAGTTCACCTAAATTTATTAATATTGTAATTTTGGTAAAAAGTACATTTGTGTACTATTTACAATGTATAAAAAATAAACGCAAAAACACGTAACCTAATTTTTCACAAAATTGTTGGAATTCACAAACTTGGTTTATAAGATGCTTTAGATGCCAAATATCAAATCAGATTTTATCTCAGTGAAGTGATTTTGGAGAAAAATTTTTTTTTTAGGTTTTCAACTATTTAGGTCAATGTAGCTATGGCAACCTAAAGAGTAAAAATTCAAAAATTTCTTCCATGCACCATTGTAAGTCATAAAAATTCAGAAAAAAAAAAAAAAAAGAAAATAAAAAAAAGTGGCTCCACTGGGATTTGAACCCTCGACCCTTGGGTTGCTAGAATTGAAAATGAAAAAGGCCGAAAAAAGCGACTTGTGCTTTACAGAATTTCATGAAAATTGTCAAACATATGTTTCTTCACATAAGAAAATGATGTTGGTTAAAGAGTTCACCTAAATTTATTCATTATTGTAATTTTTGTAAAAAAGTACTATTTACAAAATACAAAAAATAAACGCAAAAACGCGTAACCTAATTTTTCACAAAAATTATTGAAATTCACAAACTTGGTAAATAAGACGCCGTAGATGCCAAATATCACATCAGATTTTATCTCAGTGAAGTGGTTTTGGAGAAGAAGATTTTTTTAAGTTTTAACTATGTAGGTCATTGTGACCTACATTTGGTAGCTATGGCAACCAAAAACATAAATCTGAAAGGCAATGTTCTATAGATGCTTTTGACCAAGTTTAAACAAAATGTGACCAGAGGTTTCTGAGAAGAAGTCGTTTGAAGCAATTGTTGACGGACGGACGACGGAGGGTCTGCCTCTATTGATACCAATAGCTCACATGAGCACTTTGTGCTCAGGTGAGCTAAAAATGCAATTTAGGCATTGATTCTCATCAATATATACAGCACTAGTTTATAAGCATGTCAACAAATTGTCACTTTAATGTCAATATAAATACAATGCTTTACTTTTGAAGAATGAAACAGCATAACATTTATTACAGATTTTTCCATAGAACTTAGTTTAACTTAGCTTTCTTAAAACAATGTATAAATCAAAAACAATATTTGGTCCAAACATTTTTAACCAATGAATTATCTAGAAATGTTATTTATAGTTTTATAGCAAAAAGAATCTGAATAATGTTCACCTGTGCAAAGATTAGTTTGATTTTCACAGCATTGGAGGTAATAGCATCATAAATGCCATTTCTAGATAATTCAATAATTATATTTATATTTTTATTTTTTAAACTTTTTAAAATTTCATTTTATTTGTATAACACCTTTAAGCAATTTAAAACAATGAACTATATGACATGCAAGGAAACTCACAAGAACAGCCAAATAAATGAGGTCACAAATATATTCATATGTCCTGTGTATTAATGATATTTTATACCCATATAAACACCACTGGTTTAAAACTAAGTTTTGTAGAACAAAATTATTTATATATTGATAGAAATCAAAGTAAAGATAATTTATGTTGTACACACAGACATACATACACCTAATGATTAAAAAAAGAAAATAAATAGAAAAAAAATATGTAAATAAGAGTATTTGTAATAATTATTATAAATAATAATTTGTAGAATAAATAATTTAAAAATGGAAATGACAATAAAGGATGACAATTTTCAAACCATATAATTCACCTTAAATACAATCCTAAGTTCCCTTGCTGTTGTTGTTGCACCTTTAGCCAGTCGTTCCCACTTACTTAATGTATCTGACATTCTCTCATCACCGTACATAGCTCTCTCTGTAAAACAAATTAACAAGTGTTTTAATAAATAGTAAACCTTACTTTGAATCAAACACAATCAGTATGTTAGTGCTGATAATAGTTCTATAAACCTCAGCTAGCTAAAAATAATAATAACTTATCATCCATCAATGTTTAATTATTATTTTTTTTGTTCAAATAAAGAAAATCTAAGAATGAAATGAGATTAGCATCTTTTACCACCTGTATAACTAAGTACAATTCTGCAGTATTTAATATATTCAGCAAGAGCTGCCATAACTGCAAAGACAGAAATCAAAATCCCGTATGTAAGTTCTTACACTCAAACAAGGGGGTATGAAATATACTTGAACACTTCAATTATTTTTAAGAATTCATGTGATAAAACAACTTACCAGAGCCAATAGCCACTTCATATAAGGTAAAACATTCTGCATCAGATCTCATACCAATCTTTGTCTTGACTGTTTTAATTATCTACAAACAACAAAACAAGACATATAGAAGTAGAAACTATTTTTTAAGTCAAAAAATAGTCATAATTAAATCTTAGGTATATCAGATCATGATGAATTAGCATGAAATGTAGTCCATCAGTGTATCACTTGAACAATACCCTAAAACCAGAATGTTTTGGAAAACTTTTAGGAATAATGATGTTTGTATGGGAAAATATAAGATATTCATTGGAAATATTAATGCCACACAAACATTAAGGAGAATTAATTTGTAAGCTGGTGATTCCAATTCAGCATAAGAAATGAATTTAGTACAAAGTTTGATTAATTTGATTTCCCTTTGAAATTTGTGAATATTGTGAATTGTTAAGTGTGTGTGTGTGTGTGTGTGTGTGTGTGTGTGTGTGTGTTTTGCCAAAAATCTTCACTTAAGATAACAAGAGAACAAAGAGGAATAAATGAAATTATGAAATTATTTGGAATTTGAACCCATACTTATCAAAATCACAAAAAATCAACACTCAAATTCTATGGAAAGATAAAAAAGCTTTTAAAAGAACAACAAGCACATGGTCCATTATAAACTCTTAACCAAATAATTCAGACACTGATGCTTGAAATCATTCTCCTATTGGTGGTATGACATAAACTTTTCCTTATTTCATGAAAATTCATTGAACTCAAAACAAAGGTGCATGTGAGTAAACAAAATAATGAAACATTACCTCTGCACATGTAGCTGCAGAATCAAACTCTATGCTTCTGTATTCACCATTCATGAAGAAAACTCTTATATTAATCATATGTCTGCAAATATTAAATATAATACATACTGAAATTATTGACAACCTAAAGAGGGACCCAGAAAGATAACACAGTGAGCAGTTACAAGATGACAGAATAATTTTGGAACCTAAAATGTACAACTACTGGGTAATTAAGACATACCTGCCAAAATCAACCGTAAGTTACATATCTAAAAACAGCAGCATACTGTTTTTCTTATTCGGGTGATACAAGTTAATACATGTACATACTGTAATAATTATGGTAAATCATTTAAATTCACTAGATCTTATAGGCTTTTTGCAAACATTTAACCTATGGTGCATTGATCTCAGATTTTGTAGTCCCAATATGACCTCTACATTTGTTTCTCTTTCCAATAACACGTTAATTTCACAAAATATCATTACACATAGGGGTTGATCTGGTATTCTTTTCATCTTTTTCGTGCAATATTACTGTGGTTACTTAAAATATTGTTTTTTACTTTACACTGACCTTTCCATAAGGCACTGTATTTCTTTATGAGATGGAACAAATTTTCTCTGTTTTTTCTCCATAGCTCTTGTTAAACTCTAAAATATATCAAAATCCAACAATGATTATATAAGAATTGGTCAACACTAATATGATGTTCTAAAACAAGACTCGGGTATTCTGAAAAATTTGTGGTCAGTTTAGAATATGGATATATGGAAATAGAATTTAGTCAATGCAACTATGTCAGTTTTTTTTAAACTGAATACATAAAAACAATGAGAAAATATTTATGGCTTTTAGAATTCTATGTTATTATTCAATATGCAGTCATTAAGGGGGTTAAACTATATTACATGAATTAAACATTTTCTTGGTTTTGTCGTAATTTTCTGAAAATTTCTGCCTGTTTAGTGGACAAAATACATGTACCATTAAATCTGCTGACAAGAGTTTTATCTGGTTATTTAAGCAACTATGTTATTTCAACCCTAGTTGGTTTTTTTTTTTTTAGACTTTTCAGTAGAGCCTAAGGTGTTAAGTTGAATTACAACTCATTCATTTTTCCAAGCCTTTATTTTTAAATAGATAACCTACCTTATGACAAAATCTTGCATATCTTCCTTCACCAGAGGCAGTATCTAAGGAACACTTACGTAGATGACAGAGTATGTATTTCTGGACTCTAGAGTGAGCTGGTGTTACTGTGTTGGTAAGTACTGACATTAACTGCCAGTTTCTTTTGTTTACCTGGCTATTTGGATCTACAAATAATTAACAATTAAGAGAATTACATGTACATGTATATATAAAAACCTCAAGGAAAAAAATTAAAAAGTGTTATTAGACTTTTACCATCTGTCGATGGTAAACAGTTATGGAACATTGCAAAGCTACTGTCATACTATAAAATGATATCTTGGATCTCCAAATACTACAAATATCACAATGACAATTTTTCTAATAATGGGCACAACAACTTGAATGGTTTTTAATTGCCCAGTCAAATTATTTCAATTATATTAAACAATCAGTTCTATAATGATGAAGAAATGAGAACTTGGGCAAGAAAACTAAACTTTCTTAACATATGATCTACCTTTAATGGAGATAAAACCCAGATAGCAATACACTGTAATCCAAAAAGAGATTTAGAACCTGCCACTGAGACTCAAGTCTTACTGACCACTCAGCCATTAAAGCAAGATAATACCAACATCTAAATAAATGAGTCTTACTGCTCAGTCAGCCATTAAGGCCAGAATTATACCAAAACATCTCATTAGATCAGTTTAACTGATACTAGAGGTATTGTTTATTAAGATGATAATCAAACTACCAAGAGTTACCAACCTGGATGATCTGTTGTTTGTTTGGCTAATTGGAGGTATAATTCATTACAGATAACGTCACTATCAATACATTTCTGCATCATTGACTGGATCATAGATACTGAATCTACTGTCTCTTCTTTTCCTAAAATAATATCACACTGATTAAAATCGCTATCCATTGTGGTTAATGATATACTGATACATGTATACTGAAATTAAACTCTTCCATGGTAGCATTTTTAATTTTGACACAGTTAAGCATTACAAAAGATATAGTGCATATGTAGCTTTATAAAGTTGTTCTTCAGTTTATCCATATGTGCACATGCTACAAAGAATCAGTCAAAGGATGAAAGGCTGTTCCAAAGACTTGGTCTCAGCCTAGAGTTTGTATATCTCAACTAAAACCTTTGATTCTGTACCCAATTTGAAAATATTCTTTGCTATTTAATGTCCCGAGGACTTGTCACAAGTTAGACAAAAAGAGAAATGGCTGCATGACGTCATTTGACATGGTTTTTATCCATGTTCATTTTTTATTATACATGCAGGAAATTATCACAAATCAGCAATAGTCACTTTAAGCCTAACAAACCCTATAGTAGTGTGTTGTATAAATAAATTATACTGTAGCTATCCAACAGTCATTTATGTTTTATTGTCATTTATGCTTCTTGTCTAGAACAGTTTCTTTAAAGTCCAAAACTCCATTTCTTTTTTTTTATGCTAAGTCATCCTTGAATTATTGCCTGTCAAACATATTAATACCCCGGTAATGTCAAAACCTAATTAAACAAATGGTAAAAGTAAATTGAGGTGTTATAAACATGTTTAATTTTGAGACAATTTTGACATTGGGCACCTTAAAAAGATGATATGGCCTTGATATGCTTGACATACAATACCATATGTAAGTTGTACAATTGTAATGCATGTTTTTAACTATTAAAGAATACCCATCTCTACAACTTTTTGGCCAAGCTTTTCTAAAATTAAAAAGCTGAAGTTGTGAATTTCATTTAGACAATCACAAAGATAAACTGATTAATTATCTAGATCTTAATTCAATTACACAACTAAAACTGTCACTAAGACAATCATATTGCTAGACTTACCAGATTCATCTATACCTGAGTACACCAGTATAGTATTAAACATTTTGACAGCAGATTCCTCTACATTAGGGTCATTTATAATGGTCAGTGATTGTTTTAGTCCGGATTTACTGTAAGACCAGTAGTTAACATCAAACTGTCCTGATCCTCCCACTGTTGAACTTCTTAACTTGTCCATCTTAGATTTTGTCAACCTAGGAGTGAAATACAATTGTAACAAATCAGAATTATTTGAGCAAAAAGAAAAAATATCCTTAATATCTAAATACCAATCACTAATCTAATATTAAGATTTTTATGTATTGGAAAAGATGAAAATCATCTCAGAAAAGTAACATATCCCATTTGAAATTTGAACCAACAACATAAGAGCAAGTGAGATTATAACATACCCAGAGTGTAAACACAATTATTAAAAGTACCTTCTAATAGACTGTCTTAAGAAGTTTGTTCCAGCATTTTGTGACGGTCTGTTCAACAATCTACACTCTGATAAAGTTCTACGACATCGCACCAATTCTTCATATAATTTCAGCTTTTCTTCATCTGTCATCTTTGTCTGCAAAAAAAAAAAAAATGTAATGGATCAGTTTAATTGGACTAAATTATCTATACAAAGTACAATACTACATTGTTCACTCCAGAAATATAGTGGAGGTGGTCATCCTGGTCAAGGCCTTGAAAGAACACTGATAACAAAATGATCAATTCAGACAGCCACTGAAGTAAATGTCCAGTGGTGCAATTATAATTTTATTAGAATACCCCCTCTCCCTCCTTTTCTACTGGTTCACTTATTTTACAACCAGTGGTCAATAAATATTACATAAAATATAACATAAATGAGAAACATTATGAAATAAGTAAATTGTATGCTGCAAAACATTGTTTTAAAAAAAAATTATGATTGTTGTTTTAAAGATGGCATAAAGACATTAAATGGTTAGCAGGTCTCTAAGCATCTATACAAAATGCTTATTGTGTGAAAGTTAAGATGATCATTTTGTAAAATGATAAGGTTTAATCTAGTGTAAACTGCACACTTATATAGACAGAAAATTATGTATGATAATACATGTAAATACATTACCCTCTTTAAGCTTTCATATTCTGGATTCAGCCAAGATGCATGGCTTGGTGAATAACTTGCTATAAGTGATCCAATATCTTCTTTCTGGCTTGTCTCAAACATATAACATTTCTGTTGACTGCTGTTCTCTGGAATATTCTTCAGTTCTAATGTTATATAATTATCATTAGGATCAATATTGATGGATTCTATGTCCGAGTACTTGAACACATTTATCACAGATTTGTCCCTAGCTCGTATAAACTTTATACCATCCATATTAACAGCCAGTAATGTTTCACTTGTATGATTCCAATGACCTCTATGTATTATAGGAAACAGAGTACAACCATACAATGGAAACTGTCTAACACATGTTAAATACCACACTTGAGCCTCTAATTCTGACTTTCCTCTTCCATAGTGCTGAAAACATAGAAAACAGAATTTACATATCATGCAATGGAAAAATATTTTTAAATGGCAAAGAACCGAGTATATATATATATATATATATATATATATATATATGTGTACATGTCTTATAAGAGATAATTAATTTGACAAATTTTTCATGCAGCAAAACTGTTATAATTTGAGTATCATTTACTTGAATACAATGGATAATTTTACAAAGTCAAGGGAAAATAACAGGATTTATTTGTGTTATTCTTTGAAAAACAAAACAATATACAATACCCTATGAGCTCCAGCTATTTCTTCATTCCAGTCTCTCCCTGGCATTGACAAAATACGTTGACAAAGATATTGTCCTTCTTCCATGTACCTATAAAAAAGTAATAAAAGAACTGATGAAAAAATGGATAACTTACTAAAATAATTTAATGCATCACTAGAGATTCATACTTTGATATCTACATAAAATTCATGATCAGGCAAGAGAAGATTTAACTGAGAAGTTTAGCAGACTTAAACTTTGCCTACTTAAACAGGGCATCACAGTCAATAATATATAACTAATGTGTCTGAAAACAGAATTAAATAGTGGACAAATATAGACATGAGGAAACTGGAATGCTGTTCCAACAGTTACCAGCCTCAACTCACAACACTTATCCTTACTGCAACAAGTAACATTTTTAAAGGAATTCAATCTTATGCAAAAAACTCTAGAAACCAAAAACATACCGAACAAGTATTACTGATAATTACAGGTCAGTCTGAAATCTAAAGTAAAGAATATGTAAAATTTAACACAAATACCTACAATAATGTCATTCAAATCATGTTACTACTTCTGTATCAGGACAAAATAAAATCAAGAAAATATAACTTGTTTAGTGATTTTATATACCTTGAATCTTTTCCTTCTTCATATTCTCCACATGTAACTTGAGCTTGTAGACCAGCTAACTGAAGAGCAACTCTATCAGATATAGGAAATTCATCCTGAAATATACAACATTTTATAACTATATCATTAAAAAAAAACACTGTACCTAGCAAAAATAAATTAGTTTTTTTTTTTCTGTTTCACAAGCAAAATGCAATAGATATATGCTTTGAAGTGCCCTAAAACCAGGTCTTGTATAGATGAACAACTCCAACCAAATGTGAGAGTTTAAACCATTTTTTCAGAATCTTCTTATCAATATACTCACATGTATGACTTTATGTACAGCTTCAGCATACAGTAGATGATACTCCATTGGATCATTTGGAATGTCATGTATGTGTTTGTAGACTCTCTTTCTGAAGATAAGTTTGGCATCAGAACCACCAAGTGCCATTTTTGGTCCTTTCTTGGAGACAGTTTCATATTTACTAGGTTTGGAAGATACCCTGTTTTCTCTAAATAAAAAAAATAAAAATTCAATTAAAAAAAATTTGATACGATAGAACAAAGACAAGATCAGTTCTAGACTTCAAGCATATAAATGCAGAAGACAACATTGTCACCAACAATAAAATACTTGTTCTGAAATAATTGTAAAAAAAAGATTTAACCATCAAGCATACATGTACATGTACATGTTTACAAGTACACAAGCATTTCATCATATTTTAATGTGTGTGTGTGTGTGTGTGTGTGTGTGTGTTTGTGTGTGTGTCTAAGAGAGAGAGAGACTTACTGTTCCCACTGTGCCAGTATATCAGCAATATATTCATATCCTCTACAATACCTCTCATAGTCTGTTGTTACCTGTGATAAAAGAAAAAGAGAAATCAATAGAATTGTATAAAATCAATTTTTTTATCAGTGGCAGAACTATAACATCTTTAAATTTTCAGCTTGTGGCTTTTTGGAATTATAGTATTTAAAACAATTTACTTCAAATTTTCCTAATATACTTTATGTAAATGTTTACTGATGCAGAGACATTTTAAAATGTTTTAGTCAATCACCAAGTTTACCAATAATTCTTAAATATCATTTACTAGAATTCATTTATCAAATATGCTTCATACAATCAAAGGCATTTTTAGTTAAAAAGATAAAGGAGAGTTTCATTTCAGTCAAAGATATAGTGAAAAGCTGGATAATTAGATTTTCAGAGGACTTTAATTTTGACTTATGTTTTCAGAAAGTTTGAGTTGTGAATTTTTAAGAGATGCAAAACAATACCTATCACGACCAAAAAATGACGGCTTTCTAGTATCCATGGTGATCAGGAAATGTCTGAGTAAAAAATCTACAGTGTTTTAATAACTTAGAAAGACAGGTATGATTGAAAAATTTAACACTGTACTATTACAGAAAACCATCATAATGTAAGTAAACCAGAATAATGTCCAGAATCTGCCATAAGAAAGAAAAATATATGGAAACAAAATGTAATAAGTTAATCAAATTGTAGGAAGTAATCTCCAAAATTACATCCAAATTTGCACACCTGGCCCCAGTTTCACAATCATTTACTCAGCTGAGTGTACACTCTTCTCAAATTAGGGAATAATTCAATGTCAATTTTTAAGGACATTACACAGTTAAAATTGAATAATTTTTCATTTAAATTGTTTAGTGTAGGTTTGTTATACAAAACAAAACACTGTCTCATAGAACTTCAAATTTTTTTAAAACTATTGATGACTGAAAAATGGGAATATTTGACTTGAGTGTACACTCAACTGAGTGACTGATTGTGAAACTGGTGCTAGATGTAAAACAACTACATGTATGTATTTTAGAAACTCACCTCATTTATTGACCATCCTTCTACAGAACGTAGACCAATTTTCTTGGCAACATTATTTAGAACTTCTGTTATTGTATCACACTGGCATCACACCTATACCTTTTGTTTTACCATCCATAAAGTGTATCTTACAAACCATTGGACTTAAAAGTTGCATACTCTGAAATTATCAAGTGATAAAAACATGTGTATACTGTGAAAATTAAAAGACTGAAATATACTGAAATTTGGGACCCAAACTATTTGGTGAAGACAAATCAAACAAGAGTTTCCAATACTATAACTATCAAATACCCACTTATATCAGAAATTGTTAAATCATTTATTTAAATAAAGTTAGGATATAAGTATTTAGTTAAAAAGGATAACTATGTGTTTTTATAAATATTGAATTTAATATTTTGTTACCATTATTTCTACTGCAGATGGTGGATGTTTTCTGGATGTTGCTCTGGGTACTGTCAGCTGTTTGTAACATACTTTGGCATACTTTCCTCCAGTTTTTATACCACAATTCTTTTTTGACATATGACAGAAGATACTACAAAAGAATGTAAAATAAATACACATGTAATATCAATATTGCTGGATAAATGTAATATCTATATGGATAAAGTGCAAAGGTGCATATATAAATACTTTATATATAAATCTACAACATAGTTAATTTTACTATTCAAAGTTTAATGAAGAGAAAACTTACTGACAGTTTTAACAGGGAATTAAGTCAATTTACAGTTAGATAATACAAGAATTTTTCATAGTTTATCAATATTTCTAGTTCTTT
Organism: Tegillarca granosa; assembly: GCA_029721355.1. Taxonomy (NCBI): domain Eukaryota; kingdom Metazoa; phylum Mollusca; class Bivalvia; order Arcoida; family Arcidae; genus Tegillarca; species Tegillarca granosa. Next base: position 48,814,423 of record CM056595.1, read on the forward strand.
CAAAAAGAAAGCAATATCAACCAATAAAAGTGTGCAAATTACAAACAGAGTGACAGAAATTCCTTCAATTACAATAAGGACTTTCAAAACTATGAAGTGAAATATTTCTAGTATAAATTAATTTTTTATGTGGAGAAAAAAAAATCTCCCCCCCCCTTTCAAGTTTCAAGTAAGGAAAGTGAATATATAAAGAATATTTGTTGAGAAGAATAAAGTGAAATGTTACGATTTTGGAAGAAAACCCATATAGATTTCTTTTTTAACTATTTACATGCAAAAAGTTATTCCTGTGACACCAGTAAGATTTTAGTGATACAATTATTTATTAAGGAATAGTGTAAGTTGACTTTTTTCATAACAGCAATATCATAAGAGGGATTCCTGAGTTTTTCATAATATCCCACATAAATGTTTAATGTACTGATAACATAGCATGCTGATGAACCTAAACAATCTAAACATTTTTTCGCTTGATGAAGTTCAGTTTTCTCAGATTTACTCTGCCATCCCAGAACTGGCCATCTCAATACAAGTGAATGGATCTTGTAGAGGGAGTGAAAAACATCATTACTCAATTCAACTTACCTTGTGTAAATTTTTACTAGGAGAGAATGCTGCAGTACATAGACACATCAATATCCAGGCCTGAATCAGAACACTATCATCAGGATTCTCGTTAGTCTGGCGAATCAGCTGACAAAATATCTCATCTCTAAGTTCTATTCTATCCAGTCCAAGCTTTATCATGTGTTGTACTGTATTGAATCCCTGTTCCTCATTCACTTCCTGTCTAATGTATTTGGTCATATCCTAAAGAAAACAGCAAAATTAAGATAAAATTTCCCAGAGTTATATTGTTGTTATATCAACAACAGCAATTTCTTGAGAGACAAAAATCACTGCCCCAACATCTTTTATGTAAGCTAAGTATGGAATTTTACCTTGTTACCTAGACCTTTGACATAAATACTTAAATTTTTATGCAACACATCATCTCATGCTGGTATACACAGATGGACAGACAGACAGAGTGATTCTTATAAACCCTCTTTATTTCATTTAAGGAGATAATAAAGATACAACTGTTTCAAAATGAGACTATAATAAACAATTTTCATTTCATAATCATAAAGATATGTTAGTGAGAGAATTTTTGTTTAAACCCCATCAGCAGTGTTTCACCCATTCACAGATATAAAATGTAGAAACATTTTATCATTATGTATTAATTTCTCTTTTAAAATTTATCAATAACTGATAGTAAACAAGCTGCTTGTAATATGATGTTTATATTGGGTTAACCTTGACAACAGCTAGAAGTTGATAGGGAATGACTTCATGTCCTTTATTGTATTACTGCACGTCACAAAGAAGCAAACATATAAAATGTTCTTTTTACTTTTTGTTATTAAATAATGTCATTGTTATATTTTGTATGAATAGTAGCTTATTTCAGTTTAAAGTTTAAAATAAACTAAATAAAGTTTACACTTGTATAAGTTTGCTTTGCAAGATAATAACCCATACAGTGTTTAGTTCATATCAAATTAACCCCAAAAATTAACCAAAATGCGAATTTTCTCTTAAGCCAGGATTAAATGCTTGAATTTTGAAACACTTGAATAATAAGTATATTTACAGTATCTACATGTATGAATTACCTTGAATAAGGCACATGCCATGTGTATATTTTCATTGTCATGGAGATGTATATGAGATGTTGGAATACTGCCATGTTTGCTGTACTTTAACATTTCTTCCTTGGTAAGGAAATCTTTCTGTAAAAATAAATATAAATAATTTCACATTATAAAGCGTAATAGAAACTCTATTTTATGAAGTGCTTGTTTGATGGTACAAAAAATTATGCTTAAATAAAAACTTTAAAAAAAAATAAATAATAAAATCTGTCTGTGTGTGTGTGTGTGTGTGTGTGTGTGTTTATCAGTTGATAATCCATTCATTTGGTGAATGTGACTGACTTACACAGTATGTTATAAGATTAGTTAATCTCCTCACACAATCTGGTTCTATCAAATCCATACATTTGGTGAATGTGATTGACTTACACAGTATGTTATAAGATTAGTTAATCTCCTCACACAATTACATGCAACTTATCAGCTACATGAATTAGATAATCTGTTAAACAAGAGGCCCATGGGCCTTAACGCTCACCTGAGGATATTTCCAAAATTATTTGCAAAAATACATAAAATATTCTAATATACATGCCTACAAAAAATTTTAATAGTTTTCAAGATAATTAACAATTTGAGTCTTTTTATGCATCTATGACCTTGACCTTTAAACGTAAGACCTTCAATCTTATATCAGAATAATAACCATATCAATTCCTACAATATTCATATACATGCCATACAAAAAGTTAATAGTTTTCAAGATAATTAGCAATTTAAGTCTTCTTCTGCAGCTGTAACCTTGACCTTTGAATTTATGACCTTGAGCCACATATCAAAATGATCGTCATATCAATACCTACAATATTCTAAATATATGCCTATGCAAAAAGTTAATAGTTTTCAATAATCAACAATTTGAGTCTTCTCATGCATCTATGACCTTGACATTTAAACGTAAAACCTTGAATCTTATATCAGAATGATCGCCATATCAATTCCTACAATAATCTAATATACATGCCAATACAAAATGTTAATAGTTTCCAAGATAATTAACAATTTCAGTCTTTTTATGCACCTATGACCTTGACCTTTGAATGTATGACCTTGAGCCATATATCAAAATGTTCTTCATGTCGATACCTACAATATTCTAAAATAAATGCCTATACAAAAAGTTTATAGTTTTCAAGCTAATGCACAATTTTATTTTTTTTTAGCAAAAAAATAACACTTCAGGGGCAACAACTCGTACATGCATTATCAAACAGTTACGAAACTTTGTACCTTTTGAAATTTTGTCTTGCTGAACATTTTAACAATGTTTTAATATTATATATTGCTTATAATTTGGAAGAAAATAGCCTAAAACTGCACAAATTACAAACTAGGTCATGACCTTGAACTTTGACCTTGACCCCATTTTGAAGGTTATTTCAAGAAAAAGTCAAAACTGAAAACCCCATGTCAATATCAATTCATATAGTCAAGTTTTAATAATTTGAAGCCATTTTACGAAATTTTTAAAATTAAACGCAAAAACGCGTAACCTTATTTTTTATCAAATTTCACGAAATGAACAATTTATAAGCTTAAGACCCTAGAGAAGCCAAATATCACATCAGCCTTTTTTCCCATCATCCCTTTCGGAGAAGAAGATTTTTTAAGTTTATTGGAACCATGGGTCACCTTGACCTAGTTTTGGGAGCCATGACAATGTCACAAACAAATCTGAATTGCACTGGCCCATATATGCATCTGACCACCAAGTTTCATTGAAATCTACCTTGTAGTTTCAGAAAAGAAGTCGAAAATGTAAAAGTTTATGTGGACGCCGACGCCGACAGACAAATTTTGATCAGAAAAGCTCACTTGAGCCTTCGGCTCAGATGAGCTAAAAATTGTTTTACAATGTCATGTTGCAAACAACACCATCATTCTGTCAAATACATGCATCATTTTTTTTATCAACTTATCATCTTATAAGCTACATGAATTAGATAATCTGTTAAAAAATTGTTTTACAATGTCATGTTGCAAACAACACCATCATTCTGTCAAATACATACATCATTTTTTTTATCAAAGCGTTCTTGAAGACACCTTTTTAAAGCTGAACAAAATTTAGCAATTTTTTTCTGAAGCAATATGAATGGCATTTACCAGCACTCCACATGATGATCAATAATGTTTATGCAGAACTATTATTTCCATTGGATATAGAATCACTTAAAATGATTTTTTTTTCAATAAAATTGATTTTATTTCTAAATTAGGTAAAGATTTTCCAAGATCTTCTACAAAAACGTTATGAGATATTGATGATGTGCTATGCTAGTAAACTTCATTACAATTTTTTAAGTGGCCAACAAAACTTACATCTGAAGAATGACTTTTCTTCATGGTTAGTTTCTTCATTATTGTTCCAGTCATATCTTTGACATGATCATTAAAATGTTTAGAGGCATACTCCAACATGTCATAGTAAATATCATCTTCTTTAAATCCATTTGTCATCATGTCACCATTCATGATGGGTCCATTAGATGATATCATTTCATTTTCTGGTTCTATCAACAAAGAATGTAATCTTTTTTCAGTAGTTGGTGATAAAGCTTCAATAGCTGATGGAGACATGGTTTTCGCTGACTGTAAGTCTAACGGTGATGGTTTTCTCATCAAGGCCTCACCTGGTAAAGGTGGTGCTGGAATTGTTGGTGGAGGTGGTAGGGTTGGCGGTTTTGGTACATTTTCTTCAAACTCATCCAAGAATTTCTGCATTTCTTTTATTTCAGCTACATCCTCATTGTATGATGATAATGATTCCTGTGTTGATGATGGTGATGTCAGGGATATAGTTCTTTGAGGTGGCTCTGGTTTTCCTGGTGAAGGGATACCTCCAGGTGGTGGTGGTGGAGGTGGCACTGGGCCTGCCCCTGGTGGCAATGGTGGTGGAGGGGGAGGTGCTGGCACCCCTGGTGGTAAAGGTGGTGGAGGGGGAGCACCTGTTTGGTCTGCAGGTGGTGGTGGAGGTGGTGGTGGTAATGGTTCTTCTCCTAACCCAGTAACAGATTCTGACAATGGTGGTGGTGGTGGCAGATCTTCTCCATCCAAAGATCTATCTAGATCATTAAGAACTTCAAATTCCATTGCTTTATGTTTGGCATTTTCATTATTTTTCTACAAATATAAAATCAAGAATTGCTCAGGAACATGGAATTTTGATTTTAATTAGACTAGTAAATTTCATCATGGTTAAGTCTGAACCAATGCAATGAATTGTTGACAAAAAAAGTCTTTTTATGTTGAGTGTGATTGAGTTTGGCAAAGCTAAAAGTTTTATCAGAAAATCTTGTTTATTTCACGACTAATAGTAAATAAGTCTTCAAATTTATAAATATAATGACATTATGTTGGTTAAGCTTGAATATGTTTACTAATACCAGCTCTAATAAAGTGTCACAACAATATCAAAATATCATCTTAGGCATGATTAGTCAAAGACTCTTGTACATGATAAAAGGCTGTTGTCATATCATGCAGTTGATGTTGATATGTTCATTTCTAGCTGGAGTCATACTGAATTGATCTATAACAAAATGTTTGTTAACCTCAGAACTTAATTGGCAAGAAAGCTTTACTGAACTTTAAAATGTTTCAGAGATCTGTCATATAAAACATACCATATCTGAATCTAGAAGTTCATCCAGTACTTCAAATTCAGCATTAATTTCTAGATAAGGCATCTTGTCTATCTTTGCTAGTGCCCATCTCAGCTTGTAAAAAGCCAAACATGTCATCCAAGTTCATGTTTGTAGGTGACACAGGAGGATTATAATGCGTCCACATAGATTCTATCATATTTGTCAAAGAATCTAACTCCTTCTGTGATGATCTGAAAGAAGAAAGGTTAATTATATATGACTGCAATAAACTAATTGATAAGTAAAATTAATCAAACTTTGCATATCAAATCAAACAAAACCAAAACATATTTCATTTTAAACTTATTTAATAAACAAAATACTAAATTGTGAATTTGCAAAATCAATCGAAAATATATTATTATTATGATGATATTGATGCTATCTCAAGCTCAAACCAAGATATAACATAAACTTTTTTGAGCTTTATAGTACTGATCGAGCTTAAAATCATAGAAAAATAAAAAATGTTTGCCATAGCATGAAGATATGTACAAATGCAATGAAATTTTCTTTAAGGGAATCATTTTCCATGCAGTATAAATGAGGACTTAGCAAATATTCAAAAGAAATGTCGATTAGGTTAACAAATAATACAGCCATTTTATTGTTTGTATGGAAGAGCTAAAATGCATAAAAATAAAGCATTTGTCGCAGCATGGAGACGTGTTGACACAAGGAAATTTCCATGACAAGGGAATCATTTCCTGTGTAATATAGAAGATTTAGCAAACATTCAAAAAGAGAAGCCTATTATGATGAAAATTATTATAATAACTATTATTGGCAGTAACTTGACAATCATTTTAATGAGGAATAAAACAAAATAACAGTAAAACAGCAACAAACATGATATGGAAGCTCAATAAACTGCAATTTAGATGTGATACAGTAACAGGTTAATGCCCTTTATAAATACAGAGTAATATGTCAAATTAGAAAAATTCACATTCTATATAATTTCCTTGTAGATTTGGAGAACGCTGAATAATGATATATGTTTTATCAAAATGATAGCAATAATAAAACATATGAAAAAATAAAAATAAAGTGTGCAAATAAAATAATGTAAAATAAATATATAGCATAACATGCAATGGAAAAGGAATATACATGTATAATTACAGTGGATAGTGTGGTGAAGCATGGGTTTTGAAAAGCAAAAGAAATAAACATTAAATATAACCATTTTCAAAATGATGTGGACTATAAAATAATTTAAATGTAATTTGGTATTTTTTTTTTTTTTTTTTTTTTTTACTTTTTTGTCCATTTCAACAGTGTCAGTCTCTTTAAATCATGCATTTGTGGGTAATGGTACAAAAGAAAGAAAAATTTTAATGATATGTGATTTTATCATCAAATGTTGCAAGGAAAACTCTTTTTATACCAAAGTCAGTTACATTTACATTTTTTTTTTTTTTTTGGTGTTGAAAATCACCAATTTGGTTTTAAGCATCATCAGAATAATATTATAAGTGAAACAAGAATTCCACAGATTTAAATGTCTCGCCTGGTAAGTTTTTGATAGAGTAGAAAAATATTACTTAAACTTTCACATTTTGACACACTGCCGTCACCGCCACTCCGCCTATGACCCCGGAAAAGTAACACCTAAGTCTCACCTTATGGCAATGCCAGGCACGACAAAAAATGTTATCATTTTTTACCTTATTGAAAATGTTCATGTATTTAGGAAACTGAATATTATGTACAAAAGCCTCTGTAAATGCATGAACAATATCTAAAATTCTAATTGTATCAAGTATAATTCTAATAATCTTTGAAAAAAAAAACGAGAAAAAGAGGTACTCCTTGCTTGTATTACTTTTAACAAGAATGTCTATATTTAACAGTTGTATTAAATTAATTATTATAGAATATTTCATCCCAGAGAGTGACCTACTGTTTTAACATTTCATCTTTAGGCACATTCCTGCAATAGTAATATCACCACAACCATATATGATACATTTATATATACTTAGGTATGTAAACTTAAAAAAATAAATATACATGTACAACACCTATTCCACACATAATATTAGTTTTAAACCACAAAGAGTGCATAAAATATCAATATTTGTTGAAAATCTGGATTTGTTATATAGTGGTTCTTGAACCTTAAATAAACTTAAATAACTCAATGTAGACGTACACTAATTATACTCGAGTAAATTCAAATCTACATTATAAGTTGAAAAATATATCAAAATCCATAGATGAGGCCCCTTACTTTTTCCTTGGGCCAGAAAATCTTTAGAAACACATGTTTCTCTATTTGTCTAGAAGAATGAAAAATGATGTTCTATTCTAAACTTTTTGCATTTTGGCTAACCTATTATGAACATAAAACAGACATAGCTTTATTCTGTACACTCATTATTTCTAATATAAATTTACTATATTCCAGATTTTTTTTTTTAACAAATATTGAAATTTTTCTCTTTGACACTGGGATTGAAAAAAAAAAAACAACAATCAATGACCTACTTCAATTTAAGAATAAGTTGTTCCTTGGTAAGCAGACTGTAAAATAGGTTTATAAATTTAAAAAAAAATAGCACAGGTAAAATTGTTTGAATGACTTATGCAGCATAAAATAATGTGTGTTTTAAAACATGACTTGTAAATATAAACAGAGAAATTGATATGACATACATGTATATTCTTCCTTTGTCATATTCTGTTTTTTTTTTTTATCAAGATTTCAAGATAAATAATCAATAAAGTCACACAAAGTTAGTGCATGTCTGATATATGGACATAATCCTTTTTCTTAATTTTCTTTCTTGACATTTTTTATCTTAAATATATATTCTTAGTAATTAAAAAAATATTTTAAAGCCCATAAATTTGCTAAAATTTACTAAAAGAAAAATTTTTCAAAAAAATTCACTGACTGTGACCAGGCCTCCATGTTCAAATACTGGTAGTCAATTCCTTTCAACTTGTTAAGTAACCTTTCAACTGCATTATTTTTGAAATATCTTATCAAATGCAGTCAATGTTACCAACCTGTCTATTATCAATGCCAAACACCACTGGACATATGAGTCCCTATACTTCAGTGCATAAACTGAATATGATATACTAGTGCCAATACGAGAGATGCATAAATATCAGTGTTTTCTCCAGAGTGCGTTTCTTGCGTTTTTGACGCGATTTTTTTATAAATGGCGCAACTTGGTTTTGCTGTTGCATTATTTTTGACGCAATCATTTTTACATAGATTAAAATCGGCTACTGTAAATAATATAAAAGGTGACGGGACTGAAAACGAAAGTACTGAGTGGAAATTCCGTATTGTCGTACCACATGACTATCGTACCATATTAAAGGAAGCTAATTTTTAATATAGGAACCTGTCTATATTCTTAATCTTTGAAATGTTTGTATTGAACGCTTAATTTATATAGCCAATATAAGCGCTCTTTGCATCAGGCATAAAAGAAAAGACGAAACAATCTCGTTTGACAATTTTTATGACTTGTGTCAAAGTCCTGCACAGAGCTCTGAACATGACCAGGCGGCATCTGGTAGTAACTTACTTGCCGACGACTCACAGTGAAATTAAAAAAACTTATGTAAATCGAGATCTTGATAAAATTTGGTTAAACAAATATCCTTTAATGATTTATGAAAATAATAAAATCATATGTAAAACAGGCATATTGGAAAGGGTGGATAATAATAACGAATGATAATGGTCTGTTGACTTGGGTTGATGGTAGAACATTCAGTAATTTCTGTTTTGGGATACTGTCGCGATTTTACTGTTACAAATATTACAGATATAAGTAGCATTTGAAATAAAACATTTAAACATAGACAAAGAGATTAATACAGACCCTCTAATTACAAACAAAATATTTCCTTTATTGTAAATTATTGAAAAAATTAATTTTTATTCCAAAAATTTCATGACCCCTTCACTTTGAAAAATGACCCCCTCTTTTCATGTAAGGGGGTCATCAATGACCCCCTGTTTTAGTAAGCTGGAGAAAACACTGAAATATGGGTATATATATGTATCGTTTAAATATATACATATATAAACAATACACAGTACAGATAAGGCTGTGTTTTGTCCGCTTCTCCTATATTTCAGCATGTGTAACCTGCGTAATTATATCAAAGCATTGTTTAACTTTAACATAGAAAGGATTACTCTCCTATGTTTAGCAAACATATATTCCTAAAAAAATGTGTTAACAAACTATACCAAAAATTTTGATGTCAATTTAGAAAACTTAACTTTATTTAAACTACAGACCTCAATGTCTTACTTAAACACCTATAAAAAGAACAGCATGACTTTTCATCATACATGTATCTTGTCCATCACAATTTAGCTAAATTTTAAGTCTTCATGGCTGTTACGCCAATGCTGAGACAGATTCTTGTAGTTCTGGAAAAAGTAATATTTTCAAAGAAGTCTGTTAACATATTCTTGAATATAGAATGTCCCCTTAGCATAAACAGATAAAGCATATATAAAAACATACTGTAGTGATTCATCTATGATTTCATTATCAGCTGCCTCCTTTTCTCTTGCCAATCTTTCTTGTCTTTCACGTTCCATTTGTTCTTTCCTCAACCTCTCTTCCTCCAGTCTCTTTTGTTCTTTCAACTTTGCTGCTAGCCGTCTTGCCAAGAAACCACGAATATATGCCTGAGAATCATAGATATATGTATTAAGTTAACTTTTTAAAATAATTTATGCTAACAATCATCGCAATACATATGTATGGTCAAATATGAAATTAAATATCAAATATCTCAAAAAGATTACAAACTATCAGATTCCATTTATTTACTGGGAGGTCGATAACTTTTTGTAAAATTAAAGAAATAAAGTATGCTACAAAATCACAGAGTAATAGGTATACATGTATTTCACAAGAAACATATACATGACCTCGTCAAAAAAACCTTTAAATTTCAATTTTAAAATTCAAGCATTTATATCAGGAAAAATCTCTTCTTTTTTTTAAGTCAAAGGGCTGATAAAGATGGCTCATTTTCCTGAGAAAATATCTGTTCTCCATATAGTACCCCTATAAGCACTGTTGTAAATAATAGAATTTAATTTAAACTACCTGTAGCAAAATAGCAGCCTTCCTCTTTCTTTTGAAAATAATTCTATATCGACAAGCTCGGAAATTGTTTTGCAAAATAATAACAGCTTCACGTTTATTTTGATAATCTAGAGAAAAAAAAAAAATTAATAAACTCAACAATAGCAAACTCCGACTTCAATGTTGTCTAATATCTTCAATCACACTAAAAATAAAAATCTCAGCTTTTGCATAAAGAATCTAAAGACGTCACTTCTAATGGTACAATAATTGTACATCAGAAAAACATTTTGTATGTTAATGATCTATCCTTGTGGCTATGAGTAATCGTAAAGACATGCAAATAATTCAGTTGTAATAGCTTACAGTTCATTCATATAACCTTTGTTTTTGTCATTACTGCTTATTTTAACATTCTGATATTCAGCATACATACACAATGTAGTAAGTAATTTTTACGAATATTCTCTCTCTCAATTTATTTATAATCTTAACATGAACTTAAATAAAAATTTCATGACGAACCCAGGTACAAAAAAGTTACTAGTAAGGCTGAATTATCATATGTAGAGATTTATCCAATTAAACTAATATTTCTACTTATTATATACATGTAATAAATAATAATTAAAGGGTATGAATAGAATGTTCTGTTCTTTTTCTATTTACAAGTGACTACAATGCCATATAGAATACCTCTTTTACAGACATATCCTCTCCATATTTTCTGTATAATAATTGCTTTTCCACACAAGAATAAATGTCTCCTCTCTTCCAGAGGTTCAAACACAGAATTCCTCATGAACACCTAAACAAACAATTGAGACAATAATTATAACCTTACCTTTAAGGGTCATATATCTTAAAGTATTCATTAGAAAATAATAAGAATTTGGATGAATCAAGGTTATGAATGAAACTCCATTCTATTACTGGATGCCTAACAAAGAACACCGAATATGAAAATTGTAAAACTGATTAAAAATAAATACCAAAATAAAAATTTTGTAAAATAACACATGTATTTACTAATTATTTGCAATAAATTAAAACCAACAGAGTTTTTTAAAAATATTATTTATACATTAAGCTAGCACTGTAGTCATATCAATAACAAACTAACATTATCTCATTATATTTTTTCACCTGAGCTGATTCATCCATTTACTAACCAAAAAACAATGCCATAAGGAACTTAACACTGAAAAAAAATGCCTTTTTTATTTATTAGGTATATATTTAAAAAAAAAAATTAATTAACATATATACATGTATCTTACTTTTGTTTTTCCAACCTGCCATTCTGTTTTGGGGAGTTTGAGATCAGTAAATATATTGATAATCTGTGTTCTTGGTTCAATGTCATCAGAAGTCTTTATAAGACACCCATACTTCTCTACAAAAGCTTCATGAGCTACATGAACAGGATATCCCTACAAAACATTACAATATAGTAAATCTCCAATCACATGCTATAAAATAATATAGTTAAATATGGACATGAAAGGGCTTCATTATAAAGTGTGGTAAAATTATAAAGAAACAACAGAAGAAATGAATTTTGGGATTTAAAATAATGTAATAATAAGTTTTTTGATAAAATAATTAAGAAGAATATTAAACAGGTTTTTTTTAAAGTTTACGATAAAATTTGATAAAACTTGTATAAAATACAATAATGTCTCTAAAGAAAATTAAAATTAAGGTTATCATAAAACTATGACATACCTCACGCTTAATTCGTATGATATCTAACATTCCAGAATACTTCAACTGTGTTAAAACTTCATCTTTTTCATACAAATTGGCCTGCTTTTTGCCATTTGGTTTCAAACATCTCACATACCTATCATAAATATACACATGTACAATCAAATTTCACTGCATATGTATTCCTTTGGTTTATATGTACCTATACCAGTAAAATAACTAAAGTTTTGATTTTTCATTAGTTAGCTTGGTTAAGTACAAAGTTAAATCTGTGGTGTTTGGCTGTATGATACAAGCAGGTGCTTGGCATAAATGTTTAACCAGTTTTAATTACCAGTCCTGGCTAGTTGATTACAATAAATATCATGGAAACATTTGTCATTTGCATTTGGAAAATTTTTTAAAACTTTCTCTGTAAAATATTATACACATTCTTTTTCACTTCTCAAAATTATATACAAGACCAAAAATATCAAGTAAGAAAATAAACAAAAACTTTTTAACTTGTTCATTTAAATTTTTTAAGCATTTGTAAACATATACCAGTAATTGATCCACATGAAACTACTATAAATAGGAAGCAATTTTCACAAGAATACAAAAGAAGAATAATGTGGCTTATCTGCACAAATAAAACTAATTCAAAAAATTATCTATGAAGAATGCCACTAATCTGACTTTAGCCCACACTGGGGGTATGGCATGAACATTGCAAATTTAAGCTTTAATTGGAAGATGACCATTTTAACATTCAATCATTTTTAGCATGTCATTAATTTTTTTTCAGTAATAGCTACAGTAGTTATACAACCATCATTATAATATCCCATTAGTTGAATATTTATATTTACAATTTTATTGAACCTAAATCAAATGTTCAATGATCTTTTAACTTTCAAATTCCAGCCTTATACAACATGACAAATTATGTGATGTCATTAGATGTAGCAGCTTTGTTGCTGGACTATGTTATGTGACAATTAATGCCCTCATGATGTGCAGGGATGTATTGTTTTATGTCATATTTTTGCCAGTCTCACTCTGCACTGCAATTATAGTCAGGTAATTACACAGGTAATGGAAAAAACATGCAGTAAATGTAAATATAACAAAATAAATTTTATACCATGGGTTGGTTGTATGAAGGAGATCCACCAAGGCAGATAACTGATGTTTAAATGTGTCTCCCACTGTAGGTTTCCCTCGAGTTGTTCTAGGATATTGTGTTCCTTCCACTAAGATCTTCCAATCTTACTCCAAGCAAATCCTATTGAAGATAACAACAGCATAAAAAATATATAATATACAAAGATATAGATATTCTAAAAAGCCAACAAAACTTAGCATATTATTATGTAAAATTATTTTTATTGAACATGCTAGTAACTAAATATTACACTTAAAAAGTTATCAAATAAAATGAATGAACACTTCTCTTCTACCTAGCTTTACCAAAAGTTATGGTGAGAGTTTTCACAAAAATCAGTTTTAGAAATTGTTGTACATAAATGTGGCAACAAATACCTTCAAAATGCATGTACCTTCAAATTCATTTCTTTTGAGATGAAAACAATGCATTGCTGTGTAGGTTTTAAGAAAATTTATCCTTAGAAAAGAAACAGCAGTATACATTTACGCATGACTTTTCTACATAGGAACTCCATCCATCAAACAATCAGATTGTAATTATCATGTTACCTGAAATCTTGTCAGATCTTCTACAAATATGTTTGTGGAGCTGTACATCAGTTCAAACAACTGATCTTGCTGTGTGTCTTTATTTTTGTCCAGAAATCCCTGAGCAGTATACGTAACAGCACCTGCATAATGATCTATACCAAACTCTTTCTCCCACATTCGTCGGTCTCCCTTGATGTAATTTGGATGGCTTTCAAAGGCTTCATGTTGTTTTAAAAGGTATGATTTATCACTCCCCTGAAAACATCAAAATCACATGACAAATATTATAACAGACCTTTTTTAATTGAAAAATCAACAAATTTCACTGTGTAGACCATGCAGTGAAATTAATAAATGAATATGTTTTCTCTGACTTCCTCTCTTTTTTATATGGTATTGTATTTTATGTTACCTGATGATCACATTACTAAATACAGGTAACATCTTATATAACTACCATTCTTAATTCTATATCTGTTTATATATTTTCCTGATTTAAGTAATGATTTCACACAATCATCAGAGTTATAACTACAAGTTAACACCATTATTTTTTAATTTATATTAAATTACTATATGCATTTATCAAAGTTGGGTGATTTTAAGCCAATTCTTGGTTGGGAATGCAATGAGGTTCTTAATATAACATTCTTAACCAGGTTTTTTGTCATTCTTGAAAACTTGCATGGAACCAGAGCTGGTCAGAAGTCTAACAGGCAACCATCTAAAACTTAATACCTTTAATACTATTCAACCATATAATATAACCACCGTTTTTCAGTCTGGGAAAGTTAGCTAAACATTGCAAATATGTATGAATCACAATACAAGTACATTGTATATCCATAGAAAGATTTAATTAATTTTTGTGTCATTTGCCAACTACAGGTAATTTACTGTTCCCTTAAGATCTCCTAAATGAAGAAGTAAAAATCATTAACTTTTGCGGCAGTTGCCAGCTTAGCTAGCACATTGTTCCCTAAAGATGGTCAGGTGAAGAATTGAAAATTAAGTGAATCATCACTTGTATGTCATAATCTTAATGAAGTTTATATAGTCATTCCTGAGTATCTGTATTCTGAATAATTTACAGGGAACGTGTATCAGAGGTAGCATCACCATTTTGGTTGGCTTCACATTGTTTGACATGACTTCATTCATTTTTGTCAGGTTTTGGTGAACAAACATACATTTATGAATCTCTCTAAGTATCAAAGCCTTAAAGCGAATGCATTAAATTTTATATGTTCATATGTTTCTGATCTGTTTTTCTACTAGTGTATGCTAGTCTTACCCAAAGTACCAAGATAAATTAGGTTCAAAGGTTAGTTGCTTGTCCGTGGTATCAAACTAGATTCCTAAGAGATAAAGGACTGTGAACAAGAAATGTGGTCAAAAACATGTTATGCAATTTACAAAATTAACTGATTCATGATAAGGTTTGAACAGGTTATTCTGTTACCTGAGGAAATCTGCATTCTTCATCCAAAATTTTAAATATACATCTAGGTGACTGAAAAAAAAAAGATTTTGATTCTAATGTTAATCCTTCAATTGATTTAAAACAAATTAAATTAAAATATTTCATATGAAATGGTATAAAAGTATAAATAAAAAGTTTATGTATGAGAGAAAGAAGTAGGCAGTTGGAGGATTTAATCAACACACACACACACACACACACACACACACACACACACACACACACACACACACACACACACACAGAAAGTGAGAGACCCATTAGAAGAAAAAAAAAGAATGCTTGGTATGGTATTATGGACTCACCTTTTCTAGTAATTCTAAGCATGGTGTGTTATCTGTAAATGTTATGTGTGAAAATGAAATATCTTCTTCTTTGTACTGAAATATAATTAAAAAATCATGATTACTTTAATTCATAATATATTTAAGTAACTAAAGCCAAAGACCTGTATACACCAATAAATCAGAAATTCCTAGGAATATCTATTCACATAATACAACACAGGATCCATAGATCAGGAATTAGCCTTAAAAGTAATGCATTAAAGATGCCTATTGTTTTCACACTTTTCAGGTAAGACAAAAATATATTGGAAATCACTGAACACAGTAAAAATCAACAAAAACAAAGTTTAAACATATCTGAATATTCTCAAAATTTACTTATTTCCCCAATACTTTCAATGTAATCTTAGAGAAGTTCAATAAAGTTTGTCATAATCACATTAGTCATCTATACACAATACAACTGGATTTTTTAAAGACTAGTTAATATGTATATATGCTGTAAACAAGCACCTGTAAACATTAAGTGTTTGAGTAAGTGGTCCTTAAGCAGAAAAACATTTGGATATAATATTTTGATTGCCTTTTTAAATAACTTTATTTCTTTTAAGAATAAGTTATTCCACCCTAACAAATTTATCTTTCCACACAGCTCAATGTATGTGAGGTCTTTATGTTGGAGAAAAACAAGAAGAACTGGAGAATAAACTTTTTGTGTTGGAGAAAAATTTACATAACTGAATAAAACCTTATGTGTTCAAGCACCTGATCCTATGTCTTCTAAAATTTTACTAACTATGCATTCGATATAGTAGAAGTGCTAACCACTGTTACACTTGGAACACCTCAGGAAGTGGTCCATATAAAGAGGGAATTGTAGAATAGACATTAGGTGTCTATATACTTGTGCAGACTTTTTAAAATGTTCTAGTCAGCATTTTTTGTATAGCCTTGAGAGCGTAAAAAAAAGTTGATAATATACAAGTTAACAACAATATAAGGAAAACACTTGTAAAGTAGTTCATAATTTAAACCCTGTATTATAAGTAAGTAACATTGACAAGTATAAGTGTAGTTGTTATCTTGATAAGAGTGTCTTCCTGTCCCTGTATTACTTTACATAGCAACCTTAGTATAAAACTTACTGTTTCCTGTTCTAAGGCAAAAACATAATGATTAAAAAATCTATGTAACTTTTCATTGGTGTAGTTGATACACAACTGCTCAAAACTGTTCACCTAAAAATACACATTCAATACATATTACAAACTATAAACTTTATTGCATTAACTAAATATGTAGAAAGTCAAACGTCATTTTTAAAACAATTCATTCAAAACATTTTACAGAAGAGAAAAATTCAAACCTTAAACTTACATGATAATAGCAATTCAGATATTTTACCATGTATCTAGCTACCCAGAAAACTTTTCTACAGAACAGTACAGCTTGTATGAACATTTAGCCTTCAAAAAACTTTAACCAAAGATATTAACACTGTATGTAGAAGTTCATGCCAGATTTTTTTTTAACTATATATGTGTTAGCAGAAAAACCCTTGAAATTCTAAATTCTACAAATGACTGTTCTTTACTTATCTGCTATCAAGTATCTTGCATTTTCTGTGGAAAAAACTCTGATTTCACATGAATAAATTGCTTATTGTTCAGAAAAGGAAGAAACTAAGAGATACTTGAGTGGTCTAGCATCGCCACACAGAGACTTCACTCTGAGCTTTTAAAACAAAGGTATCTATATTGTTTTGTTTTCAAGCATAAAGAGTATATCACATGTATAAAATGTGTATGGTAAGTGATATATAGCAAGTGGTTTACTGTATCTTATTTTCAAATACAAGTTTATAGTCAGGATCTGTGTACTGATTTAAATTTCATCAACATTATAAAGACATCACTGCAGTAACATGATAAAGAAATTCTGTTACAAGATGTTTCTTTTACTAGTAAACTTTATATGCTGCCAATGCAGGCAATGAAAATCCAAATGACTGTCACTTATTGTACAGTTTATTTTAATATTAATCAATAATAATTGATAGAGAAAGAATGGTCATGAAAGCTGATTTTAAAAGCAATATTTCATACTAATCAGCACCATGTCCAAACAAAATTGTATTGTTTGATCCATTCATATACATATACTAGTATGTGGAACAACATACAGTGCTTAGCTAAATAAAACAAGAGGCCCATGGGCCTTAACACTCACCTGAAGATATGTCCAATATTGTTTGCAAAGTGCAATAGACAATATATATTAAGTACAGAAACTTTAAAAGTTTTCTCAAATTAAGAACTCCCACAAAACTTAATCAGAAATATATCCACTCACTTTTCATTTATAAGTAGCTTATATAATATGCATGAAGTAACTGTAATGCAATGAATAATTTCAAAATCATTAATCAATTTCAGTATAATTATGCAGCTATGTCCTTGACCTTTGAACATATATGACCTCGAACCATATATGATTGTCATGTCAATACCTACAATATTCTAATATACATGCCTATGCATGAAATTAATAGTTTTCAAGATAATGAATACTTAAAGTATTCCTATGTTGATATGACCTTGACCTTTCAATATATGACCTTGAACCATATATCAAATTGATCAATGTCGCAAAACCTACAATATTCTAATATACATGACTATATAAAAAGTTAATAGTTTTCAAGATAATTAGCAATTTAAGTCTTCTTCTGCAGCTGTGACCTTGACCTTTCAATATATGACCTTGAACCATATATCAAAATGATCAATGTTGCAAAACCTACAATATTCTAATATACATGCCTATACAAAAAGTTAATAGTTTTAAAGATAATTAGCAATTTAAGTCTTCTTCTGCAGCTGTGACCTTGACCTTTCAATATATGACCTTAAACCATATATCAAAATGATTGTCATGTCAATACCTACAATATTCTAATATACATGCCTATACAAAAAGTAAATAGTTTTCAAGATAATTAGCAATTTAAGTCTTCTTCTGCAGCTGTGACCTTGAGCTTTGAACATATGACCTTGAACCATATATTAAAATGATTGTCATGTCAATACCTACAATATTCAAACATACATGCCTATACAAAAAGTTAATAGTTTTAAAGATAATTAGCAATTTAAGTCTTCTTCTGCAGCTGTGACCTTGACCTTTCAATATATGACCTTGAACCATATATAAAAATGATTGTCTTGTCAATACCTACAATATTCTAATATACATGCCTATACAAAAAGTTAATATTTTCAAGATTGTTAGCAATTTAAGTCTTCTTCTGCAGCTGTGACCTTGACCTTTGAACATATGACCTCGAACCATATATCAAAATGATTGTCATGTCAATACCTACAATATTCAAATATACATGCCTATACAAAAAGTTAATAGTTTTAAAGAAAATTAGCAATTTAAGTCTTCTTCTGCAGCTGTGACCTTGACCTTTGAACATATTACCTTGAACCATATCAAAATGATCGTCATGTCAATACCTACAATATTCAAATATACATGCCAATACAAAAAGTTAATAGTTTTAAGATAATTAGCAATTTAAGTCTTCTTCTGTAGCTGTGACCTTGACCTTTCAACATATGACCTTGATCCATATATCAAAATGATCGTTGTCGCAGTACCTACAATATTCAAATATACATGCCTATACAAAAAGTTGATAGTTTTCAATATATAGGGACAAATATATAGTTTTCAGCAATTTCCCCACTCAGTGCCTTCCAATTTCCCCATTTTGAGCCCCATGGCTACCATTTGTGCAAATCTGAAAATAGATGACCTAAGGATGTTATAAATGAAATAACTAAGGTATATCTCTTAGAGATTCAGAAGAGAAGATTTTTAAAGTTTTTCACTATTTCCCCCCTTGTGGGACCCCAAGGGAACATAACTCCTTCATTTGTGCAAATCTGAGAGGGCTTCACCCAGGCATGATGGTTACCAAGTTTCATTAAATTTGGCCCGGTGGTTTTGGAGGAGAAGATTAAAATGTAAAAAGTTTACGCATGACGGACAACGCACGACAGACAACGCACGACAGACGGAGATGGATAGCAATAGCTCATCTGAGCTAAAAATTCATTAACTTGTTTTTTGTATTGATATTTTTAAAAAAATGTTTACCTTAAAGTTTTCAAATCCAAATATATCCAAAACACCGATGAATTTGGCTTGATGTTGACCGGGATTTGTACACTTGTTAATAGCATCTACTAACCAAGCAAATGTTCTGGAATATAAAGCTTTGGACATAGCATGGCGATTTTCTCGTGCCTGAAAAATATGCAATATGAAAATGTTTAACAACATTTGTTTAATAGGATTAATAGAATCATAAATCCCAATATATAAATAACCTGATTAAAAAAGAGAACATTTTCATGATCTAGTTGTTACACCTGATTTTTTATTTTTTATTTTAATTCTTAACTTCATAAATTTACATACGTCCACGTGTGTGTTATAGCTGAATTACCAATGACGCATAACATTTTAAAATTTCCATTTGTTTTTAGACTTTCTAAACCAAATTTTTTGTTCAGAAAATATAAATGAACTAAGAACTAACCTATGTTGGCCTTCAATCAAGAGATAGATGTATATCAAGAAAGAGCAATCATGTAAAAGATATAGATTGGTTTAAGGAATATATGTAGATATACAGACTGATAAATAGAATCTTAATGCATTTTTACAGTTGTAAGTGTATCTTTTATCAGAAAGTTATTGTCTGAAATCCTTCAATGAGGAAACAGAGATCAATTACTTTGCATACTGTATTGAACAGAATTTAAATAGACTGGGACAATCTTTTATGTACAAATAACTTAAACTGCCATATTTAAATCCCTATAGAGAGATAGAAGTACTAAAAGCTGGGTTAATTCTGTTGCCAGACAAACACTTCATCTATATACAGAACAAAAAGAAACTCTTCTTTTTACAAAAAAGTGGAAGTTGATACACATGTACTATCAAACTATTTTTATCAAACTGATATATCTGGTAGTAAAATTTATCAATAAATAGGCATTTGAGCATAAAACACAGAAATGTTGCTCCAATGCTTCAAAACTATCTTATGAAATCCTAAAATAAATATGTTTTTAACAAGTTCCATCAGATCCTAAAACTTACTGGCAGAAACAGGCCATTAACAAAAAGGTGGAAAATGGATGTCTCAAATATGTTCAATCGTAAATGGAGTAAAAGTAACTTAGAAACAAGCATTTAAATATCTTTAGGGAATGGATTATGGTTAGTGATACTTGATGCCTTTCTTCAGTGCTTTAACCCTTACCCTAACAAGTACACTTTTCCATCAATATAAAAATTCTATTTGTGAATTTAAATCTGATTTGAATGTGATATCTTATAATGTAAGATATCAGGGCTTCCATTTGACCTTGTTTTTGCTCTAGAAAAGAAAAGTTGACTTCTGATTTCTAAAAAGTTGTATGGTTTGACTCCTAAAAGTTTACAGGAAGTCAATAGGGTCAAACTTAACCCTTAAAATTCAAGGACAACAAGGAAACTCTTATGAAATGAAGAAATATATTAACAACAACTTGGTTATATATCATTATACGTACTTCTTGAGATTTAAATGGAATACTGGTGACTGTCCCTCGCACTTGTATTTGTCTAAATAACAATGCTTCTGTTAGCTTCTCTGAATCAAATCCTAACAAATTACACAAAGTTGGTAAAATATCCTCCTTATCACTGCTTGTTAAATCACTTTTTTCACCTTCAATGTCTTCAAATTTCATATTCCCTAAAAGTAAAATGGCTGAAAGAACAGAAAATATCCCATCAACCATCTGTGCTGGAATACTTAACACATTCATTGCTAATCGTAATCGATCAAACATGTTGGCATCATTCACATTGTTCAGCGTATAACATCCACTCTGATTAATGTAGCAGTATGACTCCTTGGATTGAAGACAGAATTGGTCCCTGATTTCCGGTGATGCTGCAGCCCCTGCCACAAGCTGATAAAACACATGATAGTTACGTTCATTGGCTGACTGGAATGTAATTCTGGACTGTTCCAATAAATAATCCTGTATAATACATCCTTTAATTTGACTAGATTCATCAAAACATACTTGCATAAATTTCCCAAATCTACTAGAATTGTCATTTCTAACTGTTTTTGCATTACCTGAAACAGACCAAAATAAAATCAAGAGAATTATCAAAATATAAAAGCATTTGTATTTTGCACTGAAAAACCTTCCAAAAACTGATGCCACTGATCTGACAAAAGAAATATTGCATTTTTTATGACAAGACAATTTTTTCTTTTTAATCTCTAGGAATGATTTTAACACATGTTAGTTTATGTAGTGTTCCAGAGTTTAATGCCTTCTCTGTATCACTGATCTAATTTGTAGTAATGTAAACTTACAGTGATCTCATGATTGCTAACTATTGCACCTGCCTACATTGCAGATCACTATGTCCACCATTGTAAAAGAATAAAGTCTATAAGTAGAGGCTAACGGCAATGAAAACCTTTCTGAATTGCAACTGACCAGGAATAAACCACAGATGTTTGTTGCTTTTGGTCTGAAAAATTGATGGCTTAACCATTATTCATAGTGGCCATAGAAGACCCAGTTACACTTATCTACCAATATCCCAAGAGGTGTTAACAACAAAATATAACTGGTCATTTTCTTATGTTTTGAGTTTAAATAATTAATTTGTATTTAATTATTATGGCAATTTTTTTTCTTGTATCAACTTCTAACAATTAAGTAGTATAACCAAGTCATAAGCTTGGACATCATGCAACACTGAGCTTTAAGAGATGCAAACTTGCTTGCTTGAATAAACTAGATAGATTTTAAAGGGGTACAAATTGGTGAAAGTAACTAACCAACTACCTATTTCATTATACATTAACCAGTGGCATAAACGATCGATCGATTGATTGATTGATTGATTGATTGATTGATTGATTGATTGATATCCCTACCGGGGTATTTATTATCAATTTAATATGACTTAAACTTATCGTCAGTTAAGTAAAGGCAAAAATATTGCATTACATAAGTTAAGAAGGATAGGCTGGAAAGAGGACCACAAACAGTAATCAAAATATATGGTAAATTTACATGCTAAGTTGTTCTACCTAAAAAGGTTATGATAGAAAAGTGCACAGTCTAATATGGGATGAACACTGTAGGTACTTAAATATCAGGAAGAGTTACAGTGTTAAGTCAAATCATCACTGACATTATCAGAATATTACATACTGCCAATCCTGATTTAATTTTCTTTTGAATTTTCTTATACACTTCTTAAATAACTAATCAGAAATATCTCCACCCTATGGATATATATATATGAATCTTATCATTAAACCACCCCTTGTTACAGAAATATTAAGATGACTTAATCCATGTATATCATATTGAATCATATTACAAGTATACACAATATACAGTCAACCAGGTGTGAAATATCCCTTAAAAAGGTAATCATTAAATAATAAATAATGATGATACTTGTAAATATAGATAACTGTAAGTGTTACAAGATTATATAAATTACAGAAAAAAAAAATTTCTTGAAATATTAATATTTTTATTGTTGCTTTCATTTACAAGTAACAACTGCTGCATTCACTAATGTCTTTATATGGAGATCATCACATTCTCTATATCAAGACTAGTTTAAGTGACCAGTGCTACTTTTAAAATGTCTTTTCCTGTTATATTTCAACCAAATCAAGATTGTAAACATGTACAAAAACCATCTATGACAAATGATTATGAAAAGGGAGTTATTGATAAAAATTATCAATAACAGACTTTACAGCCCCAAAATTGGAATCATTAGAGTACATTTGTGGTCTTTACATCAAGAATTTAATACATGTACTACCCTAGTATTTGCATATTTAAATTTTTTAAAAAATACTGAATTGCTCTACATAAGTCTCAATGCATGATCAAAGACTTTTCAAGAAGACCAAATCTTTGGGATCCTGGCAAGCCCACTTGAGATTTCAGATATATTTTCACTTTGGTACAGCACTCATTAAATCAGGAAAGTTTGCTATTTTCCCAGTGATACCAGTAATATTTACACTAAGTTAGATATAGATTTGATTAATGAGGACAGAAATACTTCCGGGTTGTTAAGCAATAGTTAATTTGCATTGATCTGTAGTATTACACACATCCGGCTGTTTCAGGAAGTACTTTTTACTTAAGACTTCCTGTGCAAGTTATTAAGTACTAATATTTCCGTTCAATTAGATAGAGCACCTTGCCTACAAGATGTGTGTAATAATTATACTATAATGTCATGTTTACACACACTGTAAGTAATACTGTCACAATACTTATATATCTGTATATCATGTATATGGTATACTTTGTAGGTATATAATCTCACTGACATCTGTCTATTATATCGAACACTGTTTAATTAGTCAAGTAATGTTATTGGTGACGTAGTGGTGTAGAGGAATAAAGCTATATCTCTGTTGGTTGTGGACCAAACATACCTCAAGAGATTTCAATATATCAAAATATTAATACATAGCAAAAATATTCTAAATTTATGTCCAAGACAAATTTTTGGGTTCATGTACTTCTGAGCACCTGCTCTATTTTATCCTTGGACTATTACTACATGGAGAATCTGAGAACTGCATATTGAATACATAGTTCATAATGGGCTAGTCACAAATGTGTGCTGTGTTATGTTTTATGTAAAGTAATTGTTTTTATAATCTGGGTTACAGTTAATTGCCCTTAACTATACTTAAGTGTGTGTAATTATGTTACTGTATAGCAGAAAATAACATTAAAATACATAGTGTTGATTTGACCTTGCCAAAATAAAAAAGAATACTGTATTGCTATATTATATTCCATGAATTTTAGGTGAGATTTATTAACCTGAAATACTTTCTTCAATAAACATTTTTTAGAAACATGTGTATTACACAGGTTATGTTCTTTAATGATTACAAATTGTCTGTTTTCTATTTTTATCTATCTTTATATTTTTAAGACCAATGAGGTTACTATGAAATAAATATTAAAGGAAATGTGAAAACATTAAAGTCTGCAGGATGATAAAATATCCAAGTTTATTTTTAATATACATTTGAACCAGTGATACTATAAATACTGGCAGGTGTGTATACATGATGTAAATCTGTTTTCATTTAGCTTATATAAATACACATTTTGTAGGAAGAATATGTCTCCAGAGATACTGGATGCTTAGAGCAGTTGTATTTGTCGGGAGAAAGAAATATAGTATCTTCTTCCTGGATCAGCTTCAGTCAAAATTAAATAAATCAAAATTAACTGTTAGAAGATTTAAATATCTAAATATTTAAACATTTAAATAATTATGACAGGTTATGCCAATGTCCTGCATGGCTTTCAAAGTGAAGTTTAGATCTTCCAATCATAATGTACCCATTTTATTAAACAGCTATCTGATGAATACAAATGTCAAAAAATTTTTACTGATGATCTTGGATAATAGAAGACTTCCAAAGAATCAAAGTTGTGCTAAACGTCATGACATTTCAGCCTGAAATTCCCACCATCACATACACTGGAAATCAAACTTAAAGTCATATTACTATTAATGTCATATCCTGATGACTATTTAAGACAAAATACAATATATTCTTGGTATTGTAGAAGCTTTTATAGATAATAACAAAATAAAAACTAATGACAATGGCCTACATTTGTGAGTTATGGTTCGTTACGTTGAAATTGGTGGCGCTGCTATCGATCCGGTCCATCCGTAGCCATTGTTTACACTGTAACTGAGGAGATTTTTCTATCAAAATGCCATAAACATGTTATTGCGTACCTGGATGTTCAAATAAAGGGGGGCATTATTTTCCCAAAGATATGAAACTAAGGAAAAAGTGGATATTTTCTATTCGCATGAACTCTTCAGAACAAAAATATAAATTGTGGAAGACTAGCGTTGTTTGCAGGGAACATTTTTTGCCCTCCGATTATGTCGGAGAAACCGTCTTTGGTACATCAAATCTTGTAAATATATTTACATTGCTATTTTCATCAAATGCGAACAATTCTCATTCCAAATGACTTATACTCTATTGTAATTATAAATAGTGATAGATCATACACATATACTATCGCCAAGAGCTAGGCCGAGATGACTCGGATTTTCGAGAAATCCAATTGTCATAAAACGTCAGATTTTCGGATTCAAGTAATGTTGACCTACAAGTAACCCTTTGGCAAGCACCACCCTCTCTTAGCAGCTCGTTCCTTGTATTTTGCCCAAACAACGTAAAAAATAATCCTTGGCGAGTTGGGTCAAAACAACCTCCAATTCAGGATCTATACAGAAACCATAATAAAAATCTTAGTTTTATATATGACTTCTGATTCACATATGAAGTCTATGTAATAATAAGAATTGATTGCATTTGCTTTGTTTCAAAGTTTATTATTCTTATTTTTAATATAATTTTTTTTCTTTAATTGTTTGACAAAATTATATTCAGTCTGATGATATTATTCTTTAAATATGGTCCCTCATATTCATCTTTTTGTTATCCCATGCTGGTAAAGATGTTGAAATCTTGATGATGATGATGTTTAATCTTCCCCATGATGATGATGATTTATTTATTGTTTAACATTGCTTTAACAATTCTACAATCATGTCATGACATGCATGGTGCATGATTGAAGTGTCTTGACAAGTGCAGACTGATGTTATCTTTATATTGCTGTTACACTGATACACAGTTTGGCAGATACATACTATATACCACCTGGTCACATTATACTGACACCGAGCCAACCAATAAAGGCCAATGGCAGATGAAACCACTTTCTAACATATGAGCCCATATAAGGTATGAACCCACAGTGGTGAGAGACAGTGGACTACGAGGCTAATGCTGAATACACTGAGCCACAAACACAAATAACAAAAAAATGACACCTACTATTATTTAAATGACATTTTATTTACAATGGGTACAAGTAAAGAATATTTTGGAATATTACTTGAATTTAATACACAAATTGTTAAAGTGTACATGTACTTCACATTTAATTTAAAAAAGACTCTTGAATTTGTTTGTCAGAAAAAGTTTATTTTGTTTGCATGTTATTTAGCAATTACTGTTGAACCAAAAGTCTACCAGTATACTTTTTCACAATACAAGAATGTGTGTTTACATTTTTCATAGAATTCTCTTTCGAAGTTAAAAAAATGTATTTAAATATGAACTTTTAAGAAAATTTTAACAAATCTTTAATTCTTTCTAGAATTTATGTAATATTAAAGTGTTATTTTAAAACTTCCTTAGACAAGTAGCTTTTAAAGAATGATTTTTTCCTATTTTTATTTTTAAAGACATTATGTCTCAATCCTCAATACAAGCATACCATTAAAAATGTAACAAGTCAATAATTTACCATTATTTCAAAATGAATATTTTTCATATTCCTTATAAAAAATTTTCTATAGTACAGCATTTTAAAAATATTTTTCATAAAACTCTGAGTTTTGATACCATTTCATTAATGAAAGATTCATTTCTTTTAATATTTACAATTCTCATATCATTGAATGTATAAACAACTAAATCACATTCAGTTCCATTTGTACAGAAAAGTTGACCTTGTATCCGATAGTTGTATTCATGTGTAGTACTGAGCTGTAGATCACCATCTTTGTTTTTTAAGAAAGGAACAGTACTTTCTGAAATCATGCTGTCTTTAGCACTATATGGGCATTTTACTTCCACAAAGTTGTCAGAATTAGCAACTAAAGCATCAAGTGAAGCTGCAATATATGGATGTGTTTTGCTTACATGAATGCCACACGATTCTGTCACAACTTCAGTTTTATTGGAGTACTGATCCAAGGCAACAGACTCATATTTTCTGCCATGAAGAAGTGGTGGGGTTGTTAATTTGCAAACAGTTGTTAGATATTTAACCAAATTATTGAAATCAGTTCTGTTGGTTGCCTTGCAAATTTAACAAGGCAGTAGGCAAACAGGTTGTGTCCTTAACTCATAATTGGGCATTAATGCTCAGCGACAGTGCCAAGCTGAGCAACTGCAACTAAAGGTTGTATTACTTTCCCCCCTTTAGTCTTACACTAGGTAAGCCAGTCTTATTCTAACCTATTAAAGCCAAGTGCCAAGGCCAGCAGCAGAAACTTCAAATATTTTACAACTTAAGTATTTTGTGGCCTGGTATTGAACCCAGATTTGCCATACATGAATATTTCTGATTAATATGTTATGTGCATTTACAACAAATGCTTTTTACAGCATGTTAAAATCTGTTACACATAGTCACAAGTAAAGTTTGTCTGTTTGCTTCTAGCTCAGTGATTCTCTTTGGGCACTCTAGATTTCCTTCACCATTCAAGAATTGGGGACTTTGTCTTGCCTCTTTGGCATACACACCACTGTTGTAACAATAAACTACACAAAAACCTACTACTGTTATTTAATGATAAAAAAATCACCAAAATATTATGATATGTAAATGATTATATAGACAGTTACACTTAGCCTATATTGTACTGTAGTGTAAAATGAAAGTAGAAAGATGCCTGCCAAGTCGGGAAATGTCGGCATTTTGTAACATAAATGACAAACGACTGTTGACACAGCCTATCGTTTAATTAAATGATTACCACAAATTCGCTTATAGCGTCAGTGCCATCGTATCGAATGATTTGAATCTTGGAAAAATATGTAGATCTATTTGTTATTGAGACCAAGCCCTTTCAGACTTTTTGAATGAGGAAACTATTCGCGAATATGTACCTCTCTATTAACTCCGCTTTCCGACCTGAAACTCTCGCACCGAGCTTTTTAAGTTCTTCATTGAGTGCAGAAAGATCCCACGATCCATAATCCCCGAAGTTGCTAGCCATCATCACATTCAATATTATAATACAGCCTACGTTACGTACGTCAATATGGCGGTCGCAACAAGCTAGGACCGGATCGATTCGTACGCCACCTGTATTCAGGGGGACATAACCCACTATATAAAACGACAAATGTTTCCCATTATAGATGATTTCAATTGTACTATGCAATTACACTGTATCATCTGTTTAACAATCGAATGTTTATATATATCTTGTCATGTAATTTATCAGTTAGTTAAAATGTAAGCTTGATAAGGAATACTGTGTATATGAAATATATTGAAAAACCATGCTGTTGTTAGTTTTTATTTTGTTGAAATACAATATATTTGTATTCTTGTTTAATTTATAATCAACATAGAGGGCTAAGTAAATAATTTCCTTTGTATATTCTTAGATAAACCAAAACTGAATAACCGATTTTAACACTTACCAAAAATATTTTTTATATATACATGTATTTTATTATGTGATTTTTTAATCAAAATTCATTTTATAAACATTAGTCTTTGATTTCATTTTATCTGTCATAGAAGTATTGAATGTTTTTTCAAGATGAACCATACACTGCCATTTCTTAAACAATAAGTATGACAAGATTTATCTATCATTACTTACCAAATGCTTCTAGAATTGTATTTGCTTCCAAGATCTGTTGTTCTACCCAGAAGGACACATGGTTTGTAACTGAGCATAAATACTGAAGGATAAATTTTGTGCTCTCAGTCTGAAATATATAAAATTTATACAAATCATAAATCTATATAAAATGTAAAATAAAAGTGTCAGAAGGTGCTACAAATATACGCAAAAAAATTATATATATAAGATGGTGGATATGTCATCCAGTGATATATATTTTCCAATTCAAATTATGTGCATTATTCATTCAAAGATAAAATACAGGTCTATTATCTATTTTGATTCATACGGTATTCAAATTTTTCTTTTTGTAAATGGTTTGTTTTGACATATCAATTAGCTGTTCAAGTGAATGAAAATTATGTCATTTTACTTTTTAAAATATAGTTATGTATATGTAACCTCATGTACCACCTCCAAGTGGTGTAGAGTGAATACAGGAATTCAAAAAAGAATTTAACACCATGAAAAGACAATTGCCTAATGAGATATCAATGATAATAACTCTGTTTGGTTTCTACTTTCATATGATGTGTTAGAATTTACTAACAATAGCGTGTAACACTTTGATGAAGTAACAATGTGATCTTTAAAATGCATTGAACAGATGTTAAATATATTTTAAGTTCAAACTGGACCAACAGGTACCATAAAATACAAATAAGATTAATCATCCTCTTTATCCAAATCATTCCAGTGTCCAAAGTTTGAGTGAAATCATACCAGGTTAAAACTCAAATTTAAAATGTTTCTTAATAGAAAATAAATTATAGAGAATAAACAAAATATTACATGTCTGATTGAAATATAAACAGGTACCTTAAATAAGGAGTGGCTTAAACTTAAACCTTAACAATCTTTTCATTAAACATACCATTTTATAGTTTTTATGTAACCCTGCTTATACAGCATTTTCTGCCAAATGCTTTATATAAAGTCTTGAAGCTGCAAACTTATTTATTTAGAAGCTAGTGTGTGTAACATATGTATGGGGGACATTTGTGTGTAAATGTGTAACTTTAAATTGAGCTCTGATCAATTTTATATACTGGTATCATTTCCAACTAATTAAAATGCTCTCTTTACAGAAAACCATTTTTCATTGTTTCCAAAGTTTAATCAGTAAATTAATTTAATCGAGACAAAATATCAACAGATTTCTGAATCAATAACTGAAAGTTTTTGTACTGTGGATGTTATATAAAATCTGTCTTTTTACATAAGAATGATAAAACCAGCATTATATCTTTATTAGTTCAGCTAAAATTATCAGTAATAAAATTTATAATTTACCAGTTTGTTTTTTATTTATTTTGTTTTGTGTGGGTTTTTTTTGTATATATCATGTCTTACAGGTCACACCCAGAGAGAGAGAGAGAGAGAGAGAGAGAGAGAGAGAGAGAGAGAGAGAGAGAGAGAGAGAGAGAGAGATTATGTCAATAATGATTAATTGGAAAAATAAACTTTGTCTTTCATGAATAAATGATTTTTCCATCTCAATTTAAATTTCATGACTTTTTTTATCATGCATTATCAAATGGGTCAAGTAACCCATTTATTTTTTCTCTACAGCTATATTTTTTTCATGCTGAAATAATATTATCTTAATGGTTAATCAGTATTGATCTCTATCTTTTTTAAAAACCTGTTATATTAGCACGTTGGTTGGACAAAATGAAACACATCTGTTTTTATAAACTTATATAACAAAGATGGGATTATTAAACATTCATAAAGATGACCAAAGGCTAAATACTTAGAAAATCATATTTGGTGATCTGTATGAGTCAGATTCAGATATACATTTAAATGTCTAACAAGAAAGAAATTAACATACAGGCCCTGGTTTCACAATCATCCCTTCACTAAATTTAAATTTAGCAAATTTTGTCAATCTCTTTTTAGATTTACAAATAAACATTTGTGATAAAACTAAATACAGATATTATAAGCTTGAATTGTTTCTCAAAATAAACCTTCAATTTCTAAAAATATCTAAACAATTAACCAAATCAAAAAGATTTCAAATTTGTCATACTTTAAGTTAAGGAAAACGTTATTTATGGAATAATTGTGAAACCCCGGCATGGTATCTTAAACTGTTTTAAGTTTACAGTATTTCTTGAACATGTTGATAAAAAAAAAAAATTGGCAAAAATTAATAAAAAAGACAAGAAATGAAAATTCACACCTAAATGATAATGAATAATATGACTAAAGTTAAAATGTGATCTTTAAATATATCATTTGATTTTTTTTCTTTTTGAAAAATATTGATTTATTTTAACACTGTTTTTAGGATATAATATGATTATTGGTTTTTCTAAAGACTGTTGCTATTCAATATTTATAAAACAGCTCATTTAAACCAAACATTGATTTCCAACTTATTACCAGGTAGTATAACATAATTATTTTTATATGATATTATGCACCAAAATATGCTTTGGAAACAGATATTGATGCTAATATCATAAAGTCCCCTGTAGTTATAAAACCCAGGTAAAACTGTTTAAACTTTTGTTTGTAGTGACAAACAGTAATGTGAAAATACAAATCACACCAGTATAGCAGATAAATGTTACATAATTACAGCAATTAAGGAGATGTAGGGAATAAAACAAAAGAAAACACTCAAATATATTTATTGTTTAATTGATTTTAGAAATCCTGGTTAAACTGAGCAATATGTTAAAGTTTAATCAGTTTTTAGAAGTCCCAACTAACCTTAGCAACGTCTTATGTCAATATCTGTTACATAATAACCAAGAAAAAACAACTTGACAATATTTTTAAAAAATCTTTAAAGGTTTCCAAGGAGATAAGGCTCAAAGGCTCTGAATATATTTGATGAAAAAAAGGTAACCATGGCAAATTTCAAAAGCTATTGATTAATTGACTAATTGATTGTCAAGATGAAGTACAAAAAAGATATAAGGAAATCAGAATATAAATTAACTAATTTTTAAGAAAATGTTAATATATATACATGTAATTGAATACTTGCAATGTTTCATTTTAATTCACAAATTAAATTACTCTATCAAAAATAAATTATACTTATTCAATTAAAGCTGCATTTAGTTTTCCAAAGAAAAAATTAAAACGGTGCTAATCTAATTAATGATGTTCCTAATGAACAATGTTACATTTGGTTCAACGATAAAAGCTCGAATAAATACAGAAATTACAGTATTTACCCAGCGAGATGCAGCATTTAGGATCTAATATTAGAACATGGTTACGTCATCAAAACCCGGGTCATTAAAACACAACTTTCAAAACGGTGAAATATGATAAATTAAACACAGAACTTCGTTGAATTTGTCATTTGTCACTTAGTAAGGGATACATAACACCATTTCAAATACATCTGGATATTAATGAAGGACAATTAATGCAATCTGTGCATGTTTCACCTTCGATTCTAGGGTTTTCCGTACATCCG
Source organism: Tegillarca granosa (assembly GCA_029721355.1). Taxonomy (NCBI): domain Eukaryota; kingdom Metazoa; phylum Mollusca; class Bivalvia; order Arcoida; family Arcidae; genus Tegillarca; species Tegillarca granosa. The sequence goes on from CM056595.1 coordinate 48,847,085, forward strand.
TGCACATGCTCTAAGCTCATAATTACCATCGTAAAACACTGACCAACCGATCAGAGGATTCCGTTTATTTACAGCTAAAAGAAATGAAATTTTAGAAAATGAATGTCACGGATCGTGGTTAGAAGATATCTATTTTTAAAAAAATGTATTTTTAGAAAATCAAAAAAAATTCAGAAAATTGAAAAACTTAATGCAGCTTTAATAAGATTCTTTAATTTTATTAAAATATGTAAACTACCACAAATAGTAACTATAGATTATCTCTGTCTCTTATATATGAATAAGAAAAAATCAATAAGTGTTTATTTCATAAATCAATTTATGATTATATGCAACCATTAAACCAGATTTATTTAAAAGATTTACATTACAAAGGTTTTCAATTTTAATTAACGATAAATCTCCTTGTCTAATGCTTACAAAGATATTACAAAATCTAGTTTTACCATAAGTTTATGCAAATCAATGAATTTATAATTAAAAAAAAGTTACATCATAAATGAATCTATTTCTGTGTAAAATGAATATATTGCAAATCAATAAATTTATAACAAAACTGAATATCATGTAAAAACTAAACAAAACAAATTACAGTAATCTGAATTCAAGATTACGAATTTCCTAAATTTCCCACAATGACATGTGTATGATGTGAGTAATGTATAGAGATGTTGATATTTTATTGATTCTTATAAAACATCCAGCAACTGGTTGACGAGGCTCCCCAGAGAGATACTACAAAACTAATTACAACTTTCAGATAATCGTTTTATTGTGTTTCTTTTGAACATAATTCTTTTAATCAAGGTGTTAATTTAGATTAAAGCATGGTCTTCAATTTATTTGAAATTAAAAAAAAACTTATAATAAAATAGACATACCAGTATTAATAAAATGAGTATTTCTTTGAACTTAATTAATTTAATATATGTGATTTTATTTGATTATGTTTAGAATTTCTTGGTTACATTTTTAATTGCATATATCTATAAATTTTGAAAATTATCTTCAACAATAATAAAGAAAACAGTTGTAAGACTTTTTGAGTAAGATGTCAATATGACATACTTGACAAAAATACAAAAAATGTATCTATACATCTATTTTTTTAAATATTGACTGGAAAAAATATATTGAGTCTTTGATTTCTGTCCCAATGATATCATTGACAGTGTTAAACACTTGATATTGTTGAGTTCCTTTGTTATTGACGAAGACTGAGAATAGTAAACTAATTGTTGATTACACTTGGGAGAAATTCAATTATACTGCTTATCTTTAAAGTATATTGATTAATTCTTTATGTTTACATTAATCCATTTATTTACATCTTCTGTCTGTCCATCTGGATAGCAACTGTAAAATGTTCTCAAGAGTTAGTTCTTACTCCAGATAATTGTGAGGTTTACCATTACAGTATGGCTTTATAAAAAGCCTTGGGCAATATTGAGAAAGAGAGCATGTAGGGTAGCTAGATGACTTTTGATGATAAAATATGATTGTGGTGCAACAGCGAGACTCAAGTGTCTGATTAAACTGTCTGGAGAATTAAATACACATCCACAATAATAATCTAGCTCTCAGATTCCAAAAGAAAAAAAAATGGTCTTAGTTTTTTTCACTTGATATTTTCAGCCTAAGAGTTGTAATAGAGTTGTATAAAGAAAAGAACAGGCTCAATTATCAATTCTTGTATATGTAAAAATTTCTTTTTCAATAAGGAAGACAAATTTTTTTGGAAAATTTAATATCATGAACTAAATTTTTTATTCAAACTTAAGTTAAACTGCATAATTATGAAAATTAAAACATCATTCAAAAATTAATTCATATACAAACACTTTTACAACATTTTATATTTAGAACTAATTTTTGTGAAAAAACAAGAGGCCCATGGGCCTTAACACTCATCTGAGGATATCTCCAAAATTGTTTGCAAAGTGCAATAGACAGTATATCAAGTACAGAAACTTTACAAGTTTTCTCAAGTTAAGAACTCCCAGAAAACTTAATCAAAAATATCAAGTCACATTTCATTTATAAGCAGCTAATATGCCTGAAGTAACTGTAGTGCAATGAATAATTTCAAATCATTAACCAATTTCAGTATTCCAATGCAGCATGTACCTTGACCTTTAACATATGACCTTGAAACCATATATCAAAATGATTGTCATGTCAATACCTACAATATTATAATATACATGCCTATACAAAAAGTTAATAGTTTTCAAGATAATAATTAGCAATTTAAGTCTTCTTTTGCAGCTGTGACCTTGACCTTTGAACATATGACCTTGAACCATATATCAAAATGATGGTCATGTCAATACCTACAATATTATAATATACATGCCTATACAAAAAGTTAATAGTTTTCAAGATACAGTGACAAATATATAATTTTTTAACAATTTCCCAACTAAGTGCCTTGCCATTTTCCCATTTTGTGCCCCATTGTTACCATTTGTGCAAATATAAAACTAGATGACCTAAGAATGTTATTAATAAAATAACTAAGGTATATCTCTTGTACATTCAGAGGAGAAGATTTTTAAAGTTTTTCACTATTCCCCCCTTATGGGGCCACAAGGGGACATAATACACATTTATTTGTGCAAATCTGAAAGGGCTTCACCAAGGCATGATGGTTACCAAGTGGTTTTGGAGGAAAGGATTAAAATGTAAAAAGGTTTTGCACGATGGACTACACAATATGGACGACGGACGAAGATGGATAGCAATAACTCATCTGAGCTAAAAATTGAACAAAATTTTTTTTCAAATAAGACACTAAAACAGATGACAATTTAAAATCAAAATTAAGTTACTTTATATTATATGAAAAGTTAATTGATGAAGTCACCAATGATACAGTTATCACATTTAATTTACCAGTACCTGTTATATATATAGAAAAAAAACCAAAAACTGGTAGTTCCTACTTGAAAATACAGATAACAACCAGTGTCATGTAATAATGTCACATATCTTGTAAGAATTATATATGTACCAACAGCATTTAAAGATTTGTTTCTTTAACAAGGAATTAAAAAGTAATTATATATAACTCAGAAACTGGGTCAGATAAATATGACAGAAGGAAGAGAGAAAGAAAGGAAGGAAAGGTTGGGTATTATAATATAAAGAAAAAAAGTAACATGTTCAGTTAGATAACTTAAGTTCATATAAAAGACATGTACACTGAAAGCAGATACTCACACTAGGATTCTTACAAAGTTTTATACTTTATATAGGGTATTGAATGAAGTAAGGCCTTCATATTTGGGTTATTTATTGCTCATCTTTAAATAGAGGTGATGTAATAAACATGATATTCACCTTTCCAGCACCACTTTCTCCACTGATTATACAAGACTGATTGTTTTGTGTGTTATTCAAACTTTGAAAAGCTGCTTCTGATATGGCAAATATGTGAGGTTGTGTTTGGTTTATCTTCTTCCCACTGAATAAGGCAACATCTTTCTGTAATAAAAATTTAAATAAATTTGATTAAGGATAATTATGCTTTTTATTCCATCTTAAACAATTATACTGTATTCAATTTTTAAAATTTACTCTAAACATAATATTAGTGTGAGAAAGTTTGCATTGCTTGCTGAAGGCTGGTGGTTATCTCTGGAAACTCTGGTTTCCTCCACTGCTTGCTGAAGGCTGGTGGTTATCTCTGGAAACTCTGGTTTCCTCCACTGCTTGCTGAAGGCTGGTGGTTATCTCTGGAAACTCTGGTTTCCTCCACTGCTTGCTGAAGGCTGGTGGTTATCTCTGGAAACTCTGGTTTCCTCCACTGCTTGCTGAAGGCTGGTGTTTATCTCTGGAAACTCTGGTTTCCTCCACTGCTTGCTGAAGGCTGGTGTTTATCTCTGGAAACTCTGGTTTCCTCCACTGCTTGCTGAAGGCTGGTGGTTATCTCTGGAAACTCTGGTTTCCTCCACTGCTTGCTGAAGGCTGGTGGTTATCTCTGGAAACTCTGGTTTCCTCCATTGCTTGCTGAAGGCTGGTGGTTATCTATGGAAACTCTGGTTTCCTCCATTGCTTGCTGAAGGCTGGTGTTTATCTCTGGAAACTCTGGTTTCCTCCACTGCTTGTTGAAGGCTGGTGGTTATCTCTGGAAACTCTGGTTTCCTCCACTGCTTGCTGAAGGCTGGTGGTTATCTCTGGAAACTCTGGTTTCCTCCACTGCTTGCTGAAGGCTGGTGGTTATCTCTGGAAACTCTGGTTTCCTCCACTGCTTGTTGAAGGCTGGTGGTTATCTCTGGAAACTCTGGTTTCCTCCACTGCTTGCTGAAGGCTGGTGTTTATGTCTGGAAACTCTGGTTTCCTCCACTGCTTGCTGAAGGCTGGTGGTTATCTCTGGAAACTCTGGTTTCCTCCACTACTTGCTGAAGGCTGGTGGTTATCTCTGGAAACTCTGGTTTCCTCCACTGCTTGCTGAAGGCTGGTGGTTATCTCTGGAAACTCTGGTTTCCTCCACTGCTTGTTGAAGGCTGGTGGTTATCTCTGGAAACTCTGGTTTCCTCCACTGCTTGCTGAAGGCTGGTGGTTATCTCTGGAAACTCTGGTTTCCTCCACTGCTTGCTGAAGGCTGGTGGTTATCTCTGGAAACTCTGGTTTCCTCCACTGCTTGTTGAAGGCTGGTGGTTATCTCTGGAAACTCTGGTTTCCTCCACTGCTTGCTGAAGGCTGGTGTTTATCTCTGGAAACTCTGGTTTCCTCCACTGCTTGCTGAAGGCTGGTGGTTATCTCTGGAAACTCTGGTTTCCTCCACTACTTGCTGAAGGCTGGTGGTTATCTCTGGAAACTCTGGTTTCCTCCACTGCTTGCTGAAGGCTGGTGGTTATCTCTGGAAACTCTGGTTTCCTCCACTGCTTGTTGAAGGCTGGTGGTTATCTCTGGAAACTCTGGTTTCCTCCACTGCTTGCTGAAGGCTGGTGTTTATCTCTGGAAACTCTGGTTTCCTCCACTGCTTGCTGAAGGCTGGTGGTTATCTCTGGAAACTCTGGTTTCCTCCACTGCTTGCTGAAGGCTGGTGGTTATCTCTGGAAACTCTGGTTTCCTCCACTGCTTGCTGAAGGCTGGTGTTTATCTCTGGAAACTCTGGTTTCCTCCACTGCTTGCTGAAGGCTGGTGGTTATCTCTGGAAACTCTGGTTTCCTCCACTGCTTGTTGAAGGCTGGTGGTTATCTCTGGAAACTCTGGTTTCCTCCACTGCTTGTTGAAGGCTGGTGGTTATCTCTGGAAACTCTGGTTTCCTCCACTGCTTGCTGAAGGCTGGTGGTTATCTCTGGAAACTCTGGTTTCCTCCACTGCTTGCTGAAGGCTGGTGGTTATCTCTGGAAACTCTGGTTTCCTCCACTGCTTGCTGAAGGCTGGTGGTTATCTCTGGAAACTCTGGTTTCCTCCACTGCTTGTTGAAGGCTGGTGGTTATCTCTGGAAACTCTGGTTTCCTCCACTGCTTGCTGAAGGCTGGTGTTTATCTCTGGAAACTCTGGTTTCCTCCACTGCTTGCTGAAGGCTGGTGGTTATCTCTGGAAACTCTGGTTTCCTCCACTGCTTGCTGAAGGCTGGTGGTTATCTCTGGAAACTCTGGTTTCCTCCACTGCTTGCTGAAGGCTGGTGGTTATCTCTGGAAACTCTGGTTTCCTCCACTGCTTGTTGAAGGCTGGTGGTTATCTCTGGAAACTCTGGTTTCCTCCACTGCTTGCTGAAGGCTGGTGTTTATCTCTGGAAACTCTGGTTTCCTCCACTGCTTGCTGAAGGCTGGTGGTTATCTCTGGAAACTCTGGTTTCCTCCACTGCTTGCTGAAGGCTGGTGGTTATCTCTGGAAACTCTGGTTTCCTCCACTGCTTGCTGAAGGCTGGTGGTTATCTCTGGAAACTCTGGTTTCCTCCACTTTAAGAAATGACAAGTTAAGTTTTCATCAGTTTAATAAAATTCAAGTTCTTGTTTTGTTACTTTTAGTTTTAATTTGCTTTTTATTGAATGGCAAAGACAACAGTGTCATTATGCTTGGCCAGTAACAGTATGCTGCAAAAAACTTTTATGGTCACATTATAATGAAATAAAAATCAACAGGTAAAATAAAAATCACAATTTTTGTATTATGGTTTTAATACGTCTGTTTCATGAGTTAACAATAGTTCTACGGATTTTTCTGTAGAGTATCTAAGTAACATTAACTAATCAAAGATTAAAATTTTATGAGGGTTAATTTTCTTCTGCGATTTAAGCATACATACTGATCAAATTGAGAATAAGTGTATATAAAGATTAACATCTCTTGTGCGAGATAAAAAGGCATCAAATTGTTATATCAGTTAGATATTTTTAAATATATGTTCTTTAACTGTGTTCAAGATTAAACTTCTGGAAAAAATAGCCTGGTTACTGATACAGCTACAATACTGACAGATAGTTTATATGTAATGTGATCCGAGAAGTCAAGTTTACTTTACATACTTATATATACAAGCTTTAGTGCACTTGTATCTGGAAACAACAAGTGCTATAAACTTCAAGAAAAAGGCAGACCCAATAAGTTTATAGGTTCATATAAACTATGGCATTTTCTAGGATAAAACCATAAACAGAATTTTAGAATCTTGTTTGTGTAACATAAAATTTATTTAACTCAATAATAACTCAATAAATTCAAAATTACTTGATTACACATGGCATGACCTCTAGTGATATTTATTTAACTTCTGTGTTTTAAAAGATATCTTTATAATCCCTAAGATAATCAAATAAAATTATACATAGTTTTTTTTAAATTAAACTTAAATTAAACACATACAATTTTTTGAGCTATGGTTGGTTAATTTTTAATCATGATTCTTTTAACAATTGCAGTGTCTAACAATTGGTTAACTTTATTATGTAATGTAATAATGTTGATTGTTCAAAACAGAGCCATATGATTTTTTGTCACTAAAATTCCACAGAAGTCATAACCTGAAGCAGTTGGTCTAAATTTAAGTGCATGCTCATGCTCACCGGGTATATATCTTTTATCACTGTTTAGCCAATTAGGGGCAGTAATTTACTTTACACCACATAAATGGAGTAGATGGGATTATTGTAGACATTTTAAGAGTTTTGTGACCAGATGTTGATGATATTTAGTAAATCAAACAGTGTCTATTGTTTAGAGAATTATTGTGAAGAACATCCCCTTTCAAAATGTTATATCTTTTGGGGAGACATTACCCAAATATTCCCCTAAACAAAGGACACTATAAGAACATGGTTTTCCATTAGTGTTATAATGTACAGAGACTTTCAGCTCAGAAACAAATCGATTAAGCCTTTAATTTAGCAGCAAATCTGGACATTGTTTTTAACCCTACCAGAGTATATCCCATTTCATATGGGGTAAACAGAACCATTTTTCATAATAAGTGGTAAAATTTGATTACACAGGTACTATTAGTCCCAGTAATGTGGGGAGGTAAAGCCAGATGTGTAATGTTTCCAAAATAGATAACACATGACCACACTGAAAACATACCTGTGCATCTTATTCATATATTTTATTTACCAATATCTAATGTTCAAAATAACAGATAGATTATTTTTCTTAAAGATAATCCCTGGTATTTTAAAAGGTAGTATTCCTTTGTTTTTCAACTTCAAGAAAAATTTTTATTCTAATATTTTGATAAGTATTTTGATATTTATTTATTCATTTTATTAAATATCATACTTCTTTTTAGATAAAGTATTCAAAAATATCTTACAAAAAGCCTTCACAAAATTGTCAACCAAAAATTGCTAATCACTCTATAGAACCAATTTCAATTTCCTGTACTTTTCAGAGAATATGAAGTAGATTTTTTTAAATGTATGTTATTGACATGATGTTGTTTTTAATTAATCAATAACTCAAGGTTAATACACTTAATACAGACCAATTTATTGGCAATTATTAATATTATAAAGTGACCATAAAGTCACATGTAAAATGAAATTATTGATATTAGGGAAATAATGTTATTTCCTGTACAACAAATCATTACTTCATGAGATCATGTACATGTAGTCTATTCAATGGAGAAAGATAACATATGGCAGAGACAGTCAATTCTGGAAATATTTCCACATTTATTGAATTATTTCCTTATCATGTGAAAATATTTCAAAAAATAATTACCAAAACTGAAAAACTGTAAATAAAAAAAAAATTAAAAAATAACCACACATAAATTTTAATTCTAGTTCTTTTTGTAAACTTATGTAAATATCCTATATTTGTACTAGATTGCTTATGGATATTATTTTTAATTTTATCTTGAAATATGAAAAATTTGCCCTTTTTTATGATGGTTAATTTATTTAAATTTCTGTATTTCTGAGTTATATACATCTTAATAAACAAATGAATTTTAGTTTTCAATTTTCCTCTTTTTTATATACCAGTTATCATTTTTTTATTACAGTTCTTAAAGATATTATATTTTTATTTGACAACATTTCAGAGAAATAACAGGCTTTGAAGACAATATTCTACACAGTTTAGGTACTATTATCTGTCAATTATTTCATGGGTGACTCTGGATATCTGGCTTCTAGTGTTTTACCCTAACAGACAGATAGACAGAGAAACTGAAAGATGGACACAACAACATTACTGCTTTACAAAATATTGGTAGCATAAATCTTATGTGGAAAGAGACAAAGTTACACTTTAATATAAGTTAACCACTAATCTCATAGAAATCAATAAATTTTATTGCCAATTTAATGGTATGTTTTATCTTAATCATATTGCAATCTTTTGTCAGGAAGATAGACAGATGAGTGGATGGATAGAAAGATGAAGAAATCAGTACTGAGTATTAAATAAACATGTAAAGTGAAACCAAACCATGAGTAAACCGTAAACATGTAAAATTGAACAATTATTTTAGGTTTGTCTGTTAAATGGAAAACATCCTTTCTGTCTGGAAGGTTTGGGGTTAAGACAGGTTACACTGTATTTAAACAATTAACATATAACAATATTACTAGAAAATCCTAATAGCATTTTTATATATTTTGGTGTCACTCCAATCATAACAGGGAACATCAATTTCCAAATATCATCTAAAGGACTGTGTAATTTTCATTTATAAATGTAACATTTTGGTGAAAACAAATAGCCAATATCTATTAGCAATTTTCAGGTCACATATAAGTTATCAATTATGAACTATGAATTAAAAATACTATCAAAAAACTGAAATTAATAGGAATCAAATATACCATAATCTTATGCTCGAGGACAGTATAAGGTCCTGTTGAAGTGAACCCAACAAGATAAATTAACCACAAATTTCTGACATGTCTAACACTAGGATTATGTTTTCTTTTTATTATTCTTGACCTTTTTGACTTTGTAAGTTTTTAATGATATTAAACATCTATAATACCTACCTGATCATAGATCTGTATTTCCTTATAGGGATTAACAGCAACTAAAATTGACCCTGTATATGTCTGTATTATAATTAAGGAACATGTTTAACAATTATGACACTTTAACATCACCAACAAAAGACAAGTTTGGAAAATGTTACAAATGGAATTTAAGCAATAGCTAAAAACTATATATCAGTACCGGTAGTTCACATTTTGGACTTTATCCCTGCTAGGGCTTTAGAGACCTTAAGACCATGTTTTAGATTGTTGAAAATTTGACTTGACTCTTAACTTTCAGAAAAAAAGCAGTTGTTTTAAAATGGTATAACTCTTTTGGGCAGTTTACTTGACCTTGAAAGTCAATAATCAAATAAAAACATGGCAAGCCATCAAAAAAAATCTTTTATTAAAAACTTAAATACCGGTACACATGTACTAAGACACCTACACTAAAGTAATCCCTATTTTTATACTTTCTACAGCACAGGTAAAATAGATTAAAACAAATAGAGGATATTTCTAATTCCATAAAAGTTTACATTAGTACCAAAGCAATGGCTCTCTGCTGAAATACTTTCAGAATTAAAGTTTCTGAAAACAATATTCTCTGTTTGACTAGTAGTCGAGACCTATTAATGTCCCTAAACCTTCAATCTTCTTGATGTATTTCAAAAATATTCAATCTCCTTCTTGTATTTCAAAAATTTCAATCTCCTTCATGTATTTCAAACTGCTAGTTAATTAAGATGCCAGATATATTCAAAATAAAAAAGTATTTCAAGAAATATTGTCCCTTAACATCAAATAACAACTTTAAATTTCACCCTCAACCATGCAATTTTAACTGACCATTATTAACTGCAATTTTAACTGCCTCGATGAAAAAATAAACAAAACGTATCAATGTTTTTAAAGGGTACCTGTAACCAAAAATTTTTTTATCACAATTGTTTTAAATATTATTTAAATATAACAAAATTGAAAACCGCATCAAAATTGGTGACAAAATAAAAAAGTTATAGCGGTTTGAAATCCATATTTTATAACTTTCTTTTTACCGCAAAGTGAAACGCCTCGTTTTGAGTTATAATCGTGTGACGTCATTGCAGTATTAGAAGTAGTATCTAACATAATAGACAGTAGTAACAATGAGGATATATTGACGTATGTAGAAGAAAGTAACGACTCTGACATATACCTATTTATGACAAATAGTTCGTCATTATTTGGTTAAGCAGTAGACAATCTTATAAGTGATGAATTTGGAGTATAACCGTTATTTATTCGAACCAGAAACGGACGAATCTGATGAACATATTGAGTCGAGTCCCGACCTACTCGAGAATTGTGACTGCATTTGGTTGCATAGCTGTTGAAAAAACGTGACGAGAGTTAATTGGTCAATAACTCGAAAATTGATATCTTTTGACTTTTTGTAAATAAATTATTTTATTAAGTCGAACTGGGCTGACTCAAGAATTACGATAAGTTGCATAGCTATAACAAAAAATTGCGATTAGTTTTAACTTGTCAAATACACGAAAAATTAGTTTTATCGTCGACATTTTGATATGAATTAAATATCAAGTCTGACTGTACATACTACAGGATAAATATTATGGAACTTACTGTGGTGTCATGTGCTGATTTTAATAAAAATTGAAAATCAGCAAATGAAAGTGGAACCGACTAAAATCAATACATAAAAATCCAATCTTTTGTGCAATGTTTATTGACAGTTGAAATTAATTAAATGACCATGATGTAGAAAACTGTTTAAGTAGTCTGGTGGCATCATATTTCCTCGATAATTGGAAGATTTTCACACAAAGTTTGGTAAAAAAAAAAAAAAAAAAAAAAAAAAAGATATTCAGTCTCAAATAATTTTACACGATATATATGATAATATGATAATTGTTTAAAATGAAATGACACGGATTTTAGAATGAGACCACATTTTAAAAAACGAGATGATGATAATAATAATAATAATAATAATAATAATAATAATAATTTTATGGATTTGTATATATAGAATAAGGAATTTAAAAATATCACAGCTAAATGTATGCCAAAGGAAAAGTGAAAACCAAAATCTAATAAAATCAAATGCTGTAAGTAGATCAATAAACATGTTTTAAATAGACTATTCTGGTCGTCAATTTTTGATTTCTAATTTTGCCTAAAGTTATATTTTATTTTTATCATTATTATTATTATTATTATTATTATTTTTGACATGACAACTAATAAAAAATTCTTTTCCTTACTTTTTAATATTTAAAAATGAAATATCCATTTTTCTGGAGTGAAATCTTTATCCTGTATATGACAAATAACGTTTATCAAATAAAATTATTTTACTTTACTCGAACTATAAATATTTTATTGTATATTACTGGTCGTAAGATAACTTTATCAACCTGCAAATCAATTTTGCAAATTATAAATGACATCCTGTTAATTACAGGTGTGGGTCTAAATCTAAGGAATGTGTCTAATAAACAAAAGGATTAATAACAATCTTAATTATCGGTACATGTCAAACGAATGTTAATTCCACTTCATTAAATAGTGTTCCCGTAAAATAATCATAGAAAGTTAAACTACGAGTTCGTATTTGACTTATTTTAGTAGTTGGTAAATGATGTTCTGTGGAGGTATGTTACTGGTATGACGTCACAACACGGGAGCCTCGATATCGACCTTTTTGATTTGGATTTCTAGAGATGTATTAGAAAATCACCGATATCTACCTTATTATGGAATGGAGTTTTATAGAATTTTCGCTACAGACATATTTAAGTACGACGAATAAAATATGTAAAAACTGAAAATCGTTACAGGTACCCTTTAATAAGAACAGAAAATATGACTTATCAGCAATTTATACTAGGTTAAGGTGTTTTAAACTATGAAGAAGCATAGATCTAAAAATATCAAAGTTTTTAAACAATTTGTATATAAAAACTATTAACAATCACCAGCCCATATGATAATCCTGTTATAATGTATATAATGAATCTGCTGATTAACAAGTCATGTGAAGACAGCAGGAAAACAGATTTTGTGGAATAGGTTGAGTTTGATTACAAATGCCTGATAGAACATTAATTTTAACGATAATAACTGCCTAAAGTTGACCTCATCTCAATATATACATGTTTCATAGGATGTTAAATCTGCTATGTAACACTGCACATACATGCTTGTTAAAACAAACGCCAACCAGAAGTAGTAGATATGGAGTCCAGATAACATGTCTGAGGGATGTACTGCTTCACATTTATAACATCTGAAATAAAATGCCCTCTCAACAGTTAAAAAACACAAGCTGTTCATTATAAAATTATGTATATGACGTCAAAAACTTATTAATACCCCAGGAGAAATTTGACTGTCTGATTTAAAGATATACACAATGTTTTTTTTTTTTAAAAAAAAAGAATGAAAAAAATGTTTTACTAAATAGCATCTGTATTCAGAAGCTATAGCTGGCAGATGTTCTTAAAATCATTCATATTTTGGATAAATTTTTTATTACTTGTAAGCAATATCTATACATCAGGTGAATATTATCACAAAGTTTCCTTGAAGAAAATTTATGGTTCGCTGAGTGTTAGAATAAAGTTATTTTTTTAGTTAAATGAGATAAAACAGACTGCATTTCAATCATATCAATTTTAGAGGACTTTTAAAGATTATCAAATATTGTCAATTATGTAGTTGGTTTCATGCTGTTGAATTGGCTTTTTGTTTCAGATATTTGCAACCACTGACTAAAAGTTACACAATTTCATAAATCTCACTTGAGTAATCTACCAATATGCATAAATCATTTGGTTTACATGCAAGTGTAAAACTAATTCTGATGTACAATGATGGCAACAACATTGCAAACCATCTAGGTTCATTATATAAATATACTGGTGCCAAGTCAGTAACAGCCCATTATTAGGTTCTAACCACAGTATTAAAATAAACTAAAATTTTAATGCTTATGTTCTAACTATTCATCCACAACAATCTTTAAAATCAAGAGTGGGATAACAATGCATGTAATTATAAACAAAAAATTATTTGTAAACAAGGGTTACTGTAGTAACTTTTAACATATCCAGGAAGTATTCAAATGCTCAAGTTTTACTCTCATAGAAAAGTGAAATGACAGGAAATATATAAAGGCGTGCCTACAACTGTTTTTGTCTCAGTTTATTAAAAGGATACGTATATTAATTCCTTCTTATATCTTGTGTGTAAGTTGATATTAATTCCTAACTCATCAATATCACTTATTGTTATCATGTCCTCCACCCCATCTTCAGGTCGGGGACCTGTAAAATAGAAAATAAATTTAACACACAAACAAATAAATGAATTTATCATTTTTTTATCACAGTCCTTAACAAATCAGCTATTGTTATTCATTGTTTTATCCTTTACAAATTACACCTGTTTTAGTGATTACATAATTATGAAGATGACCACCTTGTTTTTCAGAGTATAAAAATTAACCCTTTGTCAGGATAGGGGCCCCTTTGGCTAAGTTGTCTTAGTATATGTTTATAGATCACAAAGCCTCTAACCACCTAGGTTATTTCCCTACTCCTTTTGAAAGAATTGAATCACCGGGACACCATCCTCTGCAACCGCTATATGGTGAACAATCATTTAAAATTGTCAGTAGGATGTACTAGTACATGGCAAAACCTGTTATATATCAAATTTTTTTTCGATGTTTGAATAGAAACCACTGAAATGTTAGGATTCAGACCAGTTAAAATTTTATGCTTGAATTTCAAACAATATTGCATTTGCATCAGACAAGTCAATACAATATATTAGGTACAGAAACTTTACAAGTTTTCTCAAGTTAAGAACTCCCACAAAACTTAATCAGAATTATATCCACTCACATTTCATTTATAAGTAGCTTATATAATATGCAGGAAGTAACTGTAATGCAATGAATAATTTCCAAATCATTCACAAATTTCAGTATACTTATGCAACAATGTCCTTGACCTTTGAACATATATGATCTTGAACCATATATGATCGCCATGTCAATACCTACAATATTCTAATATACATGCCTATACAAAAAGTTAATAGTTTTCAAGATAATAAGCAATTTAAGGCTTCTTTTGCAGCTGTGACCTTGACCTTTGAACAATGACCTTGAACCATATATCAAAATGATTGCTGTCACAATACCTAAAATATTCTAATATATATGCCTATACAAAAAGTTAACAGTTTTCAAGATAATTAGCAATTTAAGTCTTCTTTTGCAGCTGTGACCTTGATCTTTGAACACATGACCTTGAACCATATATCAAAATGATCATCATATCAATACCTACAATATTCTAATATACATGCCTATACAAAAAGTTAATAGTTTTCAAGATAATTAGCAATTTTTGGCTTCTTTTACAGCTGTGACCTTGACCTTTGAACATTTGACCTTGAACCATATATCAAAATGATCGTCATATCAATACCTACAATATTCTAATATATATGCCTATAGAAGAAGTTAACAGTTTTCAAGATAATTAGCAATTTTAGTCTTCTTTTGCAGCTGTGACCTTGACCTTTGTACATATGACCTTGAACCATATATCAAAATGATTGTCATATCAATACCTACAATATTCTAATATACATGATTATACAAAAAGTTAACACTTTTCAAGATAATAAGCAATTTTAGTATTTATAAGCCAAAAATAACATTTCAGGGGCAACAACTCCTACATGGATCATCATATAGTTACGAAACTTGGTACCTTTTTTAATTTTGTCATGCTGAACATTTTTACAATGTTTTGATTTCATATTTCTCTTAATATTTGCAAGAAAAGTGCATAAAACTGCATAAATCGAAAATTAGGTCATGACCTTGATTTGTGACCTTAACCCTAATTTAAAGGTCATTTCAAGAAAAAGTCAAAACTGAAAACCTCATGTCATTATCTGTTCAAATAGTGAAGTTATAACAATTTGAAGCCATTTTACGAAATTTTTTAAATTAAACGCAAAAGCGCGTAACGCATTTTTCGACCAAATTTCACGAAAATGAACAAACTATAGGCTTAAGACCCTAGAGAAGCCAAATATCACATCAGATTTTTTCTCCCATCATTACTTTCGGAGAAGAAGATTTTTAAAGATTTTTGAACCCCTAGGTCACCATGACCTAGTTTTGGTAGCCATGGCAACGCCATGAACAAATCTGAATTGCACCGGCCCATATATGCTTCTGACTAAGTATCATTGAAATCTGTCCAGCAGTTTTGGAGGAGAAGTCGAAAATAGGTGTTAACGACGCACGCACGCACGCACGCACGCACACACGCATGCACACACATACACACGCTGCGCCATGCCATAAGCTCACATGACTTTCGGTCAGGTGAGCTAAAAATTATAAAATTATTCAGCAATATGTTTTAGTCTTAAGGCAGTTGACATCTTATTGTCTTGTTAATTTATAGTAAAACAACTGATTTGAAGTTCAGAAAATGTCAAATATATGAAGTTTCTTTTTAAAAGCAGCAATTAATGAGGAAATTCCTTACTGCTGATGTCAAAAGTCAAAAAAAAAAAAAAATTGTGTAAGATCATAACCTTATCTTTACCAACCAATTACTAAATAACTAATCCTGCTTCTCACTTTCAGTCTATATTTGTGGTTAATTAAGAAAACTTGATAAATGATGGGCTGAACATCTAAATTTGATAAGAAAAATTTGAAAATGAAACCAGCACAGGAACAAATTTAAATTCCTTTATACTTATCAACCATTTAAAAATAAACCATCACACAGTGGGCAAAATTCTACTATGAACTCAAAAAAGATAAGTCACTATTTAATGTTTGAAAACAGTTAACAGTTGTTAAAAGAATCATATTTTTTTCCACTTTAACATGTTAAATGTTGTGATGTTGGTGTAACTAACACTGCATTATTTCATGCTATAGATCAAAGTAAGCGTTTTTACAAGTCAAAACTCTAAAAAAAAAAAAAAAAAAAAAAAAAGTATATGATATTTATTCAACAATTCCAGTAGTTGTAGATTATTAAATGTGTACATCAGGTGTACATACAATGTGTTTTGTTTTGTAAATCATTCATTATAAGCCAATTTAACCACCTGATTCCAGCATTCAGTGGAAGCCTTAGTGACCAAGTTGTCTAAAGCTTGTGGTAATGGATCCAGTGTGCCTCTGACTGTGCCATGGTCTGAATTCTGACTCAGCAGATGCTAACATGAAAAATTTTGTTATTAAGTATTCTTGTCAAATATTGTTGTTTTATCCGGGTAATCCGATTTCTTCCACCATCCTAGAACTAAACTACTTGAAAAAAGTGAAAGAATATTGATTGGAGGGATCATTATTATTACTTTTTTCCAATCTAACTCTATGTACTAATTTTTACAAACAGGATTTAAAGGATTAAAAATGTGCCATTCATTTATTGAGAAACAAATGTATATTTTACAACTATGGGACTGGGGAGTATTGCCTATTGCAGTATTGCTGTAACAGTAATCAACAAACTAGGCAAAACATGGGGGAAAAAAGTTACTGTAATTATCAATAATAAAAAATTAACGACTGGATGATAAATTTATAACAACTATCTAAACTTTAACAAATAGATGATGACAGTTCTAACCACCTGATATTTTTCTTATTCATAAAGCGAGAATGAAAAAATAAAAAGCATCTCTTTTCTCTGTTTTTTATATGATAGAACATGCTTTCACATCTTTTAGATAAAAAATAAGTGTATTTACATGTCAAAACTGGCAATAAATCATAGTAAAACATTCATTCAACAATTCTAACATTTGTAGGTACTGTATGAATTCTTCACTGACAGATGGGTACAAGGTGTATGTATGGTAAACCATTCATAATACACTAATTCAGCCACCTGCTTCTGTACCATTACTCTATGCTATCTGTTTATGATCTGTGTGATTTGTAGAAAATCTAAGCCTTATTTCATGTTTCTAAATATTTGACCTGAAGTTACTTACAAGTGCAGTATGTGTATACAGTAATATATTAACTTTTAATCTGTAAAAAAGACTGGAACAAAGCCAACAGTCTTCTACTTCAAATCCAACGATCTTCCACTTCATGTAGAAGTATCTCATTTATACAGATTCTTTTATTCAAAGTTGTCTTTATTATAAACATGAAATTCTTTAAAATATTTTAATTAAATATTTATTAGAATATTAAATACTAGCTTATAACCAATTTCAAGGAATTAGATGAATCAAAAAGTTGTCAAGGCCAAAAATTAATACTGGAAAGGAAAATAAAAGGTTACTTTGAATTTTGAATTGTAGAGTACTGTTATATACTAGTATTTTTGATCTACAGTGGAGACACAGTATATAGGAGGTTAAAGTCAGTCAATCTGTAGACTAGCTGGACTGCAAGACTTAATACCTCTGACAGCAACATACAGAAATTCACAATACATCCAGCTTATGAATAGATACTGACATAAACCATGTGATGGACTTATGTCTCATGCAAAGTAAAGTCTTGTACTCCCAAATGACAAGGTGCTAAGTAATTATTTTTAATTTCCTTAATATAAAAAAATCTAATATCTGCCATTCAAGTAAAGTGATCTTTTTCTCGTGTTTTAAAGAATAAAAGAGTAACCTAAGTAAGATATTTCAATTTTGACCAATATTTTTCCACAATTTCCTAAATCACATTCATATCTTATAAATTTGGTATAATTCCTTTCACTTTATCGTATGTCTATAAGAAATTGTGACAGAGTCTTTGCACATACATTTCTATATTCATATTTATGATTCAGATAAATCAGCTGTCACATCCTAACAGACAACATGTATGAATAAGTGTAGAGAAGATTTATCAATACTCTTTACTACACAGCGACCATCACGAGTAAAAGCGTTTAATATTCAAGTAAATATGTTTCTAACATGATATAACAAATAACTTAAGAAGATGGATCAAATATGTAAAACAGAAAACACAAGTTACCAGAGCCATTGTATTCTCTATGTAAATGAATGGAATAGCAGATATAATTTTCATTGTCAGTATTCTGATACTGAATGATTTTTATGAGCCATGCATACTGTATTAATCGTATCACATAATGCATTAGTAAAATATCCAAGAGGGAGTTGTACATGATCACAAAATTCCCTAATATACTACAATACATGCAATATACATTTATGTAAGTTAATTAATAAAAGTCTAAAACTGTAATAAAAAGGACTCTAGGAAGAATGGAATTGGTAACTAATATAACTAATTGTAAATCTTTATGACACATAATAAGAACTTATTTTCAATAGTTTTTTTTTGTATTCAACATATTATAAGCAAATATTTTTGGTTGCCGTTAAAGATAACAACAAATAAACCACATCAATCATTGGTTTATTCATTTTCAACTTCTGTTACCGCTTTTACAATCAACCATGTAGTTTCCTAAAATCAAGCTGCAGCTTAGCTTGATGAAAAAAATCAGCTGAAGGTATGCATTACAAAACAGAAGCTTCCAGTACAACAACTAAACATTTGACGGCTGTAAAATGAAGTGCCAGTAGCTTTTAAGCAAAAGTAGTCAAACTGGGAGAAAATAAAGAATACTTAGACAAACTACTGGTAGAATAAACAAATAAACAGCTGCGCCTGGAGCGCATGATACGCCTGTCAGATATTTAAACTTCTTTTTTAATGTCTTAAACAAATTGACATCTAGCTGAAACATATTTTTTTTAAAACAAAAGTAGCCAATTTATTTCTCAATGTTTATTCACAAACCTTTTTGATTATAGGACAAATATAACACAAAAGTTTCATAAAAAAGTTCAAATGATTTTTGAGTTACAACATGCAAAAAAATGCCTAAAATTTGACAATTACAGGCCAATAGCTCTACAATAAGAAAACATACGAATCTCAAAAATAAAAGGGAGCTCTCTGCCATGGATACCAATATAACACAAAAGTTTCATTCAAATTGTTCAAAGCATTCTTGAGTTAATGTACGACGTGTGGACATACGGACGGACAGACAGACTGCACCATACCATAATATGTCCCGTCATAGACGGGCGTATAAAAATTATATATTCATGTATATACTTATACCAAGAAAAGTACCAAGATCAGAGATCCTGCATCAGTTTGCAAACTAACAAAGTGCTATCTGTACGAACTGTGAGATAAAACAACCATGCAGACATCCAAATTACATGACACATAAATAAGTTTGGACATCATAAAACTTGTTCGTGTGTCCTTTCTCAGTAAAAGCTTTTCAACATATCTTAAACATTGGAACTGACACCCAACTGGATATTTGTTTTAGAAAGTGGTATGAGTGTCAAAGTCACATACCAGTACATGTAGTATTCAATACATGAAAAAAGGCAATTATTTCAGTTACCGGTACGTAAAAGTAACATATTGCTTTATTTCAAAGCTTACTGCATGAATTTCTAAAGTAGGTAACAGTACTATGTACTGTCATAGTATCATTTCTGTATAAAAGTTTAGATGTGTAATATTTTGTAATGAGACAGAGGAAAAAGACTGACCATTGACTACCATACTGAAATTCAACTGCTGATTTTTCATTTTACGGTACCTCATATTAAGTTAGTTGCAAGACTCTCTTATGGAGAGATCTATATAAATTTTTCATTTAATTTTTTTTTATTGTTTCGCATACACCTAAAACATTTTTAGATGTCTCAAAGACATATCCATTTCTTTGGCTTATATCTAAAAAAATTACCAGCATGGTCTATGCAAAACACAAGACACTGGACAAATGAATAGAAAATAACTTTTACAACACATAAACAAAACCAATAAGTCAAGACCATCTGACACAATGGTTTATGACACAATGTTTTTCTTATTTACACATATATAAAATTACACAACAAATTTTGGATGACAAGTTTCTGACAACATCTAGACACCTAGAAAAATATGATGTCATTTAACATCCTCATCGTTAAAGAGGAATATCAATGTCACAGCTGATGTAAATATTTGTAACTTTAGTCCATCAATTTAAAATAGTTTTAATTCTATTATATCCAGTCATTACATTTCAGTATTTTGTCAATAAAAATTATACCTGACACACAAAACATCATGCCATTTACATTGCTAACTTTTATTTTTAAGGTAAAATCTGGAGAGGTTTTATTTGCTTTATTTTTAACTGTGGTCAATATGATGCAGTGTTTCAAATTAGACCAATCTGCATATTATTAAGTGTAATTATCAGTTGGATCTGTAATAATAATAAAAATTCCCTTGTAAGTCCTTCCATAAGCAAACATTAATAGTTCAAGATTCTGGCTCAGGTTTCAAAACTTCAATCTGATGTTGGATAATGGTCAAGATAACCTTTTCTTAGTATGTTTATCATACTGACACTGCATTTGTCAAACTTGTGTTATTTTAAGTAATGAGGCCATAAATTTACTAATTGGTATGTATACACAAGACAAGTGGCTTCTATTATAGCAAATATTGTACAATATAATTAAACTACAAAGGAAACAGCCCCTCCATCTGTATAATAATGTGTTTTCTTATGTTGGGTTACACAATGTTGCAGATCATTAACGACAGAGGGTGTAACCAGCATCCTTTGCAACAATTTAAAATCATTATTTTTTTTAATAAAAACATTCATTTTTGAATATTATTATTTTATAACTTATTGACTCAATCTAAATATTTCCAATATTCTGGATCAATGAATATAGAAAATGACATGGACGGGTAATGTGATAAGACTGTACGACAATGATAATCCATGATACCTTTATGACAATATCCTTGTTTTAAGACAATATAATGAAAATATATTTGATATTTAATTTGGTAATGAGAAAAATAAAAATACTTTAAAAAATAATCTGTTTACAAAACATAAAATACTGCATGTTCTCATCAGCAGCTATCCATTCTGTCGGGACGTTTGGAAAAAAATCACACGTATAGGTTATAATATATTTTTTCCATTGTTTAAAATTTGTCTCACTTATATTCCACATATCCAAACTAAATCTACCTACCATGTGAAAAATGTTCGGGTTTAGTCATTTTTTGATCTTTTACATCTTTGTTACTAATCCATACTGAATCGAAGAACAACGACTATTGAACAACTACTCCCGGCGTCGTCTGCTTTATAATGCAACAGTCAATGTATGATATATAGTGACTCATTCTTTCCTTGTGTGATAAATATTTTGACTTCACCGCCACTCCCCCTTTGGGGGCCCTCCTAAATGGTTGTCGTAAAATTTTAATTTTTCCATATACTAGTACATCTATAAAACAACATTAAGTTAATTAATTTTGAGTAATATAATATTTATCTCAAAACTGAAATAAAATGCTATAATTTGAATTTGGTTGCATTTACGACACTCTTACGTTTGCATTGTAGTTTCCTCCAAACATATTGGAGCACCGTTTTCTATTATGAATAAGAATGATTGTTGAACAAATAAGGACCTTAACACGGCAATATGTATAATCATAAGGTGGTTTCCTATTGATAAAGTACATATGATTGTTGCTGGACAATCTTTTAAAAATGAATTTCATCTTCTACCGTATTATTTTTACATTTAGTATATATCTATTTTCAAATGACACACAGTTTCAATTTTAATAATATGTGATGAGATTCTTAACCTGGCTATATTATTTCTATACAAACACTTGTCTTAAATAGCTAAATGTTTTTGCTATGACATATTTTGTTCACTTTATGATATGTATCCAATTTGCCTACTGAATATTTTGTCTTGTCACTTCAGTCCATAACTTATTTGTATGAGACTTAAACTTAATGAGTCATATAAGTTACAAAATTTATTTCTATGATTTAAAGCTATTCATTAAAAGTTTCTTGCTGTTGATGGATAGTTATCTATATATACTTTCTTTGAAGACCATTGAGAAACAGATTCAGGTAGTCAACTTTCAGCTCTAAACCATGATATTAAAATGGATAAGATAATACAAAGACAGAATGGAAATTTAACCAGCTCAGAAGTCACTGTAAAGTTTAAACATTTTATCGACCCCAAGATAAACAATTACAGATTTTTTTTGAAGATACTATTAAGTGATGTGTTTCTTCAAGGACTTTTTAAAAATATACACCCAAATAACACAACCATACATAAGTATAGGATTAACTGTGATCAATTATATATGAACTTAATTTAATTTTTGACTGAAAAGTAAAACTAAGTCATCTACATAGGTTCACTCCTCTACTTTTTAAAAAATCATATTCTTACTATTCAAACTTTCAAGAACAATACCATTGTTATCCATTTAAAAAATCAAATTGAATAATCCATTTATTTTCATATTTTGGAAATTTCTTAAATATTTTTATTCAATATTTCATATTTGTTTTTACATTTGATGATATGTCTGAACAGCTGACCCATGTTTAAAAAAAAACAGAAATATTGGCCCATTAGGTAATTATAGTTCAATCAGTAAAAGTAGCAAAAGTCCAGGGTTCGAAACTTTTTTGTTGGCATTTTATTTTTATATATGATTCAAGGAATAATCTTTCTAATGATTAATTGTTAATTTTTTTAACCAAGGAACTTCAATTTACAACTGTCTCAGAAATGAAGGATGGTTTGATCTTTTGAAAACTGACAAAGAAGTTGCAATTTTTTTCTTCAGATGAATTTTCTCTATTTTATTTATTGATGAATTTTCTCTATTTTATTTATTTATTTTGTTAAACTTTATACATTTTATTTCCAAATATTAGTTAAATGTGCTTGTTTAGGAAATACTTTTGTTAAACAAGCCTTGATGGATAAATAGATCTCTCCAAATGCTCTTATACCAGAGAGCCAGCTCTATAATTGCTGTTTCAATTATGTATTTAACTTGTCCCGTATTTGCTCTTTCTTTTTTTTCATGTTCATGGATGTGGATGCTTAACCTATGTAAATCTTTATGAGATAACAGGCCTCTTGTCAATGTTTAACTTTTTTCCTGCAAGACTTTCAGAAAGCTATTGCTTGTGTTACACCACTAAGGAAGGATATACCAAGCAAAGTTCACAACGACTACTTTTTGACAGTCGGAACTTGCGCATTAGAAAACATGATTTCTGGCAACTTTCAGGGAGAAAGGAAAAGTAGATAAACATCAAATGTAATTTACCTTCACTAACGAAGGTAGATTTAGCACAATGGTGTTTATGGGAAGAAGTAGAAATAGACCAAGAGGAGGGGCCATTCAAGCATCGACCAGAAAAGACGGTGGTGGAAGTCGTCGAGACGGATCAGATGATCGCGATTCGAGAAGTTCGAAAAACTCTGATAACAGGCATTACAGAGGTCGCGAACGATCCAGATCACCTATCTCTAAAAGACCCGTTACAGAGAGACTAGGAGACCAGGTTGATTAATTCAATTACAATTTAGCAGTGTAATCCCGCGCCCCCTTTAATTCATAAACGAGTTATCTTCCCTTGACTACGGTTATGTGCTTTTATCAATATTGCATTTGCATAACAAAACACTCAATAATTGTTTTATATCATATTCTGATAACCTAACAAAATGACTGATTTGATTGAGACAATTATTAATTTAACATTTATTTTTGTGTTCAGCTGCCCATCCAACTATATTACAATCTTAAAAGTGCACATGGTATTATTAGAACTTCTCAACTTCCATAGAGTATGCCTTACGTGATTTATAAATTCCATCAGCATTTAGTAAAACAAGTTAAATTTACAAAACAATGTAGTCTATTATCTATCAGTTTCTCTCTCCCTCCCTTTTTTTTTTTAAATTTTATGAACAACTTGGTTGCATTTGTCAATAGCATATCGTCAGAATATGAGGTTGCAAAATCAGTATTGGTGGTTTCCCCAAGAACTACCGCTGATAACGGTTTCCAGCACTTGATATTATAATGAGTGTAAAACCATGTTGTTATTAAATTATTTTACTATCCAGTTTTAATCATCCATTGATACAAAATCATTCTATAATACCGGGTATATATTTTATTTCAGAATAACATGTTGCACAAAGAAAACCACTTGTTTAACATAAAACAAAAAGATTTAAACAATCTTTGATTCATTATTAAAGTGCATTAAGTTTTCCAAATTTCTGAATGGTTTTTTTTATTTTCTAAAAAGATATATTTTCTAAATAGATAACTTCTAATCACGGTCCATAAGATTCATTTTCTTAAATTCCTATTTGCTATAAATAAATAAAATTCACTACCATGTGGGGCACATATTTAACAATGATTATTATTAGCTTGGAGCATGAGCACAAATGTACAGAGACTCGAATGGATTAAAGGGGAAACCTGACATAAATTGCATTAACTGTCCGTCATTAAAATCCAAATGTATTTGCAATGTTATGTATCCTTTACAAAGTCACAAATTACAAATTTAATGAAATTCTGTGTTTAATTTATCATATTTCACAGTGTTGTTAGTTGTGTTTAAATGACCCGGTTATTTATTACATAACCATGTTCTAAAATTAGATCCCACAGGTCTTCATCTCCCAGGGAAATTACTGCTATTTCTACATTTATTCAAGCTTTTATCGTCGAACTAAATGTAACATTATTCATTAGGAACATCATTAAGTAAATCAGCACCGTTTTAATTTTGTTCCTAGGAAAACTTCATGCAGCTTTAACACATTGAGCATTAAAACGCAAAACATTAATATAATGTTATATTATATTCATTATCATACATATTGCACTGTAAAAACTTGTATATTTATGTGTTGGACTCGATGGTCATCAGGTATTAATTGAATCCCGATTAAATTTCATTGACAATTCATCAGGCTCATGAGTTGTTGAAACTTATTGATAAGATAGATGGCAGATTATTCACAAAAAAAATCAGCCAGTATGGCTTTTGAATTTGTGTCTGTAGCAGAATGAAAATTCCAATGATTCAAGGTAAATTCGGAATGTGTAAATACCTGTACTGGAATTTACAACTAAATCCACAAATGTGAGTTTTTAAAACAAAACTTTAGATGGGTTTAATTTAAGTTTAATGTATTTAACTTGTACATGTTCTTGTTATTAATTACACACACTGCTTGTCTGTACTGAAGTTGTACATATTATTAGTTTGAATGGTAAACCATATATAAAAACTGGAAGTCGATCAACTTTTAGTGTAACTTTGCTAGCTTTCCATTTAAAGGCTTTTGATAAAGATACACCTTTTTTCTAATGAAGTTTCTAAAAAAAAAAAATTTTTTTGCATCATTTTGTGGATTCATATTTTTATTTTAACTTTAGACATAACTTAAACATTTCATTATTTCTGAACATCATCTTTTTCCAATACTACAGATCAACAAAAATTGATATCTTTGTCTTTTTTTTTACTTTGTTTGTTTTTGAAATATGATAGAAAATTTCATGAATTGATGCCGAAAATAACTTCTAAATGTAATGGATAATTTTTTATTACAGTATCCAGAGAGAAGTGCATCAGAGGTAGCTGTACAGGAATCCCTCAGGATAACAGTAGGAAATGATATGTTTAGAGAACAACAAAGCCATCACAGTCCGTTAGATGATAGATTTGGTTCATCTTTAGCGGAACGACTTGGGCCACCAGTTAATAGATCACCACTTCCACAGAAATCTGATCGATATGGCGGTGATATGGAATATAGAGGGAAGATTGATGATGATACATTTTATAAACAAATGGACGAACAGTACCAACGCAATTCTGGTAGGGAAGAGAGACGAGGGTCTCCAGGAAGACCATACAGACATGATCGTGACCGTGATAGTTTAGAGAGAGATAGAGATAGGCATAGAGATTCAAGAGACAGAGATCGAGACAGAGACAGAGATCGAGATAGACACAGGGATTTAGGAAGAAGAACTGACGAGAGAGGTAGAGATAGAAGGATTGATGAGAGAGATAGAGATATAGACAGAGACCATCATGGTCGACCTAACTATGACAGGGAGAGCTCTAGATCAAGTGGATATTTACATGACAGAGAAATGAGATCTAAAGAGAGAAGTCCTCGTGATTTTTATTCTGGACAGAGTAAATTGCCAGAAATGTATCAGGAACCAGTCATTAATCAACCACCAGTACTACCCTTGCCACCAAAGCCACTAAAGTCTATACTTAAAAAAAGTACCCCTGTCTTAGAACCAAAGCCAGAATCATCAGCAGCATTATTTCCAGCTGGTGCACCTACTGATCCTTATAGAAAAGAATCTCTTTATAACAGTTCAGGATTTGATTCTAGTACACAGGAGGAAGAGAATCGTCAAAAGTTTACACATGGGTTACCTGGGATGTCGAACTACATGGATATTGAAGATGAAGAAAAATTTCTCTATGGAGAGGATGCACATGCACAAAGATTCAACAGAAATGTTAGTCCTGATGTGACTTTGAAAGACAGATATAGTGGTGACCCTTGGGGACAGAAAACAGTTGAAAAGGATAGTTTTAGAACATTGTCACCCAACAGACAACAAAGTTCATGGATGGATAAAAGAGAGGACAGTATTTATAGAGACACACAGTCTGGTTCACAGCCAAATGTGAACGAGTTTGAAAGGTCGATGATGCAGCAGAAATTATCAATGAATCCTGAACTATTAAAGGAAAAAACTGATGTGTATTCATTTGGTGAACCAGCTCTCAGACAAGAACAGCAACAGCCATCACAATCTTTCATGATGCAATCTTCATACGAATCCTCTGTTAGCCGAAGTGAACAAACGCCTACTACTGTTGTTGATCTGCTGAGTATTTTTACAAACAAAAGTTCAAGTTCATTTTTACAAAGCTCAAATGTTACGAGTACAATGAACGAACCCAGAGTCGCAGAGTCTGTGAAACCTAAAAGTGCAAATTATGACCCAACAATAGAAAATATACTCAAATCCATAGGGTTTGATTTTGAAATGTCTAAAAGAATGCAAGAAAAAGCACAGAATAAGCCACCAGAGCCAAAGCAAGATGAACTGCAGATGGGTATAAATCAGACGGCTTCCTTCCTAGAAGGGGGACTATCAGATGACATAAAAACAAAGTTATTACCTAAAAAGAAAGATGAACAAATGGTAGAAAGTTTAATCCGAGAAGCCAAGGAAAGTGTAAGCCAGGTCACAAAAGCTCTAGCAAGCCGAGAAAATCAAGCTACAAAGTACATAAATGAAGAAGCAAAACACATTCATCGTGAAAAACCTCGCAGGTCTCCTGACAGGTACAAGGATTATGAAGATAGGGATAGAAAACATAGAGACTCTTTAGAAAGGATATCAAAAGTACACAAAGATGAACCTAAGTCACATGACTATCATAAACAGTCATCCCCCAGTCCAGAGTTCTCATTTTTAAAGACTACTGAGTATGTATCATCTACATATACTGATCCATATACAGCAACTGCAAATAGTGACCTATATAAAACAAGTACCCACAGTGATCCATACAATTCTGGTTCACAAAGTGATCCATATACCACAACACCGCAGATCCCTCCATATACTTCACAGTCTGATCCATACAACACACAAATACCATCCGCAGAAACTGTGCCTCCTCCATCTCAGAGTATGCCTTACTCTCAGTCATATGATCCTAGATATTCAGTAGCACCAATGCCAGGCCAACATAATGTAGTACCACCTTACATTCATGGACCTCCTCCACATTATCCCTATGGTGCACCTAATGTGTATCCACCTGGTCATCTACCCCCTTATGGACATCCCCCTGGTCCAAATCAGTATGCCCCATATCATAGATTCCCCCCACCAAATGTACCACCATATTCAGCACCCCCTGAAACACCTCCTGGTACAGAATCTACTCAGTTACCCCCACCTGTAAATGTAACTCCACCAGGGAGGACAAGCAATCTGATATCTGTTCCAACTATGGAAAGAAAGAAAAGTCCAGATCCAGATTTTGGCAGAATTGAAGTTAAAACAATTGAGCTGAAAAAATCTGATCGTAGAAGTAATGAGGAAAAGAAAAGACCTCCACCAGTAAAGAAAGATGTAAAACATTTACAGAGTTCAAGTGAAAATTCCAAAAAGGATACCACAACTAGAGTTGAAAGTTCTACAAAATCAGAATCCAATCGAACTGTTTTGCCCCCAAAATCCGAGCAAAAATCAGCAAAGAGACCTGCTTCTGATGATGGCAGAAAAACAAAAGTACTTACTGAAAAAGAAAAACAAAAACTTCTCAAGGACAAGGAGAGTAGACAGAGACGTATACAATCCTTGGAAGAGGAACTAAAACGTTTACGCAAACAACAAAATGAAATCATGAGGAAAAAACGAAGACAGAAAGATGGCCATAAGGATCCAATTTTGCTTCAGAACAGCAAATTACAAGAAGAAATAGCAATTCAGATTAACAAACTAAGAAGAGCAACAGAAGAAACAACAAGAGTGTTAAAAGAATCTGGAGCTGATGAAGACAGACAACCAAAGAGTAAGAGATCAAAGACTGAAGAAGATGTAAAGAAAGATGAACCGGTAAAACCAGTTAGCCAACCACAAAAAAAGCCAGAAAAGCCAGTACAGCAGGTTTGTTATAATCATTTTTTGTACAGTTTTGTTGATTTTATTATTTTTTCACAAAATTATTTTATTTGTTGTTTAATACCTATTAGGTCCATGTTCATACTTCATTTAACCCAGCAGTTTGTACATTTCATTTTGCCCTGTATTATCAATGTAAGCATACTACTTCTTGAAGTATCACTTTGTCCTATGTTACAAATGTAAGCATACTACTCTGAAGCATTTGTCCTATATAACCGGTGCAAGTGTACTAACTACATCTTTAAAACAATCACTGTTCTAAATGACCAGTATAAGCTGACATTTGTTAAAGCATTTTTCTGTTACGGTTTTTTACATCAACATGCTCAAGAAAAGTTTAAAGGTATTTAATCTTGCAAATTTTATAACCTTTGAAGCAAGGGATTGTCTTGTTGCTTCCTGTGGAATGCCTTGCGGGCTATTAAAGACTACTAAAGACTAAATGATCAACTCCACAATATATAAGACCATAAGTAATTGGGCATAAATTATTAGCTATGGTTTTATTTCATCAGACATTTTTCATAATCCCTTTTTCCATTTTACTATTACAATTTTGTTTGTTTGTTTTTGTTTAAACAGATAGTGATAGGTACATTATCTTTATATTAAAATGCTATTTGTAAATTATCAGGATAAAAAACAACAGGCACAGTCTAAACAAGAAATGAAAGAGAAGCCATCATTGAAGTATGAATTCTTTGATCCAGGTGGTCATTGGTGCAGAAGTTGTAATGTCATTGCTGGAAATGTTTTTCATTTTTTCAGTCATTTACAAGGAAAGAAGCACCAGAAGGTATCTGTGTGTGTGTGTGTGTGTGTGTGTGTGTGTGTGTGTGTGATACATTTATTCAACTGTAATTTGATAAATAGTTCTGTCAGTTTATTTTCTATACTTTAAGTGCATTTTGTATTAAGTCACCTCTCATCTGTTGGTGAAACTGAAATTGTAAAATAAATTGGACTAAAACTGACTGGAAGTGTTTTGTTATGCGATAGTCTTTTGTTTTATTTACATTTAAATTAAATGAGATCTAATTAAATTCTGGACTTGAAAAGTTGTAAACACTTAAAAAGTATACAAAGTATATCATTTTCTACATGAACATACCAAACTATATAAGAATATGTACGTTAGCAGTTTTTGAGTTGAATGTGTTTCAAAGTTACCTATTCTGTTAGGATTCATATCAACTTATACTTTTGTTTGCAGTCTCTCAGTGTATATGATAGACCCTGGTTGACAGATCCTGGAAAGCCTGAAGAGAAGTCTAACAATGTGAAAGTTGTACCAATTAAAGGTGTTTAAATCTGTAATATTGATAAGATTAAAATGTTTTAATTTGTAATGTTGTCACCTATTTTATCTTTGTACTTGACCAACTGCATGTTAAAGCTTTGTTTAATCTTTAGCGAATTAAAGATTTATATTATTATCTTTTGTTTTTTTATTCAAGTATACATGTATATATCGGTCAAGAGGCTGTGTGTAAACTGCGTTTTCCTCGTATTTAAATTGCTCTCTCTTCAAACCATTTGCCATTAACTTCTCATCTGTCATTGTTATTAATACTCATTCCAAAAGATTAAACCATGCATAGTATTACTGGTTTTCATTTTTGAAGTTCCACTGAACTGAAAATCTCTTTAAAATCAATTTCTAATTATTATTGTTATTTATTAATCTACTGCTAAAGCAATAGAAATTTTTAAACCATAAAATTGACAATATACATTGATTGAAAAATTATTTTATATATGCTTGGTTTGTGATTTTAATGGTCAAGCATTGCTTAAAGTTGAAGACTGCTTATGCTCACTTTTGTCTTGTTTAACCCATTTTGATTGAAAACTGCATTATAGGAGCAGAGTTTTTGATGCCAGCTAATGCATTTTATTGTACATTGTGTAAGCAGTTCTCTGGAGATGACATGTGTGCTGAAACACATTTAAAAAGTAAACACCATTATGAGAAATACTTGGTAAGTTCTGCAATAAAGTTTTGTTCTTTTCAATAAAATGGCAGTAGAATATTAAAAAAAAAAATGGGATAGGTAATGTTATATAATGTTCAGACCTTACTCTCTGTATTGTAATGAATTTTTGTTCAGTTACTTATATGGTTTTCTGATCAACTGTTGTCAAATTAATTTGAAATTCAATAATTTATCTGTTAGATGTTGATTTTTCAAAAAGAAAAACATTTATTAAAATCTTGCAATATATTCTGTGAAACCTGTGAAAAATGAGCCCTGTAAAAATTGTCCTAACTAAACTATTCTGTTTTTAAATATCGAACATCATTTGTAAAGTCATACTGTAAATTGGAAAATTTTTGCTTGAGTCAATTTTTGTGTGTATTGGTATTTGATATATTTCCAATATTTTTTTCACGTCGTCATATGGTCAATGCAAATTATTTTTAGTTAAAAACCCTATGAAAATTGATTTGTCAAATCAAATTTCATTTCACAAGTGAGATATATCTTACAAAACGGAAATTATTTAGGGGTATGGATCGGGTTGAATCTTCAACTTAAAGCATTCATTGTACAGAGTTTTTTTTTTCTTTTTTTTGTATTTTATAATCAAACACAATCTGGTCAATGTTTAAATCACAGTCCCAAAAGCAAAGTTAAAAAGCTAAATTAGATCATTGAGATTTGATGAGAGTTAGAATAATAAATTTGGGAGTTAAAATAATAAATTTTGTTTGTCTGGTTGAATTATAACATTGCAAGTAGAGACTTGTTAATAATAAAAATGTTTGTAAGAGCTTACAGAACTTTATGTAGTCTTTAGTATTTGTTTTATACATCTACATATGTTTTATTTCTATACATGCAGAAATACTTAGAGGATCACCAATTTTATGAGCAACGATTGAAATTGGATAAAGCAGCTGGTAGTTCACTAAGAAAAGAGGAAAAAGAAGAAATTTCTTCTGACAAAGAAGTTAAAGAAGATAAATACAAAAAGGAAAATAGAACAGAATCAAAATTACAAGACAAACATCCACCCAAAAAATCACAAGAAATAGACAAAAAATCTGAACATGAGAAAAATGAGACCAAGAAAGAGGTAGAAAAAGTGAAGAATTTAGATAAGGTTTCAGATAAAAAGTCTGTCACAGTAGATCAACCAAAAACAAAAACTGAAAGTAAAGAAAATGATAAAGGAAAAGAAGAGGAAAAAACTCCACAGGAAACAGAATCTAAAGCAAAAATTGCCATTCACATAAGTAACAAAACTGGAATAAAGCCAGTTAAAAAGATACCTCCCCGGAAAAGTGCTTTGTTACCACCTTGGAATCCAGTGTCAAAACAACAGCCAGTTATATCTACAAGTGTGCAACCCAAAAAATCAGATGATTCACCTGCAAGTCTTGATACATTTTTAACAATAGGTGAAAAATCTAAACCACTTCCAGTTATGAAAGAAAATACCAGTAAACTTTTATTTCAGAATAAGAAAATTGTTACTGCCAAAGATATATTGGAGGCATTCAGTGGAAAGACAAAAGAATCAAAACAGACAAAAGAAACAACCGAATCTAAGGAAGCAAATAAACCCAATCTTCCAGTTGAAAGTGAGATTTCTCAGGAAGAGAAGGAGGAACTTAAAATGTTAGGTATTGAACCAGAAAGTACAAATTTGTTAGCAATACCTGTACCGCCTCCTCCTAGATCTCAAAACATGTCGCTTCCAAAAGATAAATCTTTAGCTACATCTTCTGCTAAAGACATGTATGATGTGTTTTTTACTGATGGGGATGGAAACAGAGATACAGGTAAATCTGTTTCTGTGGTTACTTCTGAGCAGAAAGAAAATGTATCATCTGTTCCTGAAAAACCAAGTGTAGAAGATGTTAATAAAGCAGAGAGCCAAATAGAAACATCAGAATCAGCTTTAAAGACAGAAAGTGAGATGGATACTTCATTTGACAATTCATGTATTGCTGATGCAAACAATGTTTCATCAAATACAGCTGAACCATTTAGCAATGTACAACCTATAGAACCTTTGAAGAATAATGATCAAACTGTGGACAAGTCAAGTGAAACTGATGATTCAGAAAAGATGAATATAAATGTTATGGAAATAAATTTGAATGACATTGAACTACCAAAAGACACTCATAAGTCTGACAGTTGTAAGAATAAACTTGACATGGTAAAAACGGCAGCCAGTGAAAACGAGAGTATGGAAGTTGATAATAATGTAGTTACCTCGAGTGATAATGGAGCTGACAATATTAAAATGCATTGTGAAAGTGTACTTACTGAAAATGTACCAGTAGTGAAAAATGACACAAATGGTGATGTAAAAAGTGCTACAATTAAAGTCATTGATTCCCAAGAGTTGGAAAGAGCAAAAGGAACTGATGTTAAAAATACTGACATCAATGTTACAAACAGTGAGTTAGCCATTGTCCAAGATAAGGGTACTGATAACTTGCATTTAGAAAATGTGCACAGTAGTTCTGAGAAGGGAACGAATGCCACTTCAAGTGATGAAGTATCAAGTGGTGTCTTAAATACAGATAATTCAGATCAGGAGAAGGTAATTAGTTCTGTTGAAGATGTTGAATTGTTAGGACAACCAAAAGAACCAAAAATTATTCAGGATGGTAAGTTAGAAGTAGTAGCTGAAGTAAAATATGATAGTGATAATAATATGGATGTTAAGTTTGAAGTAATAAATCAAAATGATCAGGATGTAGGTTCAGATACAGACAGTGGGACTGTTGATTATGATGTATCAGAACAGAATATTGAAGAAGAGTCTTTACATTCAACTGAACAGTTTGTACCCAAAATTCAAAAGGAATGTTTAAACTCTGAGGAGCAAGCAATTGAAAAACAAAAAAATCTAGTGTTTGAAAGTGAAAAATTAAAAAACTCTACAACAGAGGAGCAACAAGAAAAAATGTTTGAAAGTGTTTCAACTGAAAATGCAGGAAACAGTCAATCTGAAGTCTTGTTTGGGGCTTCTGAAAGTATTACAGTGGAAAATTCTGATAAGTTTGCTGGAGTAAGAATTGATGATATTTTAAAACCCGTCGAAATTGGCATTTCTGAACCAACCCTTGGAATAAGTGAAAGTTCTGAAAATCTTATAAAAGAAATGTGTGAAACAGTATCTTCAAATGAAGTGCCCAGTCTTGAATTCGAAAATACTGATAACTCTGAAATTGACAAGTTTAGTGACTTATTTGAAGACAATCCTCAGTTGACTTTACAAGAGGGTGGTTTTTCTAATGATATAATTGGGTCTGCAACACTTGATGAGTTAGAAAAAACAATAACATTTGATGATCTGTTTTCTGATCAAGGTGATGGTTTGTTAAATGTTAATTCAGATATTGTAAATCGGGGATTAAATGATGATAATAAAACAGAAATGGGTAATGTTGTTTTAGAAAATGATGATATCAATGAAACAAAAATTGATAATGTTGACAATGTTGGAAATATAAATGAAAACAAAGAAACTAATCCAACATTGGTTAATATTAGTGACAATGGGGATGATAAAAAGGGCGATGGGATGATAGCAGAGCATGCTGCCTTAGAGGAAGTCAGTGATGAGGAAGATATTGTTGAAAAAACAGAAGAAAGTTGTATGGAACTTGATGAAATTAGCAATGATGATGAAAATGAATGTGTTGAGGAAAAGGTAAATTTAGAGGAATTAAGCGATGTATCTGACCGAGAAGAGGATCAAGGTAATTTTTATTTTTGCATTGTAAACGGTTTTTAAGAACATTGGGAAGCTTGATTTTTTTTTTCTGTTATATCATTAACTAAATATGTCAAATAATGTTTGACAAAAAAAAAAAAAAAATGAATATATGTTTATATATTCGCAGTGTTAAAGGGCAGTGTCTGTTATAGCACTACAAATGCCACTGCAAGACAGTTGAATGGTTTTGCATTTTCATGGGATCATAGTGATGATAGATTGATGTTCTTGCTGCAGGGGGCATTGACAGGGGATTTACAGTTAACTATCAAATATTTATGCTTTTAAGCCAGGATAGGTTACTTTGAACATTTGGCACCTTATTTAGTCAAACTTGCAACATTTGGGTGGATTAAAGGTACATACAAAAAGGTTGCTTGCCTGAAAAAAATACTAAGGTGTGAATCATTTTTTATTTTTTATTATTATATCTTTTATGTGATATTTTAAAAAGTAAAATGGTATTTATATTTAGATGATGCAGAAAGTGTACATAGTGGTATCAGTTTGGAGATGGGAAGTGATTTTGAGGTGCTTGATGAATGTGTTGATGATGAGGAGGAAGAGGTAGATCAGGAGGAAGCAACAGAATAAGTCCTTTGTTCAGTTCTTTATGTGTCAAATATCTGGTTCTTGGGATGTTTAAGATACAAATTTTGGAGTATCCAGTTACTCTTTATTTCCACGCTTTAAGTAATGTAAAAAGAGTAGTTTGGTATATATACTGGTACATATACTACAGTTCCGAGTTTGAAGACTGATAGATATATTTTCAGTATAAATGAAAATCATTGTTAAAATTATACTCGTGCATTTTAATTATTTATGTAATAAAATTATCACATCCAGAAATCCACAGGTATGATCTCATGAATTTAGTTTACTTGCAAGGTTAACATTTCAAGGTTAATCATGTCTTGAAGTACATAATCGCTTGTTTTGATGAAAATTTCTTTTCTTAGTTATAATAATTTGCTTTGAATTTTCATTAATAAAGTTTTGAATAAATGAAGACAGACTGGACAGTTGGTTTATATGCACTTTACACTATCTTTCATCAAAGATGTATCATGTACGATGCACAGAGGTTTAGACATAATCATTACAAGGTAAACAGAACTTGATATGTGTGGCATTGTAATGTAAAATTCAAGACTTGATTATTTAGAGAAAGTGATGGTTATTAGAAAGGGATTTAAGTATTAAACAGCACAGAGGTTTAGACATAATCATTACAAGGTAAACAGAACTTGATATGTGTGGCATTGTAATGTAAAATTCAAGACTTGATTATTTAGAGAAAGTGATGGTTATTAGAAAGGGATTTAAGTATTAAACAGCATGTATGTTTGGTTTGAAGATAATACTAAGGACTTTATGGTAACAACAAAGAATTTTTCAACGAAAAACTGCGTGTTATTGGTATCTGCGACAGTTTGGGGAAATAAAATGTTGAGTTGCTTACATTTTAATCTTGATAAAGTATGTGTGACTAGTTTTTTAACTTTCAAAGTGATATGCCTGTGACCTTCGTATTCTAGAAAGCAGCATTCATCAAGTTGTGAAAATTCTATTATATCTTGGTGAAAAATGTCAATGACCACATAGAGAGCTTTACATCCAATAATGGAAGTACTGAAAAAGAATTCAAAGATTTCAAAGATCATGAAACGATAATAAATTGGTATGCAATGGCAGTTTGATTTCCGGGATATTGACATCTTGTAATGATCTTCAGCAGCAGAATTAATTGACTTTTGTACATTATGTATTATAATAAATAAGTA
This sequence comes from Tegillarca granosa, assembly GCA_029721355.1. NCBI lineage: Eukaryota > Metazoa > Mollusca > Bivalvia > Arcoida > Arcidae > Tegillarca > Tegillarca granosa. Next base: position 48,883,753 of record CM056595.1, read on the forward strand.
TATACACATCATTTTGGATATAGACATTGTACATCTCATGTAACTTGTTAGATATTTACATTTTTAATTATTTTTTATGTGGCATTATGTTTTTGTATCATGTAAATTGAGGTTTGATGATTAAAATAATCGGAAGCATTGGAATTGCAAATGAACTTAAGCGTTTGTTTCCAAAACACTTTAATTTTTCAAAGAAATGCGAAAAAAACAAAACGGTATATTTGTCATGGTCAAGATATACTTTTTGTTTTTACATACCTTGTTGAAATTGTTATAGACATAATACTTTTAAAAAATGGCAATTAAAATTTCTTGTTAAATGTTTTTGGTTTGCTTAGTATGTTAAATTTGCCAACAATACTTAGAAAAATGATTACCGTAAATGTTAAGCCATATAATCTATTCACCTGTGTATTTGCATATTTAAATGCACACACTTCTTTTTCAATCATTATCATTTCTTCATCCCAAAGATATTTTGCAACGCTTGATCATTTATCACGACTTGTACCTGATTCTAGATCGGCAAATGTCCTAATGTCAATCGTCAAAGTATGTGCTGTAACTGTACTCTGTATTACAGCAAAAATTAGTAAAAATATCTTAATAAAAGTTACAAAATGTTACAAGTATTTTGTTTTTGAATTATTTAACGACTCCTCTTCTTACCGTTCACTATTAATGGTAATGAAATAAGTATTCTATATAATGGAGAATTTTTACAATTTTTTTTCAAGATTACATACACCCATGCCTCAAAAATGCATTGCATTTGAAATTCTCGAAACATGAAAAGCAATACTGCTTGTAGATGAATACTACAGGCACGAAAATATGTTTCAAGTTTTATAGTCAGTGGTTACAAGGTGTTTGTCTCCTTTTGTCTTATTGTTATATTTTATTATTATTTAATTGTGTGTGTTGTTTATTTTTTGTTGCTATTGCAAATTCCATACAGCTGCGAAGAATTAGTCCGACTACTATAGGCCCATTATAATCATGACGTAAACCTATTATTAGTGTCGAGACATTTGCTTACACCTATATATCCTTCTGCAACTTTTAACGCAATCATATTATGCACCAAATATAAAATTTTCATATTTGTAATCGCCAGAAACTGTCATATGCACTCCGTATATTTATATTGGCATAAAGCTTACAATGTTGAAACAAAAACACGTGTTAATATTTACCATATTGAAAAGAGAATTGTTTTCAAACGAATTGGAGAAGATAGTTTAACCTGTGTATGATGAAAACGTATCAAATCCCCATCTTGATTAAGAAACATTTAAATCAATATTTTGGCTGAGACAATAGTTTTCAACGATTTTTGTTTATCGATTTATTAAAGTACCGCAGTCGGGTACGCGATCGAGTGAAAATCAGCGTAAAACATGAAAACGTTCGTCATCAGGAATAGAGAAGTTTTAACATGCAGAGCCTGATTATAAAATGGAAGATATTGAAATGAAAATAAATATAAATTATAATATATTCAGTTGTGCATGACGTCTCCAGATCCGGATCGTTTTACCATGAACTGCAATTATTTGCGGTAAAAATGTACTTGTATCAGCGAAACTTCGTCGCAATAAGACCTATCAAAGGCCTATTATCATCAGTAGTGCCAAGGACGCTGAATGAAAAATGGTGTCTTTGCCAACTGCAGGGCCTTAAAACCTATTTTGATTTCCAAATCCAAATTAAACAAGTTTGTCAAATTTGGCTTTTTATCAATATGTGTGATAATTTGGATCGGTAGATATTGATAAAGTGACCTAAATTTGCAACATCTAAAAAGGGTGTCGGTTGACACGTACTTTACTTGTCATGAATAGAAATCCAGTGCGGTTTTAGGATAAATAAGAGTTGTGTAATTGCTAATAGTTCATGTTTTGTTATTGCTAATACATTGTAGTTCATATTTATCCAGTCAGATATTGGCTTTAAGAAGCATAAGATATTTGGCCATAGACAAGAAGTATTATAAACGAGGTATCGGGGTTTTATGTTTTTATTTAAAATTAAATTGACATATTTAAACGATGTTATTTGTCAAAACAAGCAACTTTTGTGACAAACGCAACAATAGAGTAATTTCATTATAAACAAGTTAAAGCTCTGAGGCATTTCACCATTACATTTTAGGTGTGTGTGTGTGTGTTTTAGGAACGATCCACAGCTTTCCTGTTTGGATAGTTATTTCATAAAACTTGTCTTCATATGAAAATATTGTGCTTGTATTAAGGCCTTGTTTTAAAAAACAGTTTAACTTGAGAGGAAGATGGCTAGATTTCAAAAAGATTATGACAAGATTGCCAACAGAATATTTTAGATGAAAAGATTACCAGTAGAGGTTTATTTTGAAAATTTGACACGATAATCTACAATTGGATATTATTTCGGTATATGTAGTATATTAAAGAGTAATAGTTGCTTGGTTTTTAATCTTCGAATAAGAACTATAAAACAAAGCAGCGAGTTGTGTTGCACAAAAAGATGGAAAAGATAAATAATATGTGAATTTGTCCGAGCAAAAATGCATTTAAACAATGTCAAATCGCATGCTTTTTCTTGACAACGATTTTTAATTCCATTGCATATGTGACATGTAGTAAAAAGATTTTGTTTCGAAAGTTTCTTTATTACTTTATTGTGACGACATACAAAATTTGCATATTATTAAACCCATTGGTGTTGTAGATTAAAATTTTTATAATATTTTCTAGCGTTTTTATTTGTTAAATGGAGTATTCCACTAAAGTTGCATCCAGTAAATCATTTGATTTCACAAGCATGAGAAACTAAAAATACTTAACATATATAAAACTGACCATAAATAATTTATCAACTGTACAACAAAAAAAGTTATTTACATAAACTTATGAATTGATAAATACATACCAGAATACATGTTCAATATGTATGTCAAAAGTTCAGTCTGCAGCTGTCATTATAGTTAAATATGCATTTGAAATGATAACGGATATTAGCAACATTCAGTGCTCTTTTTGAAGTCGAAAAGTAATCGACACGTTACATTTATGTTTTTAAATAGGATCACAGATATTTTATTTATATTATGTCTTTTAGTCGTTATACTTTCTATGAGTTGAGTAATGTTGTTTAACGTTACAGACAGGAATATTTCACTTTCCAGCTATACGCGAATAATCCTAAAATTTTGCCTGTGCGTTGCGCTGATGGCATTATACAGCAAGGTTCTTTATCGTGACACGGGACCTCGTTTGTTTAAAGTTCCCATCGGAAAGAACCGTGACTTTCATTTCGTAAATCTCGAGTACTTGGCGAAAGAACAGCCACTACCCACTTTCAAGTCTTGGGTTTTAACCCACGACCTTCCACTTACGGAGCGAGTACTCTACCAGATTTTATGAGTTGAATATGTTATTATAAAATAGTCTTGATTTTAACTAAAAACGGACAAGGTACCATGATTAGTACCTTTTAGAATATATTCCGAAATATCAGTAATCGGCCGGAGAAAATCCTAATTTCACTGCTTTAAACAGTTGTATGGACAAGGTACCATGATTAGTACCTTTTAGAATATATTCCGAAATATCAGTAATCGGCCGGAGAAAATCCTAATTTCACTGCTTTAAACAGTTGTATAAATCCGTGTTTATAACTAAGTTTATGAAAATATTTATTGCCTAGAACCAGGCCCCGGTTTTACAATCATTCCTTAACTAAGATTTTACTTAACTTAAATTTGACAAATATGAAACCGTAATGATTAAGTAATTGTTTTTCTTTTCTTAAGATCACTTCAAGCTTGTGATATCTGTACTTGGTTTTTATCACAAACGTTTATTTGTAATTCAAAATGAGCTAAATTTAGGTTAGGTAAAATCTTAGTTAAGGAGTGATTGTGGAAGCAGGACCTGGACTATTTAATCACCAAAAGCATACAACCAACTGTTTGATTTTAAATGTCTACCTAGTTGATAAAGCATCAATAACATTTACATTAGAGTATTCTTAATTATTTTTTAATTAAAGGTGTTTTGAAGCTTTTCTTCCAATAATTTATTTCAAGGAAGACAGAAACGCCCCAAGAAAACTTAAACTGGCTCAAGGTAGTTGAATGTAAATCGCGAAGATATGAATGGAATGTTACCAAGTGAAATTTTGAAACTTTAATGTCACTATTGATATCGTTCATTTACATTTATCCTTTTAACGATTATTTCTTTGCGCAGTGTTGGCAATGGCTCTTGCTTTACTGATCTTGAAGTTGATGAACACTTGTCTTCTTAGAAACGGAAAGTACACAATGGATTGTGGTTTGGATAAAGTTTTACGGAGTTTACCTTTATGCTGTTGTTTGGGAAGGGTATGTCAAAACATTTATAAAAAATAATTTACTATTCAGACATTCTATTTCGTTTTAAAAGTTGTCAGTATCTTTATATTTTCTAAGTAACTGTAAAATTTCATCTTCATCGTCTTCGTCGTTGTTGAAGATTAAAACGTACGCGTATTTCGTAATATCCAGATGCACTTTTACATATAAGAAGAAACAAAACAAGAAAGAAAAATGAAAAAAATGTTTGATGCACTAGAATTATTACTAAGCAAATTATCATCTCTGATTTGATCTAGTCGACTAGACGCCCCAAGCCTTATGTCAATGTTTATATAGTCCAACCATACTTTTAGTTTTTAGAGAAACGTTCAAAATTAAAATTAAACACTTGGTAAAGACAAATTTTAATTTTACAGCTTGTTTACATTTATGATGATTGTTGGTTTCTGTTTGCAGAATACATTTCCGTATCTAACTTTAAACTAACTATTTATTCTTTATTAAGCAATATTTTAAAATAAAAGGGTAATAATTATTGCGTTTCTGCACAAACGGAACTGATGATAAATTGATTGTTATGTTTGTCAGGATTTAAACAGCCAGAAAGATGTCACGTCAACTTGTTAAGAATTTAGTAAATTTATTATTGTTATGAGAATTAAAAGTTGAATTATCTCTTTACACAATGATAATTTTGAATGTACTGTGTAATGGAAAAATCGTTTATCAAAAGTTTAATAGTTATCATAAAAATGATATCCATGAATGCATACATACATATAATGTTTACTTGATTCAAAGATAAGATGAATTGTGTCCCTTTGTATAGTTTGCTTTATGATCTATCAAGATAAGGCTTTATTGTGAAATGTTTCTTGTAATTGATAGGTATAATTGTCATTTAAAGGAATCGTTTAATAAAAACACAATGTAGTTTTGTAACTATTGTGTATATCCTGCAACACCAAACATGTTCAGATACAGAAGTAAGCTTTTCGTCAGTATTTATTTCCATTCTTTCTGTTGAAACCTTCGTAAGTGTCAAAATCGTTAGTTATAAACAGACATCTGTTATGTTATTTTTTATAGAAAGTTTTATCCGGACTGTTTTATTTATTTATTTATTTATTTATTTATTTATTTATTTATTTATTTATTGTTTTGTAGTTTGCTACACGATTTGTTTTTATGATTTTAAAAACGTGAAATGTCAAATGTTTGCTACGAGCAAGTCTTTTGAAAATTTGTTATATATTTTTCAAGAAAGTTTAAGTATAGCTTATGCTGCTAAGCTGATTGAAGTAACAAGCTATAATTGGTATTTGTTAGAACTCGTCTATTACATCGATGCATTATTCATGGTAATATTATCATTTCGAATGGGACTCAGCTCAGATGAGTCAATTTCGTAATTTGCTTTTTGTTTTAATTCGCGAAAGCAAAGCTTTCTCCAATATAGCTACCACACGTGTTAACGCTTGACTCTTAACCCCTTTTTGAGTCCGTTACAAAGTTCAACTCTCTCTCTCGTCCGTTGATGGAGGTTGATTAAGGACAGATAACCCAAATTTAGGCGGCTTTTGCATCTATTGATTCGGTGATGAAATTTTTATAAATCGCGACTTTCAATTGATTGAAATTGATTTAGTCAGATATTGAATTGGAGAATCGAAAGAGCACGCGGCATTTTCCTGTATTAAAAGACGGACTTTTTGATGACGTCACACGGTGCCCCCCCCCCACCCCCCATCGCCTGTTGACCTCAGTTATATGTATTCTTGTCCTAATAAATCGTATGCATGCATCGAAGAGGTGAAATAAGTGATTGTTTTAATCACTGAATCCCCTGAATGGAAAAGATAATTTTTAAAAATTATCGGGTCTTCTTTACTATAGGTAATCCCAGGGAAATATTCGGATTTACTCTTGTATGTAAATGAGCTCTTACTTCTTGAAGTATCGGGGTCAAAAGATCAATCGAAGACAAATCGAAAGTACTTCAGATATCAATGTTCAAAAGGTGCAAAGTAATATCACCTTTACGTTTGTAAATATGACAAAAATATACGAATATAAATATAACAAAAATATTATAAATATGAGGCTTAGATAATATGTTTCTTTAAGAAACGGTTAGGATGTTAAGCATGAAATCAATGTAAACAACGATCTGTTGACTTCCTGTTTTCGACATGAGTGTACAAATAGGTCTTGCCTTTTATTAGGCATCTTTAAATAGATTTTTGTCGTATGTCAGTGTCACACGCGAAAGCCTGACTCCACAGAATTGAGTTTTATGTATACAGCTTTCCTACAGTGAGTTTATAACATGTTCTTAACGATATCCATGTAAGCTAACCATATCTGTTTATTAATTCTGTTTATCGACCTCTGTAAAAATTTCACGCGTTTTCAGTCAAATGAAAACACCGTCACTTGTTTAATTATGACTAGCAGGGAGGTAAGATCAGGTGTCAATATCGTTACTTGTTTTAAAATGAAGTAAATACGACATAATTAAATTTACTGGTTTTCATATTTGTATACATACAATTTATAGTGCGATATAAATACTTTCTAGATGGGTAAAAAGTGGCACTCAATTATACGTTCATTTATTTTATGTTGCATAAGATTTATGAATTTGTTAATTTGGAGTTGCATAGTTTATGGTATAGCCATTTAGTGCCACATAGGTTTATGATATGGTCATTCAGTAAAACATGGTTTGTGTTATACGGTCATTTTGAGTCACGTGACTATTATATGGCCATTTTGAGTCACACAGTTTATGATATGGTCATTTAGTGCCACATGGGTAATGATGTGGTCATTTAGTGCAATATGGTTCATATTATTGTCATTTAATGTCATGTGGTTTATGATATGGTCATGTAGTGTCATATTGTATATGATATAACATTTTTGGTTTATATTATTGTCATTTAGTGTCATTTGGTTTATGATAAGGTCATTTAGTGTCACATAGTTAATGATATGGTCATTAAGTGAAAAATTGTTTATATTATTGTCATTTAGTGTCATTTGGTTTATGATATGGTTATTTAGTGTCACATTGTTTATTATATGGTCATTTAATGCCAATTAGCCAATAGACTTTGCACTCAACATGCCTCACTGCTGTCTTTCATTGCACTGCAAAGTCAACATATCTACCACGACACCTACAAAGGCTTCAACTGTACATGACATAATCTTGAACAGGGCACAAAATTCACATTCAATCAAACAATTAATTTGTCTTTTGTCTTTCGCGAATTTCAGTACTTTCAGTACTTTGTTTTTTGTTTGGGTAGATCTTTAGTGCTGTCATTTGCTGATTTTGAATTTCTATTAAAATAATGCATTCAAAATCAGCACATGACAGTACTAATAATCGCATATAACGTGAAATATATTAGCTACATAAATAGATATTTCTTTGGAATTATGAAAATATTAATACTTTGAAGCGTATTTACTTAGTATCCTCTAAAATACGAATTTTAATCATCTGAAGCAATCAGCATGTATAACGGGATCGGTATTTCTAAAGATGTTTATTTGGATAAATTTTTAGCGTCAAAGTTAAGGGTCATACACTCTTATTATAACAATCGAAAATTAAAGTATCTTTTGTGTAAAAAAAAAACATAAGCAATGACTCAGAATGATACGTCTAAAAAAATTGGCTTCTCTCGTGAAATGTCGTTATTCTCGTTAACGGTGCCTAGTTTATATAAACAATTGTGTACTTAAAGGTCATTTGATGTGGGATTTTTATTAATAATTACATAAATCCGGAATACAAAAGAAGTTATGTTTACATACGAAATATTGTTCCTGGTGTTGTCGGTTTATATAAACAAATACACGATAAGGATTCAGAAAAAACAAAATATATACCAAGTAAGGGTTTTATAAATGAGGATTTGGATTCTTTCTCCAGTGTTTCTCATGTTTATATAAACAAATGTTATTTAAAAGCAATACAGCAATTCAAACGAGAAACCGATTCTGAAAAGATTGCAATGTCATGCTTAATCCATTTTTTGTCAGTCACTCTCTTTATACTTCATTCCTTTGTAAATTTTTAATTTTCAATGTATTCCAAAAAAAATGTGTCGTAAATTATATTTGTTTTATTTCTTCAAACAATGCATCTCCGTCGTTACATTTCACAAGAGATATCAAATGGGTCTAAAGACTGATTGGAGCTGAAAGAATTCATAACAGAACACATTGAAAGTATAGCAATGATGCGTTTAAAGATATACCTAGTGCATTGTATTTACTTATGAATAAAGATATTTTGTATTAAAAAGATGATGTAAATTGAAATAGGTAGAAATATCATCTAAGTCACAGACATGTTTCTGAATTGCATTTAATACGAAAGACGTGCTGTTGTAATGAGTATAATTAACTATATTTAATTAAACAAAATTTTTTTTGTTTATTAATCTGTGTGTTACAAAGTCGTTTGTTTAGATTGGGCGAGTGTAAAACTGAGAGTCAAGGTTTCAGCCAATGTCTTTTAGTCTTGCGATATGTTACCCCAGGCATTGTCTTGTAGGTAATATTTTTGTCATTCTCTTACTTCATAGTAAAATAAAACGAAAAACATGGCGTCAGGTAAACAAACTTGCAAATGTTGACGTTTTTTTGTTCTTTTACATGTCGTCGGTTTACAATTAAAATGCTAGTTTGTTACCATTAACAAAAGATGGGCACCAAGACGGCAAAGTGTAAAATGTGGATTGGATTGGACTGGACTCTTGGATTGGATTGGATTCTTGGTGTAAAATGTGGATTACATTGGACTCTTGGATTGGACTGGACTCTTGGATTGGATTGGACTCTTGGACTGGACTCTTGGATTGGACTGTTGGACTGGACTCTGGAGTCCAATCCAGTCCAAGAGTCCAATCCAATCCTAGAGTCCAATCCAGTCCACATTTTACACTTTGCCCACCCAGACCAAATAAACTACTATATGTGTAGTACTTATGGTAGCTATGTTACATGCAAAATCAAATTTGTCAATATGATAATATGAATGAATTTATAAAATTACTCTGATTCTCGGTACAGGAAAGAACTTTTACTATGAAAAAAGCACTAGTTATATTTGACTTCCTGACACAAAACGTATTTTTAAAACGACTAGACGTTATACATGACATTATTACTGCCATGAGCACATGACAATACTGCCAGTGTATTTTACGACTGTTTATACAACAAAGTTAGGTCCAATTATGTGTTTACCATGGTTTCAATGACAAATTCTTAATAAGTATATCGAACATCTATTCCAAAACCTTTTTTTCAACATCTCATCACGATTGTTTTGATATTTTCTTGTACGATATATTTAGTATTAAATGTAAAGAAATAATTGTAGTTAATCACTTAAGTCCAAATAAGAGTTTTGAATGAGAATTCAATATACATGTATCTATACTATGTTTTGTATTGTTTGGCGCTGGCTTTACCTAGTACATGTAATTTAACAATTTTATGCTTTAGAGCGCATGATTACTTTGTAACCTATTAAATAGAATCTTGACTTGGCAGAAATTCTATCGGCTGGGAATTAAGTGTCCCATAAACTGTTTTCACACACACACACACACACACACACACACACACACACACACATATACTGTTTTCACACACACACACACACACACACACACACACACACGGTTTAAAATACAAAAAAAGAAGAAGAAGAAAAACATCGTAACTACTGGAACACTAACAGGATGTTTTGATGACGGCATCTTATCTGCAATCAAAAACAAAACTTTGAAAAGATAAAGGAATTATCTGTTTTGTATTTTTATAATAATACCAAAAGATCAAATAAAAGTGGAGTTTATAAACATTGGTTCCAATCTGTGTTTATCTTGAAGTTTTTTCCCGTTCATTTGTTTTTACGACTTTTGGTTCCTTACACAATTGTCACACATATTTTTAGCTATTCTTTTTCATCAGTATGTAGCTCTGCTATTTATTCTGTTCGTATAGTGCCAAGGAATTTACATTTTGCAACACCAACAAAGACCATCACCACAACCACATCAGCATATAATTATAAGAATTGCAATCAGTATAACAAGAGGAAGCGACAAACGTTAAAAAAGTTTACATTTTATCACATTTCTTCGATTATTAAGTACTTCCTAACCGATGGAAGATATAGCCTTAGAACGATGAATGTATTATCACCTGTAATGAAATACGTTCAACATTGATTTCTTTAAGATATAAAAAAATTTTGGCTTTGATCGAATGTTTTTGCCCCGAACACCTGCCAATATGTACAGGAAGATATACAAAGAAACTCATGTAAGTATAAATCATTCTAACCTGACTTGTGTGGGTGTTTCGATGATTTTAACATTAAAACATAAATTCTAAGATGTTTTTATACAAAACAAGAAGTTTGAAGAAGCTTCAGAGTTTTGTTTACTATTGATCAGATAGAAGATCATAACGATGAAAACGTGGGACGTTTTCGTATGTAAATCAGATCTGATCGAAAGATTTGTAGTGTTATACAGTCGTTATGATTTCCAACATTGCAATTGGCATTTGGTATTTGATAAATGGTATTAAGATCAATTAGTTATGTAACACCATGTGGAAAATGTGGCGTATAAACTACGATTTAATTGATAGAACACTTCCGGTGTATTGATAAAGGATATTGATTGACCTAATTTATCCGGAGGTGTTCGATAGACTATTGTAATTTTCTTTAAGTCGATACCCAAAATTCATAATTGTCATTGTAAGAATGAATAAAATACTTTGATGAAAAACTTAATATATAAACCTCAAGGAAAAAATTAACATACACCTCAAAGGTACGTTATTATTTTTCTGATTTACAATTTTGGATGCAAATCATGATCATCACGCCCTTTTTTACACGTGAAACAAAAAAGGGGTAAAAATTTAGATATATAACACTAGTACCTGTTAAATTTCGATGTGCCATATATTTCGATATCTAACAACTTGCATTCTAGAACTTATAATTGTGTATTTATTGTTACCAGGGACATGTATAGCTAGTTAGTATTCTAGGTTACTGTTGTTCTATTTTTAGTAATATTGTGGCATTTCACCTGCGATTTTATTTTTTATTGGATAATAGACAGACCAGGTGATTTAATTTCTTTATTTTTGTCATATGCTGCTTTTGAATTTTAATAAAATTATGCCAATGAAATATGTTACATTTTAATGCATTATTTGATCAAAAATTAAGATAAGCAGATGTCATAAATTTCCAGATCCACATTTCTGACTCATGTCCTTATTTTGAATTGCAAAATTTTGACCATAAGCCTTGATGGAGAAAATTTTGAGAAAAAATGTTTGAACATATTTAAATCAATCAGTTTTTTTGACCCATTAAATGAATAGTTCAGATGAAAAAAAAAATCACATTTTGCTTGCTTCTAGATTAAATGAAAACGTTTTAATAAATATCACAATTCAAGTTTATTTGGCGATATTTTTTAGGAATTACTTTAAACGCTGGCGTGCAATAAATTTAGTTAATAACAAAATAGCATATCTAATTAATTACAACGTAACGTTACACATGATAACCGAAGGCAAATCGTAAGAATGTTATTAAAAATTAAACGAAAATTTAAAGGACATAAACTGCTGTCATTAAAGGCATGGACGGGATTCTATTTCCTTTAACTAGTTTTAATATCGTTTCAACATGCAATAATATCAAAGCATGATTTCCACATTGAATATTAGATTAATCTATATATATTTATGATTTTGTTTTGTATAATATTAGCAAGATAGCTTTGGAAATGTAGTTTTAAAACACTCAAGCATGCTATAACATTACATGTTTTGTAATGCATCTTGGGAATAAAAATAAAAATGATTAAACATTTATTTCTATTTGTCTTGTCAAAAAAAAAAACTTTAGCTTTCAATGGCCTTGAAAATATATATTTGTACTTGCAGAAGAAGTAATTTTTTCATTCCTTCACGACAAGGTGCACTGAGCTGCAAAATAAGTGAATAAACCTGTTAGAGTTCATATTTTATATACAGAGACGTAATCTACTTTTTATAAAATGGTACGAATACACGGGGAGTAATCACGTGACTTGTAATGATCACGCTTTCACCAGAAGCGGCTCGCCTCGGAGGTAAGTTGACCTTAGTTTGATATGATAGCTTGTGAATTTGAAAATAAGACATAGCTCACGGAAGATGTACATATTCCTTTAGTTTTTTCCCCAAAGGACAGCATTCAAACACGTGTAGTTTCTGCAAACACTTCGACAAAGTGTCGAGCGAGTTATAATTTTGTGTTGATCACACCTACACTTTTATCCTATCGCTGGCGAATTTGAACGAAATCACAAAATTAACATGTTTCATATGCAAATTTCCATCGTCCAATTGATGTTGTTTGCAAAAGATTATCAATCCAACAGTGAATATGTCTGTAAAACCTGTAAATTGACGGATCTGGTCAAATTACGTAAAATGATCACGCTTACACTATGTCTGTTGGTTGATCACGCTTACACAAAATTAAAATGTTGATAGTAATCTCTTCAGTTTGTGGAATAATAAGTTATTTTAGCAATGTCCTTATCACCTGACTATGTCTGTTTTATAATAAAAAATGTATCCTTTTGTCACTTCGGATTTTTTAGCATCTATCACCAAAATTGAAATATGCATGGACACCAATTATTTTTATTTTTTTCAGAATGACTAGGAAAAAGACTCAGCTGTGGCTTAACGGACCAAAAAGAAGATATTCAAAGATCTGGAAGATCGAGAGTGGTATTCGGTCGCCATTTAAAACGTTAAAGACGTTTTCAAGATCACCATTAAAGTCACCAATGACCAAAAAAATTAAATTGACAGGAAAAAAGTGTTCACCGTTGAAATCGCCACAGTGTATTCAATCAGTACTCAAGTCGCCAGTTTCGAAGAGAATCCGAATAGAGCTTTTTGCTTCGGAAACTGAGACGACAGAAATTATGCCACTTTCTGAATCCGAAATAACAATTATACCTGAAGAAAAGATTTTGGGAGATGATGAAGATTTTGAAAGTGAAATGAATGAAATAGCATTGTTATATCCACACGTAAAAAGAGAGCTTGAGAATAATGGGACAGAAACTGTGTTTTTGGATTTTTTTAGAGGAATCAAAAATAAAACCATCCCGCTAAACAACATAGCATATCTTCTCTGGGTTGAAGTTGTAAGGTGGTACAGTAAAGAAAACTCTGTTAAGATGCGCTACATGAATGATACCAAAAAATTTTGGAAACTCGGGTGGAGATTATTTGGTGGGAAGTTTTTACGGTTTATGTCAGGGCACAAGAACATAGGTCAGCTGAGTTGCAGGGAAACTGAAAAAGGTTACTATAATCCAGATGATTCTGACATAAATTTTGCAGTGCCTTCAAATAATATTTTGAGAGTCTTCAAACCGTATGGAGATGACAATACACAAAGTAGGCCCCCAGGGATATTTTGCGATGTTATTGACACTATATCAGAAGCGTTAAAAGACACATCAGCATGCTTATCGTATGATGGAAAAAAATTAAAACAAGGACTGACAAAAGACAGTGGGGATATTGATCTTTTGGGTTTTGAAAATGGGTTGTCGCTTGCAGAGAAAAAGGTGGCTTTTGAAGATCGTTTACAAGAACTACAGGATTGTTTGGCAAAGGTAGATGGTATTGCAAAAGGAAAAGATATTAATGAAATTGACAGTGCTTTGAAAGATGACTTATTAAAATCATTAAAATGTATATTGACAAAAATAGGAAAGGATGCACAGGATATACGGGATTTGAAGTCAAAAAAAGAATATTCTAGGGCAAAAAACATAGAGCGCGCAGGCCCCGACTGGAGAAATAGCAAATTCGTATATGTAATTAGTGCATTAGGAGCATATTTGTACGATATAAATTTATTTCTCGAATCATATGCCAAGATTCTCGACAAACTTTGTCTGTACATCTCGTATTTAAATCGATCACATGATTATTTTACCCAGGATTCCAGTATATGTCTTAATGAACACAAGAATTATGTTGAATTGGCAGAAGAAACTCACAATGTCGATCCATGTAAAACCAAACAACGTTCAGAAAAATGGCACGAAATCCGTAATGAAGCTATGGTGACGGGAAGTACAATCTACCAAGCACTTGGACTCGACGGTCTGAAGAAACAAAAAGCTCATTTTGATAAAGTGGTTTGTGGCATCGCAGAACCGGAAAAATCACCTGAAATCCAAAACAGATTGGATTATGGAACAAAAAATGAAATAAATGCCATAACAACTCTTGTTTCAAAAGTTTTGCCTGTTCTCTATCCAGATCTTGTTTATGAGGAGGTGGGGTGTTACCCAATTTATGACAATGATAAAATATTCATGGTTGTGTCACCAGATGGCAAACTTTCCTTTCGAGAAAATCCAAATGATCAATGTGCATTTGGAATTGAATTTAAATGTCCTACGGAAAAGCTACATACATCCGTTCCAGCTAGATATGTTTTACAGTGTCTCTCTGAAACAGCTGTGCTCCAAGTTGATCAACTGTTATATGTTTGTTGGCGGCCTGATTTCACAACAGTGTTCAAAGTGCGTCATAATGAGGAGTTATTCAATAAAACATTAGCCCTTGCCAGTGACTATCTTGCGACTTCAAAACCTAACCGACCAATTAAACTCTCAGAAGAAGCAACAGCTCTACAGAAAGTTATAGCAGATGAATGCAAGAAATATGATTTTCTTGGTGAATTCAAATCTGTGAAGATGTGTGAAGAAAAGACCTTGACAAATAACAAATATCACATAACTCTCGCAGACTTCAGAACATTGTTACATGAATTGAAAGAGTTGACAACAGAAGCCTATGAATTGAAACGCGAGAAAGCCTCTGAAGCTATGGTATTCTTATGTTCAGATCTGGACAGAAACTGGGCAAAAGATTCTTTGAGGTGGTCACCTGTTTGCTGGTTTCCAAAGGGCCCAAGTCTTACATCAGAGACATTAAGAAAGATCGTGGAGAAAGTTCATGATGATTGTCATAGCGCCGTTATACATATTCCAGCCGAGTCATTTGACGGTCAGTGGCATAATATTGTGGTTAGAACATTCTGCAACAAACCACTGACACTGTTTCAATTAAAGAGGGATTTCTGGTCCGAAGTACAAAAACTAAATAAGGCCGACATTATCAAGGAATTCTCTCAGTTGAACAAAGACGTAAAACTCCAGAGGAATGATGATACCGGAAGTATTACATTGAGCAACAACAAAACTCTACCAGAAATACGCCAAAAATGCTGGGAGTCGGAGAAAAAAATGATCAACAAGACGACATTAGACGATGTCAGATTAGATCGAATAGCAAACATTGTTCTTACAGAAGAAGACAAAAAAGCTATTCTAATATCACTACAATCCGATGTTGCTGCTAACAAAAAAGGACAATGGGACAAAAAAAGTGTAGATGATGTTACCAAGGCATTTGCAGATAGTGAAGAATTAAGGAAATTGCGAGACATAGACTTAAGGGTTGTACTGCGATATTTTAGAGGAAATGGAAAATTGAAAACCAAAGACAGTGTAAACAAGGAAACAAAAATCCAGGACTTATGTTCACTGTTTGGTATAGGAAAAAAGGAGCAGAAAAAAACTCAAGCAAAGTGTAGCACAAAAAGGATGTCAAAACCGATCCATCGTTTATCAGAAATAGCAATTAACGTCCTAAAGAAAAAGGTACCGAAATCCATTTTAAACATTGCATACGCTGAATACAAATGGCCTGATAAGCGCACAGAATGGGAATCTGACTCGCCGCTCAATAATAATGTCAAAATACACGATTCAACGTTTCCAGATTTTTGGTTTTACGTACCAGAATACAGCGAGTCAAGAAAACAACTAGAAGTAAGGTGCATTGATTCCACCCATTTATTAACCCGACTCAGAAGAGTGACGTGTAAAGGGGGTATTGAAGGTTTGGACAAAAAGCCTTGGTTAACCGTTGCTAAGCAGAAAACAACATCTCTAACTGTAGTCATGGTGGAAGATATTGTTGACCCCATGTCCTGTGAAATGGCACTGACACATTTCAGCGAAGAAGTGGAAAATGCCATGCTTCAAAATGGTGATTCACAAGCGGCGTCTCTGTGCAACGATATTCGTACTTGGTGGGATGCCGAGGACAGACCTGGAATACCGGCTGGAACAAGAATATTGATGAGGTCACGTCTTCGGTCAAGATTAATTTCTTACTTCCAAATTGTAAAGTTTCCTCCACAAGCCGGCTACGTCAACGGCTGTCCTTCGCAGCTATGGGAAGCATTGATCTCGAATATCGATGCAAAATCCATATTGTTTGCATTATGCAGAAATCACAGTTACAACGTAAGAGCATTTAGTAGTATGATGGGTGAAACCTTTTTTTTCGCAGCTTACAAACCAAGATAGGCAAGGTCATGGTACAGTGACATCAGCAGAATTTGGACGATTCCTCAGTACATATGTAGAGCAGATGCATGTCAAATTAGACCCTAACAGGTAATTTTATTTGCACCAACTAGATGAACATCTTCAATACAAGAGGCCAGTGGACCTTATTGCTTACTTTAGGCAATGTCAAAGTTGACCACCGAACTTTTAAATTGAAAGAAATTCATTCCTGTTATAGAAACCAACTCAGTGAACCAATGACCTTGAAATATATATCAAACTGAATGTTATATCTATATAAACAATGCTCAAAAAGTTTATTGTTTTTGAGATAATTAGCCAGTTCATTATAGTTTATTATAGTTATTATTATAGTTTAGCTTCCGTGACCTTGACCTTTGAAGCAATGGCCTTGACCTATTTATCACAATGACCGCTTGATCTGACTTATAATTGTATTTTGAAAATATATTGATTTCATGTTGGGTCCAAGTACTACCGATGAGGAATTGTATTCCAAAACCATATAGAGCTGAAACATTGCAATGGGTTATACTATGTGACTTGTTCCAGTTGTTTTTCTGATATGTTTTCATTTTCATGCGATACTTTTGAATTTCCATAAAAGAAGCATATGACTCTTGTTTATCACAAAAGGTCTATTTAAAATTTTTAAATGTACGTCTTTTAGACCACTGGTTGTGTTGAAGTGGGACGGTTTAGCATGCCAAAAAAAACAGGTTTAACCACACCGCTGGATCTAGTTTGTCCGGCGCCCGTCCAAAGTCGGGACAATACAATCGTTGGTCTTCTTTTTCATTTGTATATGTCTTTGGTCTTGTGTTTGGGTGTGCCTTTCTTTCCTTGTTATGTGATTTTGCTACTTTTTGTTTCCAAGTACACTCATTTCAGCTACAATTTCACATCCACTTTAAATGTTTAATTTATGTGTATATTTTAGGGTATTTTCATTTAGAACATCGAAGTCAAGCGTATACAAAGTTGTCGATAATAAAGATGGAAAGGACAAAGCAACGATGGACGAAGCTATAACTACAGAGAACAAGTCAATTAGCACTATAATCCCTCGGTAAGTGAATATATATATATATATATATATATATATATATATATATATATATATATATATATATATATATATATATATAATCTAATATAATTCTTTGCCATGATTGACTAGATGACATCTCCAATATAACCGGAGATGGTAAGATTTGGCGCACAATTAGTGATTGGTCTGATAAGTTCATTTTTAGATCATTTAGGCTTTAATTAAATAAATGGTTCTGGCAAACTTCCCGGTTATGGATTTTTACTTTATTATAAAATACATCAGTATATACAGATATCAAATTCACGGAACCAACGAAAGGGTTTGGCTTCATTCCATTTCTATAATTATGTGCCTATTGAAAAGTTTGCTGATTAGCTAATATGTTATCATACCAACCTCAGTATTGAAGATAAGGAATACAACCAAAAATATACGCAGATAGTGTAAAATAAGGACTTTGGTACCGAAATCAACTGGTATTGATGAATTTGCTAGGCTAAGATCAATCGAGACCGAGTTCAAATTTTTATAATTTATAATTGTGTTGTTTGTTTAATTTCAGTGATCATTTCTTTGACACCAAGGAAAGATCTCGAAAAGAGAAAAAAAATAAAGGTGAAACAGTGTCAACAAACCGAAATGCTGTTCAAAAAGGGACACTGGGCATCCGATGGGAAAAAGCCAGGTTGGATGAATCCAAGATCCTTCTTACCAAAAAGATGGGCATATCTGATGAATGACTGTAGTGTATCACCATTACCAAAGAACCAGACTGGACATTTACCTTCGTAAAACAACAGATGAATTCTCAACACTTATGATATGAAACGTTTCAGCATTTTCTCAAAAAATGATTAAAGGCAATTCAAGCATGCACATCACCACAAGATCTACAAGTCTACCTTAAAGTGTAACTTTGTAATAGCACTGATGTCATAATTTTATAAAATGTTAAAAATCCAATATGCAATTTGTTACTTTTATTGCTGCATGGAAACTAATAATAAACAAACAAATCCAGACCATCAAACAAATATCCATAAAACACTGGATGTAAACTGTAAAAAAATATAAGAAAATAAACATAACAATCTACTACGTTATCACAGATGCTTTTTCCAGCAAAGTATGAAATAATAAAATAACAAGAATTTTGAGGAATTTGGTGTCTTGCCTGGCTTTGCATTTTGACTTTCACGCAAACTTTCACATTTTGACACGCCGCCAAACCCGCCGATGATTCACAGGACACCCCCCCTCCCCCCAAAAAAAGTAAGACACAAGTCTCGCCTATGACAAAACCAGGCGAGACAATAAAAATGAGATAACAAACATAATCTACCTGATTCTGAGCAACCAGAAAAGCTATAGCTATTACTTGACTAGTAAAAATATTCATGAAAAGGCATGAAAGGCTGACAAAGTAAACAATAAATCAACTTTCTCACATTGTCAGACTAGGTCATAAGACCAAACTTTCAGTCAGGAATGTACCAGATCTTGGTAATATCAAATGTGCGTGAATGGTCAATACTCTGTATTATTACAATTTACTTGGGTCATCTTTTCCTTTATGCTTATTCTTAATATGACGACATAAATATGCCTTTGAGCTAAACACTTTCTGACAGATGTCGCATTTAAAACTTCTTTTGGTATGACTGCCCATATGAACTTTAAGAGTTTGCTTTGATTTGAAGTCCTTATTGCATTTTGTACATGGTATTCTTTTTTCAATCTCGTGGGATTTTAAGTGTCTGTGGTAGTTTGTTCTGAATCTGAGCATTTTTCCACAGTTTTTACATCTAAACTTTTTTTCGCCTGTATGTATACCAGAATGTTCTTTTAAATCGGAACTTCTTTCATATTTCTTATTACAGTCTTTACATTGAAATTTTAATTGCCCCTCTTCGCGCATTTTATGGCGCTGTAAATCTTGTTTGCTATAATAAGCATTATTGCAAACATCACACACAAATTCTCGTTTATGTTCATGTAATTTTTCCATGTGTGTTACAAAAACACTCTTGCTATAGAAAGGCATTTCGCAGTCCTCACATTTATATGGCCCCTCTGATCGATGGCGTAACTCATGCTGCCTCAAGGAACTTCTACCTCTTAAAACCTCTCCACAATATTTGCAAACATGGGGTGATCCGTCGGACATATTTACAACTGAAAAAGAAGAAATTTAATGTAAATGAGAGAGAGAGAGAGAGAGAGAGAGAGAGAGAGAGAGAGCAGTGTAAGTGGGTAGAATACTGAATCTCTGTATCGATAACATATGACGTTTAATCTGATAACATTATGTAACTCCTAATACTGTGATCAGTAACTTGTGGTCTATACGTAAATTTTGTTCCAACAACCCCGTCCAACAACTTAACTGATTCATGCAAGTTTCATTAATGCTGGTAAATTAATATTATTTTAACCGTCAATCCGTCATTCCCCCATTTAAGGGATCACATTTAATAGTATACATTCGAGGTTTTTGGCAAAAGTACAAAGGCACAAAGTGAAACTTTACTTTTTTGTGTTAGCGTGATCAACCAACAGACATAGTGTAAGCGTGATCATTTTACGTAATTTGACCAGATCCGTCAATTTACAGGTTTTACAGACATATTCACTGTTGGATTGATAATCTTTTGCAAACAACATCAATTGGACGATGGAAATTTGCATATGAAACATGTTAATTTTGTGATTTCGTTCAAATTCGCCAGCGATAGGATAAAAGTGTAGGTGTGATCAACACAAAATTATAACTCGCTCGACACTTTGTCGAAGTGTTTGCAGAAACTACACGTGTTTGAATGCTGTCCTTTGGGGAAAAAACTAAAGGAATATGTACATCTTCCGTGAGCTATGTCTTATTTTCAAATTCACAAGCTATCATATCAAACTAAGGTCAACTTACCTCCGAGGCGAGCCGCTTCTGGTGAAAGCGTGATCATTACAAGTCACGTGATTACTCCCCGTGGAATAGATGATCCGAAAGGTTTAAAAAGCAAAAACCAAAACACATGCAATACGAACTTGACGTTTCCCAGAGTTGATTTTGCCAATTATGTACTATAAATGTGTTGTTTCAAAAGGAAACATTGCTTCAGTGAAGAACAGAAATAACGTCATTAGGTTTTGTTTTAGATCTTTTTGAGTAGCCATGTCACGTAATTTTAAACATCAACAAACGTCAAATAATATCATTTTACGCTTCATTATTTCAATGAATAACGTTTAAAATTGACAAGATGACGTATAGATAATGGTGTTTTTGAAATGTTTAAAGTAAAAGATAATTGATCAAAGTTGCCAAAAGTAAAGTTTATGTGGAACATAATTTTTGAAAATCGAAAAGACCAATAGGTAACCATTATATGTACTATTGCTTACGATTTGATATCTTGTTGCATTGGGACAACAAAAAAGCTTAAATGTTAATGATAAGAGACTGTTTGAACACTAGGCATTACTAATGATACCCAACAAAGAAATTAGTAACTGGAAAACATACACAATACAGACAACGCAACCAGAACACAACAAAACGCAACAGGTACATTATAAGATACAATAAACGCAACCATAAAACGACATAGTGCATACAACGCAATCATAACATGACACAATAGAGCCAACCAAACCAGAACCCAGAACACGACACCATGCAGCCAAATTCAACCATAACATGACACAAGAAAGGAAACCATAGCACGATACAATGCAACCAACGCAGCACGAACACGACACAATACAGCAAACCCAACCTAAAGATGACATAATGCACCCACCAAAACTAGAACACGACAATACAACCAACGCAGACATAACAAGATACAATAAAACGCAACCCAAACACTATTCAATAGAGACAATGCAACACGGACACGAAACAATACTGCCATTGCAAACATAACACGACACAAAACATCCAATGTAACTAAGACATGGGACAATGCAGTCAACGCAACAACAACGCTTAAAATGCAGCAACTGCAACTATAACACGGCACAAAACGCAGCCTTTACAAGACGACACAACAGCTAAAGCAAACATAACATGACACAATAAATCCAACAAAATCAGAACACGACAATACATCCAACGCAACCATGACACGACATTATAAAAGGCAACCATAGCACGATACAATAGAACCAGTGCAACACGAACACGATACAATACAACCAAAGCAACAAAAGCGTGACACTCCATAGCCAACGCAAAACATAACACGACACAATACAACTTACGCAACCAGAACTCAACATAGTTCAGCCAACGCAGTCATAACACAAGAAAATACAGAAAAAGAAAAAACACGGCATATTACAGCCAACGCAACTAGAACACGACACAATACAGCTAACGTTAATAGATTACGACACAATACAGCCAACCAGAACACAACACAATACATCCGATACAGACAGTATACAACACAATACAACCGTTAAGACACGGGGCAAATAAATTATCGAAACAGAAAAATAAGACAAGATTTACACAAATACATGTAAATAATCAACTAATCATGAAACCCCGAATTTGGTCGGTAATTTTGGGTAAATATTGAATATAGGCTCTGATAATGTTTTAAAAAGTTAAATCATGTTCATTACGCAATGCAAATATCAAACTTTTCTCCAAAAAAAATTAAATTAATAAAACTACACCAAAGTCATTTTCGAACTGCACAACTTTAAATATATAAAAAAGAAATCAATAAATATTAATAAATATTCTAAAGTTATCTCAAAAATATACAAATCATAGAGTAACACAGTCTCGATAAGATACAAGTGTTACGTGGTCACGTGGTTTATACGTATGACAAAAGCGTTCAGTCTGTTCCTGTACAGCTTAAGATAAAATGGATAAGATGTAATTTAGCGACACAGAAAATCTAATGCTTAGTTTGACAAAACTCAAAACAATTGAATAATTTTAAAAATAAGAGAAATAAATGATACGATAAAAGCTGCAATTTGAAAAAAAAAATCTGAACTGTATATTGATATCCATTGACTGCGACAGCATAAAACACGCACTTTTATATGTAATTTATAAAATTTACTTCGAACATGTTTGTTCTTTATCATCAGTAGAATTATATAACATCTGTTTCCAAACCTACTACCATTGAAAACGTATGAACTTTTGAACTACCTTCTGTTTCGAATTGATTGTGGGTATTTGATACCGGAATAGACTTTAGATAGTATCCAACACCATTTTATAATTCACCTGTCACAAATGTCAACTAAAGGTGAAAAATATTATTGATAATTTTTCTTTTGCAAATATAAGAACATTGAACGTTCTATGTTTCAGATTGATTTGAAAGCTGTCAATTATAGTTAGAAGAAAATCAATCATTTAAGTTGATATAAGCTGTTATTGTTTAAACATGTTTATATATTTGTAATTTCTCAAAGCATATTTATATAGAGAAATTTCTTAATTGATATTTATTGTATGGATTGTATCTTTGTTTAGTTTGATATATGTAATTATAATCTATGAAATATTTACTCCATTTATTATAATCAGATTGATTTACGGCTTAATCTATTTCCTCAGCAAAAATACGGCCTCTTGTTGATTCACAAACGGTTGTCTGTCTGTGTCAGTTTCAGTTCTACTGTCAGTTTTAGATCTACTATTTAGGGTTTGTGTAGTATGTCGACTAAATAAAGCATCTAGAGTATAATTGGGGATATATTACAAAACAAGTTATCTTCTTTTAAAGTGGCTGCATTTTAGTACCATAGTCCATTATAATGTCTCTTATCTTAACTTACAGTTTTGCATCGATATTAGTGAAAAAAAACCTTATTTTCTGGACATGCAAAGAATAAAAAAAGTTTCATCACAACACAACAATACACACAACTCAATCAATAAAACCAGAAAAACGACTTCTTGACAATGGATAAAAATAAATATATATGAAATCAGTCGATGAAGATAAATAACAATGTAACCAGAAACACGGATACAGGACAACTAGATAAAAATAAAAATGAGCTAACAAGAAACACAGTCCCTGGACAACAGGACAAAGATAGACAGCATTGTTACCAGAAATACAGTTCCAGGACAAATAAATAAAGGTTAACATCAATGTAACAAGAAAACAGATGGGTTCAACTTGATAAAAATTAATATTAATGTAACAAGAAACATAATTCCAGAGTAATGGATAAAGCAAATATTAGTGTAACCAGAGACACAGTTCCAGGACAGGACAACGGGGTAAAGACAGCAATGAAACTGGAAACAGAGTTTTAGGATAAACCGGATAAAGATATCTCAATGAAATCAGAATTCCAGAAGAACTGGCTAAAGGTAACATCGTCAATGTAACTGGAAATACAAATTCGTGACAGCTGGATCAGATGTTAATTTCCATCAGAAAGTAATATGACGGTTTGTTATGATGACCGTCTTGTTTTCTCTTGGACGATAACCAATTTGGAAACCCAATTGTCTATACTTTACCAGTAAATTTTTAACATCTTTGTCCCGATCGGTAACTATTACATATTTACCGTTATGAGCTTTATCATAGGCATTCATTTGACAAGTGGTTGACCCAGTACTAAATTGAATTTAGGAAATTAAACAGTGTAACTAAATGAAGGAGTTAATAAAAACTATCAGACTATATCTAATTATCTTTAGACGTGTATGTTTTGGGTGACAACGCAATGATTTTGTATGGTTGTAGACGTAAGTTTCGATATACTAAGTACAATTTACATCATTAAATCAACAATCTTGTTAGTATGAGAACAACGTAACAAACACATAAATCAATCAGGTATGGTTTATTTCATCATTATTGGGATGGTTTGTATTTTTTCCTAACGGCATATTATAACAATCACAATTTTGTTTGAAAAAGTCTGTCGTATAATAACTATCTCTCTTTGAATTGTTCCCGAAAACAAGGGTATAATGGGACACAATTTGGCGATTGAAACGCTACTTCAGGAGCATTACAATCTACATATAAAAGCAAAACAAACAAAATAGTCTAAAATACCAACATTTTGGTAGCATAACGTGTTTTATCGGCTTGTTTGAAGAAGTATCACACAATTTTTTATGTTGTTCAGATTAATAAATAAAGAAAAATTGTTAAGTTAAAGAATTGATTCTAAAAAACCCATTTCTAAAATTTTGAATAAAATAACTATCATTGGTTAAAAAATATTAAAGAAAAACGCCAATGATTGCAACTAAAACACATTTAAAACAAAAAACCATCTAAGAAAATAGAATTTTCGAATGAAATCTCTAATTCTCAAACTAAAACGGGTATATGATATGATATCAATAGTTGTGTTGTCCAAATACGTTAGAAGATCCTCACTTTCTATGAAATATAAGTTTAATCTACATGATCAACACAAACAAATTAAAATTTAAAGGGTACCTGTAACGATTTTCAGTTTTGACATATTTTATTCGTCGTACTTAAATATGGCTGTAGCGAAAATTCCATAAAATTCCATTTCATAATAACGTAGATATCGGCGATTTTCTAATACATCTCTAGTAATCCAAATCAAAAAGGTCGCTATCGAGGCTCCCGTGTTGTGACGTCATACCAGTAACATATCTCCACAGAATATTATTTACCAACTACTAAAATAAGACAAATACGAACTCGTAGTTTAACTTTCTATGATTATTTTACGGGAAAAACTATTTAATGAAGTGGATAACATTCGTTTGACATGTACCGATAATA
Organism: Tegillarca granosa; assembly: GCA_029721355.1. Lineage (NCBI taxonomy): Eukaryota > Metazoa > Mollusca > Bivalvia > Arcoida > Arcidae > Tegillarca > Tegillarca granosa. Next base: position 48,909,448 of record CM056595.1, read on the forward strand.
AAGATTATTATTAATCCTTTTGTATATTAGACACATTCCTTAGATTTAGACCCACACCTGTAATTAACAGGATGTCACGTATAATTTGCAAAATTGATTTGCAGGTTGATAAAGTTATCTTACGACCTGTAATATACAATAATATATTTACAGTTCGAGTAAAGTAAAATAATTTTATCTGATAAACGTAATTTGTCATATACAGTCATGATAAAGTTTTCACTCCGGAAAAAAGGATATTTCATTTTAAAATTTTAAAAAGTAAGAAAAAGAAATTTTTCTTTAGTTTTTATGTCAATAATAATAATAATAATAATAATAATAATAATAATAATAATAATAATAATAATAATAATGAAATGTAACTTTTAGGCAAAATTGAAAATTCAAAATTGACGACCAGAATAGTCTATTTGAAACACGTTTACAGATCTACTTACGACATTTAATTAGATAATAGATTATTAGATTTTATATTAGATTTTAGTTTTCACTTTTCCTTGGGCATACAAAAAAAGTCATATAACTCACGGTGATATTTTTAAATCCTTTATTCTATATATACAAATCCATAAAATTATTATTATCATTATTATTATTATTATTTCGTTTTTTAATGTGGTCCCCATCTAAAATCTGTATCATTTCATTTTAAACAATTATAATATATTTCGCGTAAAATAATTTTAGATGGAATATCTTGTCTTTTTTTTCTTTTTAATTACCCCAGCATTAATTAGCCATTGGGCAGCTGAAAAGAACTATGTTACAAACTTTAATCGTGTGAACATCTTCCAATTATCAAGGAAATGTGTTGCCGCCAGACTACTTAAAAGTTTTCTACATATGGTCATTTAATTTCAACTGTCAATAAACATTGCACAAACAAGCATATAGGCGATTGGATTTTTATGTAATTTTGAATGCATTATTTTGATAGAAATTCAAAATCAGCACATGACACCAAAGCAAGTTCCATAATATTCATCCGGTAGCCTGTCCAGTCCGACTTGATATTTAATTCATTTTAAAATGTCGACAATTAAATTAATTTTTGTCGTGTATTTGACAAGTTAAAACTAATCGCGTATTTTTTGTTATAGCTATGCAACTTATCGTATTTCTTGAGTCTGTCCAGTCAGACTTAATAAAATAATTTATTTTTTTTTTAAAAAAGTCAGATATAATCAATTTTCGTGTTGTTGACAAGTTAACACTCGTCACGTTTTTTCAACAGCTATGCAACCAAATGTAGTCACAATTTTCGAGTAGGTCGGGACTCGACTCAATATATTCATCAAATTCGCCCGTTTCTGGTCAGAATAAATAACGGATATACTCAAAATTCATTACTTATAAGATTGTCTACTGCTTCCCCAAATAATGACGAACTATTTGACATAAATAGGTACATGTCAGAGTCGTTACTTTCTTCTTCATACGCCAATATATCATCATAGTTACTACTGTCTATTATGTAAGACACTACTTCTAATACTGCAATGACGTCACACGTTTATAACTTAAAACGAGGCGTTTCACTTTGCGATAAAGAGAAAGTTAAAAAATGTGGATTTCAAAACCGCTATAACTTTTTTATTTTATCACCAATTTTGATGCGGTTTTCGATATTGTTATATTTAAATAATATATAAAACAACTGTGATAAAAAAAAATTTTGGTTACAGGTACCCTTTAAAAATCAAATTTAATCTTTAGCACAGAATTTCTATCTTTAAGAAAGCTAGTTTCATAAGTTTTTAAACGGTTAATATTGTAAATGCAATCCATATCATTTGAGATTTTATATTTTATTATTATTATTATCTTGCAAACTATTATTTATTACATTGTCTTGGAAAAGTGTAATGTATATTACTATTTACAAATTTTATTTAGTCGCAGAGTGTCTGCGTGAATTACTTTTTCATGTCAATGTTAATGACGGCGATTGTTGGAAAACAAGTAGTTTATTATTATTTAGAATTAAAAAATTAATTATTGTTTTGATGATGAATTTTATGATTTTTTTAAATGCTAGTACAGAATTGATAATTGCCGCCGAATTTTTACGTTATTTGCATATATTATATTATATATATAACAAAAAAAAAAAAAAAAAAAAAAAAAAAAAAAAAAAAACAATGGTCGATTAAGTAAATGCAGGCCGATCCGGTAATTCTAGGGATCCATTAGCAATCTTTTCAGTGCACGTTTTTTCAATACACAATTAAAGACTAATCACGTGCATTTTTATTTCCTACAAAGTAAAAAAAATCTTATCACCTGGAAAAATATCCAAAACGTAATAAAATAATGCATTTCGTTGCAAAAATATAATTTTTTTATGTTTATAACAAGTTAACGAAATGGTTTATTTGGTTTTCATAGATGTAAAAAAATGAAAGATTTAAAGTAATTACTTAATTGTTGTGGAGTATGGCAGTATGCAAACCTTGATATCAAATCTAACAGAAATAGCTATTGGTCAATTGTTGATACGTTTGCATAGCAAAAACAATCTTTATAAAAGGATTACTTAAGACATTATATATAATGTTTTGGTGTTTAAACGAATCCTGTGGGAGTTTTGGGCAAAGTGTAAAATGTGAACTGGATTGGACTCTTGGACTGGATTGGACTGTTGGACTGGACTGTTGGACTGGACTCATGGATTGGACTCTTGGACTGGATTGGACTCTTGGGTTGGACTCATGGATTGGACTCATGGACTAGACTTAAAAAATGGACTTATCAATTTTTTCATAATTTTAAAAATGAAAACTGATAAAATCAAACACTACAAATCAATTACATATATCTGAACTGATGATAACCCTATTAAGAAAATACAGCTATGGCAAATCTTTCTTGCATGTTTTATCTGGAAAATATCAAACGTTGTCAAAGGTCGCATATTTTTCTCCTAAAACTGTAGTATTTGTTTTACAAGCTCTTAAATGCTTCAAATGAAATGGTGACAGATTGTTGGTCTCATCTGCAGAAACTTTAGAACTACACTATCTGATACTAAGTAAGATAAAAAGTTATATGTTGATTTAAGAATAACATTAACTATGATATTCATAATGGTGCAGTAACAATTAAAAGTATATTGTGACAAAATACATACTACAATTATTTAGTTACCTTAAACACAATTAAAACACACACACACACACACACACACACACACACACACACACCATTTAATATCAGTTCAAATATATGATCGATGTACTATATAAAATGATACTTTTATTACTGTAACAAATAGATATTATAATATGAAATGAAGTAGTAATGATCATAAATGCAAACAGTTATCATTATATTATTGTAATGGAGAGAAAAAGTGAAGAATTTAAACACAATTAATGACAGAAAAAATATATTATTTTTAGCCAGTATTTCTTTTAAATTTAATTCTTATAACCTAGACTTTTACTATATTAAAGATCAGCACAGAACTTAAAGACTTTTTTAAAATAATTTTTTCCCCTCAAGATGAAAATTGGCATAGTTCAATGATAAATGTATGTTTAAGTTTAATCAGTAAATTTGTTCTGTTTAGGATGTAAAGTGTCACATTTTTGATTCATTGAATATACATTATCATGTAAAAAAAAAATTCAATAAAATCTTATAGACCTAAAAGACAAAATTTGAATGTCAATTTTAATTACCAGATCAGATAAGTTTATTAGAAAAATACTTTTCTACAACTGTTGTTTACAGTTACTCCTGATGTAATCTGATAAAATCTCCCCAGCCTAAAGTGAAAAATGCCACAAAGGCACGGTCTATCATCACCTTCAACTTTTTTAAACTAACATGTGTTAGTTGTCAAATGTCACAAACTCTCTTCAGAAAATGAAACGAAAACATTAACTTGATAAGAGACAACTGATAAGCCAATCCTTTAGAAATTAAGTAACAAATACATTATAATAAAGGTTAAAATTCTGCAGTAATATTATAAAAAGTAATAACAAACCAATCATATCTTTTTTTGTGATGAAATATATGTATTGAACAAATTACACAAACTAGTATTGAGTTTAAAATATAAATGTCAATTCAAGAGACCAGTCCGTAAGTTAAAAGTCCAAAAGGCCAATCCAAGAGACTAGTCCATGAGTCCAGTCCAACAGTCAGATCCAAGAGTCCAATCCAATCCACATTTTACACCAAGAGTCCAATCCAATCCAAAGTCCAGTCCAATCCAAGGGTCCAATCCAGTCCACATTTTACACTTTGCCGGAGTTTTGGAGTTATCATGTAGTACTTGATTTACATGTGATGCAGATCGGTAATACCTTTATCAGATCATAAGTTATAAACAGACTTTAAATGAGAACTCCAGTGAGTACTTTCACTAATGCTTTTACTGTCAATAAAAGATGCGTTTATATTCTATTAAGTGCGGTTTATGCCCTTCTTTTTAGGTATTTTCGGCTCTGATTTGCTTTTAATTGTATTCTTTACCAGAAAATCAAAGAAAAAAGTTTGCAAAAACTAACCTGATGAGATTACGCACATATTTCTAATTCATATACATCCTTTTACACAATATGTGTATTTTTATAAACCCTCGGTATTCATTGAGTTATGGCATATGAACTTCTTTTTTCTTACTACATGTGTATATTGTATAAAGCACAATTCTTCATAGTGTCCCACATTTATTATTAAGATAAACAGACACCAACATTTGCAAACACTTTTTATCCCACAAAAGATAACATCGTTGAACTTTGTTTCATCGAGATCATAATATTGTTTCAACAAGCATGTAATTTATTATCCTTGGAATGTAGTTTTCTCTCTGACAAAAATGTTCCTTTTATCTGTGTTGTAGTAGGTTTCGTATATTAGAATTCGACTTATTAAGTGTGTACATTATCGGCTGTGGCTTACTTTGAACTCATTTACAAATAATTAATTAAATTCTACAAATCTAAATGTACCATAAAATGCATTATTATAGGTATTTTAATAATTATTCTCGATATATATTCCACGAAATTTCCGTCTAATCATCCTCTATAAAACATGATTTGAAATATAAAGACTCATCGTTGATGTCACCAACCTCTACAAAACTATTAATTTTTGATGGTATTTCTTTTATTTTGATACATGTTATCATATTTTTGTTTCAATTACTTCTTGAAATAAAGAATCCATTTGAATGTAAATGGGAGTAAACTCTTATGACACCAAAAGCATAAGAAAAAACGGAGACAAAAAAGAACAGTGAAATAAGATTCCCTTTAGGGATGTGGTCTCTTAAAGATAACCGTTGTTGCAATCGATTGAGAACACAGTACCTTAGGCTAAATCATATAACGCGTGTTTTATGATTTATCTGAGTTAAACTTTTACATATACTTAAAAAATCGGCATGCTAAATAAACTTTTTAAAAAATTAAAAAAAAATCACCCGTTGGAAGTTGACATTTATACCAATTTAGTTGTAAAATTACACTAATGTGTCCAATTCACTTATTTCAGCAAAAGTCTTTCGTGGAAATTAAACAGTTAAATGTCCAGTGTCGTATAAAGTACACTCTTAGAGTAAGCTTCAGATTCCACGTTTTTATTTCTCTCATTTTACGTAGTACAGCTGTCATGTTGTAATAGCTTATCATTATTATATCACAAGTGAATAATGAACTAAAGTTTATGTGATTCGTTTTATTTTTTGGTTGTTGAAATCTGTTTCTTGTAAATACTTCTATAACAAAGTGTATATATCATAGAATTCATAGTAGAGAGAATTATATGTTTCAGTATCAAAGTAAATTAATCTTGGTTTCAAAATTGCTATAATTGCCTTGCATCATTTATAAAGTCACTATTACGACATTAAAATATTCTTTATTGATATTTCAAAGAAAAATAATAATTGCGAAAAAGTATTCTATGTTGCTTTCTTACAAGCCCTTCAAACTTTTTTGTAGAAAAAGATAAATGAAATTGTTCAATATAAATTGATCAATGGGATAGCAGAAACAGACGCCATCAAAACTTCTGGTTGTAAAGCTGCCGACTTTGGTCTGACCTTTGATAATAATAAAAAATGTTATTTAAGCACTTTGTAAGGTCTTTAGTAGCATTTCGACTATTTTATTAATCCTTTAAATTATCAAATAAAAAACTATTCATTAGATTTTGTATATGAGGTTTAAATTGAGCAAAACTTTTGGTTATTTTTTCTTCAAAACATTTTTTTTTTAAAAAAAAAAAAAAAAAGTTTTTTTTGATTGAGTTAATAATGATTGAAAAGCATTCTTACGTGTTTATTTGTCAATAATAATATTAAACACATATCAAGTTGGGCATCAAATTTAAAGTAGTCACATGTAATCAATTACAAAAAAAGAAAAACTTTTTGGAACAAAATCTGTTAAATTAATTATAATTTTCACTGAATTTTAAAAGAAACCCCGTTAGTACTTTAAACAGTATATTGACTGTTATATACGTAGTGTATCAGAATATCTGAGAAGAGATCACGGAGTTTATTTATTGAATATATGAAATCAGATATTTCGATGCAGAGAATGTAATAAACTGCGATTTTTACTATAAACAAACTGTAATAGAGTTATCTATGTTGCCAAATAGTGAGTATAAAGTGATTAAATCAATGAACTGTATTTTACTGTTGAAATGTTGGTTGATGTATGGAAAGCATGTAATTTTAATCAAAGAAATAAGACATATAAACGTTGGCTATTGGTCAGTTGTCGATACAGTGGCCAATGACTGCCTTATTACGAGATAAAATCAGATAACGAATTGGTATATAACATATTCTGTTAAATAATTCTTGTAGAAGTATGAATCTTATCACATGGTTCTTTATTTACATGGAATTACCACTAACATATAGGTTACATCAAGGTGATCGATAAGTTCTGGTGAGTACTCATAACTTAAAATTTTATCTTATTAATAGATACGCATATTTTGTATGCTTACTACAAATTAAAAAAAAACAGCTATGCATTTCACCAAAATATCAAAAATCTTCATAAATATAAAATTTCGAATTTCGAAAACTTTTGCAAAAATTATTAAAACTATTATTGTGGAAAGTTTTTTCAACTATGTAAAACGTAATATACTTTATATTAAGAAATATAGCTAGTTGTTCGTTTTGCGGTCTGTAGAGACCATAGAGTACCAACTTGTATATTTAACTTAAATGTGTAGATACCGTATTCAGAAATTTTCCTGTTTTCTCTGCCGTCCTACAGTGAATGCTATAAAACTTGTATTTTCTCCATCGTACGCCTCATTTGTACTGACGGTGATAAATGGACACAAACGCATGGAAACTGTTTTATCTTACAAAAGATAACGGTTCAAGTATTTTTTTTATTTAGCTCGATCGTATTATTCCTATCAGCTTGTAATTAATTATATGTGGAATATATAGAGTATGTATGGTCAATCATTTTCGGATTCCAGACTTAAGCCTAGATGCTCGTTGTCTGTCCCTATTTCATTCTTACATTTCAGTTTTCCATACTTCTTTGCCTTTAGCTGTTTTTGTCATTAAGTGCCTCCGTGTGTTTAATTGCTTTAATTGTTACCAAATTTATATTTTCAGATACTCGGTTACAAATATTATTCTTTCATATTATATTATCCAATACGAGCGCACTCACTGACGTAATTATTATTATTATTATTGGTTTTGTATCCACTTTAGTGTAAATGCATTTTGAAAGTGACTTGTATAATAAGTCTTGTCTTATTTTTCTGTATATGTGCAACAGACATATCATTAGCTACCCGTAACATTGCAGCTTAATTACTGATACTTGATTATTATAGATGATTATATTATCATAGCAACAATGGACACTAAACAACACAACCAACTAATAAATACCAAAATACGTCAATCAAGCACATCAATGATCAATGATATAAAACTCACAAGTCAGAAGGGCGTTTGATCCAATGCAAACGTGATATCTAGTTGTTTGGCTCAAGGACTAGAAACTATATATTAACCAATGTATTACTAATTATTGAGTGTCAGTATCTAAAGCAGAACAATGAACTTAAAAATGAAATTATTGATGAAAATCCAAGGGGGAATACCTGAAAGCAGAGATAACATAAATTTTTATTTAATTGCTATTTCAACTTTAAAGATAAAAGACTTGGTGAAACTAGTTACTAATTAAATCTGAAACTATTTACTCGAAGCTGTTTTATTATCAATCACTTTAATGTTCCTTTAAGAACAACTCACTAAATCAACACCTTGTGTATCATGTACATGTCTAGAAATGTTGCTTTAACGATAAATAAAGTACATATAATTTTTCAAACTGGCATTGAGAATATAAAATTTTGTATCATTTTCAAAACCTATCCTAAAAAGTATAATTTTTTATTCCTTTTTATTATGCAACTAAGAACTCTTAATGAAAAATTATTTATATAGATTGAAGTTAGAGATAATAAATTAAGAAATGAAAAAATAAGGAAAAATACTTGACCTAATTCTGACTGTATTGACATTGATGGAAAACGGAACATCGGTGACACTTCTTAAATATCATATCGGGAATTAGTTAAAGGATACGCTATCGTAATGTACTATATGAAACTGAAATGATGGGGTGTATTTATTTGGGTGTAAAATAATAAATATAGCGATAGAAATCTTTAAAAATAGAGCGAATTTTAAAAAAAATGAAACGATGTGGTATGTATATGTCTAATTTGAAGTTCTTTACTGTTAAAGATACGATATATTATACATATACGAACTGTGTAATTAAACGAAAAATATGTATAAGAAATGTTTGCTCATTTACTTCGACCATCGGTCAGGTTTCTAAATGTTTGGCCAACACAGACCTATTTCTAGATAATTGGATGAAATGTAAGATATCATGTTTTTACGATTCGTTTGGCAGCATGACCTTTATCAAATCTCTTTTGATTTACATGGAGTATATAGTGCTAATATCTTTATCAGATGATTTTTTTTTTTTTTTTTTTTTTTTTTTTTTTTTTTGGGGGGGGGGGGGGGTTCAAAAAGAATTTCGTGAGTACTTTTTGCTTATATGTTTACTGTTTAAAACATTTTGCTTACAGCCTTGTTATCTGAATCGGCTGTTTGGCAATGTACATTTTTCTCCAAGACGTTTTCTAAAAAATATTGAAGCACTAGTATAAATTTATATTATTATGGTTGGAAGATCTTATGTATTTATCAATTTACAATATATTGTATAAGATTTCAATAAACTGTTTAGTTGAAATATTTCGTTGACATTCAACAGAAATCTTTATGTTACCAACTTGAAGCGATGGATTTAGATATGGGGCATTTAATTCTCTTTTTCTAGTATTTACGTCCGATAGTAACTGTTATAATCCTTCTTTGAAGGGCGTATTCAAATGCATATTGCCGTTTGTTTCATCGAATTTCATATCATTTTACAGTAAAACGAAATCTTTTTCGGTACGTTTGTTAAACTAGTTTAGATATCTATGATACAATACTTATAACCTTTCAAATGAGTAATTTTAACAAAAGACGACACTCTTTGGAGTTTTTGCCCTTGCTTTCGTTAGTAGTTGCTGTTTAATTTGACATAGTCGTCGAGTAAGATGTTCTTCTATCACAACACTGATAAGTATAGGCAAATTAGATTCCAATGACCATTTTAAACAAACTGGAATAATAACAAGGGTTCTCGATTTATTTGTTCTAGATTATTATTTTTCCCCTCAATATAAATATGGTATGAGCCTGTCATTTTACAACTGCCTTCAAACAATAACTTACTTTCGTATAATTACAATAAGTATGCGTTTATTTAATAATGTGATAATTTTATCTACACGTGTTGTCTAATGTTTACTTAAAATAAGTTGCTTAAAATACGCACATTGCAAAATTAAGACTCATCATCGTCATAAACACTATAAAACATGATTAAAATACATGGTTTAATGTTTCTTAAATATTCGTGATTATCCGTACAAAACGCAAGTGTTTTAAAACTACTTTAAATGCTCATAAATTTTGTAAACATTTTGTAAATTTTGTTTCCAACGCAGATACATTATATGTGCACATACATTATATTCAACCATATGTTTATTTCGTTAGTATTCTTTTATAGAAATTACAAAGTAAATAGCTTTCAAACGTATTTAAACTTGTATAACACATGTATTTTTAACACTGTCTTCTATATACATTTTATCATATGTGTGTGTGTGTGTGTGTGTGTGTGTGTTTATCATGAGTAAAGCAGCTCTTTAAAAAAGAAAATGTTAGAAATCAAAGCAAGTAAATAAAACAAGTAATTTGAATGCAATATTTACATTCCCATATTTAAAATGTACATAATTACGTAATCTTTTAACCCCTTAAGCCTCAGGATTTATAGTTGAAATCATGAGAAAATAACTGTAATTTTCAAAGCTTTTTTTCTGCCTTTTCCGATAATTTTGTCTAATACCAACCCCTATATATTATCAAAGTATATGACTTGAACTTTTTGTTTCTAACAGATAAGTTCAGCTATTGGTAACCATGGCAACAGAATTCCAATTTTAATGAAAAAATTAAGAAAATATCATAAAATACTGTTTCCAGACCCATGTTTTACCTGATACATGCATCCAAATATTTAAAAATGCCTAAGAATGGATAGAAAAGGAAAATTTGATGAAACTCAACTTTTATTGTATAATTTTGTATCAATAATCAAGTTCTGTATCAAATCAAAATCCAGGTATACATATACTCTTACAATTAAAAACGTCATTAAAATCTCTAAATCTATGTTTGAAATATTAAAAATGGTATGTATTCAAGGCTGAATTTTAACATCTCTCTTTCATATTACACTAAGGAAGCCATATATATTCTGACAGATAAGAAATTGAACTTTATGTTTCTTCACAGAAAGGGTCAGATATTGGTACCCATGGCAACAAATTTTCAATTTTAAGACGAAAATTTAAGAAAATTTCGTAAAGAATAAACTTCCTGTGCCCATGTTTTATTTAGAGCATGCATCCAACTATTGGACAATGGCTAAGAAAGGATCAAAAATAATAATTTGAGATCAAACTCAACTATTATTGTAAAATTTTTCGACAATATTCAAGTTTCGTATCAAATCAAAATCCAGGTGTACATACATGTATACTTTACAATAAAACAGTCTAAGGATTTTGAGTTGAATTTAGACTGACATTACATTTGGTTTTCACGGCTTTTTTCTGCCTTTTCTAGTAATTTTGTCTAATACCAATCCATATATATTATCAAAGCATATGGCCTTAACTTTCTGTTTCAAACAAATTTAGAAAGATATTTGTTACCATGGAAACAGAATATTCATTTCCTTGAAAAAATTGAGAAAAAAATCAACAAAATATTGTTTTTGGATCCATTATTGAACTAAAATTTATATAAATATTAGGATTTTACAAAGTAAAAATAAACAAGAAATAATTTGATGCAATTCAAACTTTTATGATAAATTATTTAAGTATTATTGAAGTTTAAGCTAAAATAAAACAGTGGTATACATGTTCTAATATAGAAATATTGCCATTGTAAATTGTAATTGAAGATATTACAATACAATTCGTGAAAAAACTAATGTTTTGCCTTTTCCCCTTAAAATATAATATGGAAACCACATATATTCTGAAAGATAAAGAATAAATTTTTCTTTCAAAAAAGTCAATGATATCTGCCTAAATGACAACAAATTTACCCATAAAATAGTAAACACTAATTTCAATATTGTTTCCGAACATAACGAACTGTATGCCTATAACTATTTGAAAGTTACGTTTAACAGACACAATAATAATAATAATAAAAATAATAATAGAATTCAATCTAAACCTAAATTGCTGTATATTTCAGCACTATCCAAGGACTAATACATCTTATAAGAATTATGTAGAGATTGTTTCTTTACACATAAATGGCGTTTTGGTGTATGGTGGGCTTGATGGGGTGCTACAATGAAGGGACAAAAGATGAAGAAATTTTAGGCTTATAACTTAGTGTATAAACTTCGTCAGTATAAAACATCTGTCTACAACACAACCTTTATACGAGATATTTATGCTCTTAAAATAAAAAATGTCCATTACAATGTCATAATTATAGACTTGAAAAATATTGTGTGATACCCAAAATATCTGTTTTTTGTTTGTATATCAAATAGATACAAGAATGATTTTTAAAAGGAAGATTATTTCTAGTTTCAAGTTTTCATGTACATGATATAATTGTGAATAGTCAAAGTATATCTTCTTTATTCAAATTTTGTATACCTATGGAGGTTCATAAGGTCCGTTATAAAATGTGTGAGGATCATGACAAATAAAATCTTGGAAGAAAATAAAAATAGCTAGAAATGTAACAGAAAGAAGCGATATCGTAGAAATTGCATTGATGTTAGAAAAATTACCAATTTATTATGTGGTTCATGTACATCGTGGAGGATAGGACATAAAAATAAATTAAAATACATTAAAATAATGGTGGGGATTTGAAAAGTTTTTAAAATTATCTAGGGGTGGGACACACCCTTTTAACTACTCCACTTGGTCCCCAGAAGACTTGATGACGAATAGTCTGAAGCGCACGTTTACGGATTACAGTGTCTCTTGCCGCCTCTGTCCAAATCCAGTGTGAAAAAGTTAGTTTGTTTGCTGAAGATGGGAAATTTTCTCTTGGCACTCTGTTTTTACCCATTAATCTAACTTCAATATAAATGAAAGAACCTTGACAGGGGCATAGACACAATTACTCCACTCCACTCTTTCTTATTTGGTCGCCAATATTTGTAAATATTTATTTCAGTGCAATTCATCAGACCATAATAATAATAATAATAATAATAATAATAATAATAATAATAATAATAATGCATAAAGATCCACCTTATCATAAAATTTATTTGTTAGAGTTTTGCACTTTGAAATTTAAAGAATTTATCAAAAACATGTATCCAAAAGATATTTTAGCTTAAATATTTTATAAACGATTTTTAAATATAATAATATCGAAAACTGCATCAAAATTAGTAACAGAATATAAAAAAGTGACAGCAGTTTGAAGTCTGCATTTTTAATAGCTTAGTGAAACACCTTAGTTTGAGTTTCCTATGTGTGATGTCACGGTAGTATTAGAAGTAGTATCTGACCTAATGCCGGACAGTAGTAATAACAGTGATATGGTGACGTATGGAGAAGATCGTTACAACTTGTGCGTGTGCATGCACCTAATTATATCAGAATGTTCGTCATTATAATTATTTGAGAGCAGTAGAGAATCTTATAATGATGAATTTGGCGTATAATGTAGCTGTAACAAGAAACGGACAAATCTGATTAAAAAATTGAGTCAAGCCCAACTTTCTTGGAAATAGTGATTGATTGCCAGCCATTTCAAAAAATATGCGAGTCCAGGGCAGAGCTTTTTGGGGGAAGGGTGAGGGATAGGGGCATAGCCTCTTCTTAAAGCTAATTAGTAATATTTCTTAGGACCTTTTGGCGACATTTTTCTATCCAAGGCTCTTTTGAATTTTTCAAAGGGGATGGGTTACAACAGCAACCACCTTGAATTCACCAATGATGATGATGATGATGATGATGATTCAATTATAGATGGCCTGAAAATTCAAAGAATGTTTACCTCTCATCCATTTTTAAAGTAAAATCATTGTTTATGACAAATAACATTTTCTAATTAATTTTTTTCAAGTTTTATTCGAAATGTCTACTTACTGAATTAACCATGTACCTTGCTATCATTTTCCTGTTTCACAGAATTATCATGCTGAAGTGTGTGTGTGTGTGTGTGTGTGTGTGTGTGTGTGTGTGTGTGTGGTTTTCAAAACATACTTTAGAAATAATCATTTCACCAATGTAATAACATTTTGGCAACTGAGCTTTTGCAATTATAATGTCGGAATTTAAATCAACAACCAGCTCGCCAGGTTGAGGTTGGTAACTTCCCGGAAAGCTTGGTTAGAGAAAATGCTGGCTAAGATGAAATTAATTCTGCAAACGGTGGGGGGGGGGGGAATGACCACATCCACGACACTCTAAGCAAGCTGGACCATCTGGCTATATATGGCCCAAAGATTTGTTTGTCAACTATGTACATATATAAAGAAAAAAGCAAGGACCACTGGGGGACAGATGCGTTATGAAAAAAAGGTAGTGATTTTGATCAAATAGTTCGTGGAATTCTCCAAAAATTCTTTCCGTTTCATCCACAATAATTTTTTATGTACGTTTGGAATCTTGAGTTTTATTATCGTCTCCATTTTTTAATTTTGAAAATAGTGAAATTAGAACTCAAACTGTGACCAGAGACGTATATAACTTTAGTTATATACGTCTCTGTTGTGACTGTCGGCATCTGTATCTGGTAAAGCCATACATGCACTTGAATCTCTAGTGTAGGAAATCGGATGAAAAATCTATACATTATGATAAGGGGAGCCTAAATGACTCAATATGTTGATAAAAACAAGCATGTTGCAGATGCGTTTTCTGTGTATGCTCTACTTCCGGGAAATTGATTTTCTGAAAATGGGATTCCCTTGCATCTATTTATAGCACATGTATATTATTTTAATTGAGGTCAATTTTCCGCATGTCATTTTTATTTACGATAAATAGTGTATTTATTCATCCAACAAAAATTATGTTAATTTCTAACATAACAGCTTCACTCAAACTCATAAATTTTTTTGTGACGTCGTTTTGTTTTTTCCGGGATTCAGCAAGGATTTAAAAATAATTAAACATGGCATCTGTCGAAATAAATAAATAAATAAATATATATATATATATAAAGAATAAGAAAAAAAACCAAACCTTTATCAGTAAAAAATCGTAGATATTATAATGATATTATTTTCTAGAGTTTGAATATAATGTTAAGTTTTATTACAGGCATGATCTAGTAAGAATCTAGAAAACGTCACATGCCGCTGTTTGGTTTCAAGCCGTAGGCATTTAAATGTCGCCGTTTCTAATACTTGTAAATGGATTGTCCTCCATATTTTTATAGTTTTAGAATCTGTGTTTCGTCTGGTTTACAAATATGTGCTTTTTTCATTGTTTTTGAAATGATCAAGGAGGTGTAAGTCGATTTAGATTTGCGATCACGTGACATTTTTTTTCATTTTGTTCTGACGTCATGATTTTTTTACGAACTTTAAAGTAAAAAATTCGTATAATTAGAGTGCATCTACAAAAAAAATTTGATAACAAAAATTAAAGTGCTGAAAAAATATTTTCATGTGATACCATTTTTATCAATATCTGATGAATATTAACGAAATGACGGACAAACGAAAACTATGCTTTGATATTTTAGACAAGGGCCAAAAAATGCGTAGAAATGCGTAGTTGAGGCTTAAGGGGTTAAAGTAAAGGAGTCTTTGTTTGGAGAGATTGAAAGTTGAACATTCAAAATGTAAATAATTGATAAATGGTCGTGCATTAATGTTTTAGTATTTCAAACCATTATGTTTTTGTGTTTAATGCTAATTTGTTCACCAAATTTCAGGAGTTATATACCAAGAGTCAAATAGAAGTAAAGTTTTGACCTAAATGTTTATATTACAATTTGATTAATCAAGTTTTATAAGAATTCATAAATTAAAGTTGATAATATCACAAAAAGTTAGCAATAACTGTCTTGTTTTTCGTATCCTCAAAAAAGTAATTTAAAAAACGTGTTTTTACATTAATACACACGATAATGCAATTTAATCAACCGTGTACATCTCAATCTTGTATTAAGAGCAAAATTTGAAAAAAAAAAAAAAAAAAAAAAAAAAAAAAAAAAAAAAAAAAAAAAAAAAAAAAAAAAAAAAAAACACGAAAAAGAAAAACGAAAAGAAACAGTCTTTGAATAGTCTTTGAATGTTCGTTCACTAGTTGAGATCACTGATCACCCAGTCTTTGAATGTTCGTTCACTAGTTGAGATCACTGATCACCCAGTCTTTGAATGTTCGTTTACTAGTTGAGATCACTGATCACCCAGTCTCATGAGAATAATAACTTTAACCAATGGAAAGATACTTGCAAAATAATGATTATATAATAGAACAACGATAATCAGTTAGTCTATTTAGTGAAAGACAAAACCATCTCTGAAATATTAATAAATAGACAATGTAATTTAATTGAATTATTATAGGTTAACACACATGTGACCAATTGTATAACTTGGTTGGAATAATTGTCTCATTCAAGGAAAACTCTGACACTTAACATAGGTGTAAAGTCTATTATATATAATGAGATTTTAAAGAATCGATCCAACTTGTTTCTAATTCCGTAATGTAACTAGCTTTGAAATTGTAATATCCTATTATGCATATTTTTAATTTAGACGATAAACAATGGGAAGAATCAATATTTTCTACGAATTTAACTAAGTTAAATGACCAGCTGAATTCATTCAGTAATTTTCATTTCTCATTTTGAAGCAGCATGTTTTACAAAAATATTCTCTATTTATTGAAAAAAGCTGTTAACTCGAAACATTATTTGTATCTGACAGATTTCAGTTTGCAAGATGACATTGATGTTGCTCTATGTGTTGTTTGTTAGGTTTTGTTTTCGCTTTAGAAATACCTATTTTTAAAAAAGAATATGTAAATTTTATTCACATTTGATTTCAGTTAAAATTTTCTCAAGGTTTAATCTGAATATCTTTTCAAATTAAAGCAGACTCGCTTTTATGCATGTATATCAAAATTTTACTGATAGTTATTATATGCATATATTTATTTGTTTAAAAGTAAATGTTGTCGATTTGAAATACATTAGGTTATGCAGTTTGTGACATTAATATGGAATTTAATTTAATTTTGCTTGATTTTCCCTCCTGGAAATGTCTAAAGAATACCAATAAATGTAAAATTAGCAAGGGACAATCTGTTTTGATTCAGGATGTCGTGTAAAAACTCACGGGTCTATTGTCAACAGCTTTCATTTATCATATGCAGAACATATTTGTTACGATTTCACTTAACATACATTTCATGTGTTTGGCTAAGTCTGCATTTCTTATCACATATTAAGAAAGATTCCCAATTTCCCAAATGATTCTTATATATATTTATGCCAGAATCATTTAATGGTTTGGACAATACGGCCGTAATTGTATGACCTTAATTCTAAATTACCCTCATAGGATGTCGATTCCATTTAATCTAGTTATACATTGTCAGCATTAATAAAACCACAAGTATCAGAATATACATTATAAATAAAACAATAATATCTACCAGCAAAGAAATAAAACAATAATATATACCAGCAAAGAAATAAAACAATAAGATATACCAACAAATTAAGCTTGTCCCTGGCTGTTAAATTAATAACGATACCAATATTGCTTTTCTTAACACTAAGTTCAGATTTGCTTAATTTACTTGTATCAGAAAACCATTTTATAATAATACAAAGATGTGTAAAATATGTAACAGATACATTTACTGAAGATTTAAGAAAAACGAAAAGTAACATTTTGGATTAAACGTCGATTTTGTATTAACTTGCGGATATTACTGTATATAAATATCCAATAGCAAAGCTTATTTATTGATTATGGACTCCGTAGCTTTAACAATAAATGTCATTTTTGTCACTAAAATGTGAACATGAGTGTAATTTAATGTCATACAATGTCGTTAAAGAAAAATAATAAAATTGTT
Organism: Tegillarca granosa; assembly: GCA_029721355.1. Taxonomy (NCBI): domain Eukaryota; kingdom Metazoa; phylum Mollusca; class Bivalvia; order Arcoida; family Arcidae; genus Tegillarca; species Tegillarca granosa. The sequence goes on from CM056595.1 coordinate 48,927,220, forward strand.
ATATCACCGTTTTATAGAGTGGATTGCAGTTGAGTTATATTGTTTTAACCCCCCCCCCCCCCCAATAAAAATTGTTCCCTCACTCATATCGATAAGGTTATCCCGGGATGGTGGAGGAACCGCGGTATCCGGATAAAACCACTAAACTTGGCAAGAAAACTAATAGAAATTCTCCAACTAGGATCTGCCAGAACGGGATTTGGACATAGGCGGTGAGGGACACAGTGATCGCGCTCTAGACCACTAGGCTACCATGTCCCCTACCCGTGATAAAAAGGCTAAAAATACGACATTCAATTTGTTAAGTATTGATTAATCTGTTACAGCGTTGCTGGCAGAAATACAGCACGTATAATGTCCTTAAGACCATCAGACTGATCCGTTAATTTTGACAATGTAAATTGATGTTAAGTTATATGGAAACAGGAAACGATAATATTCAAAGTAAAAAAAACACCACATGATACCAACTGAGTGCTGTGCTTGGCGCTTATGTATCCGGGCACACATTTTTTTGACCGTATGTATGTAATGCTGATGAGTGGTTTATTATTATTATTTTATTTTATTTTATTTGATTTTATTTTATTTCATTTCATTTCATTTCATTTCATTTTATTATTATTATTTTGTTTTTGGTAACGTCAATAAATAATTTATTACAGCTTGTAATTTTAATAGTATTTCTCAATTCCTTGATGTGACATCAATATCCCAGATTTTGTATGCTGCTCGGATTTTAATGCACCGCGGTTAATTGTTTGTCGTGCATTTTAATATAAATTCTTTCGTTGATAAATTATTTATTTAAGATTGGTGAAATGAAAATGAAAACATATAATTCAGTGTAAAAGCAGTTTTCTGTAAATGTTTCTTTGTGTCCAGAAGTTAAAGTTATTGATGTCAAGATGATACATATGTTACAAGTTAAATGGTTAACAAGTTATAAGCTGTAATGATTATCGTATAACTCGGCATATTAAAACAGTTTACTTACTGCTTAATTAAACCGTAATGAGTAACACTAAACTGAGTTGAAGCAGAAGGATAATACTCATATCAAACAGATAATTATATGAAATAAACATACATACTCATTTCACTTTCTAATAAGTGTTATTTGGCGGTAGTATAGGAGATTTTCTACATGGAACTCATCAAATACAAACGTTCGAGTATTCCTTATCTAATTACACTTCCTCGATATACATTAAGAATAACCTTTAAATATATTGACCTGTAGTGTTTTGATTTGATTCTAATAGCTTAAAGATGTTATTTTACAAACATACGCCTACAAAATCATATATAAAAAGAGAAATGCATATGCATCACTTTAAGATTTTTTGAATGATTTTACCAAGAAAGCTTTAGATTACTTGTTATTTTTTATTGCAAAACATAACGATGGACCTAGATACCATCGTATCATCTGTAAAATGGATAACGATGGACCTAGATACCATCGTATCTTCTGTTAAATACACCATGCAATTTGACAATCTTTATAGTAAAGTTCTAGGAATCTAAATTAGACAAATAGGTAATGCGATCAAAAAGCACAAATCTGATTTGCATTTTACTCAGTGACGATTTATTATAACATGTAATAATCTTTATTCAAGAAGATAAAATTAAACAATGTTATAAGCATGAACAATAAAGTTAAGTTATAACTAAAAATTTTTTTAGCGTGATATTCGCGGCAAAGTGTAAAATGTGGACTGCATTGGACCCTTGGATTGGACTGGACTCTTGTATTGGATTGGATTCTTGGTGTAAAATGTGGATTGGATTGGACTAGACTCTTGGATTGGATTAGGACTGTTGGACTGGACTCTTGGATTGAACTGTTGGACTGGACTCATGGACTAGTCTCTTGGATTGGCCTTTTGGACTCACAGACTGGTCTCTTGAATTGACATCTTATTTGTGTTTCAAACTCAATACTAGTCTGTGTAATTCGTTCAATACATGCGTGTAATCCAGATGTGATTGGTTTGTTATTACATTTTATAATAATATTGCAGAATATTAACCTATCTTTATTATAATGTATTTGTTATTTAATTTCTAAAGGGGTTGGTTATCAGTTGTCTCTTATCAAGTTAATGTTTTCGTTTCATTTTCTGAAGAGAGTTTGTGACATTTGACAACTAACATGTTAGTTAAAATTGGAGGTGATGATAGACCGTGCCTTTGTGGCATTTTTCACTTTAAGCTTGGGAGATTTTATCAGATTACATCAGGAGTAACTGTAAACAATAGTTGTAGAAAAAGTATTTTTCTAATAAACTTATCTGATCTGGTAATTAAAATTGACATTCAAATTTTGTCTTCTAGGTCTATAAGATTTTATTGAATTTTTTTTACATAATAATGTATATACATTGAATCAAATAGGTGACACTTAACATCCTAAACAGAACAAATTTACTGATTAAACTTATACATACATTTATCATTGAACTATGCCAATTTTCATCTTGAGGGGAAAAATTATTTTTAAAAAATCTTTGTAAGTTATGTGCAGATCTTTTATGAAGTAAAATTCTAGGTTATAAGAATTAAATTCAAAAGAAATCCTGGCCAAAAATAATATATTTTTTTTCTGTCATTGATTGTGTTTAAATTCTTCACTTTTTCTCTCCATTACAATAATATAATGATAATTGTTTGCATTTATGATCATTACTACTTAATTTCAAGTAACTAAATAATTGAAGTATGTATTTTGTCTCAATATACTTTTAATTGTTACTGCTCCATTATGTACATCATAGTTAATGTTATTCTTAAATCAACATAGTACTTTTATCTTACTTAGTATCAGATACCGTGGTTCTAAAGTTTCTTCAGACGAGACCAACAATCTGTCATCATTTCATTTGAAGCATTTAAGACCTTGTAAAACAAATACTCGAGTTTTAAGGAGAAAAATATGTGACCTTTGACAACGTTTGATATTTTCCAGATAAAACAAGCAAGAAAGAATTACCATAGATGTATTTTTCCTGTTTGTATAGGGTATTCATCAGTTCAGATATATGTAAAAGATTTGTAGTGTTTGATATTATCATTTTTCATTTTAAAATTCTGAAAAAATTCATAAGTCCATTTTTAAGTCTAATCCATAATTCCAATCCATGAGTCCAATCAAAGAGTCCAATCCAGTCCAAGAGTCCAATCCATCAGTACAGTCCAACAGTTCAGTCCAAGAGTCCAATCCAGTCCAAGAGTCCAATCAAATCCAAGAGTCCAATCCAGTTCACATTTTACACTTTGCCGATATTCGCAAATGAAAACTTAAATCGATCCATTTTCGTGATAGTATAGGCAAAATATTTTATTTATCATGTCAATGCAGGTATTATGAAATCAAAAGGTAGCATCTGGAATATGACATAATTAACATAATAATTGAATTATATCTATATTTATCGTATAAAATAGTCAATATTTCACAGTGGTAGACAATACATTCAACATAAAACCAAAAATGATGTGATTTGAATACATTTGTCAACTACATGCACAATTATAGGTTTTAAAACGTGTTAAGCGTGATTGCAATGTTCAGTGCAGTGTTTATTTCTTATCTTGGTACCTGAGCTGTCAATATAGTTGTTTCCAAGATTTGTATCTGACAGATAATCTTTCACGATTGATTTGTATATCTTGAAATATTTATACGTAATAATTGTTTTTATTGACAGACACATAGTCGATTAGCGGTATATCGGTACAGAATTATCGTGTATGTATTAGTAAGGATATTGCTTGAAACTTAACAAATGAACATTGCTGGAACATATGGACTGATGGGTAAGCTGACCTTATATTTTTTCTTTAAATATTTTACAATTGTCATGATCGTTTGTCATCAGCTCGATATCTTTGATACAACAATAATACTTTCCTTTTTTTCTTCAGAATTTCAACTGAACAATTATTTAAAAGTAAGTAGTCAACAAAGAACTTGTATATTTTTTTATAAAAACATAATATAAATCTGTATTAGGAATAGTAATGAATAAAACTCTTATTTATTTTCAGATTTATTAATATTTTTTTTTTCTTAATAATCACATTTTCGCGTGAAATCTTAAGTGGAACGTCATAGATCTTCTTTAGGTTAAAATTTGTTTTAAACCAATCGTTATGTTGCTTTTGGTAATCATCATGTCTTTGTGTTTAATAGGAACACATCAATATATCTGTCATGTGCGTGCTAATTTTTGAATTTTTTGAAAAGTACTTGAGAATTGCATTTTACAACATTTTTCTAATAAGTTTATTTATAAAAAATTCAAAATTATAAAATACAGACATATAACGTTATGTCAAATAAATTTAAATGTTAAACTTATTTTGCCTTTTCTGTTACGTATTTTTGTGTTTTTACCATATATAAGATATAAAAGCACTTATAAAATATTTAAGTTTATTGTCGAAGAAAAGCATACATTCATTTTCATACTCAATTCCTTCTTAAAACGAAATCAATTGTCTTAAGCATGACTTTTTTAATCATTTATAAATTGCAAAGACATTTCCACCGGAGAAAAGGTAAAATAATAAAATAAAATAAAAAAAAAAAATAAATAAATAAATAAATAAATAAAAACACGAAAATTTATTAAATGTCAGTGATTTTATTTTTACTTTTAATTTTCGTTTACGACGTGGGCTATAAGAAATTTTTTTTTAAAAAAAAGTTGTTTTTACAAAACAGCAAAAATTCATGGAACTTCGGAAACATCGGACTGATGGCTTCTTACTTTCTTTCTAATATATTTTTAAAATTTTATTTATTTATTCATTTTTTATGCTGAAATAGTATTTTTATCAGCATTTGGTACTAACATTTCATAACAAACCGTTGTAAATTAAATAGCGTTAGTGTTCAATTTACTGAAATTTATATAAAGATTGTTTAAATGAGTTTTAAACTTAAATAAACCATAACAACAAACTTAATATACCTTGTGTTACAAGGTTATCATAGTATCAACAAGAAAAATGTCTGAAATATGTATCACAAATAATTATGTTGAACATTATATGATTATTAATAATAACTTAAGTTAATACTTGCATATTTCTTCATTCCGTTTATTCAAAATAGCAAGAATGATGGCGTCTTTCTATTTAAATATGATTGATCGTAAATAAAGGACCACGTCTGAAAAGCTTCAACTCTATTTTTTCAAAATTCATATTAACATTTTAACAACTGAAATTTTGAATTAAACTTAAAGTTATTAAAGGCATTAAGTGATTAGTAGTTTTGAATTTTGTTCTGCGTAATTTAAATGTTTTGCCAATCAATTTTTTTATTGTCGCTCACTTTAAGAAATTTAGCTTATGAGATGCTCGAATAAATCAGACTTCTGCACACAAGATAGTTATTATCGCCTCAGTACAGATTAACGGTACAATAACAAAGCTGAATGCAATATTAGATGTTATGGAAGTTTTGCATAAAATAATTATAATTTCTACTAAATTAAGAAGGAAAGATCATTGATACATTCAAAACACTATGATATAGTTAAGTTCTAAATACAAGTGTTTATTACAGTGGGATGTCCGAGACTGAAAGCAAGCGTATATAACTTATATGTAGTACGGGTGTAGCTAGCTATACCGGAGGTGCATACACTTCTGGACCACCCGGTCTCATTTCCTTGATGGAAGTCCACATGAATAACTAAATGTGCCAGCTTTCAAAGTTTTTAATTTGTTTTGGGGATTTTGATTTGGACAAGGACTGGTATGTTTGTAATTTATATCATAAATCACAAACATACCAGCCAATGTCCAAACCACAATTCCCAATGCGCAGTTGTTTAAAGTAAGTTACTTATTTGTTTTATTTATATAGTGAAATAGGTTATTTGCTTTATGATATACTGGATTATTTATTGCATATTAAATGAAATAAAAATTATTTGCTTTACAAAGATGTTAAATAAATTGTTCGTAGTTTAATAATGATGACAACCGGTGCATATCTTGAAATTTATTTTAAATCAATTGTTTAATTTGTCAGTGCTAAATGCAAGGGGATTGGGTTCAGTGCGTCACTGGTTCAAGTATCTGGAACAGTTATATGTATTTTATTTTCACTAAATTTTTTTTAAACATCCCTACTTAAGATAAGATAGTCGATAAAATTAGCCTTCTTATAGATTAGAATTTTGAAGCACATTAGGTCTAAATAAGTCATAAAAATTATTAGTCTCGGAGTATGACAAAACTGAGCAAAGCAGTGATAAATTATGTTTTTGGGCGACTGCTTACAGATTACTGTTTCTTTCAACGTCGAGATTCGTATTGCAATCGAGACAGGTCACACTTGTCTAAGCTTATTCGTTTTTTTTCTGGGTTCTCCAATTTTTTTACCCATTTCAAAAACTGACTACCTAGATAAAAATGAAAAATGATAGAAGATGAACACTCTTATTTCAATTAATGCTTTACGATGCAAAAAGCTGATATATTGGAGTACGAATACTCTTCTATCTTCTGATGATATACTGTAGACAGTTGAGAATGTCATCACGTAAAACCAATGTCTCTATGAAGTCTAGAAATTATAAACTATAGTACCAAGATAATGTTTTTCACTGCAGTTTCTTTCATCTGCTTGAATCATGTTGAAAAAGTCAAAAGGCGTATTTTGACTTCAAATAAATATTTGATTAGAAACATAAAATCTACTCATAACTCAAAATATTTTAATTTACAATTTGATTCTGGTTGTTACCTTAAAATATTTGTAATTGAAATACAGATTTTAAATAGATGGAATAAATAAAAAGGAAAGTGTTTACAGTAAGCTCATTGTACATCTTAAATTGATTTTATTGATCATTCTTGCCACGATGTTTTTTTTTTTTTTTTTTTTTTTTTTTGAGAACTCGTCATCCCCTTAAGATAGAAAAAAGACCACCTTTGATTTTATTTAGTAGTATGGGTTGATTTAATCAAAGTTTTGCTTTTGACATAAAGGACACAATCAGTTTAATAAAACATGGTACATAGTGGATGTCTTCAAAGGAAATAGATATTAAACACCAATCTAAACACGCAATTTTCTCCAAATGGAATATTAAAACCTTTGTATATTTCATTAAGTGAATCATGAATAACGACATTTGTGGATGTAGTCTTTGTGTATAATTATATATAATTACATATATATATATATATATATATATATATATATATATATATATATATATATATATATATATATATATATATATATATAATATTCTTTCATTGTTAATTGTTCAGTGTCTCTGGTTACACTGGCTTTTCAAGTGCAAGTTATCTAGCTAAACGATATCATTTCATATCAAAAAGGACCAATCTAACATACAAAGACAGGTCAACTGTGCAATTGTAAAAAGTTTGTCTTCGCAACAGCCAGCGATGACAGATTATGTTTAAAAAATTATTTGTTTTGTCCAAAATTATTTTGACAAAAGCAGTTAGCAAATAACCTAATCTATACAATGACATTTCAAAAAATAAATCGCATTTACTTTGAAAACTCATTGAGATCGCACTTATATAGAAAATTATACATCTGATTATACCTTTCAAACCTTTATAAGACGATAATCATTTCACATAGTTAATATCTTCTATAAATTATAGCGACGAGTTTGATAACTATGGTTTTTGTTCACGCATTGGTCTTTTCTCATTTTCAAGTGGTATTAGGTTTAACAAAAGTAAACGATTTTATTCCAGTTATAAACATTGTCTTCAAGAACACATAATCTCAGGGATCTGACGGATTGGTTATGCATACTTACCATGGGATCAGTTTGCTAAAAGAATTTTTGTCGATAAAGATGAACTCATTGACCGCTTATATTCATTTCTTATGTCATAACAATCTGAACATTTTCCACCATTGAAAAGATTTTTAAACACATCTAAGATTTAATTGTAGTCTGTTTATAAAAAAAATCAGTTCAAAATTCCTATTTATCTGAGAAGAAATTTTCGCTGAATAATATAGTCGGTGACTTGTTGATGTTGTTGTCGTTTGTATGTTTTTAAGTTGCAGCAACAATTTTTCACTGAGCTATTCGCGAATAGAGCAGTGTTATTATTTCATTTCAAGTGTGTATTACGGTCTGTCTGTACTAGCGCGCCGTTAAGGACAATTTTTTTAGAAATGTGCTAATTTACTGAGTAAGTATGTCCTTCTAAATGCCAACGCTTGGCAAGGCAATGGTATCCAAAATTTAAAGAGTCTTGTGTTTGACCCTGTCGAGGTTCGAAACCACGACCTTTTCGCTTTTGAGACAGGACGTTCTACCACTGAGCCACCGGTTTAGTCGGCGATTTAAATTATTAGAGTAAATAAACACCTTAAAAGTTCTATACTAGATAAGGCAATTTGAAACATGCATAAACGAGCACGAGATATTCTATGAAACTACAAAAGTTTCTATGTAGATATGTTACCTACTTATGTCGACTGAAATTGTGTTACAAAATCGTTTAAAATAAACAAGAACAATTAAGTTTATTTTTAAATCATAATCAACTATTACATTAACAATAAAACACAAACATACCAGTCCTTGTCCAAATCACAATCCAAAAACAAAGTAAAAACTTTGAAAGCTGGCACATTAAGTAATACACGACCGGGTGCTCCGGAAGGGTAAGCACCTCCTGTCTAGCTAGCTACACCCGCCACGTGCTAATCATTCTATCTAGGCAAGTATAATGAAGAAATGTGTAGGTCATTGTTGCTTTAACCCCTATTACAATAAATTTCGTCTTTGTCAAAAATGTGACCAAGAGAGATATTCACGTCGCGAAGTCTTCTTTGCCAAAGTTTGCCATCATTGAGTAACACTAATAGTATTTTACTTTTGAACAATCTTATGAACAATACAATTGAAAATACGTGACATTATTAATCCTGCCTCATATAGGTTCATGAATGATAAAATTATGAGTTTTTATCGATAATACTATTGATTATTTATTGTTAATGAGAGACTGGATGCCTATTTTCAATACTGCTAGGGACACAATACTTTTCATGTTGTTATTGTATTGCAATCCTTTGTATAATCAAATATTTGAAAAAAAAACATTTAAAACCTTCGTTAAAAAATCTCTAACCATCTTTTCTATCAAGAGAGTTCTGAAACAGAACAAAATGTATATCTAAATGAAACCTTTTTAGATTAAGATACCTGAACATATGTTCAAAAACTAAATGTATATTGAAACACATTTTGCAACTTACTTTGGGAAGTTACTGCCTCTATTTTAGTGCAGAAATATATAAAAAGATAATTTAATTAGCTTAATAAGTAACATACCACAAAAAGGTTAATTGAAAGCCAAGTTAGATTGACGGTCGGTTTCGTAAACGAATTATTCCTTTTTTATTAAATTTCCAGTGTAAATGTTGTGAGGTACATATTTCAAGATTGTAGAGTGATTCATATTATTGAATTTACTATTGATGTCAAGACGACCCATTTGTTACAAGTTGTATAGTTAACAAGTTATGAGTTTTAATCTTCCTATAATAATAAGGCTAATGAAAACAGTTCTTGTCTGCTTAATACAACTACCTTAGAAATCGTAATGAGTAACACAAAATTAATTTGAAGCATAAGGATGTTACTAATCATTTTTAACGTTAACATACCTACCAAGACCACGTTTTATAAGTAATTATGTAATTGGGCGGTTGTAAATATAAATAATCAAAAACCCTGTTAAATCTAAATGTGCCATATTTGTACATTTCGAAAATCATACCTCACCAGTGACACTAGTTTGAGAAAAACATAAGCCAAGCAGTTGTACATAAGCTCTTTTCATGGACTTTTTTAAAATACAAACTTCTATGTACTTTATTCTAGGCTATTGATAAAAGCTTAAATTGTCAAATTGGGTTATTATTAGTTAAATTAAATATTAACAACACCATGTTAACATTCAAGATGTACCTGAATGTTTCTAGGAAACACATGTGCTTGTTTCTGACAATTTTATCAATTTTTAAATTGTGTAAATTCCTGAAGTGCGCTCGAACAAATTCAAGAAACAATGAACCAAGGTCTTACCATAAAGTTAATGGTCGCAGAGGATATTTTTATATTATGTCCAGACCATATCTCTGGTATTTTTCTTTAAATTTTACTAAAAATATCTTATTTTTCCAATTAAAGCTTGAATCAATAATTGTTTGAAAACTTTTTTTATTAATATCAACTAAAAATTTGAATTTAAAGCATATTCAGTAGCTGCAACAAATAATATTAATCAACTACATTCATTTAAGTGCATATATATGTGCTAATAAATGAAATCAAACATTAAACAAAATGGTGCATATATTAAGTACCGTGTTAATTCATTCATTTGTATATGAACAGTATATAATTGTCGGTATTAAAGAGTCGTAAACAATGAAATCAATACAAAGCGAAATAAGATGTAAGCTGGATATATTGACCAACTAGATACACAAATGTAGGTTTCGTATTTTGTATCTGCGAAGTATATTGTAGTGCAGACGTATTGTTTCACTATTTGTTTTTGTAGTGATATTATCGGTGCAATTGACGTCCTATTGAAACAAACTTTATTCATTCTAATTTGTTCTGAAGGACAATTTTTATTGGTTAAAAACTTGAATGAAATAATTGTACTAATTGTTATATATAGTCGTATACAGGTGTGTCAGTACAGGGATCTGATGTTAATATAATTGGAGATTCTACGGGACATTTAATGCAAACCTAGGGAAAAATTAACAGCTATTGAAGTAATGTGTAAGTTATGTCTAATTTTATTTTTTATATATTTTACCATCTCTATTTTCGTAATGCTATTTATATAAAGCATAACGTATAAAGGTTTTCTCTTCACAAACTTTATGGCTAAATTTGAAATAAATAAATATCTTCAAAAAATCAATTTGATACCTTTTCCAATAAATTATTATTTGTTAAAGCGGTATATGAAAAGTTTTTGATATGCTGATAAAAGAAGTTACAACTGCTATTAAATACAAACAGAATTGTTGTCAATATCATTTTAAATTTTGAAACACTTACTCACAAACCTAATGTTTTTGTTTCATATAAGACTTCTTGAAAACATTATGAACCACCAAATATAGTGATAGGGTGATTTATATGAAGACACAGAGGATTTTGTGAACTAAGCCGTTGCTTTTTTCAGTTTAAACGAATTTTATTTTATTTATTGATTTATTTATTTATTTATTGATTTATTTATTTATTTATTTATTCTTGGTATATATTTTGATTTTGATATGTAAGGATTCGGGTTAGGATGTTTTCTTTGAATGGACACTAATCAATGTTTCTGGTTAAATCGATTTTATATGACCAAAGATAATATCCAAACAAAATTAACCAAGGGGTATGATGTACAATTATAAATATTCCAAAACCCCAAACTTACATAAATAGGACGTACGTACAACTACTGTTGATTTTATGCCAACCTGCCGGGAATTTAATATCAATAACAGGTTAATTTGTATGTTCATCAGTGATTTTGATTTTATTTCGATTTATTGGCAATTTGCAAGAACATGTTTTCAGCCGACCATAAACTGTTTTATTCTTATTATGTATTAATTATTTAGTATTCACTACAATTATTTTTCTAAAATACAAATATAGAGGCAATTTTGGGGAATTTTAACACTACTGTGTTTTCTAAAAGATTTTAAGGTTTTGTTGTCAAACGTGTTTTAATCTTAAGTTACTAACTAACTTAAAACAACGGCGCACTGTTTAATCTCAACTTGACTTGAAATATTCTATATTATTTTAATTTTTGCAATGAGATTAGTATCGGTGTTAGCAAGCGTCAATAACAATTAGATAAAAAAAAGAGTGGCATAACAGAGAAAATCTTTTGTAGCACCCGGCTGCCTCAATTCCTTGTTGGAAGTCCACGTTATAACAAAATTGGTCAGATTTCAAAGTTCTTACTTTGTTTTGGGGGGATTGAGGTTTCGACATTGGCTGGTGTGTTTGTGATTTATGATATAAAACACAAACATACCAGTCCTTGTTCAAATCACAATCCAAAAAAAAGTAAAAACTTTGAAAGTTGGCAAATTAAGTACGCCTGAATTTTCATCAAGGAAGTGAGGCCGGGTCCACCTGAAGGGAAGGCACCTCCTGTCTAGCTAGCTACACCCGTCATCTAAGGCCGCTGGGTGCTTCAAAAGAGTTTCTATGCTATGCCACTCTTTTTATCTAATTGTTATTGACGCTTCCTAAAATAAACAAGAGGCCCAAGATGGCCCTAATTTGCTCACATGAGTTTAAATGTAACTGGTATGTCTTGATAATACCCGGTGAGTCATAACATGTTGCCTCAGTAGAAGTGGTTTTAGGGATCATTATTGTTTTGGTTTTTAGCAATGTAGGTCACTGTGACCTACTTTTGGTAGCCATAGCAACCAAAAACACAAATGTGAATGGCAATGGTCTATAGATGTTATTGTGACCAGTAGTGTCTGAGAAGGATGAATGGATGGATGGCAGAGTGCCTATCCATAACAAAAGCTCACATGAGCAATTTTCAGATCCAGATTTAAGACTTTACAGATTTGACACATTAATTAAATATTATAAAATAAATTGTAAAAGTCAACTGCAAATTATTTTTTAAAAAATTGTTCAATTAGTTTAAATTTTGTAAAACAAAAAAAAATATTTCAAGGTTTTAGCTATATCTACACATCAGTATAACATGTATTTCAAAAATAATAATTACACTAAAAAGTAAAAATTCATAAAATCTCTGCTATGCACTATTGTTAGTCAGAAAATTCAGAAATTAAAAAAAGGGGCATCACTGGGATTTGAACCCTCGACCTATGGGTTGCTAGAATTGAAAAAGAAAAAGGTCGAAAAAAGCAACTTGTATTTTACAGAATTTCATAAAAATTCTCAAACGTATGTTTCTTCACATAAGAAAATGATGTTTGACAAAGAATTCACCTAAATTTATTCATTAATGTAATTCTGGTAAAAAAGTACTATTTACAATGTATAAAAAATAAACGGAAAAACGCGTAACCTAATTTTTTACAAAAAATATTGAAATTCACAAACTTGGTATATAAGATGCTTTAGATGCCAAATATCACCTCAGATTTTATCTCAGTGGAAGTGGTTTTGAAGAAGAAGATTTTTTAGGTTTTCAATTTTGTAGGTCAATGTGACCTACATCTGGTAGCTATGGCAACCAAAAACACAAATCTGAAAGGCAATGTTTTATAGATGCTTTTGATCAAGTTTAAACAAAATGTGACCAGAAGTTTCTGAGAAAAAGTCGTTTGAAGCAATTGTTGACGGACGGACGGACGGACGACGGAGGGTCTGCCTCTATTGATACCGATAGCTCACATGAGCACTTTGTGCTCAGGTGAGCTAATAAGATAAATTATTTAAATTATATCACTAGCGGGCGTTTGTGTTTTGATAAGGTTTGCTGTAATGACGACTTTTAATTGAAGCCTGATTGAAGTTTATTTTTATATAATTAATCCAAAGTCAACTTTTTGGGTGATCAACGACAGTTTTGAGTCTTAGTTTAAAATCAAGAACAAAGATTCATTCCAGGCGAAAGTGCAAACTTGGTATTAATCTTAAAAGACAAAAAAAATTCGTGTACCAAATTAAATTTTAAATACAAAATTCTATAATTGAAGCTAGATTTTCCCTGAAAGTTTATTGTCATGCGTTAAACACGATTTGTATCATTGTTGTATTGTAATGTTTTTCACTTTAAAAACTTAATTTCAACTTATATAATTGATTACAGTTTTAAGTGTTCTGAGACAATCCTTTACTATCAGTATTAAATTTAATTTGTAGGTGTTGTTATTTAAATCCATTAGCATGTTTACACAATTTATTTCTAAAATAGCCTGTTATGTTCATATATTTGATAAAACACATTCAAAACAATCAAATTACACATAAACACATTTCAAAGTGACCAAAAACGGTATTATTTGATATTAATAATTATTTTTTTCACCTTTATTTATTCTTGTGTTATATAATGATAAACAATCAATTGAAATAATTCATCCTGCTTGTTATTAGTTAATTAATATAGTTGCATAGTCAACAATTCACCTGATTAAAGAGATAATAAGTTTTCATAAATGGTTGATATACATTTCAAGTTTTTATTCGGCGGTCGACTCGAAAAATACCATCAAACATCTCTTTAACAAAATGTTAGCACAAGGAGAATGTTTATAATGGAATGCTGAGTATTGTATTCAGTGGTTTCAGCAGTTTCTGGTGTTTTATGTTAATGTCCGATGGTGCTAAATATCAATATTGCCAAGTACATGCTATTCAGCTGTAAACCAATATGATTGTTATGAGTTTTAAAATTAATATTATCTCATTGATTAAACAATTTATTAGCAGAAGAAATTAAGACTACAATAATATTTTTCAACAAATTAAAAAATCTATATTATTTTTATCAGTTGGCTTGAAATATTAAAACATTTTATTGATATGCTAGTAACAGTCCTAGGCACAGTGGCGAAAATTTTACTTAAGTCAAGTAATCACTGATCCTTGACCAATGGCTATCAAATTACAAATATCAGTTAAATTTTTCTTTGAGGTAACAGTAATGGTCATTTGAAGTGGTGTTAGCCCTGGGGGGGGGGGTTGATTTATGAGATAATTCTATTAAACTAACACAGGATGTAACACATTCTATTTAATTTTTACAGATTACTTGTATAAATTTCATTTGATCTTTAGATACAAATACTAAATGGTTGTGATTTATGAAAAGTGAAAATTGTGACAATTTTAAAGAATTTTTTTTAAATTGTAAGCATTTATTTAATTGCACAAATTTTGAGAAGATAATTTTATAGAAAACAGAAGAAATTTATAGATCAGAAGACATATTGATTAATAATGGTAAGTAATTGAAATTGTTTTAAACAAAACATTTTACATGTCTATATTTCCAATAAAGATTTTGATTATTTAAATCCAAGTTCATATAATTACTGACAGAACATTAGTGGAAGATAACATTACACTTCTTAACCTAACAAGTGAAATGCAAAGACAAAAGAAAACCTCTTATGTGCAAATATTGTTTAACTAAACCAGGTAATACAGATGTTTGTATGTCTCTGACAGTTATAATATCACAGACTTTATCACCAAACTACTTCTTGAACTCATTGTACACTTTGAATATGTGTCCATACTTATGTTCTTAACATGCCTCTAAAATTTAAAATAACTTACAATCCATTTGTATTGTAGGAAATTTGAAGACATGTCAATTAAAATACCACTTTTAAAAAATTTGCTTTATTCAAATGATGAGAATGGAGACGGAATATGGATATGCATTGATGATTTTTTTAAGTTTCTGAGACAACATCACTCAGAAACTGATAAAATAAAAGAAATAAGAAAACGAAATATAGAAGTAGAAATAAAAGGACATAAAGATGGGATAAAAATAATCGATGGAAAAAACTATGGAAGCTTTACATCAATATTGCGCTACATTTTCAATCATTGTGACCAACTAACTATCTGTAGGAGAGTCATTGACCAAATAGAACAGCGACTTGGTATGTGTGATGAAAATATTAGCTCCTCTATAAAAGATGTTTATAATGCCATCTCTAGGATTCCATTAAAACATAATATTTTGGAGGTTAACCTACTGAAGACACTTGATGTTAATGACAGCGAAATACCAACAATTCACCATCATTACAAAAATGATTTTACACATGAAGAGTGGCAAAAAATCTGCTTTTTTGAACATCATTTTTCAAATTCATATGAAAATAATTTGTCAGATTCGTATGAAACTTTAGTGATAAAGCGATGGGAGTTTTTAGAAAAATTCAAAATGTGCAAACAGATTTCAAAAGATATAGAAGAAATTTCTAAAGCAACTGTAAGACATCGAACAAAAAGAAAACAGGCAGCAGATGAATGGTTCACAGTATAAATCAGTGCCGAAAAAATCCATATTCCAGATGTCATGGAAAAGCACATTTTAAACCATGTGAATGGATTGAATGATACCTTAAGATATGTTGCATGTGTTGGGTGCACAGATGCATGCAGTCATGAACTGTCCATACATGTTTATTGTGAATTAAAAACAACTGATATACAGGTCTCTGATATAGTTACCCTCATCACACACTTTATTCAAAAAAAGCATGGGGCTACATGTAATCAGGTCATATTATGCATACCTGGTGCATTTAACAGATTTACAAACATTGATGGAAGTATTCAGCGATTTCATCTCAGAGATGTCATTACAACCAGAAAGATGAACTGTGAGATATTTCACAACTGGGTTTCAAATCAAAAGAATCATTGTTGTAGAGAAATGTTAGAGGAGCAATGCACACAGTGTTTTAATCACGATTTGCCCAAAGCATTACACTGGAGTAATTTTGATTATGCACAGGAATGGCTGTTAGATGTTCCTTTACTTGTTCAAACTCTTCTCGAAACATTCATAAACTCAGAGAGCTTGCGTAAATCTGTGAGTTCAAACAGTACAAAGGGGTTTATAAAGTCTAAAATAACAAAACTGTACACCCTTTATGATACTTTGTTGAATACTTCAAATCGCAATTATGTTGGAGTTTTTCAAGATATCAGTACAAGGGATCTATCTATGAACTACCAGTCTATTAACACAGTTTTTTCAATTACATCTACTTCTGGAGTAACCCTAAGTCTACGAGAAGCAGAAGACAGGATGAAAGCACAGTCCAATGCAGATTTATGTTATTATAATACATACTTGAAGAAACACAAAATTGAGTATGATACTGAGGCTGGGAGACAGATGAGTTATGTTAGTCTCAGAGAGTGTTTGCTGGTCCTGATGTTAGATAACCTCGTTAGACTAAAGTACCATGCAGACCCAGAACCAGGTGAGAATCGTTCTCAACAAATCTGCACACTGCCAATAACATTGAAGGGTGTTCCAAAAGATGCAATAGATGTTGTAAAGTGGCATGATGAAAGAATCTGTGATGGAGAACCCCTTTGTCCGTGCAAAAAAGAACAGCAACTGGATAAAAATGACATCCTAACATACATTTTAACACAGCTTCCAGAAGAAGAGTTTGTGAATAAGAAGTTTCAGAATCTTTGTACATGGGGATTTAGTCAGATATGGAATGCTATCCACAATGGTAAGTATGACATGCATAATTGTTCATTATAAAAGATAATTGTATAAAATCACACACACACACACACACACACACACACACACACACACACACGTTTTAGGATAGAGAGATTGTTCACAATACATAGGTGATATAGTTACTGTTGGTGAAACAAATATGCAGTTAAGTGGATTGTAGTTATATTTCTACGTGTATATTTTTAAAATCTAATTTGATGTTTTTCTCAGAATCATTTTATAATTATGGACATAATTTTTTTTTCAGATGGTGAAAGATGGAAACGTATTAATGCCATTTTGAGAAAGAAATCAGTTAACGAAAATGAAGGGAGTGTAGAAGACAATGAACTTGAGTGGTCATTTGCATCACTTTCAATTCATGAGTGCAGCACAGACTCTGAAACAGAGGTAAAACATAATAAAAATGTTTTCATTAAATTTTAATACTTCACAAATTCAATTCATCAGTGTTGTACAAGGTATATTTAAAATTGTAATCATATGGCACTTTGTATTGAAAATATTCCAAAAGCCATAAAACAAGACCATCTTTATTAGATTTAAAACTTGCCACACACTAGACAAGATCAAACATTTTGTTTATCTTGCTGACACAATATTGAACATTACTTTTTGAGATTGATCGAAACACATAGAGATAACACATACATGTATCTGTTTTTGAATTAGTGAATTGCTGTTCAAACCAGCACAATTTCACAAAGCATTTCTTTTGGGGTTTTTTTAGGACAATGCTGGGGATGAAAGTTATGACAGATTACAAGAATGTGAAGAAAATGAAATGGATGAAGATAATGAAATAAATGAAGAACAAGAAAATATATCATCCCTACTCAATAACATTAACAGATATGAAGTTGAACAGTTATTTAAAAAAGATTTTGATACATTTGATGAGGATATATTTCAACCTCTTGATCAAGGTGATGATGATGATGCTGCTGCTGCTGATGATGATGATAGCATAATGGGAAGAGAAATGTCTATTGATGAGTCATTTTCATTTTTGGCAATTGGAGATCAAAATAACACAGAAATCCAACAAATATCTGAAACAGATGAACATACAGATCAACAAAATACATTGATACAGTCCTTATTTAAGAAACATGTACCACCCCCAATGATTACCAGACATCCACCTCCTGCAACAGGCAGAGATGACGACATTAATAAATTAAAAGAAGTATTGGATGATGTTCTGGTCAAAGCAGATTACCTCAGAGAAAAATCACATCATAATAAAATTCTCTTTGCCCCAGACAACAAGATAGGGAAGAATTTGCTTAAGCTTACAGAACAGAAAAAATATGGTGTTTTTCTTCCAGAATTCCCCATTCTCCACCTTAGAAAGTCTAAGATAAATAATTTTTGCAGTGCATATAAAAATGCAGGTGTTCTTCATATTCTCAAATATATGAGGGATGAGGACTACGATGAGTGGCAAAAATTGATATCAGCTGAACATATAGAAAAGGCAACCCGATATATAAGACGAGTGTCACTAGCTCTACATACCACTTTTATGCTGTCGTATTTACAGACTTTATCAGAAACAGTCAGATCAAACGTTCAAGACATCTTGATGGCTGGGAATGGAGAATTTAATGATTTTCACAAGGGATTTGAGCAGTTTATTACTGATGGTAAAGTCAAAAATGCAACCTTTGCACTACATTATGAAATAATGCAACATTGTGATGAGATTAGCGCTCTAGCATTTGCAGAACGTCTCGGAGGTCATGATGGTTACAATCTGATGTTATCAGCAGTTAAATCTTCCTTGCCATTTTCTTTCCTTAATGGTGCCACCTCATATGCTGCATACTGTACCCGTTTGTTATTTGAACACTATAAATGTGGACCATTTTATAAGAATATGAAAAAAGCTTTGTTTTCAACACCATACAAAGGAAGTGTAGTCAACTTTGGTCTTGATACACAAAGGGAAATGGATCATAAAGATGTTTTAAAGGGTTTTAGATCTGGCGCAACAATGTCATCAGTTTTACCTAGAATGTCACTTGTGGACTCTATGTTGGACATCAATGAATCTAGGAACAAGAATTTTTGTACAAAAGATGATAATGAAGGAGAAATGTGCAATGATTTTGGATTAGATCTTACTGATACTGACATCAATTACATTTTGCGTCTTACTGAACTTTTTGTTACCAGAGAAGCTGTTTTAACCACCGAAAATTCAAATATTATGAATGTGTATTCAGAGGAATGCAAATATCTTCCAGAAACCATTTTAGACTCTAACACGCTTTCTATTGGACATTTTCTAATTCAAAAATTTATTTCATTAAACAACTTATTTGGATGTACAAAGATAGATATTCCCGAAATTTCATCGGTATCTGGGCCAAAATCTTTGATCAACAAAATAAAGTCTTCTAAAGGATTTACAATAAGAAGAAACATGAAAGATGGGTCTATCGTAAAGTCTGAAAAGCAGTCTAGAGAAATTGCCCGCCAGAAAAAATTGACAAAAACAAAAAAGGAATTAGAGTGCATGAGCTCAGAAATGAATGCCTGCCAGGCAATCGTAAAACCAGACTGTAGTAAACCAAAGGTTCAAAAGTCACACGGTATTCAAAAGGCTTTAATTGAATTACTGCTACGTTGCATTGGACCAGTGCAAACAGGTGTAGACAAGAACGATGCACTTAGAGAACAAAATTTAGTTTACATTGCCTGTCGTGATATTCCTGAAAATATATCAAACACAGTAACAATTGCAACTTTAGAATTTGCTGGCATCAAATTCAAAGCCAATGTCATATCTGGTTCTGAATACCTTCACTTCATTGAAAACGGAATATTAAACAAAATGTCTAAACAGTTTCCAAAATTAAAGAAAGCTGTTGTATGTGAAGAGAAGTACAAATTCACTCCAGATGATTTTAAAGAGGCCACAAGACAACAGAGACAACAGAAAAAACGTATATCTATATCCCATTTAAAGACCAATGAAGACATCTTGACTTCTGATAAATTTGACAGGGCATCTCTAATAACAACAACAGAAGGAAAAAGTTTAATTAGCACATATCTCGCCATGAATGCCACAACATTAAACTTTACAAAGAATATTACTCTTGATATTGACTCGGAGTTGCATCTTGTTGGTTGTGTCTGCAATATTCCAAACTGCAAATGTAAGATGCATACTACACCAATAAGGTGCATGGTAAATTCAGAGGGACGTGTCTCTGTAAACCGAATAAGCAACATCAAACAACGGAAAGGAGAAGCAGAGATGGCACAGATAGATTGGCTAATTGAGTACCAATCAACATTACAAGAAGGTGAAGCTGTTGTAAGCATTGTAACATCTGGGGATATTGACTCTGTAATATTACATCTTTTTGCAATGTCATATTTATGGCCAAGGGGTCAAGATGGATTATTTCTGAACCCAGTATATGTCCTTTTACAGAAGCCTGGTGGAATAAATGATCTCTACAACATAACTTCTATTATATCACTAATAGAAAACTACACACAAGAAACATTTTTTGGAATGAAAATCGCTGTTTCTCTCAGCTTAGGAGGAAATGACTTTTTACCAAAATTTTATGGCATATCACATCAAACTGTTCTGGATATTTTTCTGAATTCTCCAACATTTCGACAACATCTATTTAATTTAAAGATTGAAAATAATAACTGTGATATGACTGTTGATGATGTTTTATTTACAAAATTTATAAAATTTTTATATTGTCCAAAACGATTAGATGCGGAAAAATTAGAGTTTGATGAGGTACGTCAAATAACTGTCAGAGTCCCGTCAAAATCAGGTGGTGGAAAACCAAGAAACCCACAAAGTTGGCTGCCACCAGCATCTGCTATCCATCATTTGGCAAAAAACATAAATTGTTTAATACAGTATTACACAACAGCAGGGAAGCATGATAGTGAACTTCCTGATTTTATAGAGCAGGGCTGCTTTAAGAGGACAAGCGATGGTGAACTGGAGTTTGATCTTGGGCCTGATGTGCATGTTAACAGCATACAAGAAATACTAAAAATTCCAGAAGGCCATCTGCTTGATAGAATGAAACAAGCCACAAAGCCTGGAAAAAGAAGGAATGATCTGTCTCCCCAGAAAGGACAAAGGCGGAAAAGGGCATTAACATCAACTCCAAAATCAAGGTAAGTCACATATAACCAATAAATTAACACAAAAGTAAACATGTGTAAATTACATGCAAATCTTTAAGTAATCTCTTACAAGTCTCTCTAATTGGTATTAATTCATTTAAGAGGGTCTGAGCTGTTTAAATTTTGTGAAATTAGTATGAATAATAAAAATTTATGCAAAAATCAATTTAACATTTTCTTTGAAATATTAACATGCACCCACACATCAGCCACCTACATATAACTAGTTACCTTATTATTACCAAAAAATTTCTTTCTTTTTTCAGGAAAAAGAAAGTGAATGAAGAAATGTAACTTAAAAAATTTAAGGACAGAATTTTTTTTAAAATGTCATTGGATTAACATTTATGATTCATTTGTGAAAGAAAATTATTACTGATAATCCAGTGTGTAAAACAAGGCATCTTTTTTATAAATAAAATCATGGAAATGGAATACAGAGAGTAATTTAATGTTTGATGTAAAGTCCAACATAAAGTGACTAAAATGTATGTGTGTTTAACAGGTGATGTCTATTGTGTCAATTCACCAGAGGCTATATATTTAAGTATAACAGTACCTCTTAAGATGACCATTATGTAAAGACATTTAGCTATGAGTTGAAGTGTTTATTTTGTCATGGTGGATTAATATCCAGCTGTGATACTGGTCAGTTGAATTTTTAGAGAGATAGGGACTCTGCCTAGGACTGGTAATTAAGTTGGCAGTGTGTAACTGGCAAACAATATACACTGATAAACTTTATTGGTAAACTAAAACATAACAGAACATGGTGCATATTTGACAAAAAGGAAATTAAGAAAACCCAGTAAATGTATGTCCCGGTTGCACATAATTTAGTTTCATTGACATGAAAAAAAAGACACGAATTAAAAAGAAGTTTTTGCAAAAATTAGCGAACACAAACATTTCCCGGTCTCTGTTATTTCAAGTTAGGTATATTGATGAAGTAGCAAGTAAAATTGATGTTTAAAGTGTTATTAAAATGTAATTGAGGAATAATTGAAGCATTTACTTTTAAGCAGTGTAAAATAGTAATTTTGACCACTAAAATGAAAAAGTGTACAACATCATTCAGATTTTAACGGCCTTGACATATCAAAACAAATAAATTAATAAATTTGTTAACGATTGTCTAGTGTATAATTGCTTTGTTATGTTGTGCTGTGCTTTTAAATGTTCTGGTTATTGCATATAACATTTTTATCAGAGGTAATTCACTTTTTTGACCATCTATTCTAAAGTATGATTTTAAACTAAAGATTTTAAACTTAACAAGAACTGTTTAAAACACACTTTAATCCTTTCACCACGATCTTGATCTTAAAAACATTATCAAGGTACAAGGTCATGACAAATTCTTTAATTATGATGATCAGTTTGTGAAGATAATGCACATTTTAAACGGGAAATAGATATGGTCATGAACATTTCCTAACGTTGGCTTTGAGCATATTTGCCTTGTGCAAGGTTATGATACATGATGGACTATGCAGTTCACTTGATGGATTAATGAAATACCACCCAAGCAGCATTACGTAATGAGCAAAAAAATTATTTTCACAGACTACTACATGAACATGGCAATAAAAAAACCCAATCATCTTATGGAAATAATATCGATGTAAACGTCAATTCATTCCTCGTTAATACTTACTACTGGAAACAATCTGCATTTTATATCATCTGTTTTAGTTTGCTTGTAAGAAATGTTAATAAAATAAAAAAAGTAATAAGATACATTTAATGTATAATCTTTAATACTTGTTAAAATATATTATTGTAACCATTTGAGGAACATTAACGTTTTGATGCTTTTGTACCTGGGGAGTCAAAGACATATGGCTTTATCCGTTTTTTATATTTCAGTTAATTTTTGTCTAATATTCCTCAAATTTAAGTGCTCTTTTACTAATATTCGTGCTGTTTTTTTAAATCGAAAGAAAAAACCTTTTTGCAAAAAGACAACAAACGTAAAATTGCAATTTAATTTTAATTATTACTTCATCGATTATTAATGGTATAGATAATGAATTTTATACCACATATGTTTTTATCATGTTTGGCAATTAATACAACTAGCTAATCAATAATACAGTTTGTAGATTTAAGTCTTCTGTTTATTAGCAAAACATCACTGTTAGTAAATTATACAGGAAACTTTTTTCACATTGTGTTTGATAAACAGTCTCGTCAAGAGACCATCGTAAAATCGCAATATTGGATGCACGTTCAATCAAACACAAAAAGCTTTTGAGGTAAATTTTAAATATGTTTTAACGTCAAATGGATATTGTAATATATGTATAGTTATTATTATGTTTATTATTATTATTATTATTATCATCATCATCATTATTTTACTATTATTATTATTACTATTATTATTATTACATGTATTATTATTATTAATCAGATAAAAAAGGTAAAAATCAGATTTTGAACATTTTTAAAAAAATCTTTCTCTGTTTGTTTGATTGCTTTTTTTATTTAACATTTTAAACTAATTACAAATACCAAAGATTTACAATATTTTTTTAAATATACAATGGTTTATTGTTTCAGCTACAAATATTGGCTTTTTGATGAGAGTAATATGATGTTCAATGTTTCATGAACACGGCTATTCAACAAGATTGTTTTTTTATATTTAATTACATTAAGGTTGTTAATATTAAGTTTTTAAACATTACTTTGAATTCTGAATGAATAATTGATTTTCCAAACAATCCAGCTTTGGAAATTTTTTCGTCTATGATCTCAGCTGATTCCAGCTGCAATCACTTTATTTTTGGCTTCTGTAAGTTGATGAATTGTTGATAGTGGTAACAACATGTTTTTGATCGATATTTTGTACAGGCTAACATTTCAGCTTCGAACTCGGATGCCTCATTTTTGTCCAAACATATCTTGCCCTTCCCTCAGCTTGAAGTCATCGTCATTTATATTTTAAAGCACAGTCGCGGGCAATTAGTGTGAGTTCTACCTCTCCGATGTTTTTGCAAGCTCCGTTTGAAATTAATTTAAATATATGCAAGTGATACATGTACGTACTATACACATGTACACCGAACGATTTAGAAATGGCGGTGAAACTAGCGTGCAAAGGTACCGGCGGTAGTTATGGGCATCCAGCTACATTGCATTGAGATTAATGCGCAGTTCTTACTCTTTTTCATGTGCAAAGTTGTATAAAAGATAAGGTTAATGTTATAAATATTGTATTTATTTTTTAATTTAATTAAAATTTGAATTTAATTATAAGAAATAATTGTAATTTTTTTCTATGACCCCATAGACGGAACAAAATTACAATTATTCCTTAAATACTTTCAAAATTAATATTGAATCTGCGTAACAAGAAAATCAAATTAAATGTGTCTGCTGGTGCCTGCAACGAAACTTCAATAATATGTGACATTGCTTGTATTTCTATTTTTCAGATATAAAGAACGTTGTCTGAACATCAATTATATCACATATCTGCATTTAAATGAGTATATTAACAAGTGTGATTACAAGTATAATGGCACTTGCCACTTACAAAATCAAATTTGAGAAAGAATCACGAAATTAATTGACGCCAACATTATCCAAAATAAGTTTGTATACAGCGACATCATATCTATCTACGGCGACGACCATAAGACTTTTTAAGAACCTTGATTGCTTTTGTTTTTAATTAATGTCATTTTAACAGATTGGGTATAAAAGTGAAAAATGTGAAAATGAATGAAAAAGAAAGATGATAGAACGTAGGAACTATGCCAAGCAAATTTACATTCAAATATTTTTTGGCAAATTTATTTTCCGTTTTTTTTAGAGTGAGTCAATGTACTTCGCTTACTGTTAAAACATAAAATATTGTGGGAACAAATAAAACAAAATAGGGATATAAGTGTAAGTTTTTTCAACTAGGTTTCATGATTATGGAAAGGTCAGACCAATTAAGATTGACACAGGTATTTTTTTTTTTTTTTTTTTTTTTTTTTTTTTGTGTGTGTGTGTGTGTGTGTAAAAATTTAAAAAAATATAATTGCACTTTTAAAGCGAGACATATAAACAACCGATTTTTAGTTGTTTTTTTTTTTTTTTTTTTTTCTTTTTAAAAATAATTTTAAATAATTTTTTCTTATGCTATGACATCTGTTAGTAATTAAGATATTTGATAGATATTTGAAATATTTTCTAGAGCCTGTTATTAAATTATAGCTCTAGAAACCATTAATATTAATATATTATATTATAACAGAATACTTAACTGGTTTAAAGTGAAATCATCATTTTTCAATGTCAAAAATCTCTTATTACGAACGAATGAATAAATTGCCGCAAATCATTGATCATGTTTTATTCATTGGTATTTTCTCACCATCAGGTATCATGCATCATCCAAAAACATTTCCCTTCATCCTTTAACCTTACAAAATGACGTTTTCCCAATTATTATATCTAATAGTTAATGAGTGTGGATCAGATATCTAATGGAGAAAAAAAGGTTAAATTTTCCTGTTTTTAAAATTCTTATGATCGGAATAAAACCAATACCTTGCCCTTCGTAACATCGAAATATAATGACACACTTTCTCTCTCTATACACATCAACATTGTAACAAATTGCACCATCAAGTTCTTTAAGCAAAGGTCTAGCAAGTAAATGTGCAAGCATTCGAAATCTTTGAAAAGTCCAAATGAGACATCAAAATGGATATGAATTGTGATATACCGAGTATTTAGGACTTTATGGTTTAGAAAAAACTTTTATTCAAAAATATGTATTTAAATAAATTTGAGGTTGACAGTATTCTTGCAGTGAAGAAAATCTCCATAAATCTTACAAACGTATATGCATTGAACTTAATTTGATAAAAAGCCTTATAATCGTCAAAATTACTGAGAGACAGCATATCGACTTAGACTAGCTGTATTTATTTTTCATGCTGACTTTTCAAATACTATACAATTGACTACTTTAGCAAGTAAAAGATTAAACAAAATGAAACTATTCTTTGATACTAAAATTCTACCATTGAGCTGTAAAGAAATGGCTGAAAGAGCGCTATTATCTCAACTATCATGGAAGTCAGTCTGCATGGCGCTCGTTGGTGCGTTATTAATTGCTTACCTTGCATACCAGTGAAAGCTATGGCACACTTTCAAAATTTACCGTTTGTTTTCCTAATTACCCTGAAAAACTCTTAATCCAATATTACAAGCAACCAACCATCTTCAATTAATTCGTGATTTTTATTTGTTACCTTCCTTGAATTGTTTTGGCTTGAAAACCCCATTTGTTGCAAAAATGTTATGATACTACACGATGCTAACTGCACAAAACAAATTAAAGTTACATATATTTCCTTTTTTCCAAAAATTCACGTGAATAAAGTAAAGAAACACACACACACACACACACACACACACACACACACACACACACACACTTGAACTAATATAATTTGACAGCTATGTGCACTTTTTTGGTTTTTAACACTCAAGATTCTTAGACTTTAAATTAAGAAGACAACATCTTTTGCACGTGCTATATTATGCAGATTAAGAGTTGTAGGAATCACATTGTAAAGACTATTTCGAAAATATCATGATTGACTTAAAAGGACTATACATGAGAATGGAAACATTGAAAAGTAACGTTGATACAATTAAAAGTCAAACACTGGTGAAGCAGTTTAATTACGTGACACACGATGCTTCCAAAATACTGCCTCCTGAGTTATGGATACCCTCGGGGAGTTTACTCCAACAGCAGCGTTACTCCCTCAGGAGTGGTGAAAATATAATACAAACAAAACAGACAAAAAAGCCAAACAGTTGAAAATAACTGAATCTAAAGTTCCAAAATTATATGCATCCAAATCCAGCTAAGAAATGCTTTGCATAAGGGAACAAACCTTAGTTTTAAATAAATTTTTAAAAAGTCGGCTGAAGATTTTGCTAAATGGTATATTTTCTAAGAGAACAAATTACTGCCTACTGAATTATGGATACCCTCGGGGAATTATTCTTCATCAGTGACACAAGGGACCGAAAAGTTTGATAGGAAAAAAATAAGCCAAACAGTTGAAAATTACTGAATATAAAGTTCCAAAATTATATGAATCCAAATTCAGCTAAGAAATGCTTTGCATAAGGGAACAAACCTTAGTTTTAAATAAATTTCAAAAAATAAAATACGCAAGAGTTCATTAAATACTGGATGTCATAATAATTATAATGTTAATGATCCAGAATTGATCTGTTATTCACAAATTCTATGTTGTGGGTCAATGTTTCAACAGTCACGCATTCTATAGCACAAAGATAATGCCAATTAATGTTTCTACAAGCAGGTTTTATTGCATTAAATTGTTTTGAGCTCAATTAACACATAATAAACCGAACATCAAAAGTACTTAAATAAGACCTTAAAGTACAGGAGCCATGGTTGTTAGACTCCTCTGTCTAAATGACGAAGAAAAAACTAATTTACAACAAATATTCAATACACACACACACACACACACATGTATATATATAAAAGCTTCATACTTAGACTTGTATCTCAATTATAAAACCGACGAAAGTCATCATTTGAAGTTATATGACGATCGTGATGACTTCAATATTATCACCTTTTCGTTTATTTTCGGCAATATTTTGTTCTCTTAAAATGTTGTATTTGTTTCAAAGTTAATACGTTATGGGAGAGCTTGTTTCCATTACGAAACTTTCTACAACGAAGTAAGTTTCTTACAATTAAATTGTAATCAACCCAGCTCTAAATATGGAAGAGAGTTTGCAGAATACCAATTACAACTTTTAATGTTTTGAATTTTATTTATAATCCATGACCCAAATTACAAGTATTAAGAATATTATTTTAACGCAGAAGAAAAAACATTATAATTTGATTACTTAAAGCTATTTTCAAAAATAAAAGATTTTAGTGATAGTTATCAGACACTTATGAAGTAAGGGGAAATTTAAAAAACTTTTTCTATCCGATTTCCTTTTTTTTCCTCTTTACTTTTCTCTCCAAAAATGAATATTTGTTCTCAGATAATTACAGACAAAGGATGAACTGAGAAATCAATAGTAGGTCATTAAATAAGTTAATGTCAACATTTAATGTTTTGGTTAAGTAAATTGTGTCTTGTTTATGAAGTCAAGGAGAAAATTTGGTATCCTAATGACTCAAAAGATAAGAACACTTGTCAGAAAAACACGTAATCATTTATTGAGAGTGGCATGAAGTAGCCTAATAATGGACAAATTTCCATTTGAAGCAGTTACATTTCTTTTTTCAATTATTATATTTTTGAGAACATTTTTTAAAATTTACTAATTCTATTGATAATACAGAATAAAAGTAGAAGAAAATTGGTATGTATAAAGATGACTCTCGGCAAAATTGTATTTTCTATGTACTGATTTTTTTTAAATTTCACATTTTTGTGTTTAACTGACAATTAATAATTAATAATTTTATTTTTTATACTTATCTTTATAAAATAAAACAACCGATTCAGTAGTTCTACCAATAAACTATACCAGTTAAATAATTTAAATACAATTAAGTGCAATAAAAAGGAAACACAATATTTGTGTAAATTGTAACGAATATCTAACAAAACACTTCTTAAATTTTGATTTGCCATATGTGCACATTTCGAAAAATCATTGCTCAAAGGAAAAAAATAAAGTAGTTGAACACTTCTGTTGACATTTAAGTCCTTGCCTTCATTGAAGAATGCATTTAATTCTAATCTTAAGGCTGCTTGTACGATAACGGCCATGTATTAAAAGTAAACTTTTATAGTTCCTTTTATTCAGAATAAAAAAAATATGATGAATATATAATTCTTTTAAGATCGATTTTAAACCATCATTGGTTACCTTGATTTTTCAATGATGTAAACTATTAATTGAACATGGCCAATAATAGATTATTTTAAATGTCATTCCACCACCGAGGCTGTAGTATTAAAATACGAAATGCTTGTGTTGTTGCATTAACATAATTTATAATTTAGTTTCCCTTTTTTAAATCACCACCGTAAATGGCAACAAAACGCTTCAATAAATTTTCAGATTTTGGAACAGTATCTTTTTCGTTCATTATTATTGTTTCAGAAAAACAAAAAATTCCAAATATGTTAATATATGTATTTATATCCAAAGAAGAGTTAAGTAAATATAAGTAACTAATGCTACAAGTAAACGTTATAATTGTATTTTCTTTAATTTATTTACTGAAATTTTTATTAAATATTGACTAGCAAATGGTGTTATTTTGAGCATGTTTAGAGCACTTTGAAAACTTTGCTTTAGTTACTCGTGCTTTTTAACAGTGATATTATCAATTTTAGCATAGATTAACTTCATTGATGTTTACATATTCTAAGATTAAGCTTTTAAGATACGTTTTATGGCAGCTTTATAAAAGAGATACAGTTTGAGCAAATACGAATAAAAATAACTCAATAATTTTAAACTGTTTGGCTTATGTTTTTATCTATCAAACTTTTCAGTCTCAGTGTCATTGACGAGGAATAAATTTCAAAAATTAGGACGGCTGAAAATTTTTCTACATGGTACATTTTCTGACAGCACAAAATACCATTACTTTTAGTTAATGAAACATGTACTTATGTTGATCATTTACATTGATAATAACCACTGTTCAAGATGAGGTAACTTTTTCAAAAATTTATAATCTGTGTCTCTTAACATTGTAAACAATGTAATATTATTACTTATAGTTGCTGTGGACTCTAGTTTTCTTTTTTTTTTATTTGATATAACTGCTATTTTTATTAGTTGATAAATAAGTAGGTTACCGTTTTATGACATAAGGAATTGTCTTTAAAGGATGTAAACTGCAAAATTGATATTCTTCTTTAACTTAGAAAAAGAGCATTTTTAACATACACACTAATAGGATGTTTTATAATTTAGAATTTTCGATTAAGAAAGAAGAGAGCTAATGATAGATCATCTAAACAATGTTTTGTAAAGCTCATTGATATTGATTATTTAAACTTTATACCACGTGTGTCAGGCAATACTTAACTTTGAACAACTAAACAGCTTGGTTTACAAATTAGTAGTACGGTAAATTGGTCTTAAAATAAAAACAAACATACCAGTCCTTGTCCATATCACAATCCCAAAAAGAAAGTAAAATCTTTGCAAACTGGCAAAATATATCATACGCGTGAACTTCCATCAAGGAAGTGAGGCCGGGTGCTCCGGAAGGGTAAGCATCTCCTGTCTAGATAATCATTTCTATTACTGCAATTCGTTTTAGATTGCTTGATTTAAATTAGTCACAAAAACTGCTGCAATTTCAATTTGAAAATTTATAAACTAGTTACTACTAAAACATTTAAAGCTGAATAATGATTTGGAAATTACCGTAGTTAAGAAAGCAGATACCACGAATGAAAGCATCAAAGCGCAAAATAAAATACCAAAGGTATTTCAAAAAATTATTTGAATACTAATTAAATTTAATATTTAACAAAAACTTTATGTTGAATGAAAACAAAATAAAATTCATTAATTTGTAAACAAGGGACTTAGTAATGATAACATGCTGAGACTTAAGTGTTTTGTGGAGAAAGTCTAATAAAAATATCAATAAATTTAAAACGTTTGTAACAAATGTTAGATCTAAGACATTGTGGTTGAAATGTTGGGACGATATAAATAACAATGGGTTTTCAACAAATAGGTGTTGAAATAAATAACAAATTGTGATGGGAAGGTGAGCAAATATAAATTTACGATCCTATCGATCTCTTGTTTATTTTCTTGTCATGTCTTCTGTTAAACGTGATGACCTCGGAGTACAATTGTTACAGAAAAAACATAATTCATGGAAAGCAATATTGTTGTTGAAGATGAAATGTAATGCAAATTGATAAACTTGTCCCTTGAGTGATTTCTGTCTTAACCTTTACTTAAGAAAATTGTTTATCTAATCAGTTTAAACGAAAATGTCGCCTTCAAACTTCAACACTATACTTTGATTTCAAAGTTGAATATGTTACACCACGTTTCAATTTAAACTGGTTAATCCATTTCCAAGCAAATGAAGAATTAGATTTATCTTTTTTTCAAAATGTCGTTTAAGATTCATTTGTTTATGAAAAGAAGTGTAATTAATAAATAATGAGACTTACAAAACCATTCACTTTACGTGGATTACAGCTAATGTTAATAATCTTTTTAAGCGAGACTCTATATCGGATATCTATTTACGTAGATGGAAACTCGTGAATAAACGGAACCGACATTAAAAAAGACTTGAAATAATCCTTCGATATGACACCTTGTTAGTAATTTGATTCATTTTTAATTTTAAAACTATACAACTGCAATGTTCGAACAAAACGTTTAAACTTCTTTGTTTAACCTTATTCCTACATAGTTGTATAAATTATTCTTAAATTCGTTATTTAAAAAATGAAAAATGTAATAAAACTCTTATATTTGAAGTTTAATTGTGTAGTCTCTTCGAAGACAGACGCCGTCAAAGAAACATTAACACTGTTTTAACATAAAAATTCATAGTAGTACATAGTACATTCATGTACATACACATTAATGAAAAAGACCTGATAAAGTAAAAAAAAAATGAAAATTTGAAATGAATTTTGAATGCAATATTATGTGTCTACGTCAATGAATTCTGTGTATTTGAAAATAAACTTACTTGTTAGATTAATTTCTTTACGTTTTCAATAGATTTAATATAACAGTTTAGTAAAACGTATGATATGATCAAGCAGGGATGAAAGATAACATAAAAACATTAACAACAGGGACTAAAATAAGAGAGAAAAATAAAACACGCTTGATCATACTTTGTCTGATTCTGAGATATTTCCCTACTTCATAGAATACACAGAGAAAAAAGCAAAAGAAGACAAAAAAAATCGAAAAACACTATATTACCAACAAATCAATACCGGAATAAAAAAAAAAAAACAAGATAGAGCATTAATCAAGAACACAAAACAACCAACGGACTAAAAACAAGGCAACTAATAATAAAACAGAGAAGATGACAAGACAATCAAGAACACTAAATAGCTTACAAATTAAAAAGAAGACAGAGCAATAATTATCACGAAAAGCAAACTAATTAAATAAAAGATAAAGTAACCAAAATATAAAAAAGAATTCCGAGAAAACAAGACAAGGTATCAATGAGCATGAAAGAAGCGAAGCAAAGAATTTAAAAACCAAGAAGAAATAAGCGCTGTGCTGTTATTAATACATTTTTCGATTCTAACTCGAGACAAAGAATTCGAATTAACCAGTTTATAATAAAAAAAATGGTCTCAGACAGCGATTCATAACCGACCGACGTTTTGGCATTGTTGTAGGCAGTAGCAACAAATCATCCTATTTACAAATTAAGTTGATTACAAACATTGAAATAAGCTTTCTAAAATATTTTAAATGTAATAAAGTATTTTAAGCCTTTTAAACAATGCAATAATATAATTGTTACTTTTAGTGTCACTGTTTATAGTTCAACAATTTAATTTCCTTTTCAGAATGTTATGTTGAGTTGTGATTGAACAAAAGCCATAGCGTTTCTTAAAAGATCTCAACCTTTTTAGAATAAAGTTTCGCGAGACAAAATATAATACATGTATTGTGAATTATTTCAGTGTGTGTGTGTGTGTGTGTGTGTGTGTGTGTGTGTTTTGTACAACATAAATCATAACCTTATCAAAAGTATGTTATTCGTTAGCATCTTATTTCTACGAAACGTGCATAACGTTCATTTTTCAAATTACTGTTAGTATTGATATTTTATGTTTAAAAAATCATTATGGGGTCTTTGTTTATGACGGTAATGCTAAAGCAACTTTCACTACAATATTTCGCTTTCCAGTCTAGTCGTAAAGGAAACTGCTATGTGTTTCCGGGTTTACTAAGACTTTTTTCCGCATAGTCTAAATATTGCCTTTACAAACGTCACATAAAGGGTCACTTCTAGTTTTTCATTGTTACAGTAGTGTACTAGATCACAATTTAAATGGTATATATATCTTTTTCTGTTTTAAAATAAACCTTTTTTTTAAATTAATTATCATATCCTGTTGAATGCACTCGTTAATAACATATTTACGTAATACGTTAAAATTGACTTTTTAGTGGTTTGCGCAGTTAGTTTTTGGCTTCATTGGCTATTGTACATGTTATGCAGTTGTATATTACTACATTTCAGGCTTTATAAATCATCTTTAATACATTACACTTGAAAGACTTCAGAAATGAAATATTATAATTTTAAAACGCACTTTTAAGTAATTATTATTTTGTTTCGTCCGTTTAATCGTTTGGTTATAAGCTACTTCCGCCTGTTACTGGTAATTAGCATGATAATGTAAATTGATCTGCACCATGTGTCACAAGTGTGATTTACGTTGTAGTTGCGTGAAAGCCGACAATCCCAATAATTGTAGTACTTAACATTCTAATTAATGCATGGATAAAATATTTAATTCATTAGTATTCAATATTATGACATTTATCAAGTACTTCATACTTTGGTGTATTAAAGACGTATTCTTGTAATCATTGGTGTTTTCGGAATAGGATTTGCATGTGATTTGGATATATATTATAGTATCAGTTTATATTTTTTATTTCACTTTTTTCTGGTAAGTACACCAAATTTCATTTCTATGATACTTCTGATATAATTTGATATAATAAGAGAAAGAACATTTCTGTGATCAATGGTCCCCATTTTTCGCTTTTGTTAGCGTCAAGTCGTTTTGTAGTTAGACTTTCTTGCTATTTCCAAATTCAAATTGTTAAGAAATCTAAAGATTTTTTGGGTTTTTTTTTTAAATCTAGTACCACATAACTATAGTGCCGCACTGATTTTTATTAAGTCGAAGTTCCTGAAACAAGTCATAGCCTCATTTTGAGGTTGGGTATGGCTCAGTGACCGATGGTTTGAAGGTTTGGCGCAGGTAAACAAATCGCAACGCTCCCATTTTCTATGTGTTTGCGTTCTTGTCCTCGTTTGGCCTATCGGAGTTGAGAAAGTTTGTCAATTCGCATTAGGGATGTCGGTGGTTAATTTTTCCTCGACTATCCTAAAACTGACAGCTGTCGGTAAAAACATTTATTCGAACTAGTCACCGAACGGCCTGACTTCAGTTATCTGTTTTGTCACTACACAATATTTTGTCAAGATACTGTTCTCTCAGATGGTAATCTATCAAAGAATTCTTAGAAAAATCTGTTTAAGGAGTGCTGAAAAATAACTTTATTGATTCAACAGCAACAAAAACATGGTCATAAATATCATATAACCAAACAAAAATTGTTTTTGAATGGTTTCATTAAGAAAATATTTAGCACTAGAATTAATGAAGTTTTCTCTGTTTTTTCCCGTACTTTTCTTTGCTGTTTGTACTTTATTTGTTTATTTATTTTTACTTATTTATCTTATGTCTGCAAATGTTTTAACACAACATTCTGATTATCAACTTTAAGTTCAATTATTGGTCTTTATTATTATTATCTAGTACATAACTTAGTACGTATATTGTCATATACCATTTTTGGTTGTATTTTAATGATATCTTTTAAAATGTATATTACGTTATTGCAATGCAACCTTTCATATTTTGGAGGTTTAAATAGAAATAAAAAACATTAAACTGTAATGGTTCTAATTTCCAGCTGTTTGAAGATAACCACGTGCATCATTCACAAGTATCTGTCTTAATTGTACTTGTGTCTTGTTTTAACTTATGAGAACCCACGAATTTAAATCATTTATCTATCAGCTGCACACTGTCAAATATTGTATTTAACTTTATTTTTTGAAAGTGCTTTTTTTTTACTATTTCACACAAGCGTGTAGAGATTATCAGTATGAACACTAAAACAAACATCTGTATTCTCATATTATAAAATGCTAATTTTACTTGTATGTTGAAGTGACTTCCTTGGTAATTGCAGGATGTATTCTGTTGCCTGATCATTATCAAAAACTGGATTATCGATCGGAAAAAAATAAGTGTTAATTGGAAAAAAATTAAAAATAGTTCTTGGGTAGATTGAAATCTATGTGATGATTTTGAATTAATTATTAAAATAATGCATTTAGCACATGACAATGCATTCAAAATCGGTACATAACAACTTTATTAAAACACACAACAGTGACTCTCAATTTATTCTGATAATATATATATATATATATATATATATATATATTTATCTTACTTCTTTTGTCAATGGTATGAAACACAAAGCTGACAGTGCAGAATTTAATCAACAATAAAATTATTTAAAAAGGTCAATAGAATTTAATACAATAATAATTTAATAATTATGATATATTTGTAACTGTTTCGTGATTGTCTAACATAAGAATGTAATTTATGTCTACAATATTGATTATTTTATATTTTTAGGTTAGCGTATCCTGACAAAGAGAAGACATCAATTGTTATGAAGACGTACTGAAGACTTTTAAAAGCATTCCGTTATTTTGATACCTTTTTAAACATTAATCTGATCCGATTTATTTTGAAAAATGTATTACAGAATTGCGGTAGACTTTGAATGACGTCTGTTGTCATGGAAACTAATCTTCTTTTACATATTAACATTATAAATTGGATACAAAATGTTTAGTTGAAAAGGTTGTCCTGGGTAGTTATTTGTGTCATCGAAATGAATTCAACAGTAGCGTCAAATTATTCTTACCCAAACTTAACAATTGAAACTCTTAGCGCGGTGAAGTTACAACGCCTTATTCCTTCTATTGTATACGTCACAATATTGTTAGCGGTTGGAACACCCGGGAATACTGTTGTTGTGTATGTGTATTATAAAAGATGGAGAAAAAGTTCAACAAGAATATTTATACTTTCATTAGCAATTTTGGATTTGATTAATTGTGTATTTTCACTGCCTATGGAATTAGCAAATATGTTTTTGTATCTAAAATTTGATTATGGTTGGATATGTAAGTTATCGCGGTTTTTAACATATTTCTGTAACAGTACCGGTGCTTTGGTGCTGATCGCAATTGCTGTGGATAGATACCAAAGAATATGCAAACCACATGGCAATCACATGACCACAAAAACTGCTAAGATCATCTGCTTTGTTGCTTTCATGCTCTCATCTTTGACAACATGGCCGGCGCTAATCATCTACGGAACACAACATATACCATTATCAAGAACGCTTACATTGAAAATGTGCCTTATCGAAAATGCCTTTGTTCACACTCCATATCCATTAGCATATTTTTTGTTTATGTGCATCGCTACTTTTATAAATTTTATCACATTGACCGTTTTATATTCCTTTGTTGGGGCCAGAGTTTGTCGTAGGAAAAAAATGTTTACAATACCGGTGCGAAGTACTGAAAGTTGTGTTCCGGATGAGTATGAAGAAGACAGAGTATTCTCGAACATGCTGGACAAAAATAATAGACAACATAGTTTACAGAACAGTAAAGACGAAAGTTTACAAAATAGTAGGCATAGTTTACAAAACGGAAATGGTAGTGACAAATCTAGACAAAGTCCGGGAACTTTTAAACTTGTACTCATGAATGCTGCAAATACCGTCCGGAAGACAAAGGATAGTATGACAGATAGGCATATGAGACGCATAGGAAAAACTACATTTATGTTGTTCGTTGTCACTTTGGTTTATGTGTTAAGTTTCATCCCTTTTCTTGGAATTGTCATTCATAGATCTATATTTCCAAAACATTTCTCAAATTTATCACCAAGTGGAGAAACCGCATTTCAACTGTTTTTGAGATCTTATCTTTTGAACTGTGCGGTCAATCCAGTGATATATTCGTTTTGTAATGATCTGTTTAGGAAAGAATGTTGCAAACTGTTTTTAAATGTTATTTGTGTTCAGAAACGAAGACGATGATTGAATACATAATCAATGTCAATGTCATTCAAAGAGTAGTAAAATCTATCGAAACCAAATCTAAACGTTTGATTTGTTAAAACTGTTCTTATGTCGTAATTGCTGTTTGATGAACGTAAATGGTGTGTGAGTGTGTGTGTGTGTGTGTGTGTGTGTGTGAGAGAGAGAGAGAGAGAGAGAGAGAGAGAGAGAGAGAGAGAGATATTAATTATTTACATATTTATTGATCATTTTATTTATTTTGTTAGTTTGATTTAATTTTTATATACTAATACTCTGATTAAACTATGATATCCTATATTTTACTATTTGAATAAAGAATATAGCATTTACTAGATGTTTATAATCTTGTATATAGTATTTGTAATGCCAACTTCTCATTTTTAGATGAACATGTATAATATATCTGGTTCTTGGTATGCGGCAACAGCTTTAAGGTCTGTAAACGATCTAACTGAATTTATTATAACGATTATGTCCAATTCCTTTCTAAAGTAGGGGCCTAAATGGGAGAAATTCAGTTCACTTGCCGAAAGTCGGTAGGTTTTTCCGGAAAATCCGATTTTTCAAACATCCTGGAACTGATAGCTTTGATAAATGTGACAAAATCTTGACTAGGACATAAAACACCAACACGCCACTCTCCACTCAACTCCTTCTAAAGGACCAAGTTTTATAATCAATAGTCTCAATATGCTTAATATATACTAGCCGAAAAAAGTAACTGTGCATGACTGAAATGTGAGATTATAAAATAATTTGAAAATGCAAAGCAATGAATAATTTCGTATTTGTTATTAGATATTTTTTTACAAATCCATGTCAATGAAAAGGTAACAGATACTGTTATTTCATACGCAGGGGATAAGAAACATAGCAGATCAGTATCGTGTGTGACCACCATTAGCATTAACACAGGACTGACAGCGACGCCTCATAGAGTTGATTAAATGGCTAAAGAATGCTTGAGGGATGTTGTTCCATATCTGGTCTAACGCTTGGGCCATCCCTTGCAATGTAACAGGCTGATTGGGCAGATGATGTAATTGGCGTTCCATTTCATCCCATACGTGTTCAATTGGAGAAAGGTCGGGTGAAACGGTTGGCCACGGAAACACATTGACGTTATGTTGTGCCAGAAAATCCATTGCAACCCGTGCGACGTGTGATTTTGCATTATCATGCTGAAAAGTGACGTTACGTTATTGTCCTTGAATGAATCGGATGACATGGGTCTGTAGGATTTCATCACGGTACCGTACACCGGTCAAATTCCCGTCGATGACTACCAGAGGAGCTCTGTCATTCGCTGTGATGCCACTCCAAACCATTACACTGCCCCCACCGAACGAACGTGTTCCACCACACACGCGTCATGGAAACGTTCTCCAATGCGCCCAGTCTCGTCGATTGAAGCGTAAATGTGTTCTGCACCATGCAAGACGAACTGTGTGATGACGTCATTGTAGAATTGGACGGATTGCCGGACGTCGTGAGCAAATATGTCTTTTCCGTAAACGATTCCGTACTGTTCTGGGGCTGATTGGGCGTAGTCCAGGAATGCTCCGGGCAGTAGAACTGGCAGTTTGGAAACGGTTCCGGAGGTGCACAAGCCGGATATGGTTGTCTTGCT
Organism: Tegillarca granosa; assembly: GCA_029721355.1. Taxonomy (NCBI): domain Eukaryota; kingdom Metazoa; phylum Mollusca; class Bivalvia; order Arcoida; family Arcidae; genus Tegillarca; species Tegillarca granosa. The sequence continues at coordinate 48,966,290 of CM056595.1, forward strand.
GACGTGTCGTTACGCGTGGACGTCCTGATCGAGGGCAGTCTCTAGTGGTGCCAAGCTGTTGGTATCGTCTCCATAAAGCATAAACAGTGTTTCTGTGGACACCAAAATGTCTAATGACAAAGCTTTGGGTTATACCAGCCTCAAGCATACCAATTGCGCGGAGGCGATCATTTTCATTTAGCCTAGGCATTACACTAATCACTAAGCGTTTTCTTGCTTTAAAATATTTGCCATTGGATTTAAAAATGATTCCTAAATAACAATATTCATCTACATATTCTATGTTTATATCTCTAAACTTAATAATAGGTAATTTTTTCACCTTTTGTTTTGAGAAAACCATAATTTTGGTTTTTGAGATATTGACTTCCAATTTCCATAGATCACAGTATTGTATAAATATATTAATAGCAATTTGCATTTCTGATTCATTTTCAGCAAAAATTATAGTATCGTCGGCATATAAAAGAAGGAAAACTTTAAGAAATACTCCCATATTTTGAGTAAACATTTCCGTTATAGTAGGAAAACCTATATTGTTATTTTCAGATTAAAAAGTTTCCAGGTCGTTTAAAAAGATTGCAAATAAAAATGGAGATAAATTTAAAGAAAACTTTTTAATTTGTAAGCTATTTAGTGTTCTTGATTGTCTTGTCATCTTCTCTGTTTTATTATTAGTTGCCTTGTTTTTAGTCCGTTGGTTGTTTTGTGTTCTTGATTAATGCTCTATCTTTTTTTTTTTTTTTATTCCGGTATTGATTTGTTGGTAATATAGTGTTTTTCGATTTTTTTTGTCTTCTTTTGCTTTTTTCTCTGTGTATTCTATGAAGTAGGGAAATATCTCAGAATCAGACAAAGTATGATCAAGCGTGTTTTATTTTTCTCTCTTATTTTAGTCCCTGTTGTTAATGTTTTTATGTTATCTTTCATCCCTGCTTGATCATATCATACGTTCTACTAAACTGTTATATTAAATCTATTGAAAACGTAAAGAAATTAATCTAACAAGTAAGTTTATTTTCAAATACACAGAATTCATTGACGTAGACACATAATATTGCATTCAAAATGCATTTCAAATTTTCATTTTTTTTTTACTTTATCAGGTCTTTTTCATTAATGTGTATGTACATGAATGTACTATGTACTACTATGAATTTTTATGTTAAAACAGTGTTAATGTTTCTTTGACGGCGTCTGTCTTCGAAGAGACTACACAATTAAACTTCAAATATAACAATTTTATTACATTTTTCATTTTTTAAATAACGAATTTAAGAATAATTTATACAACTATGTAGGAATAAGGTTAAACAAAGAAGTTTAAACGTTTTGTTCGAACATTGCAGTTGTATAGTTTTAAAATTAAAAATGAATCAAATTACTAACAAGGTGTCATATCGAAGGATTATTTCAAGTCTTTTTTAATGTCGGTTCCGTTTATTCACGAGTTTCCATCTACGTAAATAGATATCCGATATAGAGTCTCGCTTAAAAAGATTATTAACATTAGCTGTAATCCACGTAAAGTGAATGGTTTTGTAAGTCTCATTCTTTATTAATTACACTTCTTTTCATAAACAAATGAATCTTAAACGACATTTTGAAAAAAAGATAAATCTAATTCTTCATTTGCTTGGAAATGGATTAACCAGTTTAAATTGAAACGTGGTGTAACATATTCAACTTTGAAATCAAAGTATAGTGTTGAAGTTTGAAGGCGACATTTTCGTTTAAACTGATTAGATAAACAATTTTCTTAAGTAAAGGTTAAGACAGAAATCACTCAAGGGACAAGTTTATCAATTTGCATTACATTTCATCTTCAACAACAATATTGCTTTCCATGAATTATGTTTTTTCTGTAACAATTGTACTCCGAGGTCATCACGTTTAACAGAAGACATGACAAGAAAATAAACAAGAGATCGATAGGATCGTAAATTTATATTTGCTCACCTTCCCATCACAATTTGTTATTTATTTCAACACCTATTTGTTGAAAACCCATTGTTATTTATATCGTCCCAACATTTCAACCACAATGTCTTAGATCTAACATTTGTTACAAACGTTTTAAATTTATTGATATTTTTATTAGACTTTCTCCACAAAACACTTAAGTCTCAGCATGTTATCATTACTAAGTCCCTTGTTTACAAATTAATGAATTTTATTTTGTTTTCATTCAACATAAAGTTTTTGTTAAATATTAAATTTAATTAGTATTCAAATAATTTTTTGAAATACCTTTGGTATTTTATTTTGCGCTTTGATGCTTTCATTCGTGGTATCTGCTTTCTTAACTACGGTAATTTCCAAATCATTATTCAGCTTTAAATGTTTTAGTAGTAACTAGTTTATAAATTTTCAAATTGAAATTGCAGCAGTTTTTGTGACTAATTTAAATCAAGCAATCTAAAACGAATTGCAGTAATAGAAATGATTATCTAGACAGGAGATGCTTACCCTTCCGGAGCACCCGGCCTCACTTCCTTGATGGAAGTTCACGCGTATGATATATTTTGCCAGTTTGCAAAGATTTTACTTTCTTTTTGGGATTGTGATATGGACAAGGACTGGTATGTTTGTTTTTATTTTAAGACCAATTTACCGTACTACTAATTTGTAAACCAAGCTGTTTAGTTGTTCAAAGTTAAGTATTGCCTGACACACGTGGTATAAAGTTTAAATAATCAATATCAATGAGCTTTACAAAACATTGTTTAGATGATCTATCATTAGCTCTCTTCTTTCTTAATCGAAAATTCTAAATTATAAAACATCCTATTAGTGTGTATGTTAAAAATGCTCTTTTTCTAAGTTAAAGAAGAATATCAATTTTGCAGTTTACATCCTTTAAAGACAATTCCTTATGTCATAAAACGGTAACCTACTTATTTATCAACTAATAAAAATAGCAGTTATATCAAATAAAAAAAAAGAAAACTAGAGTCCACAGCAACTATAAGTAATAATATTACATTGTTTACAATGTTAAGAGACACAGATTATAAATTTTTGAAAAAGTTACCTCATCTTGAACAGTGGTTATTATCAATGTAAATGATCAACATAAGTACATGTTTCATTAACTAAAAGTAATGGTATTTTGTGCTGTCAGAAAATGTACCATGTAGAAAAATTTTCAGCCGTCCTAATTTTTGAAATTTATTCCTCGTCAATGACACTGAGACTGAAAAGTTTGATAGATAAAAACATAAGCCAAACAGTTTAAAATTATTGAGTTATTTTTATTCGTATTTGCTCAAACTGTATCTCTTTTATAAAGCTGCCATAAAACGTATCTTAAAAGCTTAATCTTAGAATATGTAAACATCAATGAAGTTAATCTATGCTAAAATTGATAATATCACTGTTAAAAAGCACGAGTAACTAAAGCAAAGTTTTCAAAGTGCTCTAAACATGCTCAAAATAACACCATTTGCTAGTCAATATTTAATAAAAATTTCAGTAAATAAATTAAAGAAAATACAATTATAACGTTTACTTGTAGCATTAGTTACTTATATTTACTTAACTCTTCTTTGGATATAAATACATATATTAACATATTTGGAATTTTTTGTTTTTCTGAAACAATAATAATGAACGAAAAAGATACTGTTCCAAAATCTGAAAATTTATTGAAGCGTTTTGTTGCCATTTACGGTGGTGATTTAAAAAAGGGAAACTAAATTATAAATTATGTTAATGCAACAACACAAGCATTTCGTATTTTAATACTACAGCCTCGGTGGTGGAATGACATTTAAAATAATCTATTATTGGCCATGTTCAATTAATAGTTTACATCATTGAAAAATCAAGGTAACCAATGATGGTTTAAAATCGATCTTAAAAGAATTATATATTCATCATATTTTTTTTATTCTGAATAAAAGGAACTATAAAAGTTTACTTTTAATACATGGCCGTTATCGTACAAGCAGCCTTAAGATTAGAATTAAATGCATTCTTCAATGAAGGCAAGGACTTAAATGTCAACAGAAGTGTTCAACTACTTTATTTTTTTCCTTTGAGCAATGATTTTTCGAAATGTGCACATATGGCAAATCAAAATTTAAGAAGTGTTTTGTTAGATATTCGTTACAATTTACACAAATATTGTGTTTCCTTTTTATTGCACTTAATTGTATTTAAATTATTTAGCTGGTATAGTTTATTGGTAGAACTACTGAATCGGTTGTTTTATTTTATAAAGATAAGTATAAAAAATAAAATTATTAATTATTAATTGTCAGTTAAACACAAAAATGTGAAATTTAAAAAAAATCAGTACATAGAAAATACAATTTTGCCGAGAGTCATCTTTATACATACCAATTTTCTTCTACTTTTATTCTGTATTATCAATAGAATTAGTAAATTTTAAAAAATGTTCTCAAAAATATAATAATTGAAAAAAGAAATGTAACTGCTTCAAATGGAAATTTGTCCATTATTAGGCTACTTCATGCCACTCTCAATAAATGATTACGTGTTTTTCTGACAAGTGTTCTTATCTTTTGAGTCATTAGGATACCAAATTTTCTCCTTGACTTCATAAACAAGACACAATTTACTTAACCAAAACATTAAATGTTGACATTAACTTATTTAATGACCTACTATTGATTTCTCAGTTCATCCTTTGTCTGTAATTACTTTTTTCCGCTAGTATATTTGTAAAGATAAGACCAGATGATACATAAGGATAAATGTCTATCGAGTTGTAAAATCTCCGTGATAGTGTTGTGTTTGTTTGTAAAAGCTTTGGGGTTTTTATTATTTTTATTCTCATAGCCAACGCAATAATTCATGCAAATTATTCCGGGCAGTTTAAATTGTGTTCAATGTTCTTCATTCAGAGGAAGTTGTCGTTTAAATCAAATCAAAATATATTATTTTGTCATACAAATTTAATACATATATAGATGGAGGATCTCGGTGGCTGCGTAGTCTAAAGCACACTCTGACGAAACTTGGAGACTCTCGCCGCTTAAGACCGAATCCTGCTCGGGGAGATACCAGTGTGAGAAGGTCTGTTCTTTTGCTTGTCGAAGGTCAGTGGTTTTTCTTCAATGTTTTTCCACCAACCGGAAACTGATCGTCACCATGTAAACATGAAAGGAAAAATTTAATTTAGGAGTTAAACATCATTAATCCACTCTTATCCAATCAAGTAAGATTGAGTTCGTATAAATCTCAAATATTATCTCTATCAAAATGTGCATTTGAAGAAAGAATTAAATTACGTATAACTTCTAGACGAAATCTGAAAAAAACGATTTTACATAAACAAGACAAATAATGTATTGCATTTTTTTAATATTAAATCCTGAAAGAACATCTCCGATACACTATTTATGCCTGAAATAACATCTTTAATACACTTCTTAAGCCTGAATTAATATCTCATTTACGATATTTAAACCTGTAAAAACATCCCTCATTCACTACTAAAGAAATATTTTCTTCGTCAGTAAACATTGTCCGATTTATTGGCATTTATTGTCTCAATGTGTAATCAATGGCGACGTAGTTAATTTGAAAAATACAAGGAAATACTTTAAGGATTAAATAGACCAGATATAATCATTTACAAAACGAGAAAGCAATGCTATTAAACGCCTATTCCCAAGAGCACTGCATTTCTAGACTACACGACCGTAAAGTAACTTTAGGCTAAAGGCTAAAGTTGCTTTTTGAAAGCATGTACCAGAGGAATTTTTGAAACTATTAGCTAAATTCTTTTTGACATAAAAGTTGTGACCGGGTAAAAAAAGTATTGCATCAGGTAATCTTAGAAAGAGACATTTAGCAACCGTAAATTAATAATTGGAAAACAGAAAAGGGAAACAAGTGGATATTGATTTAAGGCATTAAAGTACAAAAATCACAATATATCAGATTCGGTTTGGTGGTTTTTTATATACAGATAGATCAGGGGCTTTTTTTCTTCAAAGGGGACTTCGATAGAATTCTATGTGGTTTTGTTTTCTACAGGATATCTCATCTGTCATATGAAAATTAAGAAATACTATATCTTTAATTGAAATTCTTGTTATAAAATAGTAAACGTTGGTTATATTGGATCTTCATAACATTGTGCTATTTTTATGGGTTTTTTTTTTTTAAATTAACCATTGATGTGTTTTCTATTTATCTATCCTTTATTATTATATAAATGTACCAATTCTGAATTTTAAGAATATCTCCAGAAAAACTAGCATTAAAGAGGGTAGATCAGCAACTTCGTGAAATGGAGTGAATGATGCAGTTACAGCACAAACACCATTGTATCGTTTTTCAATATAATCCCATTTTACTTGATGAAATAAAGCATATTTTTCTTTCAGATTATTAAGCAAAATTTTCAGCCGTCTTAATTTTTGAAATTTATTTTAACCTAAGGTCTGTTCCCTCATGCAAAGCATTCCTTAGCTGGATTTGGATTCATATAATTTTGGAACTTTAGATTGATTATTTTTCAACTTTTTGACTTATGTTTTTATGGAACAAACTTTTCGGTCTAAGTGTCACTGATGAGGAATGAATTTCCGAAATGTGCACATATGGCACATCAACATTTAGCAGGTATTTGTTATATATTTACTACTCCTGAGCGGGTACCGCTGCTGGTGGAGTAAAACTCCCCAAGGGTATCCATAACTCAGTAGGAAATACTTTGTGCTGTCAGAAAATATACCATTTAGCAAAATTTTCAGCCGTCTTAATTTTTGAATTTATTTAAAACTAAGGTCTGTTCCCTCATGCAAAGCATTCCTTAGCTGGATTTGGATTCATATAATTTTGGAACTTTAGTTTAATTATTTTTCAACTTTTTGGCGTATGTTTTTTATGGAACAAACTTTTTGGTCTTAGTGTCACTGATGAGGAATGATTTTCCGAAAGGTGCACATATGACACAACAAAATTTAGCAGGTATTTTTTGTATATTATCTGCAAATCTGCCCTAGGATAAATAAGCCTTTATCGTACCAATGTGTTTAATATCATCCTAGGACACCATTTTAAATTTCTACACAGCTAACAATTACTGGACCAGATCTGGACTGTAGGGTGCATGATTTATGTATTCAAACATATCTGGCGAAGAGCAGTTTGTACAATCTTTGACTTATACACAACGACATTGGCATGACTTTCTCATATTTTCTTTGTTGAAAACTTGCGTCTGCTTCTTTTGTTTATATAGTAACCACATATTTAGGAATTTAAATGATAATAAATGTTTTTTTCTAACGTATAAAACGTATTATTTTATAGTGTACTGTCTAAATCACGTGCGTCCGTGTTTACAAATGCATTTTATCTAAATTTGAGAAAGACATTATCAGTTTATGTTGAAAAAAAATCCATTCTGATTCCTTACACTTCTAACCAAACTAATTAAGAACGTTAATTTTTCAGTGGTAAGGTATATATGAACAAATGCTTTTCAAAAAGTAACACAAAAATGTCTGATAAATGAATCAAAATCTGCAAATCATCAAATTTTTTTGGATAAAATATCTTATAATTTATCGATAAGTTAACACATACATACATACATACATACATACATACATACATACATACAGTAGAACTTCGATGGCTCGAAGTCCAAGGGACTTCGACTAAATATTCGAGCCATCGGGGGGTTCGAGCGATCGAACATCGAGATATGATTGGAGGTTCACGTTCTCATATTTACCGACCGTTAAAGAATCTTTACATGTAAATAAACTAAACGGTCAAATAATGAAAAGTCCGAATTTAAATTCCATTATTTATCACAAAATTAAAAAAAAAAAAAAAAAAAAAAAAATGTCCAAATAAAAATATAAAATTCATTTCAAATTACATGTTGACCTGCAATCTGCCGTATGATGTTATATGGCTACGGGGTTAGAATATGGCACTTTATTTTAATTTCAACAGGTGATGATACAAAATAAACTTACTTTATTCTTTGTTGCACATGTTATACTTAAAAAAAAAAAACAATACAAAACACTGTTTTTACCGGTAGTTTTTATAACAGGAAATAACGATAATACACATTGCTATACATATTCCAAGTGCATGTAAATTACAGAATCCTGAAGTGCAATCGTAAGACACGAGCGACTGAGGTGTTTTAAAAATAGCGATCAAACATTTCCGCGTGTCGTCATCGGATTAAGAGATGAAAAAAATGAGCATATTGACACGCTCTAAGTAGGTTAATTGTTAATTAATTCATTAATTGATTTTAGGTAACTGCCAAGATTAATCATTTCGTTCCACTCTATTACGTTTGATGAAATCTGTAATATGGCTTCAGCTTGTGTTTTGTTTACAATGACTAAGACCACATGTCCTTCTGACACAAACTGTATTCGAACGAAAGAAGTTGAATTTTCACTAACTTTATACTTTTGAAAATATTTATTGTTGGAGCGAGCGGGGGTATTCGAGTTAACGAAGTTCGAGCCATCGAGGTTTATTTACATAGGATATAATGGGAAATTGGTCGGGACCAACAGATGACTTCGAGTTATCCGGGGTATTCGAGGCAACGACGTTCGAGCGATCGAAGTTTTACTGTACATACATACATACATACATACATACATACTTTTTATGTTATTATAAAAAGCTTAAGGGAATTTCTTGACACAATGACGGTCGAAGAACACTAAATTAGGGCAAAACTAGATATGATGTTGCATTAGTTTGAACTTGAAAAAAGACGGATACAACAAAAGCACAATAAAACAATTTTGACAGACAAAATAAAAAATTCTGTTAAAAATTTTAATCTAGTTGGGATTTCATGAAATTTCCATGTACATAAAGCTTTCAATTAAAAATTGTGAAAAGTTCTTATGTAAAATAGATATGAATATATACATTTAAGGTTTGCAACTTTTTTATTGGCTAAAAAGCAATTGCATTTCCATAGACGTGAAAATCTGAATCATCAATAAGATAACAGATCAATATAATGTACATTTTGTACTTGACTATAAAACAAACAAGAACATGGCATATTTAACGAATCATAAAAGCAAGGCAGCATGTTCATAGTATATACAGAAAACAAAACAAAAACAAAAAATAGTAATAATAACTAGAAATTTTTAAAAAAAAAACTAACAATTTTTCATAAAAACAGCTCTTTGTGCTGTCAGAAAATGTACCATTCAGCAAATTTTTCAGCCGTCTAAAATTAGCTGGATTTGGATTTATATAAATTTGGAACTTTAGATTCATTATTTTACACTTTTTGGCTTAAGTGTTTATCTATCAACCTTTTCGGTCTTAGTGTCACTAATGAGAAATGAATTTCCGAAATGTGCACATCTGGCACATCAAAATTTAACTGGTATTTGTGTTATATATTTACATAAACAGTTTCTTGCACTTTAATATTAATCCTTAAAGAATATTTCCCATACACTTCATGTACTTAAGACTAGGAATATATCTTTTATACATTATTTTTTAAAAAACTTCTTATCATTGACGTTTCTTTTGGTTTATTGTATTATAAATAATGATAAATGGTTGATTCGGTTGTTACAAGAGATGTTTGATAAAATATAAGACTAACAATAATGTCTAACGAAACAGCAATTATGAAAATCTTTGTTCCTAACAGCATTTCTAGACTACATTACCTTTAATTAACTTAAGGCAAAAGTTGCAGTACGATTGCTTCTAGAACCTTGTTTCTCAAACCTTAGCTAGGTTTAATTTTGTAATGAAAGTTGATGTTAAATACAAAACATAATATAGGAAAAGATGTTCTTTGCTAGATTCAATATTGAGAAAATAGACAAAACAACATCAGTAGAGAATAACTATAACGTTTAAATGCATGAAATCATTAATTAATCTGATCTGGTCTAGAGGCTTGGAATAAGCAGATTATGGATATAAATGTTCTACAGAAACATCCCAAACTAAACAACTCCCTTTCTATTTTGGTTTTGTTCTCAAAACAAAAATTCCAATCGCCATACGCAAATAATAGATTGTTAGCTGGTGCTGTCCGTACTGTTGTTGCAAGACGATTTAAAGTGCACTATCACATTGCTGCGACGTTTCAAACAAGCACCGGGACTCTCTTCCACGGTGGAAGTACACGTGCCTAAGTAAACTGGTCATTTTTTTTTAAAGTTTTTACTTTGCTTTTGGGATTGTGATTTGGACACAGACCGGTATATTGTTGTTTGATCCAATATATAACTTGGTCATTCTCTGTTGAATTTCTTAAACTGCTCTAAACGTTTTATTTTATTCTATTACTTGATAGCCAGTGGCTTGGAATAACTCAACAAATCACCTAAACATGTTGTAACAAGGAATATGTGGTATTTTTGATGACTATAACTGAATACGCTATAAATGTCAAAAACTTTTCTGACTAAACCTCGTACATTTTGTCATTAGAAGAAAGGTGGTGTTTTAGTACTTTATATCAACAATATTTGCTTAGCATTTCACGATTTCTTTAACATTTAACTTTTCTCTAATATTTTTTTAATAAACGCAATAAATGATGAATATATCTAGGTTAATAAAACGTCGTGTCCAAAGAACAAAAGATGGCCGCATAATTATGAATCAAAATGTTTCAGGTCAATTTTAAAGTCAGTAAAATCGCAAAACATGAAAAGAAAAGTCAAATGTAGAAATGCTGAAATCACTATTTGTAAAGTCTTCTACTTTAACCTGATAAAATGGTTTTACGGGGTGTTGTTGCATTTTTGAATGATCTGTCAAAAGAATATCCCAAATTAATAATTTTAAGAAAAGTTAGACAGGTTTTGTGTATGCAATCTAAAACAATCCAATAATTGTTGAAGAAAAATTCCAAGGAGCATGCAATCTGCATGATTTATACCTTAACACGCATATTATCAGTTTTGATTTACAAAACTGTAATATTTGTTTTTGTAGTTAAATTATCCATGACAGTAAACTAACACCTAAATCATAGGTGTTTATCACCGCTCATGTTTATTGTTTACTTTTCCTATAATTATCACTTAAATAAGTACTTGGTAATTAATATATGCCTTCTGGAAAACATATTTGTTATCGATAGACAATCCATTACGTAACATACTTACAGACATCAAATATTTATTTATTTATGTACCTGCCAGTGTTAATTGGGTGACCCCAAATATACCAAACAAGTTAGTTGTTTTTGTTTTATATATTTTTCTTAATGCCATTTAAAACAAAAACAGATGTCTCACTTTTTATTAGAAGTAAACATAAACATGTTTAAAAACAATTTGTGTCTGCTTAAAACGAGTGTCAATCAATATACGACAATTGATTTTTTAGAAAAAAAACAATGCCATAATGTATCAAAATATCAATATCAAAATGTATTACCTACAAAGCTTGATTTAGAAACAAATAAATTTGTGTCATATGGTTAACGCAGTGTTTAGTATAATATTATTTATTACCTACAAAGCATGATTTTTAATAATAAATCACATATGTTTAAATCATATGCATGTATTTAGAAACAAAATCAAAATTTTATGTTTTCAACACAAATGTGTCATGTTTTTGTCGAACTGTTTTCAACGATAATGTGCATATTTTTGTTGCACTATTTTCAGCGTAAATGTGCGTATTTTTGTCGCACTGTTTTGTATCATAGTGTGACAAGTAACTAGGAAAAGCATTTGGTACCTTCAAACAAAGGAAAGAAAATAAGATAAGATAAATGATGTTAGACCATTGATTATAACATTATTGAGAAATACTGGAATTATTGACCAAAATGGTACCATGGTTTACATGTTTCATGTTTTAAACATCCAACTACTTCAAGTCAGTGCATTTATCATTTACAAATAATTCAGGTTTTCAGGTTTTCTAACATAATAAATTATTCCAAATATATAAAACAAATACCAGTTAAATTTTGATGTGCCAGATGTGCACATTTCGGAAATTCATTCCACATCAGTGACACTATGACCTAAAAGTTTGATAGTTAAAAAACATAAGCCAAACATTTGGAAATTAATGAATCTAAAGTTCCAAAATTATATAAATCCAAATCCAGCTAAGGAATGCTTTGCATGATGGAACAGACCTTAGTTTTAAATAAATTGAAAACGGCTGAAAATTTTGCTAAATGGTACATTTTCTGACAGCACATAGTATTGCCTATATATGAATACCCTCGGGGAGTTTTACTCCACCAGAGTTTAGCGTTATGAAATTAAAACATGTAATAGTTTTAAAAATGCATTTCTTTAATTTGAAAGTAAGGTTCTAAGAAATCTTTTTATACATTATTCGCAATAATTTATGATAAAAGGCAAAAACATAACCATCCCTTTATTTATTGGAGATGTTATTTAAGTCTACCATTACGCTAAGTACAAATAAGTCGTTATATAATGTAATAAAAAGCTTCAAAACTGTTGCGTATACAAATGTTCGTTTTATCATTCCTTGGAACAGGCAGTTTATGAACTTAGCACATAAACAACCAATTAAGATTACACTTAGTGAAAGATTAAAGAATATGTGTACTTTTTGAAGTGTAAGGTCTATATATTTGACATAGGTAATGTGTTTTGTTATAGCAAATTCCTTGATCATTTAATTTGGTTAAAAGAAAATTAAAGAATATTTCCATCCTTCAGTTGGAAAACCAATTAAGTTACTTGTCATGACACACAAAGCATGTCCGTCCTTTAAACTAGTAATAGCATAAGAGTTGATTTCTTTCTTATGTTGCATCTTCCAATTAAGCAATAAGTAAAATGGCGTAATGATTTTTGGGAAAAAATAAATTTATAATCCCTGCTCTTTTATACTTTTTAAGATAAAAGAGATTTTAATTTCTCTTTTTTCCTAGTAATTATACTGGTTACAAATTTCCGCAAGTAGTGTTGAACATAAGTTAAATTACATTAAATTATCTTCATTTGAAATATCTAAATATTTCAAAATTGGTTAGGCTGATATATCCTATGTTAAATCATTCTCATTACATATAATATAAAAATTGCTTCAATACAAAACATTCATAAACAAACAAGTCTTATGACAGCAATATTTGAAGTGTTTGTAAATTCTGCCTCTGTTGAAATGGCATCCACTAAGGTTTGCTATTTCTCATAACCTGGAGGAAAATCAGATTTAGTTCTTAATTATAAAATTTCTGATGAAAAATGGAAAACTTACTTTATTGACAACTAACTGAAATCATAATTTCTCCAGTACGCACTATTTGTCACATGGAGAGTATGTTTGTGTTTTATCTATTATAAAGATTTAAAAAAATAAATACGCCATGATACATTAACTGTAATACCCGTAGTACGAATGTATTTTAATTGATGGGAACACAATCAATTCACGTCATTTAGTAACATTTTTTTTCAGAAATAACCAGAACATGTTTTCATAGCGGAATCAATGATGTCGTTAGAAATTTAAAAAATATTTGAATAAGCTAAATAGTTACTTCATAGTTAATTAAACCAAAACCACAAACAACAAACAAATGATAAAGGAAAAATAAACATTAAAAAAAAAAAATAGACATTAAAAGATTAAATCCATTTTACTTAAGTAATTAGATGTCCTTAAACTACAAGATATGCAAATGTACAAGCAAAACATTAGACTGATTTAATGTTCTGGTGATATTTTCTGAACACATCCGGGTAATTAATTAAAGGGAAGACAGAAATGCTTCAGGAAGAAGTCAAACCTAATGAGATAAGTTATCTTTACCGAATCTATATTTTACCAGTATTTAAATCCCCATAAACTTGAAATACAAAACCATCCCACAGATTACAGTAGTAATATTTTTGATTTGTTTAAATTGAAATATTACGCATAGAGTAGAAATTTTTATGATAATACCAACTGACGGCCCATATTTTGTAGATCTAGTGCCGACAACAGATAGGTGGTTTAATATGTTAAATGTTCTTTATAAACGACTCCGATTACAACAGCGAGTGGTAGAAAACTTAGACCTTCCTCTATGAGAAAGGCATCAGTATATGGAAGATAAATTACAGCATGTCTGTGGTTTCAGACATATACAGTACAGCTGTCATAAGAAATCAAAAACAAGATGTTGACAAATAAACAAATAAAATGCATTTGACACTTACTCGAAAATCTAAAATGTTGTTGTTTGTAACAAATTTTATTTGAAAAAAGGGCCTCGGTTACCGAGTAGTATAAAGCATTGGCTATAGGTTTACGTTCTTATTGTCTAAGTTAGAAATCGACAGTGGCAGATACTAGTGTTCAAATGTTTGTCAGCTCGCGTGTCGAAGGTTAGTTGATTTTCTTGGCATTCCTTTTACACAGTTACAAAAGTCCAACAAATATCGTTTAAAAGCATTGCGAGTTTTCCGTTGTACAGCTTTGCATTGTGCATAAGCGAACCGCGTTCCATTAAGACTTCCATCTAAACATGCATGTAATTGCAAGCATAACATAACTTTGATCACAAAAACCTAATGTATGCACTTTTGTTTTTAAGTCCCCCAAACAACTGTGTAATGTTTTGATTAATTTTGCCCCATGCATAATATCCATTTTGGTCTAGTTGCATTTTAAAAGCCTTGCAACTTCAAACTATAGATTTAATTAGCATTATTAAAGAGCATTATGACCTCGTGTGTTCTATAATAAGGTTATATTATCATGTTATATCTTTTATCCTGGTTAAAGTGTCTCAAGGGTAAACAGAACTTGAAAATAAACGCTAATTTGAATGATAGTAATATCAAGATCGCTGTAAAATAACCTCACATCAGTTACAGTGCCGTACTATCAGCAAATTTAACACGACTCGTGATTTTCTCCCTGTGAAAGAAAAAACTGAACCAGATGTCATTCAAGCATTGAACTGTGAAATATGTTTATTATACAAACCGTAGCTCTTCCAGGCAAACTGAATAACATGTGTTACTGTTGTTTTATTTGTACATTTTACAATCACATAGATCCTATACTAAGAGGTCGTCTGTCTTATACATTTTAATTTTCCGTATCATACAATATGACAAATTATGTAATGCTACTATATGTTACAGTCACCATGACGAGTGTTAATCTCTTCTACATTTGGCTGTTGTTGATGGCTGAGAAGGTTGTAGTCCCGTATGGTCCCAGGAAAGACGTTGTATTGATAAACATCAATATTGGTCGGAATTTCTAATTAACGTTGGCGTAAAAGTGTTGTGCTTGTCTCTATATATTGGAATGTCGGTTGTTGTTGACTTAACTATTGTTTTGTCTGTATAGATCTTGAAAATGATTTAAGTATTTAATTTGGTCTTCTTTGTTTACATGATAGTCGATTCATTTTCTTAGTGATGTCTGTGACATTGTTGATAACACCATATGTATTTGTGGCAAACTTAGCTGCTTTTCTTTAAACTTTGTCGATATTGGAGATGTTTTCGTGTGTTTATTATGTTTCATTTTAAACATATCTTCATATTAGTAGTTGGAATGGAATCAGTGTTGATATGATGTAAGAATTTGGGTCAGTCCAGGTGATCAATGATTTGGCTGAAATGGTGTGTTCCATATTTCTGTAAATTATATATTGTTGTGATATTTGTGGTTCTGTCATCTTTCTTGAAGACAATTTTTAACGTTTGTTTTCGCGGTAGGTAGACGGTGTGGTCTTGAGGACAATTTGTTACGTTTGTTTTCGCGGTAGGTAGACGGTGCGGTCTTGAAGACTTTTTGTTACGTTTGTTTCCGCGATAGGCAGACGGTGTTGTTTTGTCATCTTTTATTGAAGATTATTTGTTACGTTTGTTTTCGCGGAAGGTAGACGGTGTTGTTTTGTCATCTTTCTTGATGACTTTTTGTTACGTTTGTTTTCGCGGTAGGTAAACGGTGTTGTTTTGTCATCTTTTATTGAAGACTATTTGTAACGTTTGTTTTCGCGGTAGGTAGACGGTGTTGTTTTGTCATCTTTCTTGAAGACTTTTTGTTACGTTTGTTTTCGCGGTTGGTAAACGGTGCAATTTTCTCATCTTTCTTGAAGACTTTTTGTTACGTTTGTTTTCGCGGTTGGTAAACGGTGCAATTTTCTCATCTTTCTTGAAGACTCTTTGTTACGTTTGTTTTCGCGGTTGGTAAACGGTTCAATTTTCTCATCTTTCTTGAAGACTTTTTGTTACGTTTGTTTTCGCGGTTGGTAAACGGTGCAATTTTCTCATCTTTCTTGAAGACTCTTTATTACGTTTGTTTTGCGGTAGGTAGACGGTGTTGTTTTGTCATCTTTTATTGAAGACAAATTGTTACGTTTGTTTTTCGCGGTTGGCAGACGGTGTTGTTTTGTCATCTTTTATTGAAGACAAATTGTTACGTTTGTTTTCGCGGTTGGCAGACGGTGTTGTTTTGTCATCTTTTTTTAACTATTTGTTACGTTTGTTTTCGCGGTAGGTAGACGGTGTTGTTTTGTCATCTTTTTTTAACTATTTGTTACGTTTGTTTTCGCGGTAGGTAGACGGTGTTGTTTTGTCATCTTTTTTTAACTATTTGTTACGTTTGTTTTCGCGGTAGGTAGACGGTGTTGTTTTGTCATCTTTTATTGAAGATTATTTGTTACGTTTGTTTTCGCGGTAGGTAGACGGTGTTGTTTTGTCATCTTTTTTTTTAACTATTTGTTACGTTTATTTTCGCGGTAGGTAGACGGTGTTGTTTTGTCATCTTTTTTTTAAAACTATTTGTTACGTTTGTTTTCGCGGTAGGTTGACGGTGTTGTTTTGTCATCTTTTTTTTTTAACTATTTGTTACGTTTGTTTTCGCGGTAGGTAGACGGTGTTGTTTTGTCATCTTTTTTTTTTTTAACTATTTGTTACGTTTGTTTTCGCGGTAGGTAGACGGTGTTGTTTTGTCATCTTTTTTTTTTAACTATTTGTTACGTTTGTTTTGCGGTAGGTAGACGGTGTTCTTTTGTCATCGTTCTTGATGACTTTTTGTTACGTTTGTTTTCGCGGTAGGTAGACGGTGTTGTTTTGTCATCTTTCTTGATGACTTTTTGTTACGTTTGTTTTCGAGGTAGGTAGACGGTGTGGTTTTGTCATGTTTCTTGAAGACAATTTGTTACGTGTGCTTAAAGTCAGTATTTCATAGATGCCGTTCAGATAAAAAGGTCAATATCCAAGATATTTTACCTGCTGGGGTAATATCAAGGCTCTGAGTTAAAATTAGATCAGGTTTTAGATTGGTCTTTATTGAAAGGTAGTTTCTGTTTTCCTGTTCTTGTAAATATCATATTGCTGTGTATATTTACAGCATCATTTTCAGATTTTGTTGACTTGTCACTGTTTAGTTGTCTAGAAAAGATGTCTATTTGGGGCGTTTTTTTTCATTTGTGAACTAATGATTTTCAATTTACCTTGAGTGTTTGGATGATGATAATACCTGATTCTTTTTCTGTTTGATGTAGAGTTTACTTCCCTCTAGTGTTTCAGATATTTTAAGGTTATACCGGTGTGTCATTCTCATTCCGTCTTCGGTTTTTTTTTTTTTATAGTATTCGTCTAAATACCATGTTTCTATGTTCCTACATTCTCAAAGTTTATGTTAAAGGGCATTGGATACGCTAATTAAATGGATTTACACTTACCTGCAACATGTTCTTGGTTATGGTAATTAATCTGAACAACATTTACCTGTAACGTGTTTTGCTTGTGGTATTTTACTATACATGACAGTGACTTGGAAGAAACTTTCGGTCACCAAAGTAGATTACTGGTAACAATTCAAATTTATAATGAAAACGTTTTGTTTCATTAATAATGTTTATTTAGTCAGTCGTGGTAATGTTATATGTAAGGATTGTGTAAAATTTGACCCAACTAATTAGACGTGCCCTGAGTGACATTATAAAACGTAAATCTTATCGCTAAATACTGCTCGCATTAGATCTAACTCTTATAAATGGTTGTTAAACGACAAAGAGGGGTAACTCGTAAAAATAGACTTCAAAATTACTATATTTTTATCAAAGCCATAATTTCAAATTTTAGATGTCTTATTTAATCTAGAAATTAGATATAGTCACATGACAAAAATACAAAAGGTTGTCCAAAAAATCTAACTTCAATAAATGATTAATATTGGTTAAAACTTTGGAACGTTCGGCTAAACATTAGCTCAATGCTATTGCCGTTTACAATTTTTTTTTTTAATTTTGTCATTTAACCATTTCCGTTATTAATAAAACTCCGTTTTCAAGGATTTGAAAGATAATTTTACAATTTATTCTAGTTCCAGTATTTTATTTGAATGTGACCTTATGTACAATGTCATTACATTGGGACATTTTCAAAACATTTTAAAGAGAACTAGTAACATAAGAAATAAGTAACAAATTTTTCTTTCAAATATCAATGTTTGCTTGAAAATTCATTTAATGACGTAGCTCAGATCTAATTGAAATTCTTAATTCAATCTGCTTTGTAAATAATATCTCTTAAACCCTTGTGTAGACGAATTAGAAATTCACATATATCTCCGGGTATATGAGGCGCCGTTTCTATATTTATTCACTATTTTAGCATATGCATAATTCATTTATGGATATCCATAAATCGAATTTAACATATGTAAAATTATTTTAAGATATCCAAAACAAATTTGCATATGTAAAATTCGATTTATGGATATCCATAAATCGATTTTTGCATATCATGCGGCATAAATACATTTTTACATATGTTAAAATGCTGGCTATTTTTTGCATATGCAAAAATACATTTTTACATATGCATAAATCGATTTTTGCATATGCAAAAATGCTAAATATTTTTGGATATCCATAAATCGATTTATGCATATGTTAAAATACTGAACAAATATAGAAACGGTGCCTCATACGGGTAAGACTTATTTAAGTATGACGAATAATATCATTTCAAAACTGTTACAACAGGTACCTTATAAAAGCTACATGTATCTGAATATAATTCCCGTATCTCCTTCTTCTTCTTCTTCTTTTAATATGTGGAGAAACATAATAAATAACACCATAGTACAGAGGTTTTGTTCGATATCCAGGCCCTCATGGTCACTTGCAGGACAGTAAATAAATCAATACTAAATTTTAAACCCCTATACATCACACGTTCTAAAACAACTTTAATATAAAATATGTATGTCTCAGTCATATAAAGTTATAAAACATATTTTTGAATTTAATTCAGATAGATCTCGTATTTCTAAACCGTGAATTAATTAAGAAAACTCAGCTACGAAGAAACATATGACATTCTGATCTTGCCTGTAGTTTAATGTGCTAACGGTGTTCATATGTACGATTATTTTTCAACTTTCAAATACAATAGTAATTTACTTGCAAGTTTCCATAAAACCGGCTTGAAGATTTTAAAGTTCTGACATCATGTATGTGATGTTCCTGGAAAAAAAAAATCCATAGCCCACCTTTTTTTATTGGTTTGTCTATATAGAAAAATTATAGGCATATCAAATATTTAATTATTTATCTACTTTCTTTCCTAATTTTTATTTTATTTTATTTTATTTTATTTTATTTTATTTTATTTTATTTTATTTCGCTTCATTTTATTTTATTTCGCTTCATTTTATTTTATTTTATCAAATTTTATTTTATTTTATTTTCATTCATTCATTCATTCATTCATTCATTTATTTATTTATTTATTCATTTATTTATTTATTTATTTATTTATTTATTTATTTATTTATTTATTTATTTGTATGTTCATTCATTCATTTTAACAGCGACATTTCGCTGATTGCTGACTTTTATTATTCTACATTATTTTCTTGGTCAAAGGGAGGTAACCAACAGTGAGATTGGCAATTCACCCCGGAAACGATTTAGAGCCTCGATGTGGAAACACAAATAACCAGCTGGTGATTGTCACTGGCGACTGGACAGTTGACAAAAATTTGGGGTTCATTTTATTTTTTCGGTCTTACTCTTATGGAGAAATCAAAAAGCAGTGAACCATCCCGCTGTCCGTGCGGATTTTGGGGGTAAGTATTCTATTAGCAACACGTAGTACGGGTTTGAAGTGGTTGACGTTGGAATCCATTTTGGCTTACATGTCTACACTGGCTCGTCATGACATTTCAAACAAGATTTGATAACAGAGGAGAAACGCCCCAAAACGTGGACTTTAGTTATAAATGTTACAATTTTTAATTTGGCGGTTATTTTTTTTTCATTTAATTATAAAATTATGTGTTGTGTACGAAAGTAGAAATAAATGCTAATGAAAAGTGACAGTTATTTGATATAACCATAGCCAATCGACCAAATCCAGTGATTGATCTCTAATAGCTTGGACAATTTTGTGTTATTTTTATCAGAATTTGAAAGATTTTTGCCAAAATTAAACCGATTTTGCGTAAAATTAACCTCAGATTACCTAAATAATAGTATTTTATATTATGAAATGATGGGTTATGACTCATGATTTTATTAATTAGGTAAACTTGTAATAGATTTCAGTCCTCCAGTGAATAAAAATAAATTATAATCTCTGAACAGATATGATTAAAACAGTCTTTCATTTATAAAAAATAATGTTTTACAGGGCATTTACAATTTCAAGTTAAACTAGAGTCATTATATGACTATGATCAGTTTCAATAATCATTTGATTATTGGGAAGGACTATCAACAATCAACCACGAAGTTTGTTTTTATTGAAACAAACTCAAAAGAACTGTTTTTATTACATGTTCAATGTCCCAGTCAAGATGGGGTCAGTTCTGGGATAGTGGATGAAAGTGCAAATAACCATCGATCTTCAGCAAGCAAACTGAAAACTTTCTCAAATAGGACCTGTCCCCAAGCAGGATTGAAACCTATACTGAGATTCGCTATGATGAATGAGCTAGCACTTTAGACTGCTCAGTCAATGAGGCCCCATTCTAAGGGATTGCATTGGAATTTGCCCAGTTGTAGGTCTTCTTTATGTCATGACTTGCAATGGGCATGAAATTTTGGTTTTAGCAAAAACTTGTTCCTAAAACAGCAACTGAAATACTATAGTATACTTTAGTATTATCCCAGAAATTACATTGAAACCATAAAATCCCAATGTCATTTTTTACATGCTCAAGAGCTGAGACAGGCATCATAAGAACTCTTGTTTCTATTCTTGGGAGCTTAGATAGCCATTGGCAGCTAATTTTAGAAAAAAATATTTAAAAAAGTAACCTTATTTCACAAATTTTGGAAATTTGGCTACTAATAATTTTTGAATATATTACGCAGACATATTGTGTTAAAAACCACCACTACAGATACTAATAGGGTTTAATAGATATGCTTGGTATGAGGATAATCTATCAAAATAGCTAGTTGATTTTGATATCCTTTTCAGTGAGTCATTGGTGCTTTTTGATGTATGATTTACCCTGTCTATAACATTTGTTTATTTACTTTTGATACAGGAAGTGTCTCTACTGGTTCAAAAGTAGATTATGTCATCTTTCATGAATTACTTAAAAGTATTCCTGTTACACTTATGTTAAAATCTTGATTATTAGCATTAAATTCATCATTGATTTTGTTTTTCTAAGAAATATGTGCTATTTTCATACCATTTGATTTTATGTAAAAATAACATTGAAAATGAAACAAAATTTATATATCACAAATAATAAATGAAATGGAAAAATACAAGATACATTTAGATCTGTTGTCCTCGTAAATATATGCTGGATCAAGCAAAATGACAGGTGGCAAAATCACAGTTTAATGATATTGTAGTGCTTGTTTACAAAATGAAATGAATACAGTAACATCCTGTTTGCTAGGATCAAAACTCTGAATACAATTTTTTGATAATGGACAGTGAAACAGAAAACACTTTCAGACCTTGATTTACACGATTGTGGTTTAGATGATTTTATGAAGTACAACCATGTAACCTCACATGCACAATACAAGAGTGCATATTTTCATTCATAAATTAATACTGTTTGGTTGTTCCTGTACTATATTTTATATACAAATGTATGTATATATATAATTAAATTCCACATGTTAATGTTGTAGATCACCTAGTACATTGGGACTTTGTTCTACATGTTACAAAGGTAAGTTACAGTACTATAGTATACATTGTACATGTTAATTATATATGCTACCAATACTTGTTGCTAGTTCCATTTGATTTTGACATTTTGAAGACAAGATTGGTATTTTTTAGACCAGTCACCTATATTGTTTGTCAACACTCTACTCTCTTTGTGTATAG
The DNA here is from genome assembly GCA_029721355.1 of Tegillarca granosa. Lineage (NCBI taxonomy): Eukaryota > Metazoa > Mollusca > Bivalvia > Arcoida > Arcidae > Tegillarca > Tegillarca granosa. The sequence continues at coordinate 48,988,585 of CM056595.1, forward strand.
CAGTAGCATTACAGCATAATGTTTTATTTTCATGGTGTAGAATCAAGAAGGCAGTACTGACATATAAAAGAGTTATTGGTGGTACATTTTCATTAAGACAATCTTAACTGAAAATACAGCAAAAATAAAATTATAAAACTTCTGTTAAATGTAACCATAAACAATGTATAATATTATTATATTGCACTTTTCCTGATGCGACTGGACAGATATTTTTGTATTGTATGTAGCCTGTAGTTATACATAACTTTGAAGCTTGATTCCTGACTTTTAGCTCACCTGAGCACAAAGTGCTCAAGTGAGCTATTGTGGTCAGTCTTCGTCCGTTGTCTGACGTGCGTCTAACTTTTGCTTGTTAACACAGTTTTAATCCAATTTACATCAAACCTAACCACAGGGATCCTCTTGACCAAAGTTCGAACATGGGTCATGTTGAATAAATAGGTCACTAGGTCAAATCAAAGAAAAGCCTTGTTAACACTCTAGAAGCCACAGTTTTTGATTAATCTTCTTCAAACTTGCTCAGAATGAAAACCTTGACCAAAGCTAAGTCAAGTTCGAATATGGGTCATGTTGGGTCATTAAGTCAAATCATAGAAAAACCTTGTTAACACTCTAGAAGCCACAGTTTTTGATAAATTTTCTTCAAACTTGTTCACATTGAATATATTGACCAAAGCTAATTTAAAGTCAAGTTTAAATATGGATCATGTTGGGTTAAAAAATGGGTCACTAGGTCAAATCATACAAAAACATTGTTAGCACTCTAAAACACACAGTTTTTGATCAATCTTCTTTAAACTTGCTGAGATTGAACATCTTAACAAAAGCCTACTCAAGTTTGATTATTGGTCATGTTGGGTCATTAAGTAGGTCACTAGGCCAAATCATAGAAAAACCTTGTTAACACTGAAAGCAACAGATTTTGTTTAATTGTCTTCAAACTTGCTCACATTGTATATCTTGACGAAAGCTAAGTCAAGTTCGAACATGGGTCATGTTGGGTCAATAAATAGGTCACTAGGTCAGATCATAGAAAAACCATTTTTAACACTCTAGAAGCCACAGTTTTTGATTAATCTTCTTCAAACTTGCTCAGAATGAAAACCTTCACCAAAGCTAAGTTAAGTTCGAATATGGGTCATGTTAGGTCATTAAGTAGGTCACTAGGTCAAATCATAGAAAAACTTTATTAACACTCTAGAAACCACAGTTTTTTTAAAAAAAATTATCCTTCAAACTTGCTGAGATTGAAAACCTTGACCAAAGCTAAGTCAAGTTTGAATATGGGTTATGTTGGGTCATTAAGTTAGTCACGAGGTCAAATCATAGAAAAACTTTGTTAACACTCTAAAACTCACCTTTGTAACAATTTAGGCAAATGCTTTCAGTCCATTGTTCTTCACTTTTTACAAGAATGTTCCTTGCAACACATGACAAGAAAAAAAATTCTATTTCTTGACAAAAGTTAAGTCGGATTCATACATAGGTCATGTTTGGTCTTGCACAAAATCATCATCTTTGTGTTAACTAGCCAATAAGCTGTTCATTTTGTTAAACTTTTGAAGAACTCTGTTAGCCCTCTGTACATTTCATTATTGAAAAATTGCTCCAAATTCAATATATTCTCAGGTGAGTGCCCAGGGCCTCATGGCCCTCTTGTTTACTTTGCTGCATCAATCTTCAGTCTGAAGGGTTTACAATAAACCAGAATCTCATAATTTACAGACTTGGTCACTTACCACTTACTTTGAATTCCTTATGAATGTTACTCTTCAGTTTTCCATGCTTATTATTTTATCTGTTAAATCTAATTTTTAGGACCCCCATTAACTGATTAAGTCTACACTACCGTATTACTGTTACGTTACCGTATGTACACAATGTCAATTTACTCATAGCAGGTGTTTTTGTTTGGTTTTTAGTTAAATTGATGTTGGAAATTTATGATATAGAGTTGTATGTGAAAGTTATAAGTTATATTCTTTAGCTCCGACAGTTTCTTCTGTGAAAAAGTTATTCAGTTTAGAAGAATAAGTTTGGCCATTCTGAGTCTCTCTCTCTCTCTCTCTCTCTCTCTCTCTCTCCCCCACACACACTCACACACACACATCTTAGAACTGACCACTTCAATATAGGCAAAAGAATCTTTACTATGGCATTAAACATCACAGCCATCCATCAGTTAACTGCTAATGGAAATATGTCAGAAATATTTAATTCCTTTAGCAATGCGTTCGATAGAATGTGCTTACAAAATGTAAATTTATCCATATTCTGTACTGTAGCACATGTGGAAAAGAAGTCAAATGAAGCATTAAAAAGTACACCAGATCACATGGTACCAAAAACAGGTATTAACTTTGACTACATGTGCATTGCTATTAAGTTTGTTTAAATGTGCACTCCAGGCAGGCATTTAAAACTGGTCTGCATGAAGTGAATTATAAATTAATGCAAAAAATGTGATTTAAACAAAATGGTACAAGCACCATTAAATAAGTTTATGACACAATACATTGCATAAACATAATACCAAGCATACCCAGTAGACACTATTTCCCTGTTGTCATCTACAACAAAATTTACAGTAAAGTGTCACATTAAATTATTTTCAAATTCAGGCCATAATGACATATTTTACAGTGGAAACTTTTTAACTGTTTTAATTCAATCTTCTAAAAAGAGCTGATCATGTAAAATGTCTAGCAGAAAGCCACTGTTATATGCTGATTTATGATATTTGTATCGATCTCTACTTTTTTTTATATAAAAGTTAGACCTGAATTATATAATTTTCTGGGTTTGTTTTTCCCAATAAATATTTAAACTTTTTGTTTCTATATAGATACTGGGATACAAATGAAAACTGGTAGTAATGGATTAAATTCAGCACCACCACAGGCCAGCTCCTCAACAGATGGTTCTAATATACAGAGTTCTGCAAGTTCTTCTACAGAACAGCACACAACAGGATCTGTGAATATATTTGTACATTCATCACATCAACAGTCTGTATGTTCTGATAATACTGATTCTTTGAATTACAAAGACTCAGCATCATCAACTATGTCAACAGATAAAACATCATCTAGCTCATCCTCACAACCTTCATCATCTAGTGTTATAAGTAATGATAAAGACAGTAATATAGAATCATGTATAAAATATAATGTCACAATAGAACCTTCTAGTGGTGCTACAACAACTGCTGATAATGTAAAACCTATGGTAGTAGAAGCTGCTGCTGCTGATGTTGATAAAAGAGGTATTAAAAGGTGAGTTATTGTTCATCTCAGTGGTCAGGACTAGAAGTGTTTGTTGGTGTATAATGTCATTGTCAGTAATATGTTGATACTTTACCACCATTTGTTTACTTCAATTTTTCTCAGAGAATGTTACATCTGTTTAATAGGATAAAAATGGTTATGATTAATTATGATGTACAATACTTTTTATGGTATTGTTCATGTACCTGATAGGGGGAAAAGCCTTCAGTGTCTTGTAGCCATTTACCTTACAAGGGAATATCCTTCTTTCCATTTGCTTAACTGTCAGGGAAATAGCCATTATTTCTTTGATTTACTCAACTGACAGAGTGAAAGCTTAACTTTCTTTCACTCATTTACCTTACACAATTGCACTATGATAATAGTAAAAAAAAAAAACCAAGTTATACTGTAATATCTATAAATGATTGTCTACATTGCTGAAATGATAACATGACAATTGTTGTAATACTAAACTAATCTAGTTTTAGTACTTGTTAACCCAGTTCATACACTCATTATCTAGGACATGTTTTATTGTGTCTGGATCAGTTAGGTGTTTGTATTACTATGTTTCAGTCACAGATGTACTACTTGTATACAAGCTAATCAATTTTCATTGATTTCATTGTTCTAGCCAACAGTCATTATTGTTTTTATCAGTAAAACTAATAAAAAGCTGGAAGAATTGATTTACCTTATATTTATATTTGCTGACTACCTGCTACAAGTGACCATCTCTGTATAAAGAGTAAAAGATACACTGTATATATACACCAGTACATAAAAAGAACATTTAGACTTTGAATGTTCCATTTTTATACATTTTTTATGCATTTTGATTAGGTCTGATAAATTCATGTGTTTAGGAAATATGATAAATAAGAAATTTAGATGTGGTGAATGTTAAGACCTATGCAATATTTTTGACAGTCTCGCATCTGCCCTTGTCAGGACTGAGATTTGCTATGAAAATGCTAATCAAGCTATTTTTTCTCTGCCATCAACATTAAGATAATGTAATATCAACATACTGGTACTCAATCTGCAAGTCTATTATGACATCTACAATTTGTTCATATGATAGTAACATACTGGTTTGCTTGTCCTTTATGACATCAACAATTTGGTCATGTGATAGCAACACATCATCTGCTGGTCTATTATGACATCAGCAATTTGGTCATGTGATGGCAACATAGCAACATGCTTTCTTACTGAATGATCCTTGTGATGATGTTGAAAATTGGTTTCTACCTTAAACAGGGGAGTTTCAATGTTAATGTAAGTTTGTTGCCCTCAGTTGTTTGAACTATTTTTGGAACTTAATAACATTTTTTACACGTTTATTATTAATTTATGTTTAATAGGAGCCATGATGTCATGGAAGAAGAAACTAAAACACCAGAATCATCACCAGAAAAACCAACACAAAAAAATAAAAAACGATGCAACGAGTGCAAATGTAAACTTGAGCTTGCACAGAGACAAATAGGATTATGCAGATGTGGTATGTATTTAAAATGTTGGGTTATTATTTACACTGTATTATTATATGTAGTGCTAAAGGTATTGTTTATTGATTAATAATTTAATTATTTTATATACAATTATCTTTAGGTCCTATTTGTTTAATTTTTCATATTGAGACCTTTCTACAACTTTAGTTGAAGTTTTTATCTTTTTATTAAGATTATAGTGTTGTATAGTAACAGCACTTTAAAGTGTTAAGGCTGTGTGTGTGTGTGTGTGTGTGTGTGTGTGTGTGTGTGTGTGTGTGTGTGTGTGTGTGTGTGTGTGCAGTAAACATTTCTGTCATGTAATAAGAGGATGAATATTTTGCCTCAAACAACAATTAGAGAATGCATTACTGAATACAATGTATTACTGTGCACACAACAAAGTGTTATCTACAGACATGACACACATGAATGAACCTTTCACAATGACCACCTTTATATAATGAAACCCTGACTAAAAAGACAAATACGATAATGTAATATGTCCATTGTAAACAATAGATTGTTGTTTGTGTAAGTACATAAACATATGTAAATAAACAGGTCACAGTGACCATCTTCTTAAATGACCCACCACTGACTAAAAATGTTAATGTAATATATGTTATGGTACACAATAAAATGTTGTTTACATCCATTAATATATGTAAATGAACATGTCATAATTACTGATATCTGTTTATTTTCTAGAAAATTACCACTGTTATTATTATTATTTTTAAAATTTCTGATACTTTTACAGGATATGTATATTGTGCACTGCATAGACTTCCCGAACTTCATAATTGTGATTTTGACCATAAAGAAGATGGAAGGAGAGAAGCACGTGAAAAAATGGTCAAACCAAAACGACATTTGGGTACCTCATTTAAACGCATAGATTCAGATTCATGACATTTAAATTTCTATCAAGTGCTCTGTGGAATTTTTATTGAAGTCAACAGCATTTTTTTTTTTAAATAGTTTCAAGTGGAGAAAAGAAGATGATATCATTCCACCAATATGTTATTTTGATCCATTTTTAAAAACTTCAAAGTTTAATTTTTACTGGCATGTGCATTAGTGTAGCAGTCTCCATCTTCTAGATTTATCATTAATTTAAAAATAATTCAAGTATCCTATCCAAATACACCTTTTAAGATGATTTTAGCATTGTTAGGTCCAAATTAGATTCAATATAAACATTGTCTGGGTTAAAATTCAGCAACAACTGTTTGGCTTAAAACTTTAGTTGTATGAACTAATTAAATTTTTTATTAGTTACTTATTATTGCAAATAAAAAGAAAGTTATGGAACTAATTTTGCTATTTTAATGATATAAATATTTTAAGAACATGTTGGATTTTTCCTGTCAGGTGTATTTCCATAGGATATTTATTTTACTAGAAATGGTTGATTTTTCATCACATAAAGGATACATTATTATATCCATGGGTATTTATATAATTATTATACGTAATCAACAAAGTAACAAATTACATATCTTGTATAATGATACATTGTATAAATATTGGTGTATTAAATTTGTGTTCCTTAGCTACAATATTCATAACATTTTTCTAATTATTTTAACTTCACAGATCTATGAAGACCTCATAGATATTAACATTTTAAATGTGAATACATTTTCTCAAGTAATAATGGTTATATATGGTGTAACTTTTTAAGAACTGGTGATAATGAACATTTTTGAATCATTTTTTACTGTCAGGGTATTTTTTTGTGTCTATTCATTCAGGAAAAGTTAAACATATACCATAAAACCATTTGTTAAATAAAACCACCTTTTCTGTTATTCAGTGTTGATATTGGTCATGATTTGTGAATTTTATTTTATTTTACTTTTTTTCTCTGTGAATGCCAAATCTAGTGGGCATTTTTGAGATGAATTTACCGTAATATCTCCTACCAAGTTTCTAAAAACAAAAGATAAAAGAAAAGAAAATATTTCATCTTTAGAATTTAAATTTACAATTAACAAATTTGATCAACTTTGATATTAGGTGGCAAATGCATATCCTAGCTTGTATGTCTTTAAAATGATCCATTCTTATCTTAAGGTACATATTTAGTCTTTTTACCTTGGATACAAATTGAGTAGAATTTTGTTGTCAGAGATTGAATTGATGCCAATAAACTGATTTGCCAAATTATGATGTTTTAAATTGTCCCTAAAAACAAAAAAAACAAAAAAAAAAACAATTTGAAAAACAAGTAAGCTAAAAATAATTCAGGCAAATGTCCCATTTAAATATGGATATGCTTAAAATAAATATTTCAGATCCCAAAATTAAATACAAATGCATGTTAGTTGATGTGGAAGAATAAAGGCCCCTGTACCAAGATATTATAAAAGGAGCACCTGTTGAGAAAAAAAGAGACAGAAACATATTTTATTCCAAAACCTGTGTTCTGAAAAGGATAAAAATATAACTTACAATTTACCTCAAACAGTTTAATATATTGTATTACTCTTTATATATCCTGTATAATTATTTATACTGGAAATTTGTATTGTTTGTACACATATTTTTATGAACAAAAATGATTCATTATAAACACATAAGATACTTCAGTACTGGTTCTTTTTATGTCTTTAAAAAAAACTCTAGTTCTGTCAGTTTGTTATATAATCAATTTATCATATTTTAACCATTAGTTAGATAGATTTATCAAAGAATTCATTATTAGGTTGTAAGTTAAGGAAAAGTTTTAGTATGGTTAAAATGGCAGCAATGCGGTCGGAATTCTGCTCCTTTACTTATAATTGTAAAAAAAACATGCAAAAAATATTAATTAAGAAACAAGAAAAAACAAATTTTAAGTGATTTATAACACTAATGTCTGTTATCACATCCTTCTATATGTCTTCCACTTTTCACATCTATAAATTCATGGATGAACATTTAGATATTTCTTTTGAGATACAACATGTACATGTATATGCTCTGGTATTTTCTTATAGATATCATGAAATCTATGTTTCATGTCATAGCTCTTGTCTAAATTAATAAGTCAGATCCTTTCTACAAAAATACATTCTATATTTGTCTTAAAAAAATTAAATTAACTAGTCATTGAATGCAGCTTTCCAAAAACCTAATACAACAAAATAATTGAATGTTGGTTAAAAACTAAAAATATATTTATGCAATGTACTCTATATATGAAACAAATTTGCAAACAACAGATAACATTAGGGCTTTGAAGCTAAAATGAATTTTTATGATAATTAAATTTTGCCATGACAAAAAGTAACTATTAAAATGTTGGTTTTTGATTTGACCACTTGGGTTAATTATATTGGTTTTGTTTTTTTTTTAAACAAAAAACATATTTTGGCTAAATTAATTGAATTGTTACTGGTAATTGAAATAAGGGTTTAAATTTGTATAGCAGTGTTGATGCGTTGGTTGCAGTGATGGCTGTGAACTATTCTGTACTCAGTATTTACCTGATAGAGTATATATATATAAGTATGAATAAATATAAAAATAAAGCCCAGTATCTTTACAATGTCCTGATGACATGTTTATGTATAACAAGAATAAACATGAATTTTCTCATTTTATCTCTTATATTGATAAATATATTATTGTAAGATATGAGATATATTGGTAAGAAGTTGTGTAGATATGATTATTTTTATCTTGGTAAATTTTATCAAATTTTATTGATAAGTTAGCTAAAACCAGACTACATGCATACTTTTTAGGTTTATCCTATTTCTGTAATTATTATTATTATTATCTGATTTTAATTTATGTAATGTTAAGCCAAAATACAAAATAATCATATCTACTTTACATGTCCCTTTTTTGAACGCATGATTTCTTTGTTTTTATTATTATTATTATTTGTGTATGTATACGGGTTTGACAAGGTATGTTAACCAGTGTAATTGTGTGATGAACAAGTTATAAATGAAGAAATTTTATGTGTGGATGTGTGCACATATGTTAACATGTACTTGGGACAAATGATATGTGTATGTGTTTATTGAAGTTATTTTACATCATTTTAAACAATGACTTTGTTTTACTGTGTTTACAAACTGGTTTATATCAATTTTAGATGTATGTGTGATTGCATGGATATTATATAAATTATTATACAATGCTTTATATGGTTGTTTTATTTTTTATAACAGCACAAAATGGTACCCTTGTTCCATGTTCATATTTAACCTCCTTTTCTGCAGTACAATGTGGTTTTGAAATTAGGATATCAATTGGCCTAGAATTTCAAAAATATTCATTAACAGTTTAAAACAGTTCTCATCACTTAAAATAGTTTCATCTTTTAATAACTTTTCTGCCATTTACTATTGTTATAATTAAGCAAGATTGTTTTGTTTTGCCATAAATACTGTACCTGGTCAAATTTCCTTGTCTGTAAATTCACAAAGGAACATGATGCTAGATGAAGTTAACTGACAAGATAATATTCTGATATTACAGTAGGAAAAAAGACTAAGAGACTTCATAATAGGTAGTAATTTATAACATCTTAAAAAACCCATTCCCAAAGTCGGAAATATCGTTGCAAAAATGAAAGACAAGTTCACTTACTAATTTCCGGTATAAAAATAGATTGTATTGGTATGAATATCTGATTCTTTATCTCTTGTTTACAGTGAAACAGACTATACAAGCATGTAAAACCTTTATTCACCTATTGGAACTACCTCTGTGGCTCAAAAGAAAAGTCTATCTCAAGAGCAGGAGGTCGTGGGTTCAAACTCCAGCTGGGTCATTCATTTGCCTTTACAATTTGAATTACTGTTCCCTGTTTGGCATTCATAATTAAGAGGACAAAATGTTTGGATAATGTAACTGTGGAGCAGTATGCTCATTTACACTGTACTTACTCCCACCTACACCATATTCATTATTACTAAAACCTGGTTTTTCATGGCTTGTAGCCACATTGTAATTTTAAAATTTATTCTTTTGACATTGTTTTTTGGAGGTGACCTAATATACAATGTCAATCTGCTAAAAATCTTATTTTTAAATGTTTGCATACTCTGCTAAATTTTAAATTGAAAATTTTCTATGTCCAACAACTCTCATCTTTTTTCCTTTTAAAGCACGACCTGTTAAATTATTCATTAATTATAGTGAGGTCACTAATATTTGCACGATTATTTCCTCAATGTTATATAATTTCAACAAGTAAATTGTAAAATATTCTGAGCTTTAATATTGAATACTTTTACAGTCAAACATGCCTCCAAAAACGATCTGCTCAACTGTGGAGTATTGTACTATATGTCACTTGACATCACTGGAAACCACATATGCACTGAACTGATGATCTTTGCAGGCTATGGCCCCAGTTTTATTATCATTCCTTAGATAACTCTTCCTTAAATGCAGCAAACTTTGTCAATCTTTTATGTTACAGCAAATAGAATACAGATATCATAAGCTTAAAATTTTCAAAATGCCACCCAAAATTCCCCAAATACAATTTTGAAAGTTTAATTAAAAAATTTCCAGATTTTATGTAAAGGAAAATCTTGGAAAAGAATAATTGCCAGACTGAATCAAAGACAGACTTTCCTAGTAAAAAGACAAACTGGAAAAACAAAACAAAAGCATGCAGTGAAGACATTTATAACTTAAATTTGCTTGCAATAAGTTGCTGTTTTCTTCCAACACTTTAGTTTCTCCCACCATTCCTGAACTGGCCATCTCAATAAGTGAAAGAAACTTGACTGTGGTGTGTTAAAATTCTTACTCTCTAAAGGTCTCGGTGACCAAATGATCTAAAATGCATGTTTAAGGATCACAGTGCCTCTTGATGTATAGTTTCTAATCATGCTCGGCAGATCATGTGAGCAAATTTGGTCAGTTCACTTCTCTGGGTTCACCACCACCTGAGAACTAGGTATAAGTAAAACAAATTCTTGACTAGGGCATTGAACAACACTGCTTCAATCCACTACAATCTTGCATTCCATTCTTCTCCCCTTGAATTTAAGTAGCCATTTTAGACAAGGAACTTTTCTAATCAGGTGGTCATTAGGGTGGCTATTGACTGGGTCTGAAAAGTGACCACTCTACAAAGGTTGTTTTTATCGACAAAATCTTAGAGACTGACTCAGGCTGACTGTAAGAGACAAAGGGAATGCTCTACTAAGGCAACTGCTACCTCAGGTTTTACTGTATATAGACTTATACAATGAATAGAAAACTTATTCATAGAAAAAGAATTAGACTTTATTTCAGTTTGTGTAAGAAAACAACCATAAAACATTTTAAAAAAAATTAGTATTGTAGATGAAATTGCATAAATATACATACATTATGATATCATGCTTTCATTACTCTTCATTACATCAGACCAGAAACTTTATTAATTTGTTCTACTGGTCACTATTCTGCAATATTTAAAATTGTTGGAGTAGGCTCATTACATCTGCAAATTGATTTTTTTTTAAATAAAACCAACAGTTCAATCAGGTCAATTTCTTTGGATTTTATTTCTTAAAAAATCTTGTTTGAAACTTGAAAAATGACCAATTTATTTCTATCTGAATGGATCAATTTGCCCTACAAGACACTTGAAGGACTGACAAATCTGGAAAAAGAATGCTTTTGAAATACAGACTAAAGCACTAACAAGAATATACATGTAAATGCAAATCTTTGAGAAATATCAGTTGTATTAAAAATCATAAAAAATCAAATGCACATTCTGAAAAAAGTACATTAAACATTTAAACTGTAAGAGTTCTATCTTTATGATTTATATTATAACTCTTCTTTTCTTTCTATCTTTAAAAGTTCCACTTCAAAAACAAGAACAGAGCTGGCTGCAAAAGAAAAGTAAATAAAAAAACAAGTAAAAAGTTGAAAATATAGACAATACAAAAAATATACATGTAATGAATACACATCAAACTTTCAGGTTTTATATTTAAAACCCATCATAAAGTAAATAAGACAATTCTGGAAAAAAATTCACTTTCAGATTTTTAGTTTTGTAACAACATATGTAATCATAAAAGATGTGCATCATATTTAAGGTTGAAATTCAACAACTATTTTTTCAATAAAATTAACTATTGGTATCTGTAAAATCATGAAACTTTCTTGTCAATGAATCTTAGCAATAAGTGCCAATAAAAGGTGGTTTTAACAACAGTCATCCAAGTAAGTACAGGGTTTGTCTTCACTACAGGCCTTAATGAGTAAAACAGGGGGGTCTTGGTGTCTAAAGTGTATGTTTATCAATCATAGCACATGTCTGAATCCCAATCAGAACATATCCTAGTGTGAATAAGGGTTCTTCTTAGCTACAAGTCTTCATAATTATAAAAGACAGTTTGGCTTGTGATGTAAATCAGCTATGTTGTGAACCAGTGTACTAACATGCTTAAAGTCAGTATAAGCACACATTAAGTCATTAGCATAATCATTAAGATCAGAAACACTTGCACTAGTTTCAACAGTACTAGATGTTCTTTTCAGATTAATTAAAAACGTATGTATTTGCAAATACATGCAATTAAAAAACTGCTGGTGTCAAATTAAATAATGAATGTATCGTACAAAATTTTAATGACTGAAATACATACGTGGTATTTTAGGTGGGGCTCCTCTTTCACCGTAACCCATGTCTGGTGGTATAACTAACTTCCTCTTTTCTCCTTCACACATCCTGGAATAAAACCACATTATTATATATATGGAAGTGTGTGTGTGTGTGTGTGTGTGTGTGTATGTGTATGTGCATGCTATTCACAAACTAAATGATGTTGAATATATGAATGCAGATTTCAGTTTTCTTCAAATATATATATTAAAAAGATTTGAGCTCTTACCCTAGTAAACCTTGATCCCAACCTTTGATAACCTGGCCTGCTCCAAGAGTGAATGAAAAAGGTTCTTTACGATCTAAACTGCTATCAAATTGATCTCCATTCTCTAGTCTACCCTGTAATAAATTTTAAAAAGAAATTATCCAGGTAAACCAATTAAGTTTTTTCTATGTTATTTTACTTTACCTAACACTACTTTTGAAAATATAACCAGATAAAATTAATTAAGAAAAGAGATTGTGGATTTGATCAACCATAGCCCAGGCCAGTCTGTGCTCCATATATATAAAAACATGATTTAAATCTTTCTTTCATATTTATTTTAACACACACTTTTATGTTTAAAGTTATGCTTGAATTTGAGATATAATGGCACCATAGATAGCATGACATATACAACATGGAAATTGAACGAAAAGTTGAAGTTTTATAGAAAAGTTACATGGAAATAAAATCAAGATGAGGTCTACAAACTGATAAAAGATTTTATGTAGATAGAGAAAACTAGTTTAATTCAATTTCTGATTTTTTCTATGATGTCATTATGTACTAAATGATTATGCCCTGTCATTTTCAACAATAAACATGACACTCGTGGAGACTGTATTAGACAAATATGTTCAATATTTGCCAAACAAGACAAGACTTATGACAGCTTGTTAAAGCATTTATTGCTGAGGTTCCAATAATTCTTTTCTACCATCTAGATATACTCACAGTGTAATGCATCTTTAAAACATCTCCTTTTTTCGACTTTATTGTACATTGGACTCGCTTTTTGATTCCTATCTGCAACTTCTTCTTTTTATCCTCCTTCTCTTCTGCTTGTATACATGATACCAAAAATATACTGAACAAGGCAATCTGGTATACAAAATCAACCTTCATTTTCAGATAGCTAAAATATAAATACACATATGTAAATACATACAAAATATAACCCACAAATTATTACCTGTAATATCATAATGTAACAGGAGGGAGAAAAGATGCAGGGTCGTTCCGGGGATAGAACCCAGGACCTCCTGCACTATAGGCGAGTGCTCTACCAATTGAGCTACCCAGACAGCTACATTCCTCCCGTTATTCTTGAGTTTCCCATGATCCTATGGGAAATATCACCCCAAATTCCCTCGGATGGACTTTATATAACCCGATATATGTCAGTCCATCACTTCCGAGGGCCACACTGGCCACCAAACTGTAACAGGAGGGAGAAAAAATGCAGGGTCGGACTGGTGATCGAACCCGGGACCTCCCGCATTATAGTCATTATGTACTATATGATTATGCCCTGAGCTACCCAGACCACTACAAATATTTCATATGCATAAGACTGCAATTATTAATGATTAATTGATGAGATTGGACATACTCAATAATGCTCTCATACTAAGCTATGTTGTAGATAATGTAAAAAATACTTAAATCTGAAGTATTAAACAGCCACAATGATGAAACATTTTAAACTCTTTTTAACATAAGTGACAAGAATGGAAACACTCATTTCTGAAAAAAATAATTATTTCAATCAAAAAGCTACTTAACTGCAATAAGCAGTTGCGTTTATGCTGTTTGAAGTAAGAAACATATTCATTAACCAGTGTGCTATATATACATGTAGTAACATATCAAAGGTATTACTGTATACATGTATCTTAAGGCTCAAGTATTATATTGTGGTGGACCAAGCTTGACAGGTGGCCGGGGAAATGTAGCTCAGTTTGTAGAGCAACCTGCTAGTATTGAGAAGGTACCAGATTTGAGTCCCAATTTAGCTGCTGTATTTTTTCCCTTTCCTGTTACATTTGGGGCTTTTCCACCAATAAGAAGTATCCAACCAACAAGTTGGAATGAGGGTCAAACCTGGTAGTTTTGATTTAAAGCAGTTGAATAAAAAAGGGAGAAATGTGGCGAACTGGGCTTGATAAATGGCTGGGTTGTTAAGTCAGTAAACTGTCCCACTAGTATCGGGAAGGTACCAGTTTTAAGTCTTGAGTTTGACCACTTAATTTTTTCCCTTTCCTGTCTGTAGTGCTTACTGTTATTAACAAATGTCTGTGTAGTTAAGATAAATAAAAAGTCATTGGTTATGTCTTCAAGCATAAAAATCATGTAAATATATCTAAGAAGCCACACCTTGTCTTAAGGTATAGAGTTTGGCATTTGGTAATTTACAACATCATCCAGTGACTAAAGTGCTCGACCAAGTCTCAAGACAGGAGGTGGGGTGTCACACAAGTTATCATATGTATGACCTGAATTCAAAATGGGTTATTGTTGCCACTTCATCACAAACAATTCCTTAATAGCATTGTTTCATTTGTTATAAACTTACTTTAGCAGCCCAATTTACAGGAACGTGTACAACGTGTACCAATCAACTTTCAGTTTCAAACTTCGGGAAGTATCATGTACTCGAACTAAAGCGCATGCGTAGCATTTTGCGTACAGTTTACGTTTCCGGTCAATAAAGAAAAGCCGGCAAGAATATTTTAAAATCGTGAATAATCACCAACACAATCATGTCGTAAGTAATTTTTAAGCTACAGATAGATAGTTTATCATCATTAGATTATCCTGATCGCCGCATTTTGTTTATCCTGTTCAAAACGTGTTGTTATGAGTGTCGGATGTGGAGGGAGGTCGATCAGATTATAAAAATAAGTAGCTAGCTGTGTTTACTTCAAATACAGTTACCAAAAGAGTTTTTTAAACCACTCTTGTGCTTTATTGTTACGTAATGACTATCGGTTAATATCAGAAACAACACATCTCGGCTCTGAATGTGCTGAAACCGAGATCAAGTTGACAATTTTTTTTACTTTTGGCACAACAGATAAAAAAACATGCAGAATATCCGTATTGAATCGATACCACACAAAATAATTACAAATATGACTTTATTGAAAAAATCCGTATCTTTATGAAATATTTTAAAAACGCTTGATTGTAAAGTGCCAAATTAGTTCAGGATGTTTATTTAGCATTACAAAGAATATTGAATCGGGTGGGAAATCTATGATTATTTATAAATTTTATGTAAATGTCACTGTCAAATTAATAGTATACAAACATGATAAAAGGTAATGATTGCTGTTTAAGTGTAATCCATCAAGGTAGACCTGAATTATAGTGTAACAATTTCTCAGCAAAAACTTGGTACACATTTTTTAGTCCGAAATTCCTCTGACTGTAACACACATTATGCCTAAACAGCTGTGTGTAGCCTACACACAGCCATTTAGGCATAATGTGTTACAGTCAGGGGAAATTCAGACTAGCATTCTTTTTGAATTTCATCCAAAATATGAACAGAACAATGTCTGAAATTTGAAAGTCGATTCTATAAAGTTTACCTTTGTTATTTATTGTTGGGTTTTATTCAAAGTCCTACAAATTCTTATGCTTTCTCTGTACATGTACATTAATATTGTAATTTGCAGGGCCCTAATGCAAAAGCCTAAAAGTGAAATGACACCAGAAGAATTACAGAAAAGGGAAGAGGAAGAGTTCAACACTGGTCCTTTGTCTGTTCTCACACAGTCTGTAAAAAACAACACACAAGTACTGATCAACTGCAGAAATAACAAAAAATTACTAGCCAGAGTAAAGGCATTTGACAGGTACAAAAGAAATTTGCATTGAGGGAAATTGGATTCATCCTGACCCAGAACCTTTACTACTGATTAGTTTTTAACCAGTGAGATGCTTTGGCCACTGTCACTCTGTCAGGGCAATGAGCTATCTGGCCTTACAATCACTAAGCAAGAACACTTCACTTTTACAAAAAGTACTTATAATCAGCTTTATTTGTTACTGAATACTGTTGTACAGTTATTAAGTAACTCTGATATTATTAATTAATTAATCAATTATACCTCTGATTATCGATTATTAATTTTTGTTCAATATGACTAATTACAACATATGACGTTAGAATTTAAAATTTCCTGTTTACAGATCACAAATGATAATTTTGCCAGTCATTACTGAAGAATATTAGTCTTGAAAATTGTCCAATTCCAAGTTCATTTGGTTATTGATTCCCATGAGTTTTTGTAAGGGTTTCTGATCTGCTTTGTATTTGAACATTGTAGCAAAATATCATCTAAAGTGCAGTGGCAGGGCTCTAATTAGATTTTAAAACAGGGAGAAGTGACTTCTCCTACAGCCAAAGTTAGGGAGAAGTTCTAAGGCAACACAATTCACAACATTGGAATTTCTGTTGTCCTGTCCCGATCAAACATTTTATATCTTGTATTACAAAATAGATATTGTAACATGCTGGTCCATCTTCAGAAATTGCATGAGATAATTTAATGTAGTGTTTTGAAAAAGATGTCCAAAACTTTGATAAAATCCTATTTTTGGTGGAAAAACTCCTTATACAAGGCACACTTGAAATTGGAAGCAAAAGCAAAAATCTTTAATAATTTGCTTAAGTTTGTCATCAACTGGCTCCTTAATGTTAAAGTTGGCTAATTTTTGGCTCATACTTTTCAGGAGCAAGACCTCAGCCTGTTTTTGTTTTTTTTTTTTTTTCAAAATTTTATTTATTTATTTATTTATTTATTTATTTATTTATTATATTTTAATAAATAATGATCATAGAGGTGAGCAGTTTTTAAATGGACTGTTAGATCTATATAATTATTTTCATCTGTTACATCATAATACAGATGGCAATATAAATTTTATGTGAAAGTAAATTATAAAAATATTGGTAAAAGAATTTTGAAAGTTTATTTTTATTAAAAATAAACTATATTTTAACAAAATAATTTTCCTCAGTGAACATAATTTTTGAGGTGTTTAACCTGGTTGTCTTATCTATGAAAAGAGAAGAACCACACTTCATTTCAGAAGCATCACTTTGTTCAACTTTGACCTGACTAATGAAATATGTTGAATTCATATGTCGGTCAAATGGCAGCATTGTAAACAAATCCACCGGTTATGTCTCATTTTAATATGTTGATACTTGTGTTAAAAGTTTATACAATGATTTAATTTTGAAAATTGGTTATCTGTCTTTGATATCACAGCGGTTTTAATCACTTTCACTATACAATGATTTTATTTTGAAAATAGGTTATCTGTCTTTGATATCATAGCGGTTTTAATCACTTTCAATTTCAATGAAAAATTACAGGCACGATCCCATACAAATATCGCCAAAAATCCATAACACAAGGAATACTGTATCAGATAATCGATGTATAACTGCCTATAATCTTAACGTGTGGAAGAAGTCCTTTCGTGAAGCGTTAATCCGCTAATTACTCAACCAATCAAGATAATTAACAGGCATCATGACACCTTTAAATCATTTGTTGTTGCCAGCAGCCTGAACGTCTTGGGTTTTATTGTTAGATAACTTTACACAACAGAGTTCCCAATAATGGGTTTCAAAAATAAGGGCGACTTTAACTTTGCTTTTTCGGAAATATATGGCGAAGTTTTTTGAAATGGGCGAAGTTATCGCCCAACTGTGCCCTTTATTTTGAGCCCTGCAGTGGTAGAGAAATATCCCTTCTGATTCATCATCTGTAAATTGATCGAGCTCTCCATTATTGAGCATTTATACTATGACATTTAGCATTCATGCACCATAGAACTGTACCATATATGTAATAGGTCTTGGATTTTTACAGTAGCAGTTATGAATCATAAACTAGGGCTTTAAAACCTGTCAACTAGATAACAGATAATGTTATTGGTTAATTATTATTATTATTATTATTATTTCTAGGCATTGTAACATGGTATTAGAGAATGTTAAAGAGATGTGGACAGAAGTGCCAAAAACTGGAAAAGGAAAAAAGAAATCGAAACCTGTAAATAAAGACAGATATATCTCAAAAATGTTTCTAAGAGGAGATTCTGTCATTCTTGTTCTACGTAATCCATTAGCCACAGCAAAATAAACTGTTCATCGCGTCTGTTAATCATTGAAATGTGTTTGTAAAATAAATGTGACATTCATCCCGATGATCTTATTGTGACATGTTGGTACATTTATATGATGAATGTATGGTGGAGAGATTATCACAACGTCACTTTTGTCAATCATGGACATTCATTGTTGTATATCATGTAAATATTAGTGTCACTTTGTTTAATGAAAACATTGTATGCAGTTAAAATCATGGACAAATTAATGTCTTTGTAACTTGCATTTTCCATCTTGTCATCAGATTTATCTTAAAAGTAATTTGAGATGTAAGTGAACTTCACTACTAATTATTATTTGTTTTTGTTTTACTTTATATTTTACATTGAATGTAAATCTGAGACAAATTTGTCAAAAGAAATATAACATTTTATAGTATGAACCTTAAAGTGAAAATAAATGGTTTTCAAATTTACTAAACTTATTTAAGATTTATATTAAGCTTGCCAGAATACAAAAGTTTTATGTCATACCCCAGACATGAGAAAGTATCATTATTGTCCCAATCCAATGTGACTAGAATTATCTTTTGCAAAAGTACATGAAGTTAGTAAATTGGTAATGATGGTTCAATAAGTAGTTCACTCAAATCATAGAAAAAACCTGGACACCATAGAAGCCCCAGTTTTGGTACATTAAAAGTTTTATGAAGCTACTATAAAGGTCATGACTGTTGGTATATAATCAAATCATTGAAAAATTTTGTTATGACATCAGAAACCAAAAATTTAATCCAATATTCTTAAAACTTAACAGAATGAACCTTTGGAAAAAAATTAAAATTATGCTGATGTATGGGTCAATATGTCAATCACAAGGTCAAATCAAAAGAAATACTTGTTGAAATAATAGCCACACATTTCATTCAATTTTATTGAAACTTGCTCAGATCAATCATCTTGTTAAATCAGTCATTTCTATAAATTTTGTTTTATGGACATGTAGGTCAAATCCTAGAAACACATAGTTAATGCACCAAAAGGCGATTTTAGTTTTTTAAAATTCTTAAAACTAGCTCAAAATGAAGTGCCCTCTTAAGAGTTGGGTCGAGTTTGTATATCTGCCATTTTGGGTCAAAATGAACATCATTAGTTAAAGTTACATGCAATCCTTGATAACATTATAAAGTCACAATTTTTCGGTCTTCAAATTTCTTAACAAACGATGTGACCGAAAGGTCATGTGAGCTTATGGCATGGCGTGGCGTGTGTGTGTGCATGCGTCGTTAACACCTATTTTCGACTTCTCCAAAACTGCTGGACAGATTTCAATGATACTTGGTCAGAAGCAAAATCTTTTTCTCTAAAACTGATGATGGGAGAAAAAATCTGATTTGATATTTGGCTTCTCTAGGGTCTTAAGCCTATAGTTTGTTCATTTCGTGAAAATTTGGTTGAAAAATGGGTTAATTTTAAAAATTTCGTAAAATGGCTTCAAATTGTTATAACTTGACTATTTGAACAGATATTGACATGGGGTTTTCAGTTTTGACTTTTTCTTGAAATGACCTTTAAAATAGGGTCAAGGTCTTAACCTAATTTGTGATTTATGCAGTTTTAGGTAATTTTATTGCAAATTTTAAGAGATATATGAATTCAAAACATTATTAAAATGTTCCCCGTGACAAAATTTTAAAGGTACCAAGTTTCGTAACTATATGATAATCCATGTAGGAGTTGTTGCCCCTGAAATGTTATTTTTGGCTTATGAATACTAAAATTATGCATTAGCTTGAAAACTTTAAGCTTTTTGTATTGGCATGTATATTAGAATATTATAGGTATTGATATGACAATCAATTAGATATATGGTTTAAGGTCATATGTTGAAAGGTCAAAGTCATAGCTGCATATGTGTACTGAAATTGTGAATTATCTTGAAAACTATTAACTTTTTGTATAGACATGTATATTAGAATATTGTAGGTATTGATATGACGATCATTTTGATATATGGATCAAGGTCAAATGTTGAAAGGTCAAGGTCAAAGCTGCAGAAGATGACTTAAATTACTAATTATCTTGAAAACTATTAATTTTTTGTATAGGAATATATATTAGAATATTGTAGGTAATGACATGATGATCATTTTGATATATGGTACAAGGTCATATATTGAAAGGTCAAGGTCACAGTTGCAAAAGAAGACTTAAATTGCTAATTATCTTGAAAACTATTAATTTTTTGTATAGGCATGTATATTAGAATACTGTAGGTATTGCGACAACTTAATTCATTAAGTAGGTCACAAGGTCAAATATTAGAAAAACTTTGTTAACACTCTTAAAGCCACAGTTTTTGATAAATTGTCTTCAAACTTGCTCACATTGTATATCTTGCCCGAAGCTAAATCAAGTTTGAACATGGGTCATGTTTGGTCAATAAATAGGTCACTAGGTCAAATCATAGAAAAACCTTTTTAACACTCTTAGAAGCCAAGTTTTTGATTAATCTTCATGAAACTTGTTGATGTTGAATATCTTGACCAAAGCCAAGTTTAAATATTGGTCATGTTGGTTGAAAAAGCCACAGCTTTTGATAAATTGTCTTCAAACTTGCTCACATTGTATATTTTTACCATAGGTAAGTCAAGTTCGAATATGGGTCATGTTGGGTCATTAAGTAGGTCACTAGGTCAAATCATAGAAAAACCATTTTTAACACTCTAGAAGCCACAGTTTTTTATTATTCTTCTTCAAACTTGCTCAGAATGAAAACCTCAACCAAAGCTAAGTCAAGTTCGAAATGGGTTATGTCGGGTCATTAAGTAGGTCACTAGATCAAATCATAGAAAAACTTTATTATCACTCTAGAAGCCACAAGTTTTGATTGATCTTTTTCAAACTTGCTCAGAATAAAAACCTTGACCAAAGCTGTGAATATGGGTCATGTTGGGCCATTAAGTAGGTCACTAGGTCAAATCATAGACAAACTTTGTTAACACTCTAAAAGTCACCTTTGTAACAATTTAGGCAAATGCTTTCAATCCATTGTTCTTCACTTTTTACAAGAATGTTCTTTGTAACACAAGACAAGAAAAAAAATCCTATTTCTTGACAAAAGCCAAGTCAAATTCATTCATATGTCATGTTTGCCCTTGCACAAAATCATCATCTTTGTGTTAACTAGCCAATAAGCTGTTCATTTTGTTAAACTATTGAAGAACTCTGTTAGCCCTCTGTACATTTCATTATTGAAAAATTGCTCCAAATTCAAAATATTCTCAGGTGAGCGCTCAGGGCCTCATGGTCCTCTTGTTTTATCCTATGATTTGCATGTTGTAGAAAATTTATTTATCACCTTGTAAACTTGCGCCAGTTTTGGATTGGACTATATATAGGTTCTTCATATCTACAACAATTTTCAATTGGAAATGTCAAAACATTTGTTGCTTCCAAAAGAGGATAAAGTAAAGACACCCAATTTTAATTTTCACTTGTTTACTTTCCTTTCTTAACAAAACATATTTTTGTGATATTCACTATAATAAAATTGAAAATGTTTAAAGTGATTAAGAAAGAACGGGGGAATCATTTGACTACGTATATTGAACCTCTTGGTCTTCCAACTCTTACAATGAACCTCTTCCACTATTGTCATCCGACTCAAGACATTGAACCTCTTCAACTATTGTCATCCGACTCTAGACATTGAACCTCTTCAACTATTGTCATCAGACTCTAGACATTGAACCTCTTCAACTATTGTCATCTGACTCTAGACATTGAAGCTCATAACTATTGTCATAAAATTCTGACATTGAACCTCTTCAACTATTGTCATCCGACTCAAGACATTCAACCTCTTCAACTATTGTCATCCGACTCTATACATTCAACCTCTTTAACTTTTGTCATCAGACTCTAGACATTGAACCTCTTTAACTATTGTCATCCGGCTATAGACATTGAACCTCTTCAACTATTGTCATCTGACTCAAGACATTGAACCTCTTCAACTATTGTCTTCCAACTCTTACAATGAACCTCTTCAACTATTGTCATCCGACTCTAGACATTGAACCTCTTCAACTATTGTCATAAAACTCTTACATTGAACCTCTTCAACTATTGTCATCTGACTCTAGACATTGAACCTCTTCAACTTTTGTCATCCGACTCTAGACATTGAACCTCTTCAACTATTGTCATCCAACTCTTACATTGAACCTCTTCAACTATTGTCATCTGACTCTAGACATTGAAGCTCTTCAACTATTGTCATAAAACTCTTACATTGAACCTCTTCAACTATTGTCATCTGACTCTAGACATTGAACCTCTTCAACTATTGTCATCCAACTCTAGACATTGAACCTCTTCAACTATTGTCTTCCAACTCTTACATTGAACCTCTTCAACTATTGTCTTCCAACTCTTACATTGAACCTCTTCAACTATTGTCATCAGACTCTAGACATTGAACCTTTTTAACTAATAATATCTTTGAACATTGAACCTCTTCAACTATTGTCATCAGACTCTAGACATTAAACCACTTCAACTATTGTCTTCCAACTCTTACATTCAACCTCTTCAACTATTGTCATCCGACTCAAGACATTCAGCCTCTTCAACTATTGTCATCGGACTCTAGACATTGAACCTTTTCAACTATTGTCATCTGACTATGGACATTGAACCACTTCAACTATTGTCATCAGACTCTAGACATTGAATCTCTTCAACTATTGTCATCAGACTCTAGACATTGAACCTCTTCAACTATTGTCTTCCAACTCTTACATTCAACCTCTTCAACTATTGTAATTCGACTCAAGACATTCAACCTCTTCAACTATTGTCATCGAACTCTAGACATTGAACCTCTTCAACTATTGTCATCCGACTCTAGACATTGAACCTCTTCAACTATTGTCATCCGACTCTAGACATTGAACCTCTTCAACTATTGTCATCCAACTCTTACATTGAACCTCTTCAACTATTGTCATCCGACTCTAGACATTGTACCTCTTCAACTATTGTCATCTGACTCTAGACATTGAACCTCTTCAACTGTTGCCATACAACTCTTTCATTGAACCTCTTCAACTATTGTCATCCGACTCTAGACATTGAACCTCTTCAACTATTGTCATCAGACTCTAGACATTGTACCTCTTCAACTAATGTCATCTGACTCTAGACATTGAAGCTCTTCAACTATTGTCATCCGACTCTAGACATTGAAGCTCTTCAACTATTGTCATCCGACTTTAGACATTGAACCTCTTCAATTATTGTCATCCGACTTTAGACATTGAACCACTTCAATTATTGTCATCTGACTATGGACATTGAACCTCTTCAACTATTGTCATCAGACTCTGGATATTGAACCTTTTTAACTATTGCATCCGACTCTAGACTTAGAACTTCTTCAATTGTTGTCTTTCGACTCCTGACATTGAACCTTTTTAACTAATGATATCCGACTCTGAACATTGAACCTCTTTAACTATTGCCATCCGACTCTGGACATTGAACCTCTTCAATTATTGTCATCCGACACTGGCCATTAAACTATTGTCTTACTGAACATTTCGCTTTATTAACCATTGACACCCGACATAGAATTCTTAACCTCTTTAATTTTTAACTATTATCATCCGAACCCCTTCTGTACATTTATTTAATATTATTGCATTGGTTTTTGACAATAATTGGGCAGATGTACAGACTGACTTCATTTGTTTAACTGTAAAGGTTAAAAAAGATAGTCCCAAGAATCTTGAAACCCCATGCCTTTAATATGATCTCTCTAAAATAAACATTTTGTCTACTGAAGATTTTTGTTCGTAGGATACCTTTTTTAGATCAACAGACATTATTAACTTGCGATGTTTTACTAATTGACTCATCAAGTCCTTACAGAATTTTTAAGTTTATACATGGCTCGAGTTCTACTCTAGGTCAGTTTAAAAGGATGCACTTTAACTAACTGGCTCAGTGCCCAGGTTCGAATCCCACCCTTGTAGATTGATCATGGTATAGAAAAGTTTGGCTTTCCAACCGAAGATAGATTGTTTTCTGTATAAATACTCTGGTTTCCTCCAACACCCCGGAACTGACCACAGTAAGTGTGAAAAAATTGACTGAGACGTAAAACTCTATTACGCGACATATTTTGTACCTTTGTTTGCAACTCCTCATTTTTACAGCCTTTTTTGCGAGACTTTAAAACTTCGCAAGCAAGAAAATGAAAGCATTTAGAGGTCCACTGCTGATGAAAGTTTTTCTGCAAACAATAAGATTTTAATTGAGGTAATTTAAAACAAAATCAACAAAAAATGTGAGTAATTAATTTCGATTTATTATGGATATCTTTTTTAAATAAAAAACGACATTTTTTAAAAAGAAAAGTACTCCCAAACTTTATATGTACCATTTTAAATGGTTGTTACACAAAATGTTACATCGTATTAAACTCTTGGAATAAAAATAAAGCTAAAACGAAAATAAATTAAACATATTTACATATACATCATTTGTCATCTAATACTGATTTATAATCTATTTGAGCATTAACAAATATATATGTATCTTATGTGCCAGGATTATAAATGAAATAGCAAATCTGAATACAAATTAAAAAAAACCTTTATGTTCTACAAACATGTGTAACACAGTTTTATATCATCATAATTAATTAGTTCTGTAAAAATATATTTCTGAAAAAATATTCTAAAGAATTTAAAAAGTTTGGACATAACATACAATAAGAATTGTGTTCACAGTGTGTGTGTGTGTGTGTGTGTGTGTGTGTGTGTGTGTGTGTGTGTGTTTCTATGCCATATACACCAATGCAGTCGGCTAGTTATTAGGCTTCACCAGATATCCAAAGCTTTACCAATAACAAGAAGTATGAGTTCCAAGAGAAGCAGCGATTTTTGAATAGTTAAGATAAAATCTCTTCTACGTAATGATGAATAAGCTCCTTAGAAAATTCCACTGAAAAAAGGTTTTCACAAGAAACGTGTTTAAAGTATTGACTGTACTTCTATCCAAACAACCAGAGAAAAAAACTTCAGATACATTAATAAGTCAATTGTTTTATGTATGAATTATCACAGTATTTAGCATTGAAAAAAACTTCATCACTTGTTCTATTCTCCTCAATATCCAAGACCAATTTGACGTGCCTTTAACCGAAGACGGGATGCCACTGGAAAAGAAAGTACAATAATGCGTTAAATATGCTAAATCTGCAAAACTCATTGATGATTAGCGCGAGAACCACAATTCTGATAATTTCATAATTTCGTTTTTCTCAAAAACAATGAAAAAAAAACAATATACAAAAAATATGTATGTAATTAACAAGTGTTTTGGCGAGATAGACTTTTTGGTTCTAGCTATATATTCTGATGAATTATTTTTTATTTTAAAGTTTGATCCAAATTTAAATTCGTTAAAAAATGGGTATAGATATCTAAACAAGATTTAAAAACCAAGCAAGCATATGCGCATGCCTTCAGGAGCTGAAATACAACTTAAAACATGCATATTATAAAGTCTCCAAAGATAGGTCAAAACATACGTTCTACATGCTTGTTTTAAATGCATAAACTGTTGCAAAAAGCAGAAATTGTCAGTCGACACTCATGCTTGAAATGAAAGTTATTGTTATAAAAACCATTAGGTTAAAATTAATTTAGTTGTTGTATCATGTATTGTTTTAAACTAGCAGTTTAATCGCGAGAAAAAAGAAACAACTTTATAAATAAATTTTGAACAAAACAATTAAACACAGAGCTATAAATTAATTACTTTTCAAATATCTTATATCTAAATGTTTCAAGTTTATAATTTATCAATTACAGCATGTTTGCTAAAAAGTTTATCAGAAAGTTAAAAAGCATAATACATGTATATATAATTATTTACTTCATAAATAATTGTTGTTAAATGTTAGAGAACAAACGTTAAGAATATGTTAACGGTATATATTATGTCCAAAAGTTCATTAAAACACTTAATACCGATTTAATACACAACAGATGGAGGGGCAATCAATGCCTCCCCTGGTATCCCCATCCAGCGACCAAAAGCACCTAAGCTAGTCCTTAATCCAACTGCCAAAAACAATTAAGAGAATGTTTTATGTAAGTATAGCAAATAACAACATTGTGTATTTTGTCTTTGACACTTTGTCGTTACCAACACCCATTAAGTTAACTAACCACTCAAACCCTTATCTTTAAATCGCAGTTTGTAAGAATTTTGATTGTCTATGTAATTAAGTTCTTATTCTGCTTTTTTAAAATTTGCTTGGATCTTCTTAGTATATTACAACAAAAACTATTTAGTTTCAATCCACTAAATTTTTTTCAAACCCTATGTTTTGTTTGTTTGGAACCTTGAATTGAAATTTTGATTTCCGAGGTACCGGTATATCTCTGCCATGTATGCATCGGCGTTTTTTTCGGGAATTGGTACAATATTTAACAATAATTAACAATTCTTTGTAAAAGAACCTTAGTTTGATACAAACATCTTAAAGCTTACAAACTGCGAAGTCATATTCAAACCGAAGAGAAAAAATCAAACATTTTAATAGAGTATGTTTATTTCATCTTGTCTAGATAACGGATTACTAACAGGATTCACATGTCCAGGTGGAATGTGATTGAAGCAACATTGATCTATAAATGTAAATCAAGCTATTTCGTTTTAATTTGTAAAAAAAAAATCAAAATACGAATTCTAGTTGAAATTATGTTACATTGAGATAATAACTATGCAAATTTTACTGACCACACTATAATTAATAAATAATAATAATAATTAAACAGGCTATGCCTTAAAAGGATAAAAAGGTGGAGTTGTTGGAAATTTTCAGTTTGTCGTAAAAAATTAAAAATTTTACAGAGTCTGCAAAGTTTTTAAAACAAGACTTATGCAGAGACTGACAATGTACATTAAGTCACGTTGTGACTAAAACAATTTTTAGATAAATAAATTAACCTAATTACATGGCATTTAAAGACAAAATGAAAACCTATATTATAAAATGAAGAACATAACTTAAGGCACAATAAACTGGCGAATGTTTTCAAAATTGTACAATTGAAACAACAATTCAAATCAACCTTGCCATCTTCAATTGATATTGTCCCCAGACAGGTTAAACGTTCCTAACTTGTTTATAACGTTTGTTATAGAGAAAGCTTTGATATTGTCATGTGCTAATTTATGAACAGTTAATTTATAAAAATAAATAAAATAGCACATGGCATTTTTGAGAATCTTAGAGTGACAAGATATCTATATTGTACAATATATACTAGTATAATGTTTATATAAAAGTACCATCTAATACCCTTTTATAAATAAAGCTTATATTTATATGATGCAATATAAACTTTATTAGTACATTTGCTGTTGCGATAATATAATTAGTACATATATACTGAAGACTATATCTACAACATTTGTCGCAATATCTGCTTAAAGTTTACTTTAAAAAAAAATCAATTCTGAAAAATCATAACATCCAAAAAAGTAACAAATGTTAAATATGTGAGAGTTAAAATCAGGCGTGTGAACAATATACGTCGTGAAAATATCAACATTTATCACGCCACACAAATGTGGAAAAAAGCCTATAAAATTATAATGTCACATACCAGTTAATATCAAGGTCTTTCTTTTATAAACAAACCAAGTGGCAACAAAGTCGTTTTTAGCTTTGCAAAACAAAACTATTTAGCCTGATTCTAGATTTTGGTTTCTAGCATATATCTATTTTGTTCAAAAATCAAGCAGATATTACTTTGCATATATACATGTTGTAAATACATACATATAAGGTCAAAGTTCAAAGTTTGTTACCGAATTTGGCTGATCCCATAATGAGTCATCATGATATTCTAAATGAAATATGAATGTAATAGTCAGACTTATCAAAACACGTTTAGTAATTATAAATTAACAAACAAATTAAAAACTGTTTAAGTTTTTTGAATAAAAAAGATAGATAAAAAACCCGTTTTCCCATAATGCACTTTCTAATAAATATAATCATAAAGACCATGCTGCATCCGTGTCAAGTTTTATTACAAAAGCAATTTGTTCTAAAACAGATATATGAGGGAAAATTCTGAATCACGACTTTTGGAGGTAAGGCTTCACAAAAAAATACGAAAATTTACCAACACATCTATAAGAAATTGTACACAAAGTGACGTAAAGAAAGAAAATCTATATAGGAGTAAAATGACAAATAAAAACAGACAATGACAACTAACAAGTAATTTTTTAGACAAAGAATTCAAAGAAGATTTATAAAGAAAGAGTTATAAAGATGCTAGTTGAAAGAAATTACTCGATGTAAAATGTAAACGTTAAAAGTTAATTATGCTATTAAAGGTGTGTTAAGTCATAAAGCAGGTATAAATATGTAGCTACATACTGTAAATGACCACTTACTTATGCGTTAATTTCATCAGGGAGTAAATGAAACATCGGGTCTTCTATTAAAAGTAATGACTAAACATATTAGAACTAATTTATACTTATAAGTGAAAAGGACTGATCTCAGAAAAAAAGTATGTATTTCTATTGGTCATGTAAGTCTTGTATCAAATCTTTAATTATTCGAATGTTCCCCGTTAAAGAACAAAAGTTATAACCGGTTGCATCAACAAATATGTGACGTCTTTTACGCTTTTGTAATCGCGTTGATATATCTTGTGCCCAGAAATCGCAAATCACCCTTGTCATACGACTTACATTTCTTATACTAGTAATGTCTTGGCAAGACAAGGCTTACATTCCCTATACTAGTAATAAGTTTTGACAAGACAAGACTTACATTCCCTATACTAGTAATTAGTCTTGACAAGACAAGGCTTACATTCCCTATATTAGTAATAAGTCTTGTCAAGACCCAGTGGAACAATGATATAGGATAACATACAGAAATCTAAAGATTGTTCTAAAGAAAAAAAGTTTTAACAATCCCAACCTTTAAATTTAAATTTTATCACATAGGGATACTTATTTTATATATGATACAACATAATGGTTTGCGTTTATCTGAAATATATGTGCTGTGGTTTGCCAGCTGAAGAAATAAATTCCAATTCTAACCAAAAAAGTCGTGTAAACAGGTATCAGTTTTATGACGTATATTTATCAAAAGATAATTGTAACATAAATTTCATTCTAATAATGTCGTATTATTACTTCAAATAAAGCGTCAGCTGACATGTTTAGCATACACTGATAACAACTTTATAATGATTCACAAGTGCAATGTTCCAACAAAAACAGTCGAGTCACAGAACAATGTTTCAAATTAAAATCCCAAATTATTGAAATGATTTTGTGTTAGATAACGATGTAGTATAAGTTGAGTTTTATATTTTTTTTCTGTTACATTGATGACAACATTGTGATAAGAAGCATGCAAGCGTGAAAAAGCATGCGATGCAATACATAAAGAGAAAGAGGTATGTATACTACTATTGGTCCATAATTGTTTGTCACATGGTTTTTTTTTTCTAAATATTTCTATTTTTCAAACTTTTTCCTCATAAAAATAAAAGTAAGATTGTATTAAAAAACATTGACTTAACAAAATTCTATTTTTAAACGAAAAATTCATCTCCGAATTCTTTTGTACATAGAGCAGATTTTGGAAAAAAAACTGAAATTTAATGATTTTAATGATCCAATTGAGCCTCACCCAAGATTACGTCAAAGTATTTTAAGGTTAACAGAGTTCAAATTAATTAATATGCAAATCACATTTTCTACTACATAGTGTTGAATTTAAAAGAAAATATTAAAAAGAAAATGAAGTAAAAAATCGAATAGATATAGTTCATAAAGTTTTGACTTTTTTCAATCAAAAAAATGTAGGAAAGAGCCATAAGTTAATAATTGGGTGTTCGTATTTGTTCGGATTTTTAAGGGTGATCATGAATATTCAAATCATGATGTCATATCTTATATATGGTAAATTAGGAAGGTGCATAAGGGGTATTTTAGACAGTTAATTTGTTATCTTGGTGACAACATTAAGAAATTGTTATACGTGCAGAATTAAAGCAACTTTTTCAACAAGTCTGGTTTTTTTTCCCAATTAGGTCAATAAATTTTACATGGATTTTTAATGTTTTTTGAAAGATTTAGTTTAAATATGGAGTTTTATTCTACAAATATGTATATGACAAACAATTATGGAACGATAGTAGTAATAGGAAGATAAATTATATATGTGTATATGGAAGGTGTAATATAATTATTAATTAGGGTATGTGTTTATAACAGTTTCAGTTGTACCTTTATGTCATTCTGGCTTCCAACCAATAGGGTCGTTCTGTTATTTTAAAATGAAACATATTTATTGGTGGGAAAATAATACTTGATATTCATTAGCGTTTACACACCGAGACTAACATAATAATAAATAATATATAATATTGTACATGTATATAGTATAGTAATATTTCAAATTTATTTGAAAAATTGTTTTTATTGTGAGGAACGCAAAATGGTTGTTTTAAACACCTTTTAAATTTTACAATAAACCGAACACGATTAATTCATTAAAATCAACTGGGCAAAAACCAAAATGAGTTATGCAAAGGCAGAATGACCAAGTTAAAATGGTTTAAATTTCTTAACAACAACTCTTATATTTGTCAAATATAATAAAGTATGTGTATTAAAGTAAAAATCTTGAAACGAATGATGAAAGTGGTCAATTAATGGTGAAAAAATTTCTCATTCTGACCATTAAAGAAAACCATATCCTCTCGTTAGTCGTGCCTATTTACAATAATCCAAAGTACTGATACCACGTCACCTAGATCTACAGACTTGTGATAACCAACGTACAAGAAATAATAAATGTGCAATAAATGTGATTGTTCAATGTAATTTATGTGTGACGTAAATGGCTTGTTTTACAGTTAATGAAGTGCAAACAAAAATAAATCAACATTAATTGTAGACATTTTACAATGTAAAACGTATATAACTACCTATTCAAATGATGTTTGCACTGAACTAAGCCCTTTCCAGTTACCATGGCGATTTGTCTTACATTCATAGAATGTATTGTCATAGCGATATACTTACGATCTATTGGTTTTGTTCTTGGTACCAGTATTTGAAGCCATTCTTTGCTCTTTGATTAAACTGGGTGTTGTACATTTGTTTGCGTTTTGGTGAGGGCGATCGTGCAGGAGGTCGTGGGACTGACATATAATGCTGGTTGAACGAACTTCTGTATTGTGGGTTTCTCTTGCCTATGTTGTCAACTTGTTTGACGGTACCTACATTATAAAGTATATAATGGAATACAAGGTATTTAACATAACCTTAACATAACAGGGATTTAACATGACCACATACGTGTTATACAAAACGTCTATAAACTCTTGATTGAAGTAAAGTGGGCTTCTGATCATAAAAAAATTTCTAAACAATTGAAAATAAAAAATTGAACTATTGACAACGTAACTGATGGTAACGTTTTAACTTTGACGACGCTAAAAGACGCAATATCCAGGATTTACACAATTACAAGCGAAACAACAATGTCCGGAGTATTTTGAAGAAGCGTTTGACCATCCACACTGACTACGTAACAAATGTTTCATAAAACTGTAACCCGTGCAAAGATCATACTTATAATTTTCATGTTGTTTATGGTCGGGGAATTTAAGAATCG
This sequence comes from Tegillarca granosa, assembly GCA_029721355.1. Taxonomy (NCBI): domain Eukaryota; kingdom Metazoa; phylum Mollusca; class Bivalvia; order Arcoida; family Arcidae; genus Tegillarca; species Tegillarca granosa. The sequence goes on from CM056595.1 coordinate 49,020,851, forward strand.
CGTTCATCTGACTGAGGATTAATACAATTTTAAATATAGATATAAGCATTGAACTATTAACATGTGGTTATTATTGCTTATTATTGCACTAAAACTAACATAGCTATTTAGTGCACTTAAATACTAAATATAAAATGCCAGTGGTGACATTACACAGTTAAGACTATATTTTTTCATATTAATGGCAATATCATCACATTTAGTAAAAGTGTATAATGTATGTGCTATCACAAATTTAAAATATGATGAAATAGCGTTATAGTCATGTAACAATAACCAAACATCCTATGCAAATAAAAAACGAAATGCAAACGAACTACAAATAAAATCCTCCACCTTTGTTCAAGCTAAATATGCATTACATGTGTACTCTAAACTATAAAAAGCAAAAGCGCCTAAAACGATGGAAACATTCTAAAACACCCTGATCGGCAAAACACACTAGTGAGATTGCAAATGTTGCCTACAACAATACTACAACTTACTGAAATTTATCTGCTTTGTAACCTTGACAAAAGTTGAATAAAATAACAAAAATTTGCGAAGCTGCAGATATTTCTGGATGACGCACTGAAAACATTTCTGTTAATTGAGTAAGAAAAAAATCTTGTATTGATTATTTTAAAGTATAATGAACTTTTGAATTAGACTTTAAAAAAGAATGAGAAATAAGCCTTTTAGCCATTGCACTGTTATACCCATAAGTCAATATATTTTGTTGTATCTTTATGAATACTAGTAACTGTCTATATAAATCAATACAATAAAAATTCAAAAATCAAAAATCAAAAATGTTCTTACAAAAAATGGTGACCAGTCCACTTTTTTCATTTTTGGACCGCTTCGCCTACAGTACATGAACCATCTGGCTTATGGCTTCATGTTCCATTCATTTCACATTCAATACGTTAACCCTCTGGGGGTATTGACAGAAAAGATTAAATTATTAAAACATTTATGGTAGTTAGTATAATAATAAATTCATAACGTTCATTTCAAATTATAAATAATAGAAAAGGTATAACAAAACATCTGTAGACTGAGTTTGAGGTCAACACGGGATATGCTAGACTCTCGGACCAAACTTGTCTTTGGCCTCGGGCAACAGTTTGATCCATCTATCTAACATTTTACATGTTGTTCTCAAACTCAGCCAATAAAAGTATAATATTACGGACTTGATAAGTTTTGATAAATAATAAAATATCCATTCCAAGTTTAGGCCGTCTTAAAGTTAGTCAGAAACATCTGCATCACCAAGTACGATATTATTGTTATTTCTCTGTATACTATGGCGTAAATTACATTACAAAGCAGTAACAACAGAAAACAAAAACGGATTTCTTCCGTCCTTTTACAACAAGCAACATTATTACACAGAATGATCTTAGCCAAACCATTTTAGACATTTAAGCCGCACTACAAACCCTCTATGAAGGCTATATTGCTGCCGGTTTGACCTATCACAGAATGAACATGGCGCCATCGTCCACCGGCTCTTCCTTTACGGTTGTCTCTGTAAGATTAAGTATTACAATAAAATAAAATTATATAAAATAAACATGAAATACTAGTAAGAAAGGCTTGTGTGTCCTGCTGCATTGTGAAATTAAAAATCTAAGTGCAGAATATCAATATCATTTGGTGCCATGTCGCAGAGCGTACATACCCTCTACAAAGGTTATATGACTTCCGGTATTAGCTGTGCATGCCGAAATATGTCTCCATCTTCCACCTGCCCTTCCCTGCCTGTACAAATTACTGAAACAAGATTTTTACTTTCAGCATTATTATAAATTGCACACTCTTTACTTGTTTAGCAAAACATTTTAAACTTTCATGAAAGATCGTGCATTGAGGCCAAATACGGGGTCGCGTAACGGTATCGGGTCGATTCGCCCTTATGCCCGTTCGCCCCGGGTTGTTTCGCCCCCGGAAGTGAGTCGTTTCGCCCTGCAAATATGCTTCCGCCTGGAGCCGCACGTGTAAACATGTATTTGTTTGTGCACAGTTCTTTGTTTTAAAAGCAAATAATGTATTTGTTTGATGTACCGCGGATGGCTGCTATTTCTGCTTTGATGTACCGCTGTCCATATACATTAAAGTATCTTGACCCATGAAGACACAAGCTGTGTTGTTTGTTATTGTTTTATGCAACTTATTAAACACTTATGTTGAGAAGTTATGTTATTTTAATGCAAAACAGATAAAAAATATTTTTGTAAGCAACTTCAATTAAATATGTCAACATTTTAGATTGTTTTTTTTATTAGTTAATTTAATAAATAATGCGGCGAATCGACCCAGGGCGAATGGGAATAAGGGCGAATCGACCCAGGGCGAACGGGAATCGGGGCGAATTGACCCACGGTGCGAACGGGAATCAGGGCGAAAAGACCGGATTCGCAGTAACTTATTTGAACTCATAATTAAAGATAAGTATCGTACACAGGGAGTACTTTTCAATGTTAATAAAATATTACATGTTTTTGTTAGTTGTTTAATTTAATCTGAAATAACAACATGGCATCCACGCCACAGAAGAGAAAAATTTTGTCGTTAATTACAAAATATAAACTTATAAACGAAATCGACAAAAAAGTGAAATCAAAGGCTGAAATCGCAAAATATTTTGGGATAAAACCTTTAAGTCATTTGAACAATGATTTATAAACAAAAGGATGTAATATTACAGGCTCAATCTGGAGAGTTTTCACGTAAACGTTTTAGATCTGGAAATTATAATGAAATCGAGGAATGTTTATATAAGTGGTTCACAAATGTCAGAAGTTCAAAAACTCTTTAATTCTTTAAATATTTTAGAGGAATTTATTTCCAAAATTGGTAGAAAAAAAAAGAAAAAAGTTAAAATTGACCGACTTTTTCAAGTCATTATTTGATTAAAATAGTGTTTGTACCAATCAGTTTTAATAAATTTTTTGTACTTTGAGTAAATAAATGAAAATTTATTTTTGAAATGGCCTTTTTTATGTACCATGATATATTGAATTTCGGATATATTGAACTAGTTTCCCGAGTCCCCTCAACTTTAATATATCCGGGTAATACTGTAGATGTTCTGTTACCTTTTTGCATGTACTTGGATATGCTTTCATCTTCATAATGTTTTGTACTGTATTTAGTAATACATTGGTAATTATTAAAATTTATTTTGACAAAAATGAATTGAAGAGTATCATCATAGGAAACGCATCTAACAACAGTTTTAAAATTATTTAATTTCAGTTTTCTGTCTTATTCGGTAATAATGCAATTATACTCACGGATCTTTAGGTGCAAATTCATTTCTCCATAATCTTTCATAATATTGCTTAGTAAAGGGATCCATTCTTTCGCCTTCTATTGGATACATAGTAAATGATCTGTCGATTCTGGCGGGTGAAGGAGGCGGCAAGTAAGTGTCATAACCTAACCTGGAATCTGTCTGAAATACCACAAGAGAATTGTGTCTGGTTAATATTAGCTGGACATGATATATTTTACAACAATGAACTTTGACGTAATAAAAGTTTTAAATCAAATTTTTTTATCCATCGGAAAAAAAATGAGTATAAAAAAATGTTATGATTTTTATTAAATAAGGATATAAATTGGAAAATTATGAAAATGAGAACCACAGTCCGGGGTTAATCGGAGATGCTGTGTCCGTCTTATCTCTTACATTTAAATACGAGTACATGTATGTATAATATGCAATCTAAAAACAAAAATATATTAAATAGTTTCTCTAGTACAGCCAATGTCGGATTTATTTACTTATTTTTCTAACTAGTTTTTTGTTAGGTATTCTGGCTGAGCGCAGTTTACAACATGAGCAATATAATTTACACAATTTTAATAATGATAGCTAGTAAACGCAACTGCGGCAAAGACGTTTTGTGTTTTCCAAGACTTATCAACCATATTAATCTATATAAGTACAATTACAAAACAACATACAATATATAAATGTTGAAATAAAAAGGTTCTGATTTAAAATTGGATACATGTATTCAATTTGTTTTACACGATGGATCTGTGAAGAATGTTTCTGAAACTTAGTGGAAGTTGCACAGAAGTAAAATTTAACATTAAACACTGTTTTCCAGCACAGAGTATTGAAATTTTGAAGATATTTTTATCAATATGAAAATATATTTGTTTCACAGACACCATGTAATTAGTCTAAATATGTGGATATGGAAAGCTGGCTAATTTTCATAAGAATCTCAAACTTGAGGCCATTATTCTGTCCTAAACTAAAGTAGGGAATGTATTACTTCAAATAAAATAAAATAAAGTAATTTATAGTTAAAACAGGTATTTAAAACCAAAAGCCAAAGAAAGAAACAAACGAATAAAAGTGATAAAATAGAATATGACAACAAACTCATAGGTACCAATCATTAGAAAGGGCACTGTCAATAATTAGAAAATGATGTCCATAAGTGTGGTTTATAGTACCTCTGGTGGGCTAGGACTATGTTTCTTAGTTTGTATACAATAATGAACTCACAATCATCGAGATTTATTCACAAATATAGATTGATAAAAGTAAATTTAATAACAGCAATTATCGAAATACATTTTAATTTGAAATCCGATGAAATTTAACATTTATTTTAGAACACTTAATTTTCACCTGGGGTTTTTAAAATAAAAATTTCATATAACATATTTTGTTTCGCACCATCAATTGTCAATCGATATAACCATCTGCATGTAATATAATGTAATGTAAGTATTCAATCATATTTGTTTTAATATGTACATTGACATCAATACTGAACGCGTATCTTGTTTAATGGACATTTAATCTTGCCGTGGATTGAAATTTAATGATAAATACAATTTGCATTATGAAATAATTCACTTTTGATGATGCGTGTTTATGGGAAAAGCAAATTCCTTAAGATCAAATATTAATAATGTTTTGTTGATAGATTTTATAATTTAGATTGTTGATGAAAGCTCTTACTTTGACAATGCCAAATGCAACCAAGCAAACGAATCATTAAACGAATGGAATAAATGAACAGGCATTAACACCACTGAAATATAAAACTTAGGACTGGCACTGTCCAACGACCAACTGGTTTCCCGACAGTGGTGGGTAAATGTTCTTTTAAATCAAACGTTCTTATATCCTACTTTTTATAGCAGTGAAATTTGACAAAGTAGAAAAATTGTCTTGTATGATAACAATCGCCAGAATGATAAAACGGAATCTCCTTATTTTGTAAGGAGGAAATAAGCATGTATTTTTTTCTTGTTCTAAATAAAAATATATCTTTTATGTATTCCAACTTAAAAATCTAGTTAGATTGTTACAACAAGTTCTTTTTTTTCTCCTTTTAAGATGTTAGTATCAGAAGCAGTTTAAATTATCGCTAAATACAGTTGATCGTAAATTGGTCTATAATACAACACCTTGCTATAACTACACTACAACTACCACACAATTACATAAGTAGTTACCTGTCTGTATAGATCCATATACTACGAAGCATCAATAAAAATAAGAGATATATGTTATATATACAATCATTGAAGATAAGCAAATACTTTGGAAGATCTTTCATTAGTCCCCTTCCCCACCCTTTAATTTCTATGCAATATTATATATTATTTTTAGTAAAAATCACATTTTATTGGATGATACAAATGAAAGTTCTTCCAAATTCTTGTTATTTAAAATAGTGTATGTGCTGTTCTGTATACATATATGTATACACTGACACTGACAATAATTGGATCAATATGTGTTCTGTTTTACAATGTTACTTTGTTTTCAAAATAATCAGCAATTTTAATAATTAATTAAGCTTAGCAACTTTCCAAAAAACATTTATAAGTGCTAAAGAAAACACCAAAAACAATTCCAAATTATTGTATTTCAAAAAAGAGGTATCGTGTAGATTCAACAGATGATGTGCTTTGCGATTTTATTGTTCCTTTTTATATCTATATAAGAATTTCGCTTTACAACTTATAAACTTATAAAGTTATACTTAAAGTGTTTGATAAAAGCAAAATGTGTTATTTAATCAATAAACCTAATCCACTTTAACTATTAAGCCATAATAGGTTACGTAAGTGCTTGTTAAATAGTTACATCTTTTATTATTTATGGCATAGAACCCAACAATCATTTACATAATTACACGACTTAACTAACTAACATGTACTAAAAATGCTTATTGTTTTTTTCCTTGAAACAATGAATAAATCATAAGTGCCATGAGCATTTTCGTAACCCAGTTAAGTTCGGTTTTCCCTTTGAACAACATTAAAGGATGTTTAACCCTATTTAGAAAACCGATTAAAAATTAAACTAAGCTATTGTTTCCCATCTTGTTCATAAACTTGTTACATATAAATTATAACCACGGACAGTTTTCTATAATGTAAAATGTTATATATGGATTTGCCGTCAGAATGAGAGGTATATTTGTGTCTTCAATATCATATAGGAACCTATCAATTCATCATAAGCAAATCATATAACACAGAAAAGAACTATCTATAAAGGAGTGTATCTCTGAAAATTGAAAATTTAAATATTAATACATGTATATGTAATTTCTAAGCTCCTGCATTAACAATTCATATATATTTCAAGAATATTCAGTTTTACACGTACATGTAAATCTATCTATCAGTCATTTTAAAGGTATTTATACATTATCCACAATAGTTTATTTATGTGATAAGGTTAATATAAAACGTGTTCATGCACATGCACATGCAAATTAACAATGCACTGCTATATACACATTCTTAGGTAGTTGAATACATTACCTACCTGTGTTGCCATGTTGTTTTGAGATGGTGGTCGTGAAAGTTCTGATTTAGCTCTTGGAAACATAGGCGATTGTTTTCCGGAAGCCGGTGACAACCTTCCATAGTTGTTGATATCGTATACAGGGGTAATAGCACCGTTTCTCTGCTGGTAGTCTGACGGATAACTAAAGTGAAATTATATATAGATATATAAAGATAATTAATGGGTGGACTAATAAAAAAATACATGTACATGTACTTAATTAAATGCTGTAGACTTGTTATTATTGCATTTTGTGGACTAATAAACCGTATCTATTTTTCTACATTCAAACACTTCCTTTCACAAACATGGTTTTACTGGTCCAAGCTTAAGTAAATTACCCTTTACAACAGCATCATTATATATCTAATTATTATCGACATAAATGTAAAATTATCTTTTAAAAGGGAAATAAATATATGGCAACGTTAATGTCAATTCTGGAGACTACTTAAGTATTGCAGATTTAATAACGGACCTAATGCTTTTTTTTTTTCTTTATTTCTTTCTCAGCCTTAAGATAGATTTTTGATTTCAGTACCAACATACAGACATGAGACATAATCTTTAAGAGCTTTTAACAATGTGATATATATATATCTGTTTTGTCATTGTATGTTTAATTTGCCATCAGAACATGAGAGGTATTAGTGACTTATCGTCATGACTACTACGGTATTCTAAATTCATCATCAGCAAATCAAACTAAAAACACAGATCTCAGAATTCACAAAAATCAAGTTTCAAGTGCATTTGTGTTACATCTAAAATTTCAATATTATGACTAATAACTGAACCACAAAAACAACAACAGAAACATCAAGAATCAAAAGTTGGGAAACTGTTGCAGCAATAAGTAACAATAGATTCTAATATTTCACTGACATACAACCACCCAATACAAAATGATGAGATTTTATGTATATTTAACGCAAATAAGATATATCGAGTTTTTCACGTTTTTCTTTTGAATACTTTCAATGTAAATTGTCAACCACTAATTCCTATGTGCCATACAAAACTCCCAGCTAGTTAGGACCATAAGCAATATTAATATTAATGTGTATACGTGCCATTTATAGAATTTTAAATTTTTGCAAAAATAAAGGGTTCAAAATCGTGCACAAAACAAAAAGAATATCGAAAACCTGCAGAATTGTCATGTGCTGTTTTTAAACATTTTTAATGCTTTATTTCGTAAAAATGCAAAAGTAGCACATGCATATATCCATGCTGTTCAGCAGTATCATAAATCACGTTTGATTTAGAAAACAAAGTGTGTATTGTTTTGTCATGCGTTACTTTTGAATTTTTATGAAATAAAGCAATTCAAAAGTAGCAATTGTCACGTGCTACTGTTGAATTGAATAATAATTAAAAGGTAGCACTTGACAGTTCTATGAAATATTTAACACTTTAATGGCTGTTGTCAAACCAACTCTCTTCAGTGTAAGGTCAACCATGTTGTATCACGTTTGGCTTTTGTTTGTCAGTAACGCGGTTATTTAATTATTAAATAGATAATGAATGAGCATTATAAAACATCGCTTTAAATACGTTAAAAAATCGTTAGCGTTTATTATTCATTGTATTACTCATTACGTTCTAATGTATATATTCGTTAAACTATAGATTCTAATGACTTAAATATTGTTTTGTGTGTATATAAATATTATATATTATATTATATATTTTCATATTATAATTTTTACAACCTGAAGTCAAATATGGAGTGTTTTACGAGTATGTATTTTAAATTTTACAGTCTTAAGTCAAACATGAAGTCTTTCATAAATATGACATTTATGACGGTCGATATTATGATAATGGGTGGGTGGGTTATTACATGATATTGACAAAGATCTTGACATTATTCAAGAAGTCAGACGTTATTAAAACAAGGTGTAACCCAATATTAAATTGTGTCATTTTATTCATACCCAGGTCCTCATTCAAACATTGAAGAAATATCAATTATTGAGATCATTCCAAAAACAATTTTATATAATATTTTTAAATTTATGATGTATTTTGACAAATACACAATAAATATATTGTGCGTTTTGAACTTCCCGTGTCTCAGATGTGTTTCAGATCAGTCAAAACATTGAAACGTTACATTTTGTTTTAATCTGTTTGGTCGGTGTAAAATTGTGTAAGCTCTATAACTTTCACATCTATGGGTAGACTCTGATCAGAAATGGCAAAAATTAAAACCAACATAAGAAAATTTTTCAAAAAACACATTTAGACAAAAGTCAAGGTCACAAGGTCAAATGGAGATACTGGAGACGGGAGTATTTTGCTCTCAAGGGACAATTGTAGTTTTTATTTAAATCGTTTATCGGTGACACAAATAGTTACAACAAATCGTTTAGTTTGAAAAATGACCCTTAAAACCGATCTTATATTAATTGACAGTTGGCCTTTGTAATGCCGCATAGCACCCGACATGTCTATGCGGTGAATTTCAACGCAAAAAGAGGTCGGCGACGTTATGCGACGGCGTTAAACGCGTAAAGATGGTGTTGCTTATATGCGGCGCAAGGGTGCCTTTTTGACGCATGTGTTGTAACACGTTTATGCGGTGTTACAGGCATTATATCAAAGTGGTCTCTATGGCATGTTTTACAATATCTCCAAGCAACCAGATGTTGCGGTTCTTTAATTTAACACCAATCTGTAATAATAGATATGTATGTGTTTTTCTGTTTTACATAGACGGTGATAAATAACTATATGTAAAGTTCTTTTTAAAATGTTAATCTATAATAAATTAACTGTTATGCTTTAAATTAATATTTTCACACTCGTCACATACTTCAAAATTGACTATAAAGTATAACCCAGTAAGCAAGATCAAAAGAGTGCTAATTCATTTTTATTCCAGACTTATTTACACCAACTTAATTAAAATTGAAGTTTTATGATATATACAAGTTTATTAACCCTATTGATTTATCCCTTCCAAAATTAAAAAAACCGAAATTTTAATGCTCAAACTAAAAATTAGGATACGTAACGATTTTCTTTTGAATCTTGTTGAAGCAACGCTCAAAACAAACATTATCAAATGAGGATTTCACTTTGTAAATTGTTCAACGGAGAAATTTAAAAACGTGTGAATAGTTTATGTACATTTTAGTACCAGTCGTAAAAGTAAGTTACTGAATAATGTATAGTCTTACTAACCGACTACAGTGATTTATGGCTGCTGAGTATGGTCGATGTAACCTATACAGATATTGCGTTCTACTGACCAGATACATTTATGGTATCTACCAATAACTGGGAATGATTATCCAGACGATTTCATATCTATTTAAGTTTAATTGTCAAAACAAACAGTAGAAAAATGTAGGTAATTTGTCAATATATCTGAACAAAAAAAACATTGGATTATCTGTATGTAAATCATATTATCTTGCAAAATTGATCGTGATTCACGCTTTTTTATAATAAACATAAGAATGATGACGCTAGACAATAGAACAACAAGTTTCCTCAGTTAAGAAGGTGCATTATAATACTTCTCTTAATGATTGTTATATTTTTTTCTAGTTAGTTGTTTTATCATACTTTTAATGTGTTGTTATCTTATTGTGTTCGCTAATTATAGGTACATGTTTTTCAGTTGTTGTTGTTGTTGTTGTTGTTTTTTTGTTTTTTTTTTTTCATGTTTGCATTTTTTTTCAAATTTGACATACACGTGTATTCCTATTTTTGTCTATCAAGATTAAATAGGCTTTTATTTTCAAAACAATAAACGAAGATTATCCAATGTTAAAAGCAAAATTCGAATCTGTATCTTACGGGTGTCAGAAAAATAGTCAAGTTGTAAATATCTAAATAGAGCCTCCATTACAATAAAAACCAGAACATTTGTTGGAAGTAAACGCAGTACATGTATCAGAAAATGATACTAGAATGTATACAAGTAAGAAGCTTGTCTCAACATGTTTCTTGAATCAAAATTGTTTCAAAAGATACATTGACTTAAAAAAGGGAAAGTTAAACAAAACAGCACTGATTTGCCTTATAAACAGATTTTTGTATCACTTTTTCATCAAGTTTATAAGCAAGCTTAAATCAAGCATTTTATACTTTAAACATGTTTGTATTTATAAAATACTTAACTTCAAAATTTCACTTAACTTTAATATGTATGATAGAGTATAATTATATTTAATCATCCTTCCATGATGAAGCAAAAAGCCTTCTTAAAAATTTAAAAAAGAAAGAAAAATTAAAAAGTATGTGTAAGACACGGTAGACTATTGCATAAAATCAAAATAAAAGATTCTCTAAACTGCAATTTCAATAAGTTATGCGTTTGATGTTCCCACGCTTGCTCACTTTAATTCCTATTATTTGGTATAAATCATACCAAAAATTATAATTTTTGAAAAAAAATCTTCTGTATCTAATTAAGTAATTTTTATCATTACGACGTTTAGCTACACCCCTTGACAACGAATAGTTCACGTTGATGTTTTGTTATACCTAAAAAATTTCCTGAATTAAACAACTTCTTGGTCCAGGCTACTCCATTACAATTTTCATTTACAAAGATACATTTGCAAATGATTGGAAATAAAATAAAACTTGCAAAACATTAAATGCAAATCATGTCATATACACTGTGAAGATGTAGCGAAAATAAACATTATTATAATACCTTTAGAAATAACAATATTAAAAACCGATAAGTCGCAATTGAAGAAAAACAGTAATCTAATGCAGGTTTCTTGCGATTTTCTGTAGCACACAAATAAATTCAGGAAAAAATTCCTTATTTTAAATATCCTAAGATTTCTGTTAAACTATTGCATTATAAGCTTGTCGGATTTAATAAATTCTTTTGACAGCAAAATTTCTGTGCATAACTCTAAACTTGCAAAACCAGTTTAATCTAAACAATCAGAAATATTTTAACATAGAAAAATGACAAAAAAATGAATCTGAGAAAAATCATCGAACAATTTTATAAGCTTGTGCGTGTCTTTAAAAAAAACCCGTTTTTTCCATTTTTTTTAAAGGAACCTTTATTTAAAAAAAAACAGTGAAGCTATCGTAAAATATTTTTGTTCAAATTCATACCTGTTTGAAACAAAATACATCACAGGATTGCATGTATTCCGTGGGGTTGGTTTATACTCGGCTTTAGATACACCTAGATGTAACATCCTTCCTCTTTATCACTAGATTACTCAATGTGATACTGTAAGCAGTTTGTTTGTGTATAATTTGTATTGCACGGTTGTGATAGTTTTATATATATTATGATGAAGATAAAACTTTAGCGTTGGTTACGATCCAGATCAATAACAACTTTAATTGGGTAAGAGAAACAGGTAATTGACAAATAAAGTCAATAAATTACTTATTTATGACCGTATTAGGGGTGTCTGTAAGTTAGATGATAGACAGTCTCAGGGGAAATTACAACAAATAAACTTGTTACCATTGAAACATGGACCTTTTCACACGATTTTTCACTAAGTATGTTTAGTGCTGAGTAAACTATGCCAAATATGCCTAGGATTGTTCGATCGATACATAACATTGCAGGGTCGTTGAAGTTGTTAGTTGTTTAAACTGATATTTAGCTATAACCTACTAGATGAACATCTCCAATAAAACCAGAGATAGTAGGAAATTTGTTAACATTATTTTGTATGGGTCTGGTTAATCAAACATTATTTCATGATTATTATATATCACACAAGAACAAAAAAACATAGTCATGATTGTGTTCATAATATTTTTTATATTCAAAGTTAATCGTTTAACAAAATTAAAACTCTCTAAAGCTATCACTTTTACTTGACATGATTTATCGTAAAAACACGGTCTAGAGTAAATTAGAAAGTTCACTCAACAGGTCAGTTTAATGGTTAAACTGGGTGATAAAGAATCTATCAAATCTATCAAAGTATTCTAGATAACATTAATCTAAAAATGATTGATCTGATGGTTTGTTGTTTATCAAGAACACGTTAAAGTGCATTGACAATATAAACACTTATTTAACTGTTACATTTGTCACATCTTGAAATATTTTAGCAAAAAATTTTAAAATTCAAATATAGAAATTTTATTCAAAAGATGAACGATATAAAACGATTCCCATGGCAAAGGTATTTAAGTTTTTTCTTTATCATCTACATTGCCAGAAACTCTTGCCTCTACCACAAACAGTGGTACGTACAGCATTGATAAAAAACAATCTAATTCGGTCTGACCCCAGTTTCACAATCATTCACTCAGGCGAGTGTAAACTCAACTCAAATATTCCTATTTTTCTCACATCAATATTTTTTAAATTTTAGATTTTGTTTGACAATGTTTTGTTTTGTTCAACAAATCTACACTAAACAATTAAAATACAACATTAGATATTCACTTTTAACTGTGTAATGTCTTATAAAATTGATATTGAAATTTCCCGAATTTGATTTGAGTGTACACTCAGATAAGTGAATGATTGTGAAACTGGGGCCTGCTATCTATGGCAGTCTCGCACCAAAACGTGTTTTCGTTTTTGTGTTTGAATGTTATTTTCAAAAGAACTGGGATTTCAACTTTTCAGCACCCAAGAGATTCAATTCTTCTCAATAATGATCATTGTCCAGAGGTTTCTTTTGATACTGAAATTGGGAATAATTGTTACCTATATAATCAATTCATTTGATTCTAGGGAGAAAGCATAAAAGAAAAATCCACAATTTATGGACTACATTCCATTAATAATCCGTTAACAGTCCTTGCTATTTCCAATCTCAGCGTCTTCAACTGTATTTAATTATCTAGTTTCAATTTAAGATTTATTGATAGACTCATTAAATAATAAGGAACTGTGGTTTTATTTTCTAAATAAAGCTTAAAAAAGCATAAAATATTGATTAGATATTGAGCGTCTTGGCCAATGAAAACATTGTAATTGTGGCTACTTTATGGATTGTTAGTGCCTAATAACCATTAAATTAAATTAGTTATTAACCCTATCAATAAAGAATATAAACTTGTATTATTAAGAGTTGCTACAGAGTTGAAGCCCTAAAACTACTTTCCACAAGCATTGTTTGATTACCGTTTGATACTAAGGGACTCAATTTTTAGACTGTGGAACTCTGACATCAGTGCCATAAAACATTTTTTAGAATTTTATCGTTAAATTCATTCAAACATGCCATGACATCAGTGGTAGAATTAGTGGAACTCTAATATCAGTGTCATAAAACATTTTTTAGAATTTTATTGGTAAATTCATTCAAACATTCCATGACATCAGTAGTAGAATTAGTGGCACTCTGACATCAGTGCCATAAAACATTTTTTAGAATTTTATTGGTAAATTCATTCAAACATTCCATGACATCAGTAGTAGAATTAGTGGCACTCTGACATCAGTGCCATAAAACATTTTTTAGAATTTTATTGTTAAATTCATTTAAACATGCCATGACATCAGTAGTAGAATAAGTGGAACTCTGACATCAGTGCCATAAAGCATTTTTTAGAATTTTATTGTTAAATTCATTTAAACATGCCATGACATCAGTGGTAGAATTAGTGGAACTCTGACATCAGTGCCATAAAGCATTTTTTTAGAATTTTATTGTTAAATTCATTTAAACATGCCATGACATCAGTAGTAGAATTAGTGGAACTCTGACATCAGTGCCATAAAGCATTTTTTAGAATTTTATTGTTAAATTCATTTAAACATGCCATGACATCAGTGGTAGAATTAGTGGAACTCTGACATCAGTGCCATAAAGCATTTTTTAGAATTTTATTGTTAAATTCATTTAAACATGCCATGACATCAGTGGTAGAATTAGTGGAACTCTGACATCAGTGCCATAAAGCATTTTTTAGAATTTTATTGTTAAATTCATTTAAACATGCCATGACATCAGTAGTAGAATTAGTGGAACTCTGACATCAGTGCCATAAAACATTTTTTTTTAGAATTTTATTGTTAAATTCATTCAAACATGCCATGACATCAGTGGTAGAATTAGTGGCACTCTGACATCAGTGCCATAAAACATTTTTTTTAGAATTTTATTGTTAAATTCATTTAAACATGCCATGACATCAGTGGTAGAATAAGTGGAACTCTGACATCAGTGCCATAAAACATTTTTTAGAATTTTATTGGTAAATTCATTTAAACATGCCATGACATCAGTAGTAGAATTAGTGGCACTCTGACATCAGTGCCATAAAGCATTTTTTAGAATTTTATTGTTAAAATTATTCAAACATTCCATAACATCAGTAGTAGAATTAGTGGAACTCTGACATCAGTGCCATAAAACATTTTTTTAGAATTTTATTGTTAAATTCATTTAAACATGCCATGACATCAGTAGTAGAGTTAGTGGAACTCTGACATCAGTGCCATAAAACATTTTTTTAGAATTTTATTGTTAAATTCATTTAAACATGCCATGACATCAGTAGTAGAATTAGTGGAATAATTAAGGCCTTACAAAATAACCTAAATTATATATTTATATTTTATTCTGGCTCAACTTTAGCTGTTTGTCGTTCAAAGTCAGGTCTTAAAACGTATCATTATTCAGAAATCTTTTTGTGGCAGTATTCTAGTCCTTGTCCTCATTGTGAACATTCAGAGATAAAAGTCTGTAAATCTTGTAAAGAATCCAGCGTGATTTTGTTGTTTCGTGAACAGGAACATCATTAGAAACCGCGCCAAATGACGTCAATCAAATAGATCTTTTGATATAATAACATCTCTCCAAATTTTAAAGTAACTGGAACCTATTGACCTTCGTATTAATGTTTATGAAAAAAATTTAAAAAGTTTTATATCAGCAAAATCTAAACATGTACTTGTCAGAAGCCTACGGAACAAAGAATAACAACATAAGAAACGAATAAAACAAGAAAGGAACAAGATAAGACAATAACATACTTAGAGCCAGTTGAGGGTAAACACGGGATATAAAAATAAAAATGTGTCCAGTGATGTGGTTAAAATACGGTTGCAGTGTCTAAAATCATCCCACTTATTATACAAGTGTAGTTAAAACAAGCAAAATCAAATTGAAAGTTAAAAGACAAATATTGGTACAAATGGTTGTCTCTTGATCGTTATGTTTCTTTTATAAACGTTTATGTAACCACATGTTCAAACACATGCAAATTTTTATTATTTATAGAGGAATTTTGAATTGTAAATTGGTTCAGCATTTTTAGGATGACAGTTATTACTAAATATATACCTGTCTCGACCAAATGGAAAGGTAAAGTTTACACAAGATATATATATATATATACTTAAACTTGCAAATGTGTTGGGTCTCGCATATAAGACCTAAATATTGGGACCACACAGAAATACTGTAGTAAGATGAAAATTAAGTTCAAAAACTAACCATCTTATGATGCAACAACACATGTATAGCTATGTATAAAAGTTTTTTCTAGTGCTTATTTGACTACCAGTCATGTCTTTTTAAACCTAATTTTTGGGTCGAACCCAATAAATTTATTGGGCCATGTGAGATAAGGCCCAATAAAGTATACACCATATACAATATAGTTGGGGCCCCATATACAATATAGTTGGGACCCCTTTGTTAAAGACCCAATATTTTATATAACATCATCCAATTAAAAATATCATGTGTAGGACAAAAATGGCATGTATTACACAAAAAAAAATGGAATTTACATTAATGTCTTCAATTATATATAAATATTTTTTTCAGAGAATTTACAAAATATTACACCTCATTTGAATATATATGGGACCCCATATACAATATAGTTGGGACCCCCTTGTTAAAGACCCAATATTTTTTATAACATCATCCAATTAAAAATATCATGTGTAGGACAAAAATGGCATGTATTACACAAAAAAATGGAATTTACATTAATGTCTTCAATTATATATAAATATTTTTTTCAGAGAATTTACAAAATATTGCACCTCATTTGAATATATATGGGACCCCATATACAATATAGTTGGGACCCCCTTTGTTAAAGACCCAATATTTTATATAACATCATCCAATTAAAAATATCATGTGTAGGACAAAAATGGCATGTATTACACAAAAAAATGGAATTTACATTAATGTCTTCAATTATATATAAATATTTTTTTCAGAGAATTTACAAAATATTACACCTCATTTGAATATATCGTGAAAATTGGTTATAATATATGTTAAATGACTGGCTATCTTCTTTCAGAATTTCAAATTTGAACAAAATCATCTGATAATAGAGTCCACAATGGTCATTTATACATTTTTTTGTTTACAGTAAAAGTGACCATCAGATGTTGGGTCAGATGACCTGGTACAAACTTTAGTCTACCCCACCTAGGGACCTTTCACACTATATTTGTTTCCAATAGGCCAAGTGGTTTCAGAGGTGATGATTACAGTTTACGCACAGATGCCTGTGCCATAAGTTCAGCTGGCTTTAGCCAGTTGATCTAAAAAGAAACTTCTTAATTCTTGTGTCATGATTTGTCCATATGCAAAAGTTGACATCATTAAAACTACTATTCAACAACACCACGAATATGGTTTTTGGCACAAAGTTAAAGAACAACTAGACTGGCAATCCCTTGGTATTCAAGTTAGGTTTATTGCAAGTTATCAGTGTGCTTTAAAACTGCACAATTCCTGCAACAAGCACTTCAATTGTGTGCATTGCCACAATTTCTGCAACTTCACCTATAGCTCGTGACCTCTCGATACAATGAAATACTCTTGATTTGGACGTTAAAACCAATTTTATCTATTGATCAACACTTCACAGATATTGGCTTTTTGTTACATAAAAAGGTGTAGATATCTGGATAATCATGCTTTTCTTCCAAGTATAAGTTTTGCTGCTGCTGTGAAAGTACAAACACACCTGTCAATATGGGCAAATTCATACCAAGGAAACAACCATTCTTGTCAAACATGGCAGGATCACTTTGTTTACCAAGTGATGTGATACAATTAAGATATATACTAGTATATCCAGATAAGGTAGAAGGAGATGAACCTACAGAACGATATATCATAATCATGGTTTATTCTAGTCTAGCAGAACAATATTCTAGTATTCCTTTTCGGAAAAACCTATCAAGCTTTATATTAGCACAATGTAATTTTAAGTGAATACCAGTAGTCAAGATGAAACATGTTTGATAATTCAATATTTTCAGTTTTATAGACTGGATACAGATGAAAACTCCAATACAGAATGAAGAAAGCTCTTAGCATTTTTAAACAAACATCTGTCACCAGTAAATTCATTTTTTAAATGTGACATGTTCTAGTCCATCATTAGTTGATCCAAACATTTAAAAATCTGGTGTTATTGATTCAGTTATGAGGAAACATGCATGTTATTGCAGTGCCATGTACAGAAACTAGAATGTTAATAATATATTTTGTATGGGAAAATGCCCATTACTTGATTTCTGTGAGTGCAAGATTTTCTGGAAAAAGTCTCACACAAAATACCATATCCAGTATACAATCTTTCCACAAAAATTGAAATAATAAAAGAAATATCCAGATATGACAAAAAAATTTATTCAACAATTATTAACTAGGTAATTTTGAAATTTAACATAATGAACTACAATCTTTGAACACAATCAACTTCATAAACATACAAAATAAAAAAAATAATTCCTTTAAGTGACACTATAGTTTTGGAAAAACATAGCTGGTCTATTTTATGTTTTTAGTAAAGTAACTTTCTGTCTCTTTCAAATTCATTGAACACCTGATCACAGATAATTATCAACATAATGTACGAACATTTCGATTATTTAATTCCTTTTTTTTAAAAAGTATTTAATCAGTATTATCATATTTTCTCAAAATTCTTCCAAATTTCAACATTTTAACCCTAACAAGATATGTTTGTGACAAATAGCCACAGTTCAACATTTTAACCCTAACAAGATATGTTTGTGACAAATAGCCTCAGTGGCAAAGTCTGTATTGAATCTGACTGTCATGTGTGACCTAACATCATTTACACAGCAATGATGTTGTGCATTAAGATTCGTTCTTATGTTCTTAATTTCTACAGTTGTGTCAAGTTATTAGGCAATCACTTCATGTACTGCATAAAAAAATAACTTAAATAAAAATAATAAAAAAAATAAGAGGCCCAATAGGGCCTGTATTGCTCACCTGAAACAACCTTATTTTATTTTTTGCATTTTCTTTTAAAAATAAATCCAATCAGTAAAACATATCAAGACACATTTCTATTATTTCAAGCAATATTTATCATAAATTTCCTTTCAATGGTTACGTACTTTCAGAGAAAAATTTAGGCTTAAAATAGACCTTACTTGCATATTACATAATTATTGTATAAACAAATAATTGTACAGAAAAAACCAACTACATATGTTCAATTTCCCTGAAATCTTTTTTCTTTGTGTTAAATTTAAAATTGTTTAAAATTGGTACATAAAGGAACCCATAATGACCATTTATATGATTTTGCTATTTTTAGTAATGGCAGCCTTCTTGGATTTCAGACAGACATAAATGTAGCAGTTGTAATTTTTAATCTAAACCACCCAAGGACCTTTCACACTAAATTTCCTTTATATTGGCAATGTACTTTCAGATTTTCAAAGATGTAGGCTAAAAATAGACTTTTTTGCATATAACGTACTTATTGCACAAATGAAAAATTGTACAGAAAAACACGTTATATATGTTTTATCCCCCGACATCTATTTCCATGTTTCAAATTTCAACAAAATCAGTAAATAAATAAACTCGTAATGGCCATTTATAGGTTTTTGCTATTTATGTTAATGACAGAAGCCATCTTGGATCTAGGATTACATGTCGGAAACAACAATTTTAATCTATAGTTACTAAGGACCTTCCACACCAAATTTCATTTGAATTCACCGATTAGTTTCAGAGGAGAAGATAAAAGTATATGGATACCAGCATGCATGGACTCAAGCACACTGTACCAAACCATAAGCTCATCATGGCTTTGCCAGGTGAGCTAATAATAATAATAATAATAAAGAAATAAGTCTTTTTAAGTTTTAAGTTGTTATAATTATACAGAATAAAAGATGGAACAAAAACAATATGTCACTAAAACTTCTGTACAAGTCAATAAAATCACAAACCAAATTTGCAGTAACATGAGTATTAGACAGTTCTCTCAATTTCCATATTTTTCGCTAAAAATAATCATTAAACCTGCCAATTAAAACATGACCTCAATTTATACATTCTATAGCAAATATATCACCAAAACTTCACTTTTTGTGAACAATGTTATTTAAAGATTTGCTCAGATTTATTAATCTAATTTCCCCCAAGACAAAAATGATTTTGTAAGAGCATCAATCCATTTAAAATTTAAAACTAAGGACTCTATATTTCATTCACTATAGAAAACTTTAAAACAAGTCCATCATTATAGCACACTTTAAAAATAAGCCAATTAAATCATGTAGATGTTCAATCTTTAATGATTTTCAAACATTTAATAAGAAAATAAAATCGAAGTAAAGATAAACAATTTAATGAAAAATTATGAAATCATAATTCTCAAAGATTGAAATTTTAAATGGCACCACAAAATAAATGCTCCTAAAAAATTGAAAAATATCACCTTTTATAGAGAGAGCCACACAATAAATAATTTTTCCCATTATAGTAAAATGATGAATTTTTAAAAAGAATTTTTTAAGTATTTCACCAATGATGCCTTACTGGCTCCGCAGTTGTAACAAAAAATAGTAATATTTTCAAAGTTACCTGCAAAAAAATTTTGTCACAAAGAAAATATTGTTATTTTTACAGAACCATTCATAACAAAATCAAGGCAAGAACTGTATGACTAATATATAAATTTGCAGCACAAAATTTTCATATGCTGTTTGCTCTGTTACAAATCAACTTTTAAATTCAGTATTAAATCAAAAATAACACAAACAGTTATTACATGTAAGGATGAATATTAAATTTTTTGGTATAAATTTTTATGTCAGTTTAATGTAATGTTAGAATATGTGTGTTACAATAATTTCTAAAAATTTGCACTAAAATGTTTAAGTGCACAAAAGCACAAAACCAACATGTAACCTTGAAAACAAACTTCAAAAAATAATTTTATACAGATCAATATTGGAAAGGTTTCAATAGAAAAAATTCATAGAACAAATGTACAAAAGTGAATCATTATGACCTTTAATGCTCACTTGCTCATGTTTCTTTTTTTTAAACAAAAGTCAAGATTTGTTTTTGTGAGTTATTTTAACATGTCATTTGAATTCAAATAATAATAATAATAATAATAAAATAATTAGATTAACCGGTAATTAAATTTTCCTTGGAAAACACCACCATTTTTAGCCTAACATTGGCTGTCATCAATTTGTATGGAAATACATTCTAAATAAAAACAAGAATCCTATGGAATTAGATGTTTCACTTGGTTATTTTTTGATCAAGAAGAAAATAAATTTTTTAGATCCAGTATTGACACAATGAGGTATGCATAATTAAACTATGATGACATTTATTTTTTGCATTTAAAAATAAAAAAGATTTATCCCAAAATTGAATAAGTTGTCAACAGATATTGTATATAATTTAGAAACTACTCAAACAACATATTCAATCAAATTCACCAAGATTTAGATGTAATTTTAACATTTTCTCAAAATATGTAGTTTTTATCAGAAAAACCAACAAAAAGGTCAATGTTTCCAAATTATTGTAAAATATATGTAAGTTCCATCTTGGTGCATGATAAATTCAAAATTTAACAAGAATAGAATTCCTGGGTCCCCCGCCGGTCAAGCAGGATACTAGTATACTGTATATGAAATTGCAATATTTTCAAACATTCAGGGCTGTGCCAGAATTAAATGTGTGGGGAGGTTGGGAGGAACATTTTTTTACCCCCACCACTCATTTTTTTTTTCTATTTTTCCTGTCGCAAATATATCCAAAATACTACAATCTAAAATCAAACAAATACCTATTAACATATATAAGTTTATCTAAAATGTACGAGACAATATCACTGTAAAGTTTTTGTTTAAAAATCATATTCAAGTTTCATACTCTGGTTTACATACTGTATAAAATCACATACCTTATTGCAGAGATATACATGTAAGAAAATGGTCAGAATAGGGGACAGGAAAAACACAAGATGATGCCTCGTCATCTGTTGTCAATATCTGGTCAAGATTGTTCCCATGAAAATGAGTTGCCTGATTGATCTTAACATTTAGTTTATATAGTTTGCACATTTTTTGTAGGTTCTCATCTTCAGGACCAAGATTAAAGTCACCTCCTAACACTAATGTGAATGTTTTTGGCACAGTCCTCACAAAATCTGAGATCAGACTCACAAATGTCCCTTTACTCATACTGTGTGGTCTATGTATCGACCAAGGCTGATTTAGGAACTTGACCAAGGTATTAGTAGTATAAACATTTGGTATAAATTTCATGTAAATCCGTCAAAATTTGTAGGCATGAGAGCGCTTACAAGGTCAATTTTTGGATAAAACGGAGTCATTATTGTGGTCAAAGTCCCATAACTCCAACAAAAAGTATTGACCAATGCTGATTTTCGAACTTGACCAAAGTATTAGTGGTATAAACATTTGGTATAAATTTAATGAAAATCCGTCAGAATTTGTAGGCATGAGAGCGCTTACATGGTCACAAAGTCCCATAACTCCAACAAAAAGTATCGACCAATGCTGATTTTCGAACTTGACCAAGGTAATAGTGATATAAACATTTGGTATAAATTTAATGAAAATCCGTCAAAATTAGTAGGTATGAGAGCGCTTACAAAAAAGTGTGACAGACGGAAACACGGACGCACGGACGCACAGACACACGGACGGACCCGCTCCGCGTTGCAGCGGAGGACAATAAACATTTGGTATAAATTTCATGTAAATCCGTCAAAATTTGTAGGCATGAGAGCACTTACAAGGTCAATTTTTGGATAAAACAGAGTCATTATTGTGGTCAAAGTCCCATAACTCCAACAAAAAGTATCAACCAATGCTGATTTTCGAACTTGAACAAAGTATTAGTGGTATAAACATTTGGTATAAATTAAATGAAAATCCGTCAAAATTTGTAGGCATGAGAGCGCTTACAAGGTCACAAAGTCCCATAACTCCAAAAAAAAAGTACTGACCAGTGCTGATTTTCGAACTTGACCAAGGTAATAGTGGTATAAACATTTGGTATAAATTTAATGAAAATCCGTCAAAATTTGTAGGCATGAGAGCGCTTACAAGGTCAATTTTTGGATAAAACAGAGTCATTATTGTGGTCAAAGTCCCATAACTCCAACAAAAAGTATCGACCAATGCTGATTTTCGAACTTGACCAAGGTAATAGTAGTATAAACATTTGGTATAAATTTAATGGAAATCCGTCAAAATTTGTAGGCATGAGAGCGCTTACAAAAAAGTGTGACGGACGGAAACACGGACGGACGGACGGACGGACGCCCGGCATTTCTATGTCCCCGCTCCGCGTTGCGGCGGGGGACAAAAACAAAACATTGAAAAATGGGTCAGTAGGAGCATTTCTCAAAATTCCTTTCTTTCCCTCTAAAACTTCATGTTTTTACCCCAAAATTAGTTGTAACATCAGTCTTATATAATACTCATGTAATCATAATTAAACTGCACGATTGAACTGTGTTCCAAATTTCACTCTTATAACATTGTAAATTTAAGACATATGGACTTAAACATACAACTTGCACATTTTGACAAGTCGCTGACACCAGAAAAGTAAAACTTTAGTCTCGCCTTCTGAGGACAAAGTCACCAGTCCAGACAACAAACAGTGTACCATACCTTCTAAAACAATCAGCTATTCATCATTTGGATGGAAGTGTTACAAAATCACTGTGATTTCCAATGTTTCATGTTGTTTAATTTTTGATCTTATATGAGGCAAAGTTTGTGAAGTTAAGAATGGTTACCTTTTTACTTTCAACAAATCAGTGTTATGAATACTTTTTTCACTATTCAAGTAAGGCTTGAAATTTTCTTCAAAGCAGTTCTGTTTCTTCTTCTGTCCGCCGTCTGTTAGTACTTTTCCTATGTACTGGAAGTAAATTCTAAACATTTGACCTTGAAAAGTTAAAACCCAGTTCTTGTATCACAGAGGGTGTGGCATGATAAAATATCCCATTACACAATGCTAAAACATCCAACTGCACAATGCAATCAGTAAATATCACAGGTAATAACTTAAATGTTAAACTCCCATTCTTGTGATCTTTAGTTTACTGGTATTAATTTCACTGTCACTTTCCTCAGCTTTTGGCAAATCTAAAACAGAAAACATTATTAAGATTATTCAGGATGAATCTTGATGATATATAACATTATAAAGATTATTCCGGACAATACACATACAAATCCCAACTATAAAGTATAAAATATACATGTAGTTTAAATGCATGAACATCTTGTTTTGCTAGAAACACATATAATACAACAGCAAACAAGTACCTGAAAAAACAAGGAAGCAACAATATGCAGCTAAATACAAGAAGTTAACACATTAAATGTGTAAAGACATGCATAATATGGGTGAACAGATACAGTGTAAAACAAAAGTTCACAGTTCATCTCATAACAAAGACTAAACTTCAGTAGAACATGCAGAACCAACATAAAGATGTGTTTGTGAAACATCTATGCCCCTAGTAGCAGCTGTTTATAGAGTTGTACTCTGTATGGTCAAAATTAAACTTTTAGTAAAGTCGCAAATGTCTTGTAAAATAAAGCTAAATGCAATCAGTGCATAGCACATGTGAAAACTTGGATATATCTCTTTGGGTGCTAAGTAATGAATTATCTCCCCTTAGACCCAACCAGAAGTAATATTTTGAAGAAAATCAGAAACTAATAATTATTTTTGAAAAACCATTATTTTTTGTCTTACGATGTACATCATTGAAATTTTGCCTATCTGTTGTAATATTATTGAAGATTATAAAATAACAATCATTTTAATGAATTTTGTACATTGTATAAACCAAATTCATAAAATAAAATTTAATTGTGTAGCAAATGATTTCTCATCAAAATATCTTACTCAGTGAAAAAAGTAATGCATAATATGCCAAAAGTAAGCCATGTCATCAATTCCAAGAGAGTCAACATCTTAAGTCATGAAATCGAGAAATTACATTGAGGAAATCCACGACAATGTTTGTAGCAACAGAAGAAAATGTAATATCATTAACTTGGTATTCAGAACAGTCTCTTGTGTGTTTTCTTTATCAAAGAAAATAAAAACAAATATACAAAAAAAAAAAAAAAAAAAAAAAAAAAAAAAAAAACAATGTTAAATTTTTTTGAATATTTCTATCTGATGAAAAATATCTAAAATAGAAGTAAAAGCAAAAAGGAAAAAAATACCTGTAGGTTATTAGCTTGAACCTTTTACTTTGACAACATTTTAAAATCCATTTTGAAGAAAATACCAACAATGAAAACCCTATGTCACTATATGCTCAAATAGTCGAGTTATAACATTTTAAATCCATTTAATAAAAATTGCATAGCCAATTTTTTGACTGACTTCTATGAAATAAACAAACTTTAGACTAAACACTGAGTTTTTTTCACATATATTTTCAGTCCAGGTCACCTTGACCTAGTTTATGTAGCCATAGCAACAACATGAACAAACCTGAAATTTAGTATAAAGATATGGGCTTAATCGATATTTTTCATTGCATGGCCATACATGTACATGTAAACATATATGTACATGTAAACATAAATGAGCATGTACATGTGTACATCATTCCCTTTCCATCATTTGCAAAATAGGTAAACACAACACAATATAGTATGAATTTCATACCTGCTACTGAAATATCTGACAAACTCGTTCCTTTATAAGTAAGCACATCCCCTTTCTCCACTGCAATCAAAAGCTGCAACACCTTAAAAAAGGGAATAAAAGTAGAAGAATTACATGTATGTTGCAATAAAACACAGCTTTAAGTTTTAACTTCAAAAACATTTAAATACAAATTAACTTTTTTTATTCATAGTTTTACACTTCATGACCAGTTTAACTCAACCAAGGGCTTCTTTCAATCTTGAACTTTGTAACATTTGGCAACTAATTTTAAATGACACAACAAGAGATGAAATGAGTTATTGGGTGCCTTTTTATCATGTAAAGTTATGGCTGTTATAAAAGTGTTATAACTTAAAATACTGTGCTTAAAGAATAAATTAGCACAGTTCAGTGGTTTTCCTTGCACATCCAATTCACTTTACTGTTTGAGCATATTGTGAGCTTTTTTAAAAATTCAAAATCTGATCATATTTTGACTTGTTATGATGATGCTATGACACAGCTTGAATAAAAAAGTTCCAGTTTTTATTATCAGAAAGTATACAGGAATACTTCAGTGCATACAGATAATGGCAAATCTGGTACTCTGATTTAAATTTGTTACCTGCCCTACCTCTACTAATCACATTTCATGTACCCCAAACCTGATACAGTGGGTACCTTTTTTTATAAACAAGTTAATGCTTTATACCAGTAGGGAAAGAATTTAGTTAATATTTTAGCAAATCAGAAGACTAATGCTCAAATACACAAAGTTAATATTTTAGCAAATCAGAAGACTAATGCTCAAATACACAAAGGAAGCTGTTTTATGATTTACCAAGAAAAAAAATGTTTATAAACATACCACAGACATTTTTCATGTTGAATCGGATACTCTTTAATTCTCTTTGTGAGTTTTGACACCATGACCCAAATATGTTGCCAGCATTTCTTTTTCATTCTCATTCATATCTAATATCTATAAAACATAAAGAGTGAGTGAATAAGATATTGTTTAAAATCACATCAGCATTATTACAGCTTTTCTCATCTAGAAAATTTAAAGATACAAGAGTATCAAAAACATTCATGCCATAATAAAAAGAATAAAAGAGTATCAAAATAATGCTTAACAGATAAAAACCAGTGATAGTTTTAAATAAATTGTTGAATGATAAAAAATTATTGCATGTCAAGTTTATTCCCTGAAGAACATCCAAAACTGATGTCTACTAACATTGTTAAAAGGATCTTGCATCGATGATGCTAAATAAAACTTATCCCTTTGTAAGTACAAACTAAAAAGTAAATACTGTCCAGCAAAATGTGTTGGATATATTCTTGACCTTGACAGATTAAGGAGATTGTTCTCTCTTTAAACAAAGAAAGTTGTAAAATGACTGTGGACAATTCAACAGCATCTAGGTACAATACCATCATGCCTATTGTACTGAAAAAATGGTGTTAATCTAAAACAAGGCTGAATCGAGCATAACTTATCATGTTCTTGGCTATTCCAATGACTTCACTATTGATCACTGATATATCTGATATAATAAGACATTAACTAATAACTAACCCCTGCCTGCATGCCTGCATGATCAAATTAATAGCGAAGTTCAACATGGTTGCAACTTGACTAAAAATGTAGACAACCAGTTAGGAACACACAATAGTAAAATTGATAATGTAGAGCTGCTAAGTATTAGGGTTTATCCACTGGTAGATACAAGGTACATATGGGCTTATAAATCACAATTGACGACCTATGATCAGTGCAAATAAAATTAGAATTCTACACCTAAATGCTATGTCTTTACTTATGTAAATTGTTATGAAAAATTAGGAGAAAAGTGCCCTAAGTCACCTTTATTTCTAAACAAAAATGTCCAAAAGCACATTCCATAACCTTTGTGTATGTGTCTTAAATTTTCAGAACTGAACACTATCATGAACACTAACCTGAAATACAGTGGCAATATATTTCCTCAAGGACCTTGATTTTATTTGTTCTGGGTAATTGATTTCTGGGCACATAGTAACAATGTGTTTACATTCCATGGAGAGACAGCATTTAGCCTTGCAAATATGTATGGATTTGTGACTGGAATGCCAACCTCATTTCTGAATTTTATAAATACATCTATTGCTCTCTTTCCATCTTGAGATAAAGAAACAAATGCCTCAATGTTTTTCCTAAGGCTGCAGCAATAACCATATCCATTCTGAAATATTGAAAACTGAAATTTGAACATACAAAATGTTGATTTTAAAATGTATCTCATTCTAGTCATCATTTAACAATTATGTACCTGTGGCAGTATACAGGTAGCTCTGAAAGTATGCCAGAACAAGAGATATTATTCTTGATTAATTACTTATGATTACTGCTTACAATACACATCTGAAATATCTGATTTTACCATTAATACAAATACCAAAACATCTTTAACACAACAACCTTTCAAAATTCACACAGCCACTTTTGTTAAGTACTGAATATGAAACTGTATATATATCATACAAAGTGGTTCTTACATAGGGCACTTACATAGTTTTAAATTTTGTTCCAGTACACAATTTTGGCTAAGTTATGTCTTGAACTTAGAAAAAGCTTCTTCAGGCTTTTACAAACAAATCCAGTAACTAATATTTTAAGGAAATTTAAAGTCCATTTCCCATAATTTTGTTGAAAATCAGTGAACCAGAATCAAACTCTGTAACTTATTTTGGTAGACTTGCATACCAAATTTGATTTCAATATCTGCAAATTTTTAAAAACAAGAGGCCCAAGATGGCCCTAATTTGCTCACCTGAGTTTAAATGTAACTGGTATGTCTTGATAATACCTGGTTAAGTCATAACATGTTGCCTCAAAAAAGTGGTTTCAGATACCATTATTTTTATTGTTTTGGTTTTTAATTATATAGGTCACTGTGACCTACTTTTGGTAGCCAAATCGACCAGAAACACAAATGAGAATGGCAATGGTCTAAAGGTGCTTTTGAGTAATATGAATGAAATGTGACCAGTAGTGTCTGAGAAGAAGTCTTTTGATGGATGTATGGATGGATGGCAGAGTTCTTATCCATAACAAAAGCTCACATGAGCAATTTTCAGATCCGGATTTAAGACTTTACAGATTTGACAATAAATTAAAATATTTAAAAAAAATTTGTAAAATTCAACTGCAAATTATTTTTAAAAAATTGTTCAATTAATTTAAATAATGTCACAATGATTTTGTAAAAAAAAAAAAAAAAAACAAAAAAACAAAAAAAAAAAAGACAAAAAAAATCATCAAGGTTTTAGCTAAATCTACATATCAGTATCACATGTATTTCAAAAATAATAATTCACTAACAAGAGGCCCATGGGCCTTAACGCTCACCTGAAGATATGTCCAATATTGTTTGCAAAGTGCAATAGACAATATATTAAGTACAGAAACTTTATAAGTTTTCTCAAGTTAAGAACTCCCACAAAACTTTATCAGAAATATATCCACTCACTTTTCATTTATAAGTAGCTTTTATAATATGCATGAAGTAACTGTAGTGCAATGAATAATTTCCAAATCATTAATGAATTTCAGTATAATTATGCAGCTATGTCCTTGACCTTTGAACATATATGACCTCGAACCACATATGATTGTCATGTCAATACCTACAATATTCTAATATACATGCCTATGCATGACATTAATAGTTTTCAAAATAATTAGCAATTTAAGTCTTCTTCTGCAGCTGTGACTTGACCTTTTAACATATGACCTTGAACCATATATCAAAATGATCATCATATAAATACCTACAATATTCTAATTATATGCCTATACAAAAAGTTAATAGTTTTTAAGATAATTAGCAATTTAAGTCTTCTTTTGCAGCTGCGACCTTGACCTTTGAATGTATAACCTTGAACCATATATGAAATGATCATCATATCAATACCTAAAATATTCTAATATACATGCCTATACAAAAAGTTAATAGTTTTCAAGAAAATTTGCAATTTAAGTCTTCTTTTGCAGCTGTGACCTTGACCTTTCAACATATGACCTTGAACCATATATCAAAATGATTGTCAAGTCAATACCTACAATATTCTGATATACATGCCTATACAAAAAGTTAATAGTTTTCAAGATAATTACCAATTTAAGTCTTCTTTTGCAGCTGTGACCTTGACCTTTGAACGTATGACCTTGAACCATATATCAAAATGATTGGCACGTCAATACCTACAATATTCTAATATACATGCCTATACAAAAAGTTAATAGTTTTCAAGATAATGAGCAATTTAAGTCTTCTTTTGCAGCTGTGACCTTGACCTTTGAACGTATGACCTTGAACCATATATGAAAATGATTGGCATGTCAATACCTACAATATTCTAATATACATGCCTATACAAAAAGTTAATAGTTTTCAAGATAATTAGCAATTCAAGTCTTCTTCTGCAGCTGTGACCTTGACCTTTCAACATATGACCTTGAACCATATATCAAAATGATTGTCATGTCAATACCTACAATATTCTAATATACATGCCTATACAAAAAGTTAATAGTTTTCATGAAAATTTGCAATTTAAGTCTCCTTTTGCAGCTGTGACCTTGACCTTTGAACGTATGACCTTGAACCATACAGAAAAATGATTGGCATGTCAATACCTACAATATTCTAATATAAGTGCCTATACAAAAAGTTAATAGTTTTCAAGATATGTAGCAATTTAAGTCTTCTTCTGCACCTGTGACCTTGGCCTTTTAACATATGACCTTGAACCATATATCAAAATGATCATCATATCAATACCTACAATATTCTAATATACATGCCTATACAAAAAGTTAATAGTTTTCAAGAAAATTTGCAATTTAAGTCTTCTTTTGCAGCTGTGACCTTGACCTTTCAACATATGACCTTGAACCATATATCAAAATGATTGTCATGTCAATACCTACAATATTCTAATATACATGCCTATACAAAAAGTTAATACTTTTCAAAATAATTAGCAATTTAAGTCTTCTTTTGCAGCTGTGACCTTGACCTTTCAAAATATGACCTTGAACCATATATCAAAATGATCGTCATGTCAATACCTACAATATTCTAATATACATGCCTATACAAAAAGTTGATAGTTTTCAAGATATAGTGACAAATATATAATTTTTAGCAATTTCCCCACTCAGTGCCTTACAATTTCCCCATTTTGAGCCCCATGGCTACCATTTGTGCAAATCTGAAAATAGATGACCTAAGGATGTTATAAATGAAATAACTAAGGTATATCTCTTGTAGATTCAGAGGAGAAGATTTTTAAAGTTTTTCACTATTTCCCCCCTTATGGGGCCCCAAGGGGACATAACTCCTTCATTTGTGCAAATCTAAAAGGGCTTCACCCAGGCATGATGGCTACCAAGTTTCATCAAATTTGGTTTGGTAGTTTTGGAGGAGATGATTAAAATGTTAAAAGTTAACGGACAACGCATGACGCACGACGGACGACGCACGACAGACGACGGACGGTTAACCATCGCAATAGCTCATCTGAGCTTTCAGCTCAGGTGAGCTAAAAAGTAAAAATTCATAACATCTCTTCCATGCACCATTGTAAGTCATAAAACTCAGAAATTAAAATAATAAAAATAATAATAATAATAATAATAATAATAATAATAAAGTGGCCTCACTGTAATTTGAACCCTCGACCCTTAGGTTGCAGTATCACATGTATTTTAAAAAAAAAAAAAACACTAAAAAGTAAAAATTCATAAAATCTCTTCCATGCACAATTGTAAGTCAAAAAATTCAGAAAATAAAAAAAAAAATTTAAAAAATTAAAAAAAATTTGCCCCACTGGGATTTGAACCCTCGACCCTTGGGTTGCTAGAATTGAAAATGAAAAAGGTCGAAAAAAGTGACTTGTATTTTACAGAATTTCATGAAAATTGTCAAACATATGTTTCTTCACATAAGAAAATGTTTGGAAAAAGAGTTCACCTAAATTTATTCATAATTTTAATTATGAAATGAAATTCACAAACTTGGTATATAAGATGCTGCAGATGCCAAATATCACATCAGATTTTATCTCAGTGAAGTGGTTTTGGAGAAGAAGATTTTTTTAGGTTTTTAACTAATATGTAGGTTATTGTGACCCACATTTGGTAGCTATGGCAACCAAAAATACAAATCTGAAAGGAAATGTTCTATAGATGCTTTTGACCAAGTTCAAACAAAATGTGACCAGAAGTTTCTGAGAAGAAGTCGTTTGAAGCAATTGTTGGCGGACAGACAGACGGACGACGGAGGGTCTGCCTCTATTGATACCAATAGCTCACTTGAGCACTTTGTGCTCAGGTGAGCTAAAAATAAATCCATAAAAGTAATGTTTTAAGGAAATTTTTTTAAGTCTAACTCCAATAATTTTATCTAAAATCAGTGTACTGGAACTCAAACTCAAACTTGATCTGTAACTAATGAAGGCCTCACATACTAAATCTAAAATTCAAAAATTTATGTGTAAATGAAACAAAGCTTGAATCTGTTTGTTTTTATCATATCACATGGTATTCTAGTCTTATAAATGCTTGGAACTTCAAAATAAATCCTCATGTTATTAAGAAGGGGAGGTTCTGTGTTTGAACCCCGACCAGGTGTGACCTAAGACTTGAAAGTGTGAAGTGACTGTTCTTTTGCCAAGCACTCAGCATTACGAAATTATAGTCACGGTTCTCTAAGATGGGAACTTAAAATAGACGAGGTCCTGGGTCACGGAAGATGTGGTACGATGAAGAACCCTGCTGTATAATGCCATCAGCACAACGCACAGGCAAAATTCTGCACTTTCACCTATAGCTGGGGATGTCTCGATATAAATGAAATATTCTTGACTGGGACATAAAACACCATTACTCAACTCATGTTATAAAGTTACAGAGATGTTGTAAAACAGCCAGTGCTCATATCAACAGAGTGCACTTTTATACAATGAAACATAATGACTAGTCAGCAGTCCATTGATAATTCCATGGAGATTTCTCCTCTTCTTACATGGCCGTACAAGGCAAAGTGGTATTGTCACTGGCTTTCAAAGTCATTGGTTGTGGGTTCAAATCTCACTCAGGACTGTAATTAATCATTTACCTGGTATAGCTCGATGAACGTATTCCATCATTAGCATTTTTCTTATTCTAGAAGACATCAACCACAACAGGCAAAAGTTTAGAAAATTGATGTCAAATTCATGCTTTTCCGACAGTTTTAAAGCATGTGACATTCAAACATTTTTTCGATTGAGAATTTTATTTTTAAGGTGATACTAAAACCAAAACCAGACAATCTGACATCTGTTCCCGGAATTTTAACTGGTTTGTCAAGCATTTTTATCCGCCATGTCAGAGGTCAGACAAAGTTTGGAGAAGCCTGACAATTTGTGCTATACACTGCAACCTGTAATTTTAAAACTCCTGACTTTGTATGGGCACCAGATATAATAATGTTACAGTGCCTTAAGTTCTATACTAACAATCTCACATATAACCAGTGTCCAAACAAATTTATAATATGAATATATATTATGTACTATCTGGAATACACAAATGACAACCAACTTGAATTGATATTTAAGACAAAAGTTGCACCTATGCATACCTAGGTTTAAAACAAATATGAATTGTAACCTGCAGTCCTGGAAAGTGTACTACATTCAAGGTTACATAACCAACTTCTTAAAAAAATATAGAGTAACAAGCACAATATTTGTGGTTTTGATGGTGTTGTTATAATCCTGTCGACTCTAGCTGGGCCTAGTTTGTGCAGTTAATACAAACCAGTAGGTTAAATGGTTAATGAAGCTAAATTGATTGTGTTGAAAGTATCAATATATTTTACTTTTTCCTTTTTCGAATAGTTGTTGTTTAATATTTTTCACAATTATTATATCATTATGCAGAGATTTTACAGGTCAACCTTAACTGTTTTTATGGATACAGAATTTTTAAATTTTAACTACTTGCAAAGCTATTGAAGCATTACAGTAAGAATACAAATAATAGTAAATGTCTATCTGATCCAGGGCTGTAAAATAGCCACTGCAACTGATCTTATGTCTTGTGCAATTAAATCACACTCTTTTTGACAACAAGCCACTGCAGTAGCTCAGTTGGTAGAGTGCTTGCTCCGTAAGTGGAAGGTCGTGGGTTCGAACCCCGGCCGGGTCTGACCCAAGACTTGAAAGTGGGTAGTGACTGTTCTTTTCCAAGCACTCGGCATTACGAAATGAAAGTCACGGTTCTTTCGGATGGGAACTTAAAATAAACGAGGTCCCGTGTCATGGCAGGCATGGCACGATAAAGAACCCTGCTGTATAATGCCATCAGCGCACGCACAGGCAAAATTTCTGCACTTTCGCCTATAGCTGGTGAGGTCTCGATATAAGTGAAATATTCTTGACTGGGACGTTAAACACCATTACTCAACTCAACTTTTTGACAACAGGCCCAGGGCTCTATGGATCAGAAAAAAAGTATTGGTTTTTGCTATTGAGAGGGAAATATAGTAAATTAAAACTGTAATAGATACAATTTTGTACTTAATGGAATCTACCAGTGGTACCACATGATCAATGTCCATTAATACATGTATTTGTGCGAGACATTTTGGAAAATGGGCACAGAGCAAAATCCAGGAACAACATCGTTTTTATGTGAAAACTTCAACTAATTCGATTCCATATCTGATGAAAATAATTATTCTGCACAAACTTCAGTAGACATCACACAGTACACAGCAGACAAAATTGTTGCTTAAAATCATATGTGCCAACCTTGAAATTAAATCGATTCGAGAAAGTTTGTATATATATACAATAATAAAAAGAAATTAATTTTATTATTGATGTTACTGGAATTTACTTTTATATACATTTGAATAAAATCAATTTTAAAATGAATTAATAGCCGAACTTTCCATTGGTAGAAAAAATCAGATAATTCAAATAAAATTTATACTTCCCGTGATCTCTCCTGGTGTTTCATTTCTTTGGTAGATCTATTCCTTCCTAATCAAAATTTCAAACTAAAGTAATGATAACAAAAATTTAAAAATCAGTAAATAAAATGAAATAACAGCTAAAGTAAATCAGATGTGAAAAATATCAGTTGTAGACAAATTACATTTTTAAGAGTAAATAAAATTAAATTCACTACACAATTTCAGACTTAAAAATAAATAAATAAATAAATAAATAAATAAATAAATAAACAATTGCACAATTTCAGACAAACATAAATAAATAAATAAATGAATGCACAAATTCAGACAAAAATAAATAAATAAATAAATAAATGACTGACTGACTGACTGACTGAATGAATAAATGAATGAGAACTGATGCAGTGCAAAATTTTATTACAGTAGATCTCGATCTATATACACTAGACTTTATATTAAGTAAAGAGTGAGAAACAGTCACAAATTAATCCAATTTCTTTAAACTGCATAATTATGCCATATCAAATAATCAGTAACGCGTTTTACGTAGTAAAATTTATAGTGAACTACTCGACCGAGAACTTGACGTAACCGTGACCTTGAGTCCTTGTGTAGAAGTACACAGACGACATGACATGGCTGTAGTTATTCAAATGCACACTTGAGCCTATTTCTAGAAATGTTTTATTTTATATCCATTAAAATCAGCATAAATTCAACTTTCCAAAAATATATTACTCTTTTATAAAACTTACTTGTTGAAAAAATCTCGCTGCTGTGAAGTTTTTAAATCAGAAATACCCGTTTTTCTAGGTCATTTTAA
The DNA here is from genome assembly GCA_029721355.1 of Tegillarca granosa. Taxonomy (NCBI): domain Eukaryota; kingdom Metazoa; phylum Mollusca; class Bivalvia; order Arcoida; family Arcidae; genus Tegillarca; species Tegillarca granosa. The sequence goes on from CM056595.1 coordinate 49,056,428, forward strand.
ATTTAGAGTAATATATGCAGATGAACCTGAGGACAATGTCTTCTCATTGGATGCTAATAAAAAACGAAAAATCGATTGGCTCAAGTGTGCAAACCTAGGGAATCCCCACTATATGATTTATAAATATGCCCGCTCGATAACACGTACGCACGGATCTGATCGACGTCGTTTCTTTAAATGCCCGCAAGTTTGTAAATACAGCGATTTGAAATTTGAAAAAAATACCGATTGTTTAACATAATATGTACAAAATACCAGTACAAATATTTTTTTTTAATAAGTTATTAAAAATACGGAAAAACTAGAGTTAATATGACTATCGGTTACGTAATGCACAGAGATCCAATGACCGAAACGTCATCACTGGAATCCCTACCTTTATTTAAGTTAGGAATATTTACCAAGAGAAAAATCACAGGGGCTTGATGTCAAGAATTTTGTGTTTTTGTTTCAAAGATTATTTGTGATTTCATTACAAGCGTGGTTACAAATTCATACATATCGATAACTTTGCATGAAATTCTGAAAATTGACACTAAGAAATGCAGCCCCTGTGTGAAAAATATAAATTTTACATACTGTGAATGGGACGCAAATTAAGCAGATTAACAGTGCTTTCGTTAACTTTTAAAAAATTTAATTCTTAGACTAAAATTGGAGATTTTATCGTATTTGAATTATCCGTTTCGATTATTGTGCCAACCTGTCAATAGTTCCAAAGACGTTGCCACTAGTGCCGTGACATTGTACAGCACATTGATAATGATGTCTGATTCTATAGACATGATAGAGAGCGTCCATCGGTTATTCGGTGGGCCCCGTGCAAAATCAAGAAGTTTCTGTATTTTGCCTTTTAAAATTTGCCTATACGAGAATAATTTAGTTTTGAATCGCTACAAAGACAACACTTACCACAATTTTCAGTCAAAAGGAAAGCCGCCATTTTCTTTTTGTACATCGTTTGTTTCCGTCTCTTTTCGTCATAGGTCGTATATCGGAAGCTGCTGATTGGCTGAATTTATACATTTATACATCTCTGGAAAGGTCTAATTATGTTGAGCTAACGGTGTCGTATACATAGCCGATTTTCGGGTCCCAATAATTCGGTTTTAGACGAGACGTTATTTTAAGTTTATTTGAAAGAAATATCAAATTGACCACAAGACTTTTGGAGACCCAACAATATTAATGGGTCATGTCCCAATTAATGGTAAATGACCCAATACTTAGATGAAGACCCAATATTTCGAGTATCAAAATCACGAACGTCCCAATACTTATGCAAGTTTAAAACTATATATATATATATATATATATATATATATATATATATATATATATATATATATATATATATATATATATATATATATAAGAAATTGGTCTGCCAAAGTTTGTATAATACATATAACGTTATTTGATATCGCTACTTTGAAAAGGGAAAGGAAATGTATTTATCTTCAGTTAAGATCGTGTAAATATGGTTATTGTTTATTTCGAAATTGTACTTTTCATTGTGATCGTGTAATAGTAGAAATCTGTTTAAGCGATATGTAAATAATACAATAATAATACGTAATTCTTCAGTACACACCTGTATTACCGTCATTATATAACAGACTATGGTTGTCAATACACCACAGAACAAATTATCTACTGTTATCGATCGAAATCTGTAAAGTTTGGAATTAATCTAGATCACATTGATCTGGAAGGTATAAACCATGTCTACATAACTAAAACTTCTTCACGTAGACATAAAACTAGTAGTACAATTAGCAATTTGACAAACTTTACTCTATATGAAGACAGTCTCGATACGGTTTTAGCTG